>OY754958.1:59746457-61077748 GCA_963576555.1 Ferdinandea cuprea
CTTTTATGAACCAGGCTATCCACGATCTACGACAAAACTACTTAAAAAAGTACACAACCATCTTAAAGATAACTGCAAGGATAAGGCTAATTGCGTTTGTCGAGGTTCATTAACAATGCTCAGGGCGTCAGTATAGTGCATGACTTTTAAGCCAACAGTTTCCCCGAATATAATTTCCAGAGTACATTCCCGGTTATGGTGGCATGAAAAGCGCAATTGGAAAAGAGTTAACTATAATTTCCGTTCTTTATTTTCAAAATCAGTCAAAATAAGGGGAAATTAAAAAGGTACCATATTCTCTCAAGTGTCAGCTTAAAACGAACACAATCATAGAAATTCCTGATGACATTGAAGATATAATACATCCTTAGGGCAGGAATTTAATTAAATTCGAAATTCTTTTGAATGAAGCAACTCCTTAATGCTGCATTAATGCTGTGAGAAAGGACAGCACTGTCTCCCTCGATTTCACTGAATTCAATATTCAATTCAACGCATATCCACTTTGGGTTATTTTTCTGCTAATTGGGTCTAATTAAAACTATCTACAAAACCCAATCTCAACTACTCAAAAGATAACTCTCTGATTCTGCCGCACAAAATGACTGATTACTTCTATCTCTTTATCTGGCCCTCTCTCTCTCTCTCTCTCTCTCTCTGTTTCGGTAGAATATATAATTACTAACAAATGTCGCATTAAGTTCAAGTGTGCTATTGCAGTTGCATCACACATACACACACCTAGATACATTTTGTAGTGCTCTACAGTTTAATTACTTGTCCATTCAATGAAATTGAAAAAAAAAATCAAACAAACAAGCATTCAGCCGAAAGCAAGGAAAGAGAACAATTCTGGATAGTTATCGCCATCCTCCCACCTACCACCTCCCATAGAGAGTGTTCTTTGCGTTATCCAATTCAATTTACTTTCAAGTGTGTCTACTTCGAAAAGTTTTCCGTTTTTTTTTTCGCCTTTTATCTCTATTGCGTTGTATTTGTTGAGTCTGCCGACCGCGCCACCCACCAGTAATCAATTCCTGAAACGAGTGTATTTGTCTGTTTGTTGGGTTTTTGAAATCCTGAAAAACTACTGATTTAACGATGTACAAGGCTGTACCAAAAGTAAAGATATGTAGCTACTTGTTGTTCTTTTTGCCTGAAAAGTAACTCAAAATGTATGTACCTGGTCGTGCTTTGCAGTTACTACAAAATTGTGGGCGAATCGATAGCTTTTGAGTTTTCGTCCTTTTCCAAAAAATTTATCTATTGCAAGAGCCCCAAGTTTTTCGCTATATTGGCGATATTGGCGATCCATATAAGGGGTGATCCAAGTAGAGATACTTTTTTTAATAGCCTTTTTTGACAGATCACGTGTGAGTCGTGTCATGCTGTCATGTTATTTTTGTTTAGTATTGTTTGGCATTTCATAATGGAAAGACTTACGCGTGAACAACGTTTACAAATTGTTCAACTTTATTATGAAAATTCACGTTCTGTGAGGAATGTGTTTCGTGCACTTCGCTCAACTTATGGTCAACATAATCGGCCTACTGAGCGTACTATTCGCAACACCATCACCCATTTTGAGACCCAGCATTCATTATTGGATAATATTCGACCGAATAGACCACGTCCAGCACGCTGTGAAGAAAATATAGCGGCCGTAGCTGAGAGTGTACACGAAGACCGTAGAGAGTCGATTCGGCGCCGTTCGCAGCAACTCGGACTGACGTATGGAACGACTTGGCGCATTTTACGTCAAGATCTTAAATTGAAAGCGTACAAAATACAGCTTGTGCAACAACTGAAGCCGCTCGACCTTCCCAAGCGACATCGCTTCGCTCTATGGGCTCTTGAAAAGTTCAAGAAGATCCGACGTTTTCGAGGCAAATTTTGTTTAGCGATGAGGCCCATTTCTGGCTCAATGGGTATGTAAACAAACAAAATTGCCGCTTTTGGGACGAAGAGCAACCTGAAGAGATTGAAGAACTGCCACTTCATCCAGAAAAAACAACGGTTTGGTGTGGTTTGTGGGCCGGTGGAATCATCGGTCCATATTTCTTTAAAAATTATGCCGGTGCGAACGTAACCGTCAATGGCGACCGTTATCGTGCCATGATAACCGACTATTTGATGCCTGAAATTGAAGCTCGTGATCTCGGCGACATTTGGTTTCAGCAAGACGGCGCCACTTCCCACACATCGCATCAATCAATGGACTTATTGAGAGAACATTTCGGTGAGCACATAATTTCACGTTTTGGGCCGTTCGATTGGCCACCAAGATCGTGTGATATCACACCGTTAGACTTTTTCCTGTGGGGATATGTAAAGTCAAAAGCTTATGCCGACAAACCCGCTTCGATTCAGGCCTTGGAGGAAAACATCACGCGTGTCAATCGCCAGTTACCAGTCGAAATGCTCGAACGATTGATCGAAAATTGGACTCAACGGATGGACCATCTGCGACGTAGCAACGGCCAACATTTGATAGACATAATCTTCAAAAAATAAATGCCAAAGAATGTTCTTTCAAATGATAATAAACATTCTCCATTAAATTTAAATTTTCTGTGTTTTTTTTCTTTAAAAAAGTAGGGAACCTGGAAATGGATCACCCTTTATTACAAAAAGTGAAGTGAAAGAGACAGGTGGAAAAAGACGACACACTAGGAGAATGTAGTAGAAAAGGTTTCGGACAGAAGACGAAAGGAATAAAAGACCTTACATTACATTTTTTTGCAGTACTGTTATTAGTTTGTTGTTTAAATAATAACAAAGGCAGGATAAATTATCAACTGTGCTTAAATGCTGCTTGTAACAACAAATCAATTAAATTATGTTTATAAAGTAAGATATTGTTGAAAAATTAACATATTTGACGGCCAACATAACATAGTCACTGATGCACGGCGAATAGTAGATGTATTTAAGCAGAACTTTCAGCAGCTGCTCAACGGGCATCATGCAGAAAGAGCGATAGATATAAGAAAGGATTTCACATCCAGTCAAAGAATAACCTTCCGCTGCACAGTAGATTTAGAATAAATTGTCTTAGCTACAAAAAGGGCTGATTGTCCACAAGTCAATTAATACGGAGGTGTTGTATCAAATCATAAACCAAAATTGGTTGGAAAAGACCAAGACTGGCCATAGTATCTTGCATCCTGAAGTTCTGCAACAAACTTATCGGCACGTTCCAGTGTACACTAAAGCACAAAAAAAAAACATCTTTTCATAAACTTTAAAACCTTAAAATTATGGCTGAATTCTAGGGATCGCTTTAAAACTGATACATCTGTGTCGCGTGACCCTAGAAAACACACGGTAGCAGCTCATAGCAGACTTTTGTCTACCGCACAGCATGCATACTGCAAGGGTAAATAAGTGGAAATGGCTTGCGCATGCGCTGGAACGCTCCATCGAATACTCCCTGCATAATAAAGAGTACACTATGGTTGCCTTCCTGGGCATAAAAGGAGCTTTTACCAATGCACTGTCGGCCCTGAAAGTAGATGAAGCAATCGGTGAGCTGATCAATCGTTGATTAACGAGTAGGAAAAGGGTTGTCAGTAACCCCATAGAGTAGTATTTTACCCCCCCCTTCTTTGGAACTTGGAGTTAAATGAACGTTAGTAGTGCCTGGAAGCGGAGGATCGCAAAGTTTCGGATTACATTGCTATTTCCATCTCAGGCTAAGTACTATTAAAGATCTAATCCAACACGCTCTTAACAACGTAGTGAGTTAAGCAGTTCATTACCGTCACAAAACTGAGCTAGTTCCCTTCTCAAGGAAATATAAAATTTCTCATATTGACTCTCCCTCCATAAACGGCGTAAGCTTAAGGGAAACCTAATATATAGGAAAGAATAAAAAAAAGATACAGTAGCACTTTTATCTGGCAAAAAAAAAAAAACAATTGGGAACAGATGGAGCCCTCAACCTCACATGATTCACTGGCTATACATTTCGGTCCTAAGACCGAAACTTACGCCTGGAGTGCCTGTCTGGTGGACTGCTTTAGATAAAGCGACCAATCGCAATAAAATACGCAAAGATCAAGGATCAGTATAGGTGTCATCACTGGACACCGTCTTATAGGTAAAGACGCAACAAGACCTGGTGCATTCTCGAAAGACTTTTGCAGAAGTTGTATGGACGAATAGGAGGAGGAAACGATCCCTCACCTGCTTTGTACATGCCCTGCTCTCTTCAGGAAGAGGAAGCTCCATCTCGGAGCCTTATACTACGACGACACATGTGATCTCACAAAAATTGACATGCTTCGCTTCGTCAGAAGCTATAAATTGGTTCAGCGAGTAAGGGGAAGCTTTATCCCAGATCGCTGTGGCACAACGGACCAATACTGGTCTAAGTGTGTTAGTTCTCATACCGACAGCCACTTCAACCTAACCTAACCTACAAAGGCTTTAGGTTACATATATGGGCGGCTTACTTACGTTTCGAAGTCTCATCACCCATAATTTACTCTTCAAATACGAAAGTGTAACAAAAATCAATATTTTCCTTATTGTATCAACTGCGCGATAAATCCTTAAATAATCGAAATCTATGGAAGGAAAATAATATATAAATTTGAACAGTTTATGGATAGATATACGAATAGATCCCCTCTTCTCGCATCATTTTGTTTGGCTATGTAATATTTTCGGTAACAAAATATGGCAAAACGGATAACAAGGACAAGGTCCTTTTGCATGCATCTTTTCGTAAGAGCCATTGAATCGAATAATAGGGTTGCTCATGTTAAAATTATTGATTTGTTTGTGGATCGGAGACGTGATGTAAAGAACAAATGATAGGTGAGGTCATTAAGTGGGTTTATTCTTATGTGAAAGGAGTTTAAAAATACTTCCATACTTATCTTACGCTCCATTTGGACGTCTTAATAATAGCTTGCTTAACTGTTGGGTGGGTGGTGGTTTATTTCTATTGCCAAGAATGATTTAGCTTAGTCTTTGAAGCTATTTGATAAATATGGAATGACATTTCGACTTTTACATTTTAAGCAACTGGTGCAATTGCTTTATTTGAAAGCAATTGAAGGCTTTGAAAGAGATTTTTTCATGTATCCCTGTTCGAATAATTTGAGTTAATCAAAGAGAGAAGTCTTAAATTATATTGGTTCGAGAGAAAAAGAGCCCTTCGAAGGGCCACTTTCAGAAACTATCAATAATACTTGCTTTCCTTAAGGGGTTACATTTTTTATTGCCCTATTAATTTCTACAACAAATCCAGAATATTATCCCAAATTATCAAGCCATTCCGAATAAAAGTTTCGAAATTACCGCCTTGGAGAGGTGCGCACTCAATTGAATCACGAGGTTTATCCAAGCGAGGTAATCCAAACTTTAACCGCCTTTTTCTCGAAACTGTGTTTTCAAAGACGGTTGTCAAAAGATCTCGAAAACCACTCAACCGATCTCACAGGTCTTCGAGATACAATTCACGGACAAAGGATTTTTTTTTTCAATCACAACTATTTAAAGAAAAAAAATGTTTGAGCAAATTTTACCAAAATTAGCATTTTTTTGTAAAAAGGTCTGCCAAAAATCCAATTTTCCAAAATTCTAGTTTATGGTCTTAACTAAAACACGATTTTTTTTCACTTCTTATAATCCTGTCATGAGTTCTAATGTTGACGCAGACGCACCATTTTTCCGAGGGATCACCGTAAATGACGACACAGTGACGGAGTTTTGGATATTTTTCTTTGAAAATTTCAGAAATTTCCTTTCAAATGTATATCTTTAAGATAGTAAAAAAAATTCAAATTAGAACATTTTTACCCCGAATAAACCCATGTAACCCCTTAAATCTTTTCTACCACTTGCCGACCACTAGTACCACTAGTTGCCCTGTTCCAGCTAAACCTGGGCCAGAGAGTCCGCACGATGTAGAAGAAGATGTTGCAGTATTTCGACATTCATGGCAGCATTGTTTCGATGCACTGCCTGCCATTCATTTGGAATCGAAAGTAAAGGTCATGTGTTATGGAATAGTGTAGATAAGTGTCTTCCTGGGTTCATTGGTGATTAAAATTGTTACCCATGTAATAGAAAACCTTCAGATATTTGAATAAGCCACAACTACACTAGAAGTGAAAAAGGGCTCAAGAAAATTTGATATCCTCACATCGCATCGCTTTCTCGCTTTTCTGTGAGCGCAGCCTCAGCATTCATCATATATGCAAATGTAGCATTATCCTTTTGTTTAACCGATCAGGTAGCAAGGACATGATTTTCCAAAGAACGGTACCGTTTGTCATATACGAAACGTCGAATAACGTGTAGCTGGAGAACAAAAACAAATATTTATGCCGACTTGTCAAGGGCGTATTTTGCAAAATTAGCAGCCCCCATGTTACATGGGGTCTGATTGCCTAAGGCCACTTAAAATTACAAATTTAAAAACTACACAAAAATTCAGATATACATATTTACTTTAATTTTTTTAATTAGAATTTTAAAAAATAAAAATGTATAAAGTAACACAACAAAGGAGAAAGTAAGCAAAGCTTTAAGTGCAGCTTAGCAGTCAGAGCAGCAAAAATCTCCGCTTGAAAGACCGATGCAGATGGAGAAAGGCTTTAAGTTGTTATATTCCATGTAAGCACCTGCAATAGAATCCTTACAGGCCTTGGAACCATCCAAGGAAATTCAATTAAAAATTCTCCCCTTGAGTTCGAATACTGGTCGAAACCATTCTTGAACTGCGACCCAAATATTTCAACCATTAAATCGTTCTTTGAAGTTTAGTTATAAATATAAACAATGGCATTTGCGTGAAAGCTTATTGCTTTAAAAATAACCGATGGAAATGATAGGATTGACCTTCCTTATCATTGTCGTGTATATCCATTATTGGTGACAAGCTGCCCGAAAGCCTTAGATAACTTGGTCCAAAGGAGCTTACTATCGAGGATTTCTCAAAGATATTTATTTCCTTGACAATGTGACCCCTTTCACTATCAGCTAAGACAAACTCGTCAATTTCCTCCTTCTAGGAAAAAGAATAACATCAGTTTTAAGAAATCAATTTATAGTATATTAATCTGCAACGCCGCCTGTGAACCAGACCGGAAACATTGAGTGTGGGTCAGCAGAGTCCACCACCGTGTACCAAAGGAGACACGGTGGAGACAAAACGCCACCTTGTGAGCGGCCCCTGCCATTATATACATATAATATCTGCTTTCCAAAATTGCTCGGATTCACGCGACAAGTCATTATTCTACAACATGTCGTCAGGCGACAGGCTGTGCTGTCAAATGTCGCATTGTCAAATCGAATATTCAATGAAAATGTCTAGCGCGTACACTTTCCTATCGAGCACAGACACGACCCATCCAACATGGTTCTGGGCCGCTTTCCCGCTGATAGGCATTTTGCATTTCAGGAGGCCTTCTACAGGCCAACCAGTAGGAATGCAGTCGATTAAAAAATAGGGAAGCTTTGTGATAGTACTTTAAAACGTTAAAAAGTGAAGGATTAAAAAAAAGGAGATACCGATGCAAGTTGTTTTGGATGTCTGTAAACTATAATGCGTAGGAAAAACAGAGCGTGCTAGAGCATTACACATTCATATTGTACAGTTAGGAAAGAAATCGTTGCATTTCACTGTCCGTCCGAATTTATGTATCTTAGCATGTTTCAGATACATGTATTGCATATGAAAATTTACAACGTGGAACGGGATACCACGCAGAGGCGGCAATGCTATCCATTGGCCTACGTAATTTAATTAAAATAAATTAAGTTCAAATATTGAATATTCAGTCGACTTATATGGATTCGACTGAATGGCAAATTAAATTAAACTCCCAAATAAGAATACAGTAATCAACGACAATACCCGTATTTTATTAAAGCCGCCCCCCTTCGTGAAAGTCCTACGCATATTAATGAGCCAATAGAATGGTACTGAATTTCTGATAACAATTTTAAATGTGCATGTATCAACAAAAAAATTAAATAATAATTAAAATATCCAACATTTTTCGTGGAAAATTAAATGAAATTAAAATAAATCTACCATCGTTTGACGGCGCGCAGAATATACATATCTCCGGCCTCGATGTCCTTCCGCACTGAAAACAAAACTATTTGTGAATAAATTTTAAAAATCAATAAAACGAAACCCATGTAAGCTATACGTATGTATGTATGTATGTATGATGGTAATAATGCATTCATAAAATATTTATTCTTTATTCTTATCCCTCCGCACAACAGGAGAACAGAAGAACCGCGTTTATTTATTTTTTTATAAATATCCTTGAAGCTATAAATTGGAACAAAAAAAAACACGAATATCTAATAAATTCCCTTTATCCATGTAGCAGTATGTACACGGCGTATAAGCACGCGTTCGATAACGAAAAAAATGGATATAAAAGGATCAAAGAAAATTACCTAATATAGACACAGTAGTAGTGTGAAAACGTTTGGTTGGTCGCCAAAGGACTTTATATTATTATACAGAGGTAGAAGTAGTAGGTAAAGGACGCCCATCTATTGGCATATTCAACAATTGATTTATATATATGTGTCTATGTATGTACATTAAATATACATATTTACAACGATGAAGTGTTGTAAAGACCGAACGGAGAGTTGCTTTATTTATGGAAATCAAAATTCTACCATTGAAAGGAAACGGTTGATCGATTATTTATTATAATATCCTGCGAAGCGGCGCGCGTTGGAATGATTGAAATTTTATGCCAAGGCATATAAATGAGACTATAAAGGAAATAGCCTTACGACTTTAGTGGCCAGGAAATTATCAAAAACTAAATTTAAATTTTAATACTCAAACCCCGTGGGGAGAAGTTGTGCGAGTATTTGTGTGGCTGCTGCCAGTAAAGAATGTGGTACTACAGTATTAATTAGATTTGATGTAGGAATTAAAAAAAATATATATTTAGGTCTTTAAGTAGGACACATGAATGGGGGACGTCCAATATAGGCATATGTTTCTCGTTTAGAGAGGAAAGCTTATTCTTCACGTGCGTTCGATTTGTAAAAGTCAATGTAATTAATAGCCTTGAACATGTAGCAATGACAGTTTGTGACCTTAGGAAGTGGACGTCTGATTTGAGGGCTGTCGGCGAAATGAATTGAGTTACATCTTCGGTAATTTTACTTAACCTTAAATATTGAAGTTTGTGTAATGACAATTATGTTCGGAAAAGTACAATTTAGCCACGAGAGTGGGTCATATCGTATGACCCAAATTTGTTCTCTTGAGGGTTACTTTTGGCTTAATTTTTCTTTTAACTAGAATCTTAAATTCTTGTAAAACCACAATTCAGTTAAAACTTGGGTGAGGTTTTTTATAAGATGTCACTCAGCTAAGATGCAGCTAATGCAGATACATGCTATAGACAAAAAAATTAAATACATACAACCCCAAATTCGATTCTGGTTGCAGTCATATGACCCATTTCGCATCATCATCTTCAGTGGCGTCAACTTAATTTGAAACGCCCCTGAAGTCCCTAATTTTGCGACTCATAGCGCTAGTGTATTAACCCAAAGTCTACAGAATTCTTTATTTTTTAGCACACATATTGTACCAGAACTAAAAGCAAACGCTTTGTAAAGGCCTAACCCCTTAAATTGACATGCACGCCACCTGTAGATGACCACAATCGGAATATTAAACCTACGCCGGGTAAAGGCTTTGCGCGCATACCCCAAACTCGAGGTAAAAAAACAATTAACTCCGCTCCAAGCTCAATAAAATCGACCTACTTTACAACGTGCTGAAGTGAAAATTACATCAGCTTAAAGCAGGGGTTCTAAGTACTCAAAAACGCCCTAAACTTAACTAGTTATTAAGCCCAGGTTTTCGAAGCTACTTAGGATTCAATAAGGAGGTCGCCAAGTAAAAAACTTAAGGTCGGAAATCCCTAAAAATAACGTTTTCTATTCTATTATCAGAATTATAGGGAACACTGTCCTTAAAATTCACTTCCAATGGTCTACCGGTTTCACAAAATATCTGCACGATCCTTGGTTTCGCCACTTCGTTACAGAGGGCCAATCACATACAAGTGTTGATGAATTTGTGTGATGCAAGAACGCTTCTCATTTCCCTTGGAACGTTGATTGACATTTCCTCTTGGACGTTCTTTGAAGGATGCCTCATTCAAACATTACAATACCAACTGAGTCGCTATTCTTCATATCAGCTGCTGTTAATTTACCCGTATTCCGAGCACCACACGAACAACCGCGGCTTAGATTTTAAAATTAAATTTTCTCAAAAACAGCATTAACGATTTTGATGTAATTTTGCATGTTCAACACATTTAACCGAACTGTCTGACTCCAAGATACAAAAACAGTTAAGCAGCCTTTTAAGAGAAAACGAATTTCATTTAAATTTAAGAAAATCGTTATAGAGAAAAATTTTTTTTTTAAAAATTTAAGTACGCAGATTTGTTCAAGTAAACATATTACTAAAAAATTTTAGGAATTCCATTTATTAGTTTTTAAGATATTAGCGGTTTTAGAAATTACCGTTATTCGAAGTAAAGAAATGCAGTTTTTTAGTCCCATCAATGAACAAAAAAAGACCAA
The DNA here is from genome assembly GCA_963576555.1 of Ferdinandea cuprea. Lineage (NCBI taxonomy): Eukaryota > Metazoa > Arthropoda > Insecta > Diptera > Syrphidae > Ferdinandea > Ferdinandea cuprea. The sequence goes on from OY754958.1 coordinate 59,757,069, forward strand.
AATATTTCGAACCATTTTTAAGAAAATTGGTGATAAGTGAATTTAAAAAAACATAAGGAAAGGCTACAGTCCGCTTGGGTCGAATAGTATGATACCCTATCCACAACCCTATATGCCCCAAAGAAAAAAGCATTAAGAAGATGATGGATAGCATTTAATTTCATTCTATTATTTAAAAACAATTTTCTTGAAAAGTAGGAAAAGTAGGCGTGGCCAAAAACTGGGCGATGTGTTGGAAAAAATATTGGGTAAATATCTTGTTAAATATTTTTTTCGTTTTCTATGAAAAGTTTCGAAGAAATCAACATTTTAGTAAAAAACGCGTAGGCGTGGCAAAAAACTTTATATGACAATCTTATGAAGGTTGTAAAACTATATCTCTCTAACTTTAGCTTTTAAACGGTTTTTTCTAAACTGTGGGCGTGGCAGTGGGCGTATTAAAAAAATGTTTACACTTAACCATTTTGAAGCCCTAGGAAATATGTGGTCCAAATTTCAGCTTCCTAGCTTAATTTTAAAGTCCTAAAATTGCGTACGGACGGACGGACGGACGGACATTGCTAGATAGTCTTAGGATTTGGTCCTGATCATAAATTTATATACTTTTAGGGGTCTACGACGAATATTAAGGGGTGTTACAAACTATGTGTCAAAATTAATATACCCTTAGGACAGGGTATAAAAAAATGGCAAGTACCGTTATAACAAAAAATAAAAAAACGCCGCGAGTTGTTATCGCAAAAACCTTATGTTCACTATACGACGCCCGGACAGACAGACAGACCGACGGACGGCATTGGCGAACCAATGATATACGAGTAAATGGAGAAATCTAAAGAAAAATCATCTTATAAGTATCGTTGACTCATCTGTCCGTTATTTGATATCGGTGGTAATTTGAATAGAAAATAGATCTTCTGGGACTCCAGGTGCATATCTTTCAAACCTATTGCCAGATCATCGGTCAGCGTCACTTTAATTCATCCGAAAAACTCACATTCAGATTATGCCGTGTTTCTGGCAATCGTCTAAATATACAGTCGTATACCATTGTCAGACGTTTAGGACATTTGCAGACTCATTTTGTCAGATAATTATTTCTAATATTTTAATGTGCAAAAGGAAGTCGATATTTGCATATTCGTTGGTTGCTTTTGGATATGTGAGGTCAAAACTAGAAGAATTTTTTTGTTGAGTAAAGCTAACAACGTAAATTATTTAAATTTAACTACGAATAAAACGTTTAATTATATTACCGTAAATATTATCCTATTGCTAACTTATGAGGAAAAATGATTATCAGAATTTAGATGTGAATACGATCGGTTAGTTCCAGTTCCATGCGCTTACAACATCTTGGAACGTATTCGATTCCATGTGAAGCTCATTCTCGCATCGAACCGAAAATAAGAACTTGAACTTAGATTACAATAATTTCTATTGCTAACTTATGAGGAAAAATGATTATGAGAATTTGGATGTGAATACGATCGGTTAGTTCCGGTTCCATACGTTTACAACTTCTTGGAACGCATTCGATTCCATGCGAAGCTCATTCTCGCATCGAACCGAAAATAAGAACTTCAACTTAGATTACAATAATTTCTATTGCTAACTTATGAGGAAAAATGATTATGAGAACTTCGATGTGAATACGATCGGTTAGTTCCAGTTCCATGCCCATACAACTTCTTGGAACGTATTCGATTCCATGTGAAGCTCATTCTCGCATCGAACCGAAAATAAGGACTAAACTTAGATTACAATCATTTCTATTACTAACTTATGAGGAAAAATGATTATGAGAATTTAGATGTGAATATGATCGGTTAGTTCCAGTTCCATGTGTTTACAACTTCTTGAAACGTATTCGATTCCATGTGAAGCTCATTCTCGCATCGAACCGAAAATAAGGACTTGAACTTAGATTACAATAATTTCTATTGCTAACTTATGAGGAAAAATGATTATGAGAATTTAGATGTGAATACGATTGGTTAGTTCCAGTTTCATGCGCTTACAACTTCTTGGAACGTAATCGATTCCATGTGAAGCTCATTCTCGCATCGAACCGAAAATAAGGACTTGAACTTAGATTACAATAATTTCTTTTGCTAACTTATGAGGAAAAATGATTATGAGAACTTGGATGTGAATACGATTGGTTAGTTCCAGTTTCATGCGCTTACAACTTCTTGGAACGTAATCGATTCCATGTGAAGCTCATTCTCGCATCGAACCGAAAAAAGGAACTCGAATTTAAATTACAATAATTTCTATTGCTAACTTATGAGGAGAAATGATTATGAGAACTTGGATGTGAATACGATCGGTTAGTTCCAGTTCCATGCGCTTACAACTTCTTGGAACGTATTCGATTCCATGTGAAGCTCAATCTCGCATCGAACCGAAAATAAGAACTTGAACTTAGATTACAATAATTTCTATTGCTAACTTATGAGGAAAAATGATTATGAGAACTTCGATGTGAATACGATCGGTTAGTTCCAGTTCCATGCCCATACAACTTCTTGGAACGTATTCGATTCCATGTGAAGCTCATTCTCGCATCGAACCGAAAATAAGGACTTAAACTTAGATTACAATCACTTCTATTACTAACTTATGAGGAAAAATGATTATGAGAATTTAGATGTGAATATGATCGGTTAGTTCCAGTTCCATGTGTTTACAACTTCTTGAAACGTATTCGATTCCATGTGAAGCTCATTCTCGCATCGAACCGAAAATAAGGACTTGAACTTAGATTACAATCATTTCTATTACTAACTTATGAGGAAAAATGATTATGAGAATTTAGATGTGAATATGATCGGTTAGTTCCAGTTCCATGTGTTTACAACTTCTTGGAACGTATTCGATTCCATGCGTAGCTCATTCTCGCATCGAACCGAAAATAAGAACTTCAACTTAAATTACAATAATTTCTATTGCTAACTTATGAGGAAAAAGTCCAGTTCCATGCGCTTACAACTTCTTGGAACGTATTCGATTCCATGTGAAGCTCATTCTCGCATCAAACCAATTACAATTACTGTGTCTCGTGACAATTTTAAGTGAATTTTTCTTTAATTTTATTTTTGACATCTCTGTTGCACAGGCATTTTTTTCACAACTAAGTAAAAATATTCTATATTTGGTAAGATGCCAAAAACACACCTTCTCGAAAGCACCATCACCACTTTCGTTTCAACGAACTTGACAAACCTCTTCCAAAATGTATACTTAAGCATAATGTGATGAAGGAAATATAATTTTCTTTGCAGAAATATTTAAATATTTAATTTGACTTTTAAGGTTTGTCATACGAAAACATGTTTTTACATTTCGCATCCTTCACGCGAGTCCACTTTGAAATGCCAAAGCATGACCTTTCGCCCATGCATATGCGTGAGTATGCATACTTTCCAACATTATACGGTAGGAATAATAAATTTATAATTCCTGTACAATAAAAAATACATGTTAAAACCATAAAGATAGTTTATAGCCGCATCTACTGAATAAAGCTAGCGAATTTTATGTGCCGCTTGAGAAAGATGTTTGCTGTAGTTTTACGCGAAACAAGCTTCTTTAAGGAAACATGAAACACAGAAAGATGCGAGGATGTTTGGCTTGTCTGCATCGGATTTTTACGACGCTACAAATGATGACAATGTAAGATTATTTCCCCAGAAAAGGACTTCCTGTGGATACGGGAAACTTCATCATCCACCCACTGGGGTATGATAACAAAGTATCTAATAGTTTAACAAGCTAATGTTACAACTAATTGTTCGATTAGGAATTATATACACACATGCAAGTTGTCCTCAAGAAAAACTCCAGTGAGAAAAATAACTTTTCGACAAAGTTTTTGCAAAAGTTTGGTCCTGTTTGCCACCCCTATGAGAAGAGGAATAAATCAAATGAATAACCAAGTGTACGCTTTCAGGTAATTGCTTGCGGCAATACTTCCTCTCAATATGGATATTTTTTTGTTTCGTCTTCTTGGAACTGTTCACCACCGACGACGGCGGATAAAACATCTGTGCTTCAAATCGATCTTTTATTTGTGCCCTTTGCCTAAAGTTTACTCAGGACTTTTATCTCGAAAGTGATTTTAACAATTTTTTTATTTTTTTTAACAAAAACAAAAAGAAAAACAAAAGGCAAGCACCACCGATGGAACGGACCAGATGCCACAGGTTTCTGGAGGCTGCGGCAAATTATTCCATTCAACCAAGCAGTCAAACAAAGGAGAAACACATCCTTCTTCTTGTACTCCATATTTTTGTTTGCATTCAATTCATTTTGATGGAAATGTATTTCCGTTTGAGAGAATTTTCAATTGATTTTTAATTTTACAGTTGAGATGTAAAAACAACTTTATATCGTTAACATTAGTTTGGGATCCATTGGAGCAGGCATTCATTCCTTTAGTGAATGAGAAACGACCTTTCTTTGGTCACAATTTGTCAATTGGAAATACAGCAAGCAAAGGTATTTCTAATTACGACTATCGGAATACTCACATACCTACTATGTGTCGATTGTCGACGATTACTCTTATTATCTACATCCGAAGGATAGGTCCGTTTGGTCACGTTTGGAAAACTAATGACTTTGTCGTACTTTATTTCAATGGCTAACCACAGACCGACAGGGATAAGCGTTTAATTACAACCACTGAACAGGCAAAACGATTTCGATTAACTCCTGGAAAATTTATCGGATTCTCGCAGAAGACAACTTGAATTCGAGAATGTGAATGGGACTTTTGAGGGTGTGCCAACTGCACGCAGATTGGACTTCTAATGAGATGAGAAGTTGAATTTTTCTATTTGTATCTGGAAGAGGTACTTTCTTTTGTTGTATGGATAAGATGTTTGGGAAGGAATGGGAGTATATTTGGCGACAATTAGTAGGAAATAAGTACTTAGAAGCAGTTGGAATGGCATGGAACTTAATTAGGCACTTGCCCAGGGTGACACTTCATCGATAAAGACGTAATTACGATTGCGTGTATTCACTTCACTAATGCGAATTGTGAGTCTTTAAGAAGTGTTCGAGAAGTTGAATTAAAGGGCTTTACTGTTTGCTTATATTTACTACTCTTTAACCCTCCAGTTCCCAAATTTTTGTTTAGGCTCAAAAAATTAGTGGAGACTAATGCTGGAGAGAGAAACTCGAATCAAATGATAGAAAAGTGGAAAAATGTGAAGGCGTGCGTTTTATTAGCCGAGCCGAACCGTCAGCACCTAAAGCTAGGAGTTTGGTTCGATCAAAGGCAGGACATTCATGGAGGAAATGCTCGCAGATAGTTGTACCGCTTAAGTGTAGCACACTTAGGTACATCCGTCGGATCTTAACGAGCAAGTTCGTCCAGTAAAGGATCAGACTGTTCAGTCTTTCGACCGAATTCAAATATTTCTTGAGTGGAAGCACTGACTTAGAAGTGGTTAAAGGATTTAGGAAGGTCTTAAGTGCAGCTTGGGTGTCACGGCAGACACAAATAATTCGACCCCCCCCACTCATTGCATTCAAATAACATATACACAGAGAGGATAGTTCTCGAAACTACAATACCAACCAGAGTTGTACCAAAGACAATTTCTTTTTAAACGAGAAATGGCCTTTAAAGTTGCTTCCATGATATTAAGAGGTAGGAGGTTCATCAGAGCATCTATAACAGCGCCAAGTGTACTAGAAAAGGTCCCTCAAATAACCAATTATTGATAGGATTGGGCCTATCATTGTAGTGTAGACCGTGCATGATTCTTTTGGATGACAAACAATACGTTCTACCAAAGGCAACCTACCACTGCCAGAAATCCGACAGCGGCTTCATCTCATCATATCAGAGATATTGAACTTCTCTTAATAGCTGCAATGTGACGCCGTTTTGTACTAGTGACAATTCTTACACTTGGATATTTGCCAGACTTTCCCAAGAGATGGGACCGCGAAAAAAAAATATTTAGGTGGAACCTAGGATCCCTTTTAGCCCTAGATTGCCGATCATCTCTAAAGGAGATGGCTGAGCAGTTCAACATTCACCTTTGCTGGGTGCCGGGGCATAGGGACATTCCGGGTAACTGCAAGGCCGACGAACTCGCCAAACTTGGAACTACCCTCTTAATCTTGCCTGAAAAGGGCTCCTTAGGCATACCAGTTTCCACGTGCAAGCTCTTGTTTAAACTGGATGCATTAGAAAAAACTAACCACAGATGGACAAATGGTACTACTTGTCTGACAACGAAGCAGATTTGGCCTAGGCTGGATCTAAGACGCTCAAGGAGCTTTATTACCCTTAATCGGTCGCACATTGGTGCTACAATTAATGTCATAACTGGACACTGTTTGTTAGGCAGGCATGCAACAAGGCTTGGTGCCTATTCCAACGACTTCTGTAGGAGATGTTTGAGGAGATGAGGAGGAGGAGGAGACTACTCTACACCTTCTCTGCGCATGCCCTGCTCTCTCTCGAAAGCGAAACCTCCATATGGGGGCCTTCTTCTATAATGATCTTAATGATAATGGTCACAATGGACCTTATATAGGTCTAAGTGAGTCGGACTTCTATCCGACTGCCACTTCAACCTAACCTAACCTAACCTAGGATCCCTTGCTCAGTAATTCAACGCACTTAGCCGCTGCACGTACTATGCCTCACTATAGTTATTGTGATTTTTAGTATATAAAATTGAGTTGTTTATGTTATGAGAAGTATCAGCAAACATCATGCTTCTGAAAATTAACTTTGTTTACGCAGCTAGACTTTATTTTACAGAGAAAGAAGTCGTGGGATTTTTTAGCCTGTTTATTAGGAAGAGATAGCTGTTACTCCTGCATAAAAACACGATTCAGACTGAATCCAGGCTGCTGATGAAGTCTCAGCGAACAAAGTTCATTAACTTACGCAATAGTCGAAAGCACAGCTTTATGCTGTCACTTAGTCAAACCAGTTTCAAAACTTTGACTAGCATTATACACCAAAAAAAAGAGAACAAAATGTAAATATTAAGAATCAAATCTTCGACAGGAGCCACCACGGCTTGAGATGAGTAAAGATTTCTAAAGTTTTCACAAAAAGAAAGTTGGTAGTGGGGTCCGAACCTGAATAGTAGAAAATAGCAAGAGCCTTCCACTCCAAATTCTGCCTCAACTGACCTTGTCATGTTGATGATGAATTGGATTGTATCTTCATCTACTAAAATTCCTGACTAAGATAGAAGGAACAGTCCCGTCGAATCCGTCGCGTTTCATTTACTCGCCTTATACATTTTATGACATTTGTCCATCCATAAATATGATAAACATCAATTCTGGAAAGCGCAAACTTGAATTGTGTAAACGTATAAATTCTGACGGATGAAACGTAAAATTGTTGACCGTGCGAAAATAATCATATGCGCAATCATATCCGTTGCTTATGGCCTATTTCGTATAGACCTAACCATCGACTAACTGGTACCGATTTACCAGTCATTGTTAGATGTATTGAAGTTGTTTTCTGTTTTTTTATTTTGTCTGTAAGTTGTCTATTTTGTGCGAATCGTTTTCGATTGGCGAGTTGAAACAAAGAACTAATAAGTCACCTTCATAAGCTGGGGGGTATTCTATCTGGCTCTCAGTAAGGAACGTCGATGCAACAAACGAAACGGAGTCTATGAGTTGGAGCTTGAAATGCCTGCCAGCTATGAATGTAGCCACTGTCCCCCGCCTTCTGTCGAATTTAGTGGTGAACGTTTCAATTGAGAGGGAAAGTTGCTATGTCGTAGACGTTGTTTTTGCCGTCTCAAAAAAGCATCTTCACATAAAAACGTTTTCAAAATGCACGAAAAACGTATTATTGGACTACTAGAATGCTATCCTAGACCAATAGACTCCTGAAAATTAGCTCACAAAACCGATCTCGTAATCCTCACTAGGAAATACAAAGTTCTACACATTGACCCCCGTTTGTAAAAGCCTTACATTTTCTGAAGCTAACTATTTTAGACTTGTCAATTACTTAAAGCTAAGCTGGTAGTCTAACATAAAAGAGAGAGAGGGAGAGACAGAGACAGAGAGTTCGGAAAGCTAGAGCAGCAATCTTCTCTAGCAAGAAAGCCATTGGTAACAACTGGGGTCTCAAGCTCCGCTTCATCACACATTGGAAATATATCTCAGTCCTATATCGCTGGACCTACCACTATAACTCAACATCAGTTATACAGAAACTTCCAAGTCTTCCTCTAGAGAACTATAGCAGCTTCTACACTAATGAAGCGTATTCTGCTGAGAAAGGTGAGCGGTGGTATTTTCTTTGATAGATCTAAAGTTTGTCTCTTCTTTCGTCTACCCCAATCACTGCAGTATTTTTCAGGCAGAAATTATGGCCATAAAGCAAGTCTTGGGTGCAAGCTACATTACCATCATTGAAATCAGTTTATATAAACTAATGCACTTCCGATCATCTCATGTGGAATTGTTGCGTTAAAAAAAAAACGCCACAAAAATTTGTTTCCCCTCCAACGCTTCCACTCCCATACCCAATCCACTTTTTGCGCCCTATCCTCTCATTTTTATTTCCGTCATCCTGCTGGGAGATTGGTTAACTGGCCGCCTCTGATTGACCTTTAATCCCAATCAGGCTGGCTCGTTTCCATGAGACCCGGAGGATGACAAAAGCAGGTATGGAGCCCAACGGCATGTTGGCATCTCGACAACGATGGGTGGGGGAGAACCATCCCTTAGCACACCCCAACGTGATGCCAAACGGGTCGCGATGAAGACCCCGTTAGAGCCAGACAGACTGTTTGTCTGTACAACGATGGGTGGGGGAAGATGAGAAATAATGATCTCTCCCCCAACGAAACAAATCGATCGGGCAGATGGCCCACACACTAACATCAACACCAAAACCACAAAACCAACAAAACATTAATATACAACACTATAACTGAGGGCAGGAGCCCAAATACAAAACACACTGTCAACAACTTCAACAACATTCACCAACCACTCACATAAGAAAACCTAACGAAGACTTCCATGGCCAAGTACCCAACAATTAAACATGTATGTAAGAAATAGCACGCTATACAGATTCCCCTTCCCCCAAATCTGTGCGGAAGTCCACCGGGTTAGAATAGTTTTTCGGTCATTGATTTTACACTCCTCCTCAAAGACTCCTGGCGTTGTACTAAATTGGGACACCAGCAATATTGTCCCAAAACTAAAATCCGTCTTCGTTTCTTCTTTCTTTTTCATTTTTGGTTTACTTCGGTATTGTTTTGCTATTAACTCTTATTCGTTGGGGACATTTTCGCGTTTCAAACATTTCTCGATTCTTCCAATCTTTTATCTTGTCGAATTGTTTAAGTGTTGGTGAACACGTCCTCTTGGGGAAACTTGTGTGAATGTGGTCATCGATTCGCTCAGCCCCAGACTTGCAGCAAATTCGAAAGAGAGTATGAGACGGAGGCGGTGGCACACTCCAGTAAAGTGACAGAGTGCATGCTAGAAAAAGCCGCAGTGGATTCCGTATGAAAGAGAGAGTGAATGGTCCATCACGGAGAAAGAAACCTGGAAGTGGACAAACCGACACTTCTTGGTTGACCATCAAAGGTTTTAGTAGACTTGAGAGAATCGAGGAAGTTTTTTTTTGTTTCAATATGGTTTTGCGAATTGCGCTTGTTTTTTTTTGTATATATATTTTTATCTGGGATTTCTGATCGAGATCAGAATCCAACACAAAAAAAAGAGGAGAAAAAGAAAGAAGACGGCCGACAAAGGATATAGCGGCAGGACAGGCAGCTGATCCCCAGGGGTACAAATATCAGGATTCCTAGAGGAGCAGATTTTTTTTGTAAAAGCTATGTATAGTGCTTTGGTGTTTAAAAAAAGTTTTGTTTAGTTAGGCATTTTATTTTAAGAACCCGGTAGGCTTTTGTCACGGTAAAATCCCGGAAATCACGGGACACGCGCCCCCTTCATTTTGTCTTTTATTAACTTTCGGGAAATAGCGATTTCTTTTGTTGTTCCGCAATCTAACGTCACTTCAATAAATTGACCGTTGCTCATTCGAGCTTTATAACGTTTTGAAAACCTTGCCTTTTTTATTTCATTCCTATTTTAGCAATCAATCATCTTCTTCTTCTTAAAAAGGTTTTACAATTCCTTTTTTTTCAAAGATTGTGTGGGGCCCGTTTTACCCACCATCACGTTACCTTTTCTTCATACCTTTTCGTTTCAGAATTGTCTCCGTCCCTAAAATTATTTCCATCTCCGAACCTACACCAGCTGAGCAACCGGGACGATAGCATTCAACAGGCTACCTGTTGCACTTCTCTTTCGGCGAATTCCTGTTGACGTTTCGACTGTATTACCACCGGCGCAGCGGCGGCTGTAATCTTCTGGCGTTTTATTTTTTGCGCATTTAAACTCGGTTATTTTTTTTCTAACCCACCCCCCGAAATAAAGTGCAACAGAATGTTCAATATTCACTTTTGTTAATTGCCGGAGAAGAGAGATATTGCCGGAACCAAACGATTTCTGATGTGATTTCGGCAAAAGCTCTTTTCAAGTGGAGTCCCGCAATTTCTCTCGAATAACGCTTTCTTTATTTATGAACTACCCCCAAAAGTGATATTGGTGACCTTGTTTCGACGAGTGGAAGGGTAGCCCTTCCATATCAGTGTGGTAAAGGGTGATTTTTTAGCTGGTTTGGTTTTGGCAACACTGGTTTTGACAGCTGACGTGTGTTTAGTACCTTGTGTCACTGTCAAACAGCTTCAGTTTGGTTTGCAATTTAACCATGGATCGTCTTACAAATGAACAACGCTTGCAAATTATTGAATTTTACTATCAAAATTCGTGCTCGGTTCGAAATGTTCATCGCGCGCTGCTTCCATTTTATGATCGGCATTCTCGACCTTCTGAGCAGTCTATTCGGAAGATTGTGACCAAATTTCGCACCAAATTTACTTTGTTGGACATTAAACCACCAACACGTTTACGTACTGTGCGTATTAAAGAAAATATTGCGGCCGTATCAGCTAGTGAGACAGAAGACCGCGAAATGTCGATTCGGCGCCGTTCCCAGCAGTTAGGCCTTTGTTACAGCACTACGTGGAAAATTTTGCGGAAGGATTTGGGCGTAAAGCCTTTTAAGATACAGCTGGTGCAAAAACTAAAGCCAGCCGACCTACCACAACGCCGAATTTTTGGTGAATGGGCTCTTGGAAAGCTGGCCGAGGATCCGCTTTTTTATCGAAAAATTGTGTTCAGCTATGAGGCTCATTTTTGGTTGAATGGGTACGTAAATAAGCAAAATTGCCGCATTTGGAGTGAAGATCAGCCAGAAGCATTGCAACAGCTACCAATGCATCCCGAAAAAGCCACTGTTTGGTGCGGTTTATGGGCCGGCGGCATTATTGGGCCATATTTCTTCAAAGATGATGCGAATCGCAGCGTTACTGTCAATGGTGAACGCTACCGAGCGATGATAACAAACTTTTTTTTGCCCGAAATGGAAGTTCTTGACTTGCATGATATGTGGTTTTAACAAGACGGTGCCACATGCCACACAGCACGCGAAACAATGGCGCAATTGCGAGGCGAGTTTGGTGAACAGTTAATTTCACGTTTCGGGCCGGTCAATTGGCCGCCTAGATCGTGCGATTTGACACCATTAGATTATTTTTTGTGGGGGTATGCCAAGGCTAATGTGTATAGGGACAAGCCCGCTTCGATTGACGCACTGGAAGCCAACATCCATGCATTCATTCGTGAGATACCCGCCGATATGTGTGAAAGAGTATGCCAAAATTGGACTCAGCGGATGGGCTACCTGAAACGCAGCCGCGGTCAACATTTGCATGAAATTATCTTTAAACATTAAATTGCAAGGTTCAAACTATCGATTCAAATAAATATTTCATTCATTTTTTCGAATTTTTTGTGTTTTTTTTTTAAAAAAAGTTCTAAACCTCTTAAAAAATCACCCTTTATAAAAATGGACCTTAATTTGGTCTAAGTGTGTCAGTGTCAGCCCCATGCAGATTGTCACTTCAACGTAAATATTTATATGTTTTGCAATGGCATAAAAATCAAACTTCATCAATTGTATAATAAACTACATATTTGACAAATAGAATTTAATCCCCATATATTGCGACATGGACACACTTAAAAAGGTACCATCACAATCCCAAGATAGCAAAGTCCTTTTTGTCGCACAAAAGATGTCTAAAAAAAAATACATATACGTCTTCTTCTCTTCATGCGTAAATCGCCGATGAAAGATAATTTTTATTAACATGAATATTTCGCCTTTATAGACGAAAGTAATTCTTTATAACTTAATCTCTTGTCTCCATGCTCGTTAAATCTCAAGAATAGCCTATATAAAAGCGCTATTTACTTTGAGTGTAAAACGCCCCATAAAACTCATTTATCACTAAGGATGATTGTTCGTCTAAGCTCTCCTTTGTAGAATGGTATCTATCTAGCGCAAAAGCAGAGACACCAGAATTACCCCGAGCTATTTATGTCCAAAAATATGCATAATATCCTACCTTCCATTAGGCCATATCTAATTAATAGAAAAAAATCATTTATAATAAAAAATAATCCACCACGTAATTAGGATTACCAATTTCCTGCATAAAATGTAAATGTCACCCCAAAAGCAGTACTATCATAGGAACATAACAACAATCTATTAATGTGATTTTAATTTAAATTGCAATTTAATTATAATTTTCATCCCGAAATTATTATTCATTAAAAAAAATAAATATTCTCTTAGTCTCAGTCAGGAGGGGGCTGTTGAATTTAAAAATTCAGTAATCTCATCACGTTCTCGGTTCTCATCTTCCATGACATTTGCTTTAATAAAAAACATGCGCCACGAAAATAGAAAAGCAAAACAGGACAATGGTAATAAAGGCACGATATCATCACCTTTAAGATGTCGATTGGGATGAATGAAATCGGAATCACATCGTTTCGTGGAACTCAATACCTAGTCGAAAAGTCGCCATCATTGTCCGGTTTTGATTTCCATCAAGAATTACATTGACTTTACGAAGGATGCCTTATTCTGTTCGGACGGAACTCAGTAGGATGAAAAAAAAATCAGAAAAACCAAATAAGGAAATAATAACAAGAAAAGACGACGAATTGGAATAGATTACTTATTGTTTTTATTTCTCCCGAACCTTCTGGCATTTGAAGGAAAATAAATCAATTTTCATTTTTCACGCTGTTGCACACTGTTCGAGGAGGCAATTTCTTCCTCGAGGACAAACGAAAACGAATAAATAAACGAAACTAAATATTGATAAAGGTCGGCCGGGCGGCGGGCGTAACAACATTTTGTTGTCTATGGCAAGAAAAACATTTGAATTTAAATACAAATACGAAGTAAGTTGATTCATCATTAGCCCGAGGCTTGACTTTGCAAAGGTCAGGTTAAATTTTTCGCGTGATGGAAATTGAAATTCTCCTTAGATCTTCATTTTATCCTAAAGCATTTTTAATGCCAAACACTTTAGAACGATTGGCAGTATATACGAAGAAAGCTCCGAAAATTACCCCTTCTATTGGCCTCAATCTAGATTTAAATGAGGCTCAGATCTTAGTATCTTTTTGGTCGAGCGATTTTAATGACTGGAAAGTTGGAAAATTAAAAGAAGACCATTTCTGGAAAGTCTTGGAATCGTAAGAGTTTGGAGTAAGAATTCAAGATAGTTAAGGTTTGTTTAGGTGAATTGGATCGATCCCATGGACCGATTGTGATACCCTTTCGTGTGGGATGTATCACAGGTGTGGGTTCGTTCACTAGGAGACTTAGGCAAAGGTATCAGAAGAATTTGTTTCGACTGAAAATCGAAATGGGCGCCACACAATTTTTTTTCTTGGGAAATTGTGAAACCTTGAAGGAAACTGAAAATCGAAAGAAAAGAAAAGTGTAAAATGAAACGACCGTTTTAACACGTTATAATTCTCCGTTGGAGTACGGTCTTTTATTTGAAGATTTGCGGTACAGCACAAGTTCTTTACATAAACCGTTGGGGTGACCCGCTATCACTTATCCCGAAATTTAAGCAAAGCAACAGATTCACTGGGGTCGCGTGTCCCGTCTTTTCTCGGGAATTCTCGAAAGCAAAACCCAACCAAACCCAAAATTTTGCAATTAAAAAAAAAACGATTTATTCCACTCTACTTATCCTTCTTGTTCCCTTCTCCTCCTCCTCAATGTATGTTCCTCTCGTCCTTTAATCGTCCCGTACCTTTTTTTTGTTCTCTTTTTTTTTGTTTTTAAAAACTTATTTTTTTTTCTATTCTTTTTCTATTTTCCTTTTTCTTTCTTTTTTTTTTTTTTAACTACTCACAAAACCTTTAACTTTTCACAGAAATTTCCTATTAGAACTTCGTCTGGCTAGTTCGCTGGTCAACCAAGAAGTGGTTTTCCAGGTTCCTTTGTTCAAAGTCGGTCAAAGTTGGACATTCACACTCACATACATACATTGGCAGTGGAATCTCACGTATGGCGTGCCATGGACTTCCCCCTCTGTGTGGGTGGTTGTCCGCCATATATTCCACTACCCACACATTCAAACTAGCGAACCAACGGGCGGCACTTTCCAGCTACTCCAAAGCAATTTTTGCAGTGGTGTGCCAATGCTCTCCGTTACCCCTTCGCTTTCAACTTCCACTCGCTCTTATATTACCATTCACCGCAACTGGAAAGTCCGGTTGCAGTGAATTCTCTGACCAACCTGGAACAACCTTTTCCAATCCATTCCGATTGGCTTACCCGATTCATGAAAACAAAGCGCTAAGGAAATTTCCCTGAAAAGTTAGCTACGCGTTAATGTCCCCAGTGGACGAAGTTAAATTTGTAACCACTCACCCACTAAGTGGAGGAAAAACCCCGAAACATTCTGACGAGGACGATTAACCCTTGCTCACCCAACGTGATGAGTCATACCCCAGCTACGAGAGGAGGACAAGGAACCAAGTATAGTAAACTACAACGCGTAATTTACGGTTTGGTGGAATTTTGCGCAGATTTGGGGAATGGGGAATTGCCGATAGCGTGTCATACCTTACATGTAGGAAAATATATATATGTTGGGCTCTCGGCCTTACTGGATAGATTATTTGTTGGAACGGTGTCCACTTGACGGCCACTCGTGTTCGTTCGTTGGCCAAACTTGGCGTATGACAGCTGGGGCCGGTGGTGTGGGTCCACGCTTTGTTCTGACCCCATTTGACAGTTGGGGCCGGTGGTGCGTTAAGTGTCACGCAATTCAGCTTTTGGGTAATATGAGTGTGCGCAATGTTTCGGCCGTCCGCCCGCACTCCTCTGCTGCTCCTCCGGTGCTCCCCATGGTGGAGTTGGACAGAAGGGATCGTCTCCCCTTCCCTCATCGAACCTGACTCCCTACCGTTTTGGTGGTAGTTCTTTTGCAATTTTCGTTGGAGCTTATTTACTCTGGGCCGTCCGCCCGTGCTCCACAATTGCTAATGTGTGCCTTTGGGGCGTTATGAAATGTGTTAGGGTGGTTTGATGACCAGGGCCGTCCGCCCACACCCTTTTACACGCGTTGGAGTGCTTTGGCTTTGCACCCAGACCGTCCGTCTTACCTCTTGTTGTGCCCTGTTGGGTGGCACTCGACCGTTGCGGACCGTCCGTCCGATTAGACTCGCTGATCCGTTGGGAGTCTCCAGGCCGTCCGCCCGGCTCACCTTCGGATAGGCTCCATCACTTTATTTAGGCCAGTAGACCGTCCGTCTTTCCTGGGCCGTCCTGAGTCCCCCGGGTTCACCTGTGGTGGTTGCTCTCCCCTGGTTCGAACAAAGTGGGCCATTGGTTGATGAGGCCATGGCTGCCCTTCCACTTCTTACGGCCTTGGGGCGCGAACCGATAAAGAGAGGGATAAGGGTCGGGAAAAGAAAGGGACCGAAGGGTGCTTCTTGTCGTGGTAAATTTTACCGCGACAAAGACTACGTTGTGGTTGTGGTTACTCAAGCCATCCCGATGTCTCCAGAAACCTTTACGATTAAAGAGTGAGCAATCTGACAGTTCTTCAATGTCTTGAAAAAATAATCTTCTGTTTCTCAAGTGACAGAGGGTTAGGCTTGAGGTTTGTCCTCGTGAAACTTTTTGCCGCCCAAAGCATCTTCTCTCCATTTAACCACGAGATTATGATCAGGATGACAGGGATCATAACCCTCCCACTTCACTGCATTCCTACCGGTCCGCCTGTGGGTTTCGTCGGTTCGACCTCAAACGATATCTGCAGGCATCCCGATTTTGGATCACTTCATTATTGAGGCCAATGAAAAGCTGGTGTTTCTGCATTTGTGTGATCCAAGAGTTTTTAGGCCTGCCACTCTTACGCAATTGTAAGGGAACGTTGATTGCCATTGCCTTGTTGAAGGGGTTCATAGGATCCCTCCTTTGAACATGACAATACCAACTGAGTCGGTCGTGCCCCAATTGTTTCGAGATGGGTTCTTTGACGTGAAGGCTTCCAAATTAATTTAATTTAATTGTCTGGTTTCGTAGAAAATCATATACCAGCTTAGACAGCGATGCTCTGTCGAACTGTAAAAGCTTATTAGTACGGTTTTCATTATATTCTTAGATAGTTTCTGAGATATTTCACATTTGGGGGTAGATTTCCACCTTCTATTGTCTTTTATTCTGTCCTTATGTTCCACTCGTTCTCTAAGATTGCAGAGTGGCGGTTTGATCGACTGAAGTACCCGGTCATGATCCAATTCGGCAGCTTTTCTTGCTAGCTCGTCGGCTATCTCATTGCCTGTTATGTCGCTGTGTTCAGGAACCCAGCAAAAACATGGCATATGCTGTGAGCTTTAAACGAAAGCATTACCAGCGCTTGACTGTCAATAAATATAATAATATCATTCTCAGTCCTCAAAACCTAAGCTTGGAAGGCACTACTGTCATAAGGGAGTCTGATAGAGATGTGTATTATTATTTTTCTAAAAATCGACAGGTGCCGACATGTTCCATATTCCCCCTTTTATTCATCTATGTATATGGCTATAAATTTCATTTCGCTGGGTATATTCATCCCTGCTCGGAAAGGAGCAGGAAAATGGTCTGTCAAAATGCATAGAGGGTGACATGTAGTCCAAGCAACATACTCAGAACCTATGCGTACCCTAAGAGACCTGGTCGAATTGCTGTATTTCAACGTGCTTTTTTCAGCTAATTCATTCTTGCAAAACAATTGCCATGTTCGGATAAAGGGTTTTAGAATATTCAGTTCGAATTCAGAGTATCCGCTTCTATCCGGTACTAAACGAAAAAATTGACATAAGGACAACACTATCCCTAATGTTGAGTAGTAGTTTACTATCCAGATACTCGACACTCTTTGTGTTTCGACAGTACCCGGTACTACACGGATGGTTCTTCTATCAAATTCTGGATGCAAATCCAATTCAACAAATACGCTAAATAGTTAAGAGCCTTGTGGAGTGCCATAAAAGAAAAATTAAATAAATTCAAATCAATAACAGAATCACATACGTTTAAAATCGGTTGAAGATTGACAGACCTAAAAACCGCCAGACCGTATAAAATTAGAAGCCCTGCTAAAACTTTTAGAGTTCGAACAGCCGAGCCCCATAGCCCAAAGGCGGATCAACCAAATAAAGAGCAAGTACTCCGAACGGCAATAAGATATTAAATGTGTTGCTAGGTTTTCTATTTGAAGATGAAATTATAAAAGTCGCTCAAACACAAAAGAGCTTGATTCATCAATGACATCAATTTGGAAATGGCCCAAATTTATTATACTGGACAACGGGTAAAAATGCTAAAATATCCTTCCTCGGCTTTAATCCTAATTATAAAAAATCACAAAAAAACTTAAACTCATCAGTCGGTGCGAAGCGAGGTTTTTTTGGGTTAAGGTCCCTCTAAAAATTTAATGAAGTGACTTTTTTCCTTGTACCAATACCCCGATACTACTTGTGCTGGACACGCAGCGAAGATGCCAGAGGGAAAATAGATTAATGTATTCTTATACCACGTGACGGTCCACATATGAACTGTTTGCCTCGCCATCACTTGTTATAGGCTCTTGCGTGAAAATCACGTTGAAATCGCCAAATTGGCCTTATGACGCATTGTTAACTAACACTATTTCTACATGTGGCCTTATGTCACAGAACCTACATATATAAAAATTAATTTTGGAAGGAACGCTTAAAAATATGGAAATTCCGCCAACATTTTTCAAACAAATTTATATGAAGAAAGAAGAAAATGGAAAACATAAAATTATCTCAAAAATCAGACCCAGATTTGACCAACGTAATAGTATTCAACAACAAGTGAAAATAGTAACAATCAATTGTACTGCAGATAGAGTTCTTTTCATAATAATGAGGCTAAACTCTCTCATACCTCATTCTCAATTAAAGTTCAAAATATTAGCACGATTGCAATAAGTTACTCACCAGTGCACCGAATTATGTGAAAATGTTAAAACAAATATATTTCACATTATTTATTACCTATTCCAATGCCAATTAAAACCTATGCATCTGCTCCATGTTAAGCGGCTGAACTTCAATCAAGTTTATTACATAAACTATCGCACATCACGCTCAAAAATAATTACAAACGATTGACTTCAATTCAATAAAATTCATTCATTTGTGAATATTAATGAACCGACAATTCACCTTGTCACCGATTCATTCAATTACCGAAAACTGAATTTGTTTTTAAGTTAATTTAAGCAATTCATTTATTAACAATAGCTTAACGGTACATAGCGTTCAATTAGTACCAAATTACATGACGACGAAGCCGAACAAAACAAGGGAGGCTTCCGCACAAGTTTAATCTGCGAGGCAGACAATTGAATCAATCTATCCCATCCCCCGGTGATGTTGAAATGATTTCAATTCAAATTCATAGTTTTACGTAGATGAATACTGAATGTATCGATTACGATTTGAATTTCGAATAACAAATTCGATTTGAGAGAATTCAAATCAATTCAATGGTATTGTAGAGATAAATTAAATAAAATAAGTATAAGTTTTTAATTTGTTCAGTTTTAGAACATTTAAAAAATTAAAAGCCCAACAAGATTTCGAGAATTACTTTTAGTAACTATTCACCAAATTATTGTTGCAAAGTTCCAATACGGATTTTATTAATTGAATGCAAATAGACAGCAGAAAAAACAACTATTTTTCCCCTATCAGTCTTAAAATTAATTACTCGGGTTGCCATGCGGAGGAGACGTGTGTAATTGCTTGATACAGGACATGGCGGACATATCCTTCAGAATGTTATATAACAAAAGCAAACCCAATCTTTCTCATTACAGTCAATCATAATTATTAACCTCAAGAATTGATTAAGCCGACAGAGCTGTGATGGGAGGTCATAGATGCCGCTGCATCTGCATCTTTAAGTCTTTAACTCCATTGATTCTGATTGCATCAAACAAATTAATATCGGTCTGCAATTCGTTCTAAAACTTGTTGAAATATTAGCTTAGTAAGCTTATAGGTCTGCGGGTAAGGCTTTCCAATTGGAACAACATTGAGGTTACAAACACAAAATAAATAGTTGATACATTTTTTGCGTAATGGTTTTAGGAGCTATTCTGTTGTACCACCGAGATCGAGTGATTTAGTCCTTAACGATGAATATGATAATAGTTCATTTACTATTTCAATTTTCCATGGTACAGAATTTATTCGTTCTGATTTTGGATGAAGTTTATTCTAGATGTCTAGAATATTTTTTTCATTAACTTGGTGGGCGCCGCTGGAATTTCGCCCGATTTTTTAAAATCACATCACTCTGGCAGAACTTCCGCTGATAGGTCCTCGAATTTTTGACAGTTGCTTCTCGGGTTACTACGGTTTCATCGGGCGATTAAGCCGGTCACTGCTAAAGTGAGAGATTAGCGAATGAGAAAGCGAACCGGAAATGCAGACCTCAGAATTTCGTAGAACTGCCATTTTCCACCATTTTAAAGCCTATAACAAGCCTAATGAGGAGCAGTCTTTATAAATAAAGGGTGATCCATTTCGAGGTTCCCTACTTTTTTAAAGAAAAAAACACAGAAAATTCAAATTTAATGGAGAATGTTTATTATCATTTGAAAGAACATTCTTTGGCATATATTTTTTGAAGATTATGTCTATCAAATGTTGGCCGTTGCTACGTCGCAGATGGTCCATCCGTTGAGTCCAATTTTCGATCACTCGTTCGAGCATTTCGACTGGTAACTGGCGAATGACACGCGTGATGTTTTCCTCCAAGGCCTGAATCGAAGCGGGTTTGTCGGCATAAGCTTTTGACTTTACATATCCCCACAGGAAAAAGTCTAACGGTGTGATATCACACGATCTTGGTGGCCAATCGACCGGCCCAAAACGTGAAATTATGTGCTCACCGAAATGTTCTCTCAATAAGTCCATTGATTGATGCGATGTGTGGGAAGTGGCGCCGTCTTGCTGAAACCAAATGTCGCCGAGATCACGAGCTTCAATTTCAGGCATCAAATAGTCGGTTGCGGCAATTTTGTTTGTTTACATACCCATTGAGCCAGAAAAGGGCCTCATCGCTAAACAAAATTTGGCTCGAAAACATCGGATCTTCTTGGAACTTTTCAAGAGCCCATAGAGCGAAGCGATGTCGCTTGGGAAGGTCGAGCGGCTTCAGTTGTTGCACAAGCTGTCGTTCCATACGTCAGTCCGAGTTGCTGCGAACGGCGCCGAATCGACTCTCTACGGTCTTCGTGTACACTCTCAGCTACGGCCGCTATATTTTCTTCACAGCGTGCTGGACGTGGTCTATTCGGTCGAATATTATCCAATAATGAATGCTGAGTCTCAAAATGGGTGATGGTGTTGCGAATAGTACGCTCAGTAGGCCGATTATGACCATGAGTTGAGCGAAGTGCACGAAACACATTCCTCACAGAACGTGAATTTTCATAATAAAGTTGAACAATTTGTAAACGTTGTTCACGCGTAAGTCTTTCCATTATGAAATGCCAAACAATACTAAACAAAAATAACATGACAGCATGACACGACTCACACGTGATCTGTCAAAAAAGGCTATTGAAAAAAGTATCTCTACTTGGATCACCCTGTATTACAGATTGTTAACTCTAACTTATTATTTACTCATTAGATAGTCATGCTTATTTTGAGATTCGAATGAATAGACTATTCGACGATCGAATGTCTCTATTCATTCGAATAAACTTTGTGTATTTTGACATTCGAACGAATAATATTCATTATCGCGAGATGGCATCAAATTCTATGTCATATGGTGTGGCCATTCACTGTTTTTGTTTTGGGGATATTTTTTTTTATTGTTATAATGTTATGCAGAAATATTAAATTTCAATAATTTCGTGAGAAAGTAATGCTAACGATTGCAAAAAAATGTTTAGTTTTGATTTGTGTGTAGATGTATTAAAATGTATTATATGTAACATTTTCACGCGTTAAAAACTGAAATTTAAATAGAAGCTTATATAAAATGTATTTGGTAATTTTCTTATTTTATTGCATAACCATTTTGTTTAAATAAAACATGAAAACAAGAAATTTTTCGTTTCCCCCACCAAAAAATCAAGAGAAGTTTGGTCACACCGGCTTGCGATATGTTTATTCAGAATTTGGTTGCTGAAATTCTAAGTGAATAAAAACCGATTCCGGTGCTGCCTTAAAGCTAGACAGATTCATTGCACCCCAGAAAAGGCTGCTCAAAGCGGCTTTGCATAACATTTGCATTAATTTTAAAGTCTCTGACAATGCTGACGATTTACTAACAGAAGATCGCTCGGAAAATGAGTTTGTTGATGTGGAAAACGAGAACACTTTCATCAGTGAAGCTCGAAGTATTCGTGATAGAATCCCCTGTATTATTTTAATAGTAGAATAGCAATTTAGTCTAGCAGTCAAGTTTGTTATATTATTTCATATTAACATTAAAAATAAAGAAACATTTTTCGTTTGTACACTCAGGCCTCGTTTTTATCAGTCTTTGGAATTGAAAACTTGAAACTTAGTTTTCTGCTAGTAAAATAATTTAAACTTCCATGAAATTCTTTTTTAGGTCTAACTTCTCGCGCATCATTGTTTCTGGCATTAACGCCTGAGACGGACAGACTTAGGGATATAATTCTTGAGACTGCCTACTCGAGCTGAGAAAGCACAACGAGGTTGTTATCGTTGCAGCCTGACTGCTTTCGTTTCTTCTCGTTTTCCACCAGTTTCTTCTTAGTATTCGACTTGTAATCCACCCAAACCTGAAATGCAAAAACCAACTAAATTTGCCAATCTTAAACCTTTTCGAAGTAGAGTCTTTACTCAGCGGTCCGTAGAAGCGGACCGCAGGAAAGGGTTGAGAAACCTTTGCTATTTCAGGATTGTCCTCCATCAACTTAACTAAAACTTCTTTCTGCTCACGATTTGTCCAACCAGAATGCGTCCTATACAAACAGAGTCAACATATTTCATTTTATTTGAAACAATTTATTATAATTGCATAACAAAACTTGCTACTTACATTTTTGTAAATCTAATTTTTGGTAAACATGAACAGCAATTGTCAAACGTCAGGAAATTGTACACGAATAAAAAATGGCATATCTTTCGAACGAATAGAATGTCAAAATACGGTCAACATTCGAAATACAAATGAACTTTCGATCGATCGATTTGAAAAGTGAAAATACACATTCTACTTATTCGAAAAAGTTTCGAACGAAAAATATTTATTCTTGTAAATAATTATTTTAAGGATTATCTGCTGCGTAAAAACTGTCAAAAACTCCTGGCCGTTATTTGGAATAAATAAAACGCCCTTAGGACATATCTAAACAAATAAATAAATATTTGGCGTAAACAGCCCATACAGATACATTTTCGACACGAATGGAGAGACCTACAGTTTAATACCGATTCCGAATGGAAATTTTATTTTTGAGAAGCTTTTCATGGCATTTCTTACTCTTGGATATTTTTTCAGACGTTCGCAAGAGGTGAGGCAGCTAACAGAAACTTTAAAGTGCTACGGACCAGGATTTTGAAAAACCGACTTCTCGTCGACTCTTCGTGGCCCAACCCACTAAGCTACATTAGGACATAACTACGTATGTAAATGTTGACTTGGAATTCCACTATGTGTCTAAAAGTATGCATCATAGGTAGTCAGGTAGGTGGCGTTGCAGATTTTCATGACTACATGAAAAGTATGCAAGTAGCACTCATAACAAGCTTAACGTAAGGGGTATTGGGTATGTGTACTCAGATCCACTCGGTGGAATTGAGAAAGATTATAATATCATTGAGACCCATGCCCGATATCAGAAAGGTCGTCATAGAATGGTTTTCCAAACGCCCGGCGTCTAGCCTTAGCCAGAGCCTGGCATCCGCATAGGAGGTGAAAAACTGTAAGTAACGGCAATCGATGTTGTGGGGTATGCCGAGCCTGGCAGCGTGGGTTCCTACCGCCCAGTGGCCCGTACTTACAGCCACCCCCAAGTTACAATTTAATTTCCATAAGGGCCAAGGAAAGCTATTTTCTTATTTCCATAACAACTGTAAAAGATCTTATGAAAACCGATTTGGCGCACTTTAGCGAAGTTATTTACTCTCCTTAAGACCTTGGCTCACAGGCTCTATAAAAGCAATAGTTTGTTATAGAAGTTATTACGGAAATCTTAACGAAATTTTAAAAAATTCGCACATATGTACGAAATACATGTTTTTCTTATATTTATTTTTTGATTTTCTGAAGAGGAAATAAATTATAATTAAGTTGAAAAATTACTTAGCCTTGTCCAGGAATCGAACTCGAGACCATTCGCGTACCAGCCTAACGCATCCACTGGGTCAAACTGATTAAAACAGAACTTGATACTATTTTATCATCTTAAACATAGTACAGGGACCGCCAAATAACTTTTTTTTTTGAAAATGCTATATAAAAAAAACTACTGAATATTTTCTCAAATTTCTTTTTTTATTGAAAGTACAATCCTTCCGGTTAATAATGGAAAATAATTTCATTCAAATGGCTGCCTCGGCTGGCCATTCAGTAGCCTACACGAGCGGTCCAATTTTTAAGCACATTATCGATTGTGTGCAGCTGTATTTCACCAATGGCTTCACGAATATTGTCCTTTAACGCGTCAATTGTCTCTGGCATGTCGGCGTAACACTTATCTTTTACGGCACCCCACAAATAATAGTCCAACGGTATCAAATCGCAGCTCCGCGGTGGCCAAACGACATCAGCTCTGCGGCTGATAATGCGATCTTCAAAAACAGGGCGCAAAAAATCGAGTGTAGCTTCGGCTGTGTGGCACGTAGCTTCGTCCTGTTGAAACCAATTGTTGCCAATATCCTCCTCTTCAATTTTTGTGAACAAACATTCGTTCAACATGGCCCGATAACGATCGCCATTGACTGTAACGGCCACTCCTTGCTCATTTTCGAAGAAAAATTGCCCAATTATGCCTCTGGACCAAAATCCAAACAGTGACTCGTTTTGGGTATATCGGCTTTGCAATGTATGCGTGCGGGTTTTCTGTACCCCAAATGCGACAATTTTGCTTGTTTACATACCCGACAAGATCAAAATGAGCTTCATCTGAAAAGATGATTTTTTGGGCCAAATCGGCATCTTCTCTAAGTCGATCGCAGGCCCACTTAGCGAAGCGAAAACGCATTGGATGGTCAGTTGGCTTCAACTCCTGAACCAATTGGACTTTGTGTGGCGTCATACCAAGGTGTTTATGCAAAATTCGTCTCAATGATGTCTCCGAAATGTTCAATTGTTAAGAACGACGGTGAATTGATGTTGATGGCGCTTCACGCACACTTTCTGCCACAGCAGCAATTTTCTCGGGTGTACGCACTGTTTTTGGCTTTTCACGATTTGGTTTATCGATGAGGATGCCAGTTTCTTTCACTTTTTTCACAAGATAACGAACATACAGAGACTTCTTCAAAAATCTGTACGCAATTTTCGCACACATTCTGCAACATTACCATGATTTTCAAAGTAATGTCGCAATATTTCCCAGCGTTGTTCAAGCGTATACACGCCCATATTCGTTCAGCGGAAGGATAAAACTAATTATCTGTCAAATCAGACATGAGCTAAGTGTTAACATTTGCGAAATAAGAACTAGTTGAAAAAAAAAGTTAGATGTCGGACCCTATAGATGTATGTAGTTATATAAGATGTTACGACATTGATAGCGACAATAATTTCATTTTGTGCGAAAAAGTAGGTCTGCTTGTGAGTAGTAATTTAAAAACTTAACTGTGTTAAAAATTCAATATAAGTAGATATAGGTATTGTTTATATTACTACCACTGGACCTATAAAAATATTTTATTGGATATCTAATCCCAGGTTCAAATCCCAAATATATTGATTGTAATATGTAATGCTTCTAATCAGAAGTCTTATAGAGAATTTTGTTATTGACTTGGAATAGCGAGCTCTAAAGAAGCTATTCTATTTCAGACCTCAACCAACCAACTTCGAAAGGCCTTATAGCCACCTCTTAAAATAAGATTATCTCTCCCTTCTTTACAGCTTATGAAATTGTTTCCCAAATGCTTTAAAGAAACCTGTTTTGAAAGTATATCTTGGAAACTAGTAAACATCTATAAATAAGCCTTATGACACAATAAAAGCAATAGCTTATCAAATTTAAAAAAATGGACCTTATAGAAATTGTTAGTTGGGCCAGCTGTTTATAAGGTTTTGGGTAATATATTTGTTATATTTGGGACAAGCCTTCCTAAAAATGACGCAGTTCGTCACATTCCTTCACCTTGACTCTGCCCTCGACTTGAAGTGGTGGAGATTTCCCCCTTCACGAAGCCCAAGGGGGGAAGACTCCCACCGCGGACGAGTTCGGGAGCCGGAACGATAAGGACGTATGTAATTCGTCTGAAAAGACACCCACTCCCACTCCACAGTTGGAGCCGTCAGTGAAGATGGTTACAGCGGCTTCGTCAATGACAGTGCCTGCCTCCCAATATGCAAGCAGCAGTAATGGTTTTCTGCAAGTTGAATTTGGGTGTAGTGCAGTCAGTAAATAGTGCTTCTACGTTCCTCGGTAATAAATCGAGGATATTGCAGTGCCCGTAAGGTCATACGAATCAACAACAAGCTACTTGCAATCTTACTGCGCTGCTTGAAGCGATTGATGTCTAGAATCACATTGAGTGCCGTTCTCTGGACTCTGCTCAACTTGGTGATGTTGTAAGCCTTGCTTAGGGCGGGCCACCATACTAGGGAACCATAGGTGAGAATCTGACGAAAACCGCTGTGAAAACCGTCCAGAAAACTATCTTTTTGGTTTGATTTTCCAATTTTTGCCGAGAATGCAATATTAGCTTTCCGAATCCGCTTTTGGATATTTAGCTTCCAGCTAAGCTTGGGGTCTACGATGACTCCCAACTATTTATCACTGGGGGATAGCTAGAGAATTTGGTTATTTTGACGGGATATTCTGAAGGTTGGTATTTTGGTTTTAGTGGCGAAGAGCATCAGTTTTGCTTGGGTTAACGCCCTGACCCCACCTTGCGGCCATTGATTTCACTAACCCCGTCCGGGAACAACCCGAATACCAGTACAACCACGTCATCCGCATACGCAACCACTTCAATGCCATAATCCATTGCACCTTGGGGTGTGCCCCTGCCCAGTGTGCATCACAGTTACAACCTGATACAATTAAGGGTGAACAGCTTGTCTATGCACAATTGAACCTTATAGTTAATTTGTAATACAATCTAAATTTACCTCCATTGTCATCCAAACTCCAAGTTTTTCTGGCATGTTTTAACCAAACGTTTTTGCAAATTAAATTAAGCAAGTTGCATCTTGTGTCTCAAATCAATTTAATAGAAATTCAATAGTAGCTACCTACTACCTACCTACTCAGCGAAAATGCTTCTATCGATAACGGAAAATCTGTCTTTGCAGTCTCTTGCCATAAACTGCTCCATTTTACGATCAAACTAAAAGCAGAATACTATCAATTTAGTCAATAAGTCAGGACAAGAAGACCGAAAAAAGCTGTAAAACCATCGCAGTGGCTCGTAGTTTTCGAGTTTTATGACGCAGAAGAATGAACACAAACAGAGACACACTATTGAACTTTCATGAATAAATGTGGAGTGGGTCTTGGTCCCTCCTCCCCTCGCCGCGCTTTATTTATTTTTAGTGACAAATTCCAGCACATATCTATAAAAACACTGTCGACCACAACAAGGCTCGGTCGGTATTAATTAACAAGTGAATTATTCATGCTGTCGAATGCGAATTGTAGCCCCCATATTGCTAAGAAACACATGCCGTATTCGAACTACTCTAGAATTTCCATTTTGAGAGAATTTTCACGATAATTGAATTACAATAAATCGACCGCCATCACTTTTGGTGTTTTTTTTTTTTTTTACTTTCTCGTTACTCTATCTAACTACAACACACCCCCATTTGACAGTGTCAAACTATTGATATTTTTCTTTCGCTTCTGTTTCCCTGTTTTATTTGGTAGGCATACGCTATTTTTTTAAGCAACCGCCACGTTTATTTCAATCCGTTCACCCGATGATATACTTGGATACAATTTTGCCTTGGCATGTCAAAGTCGAAAGGCGGAAGATAACCACTTCGCAGACATGCTAAGGCTTTCACAATAAAAATATCGATTGCCATTGCCACGACTTACAAAATCAGAAAGAGGCGGACGGACAAGCAGGTATGCAAAGCGAAAGCGGGACAAAGAGAATGGGAATGAAGCACCTTTTAGACAGGTTTCATGGAGTTTTCTATGTCATTATGATAGTCAACTTGTTACGCCTTCTAGAGTGCACTGGGTGACAAAAGGCACTCGGTGTTTCTCATAGTCAAAAAATATTCGCCTTTAACTTTGAGGCTTTGAGGCATGTGAATTCTGTTTAAGTACTTAAATTACCCGAGTTTGGGTTTGTTTATTTGTTAATTGCTTGAAAAATAAAAGCCCCTTTCATGTTTTTCAATTTAAAAGTCTGGTTTTTTGTCCCATTAGCCCCACGCTATTTCTATGCAAAAATTTAAAACAAAAACGTAGTCTCACCCATTCTTACCCTCGGCACGGCGATTATCGATTCAAATTGATCTTAAGAGTTTGCTGTTAAATACTTTTGTTGAAGGTCAGTTTTTCGTTTTATTTTTTCTTTGTTCACACTCCAGAGGGACTCTTACAGCTCAGGTTCATCATCATCCTTCACGGATAATCATGCTTTTGTATTTTTTTTTTCAACGTTCTTTTGGGAACAAACATAAAAGTTGTACCTAGCTAAGATGAAATTTTGTAATTAAGAAAAATGATGTCGGAGGACATTTTTGTTCTTTCTTTCCTTTTCCCAAGACAAACTAATATTTAGGATTTAAGTGGGTGACATGTAATGCTAACGTGCGCATCAATGATTCACAGTGAAATGAACAAAAATAAGATGGAAAAAAAAGAGACACATTCCTCAGAAATGAGAAAAACCATTATCCATTGGGTTCGGGACATGTGCAGAATAATTAATGGGAAAAAAATTCGTGCGTATGATGGGTGTGAGTAAGCACATTTTATACTTTTGTTCCGTATTTATTTAAACAGCTTAAGTTATTGTTAGGACAGTTAAAGTCATAAAAGGAAATGGTTGAATGTGTTTTAGGTGTAAAGCTTGTCCCTTACGGGACCTGTAACAGAATGACCATATTTAATGAACTGCATACAAAACTAATTGAGCAATGGGCAATAAGTACTGGTCCTTCAAATCATGCATTTAGTTGAACTATCTAATTTCACTACAGAAGGCTTGTTATTATTAAACAACTTTTGGCTCGCAGCCTAACATGCGGCTGCTTCTAAAAAGCAAAAGTTTATACTTCACTAGATGTAAGTGTGTGATTTCATAGTTTTAGCTATCTTTTTCAATTAAAGTTCATAGGAGCAGATTGATTAGATATCTCAACAGACTTCGCTGCAAGATGAGAGGCTTGGGACTTCATCGACTTGGGAGGATGGGATCTTCGACTATAGTCACCTTACTCGGCTGTCATCCTAATAAATAATCAGTAGATAATTTAAGTCTTTCAAGTATTTCAATTGAGAACTCCAGCCAAATTTGAATGGGACTTTGGATTCTGGCTACCAGAGGCACATCAGAAGTCTTATAGACGATGTTGTAATGCTAGCGACAGGCGAATCCCACTCCATCACAAGCAAGCCGTATGAAAATGCATTTACTACTGGCACTTAGGTTGTGTTCCCCAAAAGACACATCTTCAAAATCGTTCATTGGCTAAATGTGTACATAGTCCCAATACTCCCATATTACAGAGTAACATATCTAATGCCATGCCACAGACATAGCAATCAATCTCGACATCAAAGAGAGAGACACGAATACTGACATGCATTGAGAACGCCTTCGACTACTGGGTTTGATGCAATTCTGATGCCTTTGGACTAATACATTTAAGAATCGCCTACGAAGAGTCCATTGAGGATCAGCTAAGCCCAACCAGCTGGAATCCAATTTATGATATACATATTTGGTATCGATTGAGCTGCTGAACTGGCAATGATCTCCAATAGACCAAAAATATACGCTTCAGTCGATTACATCAACGCTTGTAAACTTAATGAAAAGGTTGCAATGCAATATCCTACTAAAGTTTTAAAAGTCCGGTAAGATGTCTTTGTGTAGATTGGCAGCTACCGATATACCTGGACATTCGATCGACTACGATCTTTGGACCCAACACCAAAGTCGCGGTTTTAATTAAAATATATTACCCACTGATTGTATTTTAAAGTGAAAACCTACGGCAATGGCAGCTGCTGTCAAATAGTCAAATAGCTTTTAAAGCTTTGGCATTCAATTCAATGAACTCTATGACGTTAAAGTATTCAAGTTACTGCAGAAAGTTATATAGCTAAATTGATTAAAGTTCCACTTACGATTCAAGCAAGCAGTATATTCCTAGTATCCTTACCTGTAACAAGAAAATAAGTTTATATTAAGTCATTTAAAAACATGTTAAAGAAAAATATATTTAAAGTTTAATGACTAAGCAAAATCAAAAATCATTTTACAACAAAAATGTCATCATAAAGAGAGGTACTGTTAACGAACTGGCCAAAAAAAAGGGATAAATATAAAAAATGCCCCGATTCGATTTAATTACGAGGGATATTCTAAAACAATTCCCAGTAAAAGGATTTTAAAAACTAGCGCAGGTTCTAAACGCCGCTTTCAAGTTACGGTATGTTCCAAGCATGTGAAAAGTGCATGAGGTAATAATGATTCCGAAGCCCAAATTCGATACTTCCAATATTGTTCAAGTTATTCGAAAAGATGCTGATGAAAAGGCTGCAAAACATATTTGAAGAAAAATCGCTAATTCCAAACCATAAAATTGGATTTATGAATAAGCACTCGACGATTGATCAGGTGCATAGAATCACAGACAAGATCGAAAAAGCATTTGAAGAAAAAAAGATCTGCTCCACTATATATTTCTGGATAAAGGACAATCCACAAATTCGAAAAGCAACTGCCGAAGCAGTACTTCAAGATTCTTGAGAATCTTAAGAATTAAACAAGTAATAGAATACTCTACACTAAGAGAAATTAAAGTTGGAATACCACAAGAAAGTGTACTAGGTCCAGTACTATACCTGTTATTTTCTAGCGATCTCCCAGAAAGTGAAGAAAGAACTAAAGCAACTTTTGCAGATGATGGGAGAAACCGTCGAAGTAGCTTTCACAAAATAGCTGCAGAAGGCAATAAATCACAGATATCCAATTGAACAACGAAATGACAGATAAAATTAAATGACCTTAAGTCAGTTCACATCAATTTCACTTACAAGAATGTATCACACATACCAGTGTTCATAAATAATGTAGTGTAGTGTATTCAAATACAGCTAAATATCTAAGTAAGACTCTAGATGCTAAAGTATGAATCACTTTTTAGGTTTGGAAAAATTTGATTAACTCAAAAATGGCACCTACGGCACCTTTTGATGCATTTTACATAATTAGTCAAATTAAGAAATCGTTTGAGAAAAAGAATTTCAGTTTAATTTGAAGAAAATCGTTATAGAAAAAAAAATTAAAAATTATTTCACAAACGATTAACACCTTAAAAAAAGTAGTGAAATTTTTCTAAATTCCCTTCATTAATTCATAGTTTTTTTTTCCAAAAACTAAGGGTGTAGTATTTTTGGCTCCATCCCAAGTATCCATAGGACAAAGTACCAAAATTCTTAAAACCATTTTCGACAAAATTAGTGGTAAGTGATTTTCACAAAAAAAAAATTATATAGCAGGTACCGTTATTTTAAACGATATAGCAAAAAATAAAAACACGCCGCGAGATGTAACACCAAAAACCTTAAATACGAACTGTGAAGCAAATCTGTCGAACCATTTCGCCATACGGTCCCGGAAAGACAGACCGACGGTATGGGGGACTTCTCTCTAGTAGTAATATCATCCCTCATACTCAGTTTGAGTTTGAAATTTCCCCACGATCATAATAATTTTCTCTTTAGGATAGTAATGTATACGAGAAAGTTAAAAAAAAACAGCTTCAAAGAAGTGTTGTAATGGACTATTTATTGTTTCTCTTTCATAGTACCTAGGTGAATGGCGAGGCGAGATAAAGATTTTTCAACTCCATTTCGGCGGATGTAAGAACCGTTCACGCAACTTCATTTTAGGTGACTTTCGTCAGGAACAGTTTTTTTAATGACGACCCGAAGATGAAAAGTGTCCCCACCCCATCATTTTAAATTACCTAAATATACCCTTTGGGACACTTTCGATGCCATTTGTCTTTCTAACAAAATATTTACTGATCTGTGATTTGGAGATACCCAGAGTAGTGACGACTTCCACCGTCGTACTTCTATAGATTGGTTGTTTTTTTTTTTCATAACATTTAGCTTTATTTTAGATATGGAACTTGACCTTTGGAATGAATTTCTCATTTTTATATTTTGTGGAAATTTAATCACTTTTTTGTAAAGAAAAACCTTAACAAAGCGTAGGTGTGGCAAAAAACTTTATATGGTAAACTTGTGTAGGAAGTCAGAGTATACATATTTCAGAAAGATTCTAACCATTTAGCTCTTAAGCTTTGTTTTTCAAAATCGTATTTGTACATTGTACACTTAACCATTGCGAAACCCTAGGGAATATATCTTCGCTTCAAAGATAGAACTCATTAAGTACAAAATTTGTAAAAATGATTTTTTTAGAAATATAAATAGAAATAATCGCGTTCTAGAGTAGTTTTTTAGAGGTATAGAACCTTAAGTTGGCAAGTTAAGTTTTAAAAGTGGCGGCCATGAATAGACTGACGCTTGGACAAAGCTTCCAAATAGCAAGAATTTATTTTGTA
The DNA here is from genome assembly GCA_963576555.1 of Ferdinandea cuprea. Taxonomy (NCBI): domain Eukaryota; kingdom Metazoa; phylum Arthropoda; class Insecta; order Diptera; family Syrphidae; genus Ferdinandea; species Ferdinandea cuprea. The sequence goes on from OY754958.1 coordinate 59,789,584, forward strand.
AATCATGGTTCTTTTTGAAATACATATCAGCAATTTTTGCTTAGCGATGAAGCTCACTTTAGGTTGAATGGATACGTCAATAATATAAACTGCCATATTTGAAGTGATGTTAATCCTCATACACCGTTACATCGACAAAATCTGACTGTTTGGTGTGCTTTATGGGTTGGTGGAATAATTGGTCCGTGGGGATATGTGAAGTCGCTAGTCACTACGATTGACCACTTGGCGCACAAAATTCGCCGCTTTGTTGCCAATATACGGCCACAAATGTTGGAAAACGTCATCGAAAATTGGACCTCCAGATAAGACTACGTCCGAGCCAGCCGTGGCGGTCATATGCCAGAAATAATATTTGAATTATAATGCCATAAGATTTTCTTTCGAATAAAGTAAATTTTATGTCAATTAAAAAAATCATCTTTGTTTCCATTTCCATTTCAAAGTTCTATGCCTCTAAAAAACGATGAAGTGAAATAATGCCAAAAAAAATCGAATGCAATATGGGAGGACATGCAACCCCCCTGCTTGGTTTCACTCTTAGATTTGGATTAGGTGCGAAGTTGGGTATATGTAATAATGGGTTTAAAAAATGTTTGCATATAGCCTACCATGTGCCTACTCCAAAAATATAACAGTGAAACCAAGCAGGGGATTGGAAGGAGGCAACATACCTTCCCCTATATTTTATAACCATCACGAAATCATTAAGAATTAGAATTTCAAAACGAAATAATGCCAAATTGGCTTTATTTTGGTTTTGGAAACAAAAAAAGGCAAACTAGGAATTTGGTCTTATTTCACTTTTGTAATGGAAATAATGCCAATTTTTTTGAATTTGGCTTTATTTCGTTTGGTGTTATTTCACGTCACCAAAAAAATAGCCTTTATAATTGAAAAAAATTAACAAGGCATAATGGTAAATTTTACAATTTTTACAGGATACACAAAATTAGAATATTCAGACCTAAAACTGTCTTTAAATTTAATTATTTCCTTTTTTATTTTTTGTTAGATAATAAGTTTAACCTTTCAACAGACACATTTTTAATTGCAGCTACCTAGCTTAAATTTAAAGGCCTCAAAAGTTTAAACATTGTTAAATCGTCTTAGCTTTACATCATACTTTTAGGGGTCTCCGACGAACATATACGAACCTTAGGATAGGGTATAAAGAATATGGTGCCAGAATTCGCTATTTCCATAATCACAATCAGAGCAGAATATCCAATAATATTGAGACATAAATAAAAACAAAAAAAAAAAACAATTAATTCCTTCAATCACAATCACAGATGCATCCATAAAAAATTTCAAATAATAATGTTGAACAAATTTATGCCACAACTAACTTATCGCCGAAGTTTTCCGAAAATCGATTTAGTACCTCCAAAGCTTCAGTATTAAAATAAAAAATGTTTTATGGTATTTTTCTTTTACTTACACGTTTTAAGAAGTTTTCCTACGAATGATATTTAGATTTTTTTTGTGAGATTGTTTAATATTTTTAAAACTTCAAAAGAAACAGCTGAATCAATAAACAACCTAAGAATTCCCAAGGAAAAACGAACTTCAACTTAATTACTGTACTCTTAGGTGAAAACTGGAAAATATTTACATAAATTTATTTATTTTCCTCTTTCATGCTCGCATTGCCGAATGATTTAATCAAAAAAAAAAAACAGATACACCTAAAACTGTTGGCTAAGAAATGCGACAGCTGACATTTTTGATGGATTACTACGAACGGGAATAGTGGCCAGCAGCGGCGGCATTGGCCACTGCAGCAACTAGATGTCAGAAATGAATGAATTTATGGGCCAGTGGATAGTTTTAATTTTATTTTTTAATTGTCGAGTAGTTAGAAGTGACAGTATGGTGGTTTGGTCAGCACCATATGTGGTAAGTGATATGCAATGACAAGGCACGAGTATAAATCATTTCAAGCGAGGACAGCATCGCACACAAATGGTGATGATGCTTTGTGAATGAATCAATTACGATGGGGAGGTTCATTTCAAGGCCATTATGCCAATGCACAGTTTTGTGTCAAAGTCTCGAACGTGTGCTTTAGTTAATCACCCTCCACTAAATTATTCCATTAGCATAAGCCCACATAATACGATAGACAATTCTTTTGTGACGAAAAGCTACTTCTAAGGACACATCTAATCGATGACCCTTGTGATAATGTTAAACTCGGGAGAAGCACTCTGTAGATTAATGGCTACTCGGGGGAGGGCGAAACTTTTCAAGTCCATAACGACTAAGCTCGGCAAATTCAGTGTTTTTCATTGTCTGGGTGTGACTATCTCCTGTGCGAGGAGTATTGTCCTTGTTGTGAGAAGATAATTAATTGTCATTTACTCTTAATTATAAATTGCACACCAAGACTGATTTTAAAGCGAACGCCATGGGTAGGAATTTAACAAGAACAAAAAAAAAAAATAGGAAAAGGAGCATTCTCTGTTGACACGGGTGCTGCGAGGATCCTTAGCTTAAATAAGAGCGCACACAAGGATAATAACCACTAACTAGAACTACCCACATGTAGAACAACAAAAAGTAATCACTCGTGGAGTACAAGTTGCTTGCTTTCGGCGTTTAATGCACGATGTTGACTTACTACCAAATACCAAGAGTACAATGGGGGCGAAGGATCCAATTTTTCCTCGACATCGTCATTGTTGTCGTCGCCCTTTTCCAGTGATGAAAGAAGCAACATAATACTATACCACCCTAATATATGTACATTTATAGTAGATATTTTGAGGAGTATAAGCAGCCATAGGCGCTTCACTGTCGTCCTTACAGAGTTGCCTCTGTAAAAGTAAACTTTGTATTCCTTTGCAACGTGAGGGAGCACACAGTGGTGCAGGTACGAGTATACTTAGGCGTACAGCTATAAAGCAATTACATTTCATATTCTGTTACTGTTGCATAAGAAACAAGTATCGACCTATATACATACATATCTACGTGTTGTAATACAACATATAGTTAGTTCTGACGACGACAACGATGATGATGAATCATGAAAGGAGAGGATTTTCTTCAATCCAGGGTGATGCAACCTGTTACACGGCGCTTTCATGTCATCAACCTTTTGTGTGAAAAGAGAGGCGGAGTGTGATTCCTACTTGCCCCTAAAACAAACTGAATGTGAAGTCGGTATTTCCGAGTGGGTGATGGGCTTTTAAATGTAGCACAGCGAGAACCGTAGGAGCACTTTTACTATGCAGGATGGATAGCTTTCTTGGTTAAGTAGTTGTTTATCGTTGGTATGCGTGCGACGATAGGCAAATTCAATGTTGAGTTTGAATAATGGTACATCCGGAATCGTGAGTGTTTTAAAGCAGCAAAGTTGTGAATTAGTGCACGCGGGGTATATGAGCATTAGCTTTGAGTACCTTTCTTCGGTAGAGTGTGCGATAGATAAGATGAATGCCTTTAAACAGCTCTTATCGAACTTGTGAGATGAATGTGTGGAGTGGATGGTTCTGTAAGATTTTACTGACGGTTGGTCATTTTTATTTGCCTGCACTGAATGAAATAGGTTACATAGTGCGGGTGTTAAGAAAACGGAACAACCAATGGGAAAGAAGATGCTGATGAACAAACATATGTCTTTAGTCTTTGCATATTACAATAGGCCGAAAAAATAGAGCATGGCAAGGCAAGGTCAGTCATATTACCACTCTTGTGCGCGCTGGTTATGAAAAACGTCCTCAAAAAGCTTAGGACAATGGGTACATGGGACAATGGTAGTGCAGGGAAAATATTTAAACATCCTAAGTGAGGTCATGGAGATCACCCTGAGGATTATTCCCACTTGGATAGAAAGCTGCCGTCTGAGGGCAAATCCTTTAAAAAACGGAACTGCTTCTTTTTACCAGAACATACAAGATACCGCAATTCAAGCTCCCAAAACTCTACGGAGTAGAATTATCACTTTCGGATAGTGCAATGTATCTGTATCTAGACAGAAAATTGAATTGGAATCTTAATGTTGCGGAAAGAATTAAAAATGCTTACAGTGCTCCTTTTATCCGCAAAAGAGCAGTGGGGAAAACTAGGGGCTTAATACCTACTACGGTGCACTGGCTGTAAACAGTGGTGGTGAGGCCGGCCCATACTGACATATGGCACACTTGTAACTATATCGGAAAGCAACAGTTTAAAGAACGGCTTGTATAGCCAAAACATTGCGACGATGACTCAGAGAATGAGCTAGCAATTTCGCGATGTCGCGTCAGCAACAAATTTTAAGGCCATCAGATAAGATATCAGCATTGTACAGATAAAAGTGTTTTAGCCGGACAAAAGCATTATGAATTCTAACCAGATAGGAAAGTCTGAAATATTTTTGCCTCACATTTCGCTGCAAGAGGTGTCATCACAGATGAGGTCCAATGAGATAGTCGAACTTAGGCGATTTTCTAAAGTTGTAATCACTTTAAAAATGCGCCGCTTGCACCACCTAACTTTATGTGTACAGGTTATATAACGACAATGGAAAATCGTTCGGTTTCAGCGATGCAAGGATCATTCAGGGATAATCTCAGAGTAATGAAGTTTCGCTGCAATGACAAAAGGTGGCACTGTTAATATCTAAATTGTACCCTATTCTTTTAAGCCCACTCAAATATCCTGTTAAGATCAAAATTAATTGAGCTTAACATACGTTACCGTGTTGGTAGCGCGCCCGAATATGAAGAACACCAGTATTTATTTGGTGAGTTGCAGAACAAAAATTGTCCAAAACAACTTGAATTCAGCAGTCAGAAAGGTAATTTCCAACTCCATGGATCTCAAATGCCAAATGCAAAAGATGGCGCCAATCTTACTTTTACTGCCATGGCGAATAGATTGATTCCTCTATAAAAAGACTAATAGGACAAGTATCATCATTTCGAGGAACTTTTTTGCAACTCTTAGGAAATTGATTTGTCCCGTAGAGTGTTCCACACGCTCGAGTACAGGAGTACAGGACAATCTGGGAGCATAGAGCTGCGGGAATTGAACAGCAAGCAGATTGGATTTAACGACAGCTTGTTGGTATATATAGACAATGGCTCGTAATAATAATCACATTTAGTAAACATACGACCGAGGCATGCGAAATATCGCCATCTAAAATTCATTTATCGACTTCCTTCCTTCCAAGATTATATTTATTTGATTACACTATATTTATTAATAATTTTATGCTGCAAAAGAGCATTTATAACTTTCTCGTATACATTAGTATACTAAAGAGAAAGTTATTGCGATCGTGCGGAGATATTACGACCATAGAGAAGTCCAAAAAAATGGGTCCGCCAATGCCGTCCGTCGGTCTATCTGTCTGTCCGGGCGTCGTATGGCGAATTGGTTCGACGGATTTGCTTCTAAGTTCGTATATAAGGTTCTTGGGTTTACATCTCGGGGCATCTTTTTTTTTTTTTGCTTTATCTTTTGAAATAACGGTACCGGCCATACAAATTTTTTTGTGAAAATCACTTATCACTATTTTGCTCCAAAGTGATTCCAAGAATTTCGGTATTTTTTTGTACTTAAGATGCTTAGGGTAAGGTAATAAATTATGCATACTCAGTTTTTGGAAAAAAAATCGATTAACGGTAATTTATAAAACGTGCAATATCTCGAAAACTAGTAAAGGGAACTTAAAAATTTACACTTTTTTTTATACTACAAACTCAAACAAATCTGCATAATTAGATTTTTTAAATATAACGATTTTCTTAAATATAAATTAAATTCGTTTTCTCAAAAACGGCTCTAACATTTTTTGACAATTTTTTGTATTTCGAACAATTTTGTTAAAAGTGTCCAATGTGCGAAATTACATCAAAATCGTAGGTGCCGTTTATGAGAAAATTAAATTTCATAAAACCTAAAAAGTGATTTAAATAAATTTCTCACCATTATTTTCCATTGAAAAACGCATCTCTGGTAAAGAGAAAGTTTCGTATGACGCAGTCGTGCACTTTATTATCTTCAAATTATGAACCGAAGCTTTTGCTACTTTTCCACAAAAAAAACCGAGATTAACAATAAATCTTTACACGTTTCCACCGAACAAAAATTTGCACACAAAATGTTCAATATATGATTGTCAAATTTCTTTCTCGCTCTCAATTCTTAGCAAACAACGTCACTTTTGACATATCCAGGTATGGTAAATTGGTATTGAGTGTGTTCACAAGCCGATTCTTACATTTTTTAATCTTGTGTTTTAGAAATTTGTATAGTAAATTTTAAGATTTAAAGTAGATTAAAGGCAGATTAATCTTAATCTCGGTTTAGTGCTCGGTGGAAACGTAGCAATACAATATTTCGAATGGAATATGTGAACAGAAAATTTATTTGTAATGTATGACAGCCAGTTTGTTGTTTGAAATGTATTTTATGTATGATCTGTGAAACAGGCCCCAGGTCTCCAAAACACAAGCACTAAAATGCCATTTTAACTACATTAAGTAGAAAATACTTATTTTAGCGATTGTCAGTTTCAATCACTCGCTGAACTCGCCTTCATGTTATTGTGATTTGAATTTTCTTGATTATATTCTTTGAGAATACGTTAAGTCTGTAGTCAACCATCGACGCATTAGAACCCAAAATTATTCATGTTATTACGGACATACGGCGATAAATGCTTGAAAAAGTGTTCAAAAACCTTTTCTTCTAAAATAACATGCATAATGGCAAGAGCTTGACATGTGGTGGCCATACGACCAAAGTAGTGTTTGAAAACTACATACAAAAATGTATTCTTTCGATTGAACACAAATAAATAGATCCTCCCAGTTGAACAAGGATCGAGCATTATTTTAAACTATCAGTCGTATAATTTGAACAATTATTATTTATTTTTAAATAATTCACTCGGTAACCCTTAAAAGATAACCCCTTAAAAATGGCAATCATTCACCATGCGCTAGCATTAATAGAATTGAATAATTTGCAGATATATTTTCTATACTTTCTTGAAGCTTTCAACTTTCCCCATCATTAACGCAGTTAATCTCAACTGCATACTGCAAACGCTTCCAATTAAATAACCATCAGTTTCAGATCTTTTTGGCGCCACTATTTCTTAGCTGCAAATGCTACACAGCTACTCAGCTACAACTTCAAACTTAAAATCAGTTTTTCTAATTAATAGTATTTTTTTTTTTTGCTCTGTTAAGTGAATTCGTCGTTCCGTGTTTCCTGTGAGAATTGTAGCACTGTTTCCAAAGAAAAAAAATAATACTCTCAAGGAACTTTGTTGTTGACCCAAATTTCCGGCATCAACTACGAAGTAGAATGTTGTAAAACTTGCCACCATATTTTTACAAGGCAACAAACTTCAGATTTTAATATTCGCAAAATAAGTCGTACTTCGCACCGGATGAAGTTCTTCATTTGGTTGTTGTTATTTAAATATTTACTTCTGCTTCTTCTATGTGTACATTTATGCATTTCGACGCGAGGGGTGAACCGCTAAGAAAACTTTTTGCGTTGAATAAGTTTTTATTTCGTAATTTTCTGCAAGATGAATAAATATCTGTGTATGCCACTTTGGTGGAAGATAAAGGACGACGGACGGGAAGTCAAAGACGTTATTTCATTCCCGCTTCAAAAGCTGAAATTTTGTAATTAGATGAAGTGAAGTAGCCAGCTACATGAACAGAATTTGGAACTTGGTTTTTTGAAAGTTTATAACTCTCTACCACTAATAAATAATTATGTATGGATTTTAAAGTGATAAAATTATATCACCTCAAAAATGGGCACAAAAACTGTTAAATTTTGTAAAATACGTCCACTAATACGCCCGCAATCTTGAAAAAAACCAATTTAAAGCTGTAGTTGAAGAGATAAGCTGTGAACTCGTTCACATATTTGCCAAAGAAAGTTTTTGCCAAGCCTACTTTTTGTAGGCGTTATTTTTAACAAAATGTTGTTTATTTCAAAAATTTATAAAGCAAAATCAAAACAAATACATAACGTATAATTTAGCCAATATTTTTTCTAGTTTTAGACTCCGCCCAAGTTTTGGCGGAGTTTTTTAAAATACTATTTTTTTTTTGTCAATATTTTGCGCTCCTTAAGAAACAGAAAAATTAGAGGCCTTTAATTTTGATCTAGGAAGCTGAAATTCCGAAATGGTAAAGTGCAATTTTTTTACCTTCTTAACAAGTTAGCAATACGAAGTTTTTATCCACGCTTACTTTTTGAGGGCGGTTTTTTATAAAACTCTTCGATAGTTCAAGTAATTTAAGAACTTTTTTAAAAGTCATTTACTTAGTTCAGTTTCTCCAAAGCGGAGAATAAAAACAGTGTTTCAAGATATGCTTTTTAGTTTGGTGATATTTTTAAGGACAATATGTACATATCTATACAGCTTCTAGTACAAGGTGGCGCAAAAATAACCTTCCGATGTTTTTTGACTTTAATTTAAAAAAAAATATAAAAAACTTCGATTCTTCTTGTGGATTATTTTTATTTGGTCTTTTAATTTTTTTTACATCAAGTCGGGAATATGAAGTCATGTAAATGGCCGCCGCCACAGTTGATTGTCATTTGAGCCCTTTTTATGGCATTTTCCATCACTTTGGCCAAAACATCCGGCGATAGGTCCTCACATTCTTGACGGATATTGTCTTTAAGAGCTGCAAGAGTCTGAGGCTTGTTGACATAAACCCGCGACTTCAAAAAGCCCCACAAAAAGAAGTCTGGAGCGGTCAAATCAGGCGATCTTGCCGGCCAGTGCAAATCGCCAAAACGGGAGATTAGGCGCCCGGGAAATGCATCCTTCAGCATATCGGTTGTGGCACGTGCAGTGTGTGCCGTTGCACCGTCCTGTTGGAACCACATGTTTTCCGACCCCAATTCATCAAGTTGCGGAAAAAAGAGCTCTGTAGCGCTCACCATTCACAGTAACCGTTTGGCCCGCGACGTCTTCGAAGAAAATAGGTCCGATGACTCCTCCAGCGAAAACAGCACACCTTACAGTGACTTTGAGCGGGTGTACACGCGGGCCACTCATGATTATTTTTGATGAAAAATCATCTTCCTCTTGGTGGTGATTAAGGATGGCTTGAGCGTATGTTAGACGCGATTGGTGGTCAGCAGCTAACAGCTGATGCACCGTCTGGACTTTGTACGGAAACATCTTCAAATCTTGTACCAAAATTCGCTGTAAAGACCGTCGACTGATACCCATTTGCGTGGCACGTCGTCTGGTCGATGTCGACGGCGCTTCCATGACATCTAGCATGACATGTAGCCGACTACAGCAGCAATATTCTCTGCAGAACGGCTTCTCCGGGGTAGCTCTTCGAGGCGAGCGGCTAAACGTCGCAGTGTTTCACCAGTAGGCGTTGGATGGCTAGAAAATCTGCGACGAAATTCACGTTGTGCCAAAGTCACCGACCGATTATTGCTCAAATAAATAGTCACCAATAATCCGCGTTCTGGAGCAGTGTAGCGTAACATTTTTTATTAACGTGTATTTCGCATGTGTTTACTACACAAATGTCAAAACAGAACTGACATTAGGGGCCAATCGCAAAATTTATATCATTTTCTGATAGGAGGATTACTTTTGCGCCACCTTGTAGATAGAAATATGTTTATAGTTTTTGGTTCGAAACTACTTTATTTTATGGATTGGGCTTTGTAAGACGTAAAAAGCCGACAAAATAACACAAAATTATCCGTTCAATGGTTGACAAAGAACTCTTCTTCTTTATTTTCGAGTAACCAATTTATAGCTAGATGTACATAATAATAAATAGTTGTTGCAGTTGCATCATACGATTGTTAGCACATAATGATAACATAATATAAAATACTTGAGAGCACAAAAGAGAGTACATTAATATGACAACGAATACTAACATAATTGAGTGGAATTTACGACCACAGTTTGGCAGTTTGGCACTTAAAATAAGAGTTGGCACCGCAATTTTTTTTCCAGCTGCAGCGCTAACTCTAACTCTGTAATATATGTATGTATTCTTCTCTAGAAAGTCCAATTACGCGTGAAGAATAAAAACGCGCTTGCAAATAGTTACAAATAGCCAAAACCAATACAGCCTGATTCTGAAAGACTCCAGATAGGTAGTTAAGGGTTAAAACAGATTTAAGAAACACCCTAAACAAAAGAACGTTGAAATCATAATCTTTACTAAGGAGCTAGCAGAATCCAAAGAGGATTTTAGCCCTCAGACAGACCAACAAATAGGTATTGACTTTTTTTAAACAAATTTAACGACAAATACTTTTTTTTAAAAATTTGTATATTAAAATCTATATCTTTAGTGGGTGCAGTGGCTTAGTGCTGGTCGCTGGTTCAAATCCCGACCTGTACCACCTGAAAGTTTTTATTCGCTGCCCCACCTAGCCCCACCGTCTGACAAACATCCAAGAGTAAGAAATGTCATGAGAAGCTTCTCAAAAATAAATTGCCCTTCGGAATCGGTATTAAACTGTAAGTGTCAAAAAATATAACTTCGCACACACAATATTGGAGAAGCTAGGCTTTAGGTCCTGTATGGGCCGTTTACGCCTAATATTTATATATTTATTTTATATTAAAATCTAGATTTACCGGGCTACATCGCAATTTACTACGCTTGTTTGTAACTATACTGCGCTCAATCATCCGTAGCAGCTCTGATTCCCAAACTCAGCGGTTGCCTGGTTAAACAACGTCTGAAAAAGTAAAGGCCTCGCTCAAACAACCAAAGAGACTTTATATAGGGTGATTTTTTAAGACGTTTAGAACTTTTTTTAAAAAAAAAAACACAAAAAATTCGAAAAAATGAATGAAATATTTATTTGAATCGATAGTTTGAACCTTGCAATTTAATGTTTAAAGATAATTTCATGCAAATGTTGACCGCGGCTGCGTCTCAGGTAGCCCATCCGCTGAGTCCAATTTTGGCATACTCTTTCACACATATCGGCCGGTATCTCACGAATGAATGCATGGTTGTTGGCTTCCAGTGCGTCAATCGAAGCGGGCTTGTCCCTATACACATTAGCCTTGGCATACCCCCACAAAAAATAATCTAATGGTGTCAAATCGCACGATCTAGGCGGCCAATTGACCAGCCCGAAACGTGAAATTAACTGTTCACCAAACTCGCCTCGCAATTGCGCCATTGCTTCGCGTGCTGTGTGGCATGTGGCAACGTCTTGTTGAAACCACATATCATGCAAGTCAAGAACTTCCATTTCGGGCATAAAAAAGTTTGTTATCATCGCTCGGTAGCGTTCACCATTGACAGTAACGCTGCGATTCGCATCATCTTTGAAGAAATATGGCCCAATAATGCCGCCGGCCCATAAACCGCACCAAACAGTGGCTTTTTCGGGATGCATTGGTAGCTGTTGCAATGCTTCTGGCTGATCTTCACTCCAAATGCGGCAATTTTGCTTATTTACGTACCCATTCAACCAAAAATGAGCCTCATCGCTGAACACAATTTTTCGATAAAAAAGCGGATCCTCGGCCAGCTTTCCAAGAGCCCATTCACCAAAAATTCGGCGTTGTGGTAGGTCGGCTGGCTTTAGTTCTTGCACCAGCTGTATCTTAAAAGGCTTTACGCCCAAATCCTTCCGCAAAATTTTCCACGTAGTGCTGTAACAAAGGCCTAACTGCTGGGAACGGCGCCGAATCGACATTTCGCGGTCTTCTGTCTCACTAGCTGATACGGCCGCAATATTTTCTTTCATACGCACAGTACGTAAACGTGTTGGTGGTTTAATGTCCAACAAAGTAAATTTGGTGCGAAATTTGGTCACAATCTTCCGAATAGACTGCTCAGAAGGTCGAGAATGCCGATCATAAAATGGAAGCAGCGCGCGATGAACATTTCGAACCGAGCACGAATTTTGATAGTAAAATTCAATAATTTGCAAGAGTTGTTCATTTGTAAGACGGATCCATGGTTAAATTGCAAACCAAACTGAAGCTGTTTGACAGTGACACAAGGTACTAAACACACGTCAGCTGTCAAAACCAGTGTTGCCAAAACCAAACCAGCTAAAAAATCACCCTTTATAAGATCGTTACCATTATTCTGATCCTGGAGAACGCTAGCTTCGAATATTTCGTCTGGAAAAGCTTGTTTTATTGAGCATTTGGCCTTTAAGGTTATCAAAGGTTAAGTAACTTTAAGAGTCATCACAGTTTAAGTAAGTCGGTACCATTGATTGAGGAAAGGGTAATACAATTTCATCTCCAAAGTTCAATATCTTTTAATTTAACTCCAATTTCAAGCGCAGGTTTCCAATAAAGTCCACCTCTCTCTATGTTATATAGGTGTTGTGACTTCCAAAGAAATATTACCCCAAAATGCTCAAATTGTTCATTGATTGACTTCAACAGCCCGACATTTTGCTCTTAAGCAAGTCAGGCGGCCATTAAAAATTCAAAACCGCATCAAAAGTCTTCCTGGCTGTCCCGACAAACAGAAAGTATATAGTATATGGTAATTTTGCGCAATAGATAAACAATTATGATTATCGACGACACACCCCTGACTCCGAGCTCCTGTCAACTGACTGGCACAGAAAGGGATTACACCGTTCCCTTAATTAATTATTATTATCAGCATGTCCTCCGGGGCAGCTAAAATGGAAACAAACAAGCAAACACTACAATGTATGTATGTACGCAAGTAACAAAGACCGCTGACAAATTCTTCCATTCTAATATGAAATCCCACGAGTATCGAAATGAGCAAAGCGGCGCGCCGCCACGGTGACCTTTTGCCTGGTGGTGGAATAAAGCACCACACCGATACCAGTCAGCCGCAGCAACACTTGTAATGAGGTTTTCATTAAATGTCATTGCAGAATGATTTCATTTCGATAGTTTTTCTTGTTTGCTTTACTCTCTTTTGCTATCATTTTTGCCGACATTATTTATGTTTCAGTGCTATGGGGTGGGGTGGCTCCCTCCCGACCAGGGTTTTAGTTGGAATTGGAATTAAAATTGCGTGCGTACAGAAAAGGGACAATATGTGAGAATGTAAAATAAAAAAGAAAACAAAACAAAAATAATGAGCACAGTTCCTAACGAGTGCAGGACTGCGATAACAAGAGTAAGAACTTAAGACTGAAAAATGAAAATCCATAAATGGATTTAAGGGTTGACTTGACTTGTTAATGCTTTTGTGCGACTTTATTTTTGCTGAACTGTTGAACAAATGATTTGTTAAGGTATGTACATATATATTTAGCGCAAGCGATTCATGGTTGGCATGTTTGTTTTATTGATTTTCTTTTGGTTTAAAAGAACTATTTTGTTGTGTACTTTACAGTGTCGTTCGTTCGTGGGTTGGCTGTAATTCTTTCGCTTTGGGTTACAAGTATACCTTAGGCTTGATGTTTGCAAGTTTGCAAAATTAAATAACGAATGTTTTTCAGAAAACAGAGCTATCAGAATTTATGCCAAAAATTCGTTATCGATACTTTAACGGGTATTCCGTCTAACAGCTGCTGCCAACTCTTTGGAGAGTGTTAACCCTGGTCTCTAATCGGATATGTCGGAAAGAGTGAACTTTGCAATATTTTCTATATTTTCTGCATTGGAGACTGGAGCACAACTCTCGCCTAACTATTTTGTAGCCTAGTCCTACTATTTTTTTCTGGGCCTTGGTCTATACTTATAAAGCATTTTTGCAGCTGAAGCTGAAAACAAGGGCAGCAAAGGAAAAATACTGAGTCAGAAAAAAGCAGAGTGATCAACCGAAAGAACTTTCTGGTTACCGAAAGAACTTTCTGAGGTTTTAGAAGAGGTTATGGCTTTAAGGCTCTTCAGAAACAGACTGAGCAAATGCTGGAAAGGACCAACTAATTTAAAGTCGAGACACGGCATATTTTCAAAGGCTTTAAAGCTGTCAATGATAGAAATTTATCGTCATAAGATCTACATGGCCATGTCCGAATTTAAGAGCCCGACATTACTGATTTAGCTATATCGCGTAAACCTAGACAGACAAGGTGCAATGTGCAGTATAGTAGCAACTCTTCAGACACATAATGGGCAGGGCAAGTTCCAATACGGACAGCACTATTTTTAACGACATTGATACCATCAGACGCTACCAGCGTTTACAAAAATCACGCTCTGATACGCCGGATGATAAGCTATTGAGGACAGATAGAAAAATGGTTCATAATAAGTAATAGAGCTTAAATAATCAAACGTTCGTGCAAACTGGGTTCACTAAAGGTCCAAGACGCCGTATTACTGTGGCCTGAAAAATGCACACAATTTGGCATCAGCAGACGTTCGTTAAACGAGATTTTTAGCTGCAAGTTCCTAGGCAGTACAGCTGGCGCAATGATGGAAATTTCAAATCACCAAGCAACAGACGTCTTTGGAGCTTTTTGAAATATTAAATCTTGCATTTACCCCAAGTCTGGAAAGCAAAAATTCAAGAATAAATCACAAATTTGCGAGCAACATTTCAATATGCTGTAAAACGAGCAGAGTTTTCAACATGTCTGTAGCAGTTCAGTGGTTAGTGCGTTGGACCACTTAGCGAGAAGTCGCTGGTTCAAATCCCGACCTGTACCACCTGTATATGCTTCCCCACCTCTTGCGAACGTCTGACAAACATCCAAGAGTAAGAACTGTCATGAGAAGCTTCTCAAAAATAAATTTCCTTTCGGAATCGGGATTAAGCTGTAGGCCCTCTCCATTTGTGTCAAAAAAATATATCTTTGCACATACGGTGGTTGTGGCTTGTCGGCTTTGGGTCCTATATGGGCCGCCTACGCATAATATATATATACTGTAGCTGTAGTGTAAAGGTGTATTTCTAGATTGTTGGAAACATTCTTTAAATACGCCAATTTTTACTTTAGTCTGTCCTGAAAATGGTCAACCACAACAAGGATTTAGGTGTAATTTTTGATGTGTAGCTGCAGTTTTCGATGCATTTTGATTCTATTATTTCAGAAGTTAACTCTATGTCGGGATTCAAAACTCGTTATGTTAAAGATTTCAGAGATCCCTACAGGTATCCTTAAGGCCATGCACATATATTTCTTTAGTTCATTCTAGACTTGAGTATTGTTGCGTAGTATTGAATCCTTACTTTCGAAATACTGTCTTTGGATTAGAAAGGCTCCAAAAAACATTTGTATGCAGTGAATGCGGTGCATGCAGTGTTTTTGTTATTCATTAGCGCTCGCTCACACCAACAATTCGGCAATTTTGATTCAATTTTCAGGTTGGCAATGGCTGAAAAACCTAACACTCAGGTTTGCTACTAAAACAGGGTCGACCAAATAGAAGTTTCTTTATAAAAATGCAGAAAAATTAAAAAAATTAAAATTGTTTCCATTTATTATGGCTTTATGGCAAATATTCCCATTTATTATGGAACACAACGTCGTTCAAGTGGCTGTCTCTGCTAGCTTCGCGGGAGCGCATTCAGTCAATCTACCTTGTTGATGGTTTCTGGCTTTAGCTCACGGATTGCTTGGATGATATTGACCTTAAGTGCTTGAATCGTTTCCGAATTTTTGGCCCTTCACAGTTCCCCACAAAAAAAAGTCCAAATGGGTTAAATCACAGCTCCGAGCCGGTCAATTGGCTGATAACATGATTTGGGAATTTGGTGCGCAAAAGATCGATTGTGGCATGAGCTGTGTGGCATGGCGCGACATTCTACATGAACCAGAGGTCGTCCAAATTCACATCGTCTGTTAATATGACTCTGCAACGCCCACCGTTGACCGAAATGTTGTTCCCAGACTCATTTTCGAAGAAAAATGGTCGTATGATGCCACCACTCCACAATTCGCATACTCTCGCCTACAGCAGACACATTCTTATGTTGTTCACCAACATACCAGTCTCACGAACTTTTGTACAACAGCGTGCTTCACTTCGGCCAAAACTTATTTTCAAAAAACGCAGTGTTTGGGCTACACAGCACTCACTTTGGAAATATGTTTTCAATATTTCCCAAAGTTGTTCAAGCGTAAAGCGACTCATTTCGTTCCGCAGAGGTATGATCACAGATGAGGAATTAACCAGATAGTCAACTCTGCAATCCCCTACCACTTTCAACCCGCAAAAAATATTTAATAACGGCCGCAAAATCCTCTCTCAATTTTCCCATCTGTGAATACGTGTGAGCCAGACACATGAAGTTAGATCTAATTTACTAGGTTACCCGCCAAAAATAATTGTGGGGAGTTTTGCAATATATCCAAATCGCAACAACAAAACAGCTGGTCACGGCGGATGTGTTGAGAAATAGGAAATTCTGCGAAGTGTTGAGTTTATGTGATTCAACTTTTTATTTTATTTTAATATAAATGTTTATAAAGAAACAAAAAATTAGTTACCCAATAAAGTCGTTACAATTTAGTTGGAATATTTTTTGCGGTTATAAGAAATAGTTCTCTATTTTTTTTTTATCTGCCTAAAATTAAACATTCTTGGGTTGTTGTACTTTTCCATTAATGGTTAATGGTTAATGGTTAATAAAATGAGATAAAATGCATATTTTATTGTATTATTGCATAAATATTACTAAATTAGTAATGTTTGGGTGTAAAATATTTGTAAAGGGTGATCCATTTCGAGGTTCCCTACTTTTTTAAAGAAAAAAACACAGAAAATTCAAATTTAATGGAGAATGTTTATTATCATTTGAAAGAACATTCTTTGGCATTTATTTTTTGAAGATTATATCTATCAAATGTTGGCCGTTGCTACGTCGCAGATGGTCCATCCGTTGAGTCCAATTTTCGATCAATCGTTCGAGCATTTCGACTGGTAACTGGCGAATGACACACGTGATGTTTTCCTCCAAGGCCTGAATCGAAGCGGGTTTGTCGGCATAAGCTTTTGACTTTACATATTCCCACAGGAAAAAGTCTAACGGTGTGATATCACACGATCTTGGTGGCCAATCGACCGGCCCAAAACGTGAAATTATGTGCTCACCGAAATGTTCTCTCAATAAGTCCATTGATTGATGCGATGTGTGGGAAGTGGCGCCGTCTTGCTGAAACCAAATGTCGCCGAGATCACGAGCTTCAATTTCAGGCATCAAATAGTCGGTTATCATGGCACGGTCGCCATTGACGGTAACGTTCGAACCGGCATAATTTTTAAAGAAATATGGACCGATGATTCCACCGGCCCACAAACCACACCAAACCGTTGTTTTTTCTGGATGAAGTGGCAGTTCTTCAATCTCTTCAGGTTGCTCTTCGTCCCAAATGCGGCAATGTTGTTTGTTTACATACCCATTGAGCCAGAAATGGGCCTCATCGCTAAACAAAATTTGCCTCGAAAACGTCGGATCTTCTTGGAACTTTTCAAGAGCCCATAGAGCGAAGCGATGTCGCTTGGGAAGGTCGAGCGGCTTCAGTTGTTGCACAAGCTGTGTTTTGTACGCTTTCAATTTAAGATCTTGACGTAAAATGCGCCAAGTCGTTCCATACGTCAGTCCGAGTTGCTGCGAACGGCGCCGAATCGACTCTCTACGGTCTTCGTGTACACTCTCAGCTACGGCCGCTGGACGTGGTCTATTCGGTCGAATATTATCCAATAATGAATGCTGGGTCTCAAAATGGGTGATGGTGTTGCGAATAGTACGCTCAGTAGGCCGATTATGTTGACCATAAGTTGAGCGAAGTGCACGAAACACATTCCTCACAGAACGTGAATTTTCATAATAAAGTTGAACAATTTGTAAACGTTGTTCACGCGTAAGTCTTTCCATTATGAAATGCCAAACAATACTAAATAAAAATAACATGACAGCATGACACGACTCACACGTGATCTGTCAAAAAAGGCTATTGAAAAAAGTATCTCTACTTGGATCACCCGTTAGTAAATAGTCTGCAATGGTTTTTTATATATATATTAAATTCTTTGATTGTTTTATAACTTATTTATTATTTGATTGTTTTTATTCAACATATGAAAGTTTAATGAATATATGTACATATTCGGGTTTCGTGCATGGATAAAAAAGTTTTTCTAATCCTTTTTAAATTATGTTTTGTTACAAGATTTGTACGTTTAGTCAATCAATTTTCTTAGCTGTTTCTTTTCTTAGACGGTTTTGGAAGTTTTTTTTTATATAAGTTAATATGCTTTATTTTAAAATTTAAAGTAAGCGATAGACGGAAGAAGGAGAAAAAAAGGTAGCTGGAATGCACTGCATAAATATATTGGGGGTGCATTTTTTTATCGAAAATGCTTGGTAGTTGAGTACATATCATAAATAAGCATGCACATTATGTGAGATATATATTGAATTAATTAGCCACTTTTTTTAACAGCCGACTTTATTTGTCAAGTTATAATGTTTTGCAATTTTATTTTATATGAAATTAAACAAAACAATTTACTACTACTACTACTACTACTAGGAAGTAATTGCAAATTTTGTTAAAAAAGTGTTTTGATGGACCAAAAATAATTTTTGTAAGAATTTGGATTACGTTTTATTAAAAAGGGTTTTAAACCGGTGTTCAATTGTGTAGAGTTACTTAACTGCTTCAATATAACCATCCATAATCTACGAAATCCTTGCTAGTATAGTTATACTTAAATTTATTGCCAACCGAAAATGTATGATAAACTTACTTATTATATATTAGTCACGTTAATCAATATTATTTTGATTATTTTTCATTAAAAATTAGAATAAATTAGTTAAAACACAGCTTTATTCTTAATATTATAATATTTTATTATGTTATTAGTTGCGTCTTGGTTTCACCAAACCACCCCCACGTAACCCCTGGTTCGATAAAGAGTGCCGGCAAGCGCATGCAGCAAAACAACGTGCCTACGAAGCGGCGCTGCACAGAAGGACGAGAGCGGCTCGTGAGCTCTACGAGCAAATGAGGAGGGAAGAACACCGGCTTCTCCGGAAGAAAAAGAAAGAGCATGAGAAGCGCGCGATCGAGGAAATAGAAAGGTGGTACTCCAGGAACAATGTTCGGAAGTTTTACCAAAAGGTAAAAAGGACGTGTCAACGCAACTTTACCCGAGCAGATACCTGTAGAGACGAACAAGCAAGCCTAGTAGTGGAAACACAGTCGGTGCTGAGGATATGGAAAAACCATTTCTGCAGACTGTTAAACGGCGATGATGACACAAATTCCGCTGTCAGGTAGAATGAACCATTCAACATGGGTGATGAAAGCCAAGACTCCCGCCCACCTGACCAAAATGAAGTGAGGATAGCAATATCCAAACTGAAATCCAACAAGGCTGCCGGGCCGGACGGCTTAACTGCCGAACTTTTCAAGGCAGCGGGAGATGTTTTGGTAGAGAGCATGCACCAGCTCGTCTCCAAGATTTGGTCAGAGGAAAGTATGCCTGATGAATGGAACCTCAGCATTGTTTGCCCGATCCACAAGAAAGGAGACCCTCTTAACTGCGCCAATTATAGAGGTATAAGTCTCCTCAACATCGCATACAAGATCCTGTCTGCCGTGCTGTGTGAACGCCTGAAACCATTCGTCAACGAACTGATTGGACCCTATCAGTGCGGTTTTAGGCCCAGTAAGTCCACAACTGACCAGATTTTCACACTTCGGCAGATCCTGGAAAAAACCCAAGAAGTCCAGATCGATAATCACCATCTTTTTATCGATTTTAAGGCCGCATATGACAGCATTTATAGAGACGAGCTATACAGAGCCATGTCTAGTTTTGGCATACCTGCCAAACTCGTCAGATTGTGCAGGATGACGAAGGAGAACTCTCGCTGCTCCATTAAGGTCGAAAACAATCTCACCGAGACAAGGCGATGCGCTGTCATGTAACTTCTTCAACATCATACTTGAGAGAATTGTGCGAAACTCGCAAGCCAACACCAGGGGCACAATTTTCCAAAAGTCTGTGCAACTACTTTCTTACGCCGACGACATCGACATCATTGGCAGAACACAGCGAGCTGTCACTGGTGCGTTTGCAAGTATCAGTACAGAGGCGGCAAAAATGGGTTTAGAAGTGAATGAGGGCAAAACGAAATATATGCTGTCAACAAGAAGGGACGCACAACATCGACGAATCGGACAGAACGTCACGACAGACAGCTATAACTTTGAGGTAGTTCGGGACTTTATCTACCTCGGCTCCGCTATTAACTCTATCGTCAGAAATCAAGCGAAGAATTACACTTGCCAACCGCTGTTACTTTGGCCTAAGGAGGCAATTGATTAGTAAGGCCTTGTCGAGAAACACCAAGGAGACTCTATATAAGACCCTCATCATCCCAGTCCTGCTGTATGGCGCAGAAGCATGGACGTTATCAAAGGCAGATGAAGATCTCCTTGGTCGTTTCGAACGCAAAATTCTTCGAGTGATTTTCGGTCCCGTTTGCGTTGACGGGCTTTGGAGGAGGAGATTTAACAGCGAACTCTACGAGCTGTACAGCGACATCGACCTGGTCAGAAAAATACGCATTAGTCGTCTAAGATGGCTGGGACATGAAGAGCGAATGGATACCAACGCTCCGGCCCGAAGAGTCTTCGAATCCAACCCGGAGGGACAACGCAATAGAGGATGACCTCGCCTAAGGTGGCGCGCGCAAGTGGAAGGGGACCTCAACCAACTTGGAGTGCGCAACTGGAGGCAGTTAGCCAAAGATCGTGCTAACTGGAGAGGCGTATTGGTTGAGGCCCAGGTCCACCCCGGACTGTAGCGCCACCTAAGTAAGTAAGTAAGTATTAGTTGTGTGGTAAGTATGTTTTTATCAATCCATATTCACCGCATAATGACCATGTTTATTTTACACACCCTGTTCATCAACTGTTCCCAACTTCTTGCTATAAAAAATGACATTTCATGGGTGCGGCCATTAGCCCCATATAATTCGATTTATGTGTGCGTGATTCCCATTTGATTTGCACGTAAAAGCCAATATAAGTGCAAATTATGTGGGGCTTATCAGTTCGACTTAGCTTGTAGGCAAGGTGAGAGATTCGCTCTCGAGTTGACTATCTGGTTAATTCCTCATCTGTGGGTATGATACTGACTTTCTGTCAATATATCGAGCGGAAAACAGCTGTCAGTGTCAAAATAACCTATGGCTTAGAAAGAAACCAATAGATATGGTGATAAAATTTTTGAAGGATCGGGGACTTACAGTCATTATAAAAGCGGTATATCGCTGCAGAGGAAATTTAAAATTTCATCGAATAAAAAGACGCCATATAGTTACGAATCTTATTTGTAGGTATATTTTAGCAAATTACGTAACTTAACGCAAACTTGTAGAGCATATTGTAGGCAGATTTCCATAAAGTTCCAACCGAAAGTTATATCCTTTTGATCCCAGCAGAATAACAACATTTTAATTATTTTGTGCCGAGCGCATAATGTATGCCAAAAACCCACACCTAAATCCATTATGTCTGTTCAACAATTAACCTCATCACATGCACACACACACACCACTCATTCGTGGGCCCAACACAAATTATCCTATTGAGGCATAACCATCAGCGTTGATGGCGGCTGCACACACCCGGTTCATTTCACTCCAAGAACAAGTAAATATTCAAATATACATATGTATGTACATGTGACCGCATAGTTAATTTAAATAACAATACACAATTCATATATGAGCACGTTCATCTATCCTATAGAGACCATACAGATGGCATTTTATATATGCCTGTGCTCCAAACAATAAAACCACATTTCAGGAGCAAAATCCTGCAAGTCCAAAAACTAACTGTAGGCTTACTGTGCTGAAAAGCCACAACAGGTTGAATAGGTAAAATTTCGTCGACAGCATCCGGCTTTTGTGTTCTACTCATGTGTCCAGTAGGACAGTAATATGACTTAACTTGAAGGAGTCATCAGGGACGAATGGAAAGAGGCTTTCCAACGACCTGTTCCATTCTCGTTACTTTTAATTTTGAACTTCATCTAGAAATGCAAAAAGCAAGCATACCGGCATCTCTCCTTCTCGCTCTCTCTCTCTCTCTCTCTCTGTGTCTCTAAGCACAAAGCTACATATCTATACTTTCTACCCCAAATCATTGCGTAATTCCCCACAAGAACGATGGGGTTATGTTTGTTTTTTGTACACACACAATTCGTATACGCTTAGTTTGTGTGGTGTTTGTTTTTCCACGTTCGCAAAGCTACTTTGAATATTATGCACGAGAAGGGTTGGTAAATATTGTTTTTTTTTTTGTCTATTTGTTGGTTTCTGTGGATGGAATAGCTACACAAAAAAAAAAAGCGGAACATGGAAGGGTTTGACTTGCGTTCAAGAGATGATAAATGTTTCTTGTTTTTTTCTTCTGTGTATTTAAAAAAGTGCTTAATATGGGTTTTTTTTTGTCGAGAAATAGCAATCAACAACTCATTTGTTTGCGCACGCAATTAACAACTCGAAAAAGCGGTACTGATGTCAAAACCTAATATATACCCCATAAATGTGTATCAGTGGAGTGGAAAAAGTTAATATATCGTCAGCTAAGTCGTGCTAAAGACATTCAAGTGGTATGAGAGTGCTAAACGTGTATTACACAGGCGTGAGGAAATGAAGCATGAACGTGTGAATGACGAAAATAGAGTTAAGTTTCTTATTCAAATCGGGACGGTTATACGATTTACTTTTTATTTCTAAGCGCATTATTCTTAAAAGAGCAAACCTGGGCAACGCATCTCAAAAAATCATAATATTTATTTTCAATTAAAAAATTCAAACAGGTGTGAAGAGAGGCTTCAATTTAAAAATACTATATATGATATCCTTACTTATATAACGAAAGAGGAAAGCGCTAAACACGTTCTAAGCTGCTTCACTATTTGGTTTGCAATCAAAAGAAAAACGTAGTTAAAATGGTGATAAGATCGAAGATCAGAATTTAATGAGCTTAACAAGTCCCCATTCCAGTTCAACGGCCGAAGATGAGAGGCGTTGTCCAGGAAACGAATATGTAAGCCTCAGGCTAGTATCCTTGGCGAATGAATGAATAAAATTAAAAGTAACAGATAGTAGATCATTCATAAAAAGAAGAAAGAGAGTCGGAGACAAAACGGAGCACAAGCATTTATTTGGTAAGTTGCAGGCTTGAAACCGTCCAAAACAAATTAAATTCAACGTTCCGAAAGGAAATTTCTAATTTCGAATCCTTGGTGCTTGGTGCCAAGCTCTGTCAAAAGCCCTTGAAATATCAAGCGCAATGACCCTACTTTCACCACCGGCTATGAGGAATAGATTAGTTCCACTTTTCTGTTAGATATGTCATCAAATCACCAGTGGATCTGTTGCTGCGAAAACCATACTGCCGGTCATTGAGAAGTTTTCGAGATTCATTATTTGTCATAAGCTGACGATTTATCAGCGTTTTCATGGTCTTGGAAAGAAGGGACGTAAGTGCAGGATGATCGTAAGGAAGATGCGACTAGGGAGCAAGCAGATTGGCTTTATCCGAAGAGCTGACAGCTGTACTGTCATTGCAAATTAATGTCGGGATCGAGACATATGTTGAGGCCGGAATCTTAATATTCTTTACAAATGACCAAAAGTATTGACAACCGGTGGGACTTTCTAGTATTTTTTAGCCTGGTCGTAGGAGAACGATTAATGTGGGCATTGCAGTCATTTCAGGCTCGTTTTATCTTTTCTTGGTTTTCCTCAGTTACCCTTGTAAGACCGAAAGCCCACCTCTTTTACCCTGATAGTCTCTTTTCGGTTCAAGTCACACCATCTAATCACCATTGATACTTAGGACAAAATTGTTGCTCCCAATCGTTAATGGGCCTTAAAGCATCAGCTCAGTTGACTCTGACATAAGTTTCTGGTCCTAAGAATACACTTATTCAGGTCTAGCTAGGCTTGCAGATTTGTTGCCTGCAATAGCATGGTGCAATTACAATCCAAGTTTGACCTTGTTGCGCTTGGCTAGGTTTTGCAAGGCATTACGATGGCAGTGTTTATAGCTCTGCTGGGATATCTGAATAGGGATTATATTTGTGCAGATATCAATGCCTTGAAACACCGTATGACACGTTTCCATAGCTATCGATACTTAAGTTTTGCGTTCAAAGATACCAGCTCCAAATCCTGATTCCATTTTCGATCGTCGCCAATTTCTAATGGTCCAGTATTTTTAACTGGAATATCTTTCCAAAATTTAATTGGGTTTGAGTTAAATAAGTGCAGATTATCAACATGGTTTTTCAAAAAATATTAACATTGAAATGGTATAAACGCATTTAAATGGAAAATTTTTTAACCAAAAGCATTTCATGTTAGTGTTCTACCAACATACAATTCTACGGCAAAAAAATACAACAAAAATTTGTTCTGCTGACATTCTGTTTCTCTCAATTTGTGGTTTAGGTTAAAGTTGATTTTAATTCTTAATTTCAAACAACGCACTTATACAAGGTGGCGCAAAAATAACCTTCCGATGTTTTTTTGGCTGTGGATTATTTTTATTTGGTCTTTTAATTTTTTTTTACATCAAGTCGAGAATATGATGTCATGTAAATGGCCGCCGCCACAGTTGATTGTCATTTGAGCCCTTTTTATGGCATTTTCCATCACTTTGGCCAAAACTTCCGGCGATAGGTCCTCACATTCTTGACAGATATTGTCTTTAAGAGCTGCAAGAGTCTGAGGCTTGTTGACATAAACCCGGGACTTCAAAAAGCCCCACAAAAAGAAGTCTGGAGCGGTCAAATCAGGCGATCTTGCTGGCCAGTGCAAATCGCCAAAACGGGAGATTAGACGCCCGAGAAATGCATCCTTCAGCATATCGGTTGTGGCCGTTGCACCGTCCTGTTGGAACCACATGTTTTCCAATCCCAATTCATCAAGTTGCGGCAAAAAGAACTCGTTGATCATTGCTCTGTAGCGCTCACCATTCACAGTAACCGTTTTTGCCGCGACGTCTTCGAAGAAAAAAGGTCCGATGACTCCTCCAGCGAAAACAGCACACCATACAGTGACTTTGAGCGGGTGTAATGGCTCTTCGTGGGTTAAACGCGGATTTTCAGTGCCCCAGAAGCGTACATTTTGCTTATTTACGTACCCGCTAAGATGGAATGGGCCTCATCACTCATGATTATTTTTGATGAAAAATCATCTTCCTCTTGGTGGTGATTAAGGATGGCTTGAGCGTATGTAAGACGCGATTGGCGGTCAGCAGCTAACAGCTGATGCACCGTCTGGACTTTGTACGGAAACATCTTCAAATCTTGTACCAAAATTCGCTGTAAAGACCGTCGACTGATACCCATTTGCGTGGCACGTCGTCTGGTCGATGTCGACGCGACGGCGCTTCCATGACATCTTCGGCTACAGCAGCAATATTCTCTGCAGAACGGCTACTCCGGGGTAGCTCTTCGAGGCGAGCGGCTAAACTTCGCAGTGTTTCACCAGTAGGCGTTGGACGGCTAGCAAATCTGCGACGAAATTCACGTTGTGCCAAAGTCACCGACCGATTATTGCTCAAATAAATAGTCACCAATATTCCGCGTTCTGGAGCAGTGTAGCGTAACATTGTTTATTAACGTGTATTTCGCATGTGTTTACTACACAAATGTCAAAACAGAACTGACTTTAGGGGCCAATCGCAAAATTTATAGCATTTTCTGATAGGACGATTACTTTTGCGCCACCTTGTACAAAAAACTGATTGTGAGTTCAACATTTAGTTCTGTCACATAAACTTCGTGCGGATATGAAAAATGCATGAAATAATATAATAATAATAGAAAATAAAAATAAATACCGAAGATTTTAGAAAAGTATTACAAGATTTCCATCTGCACCAATTGCTAACATCGACATTGCAAAGCTGGGTGTTATTGCAGATAATGTTTCTTAACGTTTGCAGTAATATAAGAAAAGAATTTAGATTAAAAGTGTTCACAGTGGATAAATGCCAAATTTCACAATCAAATACCGCGGACTGTGAGAAGCGCTTTGAGGATTTCTTGGCACTGTCCATCGAGAGCTGGAACTACAAGATCCAGAACTGGAAACATTGTGGCAACTGCTAGAGGAACAGATAATCATCGCAAAGCGGCACTTCCGTATTTCCATGACTAATCATTTCTTGCTGGCAACATTGACATTAGACTAAATTCTGTTATTCGAATGTATTAAAATTTCAAATTCGTTTCGTATATTTTTTTTCGATTTAAGTGAAAGTTAAAATAAAAAAAAATATTTGCAAAATATCTCCGTAAATGGATAACAAATCAAAAAGTGTTTATTTCAAGTTTTGAAGTAGATGCTGAAGAACTGGTTCTACGTGTTATTTGTTATTTTGCATCGAAACGTCATACAAGCTTCACGTAAGCTGCAAATAAAAGTCATTTCATCAAAGCGTTAAAATTTGAAGCACGAAATTCACTGCCGAAGTCGCAATTTAAAAATATAAAAGTAAAAGATATGCGTCTTGCAACAAGCTTGCATAGTGACCAGCTGCAGTTCAGACTGCATGACTAAGCAAATGCGACTTAGGCGTACAGAGAATCATAACTTTGGAAACAAGTTGTTAAAATTTGGTAAAGTCCTCAAACTTAAAAGACTGCTAAATAAGCCACTGACGGTTAACAATTTTACAATTGCTTTGATAGATGTATCTGTCTAAAGATAGTACTATCATTATCTCAATTCATCTTGATATACTTCAAGATCAAATAATTTAAGAAGTAATGTAAGGAGAAATCACTAGATCAAGGACGAAATAGCTGCTATTCTTTCTGCGGAATACATTCAGAACATTGACAGAACTCGGTGGATCTCAATTGTACTAATTGTCCTATGATCCTTTCGGTAAATCGAAGCACCTATTGAAGATTTGGCCAACCTGAGTTAGTTAGGGAAATACATTTTCAGCAGTTTTGAAATAAAGTAAAATTAATGACCTTTAAGTTTCTCAGCGCAACAAGATCTTCAGCTTCATGTCTTGTTTAAGAAATTCAACTGGAACATAAATATGCAGTTGTCAAAGGCAAAAGTCGCATGTCACTTAAACGCTCTTTCACCAGATGTCAAATAGTTTTACATTGGTCCTAGTATGCAGATGTACAGAAGTGCACACTGCGACTCTCAACAATATTGAATGTTTTTAATGCTTTCAGAATTGAAAGGAACTACCCGCAAGCCAAAAGGCATGACGAAAACAATTTTTTATAGATAAATTTCTACCAAGTAATTCAAATAATATTTGTCTAGAGTTTTCGTTGGGTTAGGTATGGTTAGGTTATGTTAGGGGAGGGAAGTTTTGCACCAGATATAAATTTCACCTAGAAGCCGTGAAGGCCCATTATGAGTACCCTGTTTTCATGTAAGGACATGTGGCTAACAAAACCACTTCGATCTGTTGAGGAATAGTTTTATGTCGGAGAGAGGTACTATAGCCAAGTCGTTCAAACTTTCGCAGAACTGTACTTCCATGCAGATTGAGGCGTTCCATAAGAGCTGGGCAGTGGCATAGAAGATATTTCACGGACTCTATTTCCTCTTTATCCTTAGCCTTTTGGCCATGTTTCCGATGATCCGGTATATACCCCGACGAGCAACCACATTTGACTTTTCCTAAGACAGAGTAGGGACTTTAGTCTTTTGGTGTCAACTGGTTCTTTAGCCGTCTTAGCAGTGTTGAAAGGCAGTAGCATCTATTCGTCTGTTAGTAGTGTCCGTATCTGGGCCATTCGCACGCTTTTGCATTCCCTTTGACTTCCAGCAGAGTGGAACTGAGTGATGACGTATAGCCCTGAGTGTCAAGGGGCAATCTGTGACGGACTTCGCATTTACAAGGTCGGAGCCGATTGCTTTAAGTGCTGCTTGACTGTCCACACAGAAAGCAGCGCAGAATATCTTCTCCCATCGATAGGATAGCCTGTGCTGCTTTCTTTACCGCATAGATTTCAGCTTGAAATGCACTGCAGTGATCATTCAGTCGAAACGACTGGTTAATAGCACGAGCTTCCCAAACTTCTGTACCATTTTCTGTTTTTGAACCATCCCGATATCCCTTTAATAATGATATCGGGTGAGTCCTCCTGCCTTTTAGGTATAGTGATTTGGAAATTGCTCTCGAAGTCAAACCTGGGTTTCTCGTAATCAGTAAGTGACATGAGTCCCTTCCGATGAAAGATTTCAAGTATGCTTGAGTGTTCGCAACAGCCAGGCTTCCAAGCTTTGTTCTCTCTTAAGCTGAGAGCGGCTATGGCTGCCACATTCTTAGTGAATGGAGCAATAGGTTGCACGTTCAATAGCGTTTCCAGACCTAGTTGCGGTATGGATTTAATTGCGCCTGTTATGCCCAGACAAGGCAATTCTCTGAACCTTGTTCAGGTTCTTAAGATAGGATTTGGTTTTAACCACCTCGAGACAACTGAACGGTAGGTAAGAATGGGTCTCACAATCGCGGTGTACAGCAAGTGCACAATGTTCGGTTGTAAGCCTCATTTGTTCCCAAAGGTTGTTGTACATGCATTACCTGATATTAGGTCAAAATTCCATGACAAGTAAAAAGTGTCCATAACTCTATCACAACTAGGAAAAGTTTACACACATATGTACATTTGAAGAATATTTAATTTAATTTATTTGTTAGAGAGGAAAAATATCAGACTGAATTTTATTTTAAAGACGCAAAAAACAGTTTTGTGTTACATTTTCCTTCTCCTGTTAAATTGCCACATATGGTGTTAACAGGTTTACACTCTAAGCAAGCTGGGTTCACTCTTGTGTTAATAACTTACGATATATCGTCAGTTGAAAATTACAAGGTCGTATGTAGAACGGAATTTCGTATTCACATACGGAAAATTTGAGTGGAAAGTGAATTCCAATACAAAAGTTAACTCAATCTCCACAAGGGACAAAAAAAACATGGGTTTATTCGGGGCAAAAAAGTTCTATTTTCAACAATTTTTTTTTTATATAAAAAATAAAATATTTTATTCAAACTTTCTACTGTCTTAAGATATACATTTGAAAAAGAATTTCTGAAATTTTCAAAGGAAAATATTCAAAACTCCGTCATTGCGACGCCATTTCCGGTGATCCCTCAGAAAAAAGGTGCGGCATTAGAACTCGTAACAGGATCATCAGAAGTGAACAAAAAAAATGCGTGTTTTCTTTAAGACCATAAACTAGAATTTGGACGTAGGGAAAAAAAAGTGAAAATTGGATTTTTGGCAGACCTTTTTACAAAAAATGCTAATTTTGGTAAAATTTGCTCAACATTTTTTTTTCAAAATAGTTGTTAATGAAAAAAAAAATCCTTCGTCCGAGTCCTCGTGAATTGTATCTCGAAGACCTGCGTAAAATTTCATCAAGATCGATTGACTGGTTTTCGAGAACAATTGACAACCGACTTTGAAAACACAGTTTCGAGAAAAACGCATTTAAAGTTTGGATAACCTCAACTAAACCTCGTGATTCAATTGAGTGCGCCCCTTCCCAAGGCTGTAGCTGCGAAACTTCTATTCAGAATGACTTGAAAATTTAGGATAATATTCTCAAAATGTTGTCGAAATTAATAAGAAATTAATGTAACCCTTAAGAAAATTACACTCCTTTCAACATGGATTTGCCTAAACCCATATCCACGAACAACTTGTCACTCGACCCCTCATTAAAGTTCCGCGACGCTAGCCTTAAGTCTTAAACTGCCAACAGACGTATAAGAATTAAATGTACTAACCAAAAGAACCGATAATGCGTGTTGAAAATAACCGCTGAACAAGAGCAATTTATTATAAATATTTTCACACACTCTCAGCATAATAAGGATAAAATTTAAGTTTGCAAACTTCTTCTGATATCGGACTGATATCGGGCTCTTTCAGCCAGTATTTATCCACTTTTCTTCCCGGTTTAGTTGAATATCCTAATTCTATCTAAATTAAACAAATGCAAATGCAAATTGCACACTCGAGTCCTTCAAAATGATGTTGAACTACACACCACATGAAGGTCTCACAAAATCCACTGACCCATAAATATAAAATTAAGCAGCTCCAGGGTATCGTTGCAATCGTCCTAAAACTCTACCACCAACAATCACTACATTACGTCCACCTGAGAAAATCCCTAAACTAGGTCAAAGTCATAACAAAAAAAAAATGACACCAAATACCTATGAACCAAAGGGACATTATCTCACCCAAATCCCACCTACAAAAGTCTTCATACCTTGTGATTATGAAAATCGACGCTCGACTCTTTTTTATTTTCATTTTATTAAATTGACTCTAAACGGCCGTATCGAATGGCGAATCCACTTACCATATAAAATCCTTGCAATGCGAACAGAATGTCGGCTGCTTGAAGAATCTTGGTATAAAGCAATGATCCTTCACATTGAAGACGTTCTTCTTCTTGAGGGCACCCTTCCTGAGGCGATTTTTCATCATATTCTCGGCGCCTCCACTAGCGCCATCCTCCTTCATCTGTTCGATATTACTATCGTTCTCGGCTGAAGACATTTTTACTTTTATTTATTCACGGATTAGAAAGGACAACTGTAATAATTTTTTTTTTTTTTTTTTTTAAACTTTGAACAAGTAACCACTAAAACATTAAATAGGCACACAGGAGAAGTAAACCAACTGGCGCACCAAGTTGTAAATATATTTCAATATTTTAGATTAAACGAAAAATCGTTACAATCCTACAATCCACCAGGATGACCAGGGGCGAAGACTGATCAATGCGACAGGTTGTTGGAGGGCTAACACACCATTTAATGCACACGCTTGTATGTATGTATGTTTTTGTGTTGCATGGGCCGAAAAGCGAACAACAATGACGATGACAACGACAATGACAACGACAACGACAAACTCCGACGACGACGACGAGTACGACCGATAGAAGATGGATGTGCGCTAAAATCGACTATATAATATTTTCAAAATCACGTACACACAATTGTTGCACTAAAGATTGCACACTTTTTGAAATGGATTTTCAAAACAAATAAAATACTAGTTAGATACTTTTTTTTTTCTCCGTCCTATTATAAGCAACAGATACAGTATCTTTCTTCGTTTATCTTTTTAACTATTTTTTTTAGTTTTTTTTTTCTAATGTATTCCTAATGAACTCTGCGCTGTGCTGCTTTGCTAGTGCTCGCGGCGTCGTCCGACACGCTCAACAAACCGAAACGGAGTGAAAAACCTTTTTCACGGACCTACTTTAGCGCTCTCTCTTGAATATCGAACGTTTGGTGCGACGCGGGAAAATGCATGCAGAGAAAAAGCCCGGCAAAGACAAAGATTGGAAAATGTGAACCGTTTGCCACTTTCCGTATAGTGGTAGCATATAGCACCCGTGGAGAGGTGACCCCAACACCGAGAGTGAGCAAGACCAAAAGTTTACCAAGAGCGCGCCAACGCAGTGATCCACCCTCTTTTGCATTGATTTGGAGGCTGGACGGAGGGTAGAAAACGAGCTTTTTTTTCTGTCGTCTGTAAAGCGTTTTACTACGAACAAATTGCTTTTGTTTTTCTTCGTTTGGCCTCTGTACTTCCTTGTTTGTCGTCTTTGCAGAAATGTCAGCCCTCCATGTGCGGGTGGGTGGGTTTTGCATTTAAAATTTTGTTAAATTTAAAAGTTCATTGGATTCTCGTGCGAGAATTGCGCTCACGCGGTGAAGTTGACACTGTCCCTGAACTTATTAGACCTTATCACATTATTCGAATTTAGCAAACAATCGAATGTAGCGATACACTTTTTGTTAATAAATTTGCCGGCCTAATTAATTGGCTAAGCATTATTTTCATTGAAAATCTAAACAGAAAAACAATGAGAGACACTTTTCAAACAGACACCGAGTCGCGACGCGATTTAATTTGATTTGTTTTTATTCAAATTTGTTTGGCTATAGAAATTGTATCTAAAAAAAAACTATGAGTTCAATTGAGATACATACGGCTCTTATAGATTGTTGCCGACGACGAGAGAGAGAACAACGAACGATTTGTGGGATCTGGTCCATACGGTCAGAGTAATGTATAGTATCTGGGCTTGGAAATGGTACAGGCATAGTCGATGCTGCTGCTGCTGCTGCTGCCGCTGTGACGCTTTCGATAATATTTTATTATTACGTTTGTAGAGAAAAAAAAATATATATTAGGTACATATTGAAAGCAATAGCAATGTGATGAGATGATGTTACGTAGAAGGTAACCTACAATTGGTTTTGCTTTTATTTCAATTTAAATGTTTGCTCGTATCTTTGATGGTATCCGTATCGTATGTGTGCATGTAGAATTGGCGGTGTTGCCAATGCGCGGAAAGTGTAGGTTATTGAGAAGTAAATGGCGGCTCTAATTTTAATTAAATCATCGGCGAAATTTAAAATACAAAGATATTAAATCTATTTACAAGAATTCAGATTGTATTTTAGAAGACGCACAAAGGATGGTTCCATAGACGGATATCTTGCGGCACAAGAATTCACAACACCAGCGGGACATTTTGGCAAAAAAAACCTGCTTAGACCAAAACCTGGATTTAAGACCATTTCTTGACTTTTCATAAGCAACGAAGCCCAGGGTACAAATTTCGTACTAAAATATACATAATTTAAAAATCACCCTTAGAAAACTAAGACTGGCCCGTTTTTTTAAAAAAAATAAAGTCTTGCTTCTCCCGCCATTGTGTGTTGGAAAATGTATTTTAGGCGTGAACAAAAATTTGGAGCAACATACAATTTTGCGGTAAATTGAGAAGCTTCTTATAATAGTTCTTAGTCCTGGATGGATTTCCCGAACTGCCTGGGAATGTCACTCCGGAAAAATCGTGTTTTAAGAGGCAAATTTATGCCTCGGATAGTAATTTGTCATAAATAAAATCCCAGACCCGAAACATCAACGGACATGAGAACTTGTACTTGGAATGTGCTTGAGTTTTTTCTACGGAGTCTGTTCGAAGTAAGATGTCAAAAGCTTGGCTATTTCAATAGTAAAGTTGAAAAGGAAACTACTGACTAATTGATTTAGCAGCAGCCTGTTATAGAGTAAAAAGTAGCACTAAGTTTCCAAAAATAGGGATCTACAAAACAACACTGCGCTCTCCAGAAATCCAGCAGAAAACAAGTGCCTCATGGCAAGAGTACCGAGCCGAACCGAGGAGAAGGGACGCGAAGAAGATTGTGCGTAGAAAAAAAAAGTCTGCCAGGTAAGGAAGATTAAAGAGTCTAAAGTTCGAAACAAAATCCGAAGAATGTAAAAAACTGCAAGCAACTTGCTGTTGTCCTTAAGACAGAGACAATGGATCTTCGAAACAGCGAAGGAAACTAACTCAGCAATGCGCAGGAAATAGTAGATTTTTCTAAGCAACATTTCCAGCAGCTGATAAACGGGGATGATTAAGAAATACTGATAGGGAAAGAAGAGAACTCACATTCAGTTGATGAAGAACTGGCTTGCTAACCAATAAAGAAAAAATTGGGTTAGCTATAAAAAAAGAACAACTATCGAGGTATATTCCTACTAAATGACGCATATAAAAGCATACGCACTGTGTAAACGGCTAAGACCCTTCTGCAACACATTAATCGGCAGGAACCGTCGTGGCTTCCACCCCGGCAGATCGTTGTATATACCACATCTTCAAGCTTTTCTAATCTTTGATGCATCTATCTTGTCGATCTATATCATATTGTGATGAAGAGGTATACGTATTTGCAGTGATAAACAAGCTGCCTTTAATGCCTTACTCAATCCTTTAACTATATCTAATTAGTGCTCCAACTTAAGAACTCTTTAAATACGTTGGGCGGTTTTAACATTTGGAGGAATCCAACCATTGCGACGAATATCCACAGTAAATGTCCTCGGATCGAAGCAGACTCCAGGCTCTAAGTGCTAACATCTTATCACTGAAGTACCTTCTCGCCTTTTTGAAACAGTCGGGTAAACTACCAAAGTAAAATAAATATCTCTCTGAAAATAAAGGGTATTTTTTTTAGAGGTTGGTTTTTCGAATAGAGATAAAACTGACATTTTGTGGTCAAATCTGGCATTTCTAATGTCATTTATGTTCAGTTTGGTTTGCCATTTCATCATGAATAAGTTGACAGATGAACAACGCTTGCAAATCGTGGAAAGTTATTTCGAAAATAATGGCTCAGTTCGCGAAGTTTACCGCAAGCTCATTGAGGCTCGTTTTGGGTTGAATGGATACGTCAACAAGCAAAATTGCCGTATTTAGAGTGAAAAGAATCGACATGAGACACTTGAAACACCATTAAATCCACAAAAAATTAATGTTTGATGTGCTTTATGGGCTGGTGGAGTCATTGGGCCATACTTCTTTTCAAATGATGGTGGAGAGTCAGTAACCGTTAATGGAGACCGGTATGGAGCCATGATCACCGACCATTTTGTTCCCGAATTGGATGGCATGAATGTGGATGAGATGTGGTTCCATTAAGACGGCGCTACATGCCACACAGCGCACGTCACAATCGATTTATTGAAGGAAACATTCGATGAGCGCATAATTTCGCGGGAATGGACCTGTCAATTGGCCACCAAGATCACCATTGGATTATTTTCTTTGGGCATATGTGAATGCCAACAAACCAGAAACGTTAGGGGACTTGGAAGCCAACATTCGTGGCGTTATTGCCGACATACAGCCCCAAAGGCTTGAAAAAGTGGTCGAAAATTGGACCTCTAGACTTGTCTTTATTCGAACCAGCCGCGGCGGCCACATGCCCGAAATTATCCTTCCAATAAAGTCAAATTAATGGACATTAAAACGATTTTCTTGTGTTTTCGAATTTTCAATTCAAAGTTCTATACCTCTAAAAAAAACACCCTGACCAGTTTCTGAGTGTGCTTCGGCGGATATATACAAAGCGTCTAACTGCATTTTCTTTTATTATAAAGCAGCCAGTATTGGGCTTCAGTCTGAGTAAATGTGACAAAGTCACACAACATAGATATGTGGTTTTTGTGATGCTGAAAATTCGATTAGCAGATGAGCGACGATCGGTAAAAGTAATTAGTGTGTTTAAAAAAATATTAAATACAAATATATTTCTTGTCCCAAGCAAGGCTGTCGAAGTGAGCAGAAGTTTTTGTAGACTATTCATTTATTTAGGTACCACGAAACTTTGGGGAGTAAGAAGTTTTAAAAATAAATATCTTAAATCACGAATCAAGTCATAAAATAATTCCCTATCCTTCTATGGCAACACTGACACTTACAACCAACATGCACAAAACTAAGTTTTAGTTAGTAGGTACCCAACTAAACTATCTAAATAACCGAAAAGCTTTTTCGAATTCTATATCCCAAAAAGTTATATGGCTGCAAAGCAAAAGTAGTTTGTACGATGGAAAATTGAATTACATTCGACTTACGAGCGATTACATTATGTTTTATTTAAATGGAGATTGTTTGTAGTGCAGATTGCAATATTTATATGTTGTGACTCAAGGAAGAGTCATACAGTATTGTGCAAAACCTAAGCAACTTTTCTTACTCTCATGTAAAAAGTTGTCTCCCACTTTTAAAAGTACTTCCCGGTAAACTGTAAATATATTTATTTTCATATTTGCATGTGTCCTCAAAATCACCCAAACAAAGTTTTTAATTTTCATTTATTTATTTAGTAAATAAAAAAAATAAATCAAAATCAGGTCAAAAAACAGCTGTGCAAAACCTAAGCAACTCTTTTAATATTTTGTACAATATCCGTTATTTTTTATGACTTCAGCACATCTACGAGGCATCGACTTAATTAAATTAGAAATAATAGCTGGTGGTATGTTTTCCCACTGTATTTTCAATAAATTTAGCAACTCCATTTGGTTTTTGCACCGTATTGTTCCAACGCGACGTTTAAGAATCCCGAATCAATCCGATGGTCTGTTAGCCACTCCTTGACCATTTTTGAAGTATGCTTCGGGTCGTTGTCATGTTGGAATACCCAAGAAAGTGGAATATTCCATTCAGCATGCGGCAGCATCACATTTTCCAAAATATCCTTGTAAATCGGATCGTTTCCATTATGCCCCTTTTTTATGAAAAGGACCAACACCATAACCAGAAAAGTATGTCCATATCATAACTCTTCCACCCCCATGCTTCTGTACTTTTACAG
This sequence comes from Ferdinandea cuprea, assembly GCA_963576555.1. Lineage (NCBI taxonomy): Eukaryota > Metazoa > Arthropoda > Insecta > Diptera > Syrphidae > Ferdinandea > Ferdinandea cuprea. The sequence continues at coordinate 59,825,710 of OY754958.1, forward strand.
AAGCATGGATTAAGTCTTTGCCTGGGCGTACGCCTAACGTATTGTATGCCATCAGTGTTCCACAGGTTAAATTTACATTCATCACTGAATAACACACTTTTCCACTTGCCGACTGACCAATTAATATATTTTTTAGCAAAATTCAACCTATAAAGTGTTTTAAAGAAAAGATTATTTCAATTAAAAAAACAATTTTATCATTAAACCTTTTCTGTACATGCTTCTTCGTAAGCATAGGTTTCTTCAACACTGAATAACTTTTAAGATCAGCTTCAAGAGCCCGTCTACGAACCGTACTGGAGTCAACGTTCAAATTCAAAGTCGACAATATTTCCCGAGAGGAAATAAAGGGATTTGATTGGATTAATCTCGTTATTTTCCTATCCTCCCGAACAGTTGTTTTACGCGGCCTTCCTCCTACATTATTATTTTCTAAGCTACCGGTAGCTTTATATTTTTTAATCAAACGTGAAACAATAGATTTATTAGTTCCGAATATTTTTGCAATATTTGACTGTGATACACTTTGTTAATTATATGTAGGTTAATTATTTTTAATTTGAAGGTTTTATCATATTTAGCGCGCTCCATATTGAAAATGACTGTGAATGACTACCCGATCGCAATCTCTACCCACAATTGAGCAAAATTAACTTTACACATTGCGTCATGGAAAAACCCACATTAAAAATGCCGTTAAATTTGTAATAATAACAAGAACTGTTTTAGCAAACTCGAAGTTGCTTAGGTTTTGCACAATACTGTACATACTCAAATTATGCTCATGGCTATTTTGTACACTGAAACACTACACGTCCATATTTCAGTTTGTACATAATGTACATAAATGAGTTCGATAAGCAGATGAGAATTCGTTAAGCTCACAGATAGCATGTTCATTCTTAAATGCATCAAAAGAAATGTGAATGAATGTTAAGAGCTTTTTCAATACATTTTTTTCCTCTTTTGCAATTGCTTATAATAAAGCTAAGCGTATATTGGGATTTTATTTAAGGATTGTGTTCGTACTAAATTGGTAAAGTCAAGTTTTGTACTATTTAGATTTTAGTTATAAAAGCTTTATCAAGGTGGTTTATGGCAAGTTAATAATAACGCAGACCCAATAAGCACACATTCGAGTTTTAAACTTAAAAGAGAAAGCTTTGAAAGTTTTGAATCAAAGAAAAGTTATCGTATTTGTGAATTAAACTCCCAGCGGGAAATTTGGGAAGACATTCTCATAGAAGTTATTTGGAAGCAATAGGTTTTTTAGAAAAACATTCTCTGTGATATATTAACGATGCATTCAGAAGAAATCGCTGACTTACTGTAATGAGTTTTTGATGTCTACGGAATTTTTAGGACATGTAGAATTTTTGCTAACGCATATTATTATCTGTCGCGTACTTGGCGCAACCGGTTTGTGCCTGCATTCTATTATGACTTTCGGATATTGCGATTCACTTCAGTGTTATTTGTAAAGCGCAGTTGCTTGGCATTATAAACATTTAGATATAAATAATCTCAAAGTTTTAAAAAACATTGGATAGTAAATATTTCCTGGTAAGTACTACTTATTACATACAGCTTGTTCTGAAAAACTGCCGAATAAATGGATTTTTTATATATTTTCAGAAAAAATATACTGGAAAATAATGAAAGTGATCAAATTCGCCAAGTATGCTTTGCCATCTCATTACTAAATAGCAATTTTAAATTATTACAACTCATTTTAGCTTTAATGCAGCCACCAAGTTACTGTTCCCTATTCCCCAGATGCCTCGCCACTTTTAGGTACGTACCATTTTATAAAACTAAGTGCCATAAGTTGAATTCAAAATATGTTTTAATTTTTCTATAGATCCTGCCAAGGGAGGAGCAGCTGATAATTTAGATACTATTTTCAATATTAAAAATTAAAAATATTATTGAATAAAATGCACTTGTTATTTCTCTTAAATTTTATTCTAAGTTCATCGTCACAATACATTCTGGATTCATCCTTTGGATGCATTCAAGAAACATTCCGAGTCAGGTGTTCTAGATATTTTGAAAACCAGTTTTGTATTACTTCCGTCCGCGGACATGCCTTAATAAAAAGGAAATTATGGGCGCAAACTAGGGGAATGCATTCTCTGCTTCCTAGGATTGCTTCAAATGCATATCGGACGAATATTTTTCCCGCTGGGCTAGGACTCAAACCCGTGTATTTAAATTAGGGAATACACGATGTAACCGTTAAAACAACTAAAGTTATGGTTTTGTATATGAAAAGTTGTAGATACCGCAAAACAGCTAGTGGAGTAAAACATATTTTAAGTTGCGTTGGAGATACAAATATGTACATCTTTTTGTTGGCGCTGAGGTACACGTCTCCTAACAAGAGAAGAAAACTAAAGAAACAATAGGCAAATCTGGACAAAAAAAAAATCAGAAGCATTTATTCGAGTTCATTGGCATTCATTTGTACAAGTATCGTCGAAGTTGAGAATGAATGGATCAGGGCAGAAAATATATAAGATTCCCTTAAAAGCTGTTCATAAGACACAGATTAATCACTGTCTAGTGCTTTAAAATGCCACGGCAAAGAAACTTAAGTTATGATAATGAAAGCGACATTCCAAAAATTTTAAAAGTGCCCTTCTTATAGTAGAAAATTAAGTTCGACTTAAATTGGAAAGTAAACAAATGTCTCGTAAAGAAGCTGAGAGTATTCTGAATCATTATCGAAAAGAATCTATGACTTTTATTTCTTTAGATGGAAACAAGATTCTCATTTTCCAAAAACTCAGATATCAAGGATCTTTAATCTACAGTGAAGCTACAGTTCTTTGTCCATAAAATTCCTCCTAAATAGAAACATACGGTTGGACAAAAATTATAAAGGCACAGCAGCTGAGCAGGACTAATAACAAAATATTCAAAGATCAGTGAAAATTTTCATGTCAAATGACCCATCTCGATAAAAGTGAAGCACAGAGGACAAAGTAGGTGGTACGAACCTTATCAAGAACGGAACAAGCGCGAAAGAAAGGGAAAAGGGTGGATCACACAAATGTTGTTGCATCCAAGACTTGTTAGAGGTCAAACCGGAAAATACTAGTAGAATAGAACACAATAATAATATTATAAGTATATCGTCGAAAAAGATCAAAAGATGAGAAAAAGAGCCTAAGCCTAGCTTCATCAACCATTCTGTGTGTTTAATAAAAGCATTCTAACAATTCATTCACTCTCAGTCACATCAGATCCTATTAATTGAGATAGCATTGAAGATTAAGAGCGGAAGCAAATTTGATCAGTTATATACGCAGATATTGAAGATTTTAATTTACCGTACCCTAGTTTGGCCTTAGATTCCAATATTCTTTCAGTTTTAGACAAATTAAAGCCAAAATCTGCTGATATTTCTAAACTCGCATTGGTTGGCGTTCTGGCGACACAAGTAAATTTCGAAAGAGATTTCTCTTCTTAGAATTTAGTTTTAAGTGAAAAAGGGATATCTCCCTTGATAATTTACTTTTAGTCTAACTTAAAATAAGGACCGAACCTCCCTGTGCCAGGGCGCTTGGTCTGAAAAATTACAAGCAGTGTGCCCGGGATCGCAAAGGTTGTACAGCTGCCTTGTCTCAGGCAGACGTGCTCACCACGGGTCAGGAGCCCAATATTTAAAGGCAGAAGTAATTTTCAAAATTTCATGTGATTCAAGGAATGGCGGTAGGAGTAGGCCAGTGTTACCAAGGAAATAGAAAAATTCTCATAGGGGAATGACATTTCTTAAGCATTAAGGAACTGAATAAAAGAAGCTAAATATTTGAATCTTCAAATTTATTAAGTTAGTTCCTATCTGGTCGACAGACTTTTCTGTGTTAAGCAATAAATGGTATAGGTAATCTATAATTGCGGTTGCATAAGTAACAAATAAGCTACAGCGTGACAAAGAGTTTACGTATTGCAACGAGACCAAATAAATGCGCGATCATACGTGTATTTACGTACGTATGGGCTTCATAAACATTCCGTACTCAAAAAAAGCTAAATATTTGGGAAATTGAAATCCCAGCAAAAACATAAATGTTAAAGAATAGCCAAGTTCTTTTTAACAAAAATCGCTTTTGCTTACAAGTCAGCCACAAAAAGTAGTGAGATCTAAAAAAGAACGCCAAGTTTGTATTGGAATTATTAAAAATTTCACAAATAGTATTTAGGTACATTTTTATACTTGGCAAGTTTTTAAAATTGTGAAAATTAGGGCTCTATACACATGTGTTTTATATATATATGTATATATCTTCAAAACTTCAAATTGGAAATCAAATGAGTTTGATTTTAGAGGCGGTTGCCACCGTTTTTTTTTTTGGAATATACACAAAGTTTGTCTCTGTTCTTCAAATCCTTCCTCCAAGTATATTTTCATAGCTCTAAGTCGTTTGGGTGCAAAGTTAAAGAAAATGGAATGTAAATAATATTTTATTTTTTTTCCCTGTTTGATCTTAAAATCCAACCCCTAGTAAAAAATCACAATTGTAAGTCTTTTGGGGGTGCGTTTAGAAAAGTGGTCGGTTGCCACGCCTTCTGGATGAAAAATTACGAACATTTTTCCCTTGGGTTTCTCCTCAAACCCTATTACTGTGCCAAATTTCAAGCTTAAACGATGATTGCAAGTGCTCCATTGTTTTGATGATCTGTCAGTGAGTCAGTGGTTACGGTTTTTGCTAATTTTATAATAACTCAGGAACCGCTAATAATAAACAGTTGAAATTTGATATAGAGCCTGCTGCTGTGCGTCCCAATCAATCCTGAAAATGTTATGTCTTCAGCTTTGTTGTAAGCGGAGTTAGAGTGGGGGTCAAAATGGCCTGAGTTGGTTCGTGTAAATAAGGGTGTAGTGCCAAAGTTGCTAAAGAACTTGGCTTGAAAATATCGCACCCAAAAAGGAAACGAGAAAAGCTCGCTAATAGATATAATGAAATGTATTGGCTACTATGTCGATGTGGTTGGTCTTATACAAGCAAGTTTTAAAGCTTTTACAACTAGGCCATCCGACCATTCACTGTCGTTAGCGATAAAAGCAGTCGTTTTAATTTTCAAAATAATATTACTGAGTTTTCTTCATCTCGCGTAAAAGTAAAGGGTGATCCATTTCGAGGTTCCCTACTTTTTTAAAGAAAAAAACACAGAAAATTTAAATTTGAAAGAACATTCTTTGGCATTTATTTTTTGAAGATTATGTCTATCAAATGTTGGCCGTTGCTGCGTCGCAGATGGTCCATCCGTTGAGTCCAATTTTCGATCACTCGTTCGAGCATTTCGACTGGTAACTGGCGAATGACACGCGTGATGTTTTCCTCCAAGCCCTGAATCGAAGCGGGTTTGTCGGCATAAGCTTTTGACTTTACATATCCCCACAGGAAAAAGTCTAACGGTGTGATATCACACGATCTTGGTGGCCAATCGACCGGCCCAAAACGTGAAATTATGTGCTCACCGAAATGTTCTCTCAATAAGTCCATTGATTGATGCGATGTGTGGGAAGTGGCGCCGTCTTGCTGAAACCAAATGTCGCCGAGATCACGAGCTTCAATTTCAGGCATCAAATAGTCGGTTATCATGGCACGATAACGGTCGCCATTGACGGTTACGTTCGCACCGGCCCACAAACCACACCAAACCGTTGTTTTTTCTGGATGAAGTGGCAGTTCTTCAATCTCTTCAGGTTTGCTCTTCGTCCCAAATGCGGCAATTTTGTTTGTTTACATACCCATTGAGCATTGAGAACATACCCAGTTTGCCTCGAAAACGTCGGATCTTCTTGGAACTTTTCAAGAGCCCATAGAGCGAAGCAATGTCGCTTGGGAAGGTCGAGCGGCTTCAGTTGTTGCACAAGCTGTATTTTGTACGCTTTCAATTTAAGATCTTGACGTAAAATGCGCCAAGTCGTTCTATACGTCAGTCCGAGTAGCTGCGAACGACGCCGACTCTCTACGGTCTTCATGTACACTCTCAGCTACGGCCGCTATATTTTCTTCACAGCGTGCTGGACGTGGTCTATTCGGTCGAATATTATCCAATAATGAATGCTGGGTCTCAAAATGGGTGATGGTGTTGCGAATAGTACGCTCAGTAGGCCGATTATGTTGACCATAAGTTGAGCGAAGTGCACGAAACACATTCCTCACAGAACGTGAATTTTCATAATAAAGTTGAACAATTTGTAAACGTTGTTCATGCGTAAGTCTTTCCATTATGAAATGCCAAACAATACTAAACAAAAATAACATGACAGCTTGACACGACTCACACGTGATCTGTCAAAAAAGGCTATTGAAAAAAGTATCTCTACTTGGATCACCCGTTATAAAGGTGCGATCAGACGGTCATCCAAACATGTCACACCGATGACATGGTGACGTCAGAGAACTTGTGTCATCTGCGAGCGTGTCATCTGCTAGATGACACCCGATCACACTGTATCATCCATTAAGTAAGCTTTGCCCTAATATTGTGCTTTTTTTTATAATGTACGCGCACTAAAGGGATTGAGGATACCCTTATAATGAAGTAACGCTAGGGAAGTGGAAGATTAGGAAAAATGAGATACCGATGCACGTTGGTTTTAAATGTTTGTAAACTGTAATGTGAGGGAAAAACAGAGCGTGGTAGAGCGAATAAAGGCTTAAGGGTTAACTGATGTGCATTCCTAGCATGACGAGTATTGCGGTTGAATTGTTGTAGGAGTGGAATGCAACTGGCTATGGCTTGATGCCAACACGGCGATACCACGATGGGAAAAGAATAATGGCACCAAGTTACACCCAGGCAGACTAAATTCCGTTAAATTGAAGTCAATGCTGACCTGTGTTTCACCTAGTGCCACCTAGTGCTGTTCTCCATTCGCTCCATTATTGCGAAATAGTTATTTATTTTCAACTGAAGCTCCTAAAATATGTTAAAATATGCATTTTATGGAATCCAACATTCATGCGCATTTTCAGAGTCTTAGTAGCCATCATTTACAAAAGGTGTGTTTAGTCAGTCAGTCAGTGACTTTACCAAAACTGTCTAAAGTGTTGGTACCTAGGTTAAAATCTGGGGTGTTTCGATTCTCAAACCAAATGGCTCAAACCTTTTCCAATCGTAACGAACCATATTTCTCATGTCAACCAGACAATTTTTAAATATTTCCATATCACTTACCTCCATATCATTTGCACTCAACCCTTTCTCCTCCGACGGGTCAAGTTGTTAAATAAAGCTAATATCATAACAGACTCGGATACAGCAAACCGGAACACAAATGATCGCACACAAATAATAACCATAAAACACATTTCCGAATCGAATGGAAATTTAAAATACAACCAGAACTAAAAACAAAAGCTAAACACATTCCAACTAGTTTAAAACCGTGCGCGGCACTGCAGCAATCAAAAATGAAGCCAAAACATCGGTTTTACCGACATCCCAAGCACATAATTTACTCAGGTAAACACACACACGTAACTAAATGATAACGCCACACAAAGAACTACTCCTTTTAAGAATTCGTCTCGATATCGGGTGAGGAAAACGGAAAACGGAAAACGGAAAAAATGTAACCGCCACTAAGAAACCTTTTTTTCACAACCAAATATGTACTTCCCTTTTAATTCTGCACTTAAAATAATGTTAAACACGAATTTTAATTCGGAGATAAATCACTCCTTTGCTAACCGATGTCAGTACTGCGCCCGCTCACAGTGGGTTTCTCGATCGAACTGCCAATGTCATTTAAAGAATGTTCATTCACAATCACGACACGACTCATAGCACAGCAATACAGATTTACCGTCTCAATTTCTCGTGAATCACAGTGGGGTACAAAATAAAAAATAAAAACCCTCTTAATAAAACTAGTTACACAGCTTGACAAGTCTATCACGCAAAAATATTTTAAAAATGGTCGCTTTATGCTCTGTTATATTTCCTTTTTGTGAATACCTGCGTGTGAGCCAGAGATTTGACGTCTATTCGGTGGTATTGAGCTAAATACAGAACTGTCACAATTTTTTTTTTTTTTTGAGCTATCAAATAGGCGTGGTGGCCAAGCTAGCATATTTGATTGTTCGGCGAAAGCAATGTATTCCATAAATGTTTTTCTGCATACAGAGGTGGCATATATTTTTCATAAACAAAAATTCACTACAAAAGAAATATATTGAGGTGTTGCATTAAAAAAGCAAATAAAGTAAAAAATGCAGATAGACTTTTAAAGTAGTTAGATAATTTCTAAAATCCATCCATTTGATAACAATGTGTTATTGACAATGTTTATAAGTTTCAGAGATTAAAATCAAAAGGAAAGATACAAGCAAAAAACAAATACAACACATTGTTAATAAATGGATGGATTTTAGAAATTATCTGACTTTTCACTTATTTGTTAACACACTTTAATGGACTAAATTTCCGTATTACACGTATTGAGACTGCTAACAAATTGTTTGTTTGGCCACCACGCTGATTTTTGTTTCGCAGCTGTCAGAGGGTATAAAACTCGATTCACTTTTTGGTTGATTGCTCATCCATCCGTGTCCCATGATCAGAACAACGAAGTGATATGACATACCTTCATCTTTTATACGATTCCATATTATATACGTGGAAATTTTTCTAAATTTGCGAAGCATTTATTGTGACCTGAACATTAGTGCTGTTAAATTCATTTCCATTCGTTTGTCAAAAAGCTGGTTTGACGTTGAGATCGGTAGTGGTGTGTGCAATAAAATTGCTGAAGGAAAATATATATTTTATCGTTGTTGAATCTTCACTTTAGTAAAGAGTCATTCATTTTTCAGTTTCAAAAGTAAAGCTAAATAAAAAACACACACATTTCGGGCGGTATTTCGGCCATAGTTCGGAGATGGTTCGCGCAAACGCGGTCTTTTACGTAGCGCCACAGAAAAAACTCTAACGGTGTCAAATCGCATGATCGTGGAAGCCCTGCAACTGGGAAAGCATTAGGAAGAACTACGGTTTATCGCCAGAAACCGCACACGTTCGCGTTGTAGAGGCCCTAGGACCCACAAGGGGGTATAGGACATAAGTATGTAAGTAAAAACTAAAAGTATATTTTATTTCATATCCCTTAAATGAATGACGTCCGTCAAACATCATGACAAACCGAATAAAAGGCCATAATTCCACGTTAATAAAAAAAACATAGTTTAAGGTTAGGATAACTTAGATAAGTTTATTTAAGATAAGTATATTTTTGATTCCATTAGTTTAAGATATCTATATTATTATTATGTATATTATAATCAAGACGTACCTGTAACTTTTGCGTGTTTTTTGTATAATATACTTTTATGCCTTAAAAACTATGAATAAACTTTAAGATAATCATTCACTTTACTTTAACTGCGTAGTATTATATTTAAGCTATTTAAATGTATATCTCCAAGACGTGCCTGTAACTTCGTACTTAAATTATGTATTAATACGTATATATAGGTTAGATAGTAATTATAGTTTCTTATTGCCTACAAAATGGTAATAAACTCTGGATTTAGATATGAAAATCCAATGAATTCATTTTGATCCAAGTTCATCATGAACAGCTTATCGGTCGGAGTCAAATCGGTTTTCTCCCCAGTGAAAAGCTTATCAAAGTTAGTTATGTCCTTGCGATGTTTCTGTTGGAATAAAATTTCAATATGTGACTCTGGTTTTTCTACTTCGTTTCGACTTACAATCTTTGGCTGGATTGGTGGTTCCATGTCGCGTGAAGAAACCTTATCCCAATCAATGTCCTTAAAGAAAGCATGTGTCCTTACGTCATATCGACCATTCGAGCCAGAACCCAAACGGCTTTCTGGTTTCTTATTAAGAAACTTTAAACAAAAATTAACAACAACTAAGGTACAAACATCCTCTAATGCGGATAGACATAATTCAACTTACTCCAGTGCAAACATCCTTTGCCTCCTGTGAGAAATGCTTTGGAAAATTGACTTTGTTTTCCTTGATTGCTTTGAAAATTAATTCATCATTGTCCCCTTCGAAAGGAGATTGGCCAGCCAACATTTCATATAGCAATACTCCAAACGACCACCAATCTACCGAATTGTTGTAGTTTAGATATTGGAGGATCTGCAAATATGAACTTTTAGATGTAGTTTTCCATTCAAAATTTAAAGTCGTTCATTGTTTGTCAGGGAGCTTGTTTGTTATGTTAATCGATTAAAAATTTGTCAACCATAATTCTTTGGTTTTTAGTGATTGCACTTCACTTCAGCTAATGAAATGAATTCAATTCATTGTAGTCAAATCAGTGTTGTTGAGGAGATCCTCTTTGTACATTCATTGTATTCATTGATTTTTAACTCTAATTTAGAATGTTCAAGTTTGTAAGGTCGTTTAATGCATTATGTTCTTTAAAGTCTAAGAATTCAATTCAAAGACTTAAATAGACTTTAATCAATTGACAGTAACAGAATCTATCTAATAACTGTTATGTTAATAACTTCAATGATTTTAGCCAATTAAAGTCGTTTAGTGACTTGCAGTGACTTAAATGAAGAGAATGAATTATTTAGTGCACTAAAGTCTGGAAAAAATGGTTGTAAATTGGGTGTTATGACTTCACCCAATAGAAAGCTTGACTTTTGAAGAATTGAATCTATAAAATGAATTCCAGCAAAGTCAGTGTCTTGAGTGTGCTCAAAATTTTCGATAATTCAATTCAATTGAAAGTACAAAGCAAAGTAACTCTTAGGCATTCGTTTTTCGTCATACGTCATCATTGATGCCAGTCATAACTTGGCCTCATTATTCAAATTCAATTAGAAAAAAAAAACTCACTTCTGGAGCCATGTAATTCGAAGTTCCACAGAAAGTCTTAGTAGTTTCATCATTCAAAATGCCTTCCTTGCATAGACCAAAGTCCGCTATTTTAACATGTCCCTCGCCGTCCAACAAAATATTATCCAATTTTAGGTCACGATAGATGATTCCCTTCTCGTGAAGATAAAATAAAGCCAATGCTACCTCAGCTGCATAAAACCTACAAAACAAAAAATAAATTTAAGCCAACTTAAAATGCGTGAAGTCATGTGACTTTACATAGCCACGCTTTCCTTAAATCGTCCTACTTGTTGAATTAGGAACATCAAGTCGCCACCCTTGCAGTATTCCATTACAAAGAATAAGCGGTCCTAGTTGAAAATCAAATTAAAAATTTACTTCAATTTATGAGGATAGGCATAAGCTTACCATAGTTTGGAAGCAAGAATGTAATTGCACCAAGAACGGTGGCTTGCCCGACAATGCCAAAACACGCTTTTCAATCATTGGCAATTCCATGTCATCAGTTTGAATAATAACATCCTTACGAAGCACCTTGCATGCATACAATTCATCCGTACCTCGGCGTTCGGCAAGGAGAATCTTTGCGAATGAACCTCTTCCGAGTACTTTTAGGAAATTGAAGTTATCAGCTCGAATCATATCACGTTTGCTCATATTGTGTGGCATATCTTTGTTGTCCATGCGTTTCTTCTGTTCACGTTGAGATGGACGCTGTGGAAATACGTGGAATTTTTCATTGATTCGTAAAATGCTTTAATAGTCAGACCCCGAATAGTCATTCCCTACTTACCCTAACTTGATCTCGTAAAAGAGCAATATCTGTGCTGGGATCACTGCAAGGAATATTGTAGTGTTCTCCCTCCTCTTGCGATAAAAGCTTATACCACCCTTCAACTGGTTCCTAAAACACACGATATTAGTTCGTCATCAACCACCAGAGAAGCTCCGAACCTTTATAATCTCCTGAATACTGAACGACAACGAACCCATAAAATCATTGCGGGAAGTTCTGTCCCAATCCCATACCTCTACAAGAAGCCGCTTTTCCTTATCATCCGGCCTTATGTCACTTTAGCAAATAACAAAGCTAAATATTTCTACAAAACTCTTGTCACAAAGAAAATCTTACTATGTGAACTTCTCATTAAAAACTGGATTGAGAGTAGCCTTGATGGTCCTTGTCTTTTTCTTGGTTTTGTCTGCTTTGTCTGGATGGATTTGGACACGTACGTACGGATCCGAAAATCCGTTTGTATCCATCGGAATCAAATTTGCAGCTTCTTTGACTGGAAAAAGAAAAGAAAACATTTTCAAAACATACTCCACTACCAAACCTCGTTCAACTTACTTTCGATTGTAAGGACGCCACCCTTGTAGGTAATGTCCAAGTTAATGCGGCCTCTTATCTCCGATATATCACTACCGCACAATTGTGGAATCTGATCCTTGCACGCAGCATGAACGTTCAGATTACATCCTTAAAATAAAAGAAAACAAGAACACATCCATCGCATACAATCAGTGCCACACCACAAAATGCCCCCAAAGAATGCTCTCGTAATTCTTACCAGCACAGTTGTATCCCTGATGGGCAATGCCATGGAGTAACAAACCACAATGGTCACAGAATGTGGGGGCCTTGTATGTGGTCGACTCGAATTTATGTTTTATCTTTTGACAATCCTTTTGGTCGGATGAAAAAACTAATGAAGTTGCAATGTTACTGCGAACTGAAAGAGTGTAACTTACCGAATCGATTTCAGTATCCTTGCCAGGGCATTTGAACACCACGTACTCATGGCATCGGTTGTGGACATTGAATCTGCATGCTGCCAAGTGAACATTTTGTAGTGTTATACATATTTATGGATAACTGAGAGATGAAGTATTTACCTTGACACTGGAAGCCCTGCTTCCCGAAGCCCCTAAAGGATTTCCCGAGAAAAACGTGTAAGTGAACCTTGTTAGCTGCTAGCCATGGGCCGGTCTTACTTACCAAATGAACTCTTTGCAGTGACCACAGAATGTGGGCTGTTTGAAGAACCGCGGTTGGAAGTGATGTCCTTGGACGACGATTATTCCTTTACGTTTCATCGCACCCTTACGGATGCGGTTTTTCATGTAATTGATGATTTTTTCTCCATCGTCCGGCGCGGCAGCTGCGGCTACGGCGGGTTCCGCCATCGCGCAGTAGTTTTGTTCAAAACTTTAGATCCAAACTAAGGAGTATGATAGCCCTATCTCGGATGGACAAAGAATAAAGCCTATAGAGGCTAACTGTTCGAGTGCTGGACTCGAACTAAATAACCGACTTCAGTGAGTCTAGTGAATGAAGCCCATACAAGTGCACTATATTCATTACACCAAATAAGGGTTAATTTAAGCAACATACCGACTTTGTACCGCCTCAATGCATACATATGTAGGGTAAGGTAGAATTTTGTCGGCTGCAAATGAGTCTACAACGACAGATGCTTGGTTAGGCACATTTTACATTCAGCTGTGTGGAGTTTTTATTTAGCAGAGGATTTTTAAATTTATGGTTGCACTTTGACTATTCTCGCCTTAAAGGACTATACCTCCTTTACGAGTGGCTGAGAGTATCTGGGAATGATCCTTGATTGAAAACTCAATTGGAAGCTAAATGTCAATGAAAGAATGAAGAAAGCAGCTAATGCCTTCTACGCATGTAACCGCATCTTTGGCATGAGGTTGGGACCAAATCCCAAAATAATCCTGTGGATGTGTACGGCACTAGTGCGGCCAATACTCACATATGGCAGCACAATCTGGGGGCAGGCAGTGCGTTGAAAACTACACCAGCTGCTGGTCTGGAGGCAATTCTTTATGCAACACCTCTGGATCTATATATGGAGGAACTAACATTTGGAACCCTGGTAATTTTGGTCATATCAGACTTTAAGCAAATACGTCGGAAACATTGTCAATGTGGAACTTTAACAGACCATTTTCCAGCTCCTCCCCGTTCAGAGATGAATGGGATAAGAACGAACCCACGAAAAATTAATCGTTATCCATCTACACAGATGGATCTAAGATGGACTGTGGAAACGGTGCCGGAATATTCTCGGAAGAACTAAAGCTACACTGTTCAATCTAGCTTCCTGGCAACAGCAGTGTCCTCCAAGCTGAGTTTCTGACGATCGCGGAAGCGACCTGTAAGGTGTCATTGTTGGCAATATTACGAAAGGACATAACCATTTTCATTGACAGTCAGACAGCTATAAAAGCAGTTTCTGCTTAAGGCTCTCTGCCAGCAACACGCCATAAATCTCTGTTGGGTCCCTGGACATAGTGACAAAGCCGGCAATGAGAGGGCTGACAAACTACCGAGGTTTGGGTCTGCAAGGACCATGATCGAGCACTTCAGTCTCTACGATCTTAGGAATCGAGTGGAGAACAAGATTCGTATTAAATCGAACAACAGGTGGAACGAACTAACTACCTGTGATATATAAAGGAAGCTCTGACCACAATAAAACAGTGGCCGAACAATCCAACTTCTACAGTTTGACAGGTCATCACTGTCTAAGCTGGTAGGGGGCCTAACGGGACATAACTTTCTAAGAAATCACACAAAGAAATAAAATGGATGAAGAGTTCCATACGGACACACCTCATTTCCTCTGTCACTGCCCTAGCTCGGTCACTTAAGGAACAGAATATATGTTTAACTTTTCGATGATTTGAACTTGAACGATGATGGGTGATTTGCATGCGGGCACGTGGTCTTTTCATGTTGCAGTGTCGGAATTGCCCTGATTCTTTGCGATCAAGAGTGATTTTGGAGAACGCTGGTTACCAAATGGTAGCTTATTGCTGTGCCCTTTATGTAGCCCAGTTTGAAACACATCACAAAGGTACCGGAACAATCGTTAGAGTCACAAAAGCAATCCGCAATAAGCTAGGGAAGTTTTATTTCCAAGCTCTTCAGAACACTTTCAAAGAATTTACATTTAAGAATCTAAAAAAAAAAAACTACATGCACATGTGAAATCCTCGAATAACTTGATGGCCTAAGTAAAAAAAATAAAACTCGCCTTTTTAGCACAAACTCTGAATTAAAAAAAAATTACTGGACATTGCAACAGTGATACTTTACAAAAAAAAATGTTTAGACGTTTGTACAGCCCAGTAAAAGTGCAGCCAAGAAAAAGAGCGCGCGTTAGATTTGCCACTACTATAAGTACTCTGAACATGGCTATGTACTAGAAATGACATAGATAGCGAGAAATAAACAAAACAAAATTTATTGGTTAATTGGCTTAAATGTTCGTGAAAAGATTCGGTTCGTGTCTAGGAACATGCACTGCGACCAAGAATAGATCTTTCGTGCTCCCTATAAGATTAGTAAGTAGTTTGGTATCACGACCCTTACGAATGTTGAGGCCGATGATTAAGCAATATCCATAGGTTCGGTGAGTCCTTTATTGAAGCAACTAAGCCTCTTTTGGATGATTGCGGGGCATTCGCATAAGACGTGTTCTGGCGTTTCTGGTTGTTCTAGGCAGAGTCTATACAGATCTGTAGAGCTTTTACCCATTTTCATGAGATGATGGTTCAGAGTGCAGATGGTTCCTGTTAGGAATCTTTGCATCAATTTTGGATCTGAAGAGCGCATTTCTTGTTGGCGAGGCCAATGAATTTTTTAGCATGGCGTCATCCTTGGATGGAGTTCCATTGGGATGTACGCATTTGCTGTTCCCATGTGCAGGGTTTCAATTTGATATTACTGGTGGGTAGTCCACAGAACGGCTCTGGGCCAATGAAGAAGGATGCAAAGCCTTTTCGTGCTAGCTCATCGGCCTCTTCATAACCAAGATTTCCTTCGTGTCCTTGGACCCAGTAAGGAGTCACTCAGTACTGTGACGTGAGTTGTTAGACAGTTCCCAGCAAGTAAAGACTTGACTTTGTAGGGGTTAAAAGCTTTGAGTGCTGCTTGACTGTGTGAGAGGATATATGTATGTATCTGATCTTCTGAGATTGCGTCTTAAGCATTCTCTTGCGCATAGTTCAATGGCACAAACTTCTGCTTAGAAGATTGATGTCGTGTGTCCTAGAGGACCTGCATTTGCATTTGGGTCCGCTGGTGCTTGCTCCTACACCCGTTGGCATTTTAAAACCATCCGCGAACCAGACTGAGTGGGATCTGTTTAGCCTAGGGCCTCCAGTTTCCCACACCGAGGAATCAGGTATGGTGATGGGAAATTGTCGATGAAAGTTTACTTTTGTGGGCATGAGGTCCGTGAATCGAAGTCCTGTGTAAGATTTTTGAAAAGTTTAATATGCTTAAGTGTCATTTTAAGTTCGAATGGGTGGAAAAAATATAGTTTTGGTGTAGTACGCCACATAGCAAAGTGACGTACGAAATCTGTCGGTTACCGGCAGCAACTTTAACCTAACCTAATTAAAAAAGAAGATGTAGATATTCCTCAAATTTGTGCCAGACATTACTACAACATGACAGATAACCCATTTCTAAAAACCGCGTCTAAATCCATTACTTGTTCCTCCAGATTAGCGGCATCAAACACACAGAAGCATTTCTTTTCATTCACAGTAATAGTTGCTTAAAAAAATAAAATTGCTATTTAATAAAAAAATATCAGAAATCACTTTTTTGCTCTACCCTACAATCGATTGTTTTATAATTACATTATGGTTCGTACTACCGTTGAATCGCAACCCCGTTGATCCGTATCGATTTACAGATCGATGGCTATTAAGCATTTGAACTTTAATTTTCATCCGCAGGTGTGTTGCAGAAAGTTAGCGACTGTGTTTGGTTTATAAACTTAAAAATTTAAAATGGAATTTTATTTTATTTCATAGGTAGTATTAATGGGTCTGCATTACATTGCTATAACCAACCCCGCCGCGCCCTAACCAATGCAGTGAAACCCGATATTGTTCGCTTTCAAATTTGATTACGTCCATTATCCTAGCAATTACGAACGACTGCATAGTCCCTTTTTGCATAACAGTGTTTCAAAATTGAATCTCATTTGGGTATTTTCGGCCGACGGTGTTTCCACACAGCGCAATCCACTGACGATAACGGAGAGCAGAACAACGACCGTCAAGGGAGAATTTCAGTGATTAAATTTCACTCTTGGCAACGAGGACGTGCTGACGCGGTTATTCGGGCCAGCTATGTTTCATATATGGTTAATATAGGACAATAGCAGTGTCATTATGATTTAATTGGATATCACATGTAGGTTCGAGCTGCTAGGCTACCTTGATCCAAAGCCAGTCGAGACTTCTGAGAACTGATTAATTTTGTGCAATTAGACATTATTGCGTCACACATTTCGCCTATTAATTTGGCTTTAAATTGTAGTTCGAAGAAAATGAGAATAAAAGTGAGGCTTTTAATTTGGGCTCGTTTCCACGACTAACTAGGAAAGCAGCGCAAGTAATAAGCTTCCTCTTTGGAATCGAATTAGTGCGGCAATTTCCTATTCATTCATGCAGCACCACAACCCTATCTACTCCTACCATTAGCTCCTTGAACTCTCTGACCTAGCTCGTGATTTGTCCCTTTTCCCTTTTCTCCCCCGCCCCTATAGAAACCTTCACACTCACACTCACACTGCACTAGCAGGCGATGCCTAGGGCTAGGGCAAACAAATTAATGCATACGTATCTACTACAAAACAACAAAAATAAACTCTCACCCTGGGCCGCACAGCATAATCCTAAAGATATCTTAGGCTCTTTCACCCCTCTCCTAATACAAACTGTACTTCTACTCTTACAGGCATATATCAAAGCAGCAAAAAGCAATTTTCATCATTGAACCCAAAAATTTCACTACCACCACCAGCAACATCATCATTTTTGCAAAAGCAAAAATATAAAAAAAAAACAAAAAAAAAAAACCAAAACAAGTGAAAAGAAAAACAAGGATCCTACACAGAACTTAAGGACATTCAGCTTGTTATGACGTCGGCAAAATATTTTACTCGCGAGCAAAAGAGAGGTTGCGATTGCGAGACCAAAAGTGCCACCGTTGAGAGCATTCATGTGTATGCAGACAACAGCACTACAGTTTTGTGTATTTTTAGTACACACATAATCAATCTGGAACAATGGTCCATTTTATACAGATGAGGATCCATTAACGTCATCAATTGCGGCGAAAGGGGATATGCAAATATGCTTCGCGCTATTTCCAACATAATATACCCCAAAAAAAAAAAAAAAACAGTCTGTGTTCTGTATTCTGTATTCTGTGCCAGCGCAATGTGGTATAGTAGGTAGGAGCAGCAGCATTTCCAATGGCTGATGGTGGTTGCCTTCCAGGACGTCACACAGCACACTACGGGAAGAAGAACTACAATATTCGGTCTAATCTGAAACATGCGCAGGACTCTCCTATTGATCTGTGTACATATACTGGCTAAGGCTTCCCCCGGTATTAAGTGTGTAATACTGGCTGTTCAGCGAGATAAACGAGGCTCTTGTGTATGTTGTGTGCCACCAAAGGAGTAGGTATTTGCACAACAGGATTTTTATTTTATTTTACTGTCGATTTGCACAGCTGTATGGGATATGTTTGATGCAGCCGCCATTCGAACAGTATGGACTTGGGTTGAAATAGGGTGTGTTTTGAATATGTCGGTCGGCACCGCATTAAAGTCTATTCCACTTAAAGCTTGTATCTTTGTTCATAAAATAAATAAATGCCGACTTCCCAGAGTTTTCAGTCTTCAGACCGAGCTCAAAAAGTTCTTATATGGGGTCCGCCAAATAACTTTTTTTTTTTAAATGCTATAAAAAAAAACTACTGAATATTTTCTCAAAATTATTTTTTTATTTGAAAGTACAATCCTTTCGGTTAATAATGAAAAATAATTTCATTCAAATGGCTGCCTCGGCTGGCCATGCCGTAGCCTACACGATCGGTCCAATTTTTAAGCACATTATCGATTGTGTGCAGCTGTATTTCACCAATGGCTTCACGAATATTGTCCTTTAAAGCGTCAATTGTCTCTAGCATGTCGGCGTAAAACTTATCTTTTACGGCACCCCACAAATAATAGTCCAACGGTGTCAAATCGCAGCTCCGCGGTGGCCAAACGACATCAGCTCTGCGGCTGATAATGCGATCTTCAAAAAACAGGGCGCAAAACATCGAGTGTATCTTCGACTGTGTGGCACGTAGCGCCGTCCTGTTGAAACCAAATGTTGCCAATAGCCTCCTCTTCAATTTTTGTGAACAAAAATTCGTTCAACATAGCCCGATAACGAACTCCATTGACTGTAACGGCCACTCCTTGCTCAATTTCGAAAAAAAAATTGCCAATTATGCCTCTGGACCAAAATCCGCTCCAAACAGTGACTCAATTTGGCTGTATCGGCTTTGCAATGTATGCGTGTGGGTTTTCTGTGCCCCAAATGCGACAATTTTGCTTGTTTACATACCCGCCAAGATCAAAATGAGCTTCATCTGAAAAGATGATTTTTTTGGCAAAATCGGCATCTTCTCTATGTCGCTATGTCGCAATATTTCCCAGCGTTGTTCAAGCGTATACACAACCATATTCGTTCAGCGGTTTTATCCTTCCTAATTATCTGTCAAATCAGACATGAGCCAAGTCTTACCATTCGCGAAAAAAACACTAGTTGAAAAAAAAACGTTAGATGGCGGACCCTATATTAAAGCACTCACTTCGTAACAATAAAATATATCGCCATTAGAAGAGCATAGACCGCATGACAAGGAAAAAAGACCGTTGTTGTCACATTCCACGAAACCAGCAGTACCCGAACTCGAAATATTTTCCCTGTCTCAGATCCAGATTGGAATCATTCTTGAACTTGAACACTATCATTGCATCAGATATCCCTCAGTAGTAGGGTATGGTGACAATTTAGAAAGCCCAAAATGCCTTAGATGACTCCAAGGTACATATGACGCTTTTAGTTCTTCTTGATTAGCACACATCCGACGATTTTCTCCATCTCGTAAAAAGAACAACTTCGGTTTTTGAAGTATTCATCGAGTTAATTTCTAGAATAGCATATTCAAGCATTTTAAATAGTCTCACTTCCAAAAACGGATATTTCCACATTTACCAGCTTTGACTTCAATAAATATTGAAATTTACGATACACCTACGATAAAAATTAAATCTTACTACTAGAAATTGCTTACATACTTTAAAAAGTGACATAATATATCAGGAAAGCGCATTCCCGATGCCGTCCGTCGGTCTGTCTGTCAGTCTGTCCTGCTGCCGTATGGCGAAATAACGGTACCTGCCATATTATTTTTTTGGTGAAAATCACTTATCACCTTTTTTCTAGAAAATGGTTGCAAGGTCTTATTTTTACAAAGGATACTTGTACTTGGTATGGGGGCGAAAATGCTTCTACTCAGTTTTTACCAATAATGTCAACAACTAATAAAGGGAATTCCAAAAAATTTTACAATTTTGAGGTTGAACAAATCTGCGTACTTTGATTTTGATAAATTTTTGTATTTTGAACAAAAAGGGTTCAATGTGCCAAATTACAGCAAAATCGTATGTACCGTTTTTGAGAAAATCTGATTTTCAAAACCTTAAAAGTGATTTAAATAAATTTTGGTAGGCGATAGCAAAAATACATTTCATTGAGGGAGAAAGTTTCGTATGACGAAGTCGTGCTCTTTATTTTTTTTATCTTACAACGCATGACGAATACGACGATATCTTGTGTTCTGAACAAAATTTGTGGGGCATTGAGAAAATCAAAAAGCAATTCTGTGTACTTTTATAGAAATCCGCTGACAAAATGAGTTTCAGTTTAATCACTAGCTCGTCCAGATTAGCTTGAGTGTTTATAAAATAACAGAGAATTCACCTCAAGAAACAATAATTTTTCGCTAAGGAAATATTTTGGCAGTAAACCAACATTCACACACACATTGATTTATTTTATCGATCGTCGTTAAACGTTTCGTAATAATTGTGACAAAACTTCGACAAAGAACATGGTAAAAGTGATTTTTTAAGAGCTTTTCAGGTTGGTAGCACCGGTTAGTAATGGCGTCCAAAAGTCAACTGTCAAAGTGAAATGTTTTTAGTACAATCTGCTATGTAATCAAGGAAAGACTTACAAACGAGCAACGATTGCAAATTATTAAAATTTATTATAAAAATTGTGTTCAGCGATGAGGCTCATTTCTGCGTCAACGGCTACGTTAATAAGCAAAACTGTCGTATCTGGAGTGATGAACAGCCACATGCCATACAAGAATTACCGATGCATCCAGAAAAAGCTACAGTTTGGTGTGGTTTATGGCCTGGTGGTATCAGCGGTTCATTTTGCTTCAAAGACGACGGTGGAAAAAACGTTACCGTCAACGGCGAACGATATCGAGCCGTGATACCCGATTTTTTTTGCTGGTTGAGTTGAACTTGGTTGACATGTGGTTTTATCAAGACGGTGTCACATGCCACACAGCTCGTGAAACAATGGAAATGTTGAAGGATGAATTTGGTGAGCAGCTTATCTGTCGAAATGGCCCTGTGTGTTGGCCGCCAAGATCATGCTCTTGATTATTTCTTGTGGGGTTATGCAAAGTCGTTAGTCTATGTGGACTAGCCGAATATGATTGAAGCTTTACAGGATAAGATAACACGTGTAATTCGTGGAATACAGGCCGAAGTGCTCGAAAAAGTGACGCAATATTGGACCTTCCAAATGGACCATTTGAAAAGGAGCCGCGGACAACATTTATATGAAGTTGTCTTTAAAACGTAAAGGGCAATGGCCTATTTATCGATTACAATAAATTTTGAACTTTTGAATATTTGAAGATATTTTGAGCGTCATATTCGATTATAAAATACAAAGAAGACAAAAAGTGAGCGAAGAAAGTTAAATACAACAGACTGTCCTTTGGGTACGTCTTATGCTCAGCTCTCGGAAAACCTAAAAATATGATTTTGGACTTAGAAGTTGTGTTCAACTAAACATAAATACCCTGCGTTCGAAAGACGTAACCGAAGTCGATTTTATATGTTATTTCATTGTTTACACCTGCTCTTCTGAATACCAAGTCAACAAAAGCAAATAATTATTGCAATTCGTCTTCAAAATAGAAAACAGAAATAAAAACGAATATTAGGTAATTTATGTTGAAGTCCGACGAACTTCCATGATAGAGCCAGTGATGCAAAGAAATCCAAAAGGATATACTACGCGTAGCTAACCAATAAGGCTTAGCTTATCTTAAATATGAAAACAAGTCCTACGTCAAACCTTAACTAAACTTGAAACTACACTAAAACTGTCTTACCCTAACTGCAACTTACATTTTCTATTACAACCGTTAAATGCCAGCTTAAATGCCAGATGTTATAAGCAAGGGTAAGCCAAACCACCCTTATGTATATCCTCCGACACATCTTAAGCTTTCCTTCTGGCAAATGTTTTTAGTTATAGCCCCTCGACGAAGTCCTTGAAATATTATTCCAAAAATCAATGAATACAGGCGTTTTAGAGAAATTCGACAAATGCCTTCTGAAAATCACTCTCAGACAGACTGACAGAAGGCCACATCTATAGTCACTTATCTATAGTCCCAAATCATTCACAGGTTGAATTCTTATATTCAGCACGATTGCAATAAGTTTCTCTTTAGTATTTCTGTTTTGAGTAATGCACCTTTGACCCCGTAAATCTAAATACATACCTACCATCTAACCGGAAATTCAATGCATATCTAAACTGTTTTCTAGTTTTTGTGTCCAAAGTGTTTGGTCTAGTCTTCAAGAACTTCAGACCATCAATGAAACTCCGGACACATCCATTAGTGCTGACTACAAGAAAACGTTATATTGCTTCACGGTAGAGATGGAACTTGCACATAGCAAAGCTGATTTACACTATCAAAATACAATCACATCTTTCGATATTTCTGACAAACAAAATCCACACCAATGAGATTGGCTCGCGTTACTATATAATACTGCAATCCGCTTTAATCCCAATCCAACTTCGAACCAGCGAACGAATTCCCCTCCTCGAACTGCAAATTTTCAACATGAATTCGTGCTTACCTATGCGATTTTTTGTTTACACTCAAACTGTCAAAAGTTGTTTACCTCTAGCTATCACAAAACAAAAAAAAAATTCTTATAATTATCTGGAAAGAAGGGGAACAAGTAATTATTCTTCCCATCATGTACATATGTATGTATAACAAAAACAACAAAGAAGAATACTTCCCTAAGACGGTAGTCGTTCGTTCGTTCCACAAAATCCGTAGTACTTCCAGTTGAAGTTAGGGCACGAAGTCGTACGGTCTACCAAGAAAGGGACGTGTTTAACTCGCGCACGTAACAGTCCCAAACTATATATTTTTGTTTCCTCTCGCTAAAGGTGAAAATTGAATAGTATTTCATATGACCGTGTTCGTGTTTACACTCCGCTGTTGGTTTTTATAAAACTCTCAGGGACGACAACGACAAAGACGATGGCGGTGATTATGAAGGAAATATCTACAGCTCAACTGTGCTGTATCTACAAAATACATTCCAGTGTGTTCATGTTATAGCATCGGAGAGTGAAGAAAAAAAATTCGGTTCGACAAAATTCCAGCGCCTGGAAGTGAGCCCACACCAACAGAGCAGCCACGAAAATTTTGCTCCTCTGTGTGTATTAGTTGTGCGCTGTTCCAAATCTTTGTGTAGGGGGATGCTGATGCGAATAGTAGTGAAAAAATTCTCACGTGTGATTTCGTACATCGCGCTACTGGCTGTCACTGCAGATGCCAGAGTTCCGCAGTCACCAAGCTAAAACGGTTAAAACGAGAAATCTCAGTAAGAAGTGAGAAGTGACCAATTGAGTGTCCTACACTCTTGTGTATTTTGCCGTTTTCCTTTCCGAATTGAAATTAATTAAATTAAGTTGTTGTGTCACAGGATAATGAAAAGAAAAAAGAAAGGAAGGCTTGTTTAGAGTTCAAACAACCAACCGGCATCTTTGCCAATCAACATCCCCTCGCAAAAAAAAAAAAAAAAAAAAAAAGTGTTTAGTGTCTTAAAAAAAAGTGTCCTAGCTAGAGTATACTTACATAACAAACAAGAGGGGGTTTTATCAAAAAAAAAAAAAAATTGAAATAAAATTTTGCGCACACACAACGCAAGCATAGAAAAAGGAATCTCCTTCCGGTCCTATCGGTCGCTGGTTGTATGTTTTTTTCTAGGTCCTTTATTTCGTTTGTTTGATGCCAGTGTAGAGTGAACGTGTGAGTGTAAAAAGAAAATACAGAAAGGATGCCATTCGGCAGGAAATCACCCCTAGAGGCATTGGCTCTTCCTGGCGTTATCCTCGCCTATAAGTACAGCCAATTTCGGCAGAGACGACGTGAGGCAGCAAGTCGACGTGTTACTGAAAGGGAACTATCAGCGTTACATCATAAAATCGTAAGTTTTACTACTCTCGGTATTTTATATATGTATTTTTTCTACTACGTACTGCAGCTAGTGGTGGAACAACACCACCACCACAATGTCTGCAAAGGTAGAATAGGAATACCAGAAGAGTGAAGGTTGTTGAGTGGGGTTGCGGGCGGCCGAGAGGACCTCCATTTTTGGTTAAATTTTTAATGGACATCTATACATAGAACACGGGAACATCTTGAAGTGACGCTAATGGATACTACTCAACTACTTGTCTTCTTTTGGTTGTACACCACCAACATAACACGTCTATTGAAGATAGTGGTGATGATGAGTATGATGATGAGTAGTACTCTGGCGTATACGTAACATTTTGAGTTTTTTTTTTTTTTTCTTTTCTCATTTGAGAATTTCTTTTATTTTGAAAGTCCATCAAATGATGATGAAGTGATTCATGAAGATGTATCGTTTGCTTGAAGGCGACGACTACGACTATGCATATAAAGTTGTCTTCAATCAAAATGAATGGAATGTGAAATGTTGTCAAAAGGATATTCATGATCATAGTATATGGATGGAAGGACGGTGGGGGAATGTGAGAATATAAATAAATTTGTTGATGTAGGATCTACTGAAGGTATCGCGTTTCTTTTATCCTTTGGATGTATACATATTTTGTGAAGTGCGTCGTACCAAAATGAAACATGGGGATACTTCCTTTTAGAAATATTTTGCTGTTTCTTTGCATTGCTTTGTGCAGATGTATGTACGACTTTGAAGGTTGTCGGTACACATTTTTTTCGCGAATTGCTTTATGGAGGTTGTCGTTCTTTTTCATCTGGGTAATGGGCCGCAATCTTGAGTTATTTCTTAATGTAAGAGGTTACTTGTACAATTCAAATCAAATTTATGACACTCGATTGACTCCCTAGAACTGTTGGTGGGCGAAATGGATTAGCTAATCAAATATCGACCACAGAATCTGTATCTCGGATCACTCATAACAAAAATATTTGCAATAGTAATGTTAGAGAGGCTCTAGATTTAAGGCTTTCATAGAGAGCATTCGGCTCTTGATAGTGCCATAATTTGTGCGCATTATGTGGGATGCCCAGTTTGAGCGCTTATCCTACGAGTGAGTGACCCGTAATAATCGATATTTTTTTCGCGTTCTATTTAGAAAGTCCGCTCTGTTTGTATTGCTTTAGTTTGACCACATCTTTGTGGATATGAGACCTTTATCCATCTAACGAATTCTGACTATATTTTTGCTTTGACCGTTCCCAGCTAAATGCGAACTGGTACCGAGAGTGAGTGGTCTAGACCTACGCCTTGCCTGACAAGCTTAAGAATTTTACGTTACTATGCCCTAAAACCCAAAACAGGGTATCTTTTTGAACACTTATGTTGAGGATTTTTGAGCGATTTCCTTGATGTCAATGAGAATGACTCTCTTTACTTAATCTCCGTTGCTTAATCTTGAGTTTTCAATTGAGCTCGGGATCTAGGATCCAAAATAGTTAGCGCTAGACGTTAACATCAAGACCACACTTTCTAACCCAGGTGCTTACCTTGGTTAGAGCATTTTCCATAATCTCGCTAATTAGAAAAGGAACCGTAAGTAAGTGAAATTACATTGTGGTAAGTTTGGTAATTTTGCTATTTCCTAGTATTGCCGGAATAGTTGCTGGTACTAAGCATACATACAATCCATTGACTTAAATGTAACTCTATTCCTAGTTTGCAAGAGAATCTAAAATTGGTTCAATGTAAGAGTTGTTGAAAGCCCCTTCTATATTTTGTTCGCACAGTTTCGTAAGGGTGACGTGAAATAAGGGCAAATGAAATTAGTCCAAAAATAAGGTTTGCATGTATTGAAATCCGTAGAACTTCATAGTTAAACATTGGACCGGAAAGACAAATAGAAACAAAGCGTTATGGTTAAAAGTTTCTTCAGTAGAGGATCAAATACAGTGCACGACTGCATCATACGAAACTTTCTCGCTACCCCTCGCTAATTTTTTCAGACAAAATTACTACATTTGATCACATACCAAATTCACTTAAATCACATTTTTTGTTTTGAAAAATTTAATTTCAAAAATCCCATATCTTTTGTTCATCTTATTGTCAAATTTTTAGGAATTCCCACTATTTGTTTTTGAGATATTGGCGGTTTTATAAATAACCGTTATTCGATTTTTTTGTCAACAAACAAACTGGGTATTCAGTATTTTTGGCTCCATACCAAGTATCCAAAGTACAAAAAACAACCAAAATCCTTGGAATTGATTTTATTTATGATTTTTACAAAAAAAAATGTATGACAGGTACCGTTATTTTAAATAATAAATCAAAAATAAAAAAAAAAAACCTGCGTAATGTTATCCAGAAAACTTTATATACAGCAATTCTGTCGAACAGAAGGACGGACGTAATATCACCCCTTATACTTTGTTTGAGTTCGAAATTTCTGCACGCATATACGCATATACGAGAAAGTTAAAAATTAGGAGCCATTTCCTCTTACTCTGATCCTGTTGTGGAGAAACATAATTCAAACCTCTACTTAATCTTTTTTTCCCAATATTCTTTTTGTCTGTCTTAACCTTACATTTTATCTGTTCATCTTTCCAATTCAATTTTAACTCTGAATTTGATTCAATTCGCAAGTTCATTTATACTTTTTTTAGTCTCTATGAAGAGTATGAAGAGATTTTTAGAGATGGTTATAGTTAGAAAGATATCGTCTGGTCATTTTTCTACGAGATATGCTTATAGAAAGGTAAACAAAATTATGATTAATATACATTAACTAGCTGAATGTCCGGCCTAGCCCGTGTTAAGAGATATTAGTTTTACTAACCAACTTATTATTTATGGGTTACTTTATTATAATCAGGTTTAAATCACAAATTATAATATAATTGCATAGGAAACTATATTTTAAGTCGATAGGTTTATATCGATATTAGCTCAGTCGAGACCTACGAACTTGTTTGTAAATAAGCGATTTTAGCTGAATTGCAAATTTAATATAACACCAAGGTTTTCGTTTTCCCTCTGCCAATAATACAAGCTTTGTTTGCCATTGGTGTAACAATCCCGAGTCTCCCAAAAACAGAATAACACACATTATTGATAGCATTCACAAGTAATTATTTATTTCTTTAATTTATCATCAAGCTATTACATAATTTTGCACTTTCTTATTACTGTATGGAAATCAATTACACCGATCCGCTTTTCCGGTACCTTTACCCGCGCAAAATTTAGCTTCGATTCTACCTACTTGAGTCTAGATGGCGCAATTTAATGTGTAACATGGATTTATGTCACAACTAAATATTTATTATGGTTTTTGTAGTATTATAATTATGTTTTAAGTAATCCATTGTCCAGTCTAGATGGCGCTGTAAACTTAAAATATGTAGCCTCGTCCTTGAAATTAAGAAAAATAACTATATTCCTGTACCTGTTTATGCCATTCCAAATTATAACTTCATAGGCAGTTACGAGTTATCTTGGGTCGGACGAAAATCCCATACAGGGGACATAGAATTGACTTGGATATTATTGTATGAAGGCTTTTACATAATTTGGATTTATTCTCATTTCGAAATCGAAGTAATGCACAGTAGTTTTTCCGGCATCATTTCATTGTGAATAGTAAAATAAAGCCAAATTGGCCGTATTTCATTTCTGGAAGCGAAATAATACCAATTTTGGAATATGGCCAAATATCACGTCATCTTTCATGAAGAGCTGTCTTAGTCGTTGCTGTTTTGAAGTATGCGTGCTGCAAAAGACGAATCAACTATGTTTTGTGAACGGCACTAGCCGCCTCCAGAACGAGATTTGAAATGCGATTATTCCGCATATTATTCCGCATAGCAGGGTTTGGTAGCCCTAAAATCGGTATTGGGTAGTGTGCAGCGACCTTCCTGCGACCTACCACTCCATTTGCCGCTGTGACTATTACGGTGAATAAATTTCAATATTAAACCACGCCAGCGCATTCTTTGTTTGTGGCCAAATATTTATATTTCAAAATCTGATGGAAAATTTTATTAAAACAGCCTGAATGTGCAACAGGAGTTTTGGAAAAGGATTCATTTCTTTAATAGAAAGCTACTTATCGAAACTGGGAGCTGGGATCCTCTTAGATGGAGCACTATTCTCTTGGTAGGGAAGCTTCTCCTCCATTTGCACTCCTCGCAGACAGGACAAAATATCTTCTTTGCTGCTTAATGTCAAGCACTCGTAGAATGTACATTTCTTCTTCGAGTCAGAACTTTTAAATTCATTTGTATGATCAAAATGGAAGAACAGCGTAATACTTCGCTGGGTTTCCACTAGTTTGTCATTCGTGGATTCCATATTTACACGAATGCCAATTTTAAAGTTACTTCTATTGTCACGTTCACGTAACGTGACAAAAGTGTTCGTCTCCCACCTTTCTATTTCCCAAACCACTCTCATTTTCGCCTTTGATTCCTTCCGCCTTTAAGGTATTGGTATTTCCGATCTTGTCGGATATTTTATATCCAACGATCTTGCTTTCCATATCCCTTAAAAATGTAGCAAAAGCAGGTACCCCATGGGATGGACGGCCCCAGATAACAGAGGACCCAGAGAAGATGAGGCGGGCGACTCTAAAGAGACAGAAGAGAAGACATTCCGACTATCCCTAGTCAAAGACCTAGCCTAGGCACAAAACACAGCCAACCAAAGTAAAGATGTCTTCAATAAACAAAATTCGGAAAATGAAATCCGTACACGAACAAAAAAAAAGGGTCGGTGGAGACTACAATTTTGCCTCGAAAATGAATGATGAATCAACACCCGAATAACGCCATAACATGCAAAGCGTTTCCAGCATAACTAATATCCACCAGCTACCGTTAGCCGAGGACGATATCAGTGGCCAGGGGCCTCAACCGTCGATAATTAAAACTATTGTATGGAATGGCACACTATATGCTTATCCCCAACTCCCCCAAACCCACGCGAAGGTCCACTTGAGTAGAGTAGGAACAATAATTGACCGCGAAATAGAAATAAATCAGTATCCTCTGTCCCCAAGGCAATTCTGTCCATATTTAGGTGACGTTGCCACAATCCCCAAGCAATGTCCTTTCAAAAAATCACTGGGCTGATATTCTCTTTCCCTTCCACAGGGTTTGCTATAGTTTACTGACGCGGGGGGAAATTAGCGCGAAATTTAACGCTTCTAACACTGGCTCTTCCCAATAACTGGATAAATGGGCTATATGTGAGTGACGCGCTCGAGATTCAAACAACGATCAAAAACACAAACAACAATAACAAAAGAAAAGGTATTGATTGGAGGGAAATTATGTTTGGGTGCATTCGGTGAAAAGTCTGAGACTAGGAAATTTCCCTAATACTCGGGCGAATTCACAAATCGACGCAAGAAATATGAGTGAGAGCATAAACGGGTATCGGCGGCACTTCAGCAATTCGCGAAGTGTGGCATGGTATGGGTGGACAAAAATTGCAGCAGAAAAATCACTTCTTGGTTGACTGCGAAGTTAGGAAGTTGAGAAGAACAGCGTTAGAAGTTTTTTTATCTTTTTATTAATTGTTGTTACTAAGTCGAAAGTGAGAAAGTAGAAAGGCGGGAGAATAAAAGACCAGCTGGAAGAAAAACAGAAGAAAGACATAGCGGCAGGACAGGAACGAGACTACCTACAAGGACAGGTTTCTGGGGACAAAGGAAGCTAAGTATAGTGAAAGTGTACATCTTAGATTCAATTTACGTATGGCTAGGAATATTCCAAAACCTTTTAAACTCGAATTGGCTTTCGTTCCGAATAATCCCGGAAAAGAACGGGACGCGTGTCCATTAAAATAAATCTTAATTTGCTTTACCTCTGGAAAAGGCGATAGTGAGCAATGCCCAACGGCATATCCGCCATCTTGTCGAAAAATTCAAAAGTTATTGTATTCCCAATTCCCTAAATTTTACCTCGATTACACCCATCAATTACCCTCCAAGTATTTATAACTCAATAATAAAAAGGACCCTATCCTATACGGAGTTTTATAACGAAGAGAAAAAAAATATACGTATTTTATATTCATTTCATTGTTACAGCAAAAATCTTCGGGAAGTATTTTCTAGAGGTTTCACAATATCTCGTAGAAAGATTGTGTGGCGCCCATTATAATAATCATATAGTCCGTACCAAAAATAATTAAAAAGAGGTAAGCTAATTTATTACCATCCTTAAATTTCCCAACTCAAGTTTAATTTTCGAACCCACCCTAGGTGACTAGCCAAATCGCAGCATTTACCGTGCTGCCTGTTGCACTTTATTGCATTCTCTCTCTCTTGCCCATGTCGCACCGGCGAATCGGTCTTTGGCATATCCATCATACTGTCATTATCGACTTGAAATCCATCGGCTTTTTTTCGCGATTAATTTTCTTTTCGCGCAATTAGAATCGTTCGCGTTTTTTTTTTTGTCCGACGTAAAAGTGTAACAAATTGTGACATGTTATTCTAGCAGGTGGAGAGATACTTGTTGGTTTGTTGATAACACTCATCTACTTCAACACGAACTAGCATCACCTCTTCAGCAATAGCCATAAATACTTTCACCTATTATTAAGGCAAAATGGAAACGGGCGACAATGTCAATATCGTCCGCGTATCCAAGTAGCAGGACAGAGCTATTGAAGGTTCATAACTCTTTTGCCATTTGCATTTTTTTAAAAAATGTTGTATAAATGACTCTTATTTTTCTAAAGCCTTACTGATGTCCTCAACGGCCTATTTCATATCATTAAGCAAACCAAGGGTTTTTTTTAAATGATTTGCATGGACAGAACCAGAAAGAACGCCTTATTTTAATTTCAAATTTATTTAGAATATATTTTTCTTAAGTTAAGTGAAATACAACTGTTTCTTAACCTGTTAAAAAATTCTCCTAAATAGCACGTACCATTTGGTGGCATCAATTTTACTTCAAATGCTCGTAAAGAGTTTCAGTTTATTGGTTCTACAATAAGCGTTAGTGCAGTTCCTCCTCCCAAACAGGACAATCTCATAAAATTGTATCCATCACCGAATTCACTCTCTTTATACCTTTCTATACGCCGTCTGTTTCAATATTTTTCAAAGTTACTCCCAAGAGTCGTATCGAGTCATTTCATGCATTTCATAATAATATATGTATGTACACTCTAGAGACTAAATATGTCATCTTAGAGTAGCTCCTCCACTTCTTATCATGATCGAAGAAAATCACGTACCAGTGCGATAATAAACATTTAGCAGTTTTTGGCGAATTCCACTTCATTGTTAAAAGGTCAATCGTGATGTTGGTTTAATCATCGAAAAAACCAAACCCGCCTCGTAGAATTTTTATAACAAAATTTAACGATCCGTAATTTCGAGGGAGAACAGAACAGAACTCTCCCAGAAATTAATAGCAACCCTCGCCCCACCATGTAAGTACACTTCTCCGCCAGGCAAATAAATTATTTCTTAATAAGCAATCAAACCGGCTGGGTGAGGATGTACGCGAAAATAAATTGCCGTCCTTGAAAACTAGCTTAAAATAAAGAGGGCAATTCAATACCTAGGGACGACAATATATGTATGTATGTACGAGTTGTTGAGCCAGCAATAGGTTGGTCTGATTTATTACTATGCCCAGGCAGTCATGTTTAGCTTTCATATTGGATGGTGGTACGAGTTATACACTTGCACATAAAGTGTACAAAATACACACTCAATCAGGACAACCTCCAAAACGAAGTGTAAGGACATGAGATTCAAGGTTAGATTGGCAAATGACGGCAAAAGTACTTGCTTGTCCTGGCAATCGTACTGATATTCGTATTCGCGTCGGACTTATCGAGATAAGAACGACTTGATGGGTTCTATTTGTGCAAATGTGTGTGTGTCATGGATTTGGGCATTTTATTCTCTTGTGTTCCAATGCTGACGGCAGAGAGTGCCATGGCATTTTGTTAACGACACAAAGCTACTGATTGGCTTGTCCTTGTGTGGGGTTCTTTTGATGGGAAATTAATAAAGCAAGAATTTTAATGTTCGTGTGGTAAGGGTGCGCGCACAGTGGTGCCAGAAAGCTAGAAGACTTGGGAGAACCGCATGGGGAGACAATTTTATCATCAAGTGGCTGGCCATATCCACTTGGAGTAGTCGACTTTCGAGAACTTATCGGATCCCACTATCGGCTTGGCGTTCACAATGGAAGCATTCTATCAAATGCCGTCAGAGTGATGCTGCTTTCAACTTCACAAAATTCCGTATATTTTCTGCTTGAGAAATATGTTTAGATCTGATGCTCTTACTTTGTATCCTTTCTTCAAAGGAGTGTAATCGATTTTAAGATTGGTAAATCGTTGATAGTTCCTACGCAAAATCATAAGTGAACAGGCGCGTTTCCGTCGATTATACTCAGCTTGTGATATACTTTCTAATTTGTATTTCCATTACCAGAGCTCCTTCAGCTCCCTGATCATATCTTCAACTCTAAATTCGCCTTTTATCGTATGCATACTTAAAATCATTGTGGGTGCGTGCAGTGGCTTAGAGGTTAAGTGCGTTTGACCAGTAAGCGAGAGGTCGATGGTTCAAATCCCGACCTATACCATCCGAAAGTTTTTATTCGCTTCCCCACCTCTTGCGAACATCTGACAGACAAACAAGAGTAAGAACTGTCATGAGAAGCTTCTCAAAAATTAATTACCGTTCGGAATCGGCATTAAACTGTATGTCTTCATCTTCTTTGCGCTTGTCCAGCTCTCTCCCAAAAACGTAAGGTCCACTTATGTGCCTTCTTTCATGACAATATTTAAGATCTGTCAACTAATGACGTTAAAGATCTTTTTCGCTATATCCAAAACTCCAAATGATTTAACGAGTAGAGTAGTAAAAGTTTAGATCCACGTGGTATCACGACGGACCTCCGACTGTCACTTCAACCTAACCTAATCTAACGTAGTTGTAATTTCATTTCTTTAAGGGCTTTTCGTATCTATATCATATAGAAGCGTGTTTGTAGTCTCAAAAAATCCTCGGGAGTATCAAAGGTGTACTTGAGCATTAACTAGTTTGTCCCCTCTTCTGCTAAATTGTAGGCATTCTGAAGAAGAACCCTTTTTAGCACTTCCGTTGGAATTTCGCAGTCTGCTCCAAAAGGTTCGAAGTAGATATCAGTTTTTTTTCTGTAAAAATAAATAAGTTCGGAAATCTATCTAGGTACAACAACGTTCCGTCGAAAATATTCTTGGAAACTAAATTTTCGGTTCTCTCAAAACCCCCTGCAAGCAGCGTTGCCACAAAGTTACAAGTGCATCAATTTGGATACATTTTTGCTTTCGTGCAAACATTTCATACATACATCTTATTTTCTCTTTTTTTCTTCGATTTGATACGTTTTTAAATTTTCATTAAAAATCTGCTAATTCTATCTTTTGTCATCTATTTTTAATTTTTTTCAAATAAATTTTTAAATCTGGTATTATCAATTATTTGTTTTCATAACATTTCGAATATTTCACGTATGGTACATGTACTACCTGACTGAAGTTTGTGTTTTGCTATTTCAAAATTATTTTACAATTTTAAGAATAAATACCAACTTATTTTTTAAAATTCTAATATGGACTATAAAATAAAAGTCATTTGGTGGACTTGACGCGGATAATATCTGGATCTTCCAACCACCAAGGAAACTATAGTTTCGAAAGTGATGATTGTTACGATGCTTATGACAAATCAAAAGAAATTGCCATTCTTACAGATGGCTCGAAAACAACTGAGGATATTGCTATCTACATCGACAGCCAGGCCGCACTTAAGGCAATGGAATCAACAAACATAAATTCTGATATAGTCAGGAAATGGAATCACAACCGAGTGAGACTATGCTGGGTGCCAGGACACTCCTGTATTGAAGGCAATGAGCAGGCGAATGAGCTTGCAACAATAGGAGGGCTACTCAACAGGTATAAGCTCAGAATATTAGTAGGAATCCTGATAGGGCATATATTGCCTCTGCGAAAACATGCAAAGACACTCGGACTGTCTTCTACAGATTCTGTGCGTGATCTGCAGGCTGTTATGGATATACCGCACATATTGTGTGACTGCGAGGCAATTTCACGTAGTCGTAGGAAATTCTTAGGGAGACACTTCTTCGAAACTTTGGAGACGGTAAAAACTTCAAAGGCCTTAAAAGGGAAAGTATTAAGGTTTTTTGTCTACAGGTTGAGTACAAATTTAACCGGTTCCCCAGGGATCGGAATAGGTCCGCTTCGGTGCCTAGTGTTGTGTGTGATGACTCTTAAATCACACCCCTGTGAAGCCTGAGTGCGTTATTATATTTAAAAACAAATAATTGGATTGAAATGATGGTTTCCCTTTTGAAATTTATATCCATCTGAAGTGCCGTGAGACGTCATACAAAAAACTACAAAATTAACAAAAATTGATTTATCTGTCAAAATGTCGGCTGCAACGCTGCCTACAAGTTCACAATTTTTCTTTACATAGTAGATATCTTCACTAGACTAAGGTGAAGTTTTTCATCTCAGTGTAGATTGTTTTCATATTTTTTAACAAACCTCACCTGCATGACATACTATACAACCGACCACACTATCAGCACACAATTTGCGTTCGTCCATCATCATTTGAATTTTATGCAAATCCAAATCCAAGTACTTTTTCTTTTCGTACCCCGCTCGTTTCCCCTTCCATTCGATAATAATAATAGGTTGGCTGCACCACAAGAATCAAAGTGCTTACAGTATGAAGTGGCATTCTGAGTAAATTGTCGTTCTGGCCAAAGTGCACAAAACACTTCTCTCGTGATTGGAAGGACTCTAAGACCATGGTCCTACTCTCTGTTCAACTTAAGATGGGTAAATATTTGGAATGCATTGCACTGCACGTTGTCGATCGTTTATTTGTACGAAACGTTGCGGTTAAGTTTACGACTTAAAACAAAAGCTACTTAGTTGCGCTTGAATCGATTTATCGACTGTTTGGGTGGGATGATGCGGTCATTGAATTGTAATGCAGTTCGGTTTTTAGAAAGCTGATACCCAGAAGTTAAGGAGTGGCAAGAAGTCAATGCCTGTTGATGACTCCCTTGCTTCCTTGCCAATTCTGAAGGAGCCACTAGGTACCTTGTCGTTGTCGTCACAATTTAAATACAAAAACAATTAAGTTCAGAAAGTACAAATTTTCTTTTGCTCAATAGAACTCGATCTAATTTGGTTTACCTTTTTCTATGGCAGACAGAATTGTATTATGTTAATTTCAAGGCATATTAGGAACCTTAATGGAGTTCGTAATAGAATTTACTTGACATCCCCGTTTGAACTTGTTTCATGAAAAAGCACAAGATTTTGATGTTGAAAATTATATATTTATTTCTCTTGAATAGAGTGGCATTATTGCCGGAGGGGGTTTTTTGTGAATTTTTCAAAAGGGACTACGGACTGAGGAAGTACATAACTACATACAAACATATTATATGAATTCGTTTGTGCTACTGAGCGTATTGAAAGTATTTTTAGAAAGTTCCCGTTGCAGATGAAACCAAGTGTTGTATTCTGATTGGTTTAGAAAGGAATGAAGTCTATGCGAGGAATGGAAATTAAACTGATTTGTATGTATAAAATGATTGCTGACGTTAGATTTTTGTTCATTTTAAGGGAGTCTATAAGTTGCCATAGGTATTTTGGAAACCCCCCCGTTTTTATTAATGCTGAATGGTAGCTACCATACAAGTGGTTAATGAATTACTTATTTTCTCACGAACAATTTTAACGAGCGAAAAATACGGCATATACAGATCTTCCAATGTTAATGCATACTTATTTTATTTTTATTTGAAATGCTTAAAAAACAGTAAGATACAATATCTTATAAGTTTGTCTTAAGCTAATTAACACTTTTATAATTTTATAATTATAATTCAAATAGTAAAGAGCTGCAAAAGTAGAAAAATGTTCAATTTCATGAATGGAAATATACAACTATATCTAAACTTTTAATTGATATAAAGGGTGATCCATTGCGAGGTTCCCGACTTTTTTAAAGAAAAAAACACAGAAAATTCAAATTTAATGGAGAATGTTTATTATCATTTGAAAGAACATTCTTTGGCATTTATTTTTTGAAGATTATGTCTATCAAATGTTGGCCGTTGCTACGTCGCAGATGGTCCATCCGTTGAGTCCAATTTTCGATCACTCGTTCGAGCATTTCGATTGGTAACTGGCGAATGACACGCGTGATGTTTTCCTCCAAGGCCTGAATCGAAGCGGGTTTGTCGGCATAAGTTTTTGACTTTACATATCCCCACAGGAAAAAGTCTAACGGTGTGATATCACACGATCTTTGTGGCCAATCGAACGGCCCAAAACGTGAAATTATGTGCTCACCGAAATGTTCTCTCAATAAGTCCATTGATTGATGCGATGTGTGGGAAGTGGCGCCGTCTTGCTGAAACTAAATGTCGCCGAGATCACGAGCTTCAATTTCAGGCATCAAATAGTCGGTTATCATGGCACGATAACGGTCGCCATTGACGGTTACGTTCGCACCGGCATAATTTTTAAAGAAATATGGACCGATGATTCCACCGGCCCACAAACCACACCAAACCGTTATTTTTTCGGGATGAAGTGGCAGTTCTTCAATCTCTTCAGGTTGCTCTTCGTCCCAAATGCGGCAATTTTGTTTGTTTACATACCCATTGAGCCAGAAATTGGCCTCATCGCTAAACAAAATTTGCCTCGAAAACGTCGGATCTTCTTGGAACTTTTCAAGAGCCCATAGAGCGAAGCGATGTCGCTTGGGAAGGTCCAGCGGCTTCAGTTGTTGCACAAGCTGTATTTTGTACGCTTTCAATTTAAGATCTTGACGTAAAATGCGCCAAGTCGTTCCATACGTCAGTCCGAGTTGCTGCGAACGGCGCCGAATCGGCTCTCCACGGTCTTCGTGTACACTCTCAGCTACGGCCGCTATATTTTCTTCACAGCGTTTTGGACGTGGTATGTTATCCAATAATGAATGCTGGGTCTCAAAATGGGTGATGGTATTGCGAATAGTACGCTCAGTAGGCCGATTATGTTGACCATAAGTTGAGCGAAGTGCACGAAACACATTCCTCACAGAACGTGAATTTTCATAATAAAGTTGAACAATTTGTAAACGTTGTTCACGCGTAAGTCTTTCCATTATGAAATGCCAAACAATACTAAACAAAAATAACATGACATCATGACACGACTCACACGTGATCTATCAAAAAAGGCTATTGAAAAAAGTATCTCTACTTGGATCACCCGTTACAATATTAAATGTATATTCATATTTACAAAGCTACGTATTTACAGAAAAATTAGCCTTTAAGCTTTTTTTTATACTCCAGAAGTTGCTGTGTTGACAAGATATCGGATAAGAATGTCACAGTGCGAAGTTTAAGATAATTTTCGAAAGGCATACCAAGCAGACGATTTGGAAAACCAGACACTTTATCATATCTACGTAAACCAAAGACATATCGTATAGTACTGTTAAACGCGACATTTAGCTTTCTTGTACTTACATATTTGGACTTACTAAAAAGTTCACACCCATAGATTAAGATCGGTACTATCAAAGTCTTAGCAAGTAACAAACGCGTCTTAACGGGTATAAACGACTGAGTTACCCATAAGGTTCGCAGAACACCACATACTTTTCCAACAAGCGTATTTATATGACTATCCCAGGTAAGATGTCGGTTAAATGTCACCCCAAGATTTTTTGCAGTTTCAACATATTGTATCGGAGCCTTGCCAAACACGATCGGAGGAAAATAGGAAAGATCTAATATATTTCTTGAAATTACCAGACATTTTGACTTTTTGGGGTTTAAGATAAGACCATTCAGTTGGGACCATATCATCAGTTTCTCTAAGTCTTCGTTGATACTACAAACGCCATGCTCGATAAGTCCTAGAGGGCAGCTAAAATAGAGTTGTACGTCATCTGCATACATATGAGAAGAGCAGTTTTTGAAAATTGATGGAAGTTCATTAACATACATAGAAAACAAAAGAGGACCAAGTATAGAATCTTGAGGGACACCGGTAATGTTAGGGAGAAAATCTGATAGGTTGTCACCAGTTTGAACGGCTTGCGTCCTATTAGCCAGGTAGGAATAAAGTAATTTGACAGCACCGACGGCAAAGTTATATTGGTGCATAAGCTTTTTACATAGATTAGCATGATTGACTGTGTCGAAAGCCTTCGAAAAGTCAAGCAACCCCAAAAAATTATCTTCTTATATCGTCAGTAACGCTTAGCAAGGCCGTGACACAACTGTGTTTTTTACGAAATCCAGATTGTTTCGAAGTAAGCATATTGTTGGAGATCCGCTAATTTGTGTTTGTAGAACCCTTTCAAACAGATAAAAAGGGCAATTTAGATATTGGCCTAAATTCATCACCTCGCGCATTTTTGGGAAGTGGTATAATCTTAGCCAGCTTCCATTGACTTGGGTACTCGCCAGTCATTAAAATTGTATTAAATAAATGTGTTATATATTTATATTTGTGGTTTAAAGTGTTGCCGTCAATGTTTTCAACCCGCTCGGCTCTTGACTTACCGATTCCCAAGTTGTGTAAATTATTCCACAACTGACGCCCACTCAAAGAGGTACTAAGTTGGTTGGAGTAAAACTGTGACTTAAACTTGCGTATTTCCGCTACGACTTTATTACGAAGTGAGCAATACATAACCCTGAACTCATTTAGCCGATAACGTTTCTAACAATTATAAGCCTCATCGCGATGCTGCATTAAAAAACGTACGTTGGGGGTAAACCATGGTTTATTGCACGGTTTTATGACCTTCACTTTTAAGGGCACATGAGTATTAAATAGGTTAGATATGTTTTCTGTTATAAACTGCAACTGTTCATTTGATGACTGTAAATAATTAATGTTATCCCAACAAAGTAAATGGAATGTGTATAATTTCACTTTTAATTTAAATGTTTTTAGTATCTAAAAAGATAATATCTTGCCCGAAACAGAACTTTCAACAATCAAGGTAAGCTCTTACAACTTTTAAAAGAAAAAAAGCATTAGTTAGAATGTGTTATCGATCAAAAAAGATATAACAAAGTCGCCAGAATCAGAACACGTTTGTCTACTCAATAGCTCTCATAGCTCTCGTATAAATAAAAATACTTTTATTTTATTTTTTTAATTTATTAGAAATTAAAACTTAGCACTTTGGGTCTAAATATATTTATGTTCAGTTACTTTTGCAATTTCATAATGCATCGTATCACGCGTGTTTAAAGGATTAGTTTTACTGTCCACCTCGCCTTATTAATAATCTCTACTCGCTCGTTAACTCATGTGTTAGACAGCATCCTATTCATTCCTTCGCCGATGACAGTACCCTCAGCTTTACATATTCGTTTCTTGGGCAACGCCCCTCATCTTCGGGCGTTGAACTGGAACGGCAACGTATGTTAAGCTCATTAAATTCCGATCTCGACAGCATACTTAAATGGGGTTAAACCAACAGAGTGGAATTTAATGCTTCCAAAACGCAATGCTGTCTGCTGTCATTGAAGCGAAACCCAAATTCTCTGCCATTACCCATGGATGGCACTTGCATCGCTGAAACCGAACGACTTTCCATTCTCGGTATGTGTGTAATGACAACCTTCGGTGGAATGACCACATATTCGATGTCGCCAAGAATGCTGCGAAATGACTAGGTTTCCTTAAGCGATGCAAAAAATATTTCACCCCTTCTGATCTGGCTAGAATCTACAAGGCGTTTATTCGCCCAAAACTTGAGTGCAACGCTCATATCTGGTCTGGTGCACCAATAACATATCCATCCAATATAGATGGCGCTGTAAGCTCTAATTGCCTTTAAGTCGCCTCGGCCTTGAAACTAAGAAAGCAAAATATATTGCTGCACCTTGTTAGGCTATGATCCAGTTGTAAATATGCAACGTGAATTTCGTCGTGAGGTCGGTCGTCATCATGGCCTTAGTTCGCAGGCATTTTGGCGCAACGCGGAAAAGTTGAAGCGCCAGTACACTCTTTTGGACCTTCAGACACCAACGAGACAGAGATTGGAGCGAAATTAAACGGCTTTAGCAAATTATCGCACAGAACACAGAATTATCGATTGTCAGAACGCGATCAGCCGAATCGGGCATAGGCAGATTATTTTGCGTATGTATTCAGGCCTACATCTGTATAAGATTGTGCTGCCGCAAGTATTAAAGCCGGACAAATGCAGCGAGTTTGCTAATTGGGCGCTGGCAATGTTGGACGGAGATCCTCAGATTTTGGCCAAAAAATCATCTTCTCCGAAGAGAACCATTTTTGGCTCAGCCGTTATTGGAGTGACCAAGCATCAATACATCTGCAAATATTGATTGTTGGGTGCGGTTTATAGCGGGTGGAAATATTGGACGGTTTTATTACGAAAAAAGGAAGGAGATACAATTATCGTCAACGGTCTTAGGTATAGAGCAGTAGCTCTTCCACTTTTTAATGTTATCTTGCCCCAATCAAGACTTTTCTTGCATTTTTCCGCACTTTTCCGCACTTCTTGCAAAAGTATATTCTCGACGACTAATATGCCAATAATCTATTCTAATCTATTCTAAAAATCTAACCCTCGTTCTTAATCTGTGCTGGCACTTTGTAAAATTTTAAAGAAAATTCAAATTCACACTGAGTCGCATTCCAAAAACTTTTCTTCGCTCACTTTTACCAACAGAGTTACATTAAAATAAATTCCAGCCCCAGTAATATTTTTAATTTGATACTTACATGGCAATGAATCTGGATTACATTTGTTGTAGTAGATATATGTAGCTTTGTCCCTGTTTCAATTTATCCAATAAAATTTACCCCTCATCACAAATTGTTAAACACCTATCAAATAAGATTTTCGTCTCTAGTTATATATTGTACATTTAAGCTTCAAATGTCCTGAGCTCCTTAAAACCATTCACTATAGACGGTCCGCACTTTTAGCAAATAATTTAATAAAAAAATCACAACGGCTTTAGGCATATTATTCCGCAGCTGCAGGTCCCTCGCGGGTTAACTTCTCTTTACCTGTTCCACTTGACCTTAGTTCCTAAAAAAATGCAACAACAAACAAGGCAGAGAGAGAGAGAGAGTTAAAAAAAAATATATAATTGCCAATGCAAATATAGGCCGCAATTATATCCATTGAAACGAAAGCGGACGCTATGCCACCATCAGTTCAGTACCAGCACCAGCACCTTCTATCACCCGAACCAAATCCACAAACTCCCGCCACCCCGTTGTGAATCGCAAAAGAAGTCCTCTGCAGAATAGAAGCAGAACACCACCTGACGCCCGAACCCCCTTTCTATCGTTCTCTCTTCTGATACGGCATCGCACGAAACAAAATGAAAAAACATTTTCTCGAGATATAAATTCTGAACTAGGTTCCCCAGAGTACGGTTCTTTGGATAGAGCTCTTTTTTTTGTATTTTGTGGAGGAAGATTTAAAATATTCTGCTACTGCTGCCTTTGCTTCGGCTCATGGAAGTGCAGTTTTCTTTATTATTATTTTTTTTTTTTCATTTCATTTTCCATTATTATGCTTTTCTGCAACCGGAAAACAAACTTGTATCCCCTGCCATACACTGGCACAAAAGTGTGACGTATTAGATTTCCTTTCACAATCCTACCATGTGCTGTTGCTGGGCTTATCTATGTACATACTCATAGATGTACATGTATATATGCACATTGCTAGCAGGATAACACAAGGATAATGATGTTGCTGATGCTGATGCCGTTAATGTTGATGACAGGTCGACTTTAGTGATGTGAAGCCGTTGTTCCTACTGCTTATGCTGGTGCTACTGCTGATGTCGATGCTGCCGTTTTAATGACTGTTTGGTGAAAATGAAAACTTTAACTATAAATATACTGTATATGTTGCATATATATGTGTTGAGTATGTGAATATGTCTACGGATGCAGATGAAAAATTGCGTTCAATTAAAATCGAATAGGTTGCCGGAGGAAATTTAATTATGAACTCTCATTTACGATGCAAGCGGCAAACAGCTGATTCTATAATTACGATTGATGCATGCCGATACCGACCGAGTACAATTGATACAAATTGGAATTACTTGACAGGTGCATTGTGCGTTCCCATTTTGGATAATTTGAAAATTTAATAATGCAAATTAACGCGATAAGCCCTCTTCACTTCGGAAAATTGGAAACCCCTTTCGAAACTATTTGCGTATGCGCCTAAATGTAGCTCAATCACATATTGATTAGTTTTGAATTTGCTTAACATCGTACTATTGTCGTTTAAAGCTGCCGTTTTTAACCATTTAAACAAAGTATTTGAAATGACCCTCGATTAGGTAGACTTACACTGCTCATTCTGATGCCCAAAGTGGATATAAACCCCTTCTCTGTTTTTACAACAAATTACTTTGTTGTTGTTACTACGTTGTTACTTTACATCGTACTGTGAGTTCTCACATAAAATTAAATATTTACATTTTGCCGTTAAAATCTCTTACCATAAGTTTAGTTGCGAAGTATGTGTGTAAAATGCATACCAAATGCAAATAAATACCTTTTTTTTTTTGTCGGAGGTTGCTGCTATCCGATGGAGCGCTCAGACACAACTACAGGTTCATTTTACTACCATTCAGACACCTAACATTAATGTCCTTAGTTTTCCCTCCTTTCGAAGAAAAACGAGTAGTAGCTTCAGTGATAAAGAGCTTAGATGTTCGGCACTCACCACGTCATCCCCGAAGATCCGCCACCTGATGCGAGCATAGGCCGGACAACTGCAGAGAAAGTGTTCTGCTGTGTCATCCTCCTCACCGCAAGCAGGACAGGTAGTGGTGTCGCTTAAGCCCAACACATTTAAGTGTTTAGCAAAAGCTTGGTGGCCCGAAAAGAACGCCTACAAGCAGCCTACAGTCGATTCTCCTCAGAGATAGAAGAAAAGATACTGACCTTTTGCAAATGTCCGGGCGCAGT
Source organism: Ferdinandea cuprea (assembly GCA_963576555.1). Lineage (NCBI taxonomy): Eukaryota > Metazoa > Arthropoda > Insecta > Diptera > Syrphidae > Ferdinandea > Ferdinandea cuprea. The sequence goes on from OY754958.1 coordinate 59,869,080, forward strand.
AGTTTGGTCTGTCTACATCCACCGCAATCGCGCCACCGAATCTTGTGTTCACGAGAAACCCAAGAATCGATAGACGACATGACTAAAGCGCGGGCAGACCCAACACAGGTTCGGGTCCTGAGAAAACTTCTTCTGAACCTTGCCTAGCAAGCTCATCCGAGATATCATTTCCCTGGATGCCAGTGTGACCTGGTACCCAGACAAGATTCACTGTGTTCAGTCTTCCGACCAAATTCAGAGAAAGCTTGAGTTCTAGCACTAACTTGGACGAGGTAAGAGGGTTTAGAAGCGCTTTTAATGCAGCTTGGCTATCACTGCAGATGCAAATGCCTCTAGCCCTCCACCTGTTGTTCACAATATAGCGCATAGCCATTAGGATGGCAAAAATCTCCGCTTGGAAAACAGATGCACGTTAAGTCGTATATCATCGCATTCCACAAAGACACCAGCACCAGACCCCTGCCCGGTTTTGGAGCCATCCGTGAAAATACGATGGCATTCAATCCATGGATCCATGGTGCACCCACGCTAATACAAATGAGTCAGTATGCAGTTGCAACAGAAATTTCATGTTGGGCTTTATTTTTAGAAGCATATCTTATTTGAGTTTAAAGATATATAGGGTGTTTTTTTTTAAGAGGTATAGAACTTCGAATTCGAATAAAACACAAGAAAATAGTTTTAATGTCCATCAATTTGACTTTATTGGAAGGATAATTTTATTTATTATTGTTTAAATATGATTTCGGGAATGTGGCCGCCGCCGCTGGTTCGAATGAAGACAAGTCTAGAGAACCAATTTTCAACCACTTTTTCAAGCATTTTGGGCTGTATGTCGGCAATAACCCCACGAATGTTGGCTTTCAAGTCCCCTAAAGTTTCTGGTTTGTTGGCGTAGGCGAGCGACTTCACATATTCCCAAAGAATCAAATCACACGATCTTGGTGGCCAATTGACAGGTCCATCTGCGAAATTATGCGCTCATCGAATGTTTTCTTCAATAAATCGATTGCAACGTGCGCTGTGTGGCATGTAGCGCCGTCTTGTTGGAACCACATCTCATCCACATTCATGCTATCCAATTCGGGAACAAAATAGTCGGTTATCATGGCTCTATACCGGTCTCCATTAACGGTTACTGACTCTCCAGCATCATTTCGGAAGAAGTGTAGCCCAATGACTCCACCAGCCCATAGAGCACCACACCAAACAGTCAGTTTTTGTGGATCTAATGGCGTTTCAAGGGTCTCATGTGGATTCTCTTCACTCCAAATATGGCAATTTTGCTTGTTGACGTAGCCATTCAACCCAAAATGAGCCTCAATGAGCTTGCGGTAAACTTCGCGAACTGAACCATTATTTTCGAAATAAATTTGCACGATTTGCAAGCGTTGTTCATTTGTCAACCTGTTTATGATGAAATGGCAAACCAAACTGAACATAAATGACATTAGAGTTGCCAGATTTGACCACAAAATGTCAGTTTAATCCCTATTCGAAAAACCAACCTCTAAAACACCCTTTAGTTTTTAGCCGATTGGAATTTTTTGATCTCCGTACATTCTCGGCTGGTAGGTAGATCTGTTTTTTTGCGCTTTTCTTATAAACCTAACAACAATAAACAAAAAGTATGTCAGCCAGACCCCAACAGCTGTTATTATACTTCGGAAAACCAGGGCTCTTACCAACTAATTTTCATTTTGCGCTTTACAATTTTTCAGAAAAATAAATAAAAATGTTGAGTTAAGTGCTAAGCATTTCGCTACAAATGCTAAGTTTCCACGACTTTGTACTTTGCTATTAATCAGACTTTTTTTGCAAAGTTGAATGGACAAGGGTTTCTCCAATTTAAAAGAGTCGTAATGACGTTTTGCAAAGTCGGTAAGTGAATGTTTTGATCTCATTAACATCCAAGAAAAAAGCGTCTTTCTTCAATCGTGATTACATCCAATCCAATCAAGGACTGCAGAGAGACTCTCATGTTGGTTTCGGGCAATAGGAACATAGATGTACTGCGAGGGCCGACAAGCTGAAAAGACACGATTCTGCTCTACATGCATCAATGAAGTCAATTTTTTCCTCAATGGCTGCATCGAAGTGATTGAGTCTGACAAACAATCTAGAATACAGAACCTCATACGTAGAACACTTGTAGACGTCTCTAGGCTGGTGGCCACAGATAGGAGTCACTGGCGGATCACACCATACACTATCTGTTGAAGTGGTCTGGGTGGCTAATGATATATCGCACGCTTGGCAAGCAATTCTCTGATAGGCTCGTGGACATTTCATTCATAGAATTAAACAATTAAATTATTATTCTCTTGAATGTCAATTTGTATGTTCCTACTGAACGTTCAACATTTTAACTTACATTATATGCTTAAAACTGCCATGCGATATACCTGATGGAATCAGATATTTTTTAAGCGTAGGGGACTCATCTCTTGAAAGCCACGTGCTAACATTGTTGATGAGATGTAAAATTCAACTTTTCCAAATACATATATTATTGAGCATTTGTTTGCTTCCACCTTCCTCCACCAAAACAAGTATTTACCGCACCAAAAATATGTCTTGCTGTTTAAAACAGTTTTTTTAACAACCTAATATGCATAGGCTTATTTTTTTTTATTTCTGCCTTTATTTGTTACCATCATAGACTTATACAATAAGATACAATATTTTTTTACATAGCATAAACTTCATTATTTAAATTATATGATGTGTTATAAGTTACAACAAAATTTAACAATACAAATAAGCTATGATTTTAAATATGAAATTTAATTTTGAAATATGAAAATAGAGAAAGAACTAACTAACTTAATGTCTCCAAAAACTGCTTGAGCTTCATCCCAAATAGACCAGTACGGCAGAGAGTTCCACAGATGTATTGCATTAATAAATAAAGTGCACCTATATTAACTACCAAATTTATTTAAATCACCTTTTAGGTTTTGAAAAACCTGATTTTCTCAAAAACGGCTCCTACGATTTTGATAAAATTTCGCACATTGGACACTTTTTACCTAAACGTTCATAATACAAAAACTGATCGAAATCATTAAACCCATTTTTGAGAAAACGAATTTAATTTAAATTTAAAATAATAGTTATATAAAAAAAATTATAATTTCAAAAATCTAAGGACGCAGATTTGTTCAGCATAACATCATAAAAAAAAAGTAAAATTTTTCGAAATTCCCTTTAATAGTTTTTAAGATATTGACGATTTTATAAATTACCGTTATCTGAATTTTTGCCAAAAACTGAGTATGCGCTATTTTTGACCCTATCCTAAATATCCTTAGTACTAAAAAAGACCAAAATCCTTGGAATCATTTTCTAGAAAAACAGTCAGAAGTGATTTTGAATAAAAAAATTTAAAGGCAGGTACCGTTATTTCAAACGATAAAGCAAAAAATAAAAAAAAAAGCCACGAGATCTATTCCCAAAAACCTTATGTACCAACTTTGAAGTATATCCTTCAAACCGTTTCGCCATACGGCACCCGGACAGACAGACCGACGGACGGCATTGCCGGACCCACTTTTTTGGACTTCTCTATAGTCATAATATTATCAATTACACACTGTTTGTAGTAACTTTCTCTTCAGTATACCAATGTATACGAGAAAGATAAAAATCAAAAACATTAAAGTAGAAGTCGCTATAATTTCCATTTTCTTAAAGATACTTTTTGATTATTCGAGTTTTTCTTTCGATCGCCGAAATATTGCTGGCAATAAGAACATGATATTTGTAAAGTTAGCATCCTTAACTCTCATTCATTCTAAAAAGTTATAACATAAAATTGAGCTAACAATGTGTCAATAAGATCCGCGCAAAAATAAACCAAAACAATATGCTAACATTAGAACTATTATAATCAAATTCTTCTTGAACAATCCCACTTATTCCTTACATATCACCCGAAAGCCGACATCCCTCAATATCTCCTATTAAGTCATCAAACATAAAATCTCTCCTGAATATTCCAAAGTTCTCATTTTCCCCATAAATACGAAAAACTTTCCAACAACACGCAACGCAAAAAAACAAAAATCCAAGTCAAACTTTTCGCACTTTATTCGAAAAATGTCCTTTAAATCACTTCATCCCCAGTTGCTATCCAAGTCATTGGCATTTCAACAAAAGGATAAGGCGAAAAAAAACCTCAAATTTATGACGTAATTAACTTACTTGCGGACAAATTATTCGGCTTCCCTATCTTTATGGCGATGCCAAGAAACCCCATCAACAAAGGAACTGTATTAAATTCATTTACTCCCAAGCGATAGTCTTTCGATCAGGGCAGGTCTGGTCAAATCAATTAATGAGCAGTCCTCTATCCACCCCCCGAACCGCCAACACCTTCCCACTTACTAAAGGACATGAACTGAAAATCAAAAACTGCTTAAAAGAGGAGAAAAATGTTCAGTTTTATTGAGAGAGACAGTATTTTATGCAGAAGCAATTCCTCCGGGCACTGGCCAACGAATGGAAATGAGCTTAAGACACGCAATTCTTCGGATGTCGACGGCGAGTCCTGCTTCTAGTGAGGTCATCGTGGTCGAGTGTTTTTGGTTTGTATAGTTTTGTGGGCTTTTCAAAGTCTTTTGGCAAATGGATCGCTAAGCTGATTTTCGTGTTTTGTTCTTTTGTTTCTTTCACAAAGGAGCGGTACTGCTGCTCTGAACTGTGTGCTTGGGTTGGTATTCCACGTGTCAAAAGAAGTTCAGCTAAAAAATACCATTAGCAACACGAGGTGTTGTAGTAAGTCTCATATTTCACGTGGACGTGAGTCATGAGTATGTTGGCATTGGGCACTGCCTTCGAAATCCAATAAGTTGAATGACGTAAGGATAATTTCTTTTTTGGGCAATATTTTGACATAACCTCAGCGCATGAACAGCTCTTAAGATAGCAAGCCACATGCATGTGGCATAATATTAAACAGAATCCACGTCCCAGACATTGACGGATCGAACAGAATTACTCCATCAATTTGCTAAACATAGATCTGGTTACACTTCAAGACACAAACTCAAGAAGCCCTACAATTGTATGTGTTCACTGCAATTACCCTTAATTTGCTCCGTCGTAGTCGTCGTCGTTGTTTCCCATTGTGACGACAAATTAATTGAGACTTCAGCCTACACTATTTCCTTCTCGTAATAAAGTCCTTAAATTTAGATTTGAGTTGCGCCGCCTTTTATTCTCGGTACTCTGGGAGAGTTAAGAGTGCTTGTTGCAAGAAAAAAAAAGCCCACCTATACTGCGGAATAATAATTTGTACCACAATTTGCATAATGAAAGAGAATTGCAAATAACATGGACTTGTCAGGCTGAAAGTTTACTCCTTCCTCGAATTAAAAATAAAAAAAAAAACCATGTAAAGAGCACACATCGGGTTCCTGCTTATACATATTATATCAGTCTTGATTTTGATTTTTTTTTGTCAAAAACTACACTACATCCTTGCAGCGTCGTCAAACATGAATTCTTAATTAATAGTCAACGATAAAAAGTGAATATGACACATAGGGCCGCTGCGCTGTTGAGAAGAAAAAATCAATTTTAGTTAGTTAACAATCTCTTCTGAGTTTCGTCGTACCTATGTGACATGGACCGATGAATGTCCTATATTCAATCCACTTACTATGACGGAAAACTATTTCCACGGTGTACAGTGCAGAGTACATGTTGGCAATAAATTGATTATCATTTTCCATTTTGGAGCGCTGACGTACTGAGGAAAATTCGATAACAATCCTAATCGAGTTAAAAACGATGATGGTGAAACGTGAAACGTAAAACGTGCAAGGTGTTGAAGGACTTCGTCAGCGCTCTCTGAAATCGGATTAGTTTTGCTATGATGAGTCCTTTTTCAAGAGTATAATAAGTGTCGTGCATACGCTTCAGTTTTGATTATAAATATCAGTAAAAGTGCAAAGAGGGCGTACACTGTATTTCAAATGTCAAGGCTGTTCAAGAAAAAAATTTGTATTACTGATATTGAAAGGTACAAAAAAAAAACACGTGTACCGAAAAAGCAATGTGCATACAATAATACGAATTAGATTGTGATTGATTTTTGACTGGCATTTTGCACAAACTATAATATCTACATCAGTTGTAGGTTCCTTTACATATTATATTTTTATTATCAACGTCACTCACTTGATGTTGTTGGCGTTGTGACGTTCATACGATGTAGATAGTAGAGACAGGCATCTATTTTTCATATTGAATCTACTAGTTTACCGCGGTATTCATAAATAGATCTATAATAACAGAGTCTTTTTCGAAAACAACCATATTTCAAGATTTAAGACATATTAATTACCTTCGGATCTGATGGACAAATTAAATGTATCTTCGGTCTTTTATAAAAACCATGGAAAACCATATGGACTTAATTGGTTTAGCTTACGAAGGACTTCCAGTAACTGCTATATGGGAGTCAATTCTCAAAGCCAGCTATAAAAAAAGGAAAATAAAAACAAGGCAGCCAGGCTCTGATAGCCTACCAGACGCAAAGAAAAAAAATTGGAGCCGTTAAATTGGACGAACGCGGGGTCAGTTAAAACCAAAGTATCGCGATGTTTTTCGATAGATAAATAATTTCCTCAAGAGAGTTATTGTTGGACGAGCTGGATCAAATCTTTATTATTATCAACATCTAACTTTAAAATTTTGAATATTGAATTATCTTCCAGTATTGAATGACAACAACAGCGAAGCAACCATTGATGGCGACATCAAACATAGTGTAAGCATAAGTTAGATTAAGTGTTAGAAAAACTCTGCCATCTGTGACCGAAAAATGTGACGTAAGCTGAAAGGAAGGCTCTACACCGCAGTTGTGAGACCGGCGCTCACATACGACTTACAATGCCGGACAATGTACAGAAAATATTGTATGCAAATTGACAGCAGTTGAGGTGAAGCTTGATCGAATAAGAAGTTCCAAAATCCGAGGAAGCCTTCATGTCAAATAACCCATCTCGGCTCATTTGGTGTTGTCATGTTCAAGGGAGGGATCCTACGAACCCCATCAGAAAGGCAATCGCAATCAACGTTCCCTTACAATTGCGTAAAAGAGGCAGACCTAAAAAGTCCTGCATCACATAAATGCAGGAATACCAGGATTCAAAATCGGGAGGCGAAGCAGATATTTTTTGAGGTCGAACCGGCGAACCCCACAGTAGCAATGCAGTGAAACGGGAGTGTTGTGATCCCTATAATTCTGATCATAACCTAGCAGTTTAAATGGAGAGAAGCATTGAATGCCATCCAAATTAACCGTTACTTGTTCGTTTCCGAAAAAAAAATATGTTATTCCACAACCATACTCGCTAGCTTAGTGAGTGCATTGGATGTTTAGTGTTTGGATTTCAATTGACCATATTCTGCAATTTTGTGTATTCACCTTACCATTGAAAATGCGCATCAGAAAGAGTTTGGGAATAAACGAAATTCTTGAGAACGCCGAGCAATTCAATTTTATATAGAATAATGTTTAACTGCCGTAAAAATTCTTTGCAAAAACCGCCTAGACAAAACCAGCAGCGGAGAACGTTGCCTGGATGAAGTTTTGGTACTTACCTCAATACTACTGAGCAATGTTCATTTCTTTTCAAAAAAAGTTCGAAGACAAACAAAACTTTTGCGCCACCCTGTAGTTTATAGGCGAGTAAACTAATTTATCAATTGTTTCTTATGCATTCATTTGTATGCTTATTTAATGGTGACGTGAAATAACGCCAAACGAAATAAAGACAACTTCAAAAAATTTGGCATTATTTCCATTACAAAATCGAAATAAAACCAAATTTCTAGTTTTAGGCTTTATTTCGCTTCAAAATCCGAAATGAAGCCAATCTGGCATTATCTCGTTTTTAAAATTCTAATTATTAATGATTTCGTGATGGTTATAAAATATGGGGGGAGTCAGCCCCCCTGCAACCCCACTGCTTGGTTTAACTGTTAGATTTGGAGTAGGCAAACTTTTTTTAAACCAAATGTAACAGTGAAACCAAGCAGAGGGGTATGCTGCCACCCATATAGCGTTCCATGTTTTTGGCTTTATTTCCATTAATTTGTTGACAGTATTTCCTTTTGCATAGTGAAATAAAGCCAAATTGGTCTTATTTTGTTCCTGAAAGTGAATTAATGCCAAATTTGGAATTTGGCTTTATTTCGTTCGGCGTTATTTCACGTTACCTTATTTAATCTATGAGGTGTCCGCTGCAACAATGTAGCGCAAAATTAATCATCCAATTACTTTTTGCCAAAATAATAAAAAAAATATTTTGAGTGAGTTAACAACTTTTTCTGTTAAGTGGAAAAGATGATATCCGTCAAGTAGCTGCCGCCAGTGTTGATACACATTCGGTCCAGTTTTATTGCATTTTCCATGAATTTCCACAAGTTTTCCGGTGATAACTATTCGCATTCCTGTCGAATATTTCTTCTCCTTAAGTGCTGCGATTATCTGATGCTTGTTGGCATAAAGCCGTGGCATCAAGTAACTTCAAAGAAAGACGTCTGCGCATCTTACTGGCCATGCCAAATCGCCAAACCGGGAGATTATCGACAAGGAAAAGCTTCCTTCACAATATCCATTGTGGTTCGTGCTGTGTGTGCGGTTTCACCGTCTCGTTGAAACCACATGTTTTCCAAGCCCCCGACCATCCAATTCCGGCAGTAAGAAGTCGTTTATCATGGCCCTGTAGCATTCGCCAGTAGCAGTGACCGTATTGCCGATCAAAAAAATTCGGCTAAAAGCACTATTACCGCGTAAACGCCGCCCCACACAGTGCCTTTAAGTAGATGTAATAGCTCTTATTGTTAGTGCATCACACGCTTATTGACGCAACCGCTTAAGTGAAAATGCGCCTCGGCGCTCATGATGGTTTTCGACACAAAGTCCTTTTTGTTGTTGAGATTGAGGATGGCTTGGCAGTAGTAATTTTAACGCGACTTAGGAATCGCTGTCTAGGTCATAAATGTCAAATATGATTTACGTTAGACGCCATTTGCAAAAATCATAACAGCTTCTGCTGACGTGATACTTAAATAAATATAAATATTAGGAATAAACGGGACCCAAAGCCTAGCTTTTTCAAACATTGTGTGTGCGAAGTTATTTTTTTGATACGAATGAAAGGGACCTACAGTTTAATGCCGATGCCGAACGGCATTGAAGGAACACCTTTTGAGAAGCTTCTTATGACAATTATTACTTTGGATGTTTATTAGACATTCGCGAATAATAGGTGACTTTCAGGTGCTACGGGTCGAGATTTGAACCAGCGACCCCTCGCTTAGTGGTCCAATGCACTTAACCACTAAGCCACTGCACCCACGAATTATAGTTGCTTGTTACTTATATAAGCTGTACAGCCATCACTGAACACGTTTAGATCATTGAAAACATATTTACCCAATGTTGGCAAAGTGCGGGACATGTGCACGAAAAGCACAGGATTAGTTTTACTTCTTCGTCAACTTTGCGGCTGAAGAAGTTGTAAGGGACACTCAGTCTTTAAGCATGCCCGCCTAATGAACAATGTCTAGTTTTGGTTCCTAAGTTTTAGTTTTATAAGAAAGTAATCGTCTAGCTAATTTACCAGCTTCACAATATTTTCTGACAGTATTCTGCCGGATATGGAGGTATTGGAAGCTGCTTCACATTCGAATTATCATTATAGCATCATGACTTCGCTATATATGTGCTATACTTACACAACTAAGTCAGCACTTAGCGATTGCTTCGAGCGTAAAGACGTTGCAATGGTTTGCATAGTTAAAATAGGTATGGATGTCAGGTATTTCGAAAAGATGAACTAGAATTAAGTTGAATATTTGGCACCATTTGGAATATTTGGTATTACTTTCTAAACACCTCTTTGAAAATTTGTAACAAGGTTCCAAACACTTGTCTTTAGAGAATTAAGAGATTAGTTATCAAAGCAACAGGAACACGTTTTTTAATAAATCCAAGTTTGAATTTAAAATCAAGAAACGTTTACAATCTCAGAAGTGGGATATCGACATAAAAATAACTAACTCGACGAAAATGCCACTGTGGCTGAACTTCGGCCATTGTATGACGAATTATTGTCAACCCGAGGAACCGCAGCAAACGTGTCCCGAGGCTCTGAAGAAGAGAGGAATCAGCGCACTGATGACGAACGCATTTCAGTGCAGAACCTGGATGCAGAATTGGCCAGAACCGACAAAAAAATCCGGTTGCTGCAAAAGTGGCGCGAGTTTCAGGTGCTCAAGGGGGAACTTGGCATTGCCGAGCGGAGAAATCAAACCTCTTTTGAAGCCATGGTTCACCCGTTTAGTGGCTACGACAACCACGATATCAGGAAATGGATCACCGATTTGGAAGACGCCTTATAGTGTTCGGTTGTACCGAAAAATATAAATTTTTTGATGTGCGCCGCATACTCACAGGCACAAAAGACGTTTACATAGAAAAATAATAATAAAAACATTTTTTTTCCTCTTAAATTGAAAGAATAAAAGAAATTATTAACAAAAAAACAAAAAACTGGTCAACTGCACTGATATCCATTCCGACAGCTTTATTGAAATGAATTATCCTCTTATTCCGATTAAGTATTCTACAATCAGGAGATCTCATCAATTATTCACTGCATCGCATCAATTATTCATCGTTTAGATGGAAATGCCTTGCGGTGACTTGAAGTTGGTAGCGTAATGCCTCATTTCAGAATCAACTGCATTTCCGCAGGGAACCTACCACCACCACCCGTCGTCGTCGTTGTACTTAAACATGCACTCTCTCCCTCTGTCTCTCACTCTCTCTCTCACTGATTGTATATAATCACTCGCAAATACATGTTTCAAAACTATAAATAATATAGATCCCCTTCACCTAAATTACACTCCATACTTTCCGACATCCCAGTGAGCTATCCTAGTTCAAGTCCTACAATCCTTTCTCTCATTCGCCGTGTATTCGATTTCAAACGCGCGATTAATTTCAATTTGCATAAATTGAATAAAAATGCAAACTATCAAGACAATGATTGCCTTCTCCATACTCCACCGCTACTCAGGACCCAGGACAATTTACATGGTGTGGCATACCCTCCTGAGTATGCTGTAATGGTGTAGTGGTCAGAGCACTTAAACATTTACGCGAACATTTTAAATATATTTCCATGGAAATGGGGAAGCGAAGCGACACCAATGGTCAATACCGTGTGTGTAGGTGTCTGACAGTTTACTTGCAAACGTTACATCCGTGCGCAGGTGCTTCCGGAATTCCCATTCACACGCATTCTCGAAATATGTCCATCCACTGCAGTACACTGGCCGATTGTCTTTTTTCCACCGCCTTCGTGTGGCGAATGTCATTTTATCAATGAAAAGCACTGAAGGGTCATTGTGGCGGGATGGGAAAGGGGACAGGAAGGGGACATAAGTGCCATGTACTTGTATGTCGTGGTTCGATGAGGACTAGGGCATTATGGGGTAAAAGCACGCGATGGCTACTGCCGTCACTGTTCTGCAGTCTGCTCTTCTGTAGTTAGTGTAGATTCCGTAATGGACGCACTTTTGTTTTGATGGTTATTGCAGTCGCAATTAGAAGTGGAAGTCGCAGCAATTCAGCAAGGGCCCTCTGGAGAATGGTATGGAGTGCGGAAATACTATGTGACAGGCTGTCAAATGGCCGTAGCCCGTAGTCGGGCACCGATGAAGTGCATATTCTGTAGTCTGTGCTAAATGTCGATCTATTTTTACGATGGTTTAATGTGTCCCGGTCGATGTTGGCATCAGTTGTGGCGGTAGAATTGTGTGAAAAGTACGAATGACCATGCAAGGATTGTTGGCGAAGTCTTTTAAGTTGTTTGTGAAATGTTAGTTAAAGGGATTAACGTCCACCTAGGGAAACATTAAATCTTAAACGATAAATTAGACTTTAGTCATTCCCGTTCTCTAATCTGATTCTAAGTAAGTATTTCTCTGATCCACTGCTATAGAATATACGGAAACATTTGTATTAAACGAATGAGTCACCAGCTTCAAGAATCTTGTTCCCTACTTTCAGAGCTTCCCTCGCCTTATAATCCTGAAATATTTTTAGGGTCTTACTTAGTCTTGGTAAGGATATTCACCTCAGATCACATCATACACTTTAGTTTTTTTATGAATCTAAGAATTGAAGTACTGTTTCCATGGTTGGAATGTGTCTACTAAAATACTAGAATTTCAGATTTACCCCTTTCTAACTTTTGCCTGGCTATATTATTTTCATCTAAGTCAAAGATTTGGAAGTTGGGTCGTTCCTCGTCCACTGCTTCGTTTTTATGAGCGCAGCTTTTGTCATCTTCTTGGGGAACACACATATGTACATCATCATACGACTCTCTTTTCCGTTAAATGGCTGGTAAACTATGATATGTTTTTAGCTATCTCTTAGATAAATTCACGATACTGGGAACACTGCTTTTTGCCGTCAATGGTAGGTGAGGACACAGCGTAGAGTTTTTTACTCAGTCAGCCTGAGAGTCGTGCTCCATCGTTTATCCCTCGGAAAGTGTGCCCGTTCAAGATGTTAGAAGTGTGTTTCGCACCGACGTGCGAAATTGTTGCACTTAAATTTGGAGCACGACTCTCAGGCTGACGAGCGCCAAGTTGCTGTGTAGATCGTTAGCCTTTGCAAAATAGTTGTACTTATGGGCGAATGCTGCTGCTGCAAAATCTGCACTAGTCAGCAGCCGCATCTGTTTTCATTTCCACAGTTTAGGCTTATATTTTGCCATTTTGATTTTTTAACTTTCTCGTATACACTTCATTATACTAAAGAGAAAGTTATTGCGATCGTGCGGAAATTTCGAACTTGAACTGAGAGAACTAGAGAAGTCCAAAAAAAGTGGGTCTGCCAATGCCGTCCGTCGTTCTGTCTGTCTGTGTGTCTGTCTGTCCGGGCGTAGTATGGCGAAACGGTTCGACGAATTTGCTTCAAAGTTTGTGTATAAGGTTCTTGGGGTTACATCTCGGGGCATCTTTTTTTTTGCTTTATCTTTTTAAATTACGGTACCTGCCAATCAAATTTTTTTGTGAAAATCACTTAACACTATTTTTGTCAAAAGTGGTCCCAAGGATTTCGGTCTTTTTTTGTACTAAGGATGTTTAGGATGGGGTCAAAAATTCTGCATACTAAGTTTTTGGAAAAAAATCGATTAACGGTAATTTATAAAACTGGCAATATCTCGAAAACTAAAAAAGGGAATATAAAAACAATTTACAGTTTTTTTACTATAAAGATGAACAAATCTGCATACTTCGATTTTTGAAATAATTTATTTTTTTAATATAACGATTTTCTTAAATTTAAATTAAATTCGTTTTCTCAAAAACGGCTCTAACGATTTTGATATTTTTTTGTATTTCGAAAAATTATGTTAAAAGTGTCCAATGTGCGAAATTACATCAAAATCGTATGTGCCGTTTTTGAGAAATTCTTCCAAAACCTAAAAAGTGATTTAAATACATTTACGATTTATTGTGCGGTTCAAAAATGCATCTCATATATCGAGAAAGTTTCGTATGACGCAGTCGTGCACTTTATTGTTTCTACTCTCGCTGGAGCATTCAGAACAGAAACTGGTCCATTATTTTTTCTTTAGTAGTAGGGTGACTTTCTAGAAAGCCGAAAAGGCAATTCAGTAATATGTAGCTTAGTAGTTGAGTACTCACCAAGTATGGAGCCTGGTTCAAGCAAAGGCGGGACATTCACAGAAAACCTATTCCAAACCTGTCGTAAATATTTGTTTTGCTGAAGCCTTGCACATGTAGGTGCTTGTGGTAGGCCATCAGTCTTTTCTAGCTATTGACAGCAAAAATTCCGCAGACTTGCCACAGACATTCGCGGTCTAACTAGTTTGATCTGTCAGCAGGCTGAAGAATCGCGAACCTGAACCCTGGCAATTTTTGAAAACATTGGTGAAAATGCAATTTCATTCCTTCCCTGGCTAAGATCCTGGCCAAAAACATTCTTGAACTTGGGGAAAATATACTTTGAAGCTTTTACGCGCATCTAAAGCAACGCCCGGTGTACTAGGGAAGCCAAAAAAGCAACTTAAAAAATACACTTCTTTGGAGTTTAGTGAAATTACGAATGACGTTTTTTCGTGAAAGCTAATTTCACCAAACAACTGATGGATATGATAGATAGTTCCATAAAACTGTTTTTGGTGTCAAATCTTTTATTTTACTTCTACGTGTTTGGTCTAAAGGAACTTCCTGTCGAAGATAACTCCAAGATATTTGACTTCCCTTAATATATTCAATGTCACGCCTCTTAGTACTGTTTGAAAAACCGGTGAATTTTCTTTGTTTCCTAAACAGAACAACTTTGGTTTTAAGAGAACATTAATTTTAGAACATTAATCATCCATCATATCCATTCGCTAGGCCTGAGCCGAGAAAAAGAACAAGGAATAAGTTTTGGTCGCAATTTCGCCTTTTCATCATACCTGATCTATCCATCGCATCGCCTAGATCGCGGTTATATCTGTCTTGTACCGCGTGAGGATAAACTCAATATTTTAAGTAGTACACGAGGTCCGCTGTCCGTTCCGGGTCTGATGTCATTTGAGGGAAATAGGGATTCGTGGGTAATTTTTTAAAACTAGATTATTTTGACGTGGTTGGAATATTACACCCAACATGGAGCCCAGGCTTTAACATTAGGCAGGAAGGAAGGCAGGAAATTCCGGTCTGTCCATTAAATGTCCATCTGTCGCCATCTCGTTTCCTTACTGACCACAGTTCAAAATATGTGGAAGTAGATGACAAAAGTGGGTGGAATGACTCAGTGGTTAGTATATTGAATAGCTAAGGGAAGGGCTCCAGACTCAAATCTTCAACGGTAACACCTTAAAAGCTTTTTAAATGCTCTATTCGGAATCGGCATAAAATTGGAGGTACCTTAAATTCGTTTCAAAAATTATCTTCACACACCCAAATGGTTATAGTAGCTAGACTTTAGGCCACGTAGGAGACGTTACAGACTTTTTTTTTGTGAAAGAAGAAAATTCTAAAACAGGTAACCAATAATTTTGAATTTCCCTATCCAAATTTCACATCGATATGTGGACAATCTGGAGCTCCTACTACCACATAACACACAGATTCCGCCTGGTAACGGTGGCTATCAAAATAATAATTATCAGTCGATAAAAATGATTCGACAGACCTTCTTCAACATATCATTAGAAAAATAACCTTTCCAGTAGTTAACATGTTCTGCAATTTCTTTCACCACCTACAATTAAGGTGAAGCAGACAACCTATAATATGCCCAATTTGTTGCACCCTGACAATAGTTTCTCACCACAACTTTCCCAATTTCATAAAATTGTCTTCAGTACGTACATCAAAAACTGTTTGTTCATGCGCCGTTTGGTGTTTAAATTTTTGTGCAAACACTTCACCCAATGTCCGTCTACATTCGTGTCCTTTGTTAGCAGAAAAAAAAGAGCTGCTTGGTCACGCTATCCTAAATCAAAATTAAAATTATAATTCTTCCCCAGTGACTAAGGACAAAGCGTAGAATTATGCAAAGCAACAAAACAAAAAGGGACTCGCTTTGCAAAAAGTACCTACAATGACAAATAGGAACTAACAAATGACCTTGCTTGAGGGATACTCCTATTGCGTGAAATAAGAATTTTTTTTCAAAACAAAATGCTCCGAGTCATGTTGGAGGACTATCTGAATGATGAAAATGTCGCACACAACCGGTAGAAAACTCTTAAAAAATGTGCCAATTAAAGTAATGGAATAATTGTAGTAATAGTTCCTTTTCTGTGAGCTAAAGAAATGTCCTTCACCCTTAACATTAATTCACACACACACAAATGACACAGCCACAAGAAAAGATTTTAATGAGAGAGTTTTCTTATTCTCCATGTTGGATGTTTTTCACTTGGGCTTGCCCACGCACCTGTTTTTTTTAATGGTTGCTGTTTTATGATTTTTTATAGCTTTAATTAATCGTAAATAGCGGCTTTAACAAGATTGGGTGGGTGAAGACGGTGCTGGGCATGCCCATGCAACTACATCAATTCCCTAAACTCCAAGTACACTCTTGTTCCCTCTTTGTTTCTATTTTTACAGTTGTATTACTCTTTAGAGGAATGAATGCAAAAAAAAAAAAAAATAAGCCCGCTTCTCTAGTGGATTTTAATCCTGCAAATGGATTGGATTGCCTTTTGTGTTGCGCGCATAAAATAAATTCCCGCACCAACATAGATACACTTCCGCTAACTAGCGGAAATAGCAGATACGATATGAATTCACTAGAGATACTTTGTAATGCTTGCACTCGTATTCTGCAATTCTATTGTTGGCATGCACGGATTTCGTTATAATAATGCCAGCGCAAAATACGATAAGCTGTCAATGATCGATGGATATTTCATGTATTTACTGGTATCTCCTGTTATTCGCTATTTAAATGAAAATTCATTTTAAAGTGAACTCGAATGTTGTAATAGATAGCGTTTCATATCGCCGGATGATTTTGCATGGTTGCTGGAGTAGGATGTATCTCTCTAGTTTGGAGAATAGTTGTTCAATTAATTAGACAAACGACGTGATGATGGGATACAATGTAAATGCAAAACACTTTGTTTGGAGGGATAGAATTGTTTGCGATATTTCTTTGTGCAACTATAGCTAATTTGTCGAGCTCGCTTTCAGACATTCATAAGCGGTATAGTCTACTATGCAAAATTACGTTCGAAGAAGAGGAACGACTCCGCCATGCACTATTATGCATTGAGGAATGCCTTAATGATGTATAGACTGTGGTCGAATCTAGGAGCTGGAAGATATTCTGAGCACATCCTTAGCATGTACTACTCATACACAAAGTCACGAACTACCCTCTGGGGAATACCTTAATAATGAGTTTTGGAAAAAGATGGAAGACTAACTTACTTACTTAGGTGGCGCTACAGTCCGGGGTGGACCTGGGCCTCAACCAATACGCCTCTCCAGTTAGCACGATCTTTGGCTAACTGCCTCCAGTTGCGCACTCCAAGTTGGTTGAGGTCCCCTTCCACTTGCGCGCGCCACCTTAGGCGAGGTCATCCTCTACTGCGTTGTCCCTCCGGGTTGGATTCGAAGACTCTTCGGGCCGGAGCGTTGGTGTCCATTCGCTCTACATGTCCCAGCCATCTTAGACGACTAATGCGTATTTTTCTGACCAGGTCGATGTCGCTGTACAGCCCAAAGCCCGTCAACGCAAACGGGACCGAAAATCACTCGAAGAATTTTGCGTTCGAAACGACCAAGGAGATCTTCATCTGCCTTTGATAACTTCCATGCTTCTGCGCCATACAGCAGGACTGGGATGATGAGGGTATTATATAGAGTCTCCTTGGTGTTTCTCGACAAGGCCTTACTAATCAATTGCCTCCTTAGGCCAAAGTAACAGCGGTTGGCAAGTGTTATTCTTCGCTTGATTTCTGACGATATATCATTGTCAGAGTTAATAGCGGAGCCGAGGTAGATAAAGTCCCGAACTACCTCAAAGTTATAGCTGTCTGTCGTGACGTTCTGTCCGATTCGTCGATGTTGTGCGTCCCTTCTTGTTGACAGCATATATTTCGTTTTGCCCTCATTCACTTCTAAACCCATTTTTGCCGCCTCTGTACTGATACTTACAAACGCACCAGTGACAGCTCGCTGTATTCTGCCAATGATGTCGATGTCGTCGGCGTAAGCAAGTAGTTGCACAGACTTTTGGAAAATTGTGCCCCTGGTGTTGGCTTGCGAGTTTCGCATAATTCTCTCAAGTATGATGTTGAAGAAGTTACATGACAGCGCATCGCCTTGTCTAAATCCTTTTTTGACATCAAAGGTCTCGGTGAGATTGTTTCCGACCTTAATGGAGCAGCGAGAGTTCTCCATCGTCATCCTGCACAATCTGACGAGCTTGGCAGGTATGCCAAAACTAGACATGGCTCTGTATAGCTCGACTCTATAAATGCTGTCATATGCGGCCTTAAAATCGATAAAAAGATGGTGATAAAAGGCTGATGTTGGCGAATTTAGCCTTGATGCGGATGGTTGTAAGGCGTTCACTAACGTGTCGAAAGCTCAAGACTTCCTGCCTAAGCCTGCCGCTTACAACGAATCCACATCCAGACGCTGCTTCTGTTCCCTACAGCAATCACCGTAGAAGATGTCACAGTTTTTCATCCTTCTTTTGCCCGGTCCATCCCATCGCACTTCCTGGATGGCGGTGATATCTGCATTGTAGCAGGTTAGGGCCTCCGCTAATTGTTCGGCTGCACGTGGTCTATTAAGGGTTCGAACATTCCACGTGCAGATCCGAAAGTCATTGTCCTTTTTCTGTTTTGCAGGGTCGTCAGCATTGAATCCGTCCGTATCCGAGGCTTTTGGTTGCTTCGTAACCATGTGGTTTTCCGTGGTTGGGTAGTTAATCCCACGCACAACCCCCATCCTGGAGGACCAGGCCCTAAATTGACCCTAGGACAGCGGGTCGGGTAATCCGTTGTCATAACCCACTTCGGGGATATGAGCGCTGCAGTTGGCCCATAAAGGGTTCATCCGCTACCATCTCTATTTCAGCACCCTGACTAGTGCTGAAAAAAAAAAACCTTACCGACCTTTGCTCGAAATATGTCAGAGTAGCTCGCGTTAGGCATCTGCCATCCCGACTGTTGACAACACCGTTGATTCAATCTTGCGAATTCATCCGCTGTATGTCCTCTTTCTGAGGGGCTCATGTAAGACCTTTGAGACTCATCAGCCAGTCATTCCGACAGAGCACTATAGTGTTGCTACTTCTTTCGTGTTCAATACTCGCGCTTATAAGTTTAGCAAGTTAAGCCCGGGTGGGCGAGACCAGTATCCGGCGGTTACCACGCGGAGGTAAAATAAGCACATTTGATGTGTACGAGATAGTTACAACGACTGGGCATCGCCAAGTTGATGCCAATCAGGGTCTACCCTATTCATACACACCCAACCACCCAAAGATGGAAGACATCGGGTCCAAATGGTTCTTATCCCCAAACTACCGACAAGCGATCGAATGCCTAATCGGTGAAAGGAAAGTTATCTTCTTCCTCTACACAAAGGAAAGGGATATACGCGAAACTGTCATAATTGCTTTATCAAGCTGATATTACATAAGATACACGCTAAAACAATGAGCCGTTTAAAACCGACGTACAAATGGTCATGGAAAAGTCACCGAAGTCACTCTGGAGTCACCGAAGAGTTTCAAATCAGGGTTGACAGGTACCGTGGGAGCGTCTTAAATCCTTTACTTATTTTTGCTGTTCTAATTAGTTGCGTAAAAGAAAGGGGGCGGACCGATCAGTACATCAGTTATTCTTTGCTGACATCATAAGCAGGATTCGAACTCCTCCTTTTAACATGTTAGAGTGGATTTTTTACTGAGGATTGAGTATCATAAAAGCCCAGAAAAGACAGATGATCTGTACTGCCCTTTTTTTGACCTATTCCATGGAATTCGCTGATGACATTACCCGTAGCTGCGTATATTCGTTTTATGATTCACGTCCCACACCTACGGGCGTGGAGCTAGAACGGCAACTTATATTAAGCCCATTAAATTCTGACCTTGACAGTATTCTTAAGTTGGGTTAAGCCAATAGAGTAGAATTTAATGCTTCCAATACACAATGTTGTCTTCTGCAACGCCGAAACCGAAAGGCTTCCCATCCTCGGTATGTACGTTAATGACAAACTTCGTTGGAAAGACCACTTATTCGATGTCGCCAAGAACGCTGCGAAATGTCTATATCACGCCTTCTGATCTGCCTATAATTTCTAACGCATTTATTCGCCTCAAACTTGAGTACAACGCTTATATCTCGTCTGGTGCTCCAATTAAATATTTGGAGTTACTTGACAGTAACCAACCGAACGTGCGATTAGACTAATAGGCAATAGAGACATCGCGATATCGATTGACAATGTCTCCTGTAAATAAGGGTTCCTATCCAAGCGCGAAAGAGAGGCAGGTTTAAAATCTCCTCGGTTCAGTGGTGCACTCCAAGACCAAGTTGGTTGAAGTTCCCATCCACTTATGAGTGCCATCTTATTTGAGGCAATACCCTAGCGTAGATGTTCATTTGCTCTAAGTGCCCAAGAAATCTTAAACGCCCACAATACAACAGTCACTGACTTGCAATGGCACACATGACCACTGTCTACTATGTTTTGGTCTGGGTTGGCAAATACCCCGTCTGATAACCACCATGAGTCTTTGAATATCTCAGACAAGAATGTGGAGTGCATGTCACTATTAGGTTAGGTTAGGAGGACAGTTTTGCACTCAGAGGCCGTGAAGGCCTATTGTGAGTACCCTGTTTGTACATGTAAGGACATGTGGCTAACAAAACCACTTCAATCTGTTGAGGAATGGGTTTATGTCTGATAGAGGCACCATTTCGAAGAACCGCGTTTATGTAGAGCTGGGCGGTGGCATAGAGTATCTTCCACGAACTCTATTTCCTCTTCGTCTCTGCAGCTTCTGTAGAAGCCTTTCTGCCCTAGCCTTTTATTCATGTTTTTTATGATATAGCGGGTGATTTTTTAAGAGGTTTAGAACTTTTTTTAAAAAAAAACACAAAAAATTCGAAAAAATGAATGAAATATTTATTTGAATCGATAGTTTGAACCTTGCAATTTAATGTTTAAAGATAATTTCATGCAAATGTTGACCGCGGCTGCGTCTCAGGTAGCCCATCCGCTGAGTCCAATTTTGGCATACTCTTTCACACATATCGGCCGGTATCTCACGAATGAATGCATGGATGTTGGCTTCCAGTGCGTCAATCGAAGCGGGCTTGTCCCTATACACATTAGCCTTGGCATACCCCCACAAAAAAATAATCTAATGGTGTCAAATCGCACGATCTAGGCGGCCAATTGACCGGCCCGAAACGTGAAATTAACTGTTCACCAAACTCGCCTCGCAATTGCGCCATTGTTTCGCGTGCTGTGTGGCATGTGGCACCGTCTTGTTGAAACCACATATCATGCAAGTCAAGAACTTCCATTTCGGGCAAAAAAAAGTTTGTTATCATCGCTCGGTAGCGTTCACCATTGACAGTAACGCTGCGATTCGCATCATCTTTGAAGAAATATGGCCCAATAATGCCGCCGGCCCATAAACCGCACCAAACAGTGGCTTTTTCGGGATGCATTGGTAGCTGTTGCAATGCTTCTGGCTGATCTTCACTCCAAATGCGGCAATTTTGCTTATTTACGTACCCATACAACCAAAAATGAGCCTCATCGCTGAACACAATTTTTCGATAAAAAAGCGGATCCTCGGCCAGCTTTCCAAGAGCCCATTCACCAAAAATTCGGCACTGTGGTAGGTCGGCTGGCTTTAGTTCTTGCACCAGCTGTATCTTAAAAGGCTTTACGCCCAAATCCTTCCGCAAAATTTTCCACGTAGTGCTGTAACAAAGGCCTAACTGCTGGGAACGGCGCCGAATCGACATTTCGCGGTCTTCTGTCACACTAGCTGATACGGCCGCAATATTTTCTTCAATACGCACAGTACGTAAACGTGTTGATGGTTTAATGTCCAACAAAGTAAATTTGGTGCGAAATTTGGTCACAATCTTCCGAATAGACTGCTCAGAAGGTCGAGAATGCCGATCATAAAATGGAAGCAGCGCGCGATGAACATTTCGAACCGAGCACGAATTTTGATAGTAAAATTCAATAATTTGCAAGCGTTGTTCATTTGTAAGACGATCCATGGTTAAATTGCAAACCAAACTGAAGCTGTTTGACAGTGACACAAGGTACTAAACACACGTCAGCTGTCAAAACCAGTGTTGCCAAAACCAAACCAGCTAAAAAATCACCCTTTAGTATCCGGTTAATACCCTGACGAGCATACGGATTTGACTTTTGTTAAGAGAGACTAAGGACTTTGATCTTTTGGAGTCAATAACAGGCCATAGACGTCGGGTAATGACTCAACCGTTAGTGTTGCTCCATTGTTCTTTAGCCAGTTGTGTGGTGACGCCGTCAATAAAAGTCTTAGCAGTGTTGAAGAGCCGTATCTGGCCCATTCCTACACTTTTTCGTTCCCTTTTACTTCAACGTGTACGGGAACCCAGCAGAGTAGACTTGAGTGATGACGTAACTGTATCCCTGAGTGCCAAGAGGCAATCTGTAACGCACTGTGTCACTATTAACTTTAATATGATGATGGTCATGCTCGCAATTGCTGGTCCATTTTCATATAAAAATATTCACATTTGCCTTCAACTCATTTACCTGTTTTGACACTGACATAATTCGGCAAATTTAGCAATTAGTTAAATACTTTATTAATGCTTATAACAATCTTTCTTATTTATTTACAATAAATTCTTAAGCTTCTACAAATTTAATACATTCTCATTCAATATGTTCTACACAATTCATGTTAAGTCCGCGTACATACATGTATATGACTTTTGTATCCTAACCATCAAACTACTCAAAAACTATTCGCCACTAAAAAAAATTCCTTCCGCACACTACACACTACAGCGGAGGTACTCATGTGTATAAAGAAGTAAGTGGGCACCATTCATTGCAAGTTCCTTAGTCGTCGAAATCAAATAACACCGGTCTATACTTTGTGCTTACGAGTGGCTAATTCGTTGGCAAAAACTCATTTCTTTCATTTCATTCTCGCAGACTTAAACATGCACACACTCTTTGAAACTAGTCTATGGTCCTTATAAAAATAAACAATTTGTCAGGCTTAGTGCTATCAAAGCGGCATTCTATTCATCATCTTTCAGGTCGGAGTCATCTAGCAGGGTGTTAGAGTCTCTTTTGCACGCCCCTACATTCATTCGAAAAGTTTTTGTTTCACCTACGACGACGCGGTGCGTTCTTGCCGAATGGTGGATCCTCACGGGTGGTTAAGTAGAACTTGCCACGCAACCTGCAAAAGAAAGAAAAGATATGTGTCACGGATACGAGATGAATAACGTCGGAATATGCGAAAGGACAGTTATTATCATGAAAGTGTATAGTCAATTTGGGAAATTGTTTGTTTCCTCAATTCACTGTCAGATTTCATTACTCGTACAACGTGATTGCATGCGACAGCAGAAGAGGGTGCGGCATTTATACTTATTCTTGATGATAATGAAAATTGCGTGAGGCACTTGTTTGTAGTATGTCATCGGTTAAATTATCGTGAAGTTTTATTTTTGGCCATATGACAGTGGAACATGTTAGACACTCACCGTTTGTTCGCTCCCATTCCCATGTAAGCGGTCAAATCCGTCCGGCAAGGTACCTCACTATCGAATGCTTTAGTTGAATTTTCACATCGCTCAGCCGGAAAAGATTGTGTTGCACCAATCGACTCCACAAAGTACTGCCATGCGCGCTGGTGACTGCAACCAACTGCAATAAATTTGTGAAAAATGTATTTGGAATGAGATTTTCTTTTTTTTTTTTTGTTACTCACTGATAATATTCAACCAACGATTGTTTGCAATCTCCTGTCTGGCACATCCTGGCTGCAGTGGTACACCATTATTTGGATAGAAATCCGCATGTCCCAGCGGCTGTGGATTACCCAAAACCCCGCCATCAGTGTGAATGACATCAACAAATCGTGCGTCTGTTGGTGCAAGTCGCTGGTTGGCACTTTGTCCATTAAAGAGAGGAAGTGCCGGATCTAAACCTAAAATTAATCGCGCATTAGAAATGTCCTTGTAAATTAACATAATTTTTATTTTCACTTCAACACCTCGACATGATTAAAGGTTCAGGAATTTCGGTGTCAAGATTTTCTCCTTTTTCGTATTCCGGAAACGGATGTGGAAAACCATTTGGGGATATAAATTCATTTCATGTCAAGGCTCTGGCTTTACATTGGTTGGTCAGTGTTTGTTTTCATTGGCGTGGGTGGATTTTAGGCACGAATTATTTCTTCGGCAGTTTCTTTATGACTTGATTATGTATGGTGTTTTCGTTTTGTGATACATATTTGGAGCGAGGAAATTGCAAAACTTTTTTTGAAAAGTGATTTCGGCTAGCATGTACGAAGAAGGGTTTTTTTTATGTAATTTTAAAGTTTTCTCGTTCGTTCTGGCATTTAAAGTTCAAATGAGAAACAGGGAGCCCAGGCCAACGAAAGGCAATACTTTTTCACTGTTGTTTACTTCGGCGAATTATATGATACCCTATTCATATTCCATTCCACAAATTTGGCATTCCATTTATGTTGACAACTTTTTATTGGTATTAACCAATTTCTTATATTTTGTCAAAAAATCGTATGGGCCGAAGAAAAATTATAGCAACGCAGTATCCTGCATCCTGAACGTGTGACGGTGGAAACTTTTCATACAATAACGTGCGGCACTACAGAGGCATAATGGTTTTAATGGCCAGAAATTAATGATTTATAATTGAGCGAGATACGATTCCAGCAAGATGATTCTACGTGTCACACGCTTTCCAACAGTCGAATTATCGCACACTTAATTCAATATTGGTCAAGCTCTTCATGAAATAGTGGATGAGAATTTATTGAAATATTAAGTCTAGGCCAAGCTAGCCAAGACAGATGCTCCAGAACGTGGAATATTGGTGACTATTTATTTGAGCAATAATCGGTCGGTGACTTTGGCACAACGTGAATTTCGTCGCAGATTTCCTAGCTGTCCAACGCCTACTGGTGAAACACTGCGACGTTTAGCCGCTCGCCTCGAAGAGACTGGCCCAACACGAGATGCTGCCAGGCGTGGCAGACCCCGGAGTAGCCGTTCTGCAGAGAATATTGCTGCTGTAGCCCAAGATGTCATGGAAGCGCCGTCGACATCGACCAGACGACGTGCCACGCAAATGGGTCGACGGTCTTTACAGCGAATTTTGGTACAAGATTTGAAGATGTTTCCGTACAAAGTCCAGACGGTGCATCAGCTGTTAGCTGCTGACCGTCAATCGCGTCTAACATACGCTCAAGCCATCCTTAATCACCACCAAGAGGAAGATGATTTTTCATCAAAAATAATCATGAGTGATGAGGCCCGCGTGTAACCCACGAAGAGCCATTACACCCGCTCAAAGTCACTGCATGGTGTGCTGTTTTCGCTGGAGGAGTCATCGGACCTTTTTTCTTCGAAGACGTCGCGGGCCAAACGGATACTGTGAATGGTGAGCGCTACAGAGCAATGGTCAACGAGTTCTTTTTGCCACAACTTGATGAATTGGGATTGGAAAACATGTGGTTCAACAACAGGACGGTGGCACCGCACACACTACACGTGCCACAACCGATATGCTGAAGGATGCATTTCCCGGGCGCCCAATCTCCAACTGGCCAGCAAGATCACCTGATTTGACCACTCCAGACTTCCTTTTGTGGGGCTTTTTGAAGTCGCGGGTTTATGTCAACAAGCCTCAGACTCTTGCAGCTCTTAAAGACAATATCCGTCAAGAATGTGAGGACCTATCGCCGGAAGTTTTGGCCAAAGTGATGGAAAATGCCATAAAAAGGGCTCAAATGACAATCAACTGTGGCGGCGGCCATTTACATGACATCATATTCTCGACTTGATGTAAAAAAAAATTAAAAGACCAAATAAAAATAATCCTCAAGAAGAATCAAAGTTTTTCATTTTTTTTTTAAATTACAGCCAAAAAACAACGAATTCCAAGTCGAAACACACCAAAATTTCATCGACTTCAAAGCCGCATACGATACCATTCATACCGTCAGGAGTACATGGCATGACATGGCCGAATTTGGGATCCCGGAAAAACTGATATGAATACGTGGTGCAATGTGCAGTTTGGCAGCGGCTTAACTGAATTGTTCCAAAAATGTACCGGATTACTGCAAGAAAACGCGCTTTCTATGACTTCTTTAATCTAATTCTGGAACAGACAGTGCGAGGGGCAGGTGTAAACACGGAAGACACTTTCTTCAACGATATCGGCATCATCGGTCGCTCTCAAGGAGCCGTTATAGAGGCTTTTACGGCAATTGAAGAACATGCGAGTTTAGTTAGACTTGCAGTTAACCAGCACAAAACCAAATACATGCTTTCAATAAACAAGCAAACATCTGTTCACCGCTTGGAATAAAACGTGACTGTTAAAAGCAGGAATTTCGAGGTGTTTAAGGAGTTTACCTTACCTCGAGGTTAACATCAACTACGCAAACGACACCTTAGTGGAGATTCAAGGAAGAGTTGCCCTAGGAAACTGCTGCTACTTGGGTTTGGAAAAACTTCTAACTCGAAGGACAAAGTGTAAGCTCTATAAAACACTGATCCTGCTAGTTGTGCTCTATGGTGCTGAGTGCTGGACGATAAGCGGAAAAGTGAGCAGAAACTAAACTTTTTTGAGAGAAAAATTATTCAAGAATGCATGGCCCTGTGTGCGAGCGAATAAAGGAAAAGATTCAACCGTGAAATCTATGAGCTGTACCAAGATGAAGATGTAGTTCAGAAAGCCTAAACACGTCGAATACATTTTGTCGGACAATAGTGAATCCTAGACGACAAGGAAGACCGAACCTACGTTTAAAAGACTAAGCGATGGCAGATGCCAGAGCGCTTGGTCTGGATAACTGTAAGCAGCGTGCCCAGGACCGTAGAGGATGGAAGTCAGACACTCTCCACGGGTCGGAAGCCTGTTCAGTAAAGTAAGTAAAGTTTACTTGATTAACTTCTTCATGTGCAGATGCTCATATAATTAAGGGTATTATATCCTAAAACCGACTTAGTGCTATGATATTGCCCGACACTGAATACAAATACAAACGCGATTTGATGTTCTGCTAAATGACATTTATTATCTTTGGCCGAGCTATCGTATTGTAAAATCGCTAATAATTGCTTACCACAGAACAACACTTTTCCTCCTTCAAAATGGAGGACACCCAGTTACCTTTGTGAAAATGCTTAAATTTGTCATTTTTATATTGGTAAATTAGATATTCAGATTAAACCAAATTTACAATGGACACACCCCACTGATTGTCACTTGTTTGTCATATTACCTATACCTAGTCAGAAAGGCCACAATGTATCAATTAAGTGCAAATTAAAAGCTAAACAAGTCTCCATAACATCTTACATCAGCGACTCTGAGTAGTTATTAAATTGTACAACAAATAACAAACAACAACAAACAATAGCTCATAAAAGTAATTAAAACTTCGTTTCGGTAAAGTTAACACGTCAATAAAAGTCAAGAAGACTCCACGCACCATCCAACAATACACACAAATGCCGGCGATTCTCGGCCAAGGCACACCGAAACTGGCTCAGACAAACAAGCGCACCGATTGTCATTTGCAAAGAGAACTTCTCGAATCCGAAAGTGCTTGCTATGAACTTACTAAACGCTTTTAACGTGACTTACAGACTGCAACTAGCTACCGCCATACAAACTGTCATGCCAGTGATGCGTGTCAGATTTGTCCACACTGCCGGTCAATGATGATTGTTTGCCCGTAACGCTTTTTCGAGTTTGATTCGCAATAGCATACAGTCGCGCTAACTTTTATGAGATACTTATGCAAGATACATCCATTATGCTTCGCAAGAAAAATTTTACCACGATTCGACCTTGGTCAGTTGATAGCTGTTTGTTTGGTTCAGTTAGTTACAATTTCCGGATGATGTCAAACTGCGATACATATAGCACAAACCTGTTATTCTTGACAGCACCACGCCCCACTCTTGCATTTGTTGACCGGCGAAGCCTGCGACCTCGGCACCTAGACTGAAACCAATTATATGTATTTGAGCCTTAGGGAATCCGTTGGCAATGAGGTAGCGCAAGAAACGTGCAATGTACCGTCCAGCTATGGGTATGTTATCCACCGAGTTCGTGTACCATGGCATCGCTGTGAGTGGACTCCAATCGACCAGGATGACATTGTAATTTCCGGCCTTGAGGAAAGCTATTTCGTAGGAAAATTGGAAGAATCAAATTTGAAAATAAAATTAACCAGAAATAAGGTTGTGTGGGTGGGGGAGTCTATACCATCCTTGAGTTGTTGACTACTTTGGTCATTGCCGTTGGATGATTCCGAGAAGCCATGCAGGTACATCACCAGCGGATGTGACTTGTTGAAGTTGCTTTGGCCCAATCGTCGATCATTGCTGAGGTAGAGTTGGTAGGGTTTCTTTGGATTCTGACTGTGTTCAATGGATGAGAATGATTTGGATAGGAGGGGATAATCTTAGTCTTACTTTGTGTAGAGGAGAAACTTGATATCTTGAACTTCTCTTATCGGGCAGCAGTTGGAGCATTCACCACGTGGCGCGGGACTGTAGATTAATGGAGTTCCAGCTAAAAGAAAGGCAAATTAACATGAATATATATAAATATTTGGTATATAGGATTCAAAGGCTATAAATATAGGGGAGAGTGGGGCAAAAAAGACCAAATCAATTTGTGGCTTAGATTTCAATTTAATCTAATTTACGAAAGCATGCATTCGTTTTATGAATGTCGTAAAGTATAAAGCATAAAAACCGACAATATCTTCAAAAAAAACAGCCATTCGCGTTAGTTCCTGGGAATTTTTTGTTTATTTAATTGCTCGCTATTATTTGTGTTTACTGAATTTATAAAGGAAACAAGTTTTGTAAATATAAATAGTTTCTTTAGAACTCATCACCTCAAAGAAGTTTTGTAAGGCTTTTGTCAAATGATAACTCTTTGCGGCGATGTTAAAAGGGCATTACAGTGGATAAGTTTGAGAACCGTCTACTAAGAACACGTTGCAGTTTCAACCTGCAGTTAAACCACCATTTCGTGCTACCTTGCTGACATATTTTTAATCATAGGCCTCTAAATAACATAGTATGATTTGTCCGGTTACATTTAACGTTTAAAATTTACAGCGGCCTTCTTGGTCTTTTAGTATAGTAACATTTTTATTTACTTATTAAATTATGTCTTTGAAATTTCACACTAATTAAATATGGCTCTAGAATATAAGGCCCCAAGAAATAAATTCCCAAAATAAAAATGAAAGAAGGTCCCAAAATCGGGTATTTATTTCATTATGAAAAAAAATCCCAATATAATAATGAAATGTAGGCTCAAAAGTTGGGCTTTATCTCATAATGACATAAAGTAATTTATGTTATTTCAATTATTAAGAATCTTCGAATGGAAATAAAGGCCGGCGGTTCTATTTCGCAGCTGTCATTGAACCGACAGATATCTTGTGACAGTATTACATAGAAATGAACTCAAATAAAAAAACTTAAGAAAAGGCTACAGTCCGCTTGGGGCGAACAGTATGATACCCTATCCATATCCCTATATGGCCCAAAGAAAAAAGCATTAAGCAGATGATGGATAGCATTTTATTTAGTTCTATTAATTAAAAAAAGAAAAAAAGTCAAGTTTGTCATACAAAGCCAAAAACTTTGTATGACAAACTTATAAAGGAGGGCAGTGCCTACATATCTTGTGAAGGTTGTAACACTCTATCTCTCTAACTTTAGCTTTAAAATGGTTTTTTCTAAATTGTGATCGTGGCAGTGGGCGTATTCAAAAAATGTTTACACTTAACCATTTTGGAGCCCTAGGGAATATGTCCAAATTTCAGCCTCCCAGCCGCTAAATTTTAAAGGCCTAAAAATTGCGTACGGACGGACATTGCTAGATAGTCTTAGGATTTGGTCATCATAATATATATACTTTTATGGGTCTACGACGTATATTAAGGGGTGTTACAAACTATGTGTCAAAATTAATATACCCTTAGGATAGGGTATAAATATTCAAATACAAAAATGAAATAAGACCCCAAAAGAACGAAATAAGTTCCCAAAAAATGAAATAAAACCCAAATTTTAGGAAAAAATGTTTTTGTTCTTTCGAGTATTTATATTTATATTTTTGGGGTCTTATTTCATTTTTATTTTGGGCAGCCATTAAATATAGTCACACGAATGGAGTTGTACGTTTTCTTGATTATATAGGGTCCGCCATCTAACGTTTTTTTTTTTCAACTAGTGCTTATTTCGCGAATGGTAACACTTAGCTCATGTCTGATTTGACAGATAATATACCGCTATACCGCTAAGCAATATACCGCTTTAAATGAGCAAGGAGTGGCCGTTACAGTCAATGGCGATCGTTATCGGGCCATGTTGAACGAATTTTTGTTCACAAAAATTGAAGAGGAGGATATTGGTAACATTTGGTTTCAACAGGACAGCGCTACGTGCCACACAGCCGAAGCTACACTCGATGTTTTGCGCCCTGTATCAAAAAAAAAAAGTTATTTGGCGGACCCTGTTTAAGGGCTTGTGATACGTAGTTTTCCTCCTCTTTCGAATTAAAACTACGAGGGCTGCCAAAACTTATTGGGGTAAAAGCGTAACAGTCTCAAATTTTTCGCCGCTTGGAATCGGCATAAAATTATTGGTCCCTTCCATTAGTGTGAACTGATATTATCTTCGCGTACACAATAGTTGGAGAATCTACTTTAGGTCCGTACACGTCTTTTTTTAAGAAGCCTCTTCATAGTCAAAGTGATTCATTTGGAGGTATAAAACGTTTTACTACTTCTAATCTATTACCGCTATAAAAACGGTTCGGTACTTTTTTGAAAGAAAATTCAAGAACACAAAAACCGAAGGCAATTTTAAAAACTTTATCACATAAGTGATTATATTTATAAAAAAAGATATATCTGTGGATAGGTATTAGCTACAGAAAAGCTGCGTCAGAACGTAAAAGCAAGTAAGTATTTAACCTACGTTCGTAGTTTTCTTGGAACAAAATTTAGTTGAAAAATTTAATCCGGAATTATCACCAATGATTTTAACAATACATAACAATTCAAATATTTTGATTCCAATTCCAAATCAGAAAATGTTTAAGAACATATTCGAAAATATTTCGATCAAAACCTAGCAATGGCAAAAGTTTTGAGAAATTTCTCATTCTCATATGGAACTTTAAATAAAACTAGCGCAACGACGATTATTGTTTTACCATGTTCTTTTAATTGTTTAGCTTATAAATGTTTAATGTTTTTATTGTTTAGTTTAAGCCTACAAAACGTACTGAGATCTAAAAAACAGCCAAGCCAACCCTCAAATTATTCATCAGTCACCTTTGCATCCATTAACAGTTACAGTATGGTGTGAAATTTGGTCAGGAGGAATCATTGGACCTTACTTCTTTGAAAATGAAAACGGCGTAACGGTAACTGTGAACGGGGAGCGATATCGTGATATGATTGAACATTTTTGAACGCCACAACTTAATGCTTTAGGCTTGATTAACATGTGGTATCAACGGTGCCACATCGCATACAGCCAGGATTACAATGGAATTACTGCGAGACCTCTATCCACAACGAGTTATTTCAAGAAATGGTGATGTTGATTAGCCTTCACGGTCGCCAGATTTAACTGCTCCGGACTTCTTTTTGTAGGGATATCTGTAAAGCAAGGTTTGTGCAAACAAACCAGAAACGTTTGAGCAACTCAAACAAAATATTCGTGATTCGTAATTGAAATACCGCGTGAAATGTGTGAGAATGAAATGAATAATGTGCTCAAAAGGGCTCGCATTTGTGAGACTAACAGAGGCGGACATTTACCTGATATTATATTCCATACATAATTGCCGACATTAAATAAACCATTTATCAATATAGGATCCATTCACTTTTATTTAATGAAAAATTTAAAACAAACAAAGTAGTTTCCCGGCGGACACCCTGTACTACGTTTTGAAGACATATTTATAAAACACATGTGCAAAGAGCCCGAAGTTCCATGGTTTTAAAAACTTGTCAAATATAAAAATATAAAAGCTATTTGTGAGTTTTTTAATAATTAAAAGACAAACCTCGTGAGATAAGAAAAGTAGGCGGCTACCACATCCCATTCCGTTTACTCCACAAGTCCTATGAGTGTGCCAAATTTCTTTGTTCTACTATGATTGAAAGTGCTTCATAGTTTTGATGATTTATCAGTGAGTCAGTCAGTTAGTTACAAACTATTTTTGCTAATTTTTGGGCCCTGTAACCCAGGAACTACTAATGATAAACAATTGGAATTTGGAATGGAGCCTGCTGCTGTATATCCCAATCATCCTGAAAATCTTGTATAACTCTAGCTTTGCCGTAATCCAGAAGAGGGTAAATTTGTCCTGAGTTGGTTCCGGTATATAAGGGTGTAGTGCCAAAGTTGCAAAGTGCACCTCTTTATTTATGATCACATGGTGAAAACAAATACAAAAGCTTACCCCCTCTGGTAGCAAAGAATTAACATTTTATTGAACACCGATAAGTTTTCAAAATTTTATACATGTAACAGCAACCTGGCGCTCTCCAGACGGTAGACCATGTGCTAATCAATGCGAGGCACGCATCCAATATCTTGAACGTGCACACTTACCGAGGGGCAAACGTCGACTCTGACCATTTTCTCGTTGCAGCTAGATTCAGAGCTCGACTGTCCACCGAGAAGAAGCTGCGAAGTTGGACGCCTTACCACATCTGGAGTTGCCAGAGCCTACAAAGAGCGCCTGAGTGAGAAACTCCCCACCGTGCATTCACCTACCACAGACGCCAACAACCAGTGGTCTCAGTATCGCGACATCATCAAGGAGGTAGCCGAAACCACCCTAGGATGCCAGCGAACCCAGAGAAAAAGCCCGTGGTATGATGATGTATGCGTATACCGGAAAAAGGTGACAGAAGATGCACACATTAGAACGCTGCAGAGGAAAACAAGGGCAGCAAGGGATGAGTACCGAGCCAGGAGACGGGAGGAGAAGAAGATCCTGCGTAGAAAGAAAAGAGAGCACGCATTCTCACAGCTCAAGGAGATTGAGGCATATCCCTGCTAGATGTCGCATATAAGATCCTATTCAACGTACCGTGTAAACGTCTTAAACCTTGTGGCTTCCGGCCCGACATATCAACTGTAGACCAAATCTTCACACTAAGGCAAATCCTGGAAAAGACCAACGAGTTCCAAGTCGAGACACACCGTCCCTTCATCGACTTTAAAGCCGCATATGACAGCATTCATCGTCAGGAGCTTTTTGTGGCGATGGCCGAATTCGGGATCCCGTCAAAACTGATCCAGATGTATCGCATGACACTAGATAACACGCGATGCAATGTGCAGTTTGGCAGCAGCTCATCTGAACTCTTTCAAACATGCACCGGATTACGGCGAGGAGATGCCCTGTCGTGTGATTTCTTCAATCTTGTTCTTGAGCAGATAGAGTGCAGGGCAGGTGTCAACACGGAAGGCACTATCTTCAACAGATCAGTCCAACTACTGGGGTATGCGGACGATATAGATATCATCGGTCGATCCCAGCGTGCCGTGATAGAGGCTTTCACGGCTATTGAAGATCAGGCGAAACTAGTTGGCCTTGAAGTGAATGAGGACAAGACAAAATGTATGCTATCAACAATCATCTGTCCACCGACTAGGACAAAATGTCACTGTTGATAGTAGCAACTTCGAGGTAGTTAAGGAGTTCATCTACCTCGGGGTAAACATCAACTCCACAAATGACATCTTAGTGGAGATCCGACGAAGAATTACCCTAGGAATCCGCTGCTACTTCGGTTTGGCAAAACAAATGTGTTCAAAACTCCTAACTCGAAGGACAAAGTGCATGCTCTACAGAACCCTTATCCTGCCAGTTCTGCTATACGGCGCCGAGTGCTGGACGATAAGCAGGAAAGGAGAGTTAATACTGGGGTCCTTTGAAAGAAAAATCCTTCGACGGATATTTGGTCCTGTGTGCGAGGAGGGCGAATGGAGGAGGAGATACAACCGCGAACTTTATGAGCTGTACCAAGATGTGGATGTAGTCCGAAAAGCTAAAACTCGTCGACTACATTGGCTCGCCCACATCGAGCGAATGGACAACAACGCTCCAGCCAAGAGGATCTTCAAATCCCAGCCCCCAGGTTCGAGACGACAAGGAAGACCGAACCTCCGTTTTAAAGACCAAGCTATCGCGGATGCCAGAGCGCTTGGTCTGGACAACTGGAAGCAGCGTGCTCGGGATTGCAGAGGGTAGAAGGCAGGGACTCTTCACGGGGCGGAAGCCCGTCAAGTAAGTAAGTAAGTAACATGCAAGTTTTCATAAAAAGTTTCGAGTCGTCTTCATGTGAGTTTCATAATAGTTGTCGATCGATTTAAGTACTCTGCTATTGATGTATTGTGTTCTAACTTTGTTACTTTTGGGCAAAAAAATCTTCCTAAAAATAACACTGTTCTTTAGATTCTTTCAACTGGACTACTTATCTCTTGACGAAATCCAGAGAAGTGTGTAGGTGTCGAGTTGCACAGGTTAATTAATTTCGCTTCCATCAGTTTCATTCTCAATTCCGAATACCTTAAATTGACATTGACATCGTTCTAAAACCCCATAAAATAAACCTTAGAGTATAATACAAATTAAATACGCATAATCTGCTTAGGCTGCATTTAAAAAGAGTATATAAGCATGTCAGACACATCGCCCGGCACTTACAACACCATCAGCAACAGCATCTCTCCATTGTGGTACAATTTAACTCAAGTGACAAACCTTTCTTTTGATGATATGGAGAGGAGGGTGTTACCATAATGCCGGAGACATATTTAAATGCCCACCACATAATGAGTGACAATTACACTTCCCATTTACTCTTCATATCAATTATCACACTACACTATTGGGAGTCGAGTAATTATTATCATCATCATCATGCGGCGGATGGTTAGTATCTGTCGACGGTTTTAATAGTCGTTTTAAGTTGTGTCACTTTGTAGCGTGGTATATTGGTGTGTGTTGTCTCGCACAGCGACGCGCTTCTTCTTTATTAATTTCCTTTGTCGATGAGCTTTTAACAAGGTTTGGATATTAAATAATTTATTAATGAGAATGTCAACGTGAAATTTATGTGTTTAGTTGTTGAACATGAACTTGATTCTGTGTGTGTGTTTGTTTTTTTTTTTTGCTTGAAACAATGTGACAGCAGCAAAACTGTGTAATAATGTTACCTACTTTTATCAATGTTGACAAGGGAATGTAAATGTATCTTGTCAGAAAATGCAAGTGAAATTACCCCCATGTTAGGCGAAAAATTATAAAATTTATGACATGCATGTGTCAAAGTTAACAAAACTATTAACATTTTCCATGGAAAATATCAAGTTTATAAGTTTTTTTTTTTAAAAAAAAATTTAACTAACATTGAGAGGGTTAGTACAGAAATTACATGATTCGGTTTTATCTGACCGCAAGATGTGCATCTAAGGTATTTTTATTTAACCTTGTTGTCTTGGTCGTGCCAAGCTTGCTGCTATATATATTTTAAATAAATAGACAAACTGCTATTAAAGCTGTCAATCGATTATTTATAATTTTAATCTCGTTTACAGCAAGTCAACTATCGAATAACAAGTTTACCGCCCACAATGTGGAGAAGCTTTAAAGCGGCTCAGCCTTAATTTATTTAATGCTTCCGAGTAACTAATTATACAGACAATCAACGATCCGAATTAACTATTTTGATTGTCTATTTTGTTGATCTGACTGTAGATA
Organism: Ferdinandea cuprea; assembly: GCA_963576555.1. Taxonomy (NCBI): domain Eukaryota; kingdom Metazoa; phylum Arthropoda; class Insecta; order Diptera; family Syrphidae; genus Ferdinandea; species Ferdinandea cuprea. The sequence continues at coordinate 59,904,738 of OY754958.1, forward strand.
GCGTGCTAGGTAATTCCCTGCTTGACAATGGCTTTGATTTGTTTTCATCAATATTCTGCCCCGCCAGCATGATAAAGTAAACAAAATGATTGACATTTAATAAGTATTGATCAAATCGATCAATTAAGAACTTGACAATATCCAGGAACATGTTTAATTTGAGGAATATGTCTCGTGTCTACCTATTTACTTAAAACACTATAATCTTCGGAATTAATGTGGCTCTAAAAGCTGTCGTGTACATAGTTTAAAGTCGCGTCTAATTTTGCACACCCGGAAAATATGTTGAATGGCCCATTAAATACTCAGTTAACAAAAGTTGTTTTTAACCCTTAACTACCTATCTGGAGTCTCTGGGATCTGGAGATTTTTTGTTTTGTTATAATTATTTGCAAACGCGTTTTTATTCTTCACACTTCGGAACTCGTCGAGAACATGTGCGCCAGCGCCCCCTTTAGTGCAAACACCTTCTTATGTCATATTTTTTGTCATTTCTTATCAATAGCTAAAATGAGAGGAGTCCGAGATATTCCAGGTAGGTAGTTATGTGACATAAAACAGAGCTAGGTAGTTGGGAGCTAACTTAACAAATAGTTGATCAAGAAATTTTTGTACTTATAACGAGCGGAAGTTGTCTTCTTAATATGAAAGGAAAGTAAAACATAACTAACATGTTGTCTGATCTTTTAATTTTCATGAGCAATGTTGCCACTTTATTTTGTTTCAAGTCAAATTTCTGGACTGGATTTCATCGCTATTAGATACCAAGCCCAAATCCGAAGACAGAGGCAAAGATTGATAAGCGCTGGAGTAATTGAACTGATTCCAAAAATTCTTTAAAAAACTCTTTTATTATTGTGGGAGGAGTTAAGGGGCTACCCCCCTACTTGGCCGACTTGTAAAACTCGTTCTCCACTCTGACGGTGACACCCTCCGTGTTAGTATCGGTTACTAAGGGTTACATATTATTAAACGCGAACGTAGTGGTGTATACAGTCTCCTCACTGACTGATTGTTTTTCCATACGTATGAAAACTATAGAGAGTTTTATGTCTGTTACGGTTTTAGCAGTTTTTTTCTGCTTTATCCAGGAGTTAAGACCAAAATCAAACACAATTACTCGCTATTTTCTCTGAATGCTTCTCATTCGTGGTTTCAGTAGGAGAATAGACAATTGGCGTTGATTGTTATATTTAGTCAGAAAGTAAAGTGTTTGCAGGTAGGGACGTATAGGTCAAATGGATGGTGGTCTGCAAGGGTTTAAATGGGTCACGCATTTGATGGGTCCGCCTTTTAAAAAGATTCAATTCAATTAACTCAACCATGGTTGCTACATAGATACAAAATGTATTGTATCAACACTTGAGCAGAATTCGGGAGATTTAAAGTCTACTTTATGTTTATTTTATGGTTTATTATTTGGCATCAGTTAGTTGTCACTTAATTTTCTATGTTCTATATTTATCTGTCCATTGTGTCATTCCAGATCAAGAGATCTGTTATGGGTTGATATAAAATAACGATGCGTTCAGATGAAGTGACGATAAAACTAAAAACCAGCGAACAGTTCTTAATCAAAACTCTTCTGTACTGGAGAAGCGTCTTTAGTGGAAACAGTAATCCTGCGGTTTGAGCATACTTAGTTGATTTTTAGTACTTCGAGTCATATGAAAATGAACGTGTTACCTACAACATTTGCTTAAAATTTGATTTGATTTTCTTTTCTCTATATTTATTTCTCTATAGTGTCTTGGGATATGCGTTGTCTGTCCGTCAGTTCGTTGCGCTTTGACATTCAACGTGCTCATCGCAAGGCTTCGTAATAAACGATATTTTTTTTTTGAACTTTTAAATGATTATCGATGCTTCAATCGTGTTATTCATCAGCTTCTAAGCAGCTAGTTTTATGCTATTGCGTAGTTTAGATTGGTTCAGATAAACTTTTGTTTCCGTTCAATTTGCTTATGCGCAAGGTGCACCGATTTTACCGGTGCAACAACGATGCCGCCCAACAAATACATAATAACAGGATTAAACGATGAATATATATTTTTAGATCTACTACAGCGCAATATAGTGGCAAGTTACAACAAACTGAATTGCTTAAAATATTTTCAAAATACATACATGCGCCAAATTAAGCCAAATAATACAAGGTTAAGCGATCTCGGAGTCCATTCATTACATATATACAACATTCATTTTTACTCTAGATAGTTCCCTTTAGCGTCTTTTACGCAATTTTTTTTTTTAAATAAACAAGTTCCAGCAGCAGTCCTCCGCAACCATAAATCATACATATTGGCTAAGATATTTTTCTTCCATTGCTTTCACATCCTAGCCGGACGTTGAACTCCCATTTTGTTGATAACATCCCTGTTGTTATTGGTTACTAATTTTGAATACTTTTGGAAAACGTTGATTTAAATTTTTGTAATCTTTATTATGCGATTGCATTAAAGGCAAGCAATCTGAACTACAATTTGAGTTCCTTGCATCCCTGAATACCTATAACTTTTTATTAATCACTCCCTGACTTCAGCGTCTTCAAGCAGACAATTATATGTTTCTTTTTTATAAAAATAAATAGCGAAAGGATTTATAACTCCATTCAAAATTTAAAAACAGCTAAAAATGCAAATTTAATTTATTAAATATATCGTCATTTTTTAAATATCTATTTATTCAGACATTGTGACCTCTAGCGAACACTTTATAAAGCGGTAATTAATATAATAGCTTAACTATAAAGTATCATGACATAACAAATTGCAATATGTTAGGATAAGCTAACAACTGTCTATGTATTTTCGAAATACACTCAATCTGGATTTTTTAATTGCCTCCTCTCTAGGCATTCTAAAAAATAGCTGAATTTAAAAAAAAAACATATTTAAGTAGTTGCGAACTTTTTGTAAAAGATTTAAATGAAATGAAAACCATTTTTCTCGACTTTAAAAACGCAGATTTTAAGACTTGTGATTTTTGATTATTCTTACACACGAATCAAAGTTTAACATATTTTGTTTACAGCAAGGGGACCTTCTGAGGCTCAAAATTATATTTCGGGTTGAATCGTTTTTCATTTGACCCATCATCAACTTGCTGCATTTGATGAAGTAAAAATAATCCAAAAATGATTCTTACCAAAAAAAAACGTAAAGATCCGACACAGTGTTGATGTTGATGGTAGCGTCATTGTGGATTCTATGTTGGTGGTTATTTCTGAGATACTTTTGTTTACTCACGTACTCTTGTAGCAAACTCGTTTTTTTTCAATCTAATAATCACTATTTACCGTGAACTTTATTTCATAAGATTATGCGAAAAAATTTTATTAACACACACACATCGCCGCCGTAAGTCGAATTCACGCGCCGCGTCTCATCGGATATGCACAGTAATTAGCATGATGCAAAAATCTATTTCTTCTTTTCTTTTATACTTCGGATACACAATTTGTACGTATAAACAAAAGAAAAATAAACTAACGAAAACATTCAATAATTCAACGGAAAAGCTTACGTTTTATTCGCATGCAACTGACAAATGCAATAAAACCATCAACCCGCATAGGATAGTTATTGTTCCCCACTTAATGATGTGTTCTACAATTCTAAACACGAGACGATATCGATCAAAGCTTTGCAAATATAAAAATTTGTATCTATCTTGCACAGATATAAAGATATGCCAACTGATCAGGCCAACCACCGATGAGCGAACTAAACGACGACGACTGACTGACTTGACTCAATTCAAGCCCTCATCTAGCAATGTTTAGAGTAGGTATAAGTAAAGTTTTAAGTTTCAGCAGCGAAGAAAACCCCAAACCCCAGACCAGCCAGACAGTCCGGATAGACAAAACACACATTATACGAAGCGGCACTAACAGACATTGACTAAGGTCAGCAGTGGGTACGATAGTGTACGAGTACGATTATGTATATAATTTTGATTCCCTACGCCCGCCGGTGAAATTTTGTTCGGAGATTTAATTAAAATTTATACTTTTTTAATTCTTACAAATCATATCGCATTGCGTTGAGTTATTCCGCATCGCCTAAAGAAGATCTGCTTCGTCGGGCACGGGGGTACCGTGTTGTGTGGTTTCCGTGATTCTTCTGATGAATACTAAGTTTAATTTGGTAGGGGGTGTGAAGTCGATAGATGCGGAAGTTTTTTTTGTTAAGCTCTGAGATATACATATCGTGTGTATGTTTTTGTTTTGTTTTTTTTTTTTTGTCAAATTGATACTAGAATCTTAATTGCTTTTAAGTACTTCCATAAGGTAGTGGCGGCTGACTGATATTAACATATTGCAAAGACTTATTTGTATTCGAGAACGCAAGCTATTTTAATCGTTTGTGTTCGGAACATTAATAAGTGTAACGTTCGCTCAATAGGTATGCATTTAGCATATTCATTTACGGTTATTAATTATTTAATGAATGATAGCTATTGTTTTTACTAGGAAGTCCTAAAAGTAGACTGATTGCTGACTTATATGGCAAATTTGGCTAAGAAGCGCGATGAGGAATATAACATTTTGATTTATCATGTGGCTGTTAGCTGACTTGACTTGCTCGTAAATGTCACAGCTTTTAAAATGTGCAAAATCATTTTAAGCAGACGAACTACATATAATAAAAATAAAATCTGTTTTTATGGACTCGGACGTTCGTGCGAATCATAACGATGTGAACTGGGCATAGTGCGTGCCCGGTTAAAGCCTTTTATATTCAAGTCTTAGCATTTTAAGAGCTGCTAAGTAATCTTGTAGAATTTTAAGCAGTCGTTTTTGTTTTGAAACTTTAGATAATTTTAACCATGTCATAAGGGGAATTCTTAGCATAAAATAGGTGTACAAGCATTCCATACTCATCGCATCATCTGATAGTCACACATTTAATTTAACGGATACACATATGAAATACAAATTTATTCTAATAAAGACGTACGTAAAGAATATAACGATGTGAATGTTTCTTACTTATCCTGCTCGTGACTCGTGGAGAGGCTTTGCCTGAGATAAAACAGCCTTCAGCCTTCCTTCACCGCCCCAGACACGCTGCTTCCAGTTATTCAGAACAAGTGCTTTTGCATCCGCGATGGATTGCTCTTTGAAACGGACGATCGGTCTTCCTTGTCGTCTCGAACCTGGAGCTGGGATTAAAAGACTCTCTACCTAGTAGTTGTACGTAGTTGTTTATTTAGAATAAGATGACCTGGTGCCGACCTGCACATTGCACTACGTTTTCTTTAGCGACAAAGTTGGATACGTTTTAGCCAGAAATTTTTTTCCCGAATTTCACCATTGCCATGTAGATTGGAAGTCAATGCAAAGATTGAATATTTCGACTTAAAATGTTGATCCTTTTTTAGGATTTGTCATAGTTTAAACATTTGGTCTATTATAAATTTGCCAGGCCGGAAGCCCACTCATACTTGTGTTGCAAAACGGCTAAAGTCGTTCACACAGTACGTCCGATATGGTATTATATGCGACGTTAAAAAGGGATATGCTTCAATAGTTCTAGCAAGACATAGGATAACATAGTGTGAAGTTGGGGCTTATGGAGCTGATATTGTAGTCATCAGGCATGGTTTCTTAAACCAATACTTGGTTGATGATTTGGTGCATGCACCTAACCAAAACATTAACACCATATTAAAAGAGTTCCGCTAGCAGACCATCTGTGCCAGCGGACTTGTTCTCATTCAGCATATGAAAATGCGTATTCTAAACTTGGGGATGGAATTTTTTCTAAGCGTTACTCTTTGCGCTCTTACTCTTTAAATATGAACCTTATTTAGCAGCTATTGGAAATGCTGCTTGAACACCTCTACTATTCGCAGAGCTTCGATTACTAGGTTTTTTTTGCAATTTCGAAAATTAATTTGACAGTAAACAGCTGAAATATTAAAAATGCTAAGGTCAGATATAGATATTCATATCGGCAGAAAAGTTTAGCTTATGTTTGACTTTCGTCCGTTTGTCTTATTTTGCGGCCCTTAAATTTGATCTTCTTTTGTTTTTACCGAGGGTAGGTGAACAAATGTTAATGATACATTATAAGGACCAACCGCGCATGCTCACAATAGTGTCAGATTCTTACTTACTAAAAACACCTCGCTTCAAAATACTTTATACTACAACTATGTATCCGTATGCTACTCCCCTTTATAGTAGTTAAAATTTACTTATTTATATTCGCGTTAATTAGGCAGCTTCCCATCGGAGGCACCTGCTTGTAACGCCAAAAACACGCGACTAAAACTTATTGCAATGTCCAAATTTAATTTTTCCTAGGCACTTTCCCAAGTACTTAAGGAAAGCCGATTTTTTATTTTTATTTACCAATATTTACTATTAAAGGAGAAATAAATGAATAATAACAAGTAAGTGAGTAAGTTAGTAAGCAGTAAAAGTTATATTCTTCAAAATATGTTACCATTCGCACGAGTTATTTGGCGCTGAACTGGGAAATATTCCTGAAAGTATTCTCCTTTCTTGATATAATGACCACTTAGCGAAGGGTGTCTGGTTCAAATCGCACCTCGTATTACATTAAAGTTTTTATTCGCTGCCCCACCTCTTGCGAAAGTCTGACAAACATCCAAAACTAATTGTAAGCAGCTTTAACGACGGGCGACTTTAGTGGCCATTTGGACACTTTCATGATCTCAGTTCCCGTTGTTGTCACTGTTTTCACTTTACAATATGGAACTATATATGTATATTGTCAAATTAAGGATATTTTAGCCATAAATATTTCCAGCTGGTAACCTGGAATGGACCTCTGCTATTTTCAATGCATTGAAGTTAATAGATACCTACATACGTACTCCGTTTGCTCGATATCCGACCCAGAACTAAAATATTGGAATTCTTCAATGTTCTCTTTATTATGGTCTATGGTTTGTTTGTTTTGGCTTGTTTCAAATTTTAATTAAATTAGTGACAATAAAATAACAAAACCAATGGATAGGTGGTATGTATAGGGTCATCCAAATAACTTTTTTTTTTAAACAGGGCGCAAAACATCGAGTGTATCTTCGACTGTGTGGCACGTAGCGCCGTCCTGTTGAAACCAAATGTTGCCAATAGCCTCCTCTTCAATTTTTGTGAACAAAAATTCGTTCAACATGGCCCGTTAACGAACTCCATTGACTGTAACGGCCACTCCTTGCTCAATTTCGAAAAAAAAATTGCCAATTATGCCTCTGGACCAAAATCCGCTCCAAACAGTGACTCAATTTGGCTGTATCGGCTTTGCAATGTATGCGTGTGGGTTTTCTGTGCCCCAAATGCGACAATTTTGCTTGTTTACATAACCGCCAAGATCAAAATGAGCTTCATCTGAAAAGATGATTTTTTTGGCAAAATCGGCATCTTCTCTATGTCGCAATATTTCCCAGCGTTGTTCAAGCGTATACACAACCATATTCGTTCAGCGGAAGGATAAAACTAATTATCTGTCAAATCAGACATGAGCTAAGTGTTACCATTCGCGAAATAAGCATAGTTGAAAAAAAACGTTAGATGGCGGACCCTATATGTAGAGTCCGGCGGAACATTCGGCTTTGGCTGCCTTTAGCCAAATTTTCTACCTTCGGCAAAACATTCGTCTTCGGCGAAAAAAGGATGCAGATTTAGCCGAAGCCGATTTAGCCGAATTTTTCAACGGTTTTTCCGGCTTTAGGCAAAAACCTTGACCTTCGGTCGGACTCTAATGATATGTACAATAACAATAATTGAAGTAAGGATTAATGTGTTGTAGATTTATAATGCAAATTTCACGTTTCTTTAAAATAAATATACATACATATGAATGACATTTGTTTTTGAAAATAAATCAAATTTGTCATTGGCCCCTTTTTAATCTCGTGGCCACTTTTTCATTTTGGTCATCGGTAACGCTGATTGTAAAGGTGCGATCAGACGGTCATCCAAACTTGTCATCCAGATGACATCCTGACGTCACTATAACGTAGAATTTATCCTAAAGTGGTAATCCCGTCTGAAATGAACAAGTTTTCTGACGTCAGCATGTCATCCGGAAAAAAATGCATCTATCCATTGGGGCAAAAGACCTGCAGACAGATAAACAGGTTTACTAATGGACCGGAACTCCATTATACAGTTTGTATCATCAGTTCTAAACCTTAGAACGATTACATTAACTTTCTTTTAAGTATATTCTAGTGTATTTGAAAAGGTTAAGAAGGCCAAATGTGTTAAATGAACAAGCAACCTATTTTAAAAGCAAATATGTAGTGATATCATAAAACAATTAAATGCAAATTGTTTCGATGACCTTAGGCCAGTCGCAAAACGCTCTCTAAACGGAAGCATGTTGAACATTCATTAAACATTTTTCAAGCCAGTATTTGTAATCAATTCATCCAAATGACTTCCAAAGAGTGAGCTTTGCACGTAATAATTCTTTCTTCTAAGCAAGAAATCTTATTAAAATTTAAAACAAAATTAATAGACAATTATTTTATGACAGATCTTTCTGTACAACCAATAAATGTCATTGTTGCTCTTAACCACTTAACCGTTCAAGAACGATGGTTTTAAGTCCATGAAAGTAAGAAAACAAAAAATCAACCATCTACTGATATTTCACATGTGTCTTATTTTCGGAGTATTGATTACAATGCTATCTTTTCATCTAGATACGACCTTAACTCTAGCTCCGACTGTGGAGTGTAGCAAACGAAGGTTTTACTCTATAGTTTGAGTTAAAAAAATAAAAGCAACAAAAGAATCAAAAACAATGATCGGAAATCAAAAGTTATCCGTACAAAGGAAGTATTTAAAAAGTTTTATGGATTTTTTGTAAAGACTTTTTGTTACCGTAGACGCAACACATTTTTGCACTTAAAACAAAATGAATGACTTAATGGACAATAAACAATAAACAATCATATTAAGACTTCTGTTTAGTGTTTTTCTTTCTTAAATAAGACCAACCACGAATGAAGGGAGTTATTTGTTTATTTTATTTTATTTTTATGTGAAGAAGCTCATCGGTTGCCTAGGTATATATGTATGTTCCATTAATCCATTTGTGCATGCTATGCAGTGGTCAAGGTCTTCGTAAATAGATGTATATATTTTTTTTACATTCAAAAAGTCAAACGAGAAGCACACATACATAGATAGTTATGTCTCTGAAAAGTTTTGAGACCAATGAGTCAGTCAGTGCGTTGATTTTAAGGTTTCATTATTTACTTTGCAAAAGTTAACATTCGGCCAATGTCAATGTCAATGAGTTATGTATGTTCGATTGCGATTGACTGAAGTTCGAAGTTAAATTTTATTAGTGTTAGTCTTAGATGTGGGAAGTTAGTTTTGAACGAGATGGGGAAGTGGCGCCTAGGGAAATTGACAAGTTCAAATGTTTGGCTTGACATAACTTCCTTAATAGCGAATTATTTGTGGATGGATATCATTGTTAGTTAAACCCAATGAAGTTACACTTAAACTTATATTTTATGTGATTTATCGACAAATGATACATGATTTATGACAGATATTAAGTGGAACTGATAGTTCATAGGTGACAGATGACATGTTATGTGACAGATGAAAAATAATAATTCATAAATTATAAATATGAATCCTTAAATTTTTTAATACAACGGAACTGACATACTGAGGTCATATTTGAAAGCAGATGGATAAGAAAAGTATGCGGCTGCTAAATTTTCTTACTAATAATTAAACTTTCTTTAAGTTCATATTAACTAAAGGTACGATCAGACGGTCATCCAAACTTGTCATCCGGATGACACTCTGACGTCACTATGACGTAGAATTTATTCTAAAGTGGTCATCCCGTCTGAAATAAACACGTTTTCTGACGTCAGCATGTCATCCGGATGAAAAGTTTGGATGACCGTCTGATCGTACCTTAACTGTTTGTTCAATTGCATTGGCTTCACTAACACAAATTTTACTTAAAACGATGTAGAAAAAGCAAATGCCGGCCAAATAGGAAATATGGTCCGAGAATACTTAATTTTTTTCTTTCCAAACAAAATATCTTCTTTAAAATTTCTTAAAACCTACCAACTTCAAACAATTATTAATAAAAAAACATTGCTTTGGACGGTATTGCCAGATTATACCAGCTAAACATAATTTTAGATCCTATAGGGCCGTTAACGCGTTATTATTTTTTTTCATTTAATTTATTCGCTAAAGTTATATGAAATTTAACATATATTTTTGATAAAAATAAAAGAGAGAGAGCCCTTTCTTACAACTCTTATATTTGAAAAGTTTGCTCACATTCAGGAGACTTTTTCCACCACATTGTTTTATATGCAAAATATCTTTTTCTTATATTTTATTCATATTATAAGGATACTAGAATAAGGCGTCTTCGGTTCAAATCCAACCCGTACCACATGAAAAATTGTATTTGCTGCACCACCTCTTGAAAAAGTCTGACAAATATCCACCAAGAGTTAGAACTGTCATGAGAAGCTTCTCAAAAATATGAAATTCCTTTCGGAATCATCATTCATTCATGTCAACAAAAATATATCTTAGAACGCACAATGGTTGAAGAAGATAGGCTTTAGGTTCTGTATGCGCCGCTATGTCTAATATTAATTTTTTCAAACAGTCTTCCAGCTCAAGGACATCAAAGAGTCTTGCGATCGAAACAACATCGAGAAATTTTATAAGAAAGCCAGTAACTAGCTTAAATAACAAAATGGAGGTCTTTCGAAAAACCTAAGAAAACTTAGTCACCGAAGCGCAGGGAATAATACAACATTTTCAAGAAAATGTACTACTTTAAGCCCATCATTTAGACAGGTCAAGAAGAAAATCCACGACTAGCTATGGAAGAACTAGTCACGTCACCCAGTATAGGTTGACTTAGCTATAAAAACGTTCTGAAAAACCACTCATAGAAAATTAATTTTAATGCCATTCATATTCATTCGAGGGGGCATATAGAGATATAGGTAGAGTATCATAAATACTGTTAGCCCCAAGCGAACTAAAGGGTCCGCCAAATAACTTCTTTTTTTTGAAAATGCTATAAAAAAAACTAGTGAATATTTTCTCAAATTTCTTTTTTTATTTGAAATTACAATCCACTTATCTTTTACGGCACCCCACAAATAATAGTCCAACTGTGTCAAATCGCAGCTCTGCGGCTGATAATGCGATCTTCAAAAACATCGAGTGTAGCTTCGGCTGTGTGGCACGTAGCGCCGTCCTGTTGAAACCAAATGTTGCCAATATCCTCCTCTTCAATTTTTGTGAACAAAAATTCGTTCAACATGTCGCGATAACGATCGCCATTGACTGTAGAGGCCACTCATTGCTCATTTTCGAAGAAAAATGGCCCAATTATGCCTCTGGACCAAAATTCGCACCAAACAGTGACTCGTTTTGGGTATATCGGCTTTTCAATGTATGCGTGCGGGTTTTCTGTGCGACAATTTTGCTTGTTTAAATACCCGCCAAGATCAAAATGAGCTTCATCTGAAAAGATGATTTTTTTGGCAAAATCGGCATCTTCTAAAAGTCAATCGCGTCATACCAAGGTCTTTATGCAAAATTCGTCTCAATGATGTCTCCGAAATGTTCAATTGTTGAGAACGACGGTGAATTGATGTTGATGGCGCTTCACGCACACTTTCTGCCACAGCAGTGATTTTCGCGGGTGTACGCACTGTTTTTGGCTTTTCACGCCTTGGTTTATCGATGAGGATGCCAGTTTCTTTCACTTTTTTCACAAGATAACGAACATACGGGGCTGACGGTGCTTCTCTTCTTCCAAAATCCGTACGCAATTTTCCACACATTCTGCAACATTAATGTCGCAATATTTCCCAGCGTTGTTCAAGCGTATACACAACCATATTCGACCAGCGGAAGGATAAAACTAATTATCTGTCAAATCAGACATGAGCTAAGTGTTACCATTCGCGACATAAGCACTAGTTGAAAAAAAAACGTTAGATGGCGGACCCTTTATATGCGAAGAATTTCAAAAACCTTTTTCAATGAAGAATTGCCCTATGAAATCGCTTCTTCTTCGGTTTGGCAAAGCAAATGGCTTCAAAACTTATGACTCGAAGGGCAATTATCCTACAGGACACTTATCCTACCAGTTTAGCCATACACGAATATGTACTAGATAACCAAAATTCGCTAACGTAAATAAAAAAAAAACAGCTTATAGATTTAAACGGTTTCGTTCGACTGACATACATACATATGTATTAAAGCAAATCAGCGTTTTAAAAAATCTACAATGTAAGAAATACAGTAGGTACTTACTTGGTGGAAATAAGCTCAATAACTTTTAAAATACTTTAATTACACGAAAATCCATTTCAAACTATCAACCCTGGTTAAATTTAGTTTCTTGTTGCCCGGCCATTGAACTCAGGATTTCACTTATCACAATTGTTCGCCAAACAAGACTTAATTGCTATCTAAGCTTTAGTCAGTCAATTAGCAGCAGCATGTGAAGGTTAAAAAAATGGCATTTACTTCCTATTATCATTTTTACGTGCTTAAATTCCAACAAATTTATAAATCTTCTCGTATCCAAAGTCTAACTGCTATTACTGCTCTGCTGAAAATAGTCTGCCGCACTCGACTATTTATGCATCCACCCAACCCAATAAAAATACACACAACAATCGTGAAACCAAAATCGCCATCAGCAAAATAAAACAAAATTGAATCAAAAAAAAAACCGTGCATAAAACCACCAAAAAGTTGACCGTGACCCAACACAACAGCCAGCTAGCTAGCCAACACTACCCATGACGTAGTGTCCGTAGTCCCAGCCACATGAAAAGGTGGTGGTCTGCTTGTGCTTTCAAATATTTGTTCATTTAATTATTGTGACGTCGCTTCCACATGGTAAACAAACCAAGCCGAAACTCTCCACCACCACCAGCTGCTGTGAGGTGTGGTGGGATTATGCTAATCAGAATGACCTTTTTGCGCGTTTAGTTTCGCAACAATTGACAGTGTGTGTGTGTGTGGATGTGCGAAATATAAATAAATATAAATATTAGTTATCATTTCGAACAGTTTCAATGTAGGCCGCCCCCACCTGCACTCACAACAATCAATACACCAGCGAAAAGTGTTAACGAATTCTTCAACCGAAGCCATGCCCAAGGCCTTTCGACACAAAACCGCTTTGGGTGAGGGTTTCCAGTCTTGTGGTATACTTTTAGGCGAAGTTTCAACTTCTCCGCTTTGGGAAATTAATTTTTTTTTACTAAAATGTTTCTTTTCTTTTATTGCAGGACAAACTTTTAAGTAAACTCGAGGAAAGCGAACCAGAACCACCCACATCGCAGGAGGATGAATGTGTCATCTGCATCAATGCTCGTGCCACAATGCAAACATCGCCATGCGGGCATCGTGTGGTCTGTCGACGATGTTTCGTGAAGACAATTCAAAGTGCCGTGGCACAACGTTTGCTTCCACTGCGCTGTGTCATTTGTCGGGCAAGGGTGAATCGTCTCACCTCAAGTTCCGGCACATGGCGAATACAAGAGTCGGCCAGCAGTTACTCGATGGGCGCCAAGAGCTGGTCCTCAGCGTCGGGTTGCATGCCACCATCGGCGAGCTCATACTCAATGGGCGATGCTCACAGTGGACATCATCAATTCCATGCCCACTCGGTACAACATAATCGAGTTGCCCAATCGGCCAGTCTTTATTCAATGAGTTCGGGCACATCATCCCTATCTAGCGCATCGAATCTGACGAGTTGCTCGAAAACGTCTTCCGCCTCGAGTGGCGTCGATTCATCAATTAGTTCTTCGGCCAGTTCAACAACGAATCGACAGTATCTGGCTGCACCACCCGCATCGGGTGGTTGTATACCCCATCACACTCATCACGCGACGTGTCCCAGTGGATGTTCGGGCGCGATACCACGAAAACCACTTTCATCCTCATCCTCATCTTCGTCGTCACCGGCGGGAACGACAATAAACACATACCCGGGACGACGACATGGCAAGGGGCGCATTGCCGACCTACAGAATCGTCTGCCACCAATCAAGGAATTTCGATCACCAGCCAAGGTGCCACATCCTTCGCCGGTTCACATAAGCAATCCTCGGTTTCGGTAAGTTGTGCATTAGAAAATATGTTTCAACCTAGGTTAACTCATCATCCCTTCTAGTTACTCGTCGTACACGAAGCCATCAACTAATCCTCACGAAATGGTGCCACTTCTCACCAAGGACCCTTCACCGCCTCGTAGATCATCAGCTGCCACAATACTATTAGCAAAGCAATCCTCGGCCACAACTTCGTTGGGCCTATCGGCGAAGATTAGTCCAATCACTTCCAAAAATTCGGTACCAAAGAGCGGCTTCATGGTGCCTCAACCAGCAGCATCGACCACACAATCAAACGGTTTCCTAAAAGGAAAGTACATTGCAAATGGCAGCTGTCCAACAAAAACGGACGCAACCAACCACGCTGGCAAAAAATTCGACTTGAATTCAAACACTTCCAGTTCTTCCAGTAAAACTTTTCCATTGTTTAGTAATAAGCTAATTAGCAACAGCAGCAACATCAGTAATAATAACAGTAATACTCGTAACAATTCTACCAATAGCAAACACAATAATAATTTAACTATTAATTCTCGAAATCTTCATTTAGAGGAGAAAGCCGACAATAAAAAGAACGAAACCGTTGAGCGTAAGAAAAAGGAAGAAAAACTTAAGATGAAAGCAGAAAAGGAAGCCAGAAAGGTTCTTATACCGCACGAAGCAAACGACTTGAATTAAGTGACGTTTTTTTGTTTTTTTCTTTATTTTTTTTTTTTTAGGAAGAAAAGCGCCTTGCCAAAGAGGAAGAACGCATTGCAAAAATGCTTGCTAAAGAGGAAAAGAAAAAAGGCAAAAAAGAAGCAAAGGAATTTCTCCTAGCAAATGATGGCAATAATAAAAAATAAAAATTAAAAAAATCCTGCGAAAATTCTATCAACATTACTAAATTTATTTAATATAAAATCGTTAAAAACAAAACAAAATCGTTACTTGTTAAACAAAAAAAAAAAAAAAATAAAATACATATTCATTTTGTAAGAAAAAAAAAATTACAACAAATAAACAATCTCTTAATTGCCAATTTGTGGATAAAAATAAAAATATTTTTGATCAATTATCAATTATTTGTATAGGAATTATTTTTATTGTTATATTAATTATTGAATTTCAATTATTTTTCTTTTTTATACCTTATGTACATATATAAAGTGATAAAAGTCAATTGTTTAAATAATGGATTAAAAAAAAATTGGGTAATTTACAAAAACAAAACATTTGTACATAAAAACATTTAAGAAAATCTCTTTGAAATTATTCACATATTTTAAAATAATTTTATTTTCTATTTTTTTTTTTCTTGGCAATAAATTTGAGGCTCGATTGTTGGCAAGAGTCCAGGGTTTTGCCTCGATTTTAATCAAAAGCTCTCCTTTAGGTAGTTACTGACATTGATGCAGAAGCTGCATTAATGGACGTGTTTCACAGGGATGTCCAAACTAGACATGACTAGCTCGTAACTGAAGATGCTGTCATATTAAGTCGCCATAAAATCGTTTAAGCGTATCGGTTATTCTTCAGGATCTATCGAAGCGTAAATGTTTTGACAATTGTGGGCTAACCGGACCTAAAAACGAACCGGCAATAGATTGTGAACGATGCTGAGGTACCTTTAGTCAGGCATATATTCTCCCGACCATATCTTGGAAATGAGTTTGAGTATGCTCTTTACCAAGTCATCTTCATTTCAGTTTAGATATTGTTACCTTACAGGATTGAAACAAGTTACGAAACATGATTAATAGACAGTAAGAGATAATAAGCTTTGAGACAAATGAATTTAAGTGAGTAAATGAGCTATCACAAAGAGAGGCCCATCCAGAAGTCGTATGGCGAAACTATTCTATAGATTTGCTTCTCAATT
The DNA here is from genome assembly GCA_963576555.1 of Ferdinandea cuprea. NCBI lineage: Eukaryota > Metazoa > Arthropoda > Insecta > Diptera > Syrphidae > Ferdinandea > Ferdinandea cuprea. The sequence continues at coordinate 59,920,735 of OY754958.1, forward strand.
CGTATTCAGAGTTTTCGTGGTAACATCATTTTAAATAACGGTAGCTACCACACAAACTGTTTATTAAACACAAACTTTCTACAAAAATAAAAACAACAGCTCTCATTTTTTTCAGTTTTCTTAACATTCTCGCATACATTAGTGTACTAAAGAGAAAGTTATTGCAATTGTGCGCAAATTTGGAGTATGAGTTATTATATTACGACTATAGAGAAGAGAAGAGAAGTTAAAAAGAGGGTCGCCAATCCCGTCCGTCGGTCTGTCTGTCGGGGCGCCGTATGGGGAAAAGATTCGACGGATTTTCTTCAAAGTTCAAAATATTAGCATCTCGCGGCAGCTAAACAAATCTGCAGGCTTCGATTTTTGAAAAAAATTTTAAATTAAATTCGTTTTCTCAAAAACGGCTCCAACGATTTTAATCAATTTTTTTTATTTTGAACAATTATGTAAAAAGTGTCCAATGCGCGAAATTACATACATCAAAATCGTTAGTGCCGCTTTGGAGAAAATCTAGTTTTCCAATCGTAAAAATTAATGTGATCGAATGTTACCCCTCTTTTTGTGGAGTTTCAAAAACGTTTCTCTTGTACCGAGAAAGTTTCGTATGACGCAGTCTTGCACTTTATTTTATTTTGAATAGGATTGAGGATGCTAGCGGGGGCACAATTGTCATTCGGATGGGGTACCTCGACACCAATTCAGATAGCCAAAGGGCAATACGAACAAATATAAAAAAAAACATTTTATAAAATAGTAGGCGCGGCAAATTACTTTGAACGGTTAATTGGTTAGAAGGATATTGTCTTACAATTTTTGTATGACATTTACCACGTTTTGAAAGGAATTTATATAGCTGACAATGTTTTAGTGGAAAAACCATACTGCCATATTGCTTCTGGATGGACACAAAGACAGACAGACCGACGGATGGCATTGCAAGCTTTCTCTTTAGTATAGTATACGAGAAAATTAAAAATTTTGTTAGACAAGTAGATGGACAAAAGTAGAAAGGTAACTTATCTTTTAGAGTTACTAAAGTCTAAAACTGGAGGACCGTAAGGTTCTCTGATACACTGCCACTTTCCTTTTTGTATTCTTCGGTAACCGCGAAAAAAACGCGATTTATAGTGATACGCCAACTTATACTTCAACCCGACTTGATCCTCGACAATGACTCAAAGTGGTATAAATCAATTTATTTTCAAAAAAGGCGATTAAATATACTTGCAAATTGTTTGTAGAGGTATTGCAGAAAAATTGCCCATTCATATTTTTTTTTTCTTATATATTTGGTTCGTTTTCTATCTCTTTCTCTCTTTTTCAATAAAATAAATCTTCACTCTCACTGCAATGTTTTTTTTATTTTCAAACACAAAAAGACTCAAATAATGTACAAAAAATGTAATTTAATCGACCACATCATCATCTAAATAAAAAAAAAAAAAAACTATATGGCTTTACACTTTTTAAAAGCAAGTTTTAAAAACTAATAAGCTAAAGTCACAATTTTTGAGTCACACAACGCTTTAAACTAAAAGAACATAAACAACCTTTCTAAAACTTAACAAATAAATATCGTACATAATTCACGCCAGTGCTTTAATAACTCTGAAAACCTAGAGCAGAGTTAGTTATAAAAGTCTTAATACCGGCACTAGCACATGTTTTTTTTTTTCATTAAGTTGTTCTCTTTTTTCCAGAGATTTATTGTTTTTCTTTTTAATTATTAAAACTTTTTCTTATATCCATTTTATTTAACAAAAAAAAAATTGTAGATTTAAATAAAATCAAATAATTGTTGACTATTAGATACTATATGCAATGAAATATTATTTGAAAAGTTTTTACTATTCTAACTACTATCTCTTGTAACTCTTTATGTCTATTCTAAACTTTAATAACAATTATTACAACAAGTAAACATTAAAAAAAAAAAAACAAACTTAACTTTTAACAAATTAATGACATTATCCATCACCCACTTTCAATTCGAAATTAGAGACTGGAATAGAAGTAATAAAACAAAACAACAAAAAACAAAATTAATTAAACGAAAATATCGACATAATAACAATTTCACAATTATTATACTTGTAGCTTATTTTTTATTGACAAAATAATAATTGTAATAATAATTAAAAAAAAAAGAAACACATAATAAAACTTGAGGTTGTTGATATTTTAAAAAAAATTTACATTGTATAATGGTTATATTTTGAAATGTGTAAAAAAAATAACAAAAACAATCTGTAAAAATAATAGTTTTGAGTGAAATCTATTATATAATACGATAGTAGTAGAATAGTATTGAAATAATTATGTAAACATACGTTATATTGAATTACCTACATATTGAATTACTGCATATAATTAAAAAAAAAAAAAGTTTATTTAAATAAAAACAAACGACGTTTGATTTAAAAATATTTTCTCCTGTGTTTTGCGCATGTGCCAAAGAGATTAATGAAATAAAGAGGTAAGTTTTTTGGAGGTATTACGGTGGCTCTCAAAAGGTTCAATTCTAAAATATTTCTTGTTACTTCATAATAGGATAGTGCAGAGGAACAATATTTAAGGAGGGGATCTTTGGAGTTTCTACGGATAAAGCGTGGCCGATTTACTTGTTCCACCTTCAATGTGGAAATTCACGATTTAAAGTAGGATCCTACACCTTTTGAACTATTTCAGCTACAAACAAAATATTTAGAAAGACAATGCAATACCGCAAAAATAGAAAAGAGTTAAGCTGCAAATTAAAATATGACCAAATTAGATCAATCTTATTGCAGCGGCTGTACTAACAACACCTGTTTTACAAAAGGCATATTTTTATTCAATATGACAATTTGCTGAAAGTGATGTTTTCTTATATTGAGGTGCAGAAGCTCCCCGCAGTAAAATAGATGAGTCTAAGTTCGTTAGCAGACACTGTGGAGATGTGCTACCAAATACGATGGTTTTAAAATCTTGTAGCTACTTTTTTAAAGTAATCAAAAAGGTCCTTTGCTGTGGAATGAGTAGGAAACATTTCCATTGAATAAAACGCTAATTTTGTTCTTAAGCAATCACGTAGGTAATATAACAGTTTTTATACCCTATCCTAAGGGTATATTAATTTTGACACATAGTTTGTAACACCCCTTAATATTCGTCTTAGACCCCTAAAAGTATATATATTTATGATCAGGAGCAAAATATAAGACTATTTAGCAATGTCCGTCCGTATCAACTTTTGAGGCCTTTAAAATTATGCTATAAAGCGGAAATTTGGAACATATACTAATATATTATGCCAATATTTTTCTCAATATATCGCCCATACAAAGTTTTTGGCCACGCCCACTTTTTAGGGGTGTTTTTTGAAAAAAATTATTTTTTTTCTATAAATTTCATAGAATGAAATAAAATGCTATCCATCATCTTCCTAATGCTTTTTTTGTTTGGGGTACATAGGGATAAGGATAGGGTATCATACTGTTCGCCCCAAGCGGACTGTAGCCATTCCTTTTGTTTTATCATATTCTTGCTCATCCTATCATATTTCACTTCCTACAACCCTGCAGTTCTTCAAGTTCGTAAAGAGGTCATGATCCGTGGTTAGGGGTTGGGGGCTAATCTTGGACGTAAGCGTCGATATATGAATTTTATGTATTTGTACTTATACGCGTTTTATGTTGATTTTATATATGCAAAATATTAACATACTCCTTATTCAGGGGTAAGAATATATCTGCGGTGAAGTCCTCAATAAAAAGCGGTTAATGTAAAAGGCGACTCAAGGAGAGTTATCACATCTTGCCAAATTAAATATCGTGGTAAGCGTAGCAACACATTTATCATCTTAATGCTACCCCATTAGTGTGCTTGTGAGTCTGTAAGTTCAAATGAAGATTTGTTTAAAAGAAAGATTCCCGGTCACACCACTGTTTGATTGCTTTATTCGAAACTAAGACGCCTGCCGACATTTTGATTGACTGAGAAGCATTAATTTTGTTTATATCGATCAATATCGGCAGCCAAATTTGATGACAATTTTTAGAAAGCAAGATATTCCCCCCTATCTTGGTATCCGTTCCGAAAGGAAAACTCTCCGATTTTATACGAATCGGACAATTTTCCTTCATGGTAATTGTTCCGATCACCTGTTCGGAACATTTCTCCGACAAAACGTAACGCATACCGGCAGTATACATTTCAACGCGATGAGCTGCGTTTTTTACATCAGTTCTCTCCGATTGTCTCCGACATATATTCATCGCGTAATTTAATATGTGCGTTCGGAAAACGGATACGATGAAGTCTCCGATTATATTTGCGTTGCGGAGAAAATTCCTCTCCGAACGGATAGCATGATAGGGGGGATTGTCTGTCATATAATAAACAAAACAGATCGTAATCAGTATAATAGTTAACTAGGTTGATTCAAATATTGACATTTCGATTGATCTTGGGAATAAAAATTGAAATTCCGATTGTTTATCGGTTTAAAAACTGCATTTGGTAGCCAACAGAGGGACCTTTATCGAGCTACATCTAATTTTCCAAACCAGTCAATCTCTTTTGTCTATGCAGGATGACGATGCACAACTTCTACCCTTGCAATTAGACCAAACTTGGTTAGAAACTACCAGCACGTTTGATGTCCAGAAAGTTCTTTGTTCTAAGCTCGGCTTATACGTTGTTAAAATAGGCTTTGCGATAATCATTTATGGATTTTCTTAACCATGAATTAAGAAAATTCAATTTATGAACCAAGCATTAAATATAAAAACAATAATTGAATATATAAACATTAATGCCAATTTTCGACAGATGGCCAATGAGCGAGTAAATCAAATAAAATCCTTAATGACAAATTCCGAAACATTCGTACTAATCATCATCACTACACTACTACTATATGTTTGCTTATCCTTCCATAAGTCGAAAACCATTTAATCGATTTTCGAAATGGATGTTCTCCATTTATATCTTAAATTGCATAGAAGGGATAGAGGATAGAATTCCCGACTTTTAAATTCTTTCGAAGTTGTAATGGTGACATCTTCCGGATTAGTACAGCATACTAAAAAGAGTCAGGGGAGGAGTAAAGATAGCAGGATGTAGAAAGTTTTTGTAATGACTTGATAATATCCGGTAATACAATTTTTACAAAAAGGGTAAACTAACATCGTTAAATTCCGACCTTGAGCGTATTCCAAAATACTTTACTGGCTTCTGCCATTGAAGCGAAACTCAAGCACTCTGCCTTTATTCATAGATGGCACTTAAAACCAAAACACTTTTTATTTTCTGTACTTTGCGTTTCCCATCACCGACGAAACAAATTAAAATGAATAAACCTTAGTGCCACGAAAGAAAAATTAACTGTAATTTGGGTATCATTCGGGATCAATTTGTATCATTTTTTCCTTTTACAAGTGACAAGAGCGGACAAGAGAGTTTAAACGTACGGGCTAGAGGCATTAAAACTTATTAGTTCAAATAATTCCAGATCAAATTATGGAATATAAAGTGCACGACTGCACAATGAGTCGTCCCTTGAATAGATTTATACAAATATATTTTGTAAACATGATATTTTGTGTAAGTTTTTTTCTTTATGACAATTTTGAGTAAACACCAAATTTATTTAAGTCACTTTTTAAGTTAAAAATAAAAATAAAATAAAAAATTCTTAAAAACACCTTTAACGATTTTCATGTAATTTTTCATGTTGTCTTAACGGTCTGAAATATAAAAACAGATCAAAATTGTCAAAGCCGTTTTGTAGAAAACAAATATAATTTATATATAAGGAAACCGTTACATAACAAAAAATTTAAAAAAAATAATTCAAAAATTTAATAAGAAGAAGAGAGTACCGTTTCGCTTTACTGGCTTTGGGCAGACAGACAAACCCGACGGAAGGCAGTGGCGAACCCTCTTTTTTGAACTTCTCCATAGTTCTACGTTATACTCAGCTTGAGTTCAATATTGACGTAATAATTTTAGTATATGTACAAATGTACCTATACGAGAGAAAGTTTAAAATGAGAATGTAGATCCAGACTTAAGTGATGATCAACGTAGTAATAACAACCTTCGTTGGAATGACAAAGTATTTAAAACGCCGAAATTTCTAGGTTTCCGAAGCATTGCAAGAAAAATGTCACCCATCCTAATACATGTTCAGTTTATAACACTTTTATAGACAGTTTAAGCCAATGTGCTTCGCGGCACCTGATCTTTTTAAAAAAAGAAATCTATAATCTGTCCAAAAAGGCGGATGTTAAATTGCAATTTTTTTTAAGCAAATTTCTTATTTTTAATTACTTAATTAAAAAAATAATAGCAACCTTCTTGAACTGCAATAATGTTAGAAAATGCTTGCTGTTAAGAATTATCTGTCCTCAAAATGAATACATAACATCGAATTTAAGAAGTCAGTCATGATAGGCACTCGGGTACTTTTTAATCTAAATAATGACAATTTGCCGATTCGCCTTTACCTATTACTGGTACTGTCACTGACCTTATTTCTAAGAAGAACCTTGAACGCCAAAACTATTTCAAAAAATTCGTTAGAATAATTACATACTTACGGTTAATTTCAGCCTGATATCTGTCCTCGTCTTAAACATTTGTATTGAAATAATTTGCATGCTTAATATTTTCCTCAGTATTCAAAAACAAGCTGTCCTCGTATAATGCTTGATAGTCTGCTTTTTATTTGAACCTCTCGAAAGTATTAAATCTAATTATGCCCATTTTAGACTTTCAAGCCCTTCATCGATATGCTCCAATTTTGAAATCATCAAATCAAATCATCATCAATTTTCTAATTGACATGACAACTTAATCTAATTTATTGATTTACCTACGATTTTTATCCACAACAAAGAAGCAAACAAATCCCTAAGTCGCATATATCCTCATCAGTCATCACAATTAGCAATCCATCCAAAAATGTAACACTTACTCACAAAATAAATGATGTCAAATTCTTTCTTTCAAAATGTGCTTGTAAACAAAAAACTTGTATTCTAAACCAGACTAAATCACTGTAGGGGTTTCGATGTCTCTATCTCCGGATAATAAACTTTGCCGACTGCATCATCTCCATAAAAGAATCCACACAAAACCACTCTCAAGTCTTAGTCCGGTTCGATTTGAGAAACAAATTTCAAGTGCAGCTTTCCCAATGGCACCAACGTGGAATGCTTAATGCAATTAGGATCATAAATTGTAATCAGTGCAACTAACTAAAACAAAAACACAGCCCCAGGAAAAACCCACAACAAGCTATCACAAAAAAAAACTACAAATAAAAATTCCTAAATAATCGTATCTTCTTGCTTCTTCTGTGCTGATAAGCTACAATCAGGTTCGACTTAGATGTTCGAAGACCTCTCCCCTCCAATCCATCGGCTTAAAACACGTTCAGTAACAAGACGAAGCAACAAAAACAACAAACAACAAATAAAAAATAAAAGCTCTTCCAAGTCGGTCTCAAAGAATCTGGTAATAAACTTTTCAAACTCATATGAGCTGAAGTTAGTTGTCTTCAAACCGTGGTTAAGTTCAAACAAATAGTTGTCAGCGTTCGTGTGAATTTCGTGCGTGTCAAACAAACAAATAACAAATAAAATAATAATTAGCTTGTTATTATTTTTTCGTAAAACACAAATTTAACAAGAAATTTAGTTTATTTTTTATTTCGAAAATGAGTTCAAAAGTTATCTATACAGTTGCTATTGCATCGATAGTGTTGCTGGGCTTGGCAATGGTAGCCAACAGTCAAGGTTTGTTTATTTAATTAACTAAAAAGTCCTATTTCTTGTAATTAATTTTAGTTTTTTTTCTCTTTCAATTTGTCAGTCTGTGTTCATGACGTAAATAGTAAATTTGTTTATATATAGAAATTACGTGAGCATCATTTTATTACAATCGGTGATCAGCTTACGAGTACTTTTTGTATCTTTAATATAAATCTGAACTTGGCAAGTTGCACGATTTAGAATGAATTATACTATATAGATGGAAAGAATAATGTGTTCTGATCGTATAAGAGGTTCCGTGTATTTAGGAAAAGCCAGTTATTCTAGAATGGTATTTTTAAGCAGATTAATGCTAATTAATACCTCTTTTTTTTCTATACATATTAAATTTGCAATATTATTATTTTTTATCGCACATATGAGCGGATTGTTGAATAATATTTTTATTTCGTTTTTTTTTTTGCAAAACAATCGTTAGCGGTTGTGGGGGGGTGTAATTTTTCTGGAGTTTTCCCTAAGGGAATTTCGTAATTTTCATGTGTTAGTGCTTGGTTATTCCGGAATTCCGGCTTATTATGTATCGGTATTTGAGAGAACATTATACAGAGAATATATCCAAAATTTAAATAAATCCCTTAAGGGCGAGAGGCTAGCCGCGTTAAATTGTGTTTAGAAATTTAAGACAATCAGCTTTGAATTCCAGGCTGCACAAAACAATCAATGATTGATGCGAATAAAAACTAAAATGAACGTTTAAGAATATTTAAGAACGATTTTGCAATAGGATTAGTTTTCGAATTTAATTGTAGGTATTTATGTAGAAAAAAACAAATAAAATTTTAAAAAATATTTCGATTATATGGAAAATTAGGAATTTATTTTAAAACTAAATTTAATAGTTTCTTATCTATTGGTGATTTTTTTTTAATTATAAACCATACAAATTGTTGCACTCTTCCCAAGTAAATATATAATCAAATTGAGTTATTCCAAATGGAATATATGTATTGCCAAATTGTTTAAAAAAAATTGAGTAATACAAAATTTCTGCTGAAAATATTAGATGATTTATGAAAATTCAAATGGAGAAATGAAGAAATGTTCTCAAGAAATCAAATAACTAATCCAATGTCATTAAAAAACCTTTTCATCAGATTTGCACATGTAAATATTTTATAACTCAATTAATTCCAAATTCCAGATTGAAATTTGTTTTTTTTTATAATGTACGCGCACTAAAAGGAATTTGGATACCCTTATAATGAAGTGGCACAGTACGGGCATTAGGGAAATGAAGGATTGGAGAAAGGGAGACACCGATGCACATTGGTTTTAAATGTCTGTAAACTATATTGTGAAGGAAAAACAGAGCGCAGTAGAGCATTCCACATTCGTATTGTACGGTAAACTTCCTTATATTTCACAGTACGACCGAATATAGGCTTAAGGGTGAACTGATGTACATTCCTAGCATGGCGAGTATTGCGGTTGAATTGCTGTAAGGGTGCAATGCAGCTGGCTCTTGTGGCCCTCATCTTAGTTCGGTCTTGGGTCAAGTCAGTTATTATAATAAACAAACATTTATTTTCCGTGATGGGAATGTGTTTTCGGTGTTTTTAAATATATCATAGAAATAGATACGATAGAGAGTTCGTACCTCAGAAAGAGAACATATGTGATAAGGATGATGAACTCGGTAAACATGAAACTACATTATCTATCTTACCTGAAAAAAAGTCCTTATATCCTATTCATACCGCAACGAAACCTGAGTTCTATAAAAGTCAACTCACCGATTAGCTTAACGATGATCACGTGAATTTTTCGAGCATATGTATTTTTTAACGGCTAACTGACTGAGATTATGTTCGGTGTGAATGCCTCAACGAGGTTTCGAAAACTTTTTATGGAAACCTCTGTTTGAAGTGCTGCAAGTGTAAAGAGTATTTGGCAAACTCTCAAAATGGTAAAAACAAACCTTCACACCCACAATGGTTGGAGAAGATATGATGTATGTTCTGCGTAGGCCGCCTACGCCTATGATTTATTGATTTTTTATTGTGTGATCATGATCACGTCTATATAATTCAAACGTTGTGAAAGCACTTAATAATTATTATAATTTGTGGGTGCAGTGCCTTAGTGGTTAAGTGCGTTGGACTACTAGCGAGGGATCGCCGGTTCAAATTCGACCCGTAACACCTGAATGTTTTTATTCGCTGCCCCACTCTCTTGCGAAAGTCTGATTTCGAAGAGTTTTTAAGTGTTTTCTCAGTATACATTTATAGATTTTGATAACCCATGAATTAGATACCCAAAAGCCAAAACCCTTTCCAGCCAAAACTTAATTCGTCAAAACCGTCAGTTCATTGCACGAAATCAAAAACGAAAAAAAAAATACCAAACAATCCACATTCTACTGTTAAATATAAAGAAATGTCATAAAACGTTTTGTTTGCTTTCATAAAAACCAGTCTACCAAATCGCTCTTTGGGTTTAACCACAACTCATCTATCGCAAATCTAAATTCCTTAAAATGACTCCCCAAGGTCATCCCCAAGAGGCGGTCTGAAAAATGTCTACGAACGGATCGATATTGATGACTTAATAAAAAGCCAAAAAGAATAAACAATTCTACCGCATTATCCGGATATTAATGGCCTATGGAACGATGCTATTGCATGTGGTGCTGTGCATCAGCTAAACTTGTTTTGCAATTATTCGCTTTTTGTTATGTTCTGGAATAATATTACGTTTAAAGAAGTACGCGATCTCTGAGAACGCTAGTCTGGTTTTTCAGGTTCTTCAATCCATATTCTATTTATTCTGTAGTCTCTATTTTGTACACCATTGAAAACAAAACCCACAAAGTGATTCATAAATGGTTGGCGCGACGATAGCTGCAAAAATAGTTTCTTGTTAACACGGATTTTCTTTCAGAACGAAATTGCATTTATTAAATGTTTGTGCCTACCGCAAAATATTACTATCGTAGAAATTATCGTCATAGCAATTTGTCAAAGGTTTTTTATTGTTAATTTATTCAATGTGAACGGCTAAAAATGTTTGCATGTTTGGCTGAAAGCAAATTAGGCCTATTTTCTTAGTCACCTTCTATTCTGTCGTCTTGTTTGTTTCAAATAAAATCCTAAACATTTAACAGTTTGTTTTAAAAGTTGTGAATTGGAAATTCCAAGTAGAAAACAAATCTCCTAAACAATCAATTAAATCAGAACAAAAACAGTTGCCACTCAACCCGGATTTTGACAATTTTTTTTTGTGGATATTAATACCTTAAATAAACAATGACACAATTTAAAGAATCTACATAAATTTACAATCTAAAACAAAACAAAAAAAAATGTTTTAAGGAAATCAGGCAAACAATATCATGATTTTTTTATAGGAATGATTATACAAAAAACCATTCGGTATGTCAAATTAAGAAATCAATATAAATATAAAGGAATATACGGTAAAATTATTTGACCAACCGGTTATTTCTGTGGTTTCGTTAGATAAGAAATATTTTATTCTTTATGGGGTTGTTTAATTTAAGTTATTGGACTTGTACAAGGGTAATTAGGAAATGAAGATTTTTTTATTGCTTTACAAATTCAGAGAATGCATGAAATTTGGGTATTTATTGGTTTTTTTTATTAAAGATATTAAAATATGTGAATATGTTTTTTAGGCAACAAGCTATATAAATTCAATTAAAATTGATTAAATTCCTTCTTTTTTTAAAAAACTCCAATCTATGTTCAAAAGTCTTTGGCTTATGAATATGGATAGAAAATGTGGGTACTAACTATAAGACTGACTTAAGACCGAATTTGATCAAGCCAGTGAATGCAATTTAGCAAATGGAAAATGATAGAGCGGTGCTGCTTTTAAGTCAACACGTTTTCGGGAATTACGAAGAGCAGTATTAGAAAGTTTTAAAAATGTCAATTTAATTCGTATTTTATTTGGGTTTTTATTTTTATTTTTTTTTGTATTTACGTCCAATAATTACTGAGTCTTATTTATTGTTGTTTTTCAAGTTATTAATATGTTATTGCTAAGCTAAAACGTAGTTTATTTAATTCGTAGATAACTCAAACCCATGCCTTAGCGATAAACTAGAGTCTAACATTGATCACATCAGAACATAGGTTTAGAAAATGACCGCCCCAGTACCAGTGAATGTTTTTTTAAAGTTTTTTTTCTGTCTTTTCGTGGCAATTTCGATGCTTAAAAAGTCTGTCGTGGAAAAAAAGGGAAAACTGAGTTTTTGTGGGAATTTCAACAAACTAACAAAGACAAACTAATACAAAACTGATTAATCTACAAGCGAAATTTCTCTCACCACGTGCCATCCCTTAGAGAAGCGGTTATTATTTCCTTCTTTTTAATACTTTTTTTTTAAACTAATGCCTCTTTGGAAGGCAGGAGTAATCACTCCAATGATCTTAGAACACTGGGATGATAAGGATTAATTAATATGTACATTGAGCATTCATAAAATGAGCTCACTAAAGAAGTCAACAAAATTTGAAGGCAAGTGAAACAGTATCTCTTTGTCTCAAATAGTAAGAAATGAGGTTAGGTTAAAGAAAGAGCTAATAAAAAGGATACCAAAATGCAAATTAACAGCTTCTAGTCGGACTAAGGAAACCGGAAGAGTTTTACGCTGAATCCGAACTGCAAAAATTTAGGGTAGGATGGGAAAGCGATTTAAAACATTTTAAGAATCTCATTCTTGTCATTCCTGAGATTCCGATGTGCTTTAAATAATGATATTTTCACATTTCGACTGCATGCTCAATTTTGTTCTGAAGAATTTTAGTATGTTTCTCAATAGAACAAATCCAATGGGTTCAATGAAACGATACGATTACTGGTTGGTGATGGGGCGGACTCGGGAAATTGCGAAGGAGCCCCAATTTAAATAAGTGATCAACGTAAGACTTAGTAGCAACATTTTAGAAGTTGTTATAAACGTATCTTCTAAACTATTCGTTTTCGAGCCCAAATACGATTGTTTATTTGATCGAAGAAGAATAAACTTTAATACCTTTAATTTTGAAACATAGCTTGGAACACCCCTAAATATTCGTCGTAGACAGCTGCAATAATCATCATTTGCTTTAACTATGCGATACATTTTGGAAAGAGAGACACATCACATTCGAAATGCCGAATAGTTTAAAATATACGTTTCCAACGTCAGAAAAAAATTCCAATAAATGTAAATTCCTGTATAATGTTAAGAGTCTGAGTTCAAAAATTCGCTTGTCACTTTCTAAGTATTTTAATCTACTTATATATAAAAATTAAATGTTGTTTGTTGGTAAGCTCATCACTTGAGAAATGTGTATCCGAAGAAGGTTAATACGGAAGACAAGAATATGGAAATATTGGTACTATAATTTGGACAGGATAATGTAAAATATATTTTCCAAAAACACCAATAGCTATTGATTATGTCTTTTTAACTAAATAAATTTCAATGATTCTTGGCAACACAACTTCCTTGTCTAAGGGTCTTATACCTCATCTAATGGCAGCACACAGTTTCGTCTGTATAGCTACAAACCTTGGCTAAGCAGCATATAAGTACTTCGTGCATCTTTCCCAGGAATTCCGTCTCTTGTCTCACCTTTACTTAATTATAGCCTACTAAGTTTATTTTTGCATTAGTAGTTCCGAGTAAAAATATTACTCATCAAAATTAGCATACCACCAAACAGCGTTTATTGATTGTTTTGCCATATGCGGTAGTTGAATTTAAATATTTATAAATAAATCAAGATCTAGGAGCTGTCCTCGTTCGGTCATTAACTGACATTCTATCATACTTGGCCTTAAAATGCGTATTTTTGCGAACTGAATACTGATTAGTGTATGGTATGAAAATTACTATGTTAGATTCTCCCGATATCATGTACAATAGCTTTGTTGATTTACAAGCATACCCATAGCTATATATGGAAATCATAGCTTCAAGGTAAACATATAGAAATGTTCTATGAATATTGAAGTACACCATAGTTTTATTGTTTAAATGATAATCCAATGAAACAAGACAGTGGCATCAAAAAACGATAAGACGTCTCCTTTTTAATACCCTTTAAAGATACATATCCATCAAACCCGCCTACAACCACTTCCTGTTGTCCCAATTTACGTTTGTTGTGTTCTTATTATTTCCTCTGGGTCAAAACAGAACCAATGACCATCGTTTAAAGTTCACTGAACAGCAATCCTCGTTCATACATAAAACATTAGCTACCTGCGGCGAATGCCAAACCTCTTTAAGACCACAAATTAGAATGCAAATGGATTAAGAAGAACCATTGTGGTTGACAGCTTTGGCAATTTGGCATGCTTCCCCGAATGTTATTAACCCTATTTTCGGACAATCGATTGGTTACTCATAAGTACTTATTTCCATTCATGTCAATTTAATGTACAAAAAAACACACATACATACATCTTCGAGATAAGTACCCAACTCCACCTTCAATCGCAAATCTTCTCAACGCCTTCGCACATACTCGTGCGGTGTAGCTATTGCGGGTGCGGTCTTGAGTCGTAAGCCATTCGTTAAATTGAGTATGTAAATTTTGTATTCAGATGCGATTAATTATTATTGTCTTACCCTTGATTCGAACGGCCAACAGCAGATAAAATTCAATCTGTGAAGTTCATGGTCGGTTATGCACATCCACAACCAACTACCTATATCCAAATGAAAAAATGGCCCATTGGCTTGAAGTATCGTATCTCTCTACATTATGCGTGATTTCAATGTTATTAAATATATTTTTCTTTTTTTTTATTTATTTCGCAGGAGCCGGTAACAAACTAGTCACTGACGTCTGTCTTGGATGCATTTGCGAGGCAATCAGCGGTTGCAATCAAACCCAAGTCTGCACTGGTGGAGTGTGTGGACTGTTTCGTATTACATGGGCGTACTGGGCTGATGGTGGTAAAATAACCTTGAACAACGAGCCGGCTACTTCAGAAACTGGTAAGTAAACAATAATATTGGACATTGTTGATTCAATAATACCTACTGGAAACATTATACTAAACAGCTTATCCAAATTGCGTAAACGACCCGTACTGTGCGGCGAATACCATCCAAAATTACATGGCCAAATTCGGACAGGACTGTAACGGTGATGGTACCATTGATTGTTACGATTATGCTGCTATCCATAAGTTGGGAGGTTACGGATGCACCGGTGACTTAAGTGGCAACTACGCGACGACCCTGAACAGATGTTTGGCAACTTTCGGATAAATTGTGAAAAGATACGAAAAATTGCGTAACAACTCGATAAGAATTAAACATTTCTTTTATGCTTATGTATTTTATAATTTCATTCATTAAAACAAAAATTAATCAAAATATTTAAGGTATTGGAGTTTTTTTTTTTTTTTTTTTTTTTTGTGTCCTTAAGTAGCTTAACCCTAGAAAGATACTCTTCATCTATTAGACGTGTACTGCCCATTTGATTTGCATTACTGTTAAAATATGGTTACCTTTCTAGGGTTAAACAGCTTAGTTAATTTTCTATCTCAGACCAACACTACAGATATCAATATTTAATCGAGACTGCTGGGCCGGAGATCTAGGTTGGTATGTAGTAACTTTTTCGAGATGAGCGCTGCCATTTCATCCACCCTTCAGTTAGACGATGATTTATGTCGTAAACCACCTTTGCTTCGCTGTTTTTCTTTTCTTCACACTTAAATAAATGACTGGAATAAGTCGAATTAGATCAGAGAAAAAAGATACTTTGTCTTTTTTGGGATAAAATTAGGTATATTTTGCCATTTCCCTCCCATTCCCATTTTTGTGCGTCTTATAACAAGTGCTTAATTTATTGTCCTTAATTTTAGGTAGTAAGACAGAGGTTGAAAGATAAGAGTGTAGTGCCAAAGTTGCTAGAGAACTTGGCTTGGCAAATTTTATGAAGAAAGACACACACAACATCTTCATCCAATGATAGTAAACAAGTATGAAATATTGCCTATTTATTGCAATAAGGATCTTCGCGACAACGTCAGTATCATAATAATAATGTCTTCGATTGATAATCAAGAAAACTTCTGAACCTTAGTGTTGTTTTTCTCTCAAATCTCAAGGAAAGAAGAGAAAATTGCTTTTAAATTTCAGCAAATAACGAAATAAAATAGGTACATACTTAATAATAACCAATTACAATGGTATACGTGAGTTTATCGAATACGGCAATGACAGTAAGCATTGTATTAAGTTTTGCAAGATTTCTCGTCGTAAAAAAATGTAATGGAAAAAGCATCGTGTGAACTCTTTTTGTGAAAACTCGTATCGAATGGACGTCGTGTGAATGAGGGCTATGGATGTATTCAGTTTGACATAGTTCGTAACATAATTTGAATAGCATCAAAACTTTATGACAACAAAGGAATGTTCGTCTGTCATTCCGTCCATCCGTTACTTACTTAGAGGCATTTAGTTTTTGTTAGCCAGAAGGCTAAACTTTAAAAAACATCCTCCCTAGTTTAAAAATAACCATACACACAGTCTATGCCATAGCTTATCTGAGACTTCAAATCCAACCTCTCAATGATATGTATATTAGTATTACCACAGACCGGCACATGCAGCTCGCCAAGTATGACAGAGGAAATAAGCTAAGTTCTCATATCGTTTCCGCTCAGCAAGTATGCTTGGTGAGTTACTTTGTGTGTATCCTGTGGTAGAGTAGTTAAGTTAAGTAAATGTAGTGTTCAAATTCTTATGTTCGCACTAGAAATGAAAAGAAAAAGTATTTATACAGCAAAATATATTTTTCTTACAGGTAAGTACAAAATGTTGACAGTAAGAAGAAAATGTTTTTGGAGTAGGTAAATAGTTTGGAAACTGTATGATCCAATCCGTTTGCCCCAAACTGCTAACAAACTCTGGTGTGATTTATGTCGTTTTCGTTTGGTGATCCGGAAGAGCTCTACAATCCGGGACGCCAATCGAACAAGCAAACATATTTCATTTGAATTTTAATGTGAAGTGTTAATTGAAAAATTATAAAATACATAAGCAACAAATATGACATTTATGGTGTTTGAAAGTGTAAGCATTAGTGCTTCTGGTTTTGGTTCTGAATTCAAAGCCAGATGCAAATTTCTCATCTTTCGAGAAGATGAACTTTTTCAGAAGAGGAAATTTTTTATGAAGTTATTTAGGAAATTTTTAATTATTTATCGACTTGAAAATTTAAATGTGTCCCTTTTTCTCTTTAAAACAATCTGTTGTAGCCTAAGGCCTTTCTAACAACCATTATGTGTGCGAAGATATATCTTGACTGCGGGTCCAAAGATTTTTCCGAAAACAAATTTAACCCTCAGATTTTAATTCGAAGCAGAATTAAATTTCAAGAAGTAAGAAATATCATTATGTGGTCCAATAGGTGGAATTTTTTATTTATTATTGGTTATATAATCAAATGTTTTGTACTCTTCTATTTAAAAACATTCTTTTGGTATGAGGGTCAGCTCGCTTTAAAATCCGACACTATACTATAAGTCATTCGCAAGTAAGAAAACAGAAGCTGATATGCTTGATCGAATTAGAAGTTTCAAATTCAGAGGAAGCCAAGGAACCAATTGGTATTTCTATGTTCAAAGAAGTGACCCTACAAACCCGGCATAGAAGAAAATATCAACCAAAAATACTATACAAGCGCATCACAGAACTACTCAAATGCAACAACACACGTATTTGATTGACCTCAGTGGCGAAGTTATACGAAACAGTAAGACGTATTGCCATAATGTATACCAGCACAGAGCGTCATTATCTTAGCTAATGTACCTAGCACTTACCTAATTTTCAAAATGCTGAAACGAACTATAAGTTACCACAGATCGATGTGTGATCACATATAGGTTGCCTTCCATATATTAAAAAATCTAAAACATGGCACTACAGGCTGTTTTGTGATTATATAGATTTTAATGAACAAACTAAAGAGGCATTTTTTTGTTCTTTTGATATATTCAAAGGAAAAAAGCAGTAAGGATATGTTTATTCGCTAAGAACTCCTAAGATCACATATAATTAATACCACCAGACTTTGATTGACTTCAGTGTTTCATGATCTTTTTAATTTATTAAGGCCGAAAGGGCGATCTTCATAAGGAACCAATAGTAATGCAATAAAAGTCACCTCATATGTCACCATAACATCGTCAGACATAGGCAAGGTTATATAAAGGATAACTAAGACAAAACGTATGTTTGTAAGTATTTACAAAAATGAATAAAACTATTCAAAATTGGGTGCTTTTTGGCATGCTATTTATTTTGGATTTCAACTGCCTTTCCGCTGTTGGCGCACAACTTCGTTGCTCTGCTCATATTTCTTTTTTTTTTAATTTTCCATCTAATAATTTTAACTACATCTGTACTACATAAATCTCCATAATTCATTACAGTTGTTGATTCGCTTTGAATTTAATCTAAAATCGAAGAGAAATATCTGCATTTACTGAAACAACACGTACCTAGTTTGCACTCCGACTACATGAGCAAACTATGGATTGTTACAGATCCATAGATCTCTGTTCTGAGATGAGCATGTCAAACTCACATCACAAAAAATTAATTAAACAAGCAATCTGTACGAATTCAACTGTTCCCTCTGAACAAAACATTTTTGATGTTTTTAAGATATTATATTAAGTTCAAATTTAACTTGTATAGGTATGTGGTTGTATTAAGAATAACTATATTTATGTAGCCAACACTATATTTAAATTTAAACAAACTATCATCAGCGGCAAATAGCCCTTGTAGCTAAGTGCCGCAAATCTAATAGTATCTAATTGTGTAATTTATTGCCTGTAAATAGAGTTATAGTAATAATAATAACAATAATAAAAGTTTCTGCTCATATAAACATTACAATCAATGGTATTAGATACAATGATTATCTTTCTAACACCGATGGCTGATGATTGCTTTCCAGGAATAAGGTACTAATTCTTAGCTCTCTAAAGATAGAACAATCAAGGACCATAGAATAGGTATCATTGAACAACATTATAGCAAACATCTTAGGGTTGTTTTCTAATATTGATCATAACCTCGACGATAAAAGTAGGTAAGTTAATACATTAGAGCATGACTTCAGCAAAACATCGATTGGGGATTTGTGGTTCTCTAAGCAAAAGCATTGCTTCAAAGTGTTCAACATTCTGTCACTTTCTGTTCTATAAATTTGTCCAGCTATTAAATATTTCCGACACATACCTACGTACTTCTGATTTGAATTGAGTGTCGATTTGTTAAGTTTACATTTTGAATTTGCTTTTCCTGTTTTAGCTTCTAAATACAGGCCTTTCTCGCTCTCCTAATTGTGCTCTTCTGCTTAATAGTTTTTGTTCAACAAAGCTAGTTATGTGACTTCTTACTAATTGCGTGCATTCTAATTAACGTTTGTCTATGTATATTAAGGCGAACGCTGATTATCATTGAGTCAATACAACAGTCTAAACATTGAAAGTGCAAGCCAACGTACATAGTTTGAAGTAATAGCGAAACGTATCAAGAGTTCCAAATACCATCAAAAAGTCGCACCACACCCATAAACGAAAAAACACACTTTTGCTTGAGTATAAAATGTTTTTTTTTTTAATCAAGGCATTTTTTTTTTAAGTTTGCAATTGAAATGGAAAATTTTTTTTTAACAGGACAGTCAACAGTCAAGTTGATTCCGAATCTGTGAGCACGATGATGTTTTGTGCGTTTAGATCTTGTTGAAAGCTGCAATATCAACTGACTGGACATAGTCCTCGAAGGCTTCGATCTGTTCCTGAAGCAAATCAATTGAAACCTTTTCGTCCTCAATAACGCACATAATTTGCAATTTGTTGATACCATAGCCGACGGGAACCAGTTTGGATGCACCCCACAAGAGACCGTCCATTACGATGGTGCGGACGTTGGCCTCCATCTGCTTCATGTCGGTTTCGTCATCCCATGGCTTGACATCGAGCAGGACGGACGACTTTGCGATGAGGACGGGCTTCTTGGATTTTTTGGCAGAGTAGGCGGCGAGACGTTCCTCACGGATACGTGCTGCCTCGGCATCTTCCTCTTCGTCATCGGATCCAAATAGATCTACATCATCTGTAAAAAAAAAATAGAAAAGTTTAATACAACAAACACTATCAATCAATAAAATGCTTTAATACTAACCATCATCTTCAGCAACTGTGGGTTTAGCGCCAGCAGTTTGAGGCAAAGCTTGACCACCCCATTTCGAGGTTTCGACAGCCTCGAATGAAGCAATGTGTTTGTACCAACGTGCACTGTGTGGATAAATTGCTGCTGGTGCTTTGCCGAGTGCCTCGAACACAGATAAATCTGCCTTTGAAGGAGTGTAACTATGGGAAAAAAACGAAAATTATCAACGTGTCATTGTCTCCCGGCTTAACCTCAAAGATGAGATATTAGTGAACCAGGAAAACTTACCCAACGATGTAGCTGTTGTCGGCCAAGAATTTGTTCAATTCTTCAAGACCTTTTGGTGTTTTAACATCGCCGAAAGACATTTTTTCTGTGTTTTTTGATGAAATATTCGACCGTCGGGCAAAATGTGCTGCAACTTTCAATTAGTTTGACAACCGGAAAGGGTACACTTTGTGCGAGAAAAGGCAGTACCATGTTGTTTTTCAAATTTAGTCTTCAGTGGTGCCAAGTTTATTTTTTCCTTCGTTAAGTAAGGAGAATAGAATATAAGCTGGGATAACATTGTGATGCATTTTTTATACGGAATGTTTTTAAATTCAGCTGATGTTGCATAAGTCATTCAAACATAATACGCCTAGGAATCAGCGTTGCCAAGAACAACAAAATATGACGGGCCTTTTTGAGGGCCATTTGATAAAATTTACCGCCACTTTTCGTTGTAGTTTAAATTAATCTTGACTTTTTGTCTAAAATTGGAAAATTTCGTAACTAAAAACAAAAGACAACCTCTAAGCAACGTTGCATAAGTTTTATAAATAACTTCTTAGCGTTTAGAGGCATTTTAAAGCGTGCATAACTTTTAAAATACGTTTATAAATAGGGCTGTAACTATATAATCCATAATTTTGGTTTCAAGAAAGTATACCGGAAGCAGAAAAATGACTGTGTTCTTTCTGTTATTTGCAACAAACCGGATTTGTCTAGTATGTAATTTTAAATTAACTGAATACAGTAAGAAGTATTAACAATAAAATAAAAATTTAACTTCACTAGCTTCAAATGTAAACCAATCTCATATAGGTTTTAATGTGAATTGTTTACAATTTTCCATTGTTTTTGAATTCTCTCTATCAAGCTCTATCATTTTTGAGATATTGGCGTTTCAATCTTTCTATTTCCTCTGGTTCGCCCATTTGCGTGTGTTCCGATTTAGTGTTGGAAATAACGCGAAAAATGCGTATACCAAAATGTCTTCTGCAAAAAAGGGATAGCTCTTACAAACATGCAAAAACTGACTGACATGTATTTTGGTTGGTAATGTTTATTTACGTAGGAGCAACCGAGTTTAGTGTGTTTGATCTTAGCGGATCTCACTGTAACAACTTTAAAATCATCTGCAGCAAAAAAAACTTTCCATCTAATCTAGTGCAGATATTGCATGCAACCATATTTCCTTACGCTCAGCAGTTTGTTTATGATCACAAATGATCCATTTGAGTCTTGCATTTGTATTCATTAAAATATATATAAAAATGATATTATTAGAATCACGATTTGTTTTCGTGGTTGTTGGCCATTTTATCATGTATCCTTTGGGAAGGAAATTATTATTTTGAAATATTCTTCATCGCTCGAATTATATCACGAAGTGAAACTAAGTTATTTTTTTTTATATACACTTCTAAGTTGCAAGCAACTTGAAAACTATGAGCAGAGCAATACGCAGAAAGACAATTTTATTGAATACTATTTGTAGTCTCCATGACATTGAAACATTGCTCGTGGGGACGCGTTGTAATAAACAGAAATTTTCCGGCACACAAAGTGCTCCTATAGGCTCATCACTTCGTGCAAAAAATAGTATACACATATCGTCGGCTTAGAGTGAAAACCTGCTAACTCCTTCAAAGAAGGAAAAAAAATGATATGCGTGTTGTCATACATTCTTTAGAAAAAACACTATAAAATATATTAAATATTTTTTAACCTTTTTACAAAAAGCTTTTATGTATGCTCTCCCTCTCTCAAGCGATTTAGACAACTTTTATAGAACATACATAAAAATAACTGTAGGCATAGTTATCTGCTATCACAGACACAAATAAACCAAAAAGTCTACGACACCAAAATATTTCCCAAATTTCGCATGAAATTTTAATGAAATTGGGTAGATGAAGAATCGAATTTGTGGAGTGAGGGCAATTTAGAGATTTGTCCGAATTTGACTATTTTATTGTACCTCACCATCAGTGAGTGCTTTGAATATAGGAAACATTCTTATTAGTTTTACATCCCCCACTTGATTTGGCATAACTGTTTCGTAACCGTTGTGACATTTGCCTCTGCAATTTCACAGCTGCCACAACACAAACTCCAAAAATGGCACATTTCAAACTGTTGGTTTTATCTCTTTCGCACTACTTCACTCATCGTATCCCCATTCGAAAATAATATATATGTATACATAAAAAAAGTTGCGCGAGAGAAGGATCCGACAAGAAGTGTTTTCATCCTGCGAAAAATTCCAATTTTCCTGCATACAAAATTGTAATTCCTTCCTAAATGTACCCTTAAATTGTTCGTTAAACAATCACAATTCCATTGCAATTATTTGTTTTTATTCTTGTGCCGCGTTTTGCGTCGTGAAAACAAAAATAAAATACTAAAAAAGTGTGATGCTGATGAGGTTTCTTTTAACTTGCTGTTCTGTTCTCTTATGTGAAAAAGCATCGAGGGGGGCAGAACTGCAAACATAATCTATTAAATAACAAAAAAAAAAAAAAACTGTTGTCCAATGTGATTTCAAAGACGACAAAATTAGAACTCTGCAAGAAAAAGAGTCCTTAGGGTGATTGTGTGGCCAGTGGCCTTCCCTAGGGACGGCTTACCATTTTGTACATCTCTCTCTCCCCTTTTGTTATCCATCTTTATTCAACCGGTTCTAATGTTACAAATTTACTTCCTTTTTTTGGTCTCGTTTTAGGAAAATCTTCGTATATAAAATTCTTGTGCGTGCGTGTGGGGAAGTGAATGGAAGAGAATAGAAGCGAAAGAAAAACGAACGGACTTTAGAAAAAAACACAGTATTTTTCGATTGTGAAATTTGTTAAAAATTAATTCTTCAAAATACACAAAAATATGAAGAGACGAAATGCCGATTGTGGCAAAATACGGCGACCGATAAAGCGTAATAAAATTACGGAAGGAATGTACGGCAGGTGAGTTCGAATTACATTGTTGTTGTTGTTAAATGATCCTTGGGGCAAGATTTCGATTTGCATGTTTTAACTTGATCTGCGTCTGTTGCTATGATGACGGCATGTTTGTGGGGTATTATTTTGTTGTTACCTTTGACTACCCACTCGGTCGTATTCGTATCCCTCTGTCTGCCATTTCCGGGAGATAGTTGGAAAATTCAATTGCAGAAGAGGAAGTAATCGAAGTATAGCATCGTCATGGGATGCAATTGCGTTACTTTCCTGCATCTTTGCGGTGTTGTCGAAGACATTTTTGCTGTGTTGGGTAACAAGTTGCCAATAAGTGGATATTGCATCGATTTATGGGCACATGCTCGAACTATATACATATGTATGTAGATGCATATTAAGATTGGTTTGTGTGGATACATTTAGTACCTACGCAATTTCTATGTTGGACCGTGATTTTGGAAAAATAATGCTCTTGCTTACGCTTACCTAATCCAAATACATACTCAGAATTTCTTTAAAGATTTTTAAGGCTTATGTCAAGGAAATGAAAACAGCAATCATTTCAACTTGGAGCTAAAGATATTCAGGCAGCGACACACTGTCTTATGTCTTCACAAGATTATTGGGCTAATGCAAAACAGCCGGAGACACCGGTAAATGGAACCAAATCGATTTATTTTCATTCTTGTCTACTTGGCAAAATAGCTAGCTAGAAGATCGTCGGCATAAGAATTGACACATTTAGGCCAGTATTGGTATTGTGACATTATCTACTAAATATGAACATCTTTTAGTCTCCGTTTAATTTTAGATAATTTGTTTTATTTTAAATTATTTACTTTCTTGCGGTTCTAGTATAGGTACTTATGGTGACTTGAAATAACGCCAAACGAAATAAAGCCAAATTCAAAAAATTTAGAATTATTTCCATTCTAAAATCGAACCGCTTGCGGAAAGAGGATTGTAATCCCTTAATCCCTCGTAGCGTGTCACTAAGGTACTGTTGCCAAAGCCGCCTTATTTAAAAGTTGGCATTATTTCGTTTGGCGTTATTTCACGTCACCGGTACTTATCCCTTTTTAATGGTGAGATCCCACCCTCTGGCGAGCTATGCTTAGACAAGTAAGGAATACGCTTGGAACTACACAGATATCTCCCTTTTCAATCCTTTTCTCCATATCTTACTCTAGCTAGCATCCAACTCGGATGCAGACCTATAGAGTTGAATGGAAAATGCAGTAAGCTACTAACTCGATATCATAGATGAAGTCCATGGACTAATTTCATATTTTAACATTTATAGGTATTGAGTACGTCGCCTCCTTTTATCGAAAATATTATAAGGATTAAAAACCATCTACATCACTCCATCCCTACTTTACCGCCTCTTGGAGACGCCGGTTTGAAGCCAAAATATATCTGCCTTTGATTCCGACTAAGCTGGTCGCGCCCCAATTTTACGAGATGGGTTCTTTGGCATGTAAACTCGCTCGGATTGTTGAACTTCTTATTCGATCAAGCGTTGTTGCTCCTGCTGTCATGCGAAGAATCTTTTTTTTAGCTGCTGCCAATAAACCTTCATATTGTACATTGTTTGTCACATGCATACCGTTTGTGAGCGGTATAGACTCTTACTTTGTGCTTATGAGGCATTTTGTATCCATCCCGCAAAATTATATTGAGTATCTATGTACATACGTATTAATTAAAGCAAACAATGTATTAATTTTGTTATTATGTAACACAGCACTGATGTTCTGTATGCAATTGAGTTCTTGTTTGTTTCATTTAGTCGATTTATTAACAGAGTACACTTGCAAAGAACAGATATCATTAAAGTACCAGTTATTTGATCAGTTAAAAGAAGCAAATATGTTAGTTATGTAGGCATCGATCAGTGTGTTTTTTAAAGCAATAGGTATTAGTTATTTACTTAGTTCTTATAATTTCTTATCAACAAAATTAATTACAAAAAAACCAATACCAGTGGCTCTACGTAGAAGAAAGTTATTGTTGCCAATTGTTTTGCTACTACTGCAGAGTATGCAAGGAACAGCAAGTCTTTGTACTTCTGAAAACAATCGCCGAATTTTGTTACTGTTGATGGTACTTGGTACTCATATATTAGTCACTGGTTAGTTCGTCACTGAGTCAAATCCAATGCTGATGTGGAGTGCATTGTTGGGTAATCTAGCAGTTTTTGTTGCTGACATTTTTACGGGTATAATCATTTTTGTAACACCTCTTAACATTCGTCATAGACCCCTAAAAGTAAAAATCATTAAAAGTCATTGGTTTTTAGGCCTTAAATTTTGAGCTAGGAAGCCAAGTTTTGGAACATGAATGAAGACGTTCACAAAATATATAGCGGACTACCGAGTTTTTTATGTTTCTTGTGATAAGAATTAAATGGTCCTTCCGAATCTTTAGAGGTTGCCTGTTTTCTTACGAAATAATGTTACAAAGACATATTACCTTAGCCGATTTGAAAAATTACTAGTTTCGATCGAAACCTAAATCAATGAAAAAATGCCAATGCTCTTAGCAAAGCGAAGAAAATTGGCTAGGTCAATTTAAGGTCATCTTCACCAAAATTGTTTCCTGATTCTTGTCAACCTGATTCTGGAAAATGCCGGACAATCGTACTAAGAGTGGTGCTGTGCACTCATATAGGCACGACCATCTAACACTGGTAATGAGCAATACCTAGTTACGCGTATGTCCGAGTTACACGTACTTCTAAGATTGGAGGTGATCCCAGCAGCAGGGCTATCTGAGAATATATATTGTACAAGGCAGGGCTTTCATCATTCTGGCTGAAGGTACATTCGCAGCAGTTACGATAGCGACATAAGAATACAAATAGTTTTATCCGACAATCCCTAGAGTAGACTCTGGAAAAACCGTCCATGCTGTAACCAAGAGCAATAAGAATATGAAGTCTGAAAATATGTTTTACCATCAATAGGATTCGTCAGAATTTGTCGGTGAGCGTTCTTCCTATACCGGGAGTCTTATGTTTTATCCGCAAAACGACATTGGTCTTATATTTTGTACATTCATACTAGCAAAGCTATTGTTGGGAGAAATTTAATCTAATAAAGTTCCACGAACAACTCAATAATTCCAATTGTGGAAACTTTGCAATTCATTAAATATTTTTTTAAACTCACAAATCGTCCTTAGCATGATGTCCTCAAAAGGTGCTCACTAAATTTCCTCTCTTTCCTTCTATTTTCAGCACCACAGTTCTGTACATGAAATTCTTAGTACTCTGGGCCATTGTGATAACAGCCGATTTTATGTTTATGTTTCGATTTGAATTTTTATGGCCTTTTTGGCTACTTCTACGCTCAGTCCATGATTCATTCAAATACAAAGGATTGGTTAGTACACAGTTTGAGCTGCCTACAAGTTTATACAATCGACCTCAATGTGTTCTTCTTCTTCTTTTCTAGGCATTTTCTGTGTTATTTGTATGCATAGCAATTACATCAGATTTGGTGTGTTTATTTTTCATCCCAGTGCATTGGCTTCTATTTGCGGCCAGCACATATGTCTGGGTACAATATGTGTGGCACACGGGTAAGTGTTTAATTGAATTCGATTATTTGGAAGTGTTAATGGTAATGACAATTCTATTTTCAGACAAAGGAATCTGCCTGCCTACAATTATCCTTTGGATGTTATTTGTTTACCTGGAAGCAGGAATCCGATGGAAGGACAGCAGACACATGCCACACTTGGATTTGTGTCGACCATTTGCTGCACATTGGTATGTTTTATACGCATTTCATATATGAATGTTATTGCGACATTGTCCCTTATAGTATTGGTTATCCGGTTGTCACACTGGGCTTTGGATTTAAGAGCTATGTTGGCTATAGAATGCGTCAGCGCAAGCAACGCGAAGTGTCAAAAGAAAATGAATTCTACATGCAGTTGCTGCAACAAGCCCTGCCGCAAGAAGAGAATCAAGATGACACAACATTGTTAAACCCAGTGGGTGCGGCGGCGATTTCGACGACGTCGACAACAGCGGCGAGCACCTCCACACAAAATGGATCAGTAACGTCTGTAACACAAGGACAACAGAACAACATTGACCCACATCAGCATAATCATAATCACCATAACAATCAGTTGGCAGCGTCGTCCCTGACGTCGTCGACATCCTCATCGTCTTCGTCCACATCGGCATCGTCAGCGACAGCGACGAGCAACGATGACAAGAGCTATGTTCAAATAGCTGGACAATTTCAGCAACAGCAAGTTGGCGGCAGTAGTGTTCATCATCATCATCAGCAGCAGCATAATAACCTAAATAATAATAACTCTAGTTCTAGTTCAAGTAAAAACGCTCAAACAAGTAATCGCTCTGAATTTTTCAAGAGACCTATAAAACTACTAAATTCACTTTGTTTGATAGGATCAGGATCCTCAACAAATAGTGGCAGCTCCGGCAACGCCACCAACGCTACAGGGTCTACTTTAAATGGCCATCTGAGTGTCGGCACTGGTGGTGGTGGTGGTGGTGGTGGCGTTGGCGGTGGCGCCAACAACACCAAGAATAATCGCCGCAGTGTGGATAAGGATAATAACAGTAGTGTAGCGACGGCGACAGCCAATAGTAGTCGCAGCCATGTCACGAACAATTCATCTCAAAAAGACCACTTTACCGCCACTGCGGCAGGGGGTAAAATGGTCAATAACAATAGTTACCACATAAGTGAATTGAATGGCAGCAGCAATAATAAAGATTGGGGGGATGGTGGTGCGGGAAATTACACAACTGCCACACCATCCCAAAAAGATAAGAATAGCAATAACTATGACAGTGCGAATGTAAGCTGTCACCAGCAACAACAACAACAGCAGCACAATACAAGTGATTCCAATTTCGGAGGTTGCGGGTCAACGAAAAAGCCCGCGACGCAATCTTCCTCTGGTCAACCAAATGGAAATGTGATCCAGTATGAAGTGGAGGAAGTGGTTGAACCAATCGAGAAAGTCAAAGGTGAGTTTATTATTGTATTTTTTTTTTTAACATGGAACAACCTGCTTAATGCACACACTTTCTCTCCAGGACGTCGTAATCGCTCCAAAAAAGACTCATCTTCCAAGGACAATCATCAAAATCACCATACAAATAACAACACATCCAATCACTCCAACTCAAATCATTCTCATCTTCATCATCAACATCAACATCAAAATCAAAATCAACATCATAATCATAACAACAACAACAATACGAATCACAGCCACAGCGCAAAGGATTCCAACTCGGACACTTCGAGTATATCGTCGTCGGCATCGGTAGCTTCATCAACATCAACTATTGCCAATTTAGCCGCACAGGTCGTAGCGAAAATCTGCGAGAGTTGTCTGAAATTGGAAGCCGACGTTAAGAAGTATCGCACCGAGATCAGTCATATGAAACAAATCGAGAACGAGTTGCGTCAGAAACTCGAAGCGAATCTTACCACGAAGAGCTGTTTGCAGGCCAAACAGAAGGAATGTGATGATTTAGAGAAGCGAATTCAAGAGCTCACCAGTTTGCGGCAACATGACATGATAACTCTGCAAATCACCGAGCGTCGGCTGACTGAGGAGCGCCGTCAGAAGCAATCAATCGAAGCACAATTGAACAATGAGAAGAAGGCACGCAAGGTCGCTGAGGATAGGGCTAGTCGCCCGGAATGTAGTGAGGCTTGCAAGCAGCGTAAACAACAAATGGAAGCTGAAATCAAACAACTTCGACGTGATCTCAAAACTGCCGAAGAGGCAAAAGAAATGGCTCAACAGCAAGGAAGAAAGTTCGAACAGGAGGTAAGTAGTGCTCCCATAGAGGAAGTTTTGTTTTCATACTTTTTTGGTTTTAGCTGCGAATGTTGGAGGCTGAAATACGAAGCCGCGACTCCCAGCCAAGCATGTTAATGACGGCGCTGGCAGCAATGCAGGACAAGAATTGTACCCTCGAGAAGAATCTATCAGCTGAAACGAGAGTTAAGCTGGACTTATTCTCGGCTCTGGGGGAGGCCAAGCGGCAATTGGAAATCAAAGAAAGTAAGTGTACTATATTAAGCGAGATATATGCAAACTGCATCTCATTTGCTTGTTTTTTTTAGATCTCTACCGTTCAAAAAAAGACGAAGTGCACGATTTGAAAGCGAAAATTGCTCAGTTGCTGGCTGTTATGCCCACGGATAATCTTTGTTTGCCGACATGTAGTAACACGGGTAGTTCTATGTTGCGCATGAATGACACACCACCACTACAAGGTCCATCTAGTCCAATGATGGGACTTGGACCACCAACTTCACATCAGCAAATCTTAAGTGGCCATCAACTTAATCAGAGAGTCTCAAACTCAGGGGTTAACAGCAGTCAGCAGCAACAACTACAACAGCAACAACAACAACTGCAACAGCAGCAGCAACAACAGCTCCAACAACAACAGCAGCAACAACAGCAACAACAGCAGCAGCAGCAACAACAACAACAACAACAACAACAACAACAACAGCAGCAACAACAACAACAGCAGCAACAACAACAACAACAACAACAGCAGCAGCAACAACAACAGCAGAATGTCGTAGTGTCACAATCATCAGTTGTTGGCGGAGGCGGTGTACCCGTCTCACAATCGGGAACCTCCAACTTGGATCCCAATGCCAGTGTCTACACACCGAAGAACCCAAATTCAATGGTTGGCGGCAATCAGAATACCGATGCCTGACATAAACGCCGTCAAGTTTGAGATTATTATTTCGATCATAGAATTTAATCTACGCCACAGAGACAGAACTAAGGAGCAACCGAGAAAAAGGGAGAGAGTGAGTGGGGGAAAAATATAAAAACAAAGTGAGCGAAATTTACTTTGCGTTAATTAATTTATGTTGAGTGCTCCTCTTTAATTTTACTTTCGAGAAAAACCAAACGACTATTATGAAGTTATTTTGATTTGACGATGGCCACACCGTTTTCGCGAACGTAGCCGCTACAATGAAGGCACAATTTGAAGTTAAACATTTCTTATTTTCTTTGCGCAATGAATTTGACATTATTATTATTTTTTTTTTTTAAATAATGGTTTGCGTTCGAATTTAATTTTCCTGAGATATAGGGATGAAAGATAAGATACAAAGCAAAACATAAATACTACTACTACTACGTACTTAGTCCGAAATCTAGGGCTTAACCTGGCACTACATCGTTCAATCGTTTCTTTGCCTTTTTAAATTCTTTTTTAATTGCGTTACAAGTCATGTTATCTCTATCTTAATTCAAACCGCTAAGTTTTTTTTCTTCAAAGCTATTTTTGTTTAAAAAACAAAAACTTTTAGTTAGCATATTGACAAATAGCTAAAATTTTTTTTTTATTGTGTCAAGGCCGATGATAACTATTTCTACATGTTTTAATTTCGCTGTTCTGAATAAGCATGTCTTCGATGAAAGCAGTGTTTTGCAAAATTTTTTGATATAAAAGAATCAAAGCAATCGACGGAAAATTATGTTTTTAAGAAGAAAGATCATACACTTTCATTGACAAAATCTACTGACAGTCATTGTATAAAAGACCTCACCTTTAGCTTTGTAAATGTCTTCCCGAGATCATATGTTGAGGTTCCGTGTTGAATTTTACCCCCAATACTTTCTTGGAATTTATTCGGAACTCAACTTCGTTCTTTGTTCCAAATTTGTGCAGCGATATTTCCTAACAAACTGGGAATACAGATCGATAGAGAAAAAACAACAACAAGCTTGACACTAGACAACTTGAGAAACCAACAAGCTGATACAATCAGTCAAAACCTCTTTCAGTTTGTCCTTTAACTAAGTTTGCAAATGGAATTTTTGCCTCCAAAGAACTTATTTTATTGGTGTTTGCGAACGTATTTATATCGTTAGCCTTTATGTGGTTTCTTCTTTCGTGGAAGTAAAGGAATATAACATGAACTTCTTAGTGCTGCGTAAAATGTGAGTTAATAGTTCTGAATAAGTAAGCAATTGCAAAATGTCTAAATGACAGTACATGCATTTCTCCCACTTATCATATACTGTGGTTACCCCATTTCCAATTTCTGATTGTTCAATAAAACCACTAAATAAGATTGTAATGCTAAAGTTATGTAAAGATTTCTTATGTCAGCTTCTCGTTCTGCATCGCTCCTTACACTAAAGACGCATTCCTTTACCATGTAGTAGGTATGTCTCGCTTCATCTAATTTCTCACCAAACAGAGACATTTTAGAACCGAATGTTGCTTTCAAAAACTCAGCGACACTTCAAAGTTTATTTTCCTTCCTCGCGCTAACTATTTCGTATGACAAGCGTTCAACAGCCTACCAGGCTTTACCGGGTGTAGTAAACCCGTTGTTTTTGAAGTGGTGCTTGCCTAAAATAACCTAAATATTTGTTTTTCTATACACGCAAGTGTTGATTATGCATCACACACATTCGTATAGACTATCTAAAGCAAAACAGAAAACCTGATGATCTCCTGTGAAACTCAAAATATTTCCTATTTTTGTACTTAATTTAAGAATCTTTGCTTTTGGCATCGCTCCCTTCTACCAACAACTACTATTTTTTTTATCTTCTGCCTTAAAGTCGCGATCGGCTTTATCGTAACTTTGCTAAGCTGAAAAAAGAAAAATGAGTGCATAATTGCCACATACAAAAGTCTCAAATGTGTTATAAATGTAAAAGTTTATTGCAACAATTGATGTCACAAAAGAACCAATGTTACCCTAAATAGATGACAAGCAAAAGCATAATGAAACTTTAAAGTAAGTTGATGGATAGAATAATAATAACATCGCGAACTCAAATCATGTAACGCATTACATCTCCGAAAATAAAACAAACTTTCCAACAACCTCAGATTATATGAAAAGTTTTAGCAATATTGTTTGGCTCTCCACAAGTGTAAAACAAAAACACACATTTGTTCAACCACTTACTATCTCTCAGCCCTACTCTCTCTCTCTTTCTTTTGATCTCCCTCCAAATACGAATCCCCTCCTACTCACTTTTTAATTAATTTTCGTTGTGATTATGACTATTGAAGTATATATTTTGAATTTTTTTTTATTAAAAAAAAAAAAAAAAAAAAAACTAATTGAAGAAAACGACTGATTTTGTATAATTTAATTTTGAACATTATTATTTCACTAATTATGATTTTTTTTTTTTACTAATTTTAGAAGAAAAACCAATTGCGTTTTATTCTTTTTTTTTTATGTACTACCTTTGATGAATTTGCTTTAAGTTTAAGAATAAAAAAAAGTAAATAAAAAGAAAGGCCATCACAAACTTTAATACACATTTTCGATCCTAAAAATTGAGTTGTTCCTTTCGGTTTCTTTTTTTTTTTTTTTAAATGTTCTTTTTCGTATTTTCTTTATATTTGTTTAAATAATAATAATCAGCCAATAAGAGAGCATACAATTTATATTTATTGTACAAGAATAAGCTTATTATTAATTTAATATCGAATGATTAAGAATAAAAAAAAAAAAGAAAAACATACAAGAAACGTATAAAAATAGACGAAAAACCAATGAATCTAATTTTTTGTCGAAACGAAATAAAAATAAATCAATTTATTAAATGAAGAACGAATAAGATGATAAAAATTGTTGGACGAAGACTTATGCGATTCACATCCTCCCATTTTAATTAATTAATGAATTATTATAAATTAATTTTTTTGAAATAAAAAAAAAAAACAAAAACAAATAATAAAAAAAAATGTAAAAGGTTCGCAAACTACGCAAAAAAAAACAAAACAAATGAAATACCAACTGATGATTGAAATACTCAAACAAACATATTCAGCATTTTTTAATTTTTCTTTTTATAGATCGTATGCCAAAAGCATTCACTTTAACTTATGTCTCTTAGTTGTGATACCTGGCTCGTATGTAAATATAAAATGACATTGATCCCAAAGACGAGCTTTCGCTTAATAGATGAGACTAAGAACTGATTCGTAAGTGAATGCTTTAAGTGTCCGAAAAATTTTGTGTTTTTCTAGGACAGAGACATTTTAGCAGTCGTCATACACTCACGCCGAATTATTTTTCTTATTAGGGTGCAAAGTTTTTTAAGTAAGTATTGGTTAATAGTTATAAAATTATTACGAAAGTGTAATAAGTGCTTTCGTTTGGTAAGCTAAAATTGGTGTAAGAGGTGTTAGTGCTACTCTTCTTTTTTTATACCCTATCCTAAGGGTATATTAATTTTGACACATAGTTTGTAACACCCCTTAATATTCGTCGTAGACCCATAAAAGTATATATATTTATGATCAGGATCAAATCCTAAGACTATTTAGCAATGTCCGTCCGTCCGTCCGTCCGTCCGTATCAACTTTTGAGGCCTTTAAAGTTATGCTAGGAGGCTGAAATTTGGAGCATATACTCCCTAGGGTCCCGAAATGGTAAAGTGTTAAAAGTTTTTAAATCCGCCCACTGCCACGCCCACAATTTAGAAAAAACCGTTTTAAGGCTTAAGTTAGAGAGATAAAGTTGTAAAACCTTCACAAGATATGTAGGTACTGCCTACCTTTATAAATTTGTCATATAAAGTTTTTTGCCACGCCTACTTTTTGTGGGCGTTTTTCACTAAAATGCTGTTTTCTTTGAAAATTTTCATAGAAATCGAAAAAAAATGTTTAACAATATATTTAGCCAATATTTTTTCCAATATATTGCCCATACAAAGTTTTTGGCCACTCCCACCTTTTGGGGGCGTTTTTTCAAAAAAATATTTTTTTTTCTTTAAATTTCATAGAATGAAATAAAATGCTATCCATAATCTTCCTAATGCTTTTTTTCTTTGGGGTACATAGGGATAAGGATAGGGTATCATACTGTTCGCCCCAAGCGGACTGTAGCCTTTCCTTATGTTTTTTTTATAATTTCCTATTACTCTTTGTAATTCTTGTTTCAACGAAAGAATTAATGTTTATCATCCAAACATTAATTCTTTCGTTGAAACATCTGTCATGGTCTCTAGGCCGTACATTTAAACTTACCCCTGTCAACTGCATCTTTTAAGAATAAAAAAAGTACATATTGGCTAAATTCCAAAACGTCAAAAAAAATTCTTTATGAATGCCACTGCTTTTCTGATGCCATGTTGTAAATTCTCTTGCGCTGCTTTGCATTTGTTATGCATCATAATCATTCACGATTGATGCGTTTAAGAAAAGTATGCATTGCATCATAGTAAGCAGTTTTGCATTTTGGAACGCTTGATTAAGCAGTAATGCAGAAGTACTGCGTTTTGGAATTCAGCCATTTATACATGGAGAGCGAATGAGGAGCAAAGCTTCAGCTCGCAGAATCTGCGACTCTAATGTCTAGGGACAACGCAAGGTGGCGCCCACATGTGAAACTTGGAGTGCGCCACTGTAGGCAGTTATGAAAGACCGCGCTTATTAGAAAGGGTAATTGGTAAAGACCCAGGTTCACCCCGGGCTAAAGCGCCACTAAGTAAGTATGTATCTTCATCATATCATCGATTTAATGGTAAAACTCATTACAAGTACCAAATTTTGTAATAAAATATTTATAAGGAATATTAGGAAAAAATAAAGAGGCATACTTTTTAGTGCAGGCATTAACCCTGTATTTAAATTAAATTTTCTCCTTTTGTCTGTTTTGTTAATTAATGAGTTTTACCTTTGAACAGACGATATTGCCTGTTGTGTTAAGAGCCAGTTGTATTTTCACATGCTGTATAGTCCTGTTCTGTGCATCTGCTGCTACTGTTTATGTGATCACCCCATCGCAATTTTTAATGATTGATCGTTGTAAATTTGTTCGCCTCGACCGATTTAATGATACCTTTACTGCTGGCAGATAATCTCGCCACGAGCCTTGTTATTTTCGTCTTCGTACTTATGAATAAACTCGACCACAGCTAAACCTAACAAATATTCACCTCTCTATTTTACATATACATACACAACTCTTCCAAACTCCTATTATGCCTGTTGAGTTATTCAGCCGACAAAAGTCGCATAAAAATTCAAACGTCTGTTTATAGTAGATTGTTAGTCGTCTCGCGACTTTTGCTTTACGACATTGAATACGTATTTTTTTTTTTACAAAGAAAGGTTAATAAATTCTGTTCTCGCTTTGATAACCGTTGCACTTTTGGACAGCTTACCCTTTTATACAATCAATAAAAAATGTTGACAGTAATGAAAAAAATCTTTTATTATTATTTTTTTAAAGAGCTCAAGTTAAGAACAGCTTCCAGCTAGCAATTCGAGGTTAAAAATGTGTAAGGGGTTTTCAAATCCGACCGCTTACACAAAAATAAAAAAAAAACGGTTTTGTTGCTCAAGTTGATGAAGTACATAGTTATGGTCTATACAAAATTTTTGTAAAAAAATTATTTTTTAGCAATTCGTCCACACAAAATTTTAAGCCACTCCAAGTTTTTAAGGCTAAGCCACACAGTAATCAGCTTCCAACAGTAGTCGGCCATTTCTTCCACTTTTTGCCTCCGAATAGATGTATATGCAAACATTTCAACCACAATTAAAATGGAGTCATTCTATCAACAATTTCAATTAAGTATACCATACATTCACACTATAAATTCCTTAAACAATGATAGAAAACCCCATTTTTAAAAAAAGTGCTAACGTGAACATGTGCAGATGTGAAGAACCCCTTTATTTTTTTACTAAATATAGTGCTCGAAATACATGTACGTTTTTATCGATTTTGTGTAGGATTTTCTTTATTAAAAAAACTTTTTCCTGGATTGCGTAAATATAAAACAACATTTTTAATAATAAATTCGACAAAAACTAGGAGGCTGACTATTCGGATACGTTTTTAAGTGTTTAGTCCAGTACTCAGTCCTAACACATTTCACAATTTTCTACAATATCATTAAAATTGTTATACAAGTCGATTCTGTTATTCTGAATTGTATAAATCTCATTTGAGATTCATTTATTGCAATTTTCCCAGTAATCGGCCTCCCTTAAAAGTTTTTGCGTGCAATAGGCTCAGCTCTGGTAATCCTTGCCCAAGTAGTCAGCCTACGATGTTTTGGGTCTGACTGTTGGTATTTCAGGCGGATTTTTGATATATCAGAAAATTTTCTTAAATTTGTTGTTTGGACAAATATCTACTTACTTTAAAATGTGTTTAGATAAATTAACACAACATAAAAAGTTTCTATAAATTTTAAAATGAGAAGCCAAAAACAATGTTTTTTTTAAAGGTATGTAAATTTTTGTTGGGTAAATGAAATCAGATCAAATTCTTATCATTTTCTGTGCAATTCGGTCTA
The DNA here is from genome assembly GCA_963576555.1 of Ferdinandea cuprea. Taxonomy (NCBI): domain Eukaryota; kingdom Metazoa; phylum Arthropoda; class Insecta; order Diptera; family Syrphidae; genus Ferdinandea; species Ferdinandea cuprea. The sequence goes on from OY754958.1 coordinate 59,957,268, forward strand.
CAAAATGTTATAAACTGTTTTTGTAGCTATATCTAATAGTTCCGAGGATATGTTTACCATTTAGAGAAGTTATACCTCAAAATCGAAAATGTTTCCTTCCATTTGATGTGATAGTAACCCCAAGTTATTTGGCATAACAGTTTCTTTTCGTCTGATTTTCATGCATTTTACCTTGGCGGACGTATACCACCTGTGTAGTTACTTAGGGAAATTTCATACTGAAAGCGACTTATTGATCGAAAACCATGATCGGCTTTTTATATATTAAAAAACACTTAAAAGAATGAAGAAACCTAAAAACCCAAAAAGTTTGAAAATAATTGGAGCAATATCTTCTCAAGAATGGAGCTAATTTTAAAAGAACACAGAAGATCAAAAATAATGTGTGAAGTTTGTGTTTTTGTTATTTTTTTTACGTTAAAGTTTATTATAAAATTAATTTAAATTTTGTATTCCTTTATTTATATTACGTACAGGTCTTCAAAGTCAGAAATGGCACTAAAAGGCTGACTAGTGGGTAGGTTACCCTATTATGTTTTTGGTTTACTTTGTTACGATATGGGCAAGACCCTACGACACCGAATATGGGTTTATATGAAACGAATCACTACAACGAACTATAGCATTTCCCTTTATTTTAAGTCACTCTGTGAAGCTTAGAAAATACAACTTAGCTATACATACTTACTTCAACAACAATTTCTTATGGAGTGGACCAAAATTGTTATTATTGGTTTTGACGTTTTGACGTTTTGACGTTTCTTTCCAAAACATTTTGCGAGTACATATTGTCTAAGTTGAAAATCAAAACCCGATTCATTTGCGCTGCCAATGAGTGAGTGATATTTACAATGACGACCAATTTCTGTAATTTAATGATAGCGATATTACCCTTTAAATATTTACAACTGTAATTGTTTTTTTTATTAAACTATCACTTAAGAAACAAAACTCTATACTTTAGAAAAAATATATAAATCTAAACAATAAAACATTCTTAAGACGACGGCGGCTTTTCATTCGACCGACTCCACTTCAGAACATACTCTCTTAAGCTGGAGACCGCCAGTAAAGTTATGGCGTCCGTTTTCGCTACGAGCAAACTTCGACAAAAACTTTCATTGCTTTCTGCTCCCGCTGAGCCATTCTCCTTGATGCAAACCACACAATTGAAAACTTGCTCACCATACAGTCTTTGCGCACATGAAATCAGTTTCTCCAACTGGCCCACGGGCAAAACTTGCTGCGAATCAGCAGCTGTAGTTTTGTTCAAAATATTCACCAGTTTTGCGAAATTCTTCTCGGAAATTCGTCCCGACAGGTTGGGCAATAGTCGCAGTAACAATCGGTGAATGTCCGACTGAATGTGGTGGAAGTTGTGAAATTTCTTTTCACTAGCCTTGATGGCATACCACAAGTTGTTGATGATGCTTATGATTCCTTCGATGATGTCAAAGTGATAGAATTCCACCGCGGTGAGAACACTATTTAGCCACGGAATGATGCCCACGTGCTCGATCATAATCTTCGACGAGCCAGGAATCTTCACGCAGGTGGACAGCACTGACAAGATCTGTAGATTGACGTCTAGTGTCGACATGCTGCTCGAATAGAATCCCATAAGGGCTTTAAACGTGCTTTTGGTGACCAAAAGAAAGAGATCCGAGCTGCCTTTCACTCCGTTGCGAATGATTTCGATGATGTACTTTCGGAAGGTGTGGTGCTCAATCTCTGGACTGTGAAAGAACACGTTAAATTCAGGTACGCAGAGGAAGTTGAAGGTTTCCTTAAGTCGAAGGAACATTGTGAGCTGTTTGTATAAAGTGTTCGTTGGTTCGGTGGTCATGTTGATTGTTTTTGCGAGGAAGAGTCCAGAAATATAGGGAACGCGAGGAATACCGCTGTTCTTCTTGTGCTTCAGCCAATCGTTGCGCAGAGCGTCCAATCCGTTTTGAATGTTGTCGTACCCCTGCTGCCAGAGGAGTTTTTCGTAGAAGTTGCTGTTTTCGAAATGCTGACGATATCTCAGTTGGACGCATCCCGCTGCCATCCGTAATTCCTTGTCCTGACTTGAAAGCGATGCAAAAACAATCGAAAGGAGACCATTCTGGACTGGTCGCACTGCGTGTGAGTAGATTTCCGGAGCGAAACACATCGACATGAGTGGCACAATAAACGCCGGATCGTAGCATTCGTCGAAGAGATTGTCCCGCTTGGGACAGAGCCGAAGTTCCATTTCATCAAAGTCAGTTTGGCCGCGTTCGATGCTTTTCTCGAGGAAATTGCTGCCAAACGAGGCCAAGTGAGCGTTAAATGGATCTTCAAAAACCATCTTTGGAAGCTGGCTGCTGGGATCCAACTTCCGCCAGATTGGGAAGTTGTCGATGGTGTATTCGCTCACTTGACGATCTACGAGCGACATCACTTGAGCCACGGAGGTTTCTTGATGTTCCAAATTAGTATTCTCCTGCTGGTCGTCTCGGAGCGAATAAAATGCGATCGCTGATTCGCCCCAAATGAAGGGACGGTACTTATGAAGGCCAACATCGGCTTCTTCATAGAGCTGGAGTATTGCCAAAGTATACCGATCGGAATAGGATAACTTTGCTTGGTACGCCGCAAGAATAATTGGAATCTGCGTAGTCTGCAGGGCACTTGGGCACTTTTTCGCCAAAATGTAGAGCAAATGCATTATTTGAGTTTTGACAGCAGTCGGATGGTTTAGAAGAGCAATACTATGGAATTTTGAATGCGTAAAAATCATTTCAAAGAGCTGCCCAGCTTCCTGGTTCTCCTCTTTGTCCGTGTACAGACTATCGCACAGGAGGGCAAGCATTTTCAAAAGCTCGCCATTTACATGGTCGACTGAAGATCGATTCTCTTCAGTTTCACTCATGTACATCCCGGACTTAAGGGCGTTCTTGCAGAAATTCATCCAATTCTGCGATTGCAAGATCTTTTCAAAGTTAACCGACTTGTTGTTGTTTTTCGACTGCAACCACTGGAACAGAAAGAATCCGATCAAGTTGATTTTCTCTTCATCAAGGGCGTCTTTTTTCAGCACAATTGTTAGCATTTGAATTAATAAATTTACGAACTGGACAAATATCTTTCCGAAGACTTCGCTACTCTCGGGATCTTCGATGGATTGCAGAGCCTTTTGGAAGATTGCGCGAATAATTTTCATCTGGAACACTTCCACAGTGTCAAATTTTATGTTTTTGTTGCAAAAGTCGATGCACTCGGACTTCGGCATGAACGTCTCGATCAAGCGGATAGATGTCTGCACGTTGTCCTTGTAAATAACACCGGCTTTCTGGGGCTTCTCTATCGTTTTCATGAATCCGTTCTTGTACTCCTGATAGACTGAGCTTAGTAGGGTGTCCTCAATGTGAATTCCTTTTGTGATAGCGACATTCAGCAAGGGATATACGAGTTCCTTCTTGGACAGATTCGTGGACAGAGCTTTAACAAATTCATCCTCCAATTGAGGAGTTCTTTCCAAAAGCAAACATGCCAAGCGGATGGTGGGCTTGGCCACCTTTCGATGGGTAAATATCGAGGAGAAAACTTCCGCTGGCAGCTGTGGGATGTACTGATGGCAAACCAGCAGGAAACTGTGCAGTGCGTCCTCCAAGCGTTCCAGATTGGTTTCGTTCTCCAATTTGGAAATCAAATCAATGTAGATTTGGGCGATTTTCTGAATAAATCCGTCGCATTTCACCGATTTCTGGAGATCAGCGATTCTACCAAGAACCGTGACGAGAATGTCAAAGAATATTACTCTCTGTCCACTGTTCGTGATGAAGTCCAAGTAGGTTAACTTAGATAGATGATCTAGGATCTCCAGGCAGTTCTCCGGGGACAGATGGAACGTTTCGATCAAACGAATTACTGGCTGTAGGGCTTCGGTTTGGTTCTTAAGCGGCTCTACTTCCTGAACCGTTGCCATTTGTATGGACTTGACGATCTTTTGGCGCAGATTGGTAGTAAAACCGGGGAATGACTTTACCCCGAAGGTGTTAACGCAGTCGGTGATCTGTTGCAGGAAATTCAAAAAGTTGATGTTGCATTCATCGGCGTTGAAAAGATTAGTCGTGTGAATTACACTTAACCGAGTGTTAAAGATGTATTTCAAGGTCTTCTCCAAATAGGTCAATTGAACTTCGTGGGTGTCCTCCTCGTCCAAAGACGTGGAAACGATGACTTGCTCAGCACTTGAAAGCGCCTGCATGATCTTGAGCAGATTCACCATGAAATCGGCAGCGGATTTTGCCTGCTTCGCGGTGAGAGATTCGCTTCGCATTAATTGCGGCACCAAAAACATCTCCTCCTGGATGTAGATCATAAGTAGACGGTCGTTTTGCAGCAGCACATCCAAATGGACTTCCTTACCGTCGATTAGATTGAGGGAAAAGCTGTTTTCAGCATCCTTTGTCCGATGAAAGACTTCGGTAAATTTTATCTCTCCCCCTACAATCGCGGATTGTATTTCTGTTAAATGTGGCACCAATTTAGCCGCCTTTTTACTTTCCTTGCTGTCCTCCCCCGCACTATTCATGTAGTTTCGCATTAGAAGACTGACCAAGTCTAGGTATCTCTTAAGTTCCTTGCCGATTTCCACTCCTTTGATGATGAGTGGATACAACTTGCTCATTGTAAGATTTTCGATGTATCCCTGCACGGAAAGGCCCTGCTCAATATTAGAGAAAAGACTGGTCAACTGCTTCGTTTCGAATGGAACTGAATCGGCAAGGTCTGTGACTGAAACATCTACCTTGGTGACTTGAAGCACCTCAATGAACACAGCCGTGACAATGTCCACGGTCTCCGAGTCTACAAACCTCAATGCTTCCAACCACAGATCAACTTCGTGTTCTCCGGATTCAAATATTCCCGTATTTAAGAAGATTCCACGGAGAAGTTCGCCAGCCTCGCGTTGAATCTCTGCTTCACCCCGAACGAAAGCGTTGATGAAACTCTTAAGCACGTTGGCGAACAGCTCCTCGTGCGGTTCCAGAGCCTTAGGAAACAGCAACAGAATGGTTTTGATTGCCTTCAATTCGAGCTTTACATTGCCCTTGCCCTCGTCGCTAGAATATAACGGCCTCAGGAGCTTCAAGTAGTTCATGATAGTGGCGGTTTTGTGCACAAACGATCGATTCTGCTGGCAAATAATCAACACTAGATCGAGTGTGATCTCGAGGTGCTGCAAAACGTCCCCACCCTCATCTTCCTGCGCTCGAATGGTATCATATAGAGAGATTAAAATATCTTCGATGGTGGGAAAGTTGACAAAGATGTGATTAAGCAGGTCAAATTTAAAGCGGCGCAGATTGTTCTTACGCTGGCGCTCACGATCCGTTATTACGGTCATGTAGTTGACGTACTGACGGAACATCGCCAATAGCAAACGATTTGCAGTCAGACGGTGCTGGAAACTCTTGTGTTTTAGCGCACGGCTTCCGGTGAGATGCATGAGAACCTCGATTGGCAAACAAATGTCTTTGATCCAATGGGAATAGTCTGTCAATGTAATTTTCTCGATGGCGCCCTTTAGCAAATTCGGATGGAGTTCGTTGATCATTTTAATTATGAATTCGCAGGTGGGGATCCAATGTATTAACGGCGTTCGAACTGGATTAACCAGCGGTGCAAAGTGACGCACGGTTTGGCGTGCCAGGTCTGGACAGGCTCTAAGTATATTCAAAACAAGCTCGGTCTTTCGCTCACTCATCCATGGTCTGTCTAGAAAGCCGATAACTTTGCCCTGGAGTTTGTTGTGTCGTTGCTGAAAGTGCGATATGGCGTCGAATGTAATTCCGTGCTTGCGAGAAGTTAAGAGGATGAGGAGAAAATCGTGAACCGCTTCAGCAACAGCTTCCCTTTGTGCCGGATCGGCGTGCACCTTCAATTGTTGAAAAGATGGCTCTGGTGCGGAGCCCTTGCGGGGGGCAAATTTTGCCGCCAACGCCTCTGGTCCAAGCCAGTCATAAAGACGAGTTAATGACTTTACACAGTCCAAATCGAAAACAGACACTTTTTTGGTCTTAGATATATCTACGCACTCCAAAATATACTTCTTCAGCGTGCTTAGCACGACGCACACTGTCACATGGTCGTCGAAGAGCAACCCGGATGCAAGGGCTTTGATGAGCATGCCCTTGTCAAGAATGTTTCGAATCAGTAGGATATTACCATCCACCAAGTACGCCAGAATGAAATGAATGTAGCACTTGCGTATGGTTTCGCTTTCGTGTAGCTCATATTTCGAGTGCGACAAAAAGTTCTCGATAGCCTTTACGTTCGAGAGGATGTCAAAAGAGGACAGAAGTTGCCTACCCAATTGTGGTTCAGCGCAAACAATCGCAGTTAGAAGTTTAAGAGCGCATTTGCGGTGGCTAAGGTTGTTTGACTTGAGGAGACGCTCCACAATGGCACCATGACTCTTTAAGAAATACCGACAGGCGTGTACTGCCGACTCTAAGTGACTCTTCTGGTTTCCCAGGATCTCCATCACGACTAGATGGAGGGCCTGGCAAATATATGATATGTGAAAAAGATTTGTTTTGTCAACTCGTTCCAAGGCTTCAGCCAATTCAAGAGGTTTTCCACGTTTTTCAATGTATTTTGCGATGATTTGTGGTTTTACAGAAGTTAAATGCAGAAAGTGACGTAGTTCTAAAAGAAAGTGTTCGGTAAGAGCATGGATGAATTTTCATTTATTTCAAAACTTACCCATAATAAAGTCCTGTCCTCTTAGCTTTGTACGAAAGTGAAGCATTTTAAAATCTTTTGAAAACTTCATATCCTCCTCGTCCGGCTCGAAGCCGGAATCATTTGTAGTTTCTTCCTCCTCCTCGGCAGTTGGTGGGGGTGCATGTTCTTGTTCCATCAATTCGGCCTGTGAATTGAGGCCGTTTTCAATTTTTGGTTGTTTCTGTGGAACATCGTTGGATTCTTGTTTTAGTTTGCGCTTTCGTTTATTTTTTTCTATTGCCATTTTTATGCGGAATACAATATTTAACTTTGTTTTCCAGCAAAGTTGTAAAATTAAAACTCGCGTGGCTCAGAATTTGGCGTTTGATGTGGACATGTGCTTTTTCTTCTTTTAAATTTGACAGAATTTTCATAGATCTTCCAATTGTAATGTCAAAATACAATCAGCTGTGAACGGCGTTGTGATGAGACTCGAACTTTCGCATGAGCAATTTACACGGGGATTTACAGAATCGGTAATGTAGTGTACATGGTAAGGCAGTGTTATAATCTTTAGTAAAATTTTGTTTGAAAATATATTAAACTATTAATTGATAAAATTTTAATGTGATTAATAATAATTTACACGTATGCCGTCAGGCGACTTCTCTGTCTAATGTTGTCATAGGAAAGCATGCATTTATTATCACCGGTCTAGACACTCGCATCGCCGCTATCCTCGCAGCTGCAATGTGTTGTTAGCCTTAGAAAATGCGACATTTTTAGAGGATTAGATATTAATAGTCTACCAAAAGCTTTAAAAATTGGTCAAAATATGGTTAGATTAAAAACCCGTCTGATAGAATAGATTTATATAATATTTTCTGCAATACAAATTTTTAAAATTTTGCAAATATTGTCAAATAAACCAAAAAAAAAAAACCTCTCATTTCAGGGTGGTATATGTGATTATCACTTTTATTAAGGTTTTGTGGTATTATAATACATCATAGATGTTTGACCCAACAGTTAATAGTGAACGTTCCCGATATTTCATTCTACTTTTGGTCCACTATACGGTGCAGAAATGATAAATTCTACTCCTTCATCTTTGTGAAAGTTTAAGGAAAATACTAACATACCTCATTATTTCTATCGCCCATACTTAGTCTTCTTCAATGCTATACTGCTAACAATAGAGATCTCAAATATCTAGATATCACTCTAAATGAAAAACTTACATCACCTTAACAAGACTAACGATAAGGACATAATCACATTATGAACCAGAAAAATTATGAACCAGACTGTAAAAATTGGGGACTTAACCCAAAAATGTCAAACTCAGCAAGAAAACAACATGGATGTCGCAGCATTATTTTTGGAAGCAGAATCAAAAGAATTAAGGGCGCAAAATAAAGAAAATCGCCCCCCTTTTCCTGGATATATACTTTGCCCATACTGACCTTGTTTTCCACTAGAACCTTTTTGGTGTGACGATGTTCTGTCACCGCGGGCTCTTTCTTTGGGGTGGTTTGTAACCTATGGATTGTTTCGGATACCTCTTTGACTATGTCGCTGGTGGTTTGTGTCTGTGGTAGGTTAATGCAGAGCGAAAATTATTTCTTGCTCTCTTTTTGGTTTTTTGTAGTTCAGGTGTTCTAAGGTGTCCAACGTCTAATTTATTCTTCAGGCCAATTCGAAGCTTATTCCTTTTCGGTCTCTGAATCTGAATATATCTGCAAACAGAAAATGGGTGACTAACATCGATTAACATACCATAATGTCAATTTAGTTTGCAGTTTGACAGTCTGGATTGCGTCAGGTTGCTGTGTATTACAAGCTGCTGCAGTATTAGTAAGTCAATAGCCGTTAACTGTCGTATTTTCGTGGTAGCCGTGCTTACCAACTATCCCACCAAATGTTTTCCTTTCCGACTTTAGCAATGATATCCCCGAGCGGAACTTTGACATCCTACCCCGGACAGTCTTTGTTTAGGAGGTCATAGAACCCCTCCTTGATAGGGTCTTCTGGCACTGGGGGGCGAATGCACATATTAGGATCATGCTTTCCGAATCACAGCCAGGTGATCATTTATCAGCTAAAGTCAATGAGGACATTTCGTGTCATTTGCCTTCTGCAGCACGACCCTTTACTGATTAAAATTCATGCGAAATCAATAAAATGAAAACTCAACACCGAACTGCATTTTTTATTTTTTTTTTATTTGTTTTAATTCATAACTTTATTATTATTATTATTTTTTGTTTTGTTTAAATATTTTTCTCTCAATTTCGAAACAATTAAATTAGTTGTTAACCGTGTGTGTGTGTGTGATTAATAATAATAATAATAATCAATTATTTTTTTATAATTAAAATAATAATAATAATATTATATAGACAGAAAGAAAGAAAAAAATAATAATAAAGAAAATTAGAATAATAATAATTAATAAATTGTGGAACAGCATCGCCCTCAGGTTTGACCGTCGGCGCGGTTAATCTGAGCTTTTTTGGTGGCTCTTAAATATTTATATAAAAAAATACAATTAATCTTGATTTGTTTTGTTTTTTCTTAACGTTTGTGTATTCTCTCTGCGGTGTGTACTGTACCCTTTATCACTTTGTGTTTTGTTGGTTTTTTTTTCTTCTTTTTCCTCTGTGTGTCCATCTATTTTTTTTTTGTTTTTTATTAGTTTATACAGTGATTACAACAATTCAACTTCTTAAAACTGTTTTTTTGTTCTAACTTTTGGCTGTTTTTAGATTATCAAACAAACAAGGAAATAATTATTGAGATAAATGTAATGCGTATACATAGCAATATATTTAATAAACAAATGAAACAATAATATTGCTCCTGTGTGTAATGGGGGGAGGGGTTCGAATTCCTGTGTTCGAACTGTGTGTGTGTGTGTGTGTGTGTGTGTGGGAGTAGTAGTGTGTTATAATATATATAATTAAAAACTTGTTTACTTAAATACACGTGTTTGCACAGCAGCGTTTTACAAGAAGCTCAGGATTAGAACTTGGTTGTGGTTTTTTTGCTTGGTTTTGCTTTGTGGGAATTTATATACTTGTGTGTGTGTGTGCCCCTTTTTAAGGGAATCAACAATTTGTTTTGTTTTGTTTGTATTAATTTAAAGGCTATGATACAATTACTATAATAATGTAAATCTCTATGTATATAAAATGTTATATAATTGTTTCTTAAAAGGGCGCACGTGGTGTTTAAATCAGTTTCTGCTTTTCCGAACATTTGTTATTTCCATTTTACATTTTTATGGAGAAGATGATGTTTGGTCTGTTGTGGTTTTGCGTTGTTCTGCTTCTGCTGCTGCTGCTACTACTAATGCGGCCGCGGCTGAGGCTGTTATTGTTGATGTTGATGTTGTTTCATTACTAGCATCGGCACTTTTGGTGATTTCAGCTGGAGTTTCCTGCAAGAAAGAATTGAATTATTTTAATTTAATTTTGTTTATCATAAACAGTAGGTAGGCAATTAAAGGGTGATTTTTTAAGAGTTCAGTTTTTCAGGTTGGCAGCACTGATTAACAATGGCGTAGAAACGTCATCTGTCAAAGTGATAAGTTTTCAGTATACTCTGCCATTTAATCATGGAAAGACTTACAAACGAGCAACGATTGCAAATTATTGAAATTTTTTTTCAAAACTCGTGCTCTGTGAAAAATGAGGAAATGCGCTGTTTTATCGAAAAATTGTGTTCAGCGATGAAGCTCATTTCTGGCTCAACCAGAGCTCAAGCAAAACTGTCGCATCTGGAGTGATGAAAAACCACATGACAACTACCGAAAAAACGACAGTTTGGTGTGGTTTATGCGCTGGTGGCATCATCGATCCATTTTTCTTCACAGACGACCGTGGAAGAAACTTTACCGTCAACGGCGAACGATATCAAGGAATGATACATGTGGTTTCATCAAGACGGTGCCACATGCCACACAGCTTGTGAAACAATGGAAATGTTGGAAGATGAATTTGGTGAGCAGCTTATCTCTCGAAATTGCCCTGTGAGTTGGCCGTCAAGATCATGCGATTTAACGCCTCATGATTGTTTCTTGTGGGGTTATGTAAGGTCGTTAGTCTATGTGGACATGCCAAACATGATTAAAGCCTTATAGGATAACATAACACGCGTAATTCGTGGAATACAGGCCGAAATGCTCGAAAAAGTGGCGCAAAATTGTACCTTCCGAATGGACCATTTGAAACGGAGCCGCGGACAACATTTTACATGTAGTTGTCTTAAAAATGCCAATGGCAAAGGCTTATTTATCGATTAGAATACAAATTTTGAATTTTTGATGAAAATTTGAGTGTTTTATTCGATTTAAAAAAAAAAACTGCGCTTAAAAAATCACCCTTTAGTTGTATTGAAGCGACAAATCTATAGGCACGAAGTAAACAGTAAGATCACAAACGTTTATGTAAATATAAATTCGATAGTAGTGGTGGGAATACAAATTTCAAGGAACACTCAGACTTTAACTGTTGGGGCTTTCCTTATTAAATGTTGGTTGGTCGAAAACTGGTATTTTTTTTTTCAAGGAAAAATGTTGTCAAAACCAATTGAAGCCTTTGCCAAAGCGTAGGCTTTTTATGACACTTGTTTATCCATCGTTTATTCTTTCAGTAGGATCCAACTTTAGTTTTTTTTCTTCAAGGGTATGTGGAAAATCTTCCATGAGACAATAGTCTTCCCTAAGTCTAATTTTCATGGGATACCAGAATTTGTTAGAGGGAGTTCGACATATAGGATGGTTTTGAGGGTAATGCTTGGAGTTCACTGTAATATTCAGTACACTAAAGTCCAATTTATCGGTCCAACAGACCGATATTATCAAATAGACATAAAGCCGGACAGTGAGGATCGGTATTTGTATTTTATGGGTTAATGCCCAAACCACAACAAACTGCCCATTAGCTTGTAATAATCATATAAAAGGAATACTTTTAAAGTGTTGAGGAAATAACAACATAATTCGCGTTTTCGAGTAAATTCTTTCGACAACGTTCTTTGGAAGATATTAACCATGAACTATATTAGCTGTGCAGATGACTAGAACATGTAGAACAATACAGCAGATGATGCCACTCATCCAAAATACAAAAATTGACCAACATTACAATGACCCGCGCTGAATGGTTCGAACATAAAATAAAAATGTAGCTCACCATATTTGCTTCAACTCTCTGGCGATCGTGCATTGCATTCAAAAGCTCCCTTAAATGCTGATTCTCTCTGCGCAAGCGTTCTCTCTCTTGATCTCGTTCATTGATTTTTGGCTGCAAAAGAAAAAAAAGACACAACAAATGAACCTCACCCTGAATAACACAGCACTGTTTGACCTTTACTTACCAAAAGTAATGAAATTTGTGAATTTAAGGTTTGAACAATTCCATTGATTAAATGACATGGTACACTTGGTTCTAAAGAGTTCGCATGCAAAAGGCGGTTTGGTCCACAAAGTATTGGTCCTGGTGAGTGACAGTGATGGCCTGCAATGCTGCCGTTACCATCAATAAGTGATAAGCTAGCCAATTTGTGAATGGAAACCTGAAATTGAAAATAACGAGAATGTTAATTACCAATAAAACACTTCCGAGTAGTGTACAACTTACCATCGTATCATAGGCGTCGTTAATCTCAATGTGTTCGCTGCCCAGTGAATCATCAGCGTAATTTCGCTGTTTTATGCTGCTGCTATTGCTGTTCTCCAGCTGTGAAGAAGGGTCCATCGAACCATTACTACCACCACCCTGGTGCAGCTGTTGTTGTTGTTGTAGTTGTTTTTGTTGCGCATCGCCTTCGTCCTTGCTACTGCTGGTCGTTGTCGCCTTTGATATACTCACACTACTACTCAGTGTAGGCTCGTCAAGTTGCGTCATATCATGTTCAGACTCTTCGGGAATGCTATCGGTACTAATTGTGCTTTGGCGCTTAATCAGCTCGGGTGTTGTTGAGGAACGTGATGCCATTTCGGCAGCTACCCCAATAGGTAGTGGAGCTTTGAATTGTCCAGTCGATGAAGAAACAGCTATAGCTGCTGGCGGCTTACACAATGGCACTGAAGGCAGCCGCAGCTCATCAATCTCACAATATCCATCGTCGTCTTCGTGAATAATCTGCTGATCAGCAGTAGCATCAATCGAAGCGGATGTTGTCAAAGTGTTATTACTGGCGGCAACAGCAGGTGGAGTACTGACAGAAATGTTTCCAGGCGAAGGTACTTCATCCGCGATTACTGTATTCGCCGTATTCGTCGTTGAAGCAACACTCGACGGCAATGGCGACAGCGACTGTATGCCCAGCTGTTCTTTTTGTGTTTTATGGCACTGATCACAGACCACTGTCGAAACAGCGGATATCTCCTGTTCGGTTGAATTGATCTTCATATAGTCATTCAGCACTTCGGTCAACGATTGCACTTGAGCGTACGCAGCCAGCGCAATATCGGAAGAGTCCTTAGGCGCCTCTGGCTGGGCGGCGATATCAACAATCTCATTGAAATGCTCTATCGGCAAACGGAACATATCACAAATGATTTTTTGCTTCTCCACGAGATTCTCACGAATTGAATTGTCCAGACGTTTTAGTCTTTCGCTGGGCGTTAGCACCGGTTCAGCGGTATGCGCTGGCGATATACTTATTTGTATTGCACTCGGTTCGACTAGTGGGCTGTTCTGCATTAGCGTGCGAGTGTTATTGGAATTATTCGAATACAAGCTGCTGTTGTCGCGGCGTGCTGCAGCAGCGGCGGCCGCCTCTTCAGCAGCATTTTGTAACTGCTGGCGAAGTTTCGCATCATCAGTAGCTGTTGGCGAATCATAGTCATTGTTATTACTCTCGTTGCGGGATCCATTGCGACTGATGCTGCGACTCCGACTACCACCAGCGTAACCGCTGCCACCGCCAATGTCTAGCGAATTATTGTTATTCGGTAAACTGTTGCGGTTTCTCTCTGGAGCGGGTGTACTTTCGCGATCACTGACATTATTGTTTTGTGTTGCGGTCGCAGAAGTTGTGGTCGCTGTCGCGGTAGCTGTTGAGGGGGTCTGTCGTTCAGGGGTACTCTCGAGTGATTCTTTTGTATTGGAATGCGGTAGCGTGGCACTGGCGGGATCATCGACCACTTCATGACTGCTCTTCGAGCGTTGTTTGTACTGTTCTGCGGCATCTGATATGTGTTTAAACCACCTGAAAGGATAAACAAAATTTGTATACGTTATTTAAAGTAGACTTTATTTGGTAATCGTTTTGTACGGAGTTGATGATTTTTCGTTGCAAGCTGCCGTGGTTGATTTGGCAAATAGGCTTAAGATTTCAGTAGTACAAAACTAAGGACAAGCGAGGTCTAGTAGTTCTTATTTAAATTCAGAATCCATACTTCAGAAGAAGTCCTAATTAACTTGAGAATTCAACAATTTCTTACCAATAGTGAAAGGTCTCATCAGAAACAAATATCTTTTCGAGAACAACAGTGCTTCTACACGATCGTATGCCAACAGCTCAACGTTGTCTGATTAGCGATACTTAACATGCGAAGTCTTCTAGACTTCTAGTTGATGTATGTATATGCATAACACAAACATAAAGAATACATTATACATACATTAGATTCATTAATTTCAACATCTATCTACCTTGACACCAATGAGGACCGCCTGCCGGTTGGCTCATTGAAACTGCCTCTTCGTCGTTCTTTCTTAGTTTTACTAGGTGTTGAATTCGCACTATCGGATGTTGATGATTTTCCATTGGACAATGTTAGAATCGCTCCATTGCAGAGACTTTTACGACGCACTCCCGTAAAAATATCATCCGGTGATAGGAAGTTCATTGTTTTGATTCGATCGTACCTAGTATTCTTTAGTTCTTATTTTCTTTCAGAAAGTTTTCTCCTTAATTGTTTACTTTTTGCTTATTTTGTTTACATGATTTGTTTTTTTTTGTTGTTGATTTTCTCATATCTAATTGAAAACACATAACTTTTACGTTTAACTTAGGCAAATTCAACAGAAATACTTTCGCATTGCGTACAATAAGGATATTTTGATTCCAAATAATAAATGTTTGAGTCACCACAATATACCACAGAATACATAATAATAATTACACGGTGAAATATATATGTAGTTTCGGTTTAATAAATTTCAGTTTTTATGGCACTTTTGTTGTTAATTGCACAATGATTGATATAAAACAGATTTATTTACGATCAGTGTTCGAGAAAATAGTATTTTGTGTTGGCGGACGGGATAGTGTTATTAAAAAATGTCAACATTTTCGAAGAAGTAAAAACCAACAAAACAAACACGCAAAATGTGTTTTATTAACATGGTGTGTGCGATGAAATTTATTGCAAAATAGTTTTTGTTTTCGAATTAAAAAGGGGGGAGACGTTCGGTACACGGCAGTCATCGGAATTGCGATGAAATTTACAAAGTGACAGATGTCATATTAAGTTTTAAAGGTTTAAGGATGAGTTTGACAGCTAGAAACAGTTGAATATGGTGACTGGGTTTTAATTATTTTTTGTTGGCAGCACATCGCCCATTGGTTTGTTTGTTCAAAATAATGACGTCGGTTGTTCCCAGAAAGTGAATATTAATGACGTAGTAGGTAATAGTATTTTAAAAGTGTAAGGAGGCACAAGTGAGCAATTCCTTTAATCCATTAAAAAAAAACGTTGAAAAACAGATTCATTCTGTACAATTAATAATTAAGACTTTTATATAATTTCTATTGATTCGCCAATTCTTGTAAGCCGTTTGAAAAGCTATTGACAGAGAACCCTTTAGTTCATATTCGATTGGATTTACAAAACAAACGCTTTAGAGACCCAAGAGCCTTCAAATGCTACTTACTCCAAGAACATCGAACTTGAACTTCGTGCTTGGCAACAACGCTCAGAGTAAAATAATGTCTTTATTCAATTTCGGATTACTTTCTCTTAGAATACGAAATTTCATACTATTGATCAAAGTAAAGAATATTATTTTAATTTTTTAAGTTTGTCCTTTGTATGGAACCACAAACACCCAAAAGCGTTTTGGACGAATGTCAGAATATGTCGACATTTTTTTTTAGAAAAAACCAACCAACTTTAAAAAAGGGAACGGATGACCAAGTCTGTTTTTCTATCCAGTGAGAACAGCTCTTTGAAACAATGTCAAACATGAATATTGCGGCATCGATTGCTTGCAATTCAATTGGCTAAATAATAACACTCACTTTCAAAATTTCTCACAAATTCTACTTAAAACAAAAGCTTTTCCTACCTTTCTTACTGATATAAGTGTCAAAATGAATGACACATATCAGGTGACACTTAAAACCACTTTGCATAATAAGTAGAGGTTCTCTATCGAGCAAAAAACAGAAAAAAAAAATAAACTCCTCCACCTTACTTCGAAAATTTCTTTTCTTTTCTTCTTCGAAAGCATCCTTCTTGAATAGGTTTTTTTTTTGTAGGTCATATCCAGTATCCACGCCATTATCTCGAGTTAAACAATTCACATCCACATAAGATGAGAATAAACTTTTTCAAAATAGGAGATGTCAAAGCAAGAACTTCGCAAACGCCACCCCCTAGCACTGTCTCATATATTGCAATGACAAAGTGGATATGATTAAGTCATTCAATTTAAGGACGTTGAAAGATGTGTTTCGTTTTATATATTTTATTTATTTTTTTATGAGATTATGAGAGTAAAGTGGGTAAGTAAAAGACTGATTTGTATGAACGACCTTCAGCAATCGTTTTTGTATGTTTCGAATATTTAGCATCTCTCTCTCGCTTCAATTTCCTGAATAGTAATGCAATGACCTT
The DNA here is from genome assembly GCA_963576555.1 of Ferdinandea cuprea. Classification (NCBI taxonomy): domain Eukaryota; kingdom Metazoa; phylum Arthropoda; class Insecta; order Diptera; family Syrphidae; genus Ferdinandea; species Ferdinandea cuprea. The sequence continues at coordinate 59,973,823 of OY754958.1, forward strand.
TTTCCTTTTATGTCTTCCTTCGCAAAGGTAATGCGGTTATCGTTCTGTGAAATCGTCTATTTTGCTTAGAGAAAATGCTGATTTATTAATTTATGTTGTAGAAAATTTGAATAAAATGATCAAATAATTGAGAGGAAGTTGAAAGGTATTAAGGAAAGGACAGGACGAGAGAAGGTGATATTATTTATGTGTTTTATTTTTGTGCTAAAGTCTTGAGATATTCGAGAAGCAATTAGGGAAATATTCCAATTAAAATTGTATACTGTAGATACTGACAAATTGACGTGGGTGGTTATTGGGTGAAGACTCTGGCAATTAAATTGAAATTATATTTAAACAGGATTTAAATTTAACAAGGTCCCTGATAGGTTTGTAAAGAGCTACCCTCTGGAATCGATGGTGTGAGGTGGTGGTAGAGGCTCATTGAATAAGCATACTTGGTGGTTAATAATAAAAGCTGCCCCAAGAGATCATTTGCATGGTTCATTTAAGGCGATTTTGGCCGTGGGTTTAATATTTTCGCCAATTGCGGCGCAATACTAATTGCGATTGAATTGAGAGCTCTAATACATATTCACAACATTTTCACACACTTCAAGGACCTTCTGTCGAACAAAATCCCCCGATATAATGTTTTGAAATTAATTAAAAATAACTTGTTTCAGCTGCATTTCATTCTTGTTTTTATTTCTCCATCGAAAGTCCACAAACTGCCTCCTACTAGAGAACACATCACCTGTTCATTTACACAAATTTCTAGTTAATCAAGCAGATAGTTAACATTCGAAATTTACATCCGCAAATTTTGTACTTAATTGTATTTCCCATCTGGCATTTCAACTCAGAAAAATCTATTCAACCATTTAATTGCGCATAATACCCCCCCTCAAATAATGGGGCATTGCAATGCATCTGCTGGAGTCCTACTATGCAAGACAGCAAAACACTCAAAACACTCATTACCAGGTTGAGTATTTGCGTATCGATGAATGTGCAATATAGAACCGTTTTCATGAAAGTGCCAGCCAACCCATACAACAGGTCGGTCCTTGTCAATCATCCGTAATTTTTCGCGTTGGTGTCAATGAATGAGTCAATGTGTTTTTTTTTCGTTAGTTCCCTGGTCGTCAATTAGTAAAGTCTCATCCATCCATTAACCTTTAAGATTCTTTTCTATTGTGACGCATAAATAGTCAAAATATATAAAAGTTCTAAAGCAATCCCTCTATTCAACCTCTGAAAAAATCGAATATCCTCTCTCTCTCTCTCTCTCTCTCTGTTCTGTTGTACTTGTGCCTCTTCATCAAAAGCAAATAAACAGATGAACATGAGCATCAGATATCAGAATCAGAACAGCAGCATAGGCCATCATAGACATAAGTTCGAGTACAGACTGTGAACGAGAGAATGGAAAACATTTACAATGACAACTTAAACCATGTGGCTTCGTTCGGTTGCTGAACGGATATTATTTGGCTTTTATCCAAAAATACAAAATTAAAATTGCGACATTTCGAACCACGAACCAAGTCGCGTGTGTATTGGTGCGCGTGAGAGTCAATAACACTCGACGACGAGGAGAAGACACCGATGAAAGAGTGTAAAAAGTTCCATTTTCACGATTACTAATTATTGAAGAATATTACTAATGGACTGGACGACAACACAGTGAAGACATCAACGGCGACAACGACAACGACAACGACGGCGTCGACTATGAAATTAAACACATAAATCAGCTAACTAATTTATTAAAAAAAAAATGCGAAGAAAAGAAGAGATGATGAGGCTTGACGACTACCTTCTCACCTTGAAAACGCTTTTGGATTACATTTGATTTGGACGGAGATGAGATATGCGAATTACTTAATGTCATCGGTTTGAATTTATTGGTTAGGTTGTTCCTTTGGTGTGGTTTTGAATATCCGAGTGTTTGACTTAGGCTTCTCAAAGGTTGATTTGATATGCTTGTTCTTACTAAGCAGTATAGTCATTCTTAAGCTACAGAAAAGTGTACTCGGGCATGACATGCTAAATCGAGAAGGTTGTGAGAAGAAAGGCAACACGTTTTGGTACTTATCTTTGTATAGATTCTTAACATGTCGCCTTGGGATTTATCTTAGTAATGTTGTTTGTTTGACCCTGTAAGAAAAGGGTAATTTGTCGAATTTAGATTCTAGTCTTCAATCGTAAAGGCACAAGTCTAACTTTTGTGCTAGGCTTTGCGCTTACCAGTCAATGCTCTTCTGAATGATAAGCTTAATATTGACATAGACACGATTTTGCTGTTGGTCTGTATAGAACTACAATCTGGAATAATTCGCAATTAACTTGTGCAAAATCTTCGTGAAACCACATAAGCACCATTCCTAGCGACAATGAACGATGCCACAACCTTGAATAGGAATACGAGGACAATCATTGGATGATAAATAAGACACTGACTTTCTTCCGTGTGTGATAGAAAAATGTAAGTGGAAAGGCCAAACATTAAGTATCGAAAGTGACTCAAAACAAAATGTTATTTATGTCCTATGGACCGCTTACCTTCCTATAATTGTCCGTAGAAATAGTAACGGAGGAGTCAGAAATACCTTACGGTAATGGGAATAATACAGTATATCCGTCGAATGTTAAACGAAGACGAAAAAACAGCAGAGCATAGGCTAACCTTAAGATAGTTTGTATAACTGTCAAAACGCCAATTGGCTTCATGAGTTTATTCTTACTTGTTGACATCTCAATGAGCCTGCGGTGACGGCACTGATAAAGGTAGTAAGTCCTTTTTTACAGTCTCATTTTATCAATGGAGTTTGCCGCTCTATATTAGTTTCTTTACAAACAAATGGTGTAGTTGATTCGAAAATTTTGAGAGCTTTCCCCAAATGACTCACCACTTGATCGCAATGTGTTGTGAAACATAGAAAGGTGTCCGCTGTACATCATTAAAACTCTGTGTCACATTTGCTCAAAAGATTAACCAAATAAATATCAACTGAAGTTTTTGACTGTGTCCTTGTTATGTATTTTACATGCCCTCGTAATATATTGATCGTAATATATTCTCAGATTCAAAACAAAATTTATACCCAATTTATAATAAAAAATCCCTCGCATTGTGACCCCAAGTTCGAAAAAATATATATTAGGGAAATAAAAAAAAAAAAAACTATTTTCGTTGGAAATCTCTCTTAATAACTCGACGACGACGTCAAATATTGTGACATTGTTGCCAAAGAAAACAAAACAAATAAAATACTCACTGGCAAGAAACTACATATAATCAGAAATTTATTCATTTGTAAATATTCAAAATAATAAAACAGTTCAAACACCCAAATATTTTTCTGACCAACAATTGTAAACGATAAATTTTGATTTGAAATAAAATTGCATTTCTTTCTTAAGAAATAAAATTTCTGAATTATAGCAGCGCTGGCATGGCATGAGGAGGCATCCCAACCCGAAATGAGGTCAATTGATCAAATAGTATCTTTCAATCTTTAAACAACAGCAGTACACGCCAAGCTCTTCATTTCAACTTCAATGGATTAATAGATCATGGAGAATTTATATCAACAAATTGCACATTTCAATGAACTGCTGCTGCTGCCTGGCCTGGTCTTGTCGGGCTTGCTAATGACTCTCCATCTCTAGTGCTTTGGCTATATTTGTACGACGAGAGGAGATGTATTTTTGCGTATAATTTCTGTGTGAGAATATGGGGGGTGAATTATAAAGGAAATCGATAGACACACATCGACAATGTGCATCCTTTTTATATTTCCTCTGAAGTGAACTGAATTCACCTGTGAAATGTCAATAAATATATCTCAAATGAAGAGAACTTTTCCTCAAATAGTTTTATTTTTTGCAGATAAAAATGGAACAAATAAACGGACATTTTTAACGCAGAATGCAAATCGGATTATGTTTGTAATAAATAGAATGTAAATATTTTTGCATGAATATATTGAAGGATTTGCGATTTTCGAGTGGTTTAAAAACAAAAAAAAGGTAGATGAATAAAAGGGATTTGGTAGCACTTTCACGAGCTATGGGTTGTTTATTTTATTTTGTGCAAATTCATAAAAGTAGTTAGCTGTCAATGACGACCAAAAGCAGGCGACATATTTTGAGATCACTAGAGGAGACAGAAAGGAAGGGTTTTTCCAAATAACTTGAAGCCTATGTTGCGCGGTGATTCAACTAACAAAATCAGTAAGGAAAAATTGAGGGCTTTTTTTAATAAACAGAAGCGCTTTTTGCCTTATCTGATGTTCGAAATTTGGTTTGTCTCTGATTTCGTGTTCAACCCTATTTTCTACCACTTAATCCTTCCTTTGCATCTGACACTTTCCACATGCTGAAGTTCCTATCGTTTTAGTCAAATTCTTATCTCCTTTCCTAGTGCCAAATAAAAGAAAGCCTCTTTTTTTCCTATTCTGAATACGCACTTTACAATCAAAACCATTACCCACCATGCCTACCCTTTGACTATAGATACAAACATGTCAGAACGTCTCACACACACCCTAGTATTCCCACGCGCTGACAATAAATACTTATTATTCCTTCCCTGTGCTGATAAAACAATGAAAGCCAACACACAACGACGAAGCGTAGAAAAGTTAATTGCCTTAACTTTAGGGTAATTAATTCCAGCACATGGTACGTAAACAGAATTGCATTCCCTCGAGTGTCAAGAGATTGAGGACTTTATTACGCGCAAGGACATCTTATATGAAAGAAATACTTATATGTAATTCTAGAAAACAAAACAAGAAAAAGAAGAAAATAAATTAGATAAAACTCCATGACCCAGATTCAAGGATATCTGCAGTCTTTTATCCTTGTATATAACTTTTCTATTCACTTTACGACAAAGTGCACCCTTATAGTTCATAAGTTCTATTTGGCTGGCGTCTTGCTTGAGTATCCCAAATGCAAAGGCGTATTTACTATGCACAATCGATAGGTTATCTAAAGACATTCTGAACAATTCAATGTCCACAATTCAAATTGATTATTTTTTGATAAATTTACATGTGTGTGTGTGTGTGTTTCGATGTTGAAGGTGTAATTAAATTAAGTATAGCGCGAAAACGCAGATATCTAGGTAAATATCTCACTCACAGAACACGAAGTTAGGAAAACAATCGTCGTTTGGATGAGTTGCGCACAGCGGGGCAGTCAGTGTGTCTTTTTCAGATTTTTTTCTTTTTTCGTTTTAAAAATGTTATTTTAATTGCAAGACGCTGGCGTTTGTTTCAACCAAACATGTATGTAAAAGTATTTTCATTTTTAATTTAAAATAGTACATGCTCTAGAAAATTGGGCAAGATGTGTGTCAGACAGACACTCGGTGTTTGTTGTTTTGTTTTTTAAGAGTGAAACAGTGCCTATGTCCGCCTATGTGTCTCCAATAGAAATTTGCTAAGGTTTTTTATTTTCGTTTTTATTCACTATAAACATTGAGTTTTATTACAAGTTTTTTCCGCGTTTTATTGTCTTTTGAATTGTGTTTTCCTTTTTTTTTTTATTGGCAAGATGATGTGTTTTGATTTGCTATGCGATGAGCAATCCAATTCAATCTAAAATATGTATAGAATAAAAAAAAACCCATGGAAGGGACTCAACGGAATTGATTTTTATTCGATGCAAATCAGATGTGGTATTTTGCTCTGTCACATGTTGGATGTAAGTTGATACCACAGCGAGTAGCAATTTCAAAGACAGAACAACACAAAGTGAATTACTCCTTTCCGATGTGTATACCCCAGAGCGGAATATGTAAATCAACATTTTTCCAAAGGGGTTAGAGCTTAAGAATTGTTTTGTTGCAGAGAAGAAAAGTTTAGCTTGTTTCAAAAATAAAATAGGGGATCTTTTCAGAATGAGCTCTTCAGAGACAAATATAATATGTATGTGCAGAATTTTAGCGTTAAGTGCATAGGTTTTAAGAAAAATTAAGTATGAATTACTTCATTGCGACTCCCGTGCTGAGGCTGAATAGATAAGAATATTTCTGGTCCTGCAATGTTACCACCAAAACTAGCGCTGGTCATAAGGCGACAATGCTACACCACTACCAAAATGTCATTATCCGAAAGTAGAAGGCGTGCCGAAACCAGTAGTGATGCAATAAAAGTAGGCAAGTTATGATCCCTCATTCAACCTCTCCGTCAATGGAAAGAAGCAGTTATTAAAATTCAAATCTTAAATCATCCGACCTAATAAAATCACACTTTAATTGTGTCCTCAAACACCTCAACACCAACGTGTTGGACTAGGGTTACCTTATTTTATCTCCAAATTTACAAAAAGTGTAAAACATCTGTTTTCTGAATATAAAGATATAATAATATTTAAAAATCGTTGTGTCTATTGCTTCATAATAAATCGCTAGGTGGCGTCCACAAGTGGAATGCTATCTCAACTAACTTGAAATGAATAATTAGATCACATTTGACCATAGATCGCGCCAACAGCCTTATTTATTGAGACCCACTTCTACATTGGACTGAGCGACAACTTCATTAAAGTATTATTTCTGTTCTCGACTTCTTGGAAAATGAGGGAATAGCTCTATAAATCTATATTCATCATATTTTTGTTATGTTTTCGTGACTTGATGTAACGACGTATGCGGACGAATGGCAACCCTGCGTTAGCCACACATAAATAAAATTTAATATTGTAAATCTGATTGTTAGAAGTTTTAAAATAAAAGCAATCGAAAGCCCGATTGTGCCAATATTTTTAAATTTACTTTAGATGGTTTTGAGATACAAACATTAATACCTGCATGCTAATGTTTTTTTATGCTGAAAGATGACATTCTTTCAGAGCAATCACTGTGGTTTACTGGTTGGGCTTTTAGTAAAGTGGTATGCATTTGAGAGAGAGAGAGAGAGAGAGATCAAATGAACAAATGAGACGGAAAACATTTAACCCTTGAATTTTTATTTAACTAATTGTTTAAGGGGTTTGATGAAAACGGTTGCACTTATAAACTTTCGATAATAATCTTATCAATTATCTTTAAAGAACCATGATTCAACAAGTGTTTCTTGTCAGGTTCTATAACAAAAAGAATACAATTAACCAATTTGCCACCTGTCGACTTTTCTCGTCACAATTGTCCATTGTTTACAGACTTGTTATTTTGTGTTACACACTTGTTTTTACAACTTGTCGGATTTTATTTGCTCTACAAGTACTTCTCGCGTTGTTGTGTTATAGGCCCCATTTAACAACATCAATCAGGGGTCTCTTAAATAATATAAACTCTAAAGTAAATTAAAAAAAGAAAGTCTACGATCCTTCAAATTATCAATGCTGAATTATTGCAAATCGTCTAGTGAAGCAGTAAATTGGGAGATTATGATCTGATCAAATTGACCTGTGCAAAGAAGAAGAACGATGAGAGGATTATCTGTGGGTCATAGTGAACTATAGGGTTTGAGGGTTTGATCGGCGCAGAGGTTACATTTTGTTACATCAACTGGTTAATCGAAATGCAGTTGTATTTTGGTATCAAAAAATTGTGGTCGTTCTCGCCTCTTATTTATCAACACTGCGTGACTATATATAGATTTATTATTGGCTGTACAGCTTCGTTCCCCAACGACTTATTAAAGTTGTTTTCCTTCTTTTAAAACAAAGCAATAAAGTCAACCCTAAGATGTTCTTGCAAACGCATATCCTTTGATATTTTTACTTCAAACAACACCACAATGTTGATGTTATAATTTAATTGTTTCCAATAGAATGATCATAATTTGCCAACAGCAAGTGCTGAGAAAATGTACCTAATGGAAAATTCTTTTAACATCCTTTCGCTAAATTTACTGTAGGTGTATGAAAGAGGAGAAAAATTCAATCCATTACCGGAAGCATCGTAAACAAAATACCGCTTATTAGTTGACATTGAAAGCCAAAAACAGCATAAATAATTTGACAAGTTTCACTTGAACAAAGAATAAAATCAATTACATATGCGAAAAGAACAACAACAATTATATGACAATTCGCATAAGAAAATGCCATCTGAGTCATTTTCTCTGTTCTATTTGAGGTAGCAATTGCTCATTAATATTTTTTTTTTTTTCGAAAGGGACAGATAGAATGTGTGTTGAACAAAGATGAGGAAACAGAGAACATTGATCTGCCCAATAAAAACGAATTGTTTTGAGAACCGACTTAAGATATTAAACAAATAAAAATAGAACAAAATAATCTGAAAATAATCGTTAATCGCACCAGGAGTGAAACTCATCAATAATTCCAGTTTAAAAATACTTTTTTTTTTATTATAAAGGACGACAACATTTAGTAGTTATAGTTAGGATACTGAACACGCGACACATGCTGTCGTCAATAACAGACTTTTGGTATTCGTTTGATAGACAAAAACAAAAAGAAACTTAAGGAACAAATGACCTTTCTAATCCATTGTCCTTGACTATGACTATATGACTTTGGAACTGTTGAAAAGTTTATCGCACACAAAGCAATTCAAAAACTTAATTTTATGTCCAGACAACATCAAACACACATTCCATCTAAATCGCAATGCCAATCTATTATTTCGCCGCTCCTAACCCTATCTAAGTAGAGTAAAGGGATTCCCGCCATTCCGACATTCCAAAACTTTTGGGTATTTTACGTTTTTGTCGTTAATGACTACTTAAAAGTTGGGAATTACTTATGTTCGACCTTCTTCTTCACAAAAAAAAAACGCACACAAACATTCCCAAAAGTACGCTCAATCCAGCGGGAACAGTTTCGAGTTTCACTATTTATCACATTAAGGACTCGTGGATTAAATGTGCAACTACTCAAAGTTAATTCAAGTGGAAGGAATGTGTCTCTCCTTCTCTGAAATATAATCGTCCTTCGGTTTTGTTCTAATTAAAAACGCGCACAAGTGTCTGGGTTGTAGAACGAAAACAAAACCCCGTCTATTTGATAATCCCCAAGAAGCTCAATGGCACCCCCGATGAATACGCCATTGCATTAGAGAAACTTATTTCTAGGTGAATAGGTCCAATAGCAGCAGGACAGAGCACACACTCTTTAACTCCTTTTTTGTGAGAGTTGAGTGCACTCAACTATAATATCCGTTTCTTGTTTTATCCCTCAGGAAAGGACAGCCTCATAAACGCTGAAATTAAACATTTCAAAAGGATCTGCTTCCACCTCGAAATAGGAAAGGCGATTATCCTAGCGAGAATGGAGAGGATGTAAGGGTGTTTGCGACAAGATAAAATTAAAAAGGATGAACTGAAAAAAAATCCATCACACAAAAAAAAAAACGGAAGAAGTGAGCAAATAAACATGGTTCTCCATGTAGGCATAGGATTGGCAAACAGACTTTCCAACTATCACAGTATTGTTTTTGGTTTTTTGCCACAGGGTTTCCCTGAAAGGAGCGACGTCCTTAAGAGATAAATACAATAACCAGCCACAGAAAATTTCTTAGAGACTTTTTTGATTTCTTTTGAGAGTGTATTTGTTTGTTTATTAGCAATTAATTTGCGATTGTTATTTTGGATTATGAATCTGAAAAAACAAAAATTCTTTTGGATCAAAGGAAATCAGAAATTTATTATCTTTTTTGTGATTATTTTGTGGAGGGGTTTCAATGTACTTTTTTAATCGATTTTATTTTTCGGTGATTCGCAAGGATTCTGGAACTTGTGGTAAGTTAAACAACGCAAAATGGAGGAAAAATGCTTTGAAGAAAACAACGAAGATGTGAAACCTAATCGCTGACAATCACTTAAAAAACCAAACTGGCGCCTAATGTCAGCTCCAATAATATTAAAAATTCCCTGAAAAATGACACTTGCGGTTAGGATTTCTATATTCTGTAAATGCGCAGATAAGCTAAAAATTTTTGCAAATAAATCATATTTTTCCGGGCAGCTACAAATCCTCAAAAATAACCACAACAAATAATACGACTTTGGTAATCTTTTAATCTTGAAAAAGTACGTACACCTTCTTCCGTATATAAGTGCAAACACTTTTTCGTGCAATAATTTCTGAGTTAAACTTGTATGACAGATATATGTGTAATTCAAAAATCCGTCTTATACCACTTTATCAACAACTTGAATTGTGATAAGCAAATAGGCGAATAGGTAGTGTTTATCGTTCGTTGATTGCCAAACCAAAATATACGTACATATGTGCGCTTTGCGCGATAAGGTGAATTAAGAAGTATTAAATCGGCGGTAGCCATACAGGTATTATCACAAAAGTTCCGGTGAGATAAAAACAAAATAAGCTTACTTTACACTGACGTATTTTTAATTGACGAATTTTGACACGACAGCCATTAACGAGAGACGTAAACTGCGATACCGGATGCCAAAATGACGACCTTAGAGGACTGATTACGACTTCTATAAGTTGAGGAAAAAAGAAGGTTTTAATTCTGTCCACAAGTTTAGTTAGAAATGTCGGTCATTGACGAAGCTGTCAATACCAGTTCGGTCACTCTCATAGAAGAGGGAAGATGGAGCTTTTAAGGAAATTTAAAAACGAGTCAGTCGAGAGAACCAAACAAAGCTTAAAATTCCTACAAGGAAAATCAATTCCATACCGATACCAAACACCTGTTCAATTTTTTGAAAAATTTAAGATTTATTAAGTTTTGTGCGACAAATCCCATACACCGATGAAATTGACACAATCGGAAGCAAGTATTGGGGCAGAATCTACGTAGATGGGTTTAATACCAAACTTTGCATGCATATGCTGTCGACAACAATGAGGGCCACCCAACATCTAAGTCTAGGCCCAATCCAAGTCTCACTTCAGCTATCAACCGATATTTTCTTGAGGATGAAATTCACAGTTTATTACAAATAAATGTAGATTTTATGTTCATCAGATGTTCGCATGAATGTATAAACAACGCGAGCCAGACAAAGTTTTAACATTCTATTCGGTTCTTGTTGGCAGAAACTTCAGGAATCTCCAACTAATGGATTATACCTTTTACCTGGGATAACCCACAAGTATTTTTTGCAAGCGTATCTTTAAAAGTTTACTCTTTTGGATATTGAACAATAAACAGTGTAGGAGTGTGAAATTCTATTGAAAACATAAGGAAAGGCTACAGTCCGCTTGGGGCGAACAGTATGATACCCTATCCTTATCCCTATATGCCCCAAAGAAAAAAGCATTAAGAAGATGATGGATAGCATTTTATTTAGTTCTATTAATTAAAAAAAAAAAAGTTTTTTGAAAAAACGCCCCCAAAAAGTGGGCGTGGCCAAAAACTTTGTATGGGCGATATGTTGGAAAAAATATTGGGTAAATATTTTGTTAAACAGTTTTTTTCGCTTTCTGTGAAAATTTTCGAAGAAAACAGCATTTTAGTCAAAAACGCCCACAAAAAGTAGGCGTGGCAAAAAACTTTATATGACAAACTTATATAGGAGGGCAGTGCCTACATATCTTGTGAAGGTTGTAACACTCTATCTCTCTAACTTTAGCTTTAAAACGGTTTTTTTTAAATTGTGGGCGTGGCAGTGGGCGTATTCAAAAAAATTTTACACTTAACCATTTCGGAGCCATAGGGAATATGTGGTCCAAATTTCAGCTTCCTAGCTTAATTTTAAAGGCCTAAAAATTGCGTACGGACGGACGGACGGACGGACGGACGGACGGACGGACGGACGGACGGACGGACGGACGGACATTGCTAGATAGTCTTAGGATTTGGTCCTGATCATAAATATATATACTTTTATGGGTCTACGGCGAATATTAAGGGGTGTTACAAACTATGTGTCAAAATTAATATACCCTTAGGATAGGGTATAAATATTCTTAAAATATTTAGCCGTAAGTAGAGAAGTTTGAATGAAGTAAATTTAAAATGTGAAGGAAACCCATCACTTCAAAGAACTGTGGAAGCCACAAGTTTATAAAGCGTTACCGATCTGAGCTTTTTTCCTTGTTAAAATTGTAAATGAGGTAGCTGACAATAATCACCTGTTTTCAGACTGTCAAATCTAGGTTTGCCTCTTTTACTTTTAACTATAGCTTAACACGATAAAATTGTTCCACCCGCAAATTGATTTAGTATAGGCTGAAAGCGTTGCAAATGATGTGAGGCCTTTGTATCATCGTAGTGTCCGTTCAGCTGAAATTGCATTCAATTCTGAGCATAGGCTATTCTTATTTCAAAAGTTCAGGTCAACATTTTGTACGTCCCGTAATCGCCATGTTCTTTAATATGTTGGCTCCAATTGTTGTGCAGATTAAGAGAAACCAAAGCGAATAAATAATATTGTTTTGTCGTAGAAAAAACTAACAAATATGTTTAAAAGTTTAGCATGGACTCAAAAACTAAGTAAAACAACAATAGTCTGTCGCAATGTCCTAAAACTTAGTTATTATTCTCGTAGAGTATTGTTAAATACTTATGTAGAAACACCTACATCAGACTACACTCACTTCTGTAGTAGAAAAATATGCTATCATAGTTTGGCCTCACATTCAGACCGAAGCCTTGAAATACTGAAATCGAAGAAGAAGACAAATTACAGCAGCTGTACGTGTTTCTCTCGTCTTGACCATGACCTTCAGCAAAGAAATTCCAAAGGAAGAAATGAATCATAGTCAAATGCATTGAAGTACAAAAAGGAATTTTTCTTTTCTTTTTTGAATTCGATTTATGAACTTAAAATCGCTTTCTTTAAGTAATCTGTAGTGTCTTACACGGGGCCATTTAACTTTTATTAACTTAGAAGCAGTTTGAAGCCAACCCACGCATTTCTTATTTTTAAGATTAAAAACATAAATAATTCCATGAATTAACAGATGATGCTATTTTAGCAATAAAAGACTAAAATACCCACTCATTAACCACTTCCTTTCAACTTTATACAACTTTAATTTCCTTTACGAAATATAAACAAACAAAATATTACGTATACGCCCAAGTGTAAGGTGTTGGCACTCAAAATCGATTTAGATACTTAATCCTCTACAGGATTTTAATGGAGCACGACTATTTTAATGGAATTCGCGTCATTTAAACGCTTGACATTGCACGACACGCTGACATCAACTTCAAAACACAAAAAAAAAACGTATAAACACGTGTTTGCACAATAAATAAATTGTTCATTGAGATTGATGGCGGTGTTTGACGAAGTTGCAGTAGCCTCTAACTGCATTCGAGAAATGGAAATATGATATTGAATTTTTCACAACAACAACAACTTGAAGAAACAATGCAAAAACTGAACGGCGTGAAAGGCATGATATCTCCACTTTGATATCACTTACAACAGTCTTGAGAGCCCCGCGAGATATGCAGTCTAATGGTATGCCCTATCTCAAGCCCTACGAATAGGATAAAACAATGGAAATTTCTATTGCAAATTGAGTTTTTTTTTTTAGCGAAACCCATTTGCTCATCACCCATGAGGAAAATAACAAATGAGCACAAGCATCACACCGGTGTGCGGAGAAGAATTGTTAAATTAGATTTCAAGGGAATCCCCCATCCTGATTGTACGCAAAGTTGATCGTGTTATTTTTTTCTCCTGATATATTACTATTTTCACTGTCTACACTTGAAAAGTCCTCTTTTTAACACTTTTCCCTGGATATTTTCACTAAACAGATACTCGCGTCTCCGTTTTCAGTACACATTCGATGTGAAACTACACAGCGCGTTGTGGAACATATCGTACACGTCAAGCTCCGTAAACCAACTGAATATCAGAGTCGTCTGAGAGCTTTTCTAGACACGGCGTGGCGTTGTTTTGACTTGAGAGTGACTCTTTTTCGCACACTTTTGTTGGATATTTATCTCGCGCTCTCTTTCTCTCTCTGAGGAAATTCCAACCCAAGTTGTAGCTACTTACTGAATGTTTTGTTTATTTTCCTAGGTCGTCGAAGCATCCACATCCGACAGGGTGGTGGATGTGATGTGGATGGTGGAGGCGCCCTCCATCTGCAGTCGTACAGCACTCACACTGCCAATAATTGGGGATGGGTATTTTGAGAGATAAGAACCACGTTCTTTTGTGTACATTTTGTATGATTTAGTCAGAACGATGAAAGGCATTATTACCATACGAATTGTGGTGGTGACCACAATATGAGCGAGGTAAGGCAATCTCTCTCTCTTTTTCTGCAAAAGAAGGGAGGCATGCCAATATCCATCCCTTCGGAAGCTTTTTGCCATAAATATGCTAATCTGGGATACTAGCCACTTTGATTTACATAATGATTTATGCAGCCAATGTGTATAACAGTTATGTTCAATGGCTTTTTCTTTTGGTAGTGTTATAGTTCAGCAGCGGATTGCGGCCATTGATTTCTTATGGTGCGTTTATTATGTTGATGTTTACTCCTGGGATATGTCAATAGATAGAATTGAACACGTGCGTATAAGTTTGATGATGGAAAATCAATGGCTGGCGGTTTAACGAAAAAAAAGAGTGTTTCTTAGGTAGTTAAGGAGATTAATATAGTTTTGAAAGTTGAAATATGTAGCCAGCACGTGTAAGTGAAATTGGTTAAAGACTATAAAAAAGTAATGACGTTGTTAAATTAATGCAAATACATTGGAATTATTTGGAACCTTTAAATAGACAATATACATAGTATATAAAGTATACTTTTAAGTAAAAATGCGCTTTTTATGCGAAATTACTTAACGAAAGTTGGCAGTGAATGACAATTTCGGAAAATTTACATATGAATCAAAACAAGACAGCCAACACTATCGCCATACATTTAAATGGCTTATCCCCCTGACGTACTAAGATAAGAACTAGAGATATGTTAAGCATTTTGTTTTTAATGATCGTTAACTCATCTGTTTAATAAATATTGAATATCCTTAGTGCGTTGACAGTGCATGGACTATTTCGAAAAGAAATAGATATATTTTTAAAGGTTTCGTTGACGTTGAAGGGATCTGGAGGAAAAAGGGATCAAGAAGAACTACACAAGCTTTACAGCGGTGAAATTCTATCAACAATCTTGCAAAAAAGCTGCACATTGGGCATTTGAAATGGCTAAGTTAACTACTCAAATACTAAAGTACAAACTTAGTTTTTGACCCCAAAAACTTGAATTACGCAATTGGCAGCAGTTAGCCAAAGAGCGCGCCAAACCCCATGACACACCAAACACAAAGCTACAAATCCAAATCCAAGAAATCATGTTCGAGAACATGTAAGAACGAACCATCGTTTTAAAGAAGAAGTCGTCAGAATAATTAAAGGCAGCGTTCCCGAAAAACTGTTCCCATATAAAGAAATATATGTAAGTATGAGAGCTTCGGGTAAAAATAAGAAAGTTAGAAGTGGAAAATGTTAATAGTACAAGTAAGTGGGTATAATGAACAATTATTAATTATATTTCACAACAAGGAAAAATAATTGGTAAGTAAAAATTATTGGGAAATTTTCGGCGAGAAAAAATCTCCTTGTTTTTTGGCTTTGTAATCATAAAACACAAACACGCGGCGTCTGTAGTATAAATGTTATAACTGCACAGTGCATACGTATAGGAATCAGTTCAGACTTACTTTAAAAACCAATTTAAAAAAAAAAAACCTTTTTTTGATAAGACAACAAATTAAGACGCTCTACTTAAAACCAAAATCGCAATCAAATAAAAACAAAATAGTATGTCCACTAAAACGAGCAAACTTAAATACAAAACAATATTTCTTTCCTTGCCATTGGTAAAAGTAAAATCAATCCTTTGCCAAGTGGACAACCATCAAATAGTTTGCAGCCAAAAAGCAAACAATATATATAAATTTCTGTTTACATAAGACTAATCAAAACATGTGAAAATAAATATTCATATGATTGCCGCCCTCAAGTGCAATAGCAGACAAAATATAAATCCATATCGCATATCTCGTTGATTTTTATAGTAAAAAGAAATCCACAATAGTCAGTGTCGTTGGGCGTTGCTGCCTGATACTACAACATATCCAGCAAATTTGTAGACAGTCTGTCTGCAATGTCTGCTCTGCAGCATGTACAACATATAATATTGTAGATACATCAGCTTCAATTAAATGGATAGTTCGGTTGAAGACTGTTCTCTACATGCATAGGGAGCAAAAGAGTCCTATATACATATATAAAATGTGCGACTTTATAACAACAAAAATGCAAATCAAACGTGAAAGTTTTAAAGTACTGCAGATTCAAGGAGAAAGTTATAGTCCCAGAGCGTAAAGTATCCTATCGATTTAAGTTCGCAATAGCTTGTTCGTTGTAATATCGTTATCGCGTGGAATCAGATAATATCTTAAAAAAAGCTTCCACATAGGAAAACAACTGATCAAAGAAATATTCTCAATAAAGCGCGGTCGGTATGAGTAATAAAGTCCCCCTAACAAAGCCCAATCCACTTAAAATCAAATAAATTTTAATGATTGTTTACCTTACCGGTAGTGCGTATTTTTCTTTTGACCTTTTATCGTCGCCACAGCGCTTTTTTGAATGTGTTAAAAAAACAAACATCCGCCAACCGGAATCAGTATAATTAAAATGAAAAATAAACTTTAATATCAAGATGGTCGTCATCCTGAAAGAACAACAACGACTATGTGACGTTGTGAAAAGCCGCTTCGAGTTCAAAAGCTAATTATAATTGGCGGTCACATTTGTCACTCATCGCCCTCTCTACTCATACGTTTACTAGTAGAAGCTGTTCACCTCAAAACCCAATCCAATCACTCATCCTTTAAAAGCAAAGAGAAATGAAAAAAAAAATAATAATAATAATAATAATAACAAATATTTTATACAAGTTTGCTGAAAAGGCCTACGTAAAAGATGCAAACCGCAATCGCAACAAATCGACCACAAGAAGAACTCAACTTTTGAGATTTTCCTCTGCTGTGCTCTTAAATGAATGCGAGCCAGCAAAACTGTAACAAAATGAGCGTATTTCAATTACTTTTAATTAAAACTGAGAGGAGAATAAATATTTAAATATTATATAACCTTTTGGCGTAAAGGTTGTCATTGTAGTTAAAATAGATATACAATGGACAAAAGATGCCAAAAGCTGCTTATGGGGAGGAGAATCCAGATAGAAAGAAAGGGTTTCTTTAAGGGGTTATTTATTTATAAGTGAAAATACTGTATGTACGTTGCGCGTCAGAAAATTTGTCCTTTCATTGATTTTAATTTTCAAGAAGGAACCGTAGGGCACATATTTACAATCAGTATACGAATGGCTGTAAAATGAAATCGGTAATGGTAGTTGGGATATACTTGAACAAACGTGAACAGTACATTAGCGATGGGGAAACGCTTCAGTGTATTTTAGTCGGAAATCTAGTCTATTCAAAATAATATTATTATCATATTGACAACTCTTGTGTTAAAGGTGCAAACGGCAGCTATAATAATCAAACTTTCCTTTGGGAATGATTTTTCCATTTTTTCTTTGCTGGTTAAAACATCTGTACACGTTATATAATCAGAAATCAAGCGAAGAATAGGTTTTGTTAATCGCTGTTTCTTTGGACTAATTGTAAGAACGAAACTGTCTAAGCCTTGTCCCGAACAACTTAATAGTCTCAGACCTGATATACGAATCAGAACCATGGACTTTCACGGAGTACAGCCACATTGACGTAGTAAAAAAATAAAGTGCATAACTATGTGCAAGAAACGAGATGTGTTTTTGAATCGCTACAAAAAGAATGGTAACATTTGATAGCATTCCAAATCAATTTCAATCACTTTTTAAATTTTGAAAAATTAGATTTTCTAAAAACGACTCTAACAATTTTTATGTAATATTGCATATTGCTCAAAATGCAAAAACAGATCAACATCGTTGGAGCCATTTTTTGAGGAATTTTGAGGAAGCAGACTCGAAAGACAGACAGACCGACGGACGGCATTGGCGGACCCACTTTTTTTGGACTTCTCTACAGTCGTAATATCACCCTTCATAGTCAGTTTGCGTTCGAAATTTCGGCACATTTGCTTTCTCTTTAGTACGAGAAAGTTAAAAACAGTGCATTAAGCATTTAAAATGGTTTGGACTTGTAGAGCGAATAAACCTAAACGTCCAGGAGGCCAAATTTTCAAATCGTATACGGAGGAACAAAAGAGAAGAGTGGGTCATTTTGTCAAAACGCTATCAAACGTGAATGCTATCAATGTATTTCTTAATTCCGTGGACAATTTCAGATGTTTGACAGATGCAAGTTGCTGTCATTTAATAATTGTAAAAAAATAAAATAAATTAATTCCTCAAACTTAGTAAATAAGTTAAACTAAATAGTGAGGTTTTTGGTTTGACACAAAACTGAGTGTTACTTCTTTCTCTGTCCATTCTAAATACCAATTCGAGTATATTTTATACTGAATAAAAAAAAAGAAACAGAGATGACCTGCACTGACAGCCTCCGACTGTATCGCTTGTTCATTTTACAAAATCATTACAGAATCAGTAGAATAGTGAATAACTTAGGTAAATATCACGTCGAACTTGAAATTTAACCAACCCTCGACATTGAAATGATTCCATTTTGTGGAAAGTTCAAGCCGGATTTTTGGTGCGGGAAAGTGGTTAAAGGCTGCAGTTAGATTATACAGATTCGCCGCCGCACTTTTCCATGAATATTTACGATAATCAGAGAAGAAGAGATTCGCTTTATTTATTTTTTGTTTTGTTTGTTTGCTTTGCTATCCCTTTTAAATATTTCAAGAGGTTTGAGGTGAAAGTTTACGTCCCGTTTTATCCGTCTGACTGAATAAATTCCTCTGCCAAATGAAAGTATTGATTTTTGTGTTCACTGCTGCCGTGAAGAGTGGAGGCCAAATTTTAAGGGATTGTACCCGTGTTATAATGAAATTATGATTGCCTTTTATTTTAACTTCATTTTGAAAACATGGTCCAGATAGGAATCAACAAGAAGGGTTTATTTGAGTAATTAAAACGAAAATCAGGATACATGGTACTTCAATGAAATGTTATGTAACAAACTAGACAGGAAAATGACGAGCAGTGAGGTAAATGGTAGATTATTGTTGGTTTAATATTTGGCAAATAAATATAATCATTCTCATCATAGACTTCACTTCATTAGGTGTACTAAAATTTGGACACGATTTTGGACATCAAAGCTGACCGCATTTATAAATTAGTCACACAAATGAATTTCGATGTGCTACCCAGAGAAACCAGACATTTTCGCATAATAAGCGCACTCAATGGGTTTATGTTTGACCATCGAAAATGAAGATGTATCTTTCGAATTGCAGGGTACCCACCGGGACTGGAAGCAACAGACAAAATTACTCCACAGAGGTTAACCACAATTATCGAATGCTACGACTGTAGAGAACCGCACACCGGATTCGAGGGAACTTCAAAGCCACCATCAAGTAACAAAATCAATGTTTCAATATTGAGTGCCTTGGTTCGAACGAGAAACACCAAAAATATTGACCGTTTAGTTACTAATCAAAACTTCAAATATCCCTGGACCAGAGAGCAAATGGAAAACGAAAACCAATCACTGCCTTCCAACCGCATCGACAATTGCATAGTACCATAACCCGACAAAACCACTTGTTAATGCCAAAATTGGCAAACTCAATTGACACATCGATCGATGCGAATCGCTATTTAACTAGAACCTACCTATCTACCTACCTAGCACGCCATACGCACAAGGTGAGCAAACTAATTGTATCTAATTAAATGTTAGGCATCAATGGCGGTAGGTATTTGTACACTATGTAAAGCATGCGTGTGCTGTAAAGCATATATGAATATAGGGAAGCAAGCAGTCAATTGGTTTCTCATCCAAAATGGTTAACTTTCCATGAAATATCTGAGAGATAATCTCGAATTTTTAGTAATTGAATTGTCGCCATTGTCGCTTTAAGTGCATATATCAATTGTGACAGTCAAATTGCAGTGATTGCTAATTCAATATGACATTACTCGCACACACATCACGTATAGGTATATTGTGATTTTATCAGTCCAGAGATGCGGTATCTGTTCAGTGCACGTGATATTCGAAAGGACAACAAATTTAAGATTCATTACAGTTCGGATCACATTGCACTAAGTTTATTATTGATACAGTGTCGACCGGATTGGGCTATCTATCGACGTAGGGGGGAGTTAGTTATTTTGAAGGTCCTTATGTTGGAATTATTAATGTTGCTGACAGTCGTTCGTTATGCGTTACAATGTGAATGATAAATAAGAGGTAATCAAGTCCATAAATGAGGGGGAATTGTGACAAAAATTACATATTTTTATTGGAAGGAGAAGTAATAATTGGAGCTAAATTTATCCTTAACCACAATTGAATTGAATCGATCAAGGAGAAAGACAATTGCATTTGGAATTCGATTTGGACAAAAGGTTTTTGTTTGGGTATTCGAAAGCAAAATGGGCGATTTGAAGTGACAAAGAAATTTTGTTTTAGGTAAAGGTCACATTAGCTAAAGGCTGGCGAATATCGACTATAATCAGAAGTTGTTATGCAGGCCATTAAAGTTCTAGGTTTTTGTCCCTCCTCTGGACAGAGGGAGTCATATTTTTAGATAGAATTTTATGAATTCGAGCATTCAAACCAGTTTGAAGTGGAATTTCTTGTGTTCATTCATTTGAGTCGCACTATTTCAAACAGTTTCCCAGGTTTGGCTGTGATATATATATATAGCAAGATATGATTGATGATATGATTTTTACTTTTGTGAACTTTCGCGCATAATAGGGCAGTGAAAAGCTTGAGATGGTACTGGAGGGATCGTTTTCAGTCGAGGAAACGACGCGTGGTACAATCAATTATTATTATTTTCTATATTCATAAATAATTATGTCAAACAAAGGTCCCCAAGGAACTGTTTTCAATAATCAAACAGGCAAACAAGTTCCTTAAATCAGCCTGAAATCATGCTGATTATTTTTACTATTGCATACTTTTAGGAATTTTGCGAATAGCAAACAAAAAGGTTTTCATTGCCAACCACAGGAGATCTTTGTTTCCTATATCATATAACAGCTCAACAAAAAAAAAATGCAGACCTAAGATGAGTTTTCAAATCAGGGTCAGCAAACTCAAATTAAATCGAGTTCATTCATTGTCTGCCAATTTGAATCAGAAATTCTACTCCTATTTCTCTGCTACAGATTCCTACAAATAACACTCGACAAAATGCTAACAACATCATATCCATTTCAACACGACAAATGACAATGGATTATTCTCTAAATCCAATAATAAAAGTCATCATTTAAATCTCTTTTACGTCAAACAGTACGCAAATGTCCTCAACCTTTGCCGTTACAAAAAAAAAAAAACAGAAACGGAAAAGATTCCAATAAATAAAACAACACCTCTAACAATGGGCCTCCTCTCTGCACAGACGAATAACATGAACCTTATATCACCTTCTCAATACTTAGAGTTAAAGTTCAGGGACATGCTTTTCGTACATCTTACTTCAAACAATGGAGACAAACAAGATATGTTTGCATCTTTATCTTTAGCTTGAATATTTTATTTTGTTCTCATCTTATTCTCTATTCAATTTTGGCTACAAAGTAATATGAAAATTAGTCGTCAGAAGTTCGTTGTTGTCGTTCTTCTTTGCCATGACAAATGCATTCAAGAGTGAAACAAACAAATCTACAAAAAAAAAAACTGAAAAATCGTCAACTTGACCCGAGTACGTGTTTGTGTGTGCGATTAGGCTGAGCATAGTGTGTTAACAAGAAAAGAAATTTATTTCAAAGTATAATATACATATTTGTCAACTTGAAACGTATACTTAACCTCATCCCCTAATGAGGGGGATACAAGCACAACTACTCTTGTTATGAGTCAAATATGAATGAGTTATGGCCGACACACGAGAGTATGCCTTAGAGGTGCAAAGGAAATGTAATTTTTTGTTGTTGAGTGTGCTAATAGGTTCTTTTTAAACTAAACACTCGAATTAGTTAAGATATTTAATGATTCATTAAGAGTCATGTATAGTAAAGAATAACCGGCGGCGGGCATATTTTGGTCAGCCTTGTTAGGAATAAAATTACCAAAACTACCCGAGGGCCATGATTTCCTAAATAATCAAGGAAAACCTCACATAACAAGTCTGCAAATGGATTCGTTAAGAAAATAGCGTAAGCCAACTTATATGCTGTTTGGCTATTTGAGAAGGGACCACTATTTCACACATCGCATACTTATATATGTTAATAACCTTTTGTATGGCAGTCCTAAAGCAGAAGCAAATTGTGTTAAGTACATGTATCCAAATATGGGCATAATCGAATATTTGGTATAGTGGCAAAATAGTCGCCACCACATTGAAAAAGGGGGGATTTGTTGGAGCTACTCAAAATTAATTCAAAAATGCATCACTGCACAATTGTTGCTGAACAAATCATGCCATGCGCTACATCGCGTAGGATAAAAACGATCAAACGAGATCAAACGTTTCGATGTTTTTGTCTCAATAACATCAAGAGCATTGTGACAGGCGCCTTTAATTGACGTTTCCGAATTTACCGAGTCCTTATGGATGGAGCGCTCAGACACAACTACAGGTCCATTGTACTACCATTCAGACATTTTACATTAATGTACTTAGTTTTCCCGTCTTTCGAAGAAAAACGAGAAGGAGATTCAGTGATAAAGAGCTTAGATGTTCGGCACTCACCACGTCAGCCCCGAAGATCCGCCACCTGATGCGAGCATAGGCCGGACAACTGCAGAGAAAGTGTTCTGCTGTGTCATCCTCCTCACCGCAAGCAGGACAGGTAGTGGTATCGCTTAAGCCCAACACATTTAAGTGTTTAGCAAAAGCTTGGTGGCCCGAAAGAACGCCTGCAAGCAGCCTACAGTCGATTCTCCTCAGAGATAGAAGAAAAGATGCTGACCTTTTGCAAATGTCCGGGCTCAGTAGTTTGGTTTGTCTACATCCACCGCAATCGCGCCACCGAATCTTGTGTTCACGAGAAACCCAAGAATCGATAGAAGACATGACTAAAGATGCAGGCAGACCCAACACAGCTTCGGGTGCTGAGAAAACTTCTTCCTATAATTGACGTAAGACGCATGCCACGTGTGCCACACGAAATAAAAATTAAAATTTTTCTATTAAAGAAGTGTCATAAGATTTATAAGAGTTGAAGAAGTTCGAAACTAATGGAAAAAGTAGAAATTTAATAGAATCCATGGTATTTGTTGCTTCCATAGATCGATCGTATAAGAATGGATAATTCTACATTCAAATGCTAATGCAGAATTTCAATAAGTAAATTTTACTAAAGGAACTGCCCTTGTCTCGCCTTGTGAAGGGTGTAATGTAACTCGACGGTCTGCCAAACGGCGGTTACACTTCTCTTAATATTTTCACATATGAATGTTCTTGCTCTGCGTTCGTGGATGTGTGAGCTTTAATCTGCAACAGATGTGACCGATTGAATGGGCCCAACTTTATATTGTTTATGTCATAAAATGATGATATGATTTTAAAAACCGAAAACAAATAAACTCAGGCACAGTAGTAGAAAACAACATGGCCCATTTGTAATACCCAGTTTACTTCCTCGGCGAACATTCTCAAATAAAACGTTTATTTGCAGAGCACATGTCGAGGGAGATCTGCGAAAAGTATCAAAACGTAATGTAATGAAACCTGAATACATGGGCTAATTGTTTTATAAAAGCCAAATTTGGGATTTCACTAATTTTAGAACCATCAGTTCTTGCAAATTAAATTTGCCATCCCTTTGTAGTCGGTTTAACAAGAAAATTAAAACAAGAAAAACAAGAAAAACACATCCTCCTCATTCGTGACGTGACATACGTTTGTCAATTTTTTGGGTAATAAAATTCAAAAATACATAAATTTTAAACACACAAAAAACAAGGATGAGTGAGAGGGGGGCAAAGCCAAGACGCATGTCAAACATATATGTAGATGTGTTTTTCTTTTATGTAAGCACTGCGTACTCATACGTTGTTCAAACACTGATCATTATAATGCGATGATTCTACGTCGCATTGACGCCTCCGCTGACAAAGCAGAAGAACAGAAGACTAACCGCCCGGAAGGCTGTAAACATCACAATTACCGGGCGGCGATTGATAGCGGCAGCCGTCATCAAGTGTAAATCAAAGATGAAAAATGTTGAATTAATTTTTCTCGTTGAACTTGAAAAGCTGATGATGAATACGAACCCAAAAGTGGGGGCGAGCAAAGCTGTTAATTAGGCAAATCGCAATGGTGATGGATGGGAATGAGAAGAAGAAAAAAAAGAATTGCTTGATCAGATCAAGAATCAAGATCCTAGCTTTGGAATCAATTTAAAAAGAAAGTGCTTCTGCTATAAATGAAAGGATGTAAATGTAAATTTAAAAACACGCATGTAAAAAAAGTTGCAAACGTATGTAGGTGTCTTTAATTATCATAAATTTGCTCTTGTTACATCTGCTGGTGATTTGAAATTTTGATCAAACAAATTTTATCATATTTATGGCATATTTGAATGCATAAATGAATTTCGTTAATGACAGAATAACCTTTGGCTAAGAGTAGGAATGAAATAGATGAAAAATATACACTGGGAAATTGGATGGTCTGGGAAGGTCTTAACAGGGAAGGTCTTAACAGGATAATGCGATATGTTGTGTTTTGTTTAACAATATACCTGACTGAATTGTAAGGTTCTCGACTGTTAACACTAAGTATAGAATCTTTAAAAAATCCGGGCCCAGATCGGACGGCATCGTTTCGACTACTTTTGTCTCTATCAATTTCTTCAGATGTGATAGAGAGAAAAAGAAAAACTTCGAAACGAAGATTACACAGCTACTGCGGAAAGAGCTTTTGTCGCAAGCGTGATGCATTTGTAGGTATTGAGAAATTTTGTGTTTCTAAATATATACTTTTTGCAGAACATTCAACATGGACTTTTGGGGATTACTAGGATTACTAGAATAAAGGAGTATATTTCCACAGCCCCTACAGTCAAAAAATAAATAATAAAATTAAATATTGGGCGTAAACGGCTCATACAATACCTAAAGCCTGGCTTCTCCAACCATTGTGCGTGCGAAGTTATATTTTTGACACGAACTGAGGGACCTACAGCTTTATGCCGATTCCATACAGCAATTTGTTATTGAGAAGATCTCTTGACATTGAAAAACGGTTGTAGCGATCAATGTCCAGCTACGTGCCTCACATACAGAGGACACACACACACTTCCACACTTGATTGGCGTGCCTATGCATCACCGGCGCCGGAATTAACTACTCGGCGAACAAAACTATTCTAAGAATAGCAAAAGGAGGAACTGTACACGGGAAATGCTAAGTTCGAAAGAATATGATGCACTAATCGGAAAATTGCCACTCTTGGCTATTCCTGGAGATGTACAGCATTAGGAAATACAACTCTGAATATAATTTCTTAACGAAGCTCAGCAACAAGAAAGAATAGAGAGATAAATCCACAATCTATGGACTGAGCAACCATACGATATAGAGGTATACAGACGGCTCGAGAACTGATGAAGGAACTGGTGCAGGGGTGTTTGGGACAAGAACGAAACACTATGAATCCATGTGCAAAAGTACCAGCATCTTTCAAGCAGAAATATGCGACATAGAAAGTTGCGTTTGAATCAATCTCGAAAAGAATTACAGAAACTGTAACATAGCATTAATGTCAGATAGTCAAGCAGCTATCAAAGCACATTAAATCCAAACTTTTATGGGAATGGCTACAAAGTCTCAACAAATTGGGCAGGAAAAACAGTTTATCTGTCTACTGGATACCAAGCCATGTGGGCATTGTTGGTAACGAGGCGGCGGACTTTCTAGCGAGAAAAGGGCCAGCAGAACCCTTCATAGGACCTGAACCATTCTGCAGGATAGGGCAACACTGCGGACCACTCACCATAATTTTTTGGGAAGACACCAAATTCAAGAAAATGATTTACCAACCATGGATCCACTGCTTATTCTCAGATTCATAAAAGAAACTGGACTGGATTATGTGCTGTGAGTAGGTCTTATTTGCCAAGGCTAAAGCCAGGTTGAGCTCAAGTTCGCTCAAGTTAAAATTTGAACTTTCAGCTTACGACTTTGTCATTAGTTGGTTGATCTAGAAAGATCATAGGCGACATTTTTATTCAACTCAAATTGGATAATATCACTCAAAACCTAATAAGTACAACAGAAATAAACCTCCCAAAACCAATAGGATACAATTCATCATAAACTTCACCTTTAGTCTGAACGATCAATGATCACTCGACGACTCGATCTTGAAATACTTTACGCGAATTTCAAAGAAATTATTGACCTGTTTGTGTTTGCGGTTGTATGTGTTGTTAAAATATTTGCATTGCGTTTCCGTTTGACGTCCATCTTCCTCTTTCTATATGCCAAAGCCATGAAATTCCACAATAATCAAAAAAAAAAAAATAAAAATAGTTTTAAATCGTCCATAGTCAAATACAAAACAACTGCCAATAATAATATTATTAAAAGCAATTTGTCACTCGCCCAAACAAACAACAGAAATAAATTTAGCAAGAAAAAGAGGTGGTAAATCCTTTCCAAGATTAATTACATCGATCTGTGATCATTGAAGATGAATCTTCCTCTCCTGCCGAGGGGAGTTGTTGGGCGGCAAGTGTTGATTCACAGATTAATTATTAAAATATGTTTGTTTATAATTATCCCGAAATGACCGAATGCAATCTTTCTTTTCAAAATCATCCATCATCATCGACGGTGTGGAGAATAAAATTCGATTTCCACTTTCTGTGCAATGCAACAGCATTCATTCTTTCTCGGCAAAATGTATAAAAAAAAAAATCAAAAATTCTAGAAAGTTTGTTCAACTTACGTTTTACACTCGGAACTGCTGGGCGCTCGTAGCTCCAACATTTGTGATGTCTTCGTTATGATGAGAAAGAATGTGTTCTTATCCACCGCAGATTGTCGCACCAAGGTTTGCTGATCGAAATACGTTATTGGACTGATGAACTTGTTCACTTCGGTTGTACCGGAGGCGGAAATATTTTGGAAATTTTTCAACGCATATTTGTCATCCTGAAAAAGAATAATACAATAGGAATGTGGACTATGCTTTGAATTGTGGGACGTCATACTTGTTTTGTTAGCAGTAGCATCATATTCTCAAAGAGTAGACCCTGCAATTGCGTGCCTGGCGTCTTTTTCATTGTTAAACTTCCATCATGGATCAGTTTCAGTTGTGTTAAATCCAAATTCTGAAAAAAGGAAAGAGGCAGATTAGAATGATGAAGTGCAGTTGACATAAAAATAGTGAGGCGGATAATTCGGGGCAACAGTAGGTGAACAATTCGAAAGCTAAGATTCTGGCCTGTTTTAACGTTCAAATGCGTTTAGATGGGAAAAGATATAATAAAAGAGAGGTAAGGTGGAATAACTTAAGAGAGAGAAGGCAGGTTAAGGGTCTACTTTAATTTTACAAAGCTCAATAAGCAGTTGGCATGTTGAACTTGAATTTGTGTATCAGTGTCCATTCCTGGATCACACAAATTCCGCAACGCCAGAAAATATGGCATATCAAGTTTTAAATATATCCTTTCATTAATTCAACCTATAACATTTAGTTAGTTGCGACCCTACTACCTTACATTTTTGTCGGAAGACTAATAGTTGGGAAACATCTAAAAATGAGAACTGTTATAAAAAGCTTATAAAATGTTCCGTTTGGAATCGCCCTGAAGGTGCTTGAAAAAGCTAGGCATTATGTGTTTTATCAAAGTAACAAGCGTTTCACGGAAGTAACAAGCATGCTATTCTGGTATTGAAACGAAGTGCAACGTAGTTTCCGGCTGTTGCAAATAACTCAAGGCCCTTGGTTTAGTGCATTACACGAATATCTGCCTTTTACCGGACGAAACAACAAGCGGGCAGATGAATTGTCAAAGAAAGGGTGTTCAATAGAACTCACTTCAGTAGTGAAACCACCTTTCTTAACTTTACTTAAAGAAAAAAACGATTGAAATGCAAGATCCTGGTGTGTCGAAGTATGACAAAAGCTGAACCAAAAATAATTTTTTCTACGTTGGTAGACTTCACTACTAGTCATAAACTTTTAAGAAGCCGAGCAATGAAACTCAATTTTAAGAATGATAGAATTTAAAGTGATACACTTAATTTTCTCTGGAAGTTACTACTACCCCTTTTAAAATATTAAAGGACTTTCTAAGTCTCATTTTCCAATCGGCAATAGTTTCTGATGGGTATGTCACAAATAGGCCACGACATCGACGACTCACGCATCGAAGGGAATTTCAGTTGGGAGGTCCATAGAAACATAACGGTGCAGAGCAAACTTTACTTCGTCAGGCCGTTAACTTAACCTAACCCTATTTTTTTTACATAAAAGCAAAATCTTTCACTTTTGACTTTGCACACATTTTGCAAGTATACATTCTTCTTTCCATTTTATTTGGCAAGGTTATGATCAAGAATCTAAGGATCAGATCCACTTCTCTCTACTGTATTTTTGCTGGTTCGCAAAATATCGACCTCAAAATATATCTGCAGGCTTCTTGGTTTCGGAATTTCCACTTTATCATAAATGGTAAAAGCTAACGTTAAAGAAAATGAAAGTACAAACAGTTATTGACTCTTTTTATTTTCTACATCCATTTCAACTGATACCGACATCAATTGGGTTTTTGGTGCCCCGAGGCACTCAAAGGATGAGCGCCATTAACACACCAAACTGGTGAGTCGAGCGTTGTTAAGTGAATACCACCATTTTATTGCTTCTGTTCAAAGTTGTGCGCGACTTTTGCTCCTGAAATAAATTTTTCAGTAAATGGCCGAAGTGCCAAAGGCAATGCTTTAGCTCCGATAACGTAAAAAGTAGAACTGTAAAAACATTTAAATCATAAGAAGAATGGGAAACATTCTTTAAATTGACTTGAGAAGCGGAACAGAAAATTTTTTTTGGTATATTTTTTTAAGTTTTAAGAATTAGACTGAGTTCCACTACGAAATTTTATTAATTAAGGAATATAGTTTCAGCTTCTTCTGCACCAAGAGCATTTTTTTAAGATATGCTCTTTTGCTGAAAGGTTGCTTAATGTTATACGTTATTTATAAAACATATCACATCGCAACAAAAGGAAGTCATTGGAGTTTAATTTTGAAAAGGTAAGAGTTTTTCTGAAGATGAACGCTAGGAGCCTTGTTACAAAAACTGTTTATCGCTGTTTGAGGACCGTTAATGCAGAAATGCTTTAAAAATTTACTAGATCGGTCTCTGTTTTTGAGAATCCTTCAGGTCTTAGCACTCAAAAAAAAAAAAAAAAAACAAAAAAATAGTCACGATGGACATGGTGTAAACGTTAAGTTGGTAGCTTTCGTTGCGCTTAAATGAGAAGCCTATGATTCTCATCTCATGATTTATTATAAAGGCTCAGTTTTTTTTATGATTTCATATTGCCGTCTAAAATTACTTGAGGCCATTTTGTGAACATACGCTTTCGTTATGTAAGTATATTTTCTTGCGTTGTTAGTGTCGGCTAAGTAACAGAACTTAGCTTTGCTGTGGTCTTGGGTTCGCCAAGTAAATTGAAGTGAAAATTTGTTAGATTTTTATTACAATTTGGATAAGCTGGAGAAAAAAATCGTACATCTTTTCAGAGTCCCGGGGTGAGATTTGGCATTGAAAAATAAATGTTTGTGATTTACACGTGCTTAAGTATGACTTAGATCTATCCCTTATTCTGCCAATGAGCAAAAGGAATAGCCGCTTCTTAAAAGCTTTTCCTGGACAAACATTTTTAACATACTTGTTTAGCAGTTCAACGCAAGAATTTATAATGCAAACAAAACATTTAAAAAATAAACGTGAATGCATGCTCCTGTAAATCGAATAAGGAAAATTGAATTAAATTTATCCAAGTAATCTTTTAAAATTAACTGGTTAGAACGTATTAAAGAGCATGGCGGAATGCTTAGTACGATACGGCTAGAAGTACTTTATTTCTGTTATTAACCCACGTAAGTCTACATATGATAGATAACACAGGAAAAAAATATTGGTCTTCGTGTGTAAACTTGGCAGGGACTCTTCACGGGTCGAGTGCCCGTTAAGTAAGTGCAAACTTTGCCTTATATTTACTGGCGCATTTTGAATCATTAGTCAAGTATACGTATGCTCAACAGTTTGCATCATTTTTATGAAATTTTACGAATTTTAATGTTAATCCTTAACTCACCCTAAACTCCTCCTTGTCAAATGTTGATTTGTCTAACTTTCGCTGTATAGTCTGCAATCTGAAAATAACATACACAAGTGCATTCAAATCAAAATTCAAATTTTTCAAAATTCATTGTACTTACTTGTGTGCATCCTCAGCGGTTTTCACAGCCTGATTCACATCAACTAATATCCTCTTGGAAGAGTCAAGTGCACGTTGCACCGCCTCAGCCTCAGCATTATTGTCGGGCACCACACGCTTTGTTATTTTATACAAATTTTCAAACAACAAGGGATATTTGGTTAAACGCTGCAACACAGTTGGCAGCAGATCCTTCAATTGTAAACGCCGGCAGGCTTTGTGCGATTCAGCTTTGGTTAGGAATCTTTGGAGATTTTCATCTTTGCGTCGTTTCTCTTTGAGTGCCTCCAGAGCGATTTGTTGGCGGGCGCAAAATTTTGCGGCATATTCACGCAGCTCCTCGCCCGACTGACCATCAAACATTCCGGCTAGTAAATCACCAACATTCGGTACAATATGATTGTGTTCCAGACGACGCATCTTCAATTTTTGCTCAAACGAACTATGCAGCTCTTTGAGGGAGAGTAAGGCAGGCGGAAATAGTAAATGCAAATGATCGTGCGGCAAAACACCGCTCTCATGGAGTGGCTTCATAAATATACCCTCCAGGAGTTTTAAGGTACGAACGTGACTTCGTTCTGTTTGATAGATTTCTGTAAGTATGAGAACGATAAAGTTAACATCGAATCCATGGCAAGTGAACATTTGAATCTTGTGCTTACCGTTAATGATTTCCTGGCGTTTCTTTTCGGCATCTGTGAGTGCAGCCAATACTTCGGCTGCGATGTTCGAACTCCAGTCGACTTCATTGATTAAATCGTCATCGTCGTCACTATCGACCCAAGGTCGGGGACCAGATGCTAGATTATGTGCCATGTTCACTACATTCGCATTAAACATACTGCTGCTGGTATTTGTGGTGTTTGTTGCGATTGGTACTGGACCGCCAACTTGCTCCATTGAGGTACTAGGACTCTCAGAACCACCCCCAGATGATAGACTAGAATTAGAGCTCGCTGTATAGTTGGAATTGGATAGTCCCAAATCGGGTTGGTCATCGCTGTTAAGTAAATAAAAACATAGGAAAACATAGAAAACATCGAGAAAAAAAACAACAACATAGAACGAATAAAAATGCCCATCAAAACGTAAAACACACACTTACTTATCATAATTATAGCCAAGAATCTCCTTGAAACTTTTACTCCTTGTATAGCGGATTTTACTTTTCATCTTGAAAGTTGTTTATTAAATTGGTTTTCTTACACAAAATGGCACTTTGGTTTGTTAACAATATAAATGTTTTGTATTTCTATTCAAGTATCCTAGGTAAAAAGGATAATTTATTCTGGGTTCCACCTGTAGCCTTAACCGCTCTAATAACTAATTGAAACTGCTTCTGCCTAGAGTGCACACAAGACAAGTGTTCTACATTTGACTACAAACTCTGTAAACGAGTGCCCTACGAGTTGCTACATGTGCAAGGAATGATGATGATTGCACACTTCTCAACTGAGACATACCCTCTTTTCTATGCTTTAGAGGAAAAAACCAACAACAAAAATTACATCACTTGTGGAAAAATTTATACATTTACAGTGGTTGGTGGTTGCACCTATAATTGTTCTCCTTGTCGTGCGTCGTCAGGTTAGTGAAAGTGTATTCAATTTATGTAATTAATATCCGGCCGCAAAATGGATGGATGTCAATAGACATCGTTTAGGTGATGGTGTCCACCCCTTCTATCCCAATCGTGCAGCAGCGCATCCGGAAGGAAATTGGAAAATGCCGTAGAAAGAAAACATTTAAATTCCCAGTCTTTATATGACTTGTTAGCCACTGCGTACCTTTGGCAGAGAACACCACAGACAGACGCAAGGTCGTTCGAGAGTCTGTTTTATTTCCTTCACCCAGCTGGTGGTGGTGTGGTTTTGAACTCTTATTTCATTGGAAAATCTCTATAAACATCGATTCCATTTTTGCCGACACTGTGTCTGCATTTTAGTTTATATAGTTCTAAGCTTTTTATTTTGGAATCTAAATTGATCTTTGATGTTTTTTAGATTTCCGAAAATAGGCCACGTGGCCTAAAATACGAAAGTAAAAAAAATGTATCCTTCTGAATGGTGGAATTATTGCCTTATTTCGATTTGTAATATCAGACGCGTGGGAAAGAACGCCACATAAAACATAATTGTGGCGGAGCGGCCGGAAGAAATATTTTTTTTTTCACCATTCAAAAAATGTTTGTTGAAACAAAAATCTATGAGTTCGAACACACCAGATGCGTGCACATTGAAATAGTTTAATTATGAATAATTACGTTGAATGTAGCGAATGTTTTATTTTTCGGTTTCGAAGTTGTGTTCGCATCGAAGACGCAGTGTCGGGATGTGGCCAGGCAAATAGGTTTGTTTGGTCTCGGTTGTTATTTTGTAAAGCTATTTTGAGAAAATTCTGAATACCATACAATTGTGGAGTATTATATATATTTATGTTTAATTTAGTTAGAAAGGAAGTTTCGATTCCATTGTTTACTACAGAGATATCACAGCTTAAAAATAGACTTAAAATAGCTTAATATAATGGTTATATCACGTAAAATAAAAACATATGAATTAGAGAGAGCGTTTCGACGTTTTCGTTTTTCATTTCGATTATGGATCTAGGCACTGTTGATCCAAATAAACTTAACGAAGAAACGATGCTCCCATCACTAGTATTTATACTTCTGTTTCTCTCAAAGGACGTCTTTGTTTCCATAATATCTAAAGACATATATATATATGTACATATGTCTGAAAGGTTTTATTTCACGTGCCGATGTCAAACTTAAGTAAAGATGTCAACCAGAGGTATGTATATACTGCTGAAGACGTTTATTACGCTTTATTTCCCCTTCTCGCCCTAATTTGTTTGTTTTGCCTCAATTTCACAAAACGTTAGCGCTGTAGAATACAAAATAATTCGTATCATGTGGCATTCCTGTGGCTAACACTTGTTTTGCTTTGTGGGTGGTGTGGGTGTGCTAGGATTCAACTGAGTATTGAGTGTAATGAAAATCGTTACAAAAAATTCTCAGTGTTTCCCAAATTTTGTTTCTTTTACCTTTTTGGCGTGGTTACTTAAATACATCCATGTTACCAGCACATGATAGCAAATGACCACACCGTTGGTTAAACAGTAGCTCTATTGGACGTTCTAGTAAGTGCGATTTTTCGAAATAGACACTCATATTGGACGCCTAGATCGTTTGATTTAACACCATTAGACTTTTTATTTAGGGCTATGTTAAAGACTAAGCCTCCATCAATGCTTTATACAAGACTTAAGAACTAAAGAAAATATCAGACTTGTTCATTCGTACAATAAAGATGCATTTTGAGTAAACGTTATAAACAAACAAGAAGCGGAAGCTGGACAAAGAGGTCTTATTTTATACTCGTTTGAAGAGTAAATTTCGATATATAGGGTCCACCATCTAACGTTTTTTTCCAACTAGTGCTTATTTCGCGAATGGTAACACTTAGCTCATGTCTGATTTGACAGATAATTAGTTTTATCCTTCCGCTGAGCGAATATAGTTGTGTATACGCTTGAACAACGCTGGGAGCAAGGAGTGGCCGTTACAGTCAATGGCGATCGTTATCGGGCCATGTTGAACGAATTTTTGTTCACAAAAATTGAAGAGGAGGATATTGGCAACATTTGGTTTCAACAGGACGGCGCTACGTGCCACACAGCCGAAGCTACACTCGATGTTTTGAGCCCTGTTTCAAAGAAAAAAAAAAAAATACTAAAAAAAAACCCTGAAGTAACACTGCGTATGGATTTGATGTTTTTTTGTGGTAAATAATCCGCTGATTATACTGAACCACAAAATCAGTCAGCAACAAAATGTATGTCTATTGGTCAGTTCATTAATATAAAGCTTAAAAAGCTTAATCGAAAAAATGTCTATTTGACAGATTTTGTATTCCATTACCAACTTCAATGATTGTCTCGTTGATTTTTTTTACTCATTTAAAAGTTGTTTGTAAGACGGATTAACAAACAATCAAGTAGGTTAATGATGCTTCTTTAATTCACTTAGATAGGAAAATCAAAAGGCATAAGTCAAATGAATAAACAACGGGTTAGCTTATACTCTTACAGCCGTATTCATAAAAGTGAGTTAACAATGAGTTACCCTTAAGCCATGAGTTAAATGTAAAATGTAATTAATAAAAAATGACGTTTTTCAACTGTCAGTTAACTTAACTCACCATAGTAGGTGGTTTAGCGATGGACTAGCAGGCAAATATAAACAATTTTTTTTTATTTCTACAGAAATTTCTCACTTCTCTTTCATTTTTTTTTATTCTTACTGTCGACTTTCCAATTTTAAAACGAAAGAGCATTCATTCGTTTACATTTAATTTGAGAAATGCTCTAGAGACAACGTAAATGTTACTGATTGTAATAGAATAGTAATAGATTTGCGCAAAGTGAACGTCAGAATAGTTATTAGATAATTTTGTTTTATTAATAAGTAATAAATTAACTCATGAGTAAACTCTGCTTTCATCGCTTACTTAGCCCATGAGTAAGGGGTGAGTTAAGGGGTTTTTATTAATGGGTCTGTAACAGAGTCCATTAAACTTGTGATTTAATAAACAACACCCAAATATAGCCAAGATAAAAAAATTCAAACTTATTTATGAACTTCCCTGAAGGTTTCTGAAATAATCACGTCTCAAAAAAAAAGAAAGAAAAAAATCATATCCCCCATTAAAATTCCACCCAATGAATTTGATTTAATTTAATTTAAAATTATTTTTATTTGGCCAAACATGTGAAATAAAATCGGCTCGAAAAATGCACATTACAGATTAATTCATCGTAATCCAACAGAGTGTAATGGTCGGCACAATTAATACTTCACTTGACGCTTTTAAGCAAATAATTCGCATCCCTTCTGACAACACGCGCAATGTGATGCAATAGTAGGAAGAGTTTTTCGGCAGCTCGCCGAGAATTTCCATATTGATTTGGTCCAGTGAGAAAAATTTCATTGCAATCATTGACCCCAGAACAAATTCGACCTCATCTTCAGATGAATGAATGTCCAAGGCAAAAATTAATACAAATTCAATAATAAACCATATGTCGGCAGCAGCATATGAAGCAGGCGATGTTTGTTTCATTAAAGTGAATGCATTCCATAAATTTCTCACCTTGGACTGTTTACACACTATTATAGC
This sequence comes from Ferdinandea cuprea, assembly GCA_963576555.1. NCBI lineage: Eukaryota > Metazoa > Arthropoda > Insecta > Diptera > Syrphidae > Ferdinandea > Ferdinandea cuprea. The sequence goes on from OY754958.1 coordinate 60,009,436, forward strand.
CAGCAGTTCAACTACCTTAGATCTTCCCCTCGACTCACTTCGTCGTTTGTTATTATGACGTATGTTGATGGCAAACAATCCACAGAAGACAATAAAAACAAAACAGAAATAGAAAAAAGATGTGGAAAATTGCACACGACATTTCTTGCTGGTTCGGGTTTTATTGTGGAAAATTTTTCCTTTTCAGGGATATAGGGTAAGAGGAAAATTTTACCTAATTGGTGGCAATTTCCAACCGTCGGTCGTCGTCTGTTCCAAGGATATGCGTTCTAGCGCTAGTTGTCCCATTTAGTTTTCCCTTCTCCTCCCTATGCATACTATCGCAAATCGACTTGGTCGTTTAAACAAATATTGACAGATAACACATACAGAAGTCGAGGTGGTAAATGAGAAGAAATACGAAACGTATCTATCTTTGCGCTGTATGAAATAAGTTTTAAAGAACCCACTTTGCGACTGCATCTGTTAAGCTAATTGATAGAAATGATAAAGTTGGCTTGAGTGAGTTTGATGGCTGGCTGGTGGTCAGTTTTCAAGGGAAACAAGGATAGAGTTTTGTGGTAACGAAATGAAAGTTTACCACTTCATTTCGGTGCTATGTGTGTTTTGACCTAATTTTGGGTAGATCGACTGCGGACTATGTCAAGTTGAAATACACAGTTTTGGGTGATTTTATTTCGTTATCGGACGATTAAGGGTGTGCCATCCGGAGGACACTATGGAATACTATTTACTACAAATTTGGAAAATATCTATTAATTATAGACGTCACTCAAGTAGATGTTGACAGATAAACAAATAACAAATAAACAACGTGGAGCAATAGGTGGAAAGGAGGTGCAAAAAGTTATTGTTTTTATTGGTTCGCTGAACGTCCCTAACATTCAACATTGAATAAAGTGTTGACCAAGGCAAAGGGGATTAAGAAACCATCTCGTAGTATCATTACTTTATTTGTTTATGCAGGGTTAAAGGGTTAAATCACATGCCCAGGGAAGGCGACAGCAATGCAATAATTCTAAATATGAAAACAAAAAAAACAAAATTTTCTATATCTTTTTGGTACCAAAAATACATACTTAAATATAAAATAAATTTATTGAATTATAGCACTAAAAAGAAAATTAATGCTGATGACTACAGAATTTAGCAAAAGCAATTTGCGAATTGTTAAAAATTCTTTACAATTCAATTCAACAATATTTGATAATGATCAAAATGAACCCGGAGAACTTTCCATTCAATGTTTTATTTTATTGATAAGTTTCTAAGTTAAATTCTCCTTTCAATAGTAATTAGGATTAACACACGAAATTAAGCCGAACAACTAATATTTATGCCCTACCGCAAATTCAGTGCTCGGGCTTTAATTCCACTTGGAGTTAATTGTTTTTATTTCAGCGATGAGACACATTTGTGGCTGCGGAATTAAATATCCTTCGTTTTTTTTATTGGAAACCAGACTAGACGTTTTGCAAAAGTTGACAATGGTGATGTATTCAGCCGATTTTACGTCACTTTTTAAAGAAGTCAACGATTTCAATGTTTTCGCGATATAAGGTCTGCAGTGTATACCTGTCTGAGTTCAACAAAAAATTATGTCTTCTTTTAAATTCCAAAAAAAAGACTAAATGCTTTTATCTCAAAGGTAATGGAATGTTGGTTTATTTCGCAATATAAAAAGTCCACATTGTATATCTGACTGAAATTAACTCAGCAAAAATATATGTCTACTAAATATAATTTCCAAGAATTATGGATAAGATACATTAGAAAAAATTGCGGCGTACGGAGCAAGAAAATTCCTCTTGTTATTCTCAAGAATACATGCCAAAATAAGGACTTATTGGTTTCCATTGCGGTACACATGTTGTTCCAACAAGACGTTGTAAGTAGTGCAAGTAACGTTGGAAGTTTTGATTAAGAAGTTTCTAGATCGTATTATTATACATTTTGGAAACGTCTGCCAGTTGGCCGCCATAGCTATGGATCTAACGCTAATGGATACCTTTTGACCAACGCCAAAAACCCGAAATGTTAAGATTCCATTTCAAAACTGCAGAAAATCCAAAAAAAAAAAAATACTCATCGCAAATATGTTGTTATTCTTTACTTAAAAAAGTTCGAAACCTTAAATTGGATCACCTTTTATTTAGTATCCTTCGAAGACAGATTTGTTTCAAATGCTTCAATAGGTCAAAAGCAGAAAAGAAACCAGCCCACATACAGATATGACAACAACTTATTTATTTATTATTTCATTATAGTAAGGCAACAGACCTACCACCCCAAGTATCCTCATCTATGTATGCATATTTTGAATACGTGTAAACTTTGGCAAATAAAATTTGTATTCTTTTATTTTATAGAAATGTTTTTGACAGACAGTAACTGATGTAATGGAAAATAATTCCCATTGCTGCTGCAACGATTTAACCCTTGTTTTCCTTTTGTTACCTAATTTCCATTCCACATTATGTCTAAATCAATTTACTCTTTTCATTACTCATGTACGCTCTGTCCGCCCTTGTATTTTTCTTTCGAAATAAGATGATGCGGAAAAAGTTTTCGGGGAAAAAAAAACCAAAAAATTCAAGGATAACCTTTTCATTTTATTCGTCTGAACAAAACTCTGGAGGATGTTGTTCTGCTCTTTCTTGTATATTTTTTCTTTGGCCAACACAACAGGAAATCGCTCTTGTTTTGTGCGGTTTGCGTTTTTATTCTCTCAGAAAACAGAAGAAAATCATAAAATTTCATCTGAATTTCGTGGCAACGTGAACGACGGTGTTTATTTTTGAAAATCATATACAAATTGTATATATTGCATTTAACCAGAGGAGCAAAGAAGTTGAGATTGATTTTAATTTAATTGCGAAATCGATTAAAAATTATATGACACTGGAATGTATTTGTCTGCAGAGTTGAATTTTTATTGAACTAAAAACAATTAAATTGTAGTTAAAAACAAACACACGCTTTTGCGGGTTGTATATCTCAATTTTAAATTAAATAAAATAAAAAACAAAAATCTATTAAAATTAGCTTAAAGAAAAATAAATATTTTGAAACGTTGCTGGTGCACTACCGTATGGATGGATTTCATTTCTCTGCTGAAGTATTTATTTTTACCGCAGTATGTAATAAAATAATAATTATTAAAGTAAGAGGACAAATGTCCTGAAGGCAATTTTTTTTTTCATATTTAGTGCAAAATGTTTACCAGCATGGTGCTTGCTAAACTTTACGTTTATTGTAAATTATAAACTTTATTACGTGTACTTTTTCGAGCGACCTCCACGTGAATGTGCGTTCTATTTAGCTAATTAAAAGCTTGTGTGAACCTTTACTCTATGTAACAGTGGGATGAGTGATGAAATGACACAGTACACTGTACATGCGACTATTCCAGCATTATTGAGTTTGAAAACACCTTACGAAGGTCGAAGGGTGGGTCAAATATAAAAATACACAAACGAGTCGGGATTTGTATAATTGAATATTTTATTCTTAAGTGATGTCCATGTCTCTCTTCTCATTTAAACAAAACGTGGAAAACGTATCATCCACAAAAACCAACGAAATGCTATTTGTGTATGTTGCCAGTATTTCAAAAAACTTAAGGGAACTGCCTCCTTGTGTTGAGCAAACAGATACAATGAACAAAGATCCATAATTGTTTCTAATGGATATGAAATGATACCGGAATTTCGGCTGTGTGTAAGTTCGAGGGTGGATGTAACCGTATTTTCACAAATGGTTCCACATCAAGGCTTTAGCACAAATTGAAGGGACTTACAAGCCTTTAACTGCCCTTCCTTTAGGTTTAAATGGACCAGTTTCTAAGTTTGAGTGTTTCTGAAGATGTACAAAGTAGTTTTAAAAACCGGAATTTTTACAATTTATTTTTCAAGCAGAACTGCACGCTTTGCTACGTAATATGACAAAAAAAAAGTTTCTACTTAAAACCAATTATTGCGAAATACAAAATATAGCTTTGGAAAATCAGCAAAACCTTACATGTGAAACGTGTACGATCTGAGCGACGGCAATAGTTTTTGGGGCAGTGCAACAGGAAATATGTACTGTATGCGCCTTATCACTTTCCAATAAATGGCTGCAAAGCACGGTGCCAATGAGAAACATTTAAACTCTTCAAACTCATATCCAATCAAATATTTCTCCGAAAGCCGACGAATAGTGCCTGCCAAATCTTCATTTGTAATCAAAGACTTCAAATACTTATTGTATTTATTTTATCAACCATCTACTTCTACTACATCATCGTCAGCAGTTTGATTCCATTGACTTCGTGCCACCCTCTGGCGTATACGTAACATTTTTTTTCTCCATGTTCAGCCCGCGAAAATCGTTTTTTTGCGCACTTCAGCAAAGTGCGGCAAAATTCCATTCATTCATTGTAAAACCTTTTATATACCTATCTGTTTTTTAAGGGACAATTCCTTTTTTATCGTGTCTCAGTTTCTTCATTAATATCCTAGACGAAAACAAAAAAACAAAAAATACTTAACGCTTCACAATTAAAGTGGATAGTCCAATGGCAAGGAAACTCAAAATAACAATAGGACCGAGAGCCAATTCAAAGGACATTGATTGGAAATTTTCAAATACAACGCCATAGTTCCACTAACAGAAGTAGGTTGCTTTATCTTAATTACTCTCAACAATATAGGACATTGTTGTATAAATTTGAGAAGCTTTCTATTCTATTTTTATCTTTTGTAACATAGTTGTGGGCTGCGTTGTTGTTTTTATTATTATTTCACAATATTAGTAACAACTCACGTGGTTTGGTACCGTTTTAAGCATTCGAATTGTGAATTTATGAAAATTGTTTTAAAAGTTTAATTACACGTGATGTTTTGCGCTCCAACATCGAGATTCATTATTATGAAAAGAGTCCATCATGAAGAAAAGGAAGACTGTGTAAATATACCACAAAAGGACAGGAGAAATGGAGAAGGACATCGACCTTATATTCCATTTTCCGCTACATCCATTAATTAGTACGCTTACATGATAACTATATCGTTCCATGAGAAAACTAAGAGAAAGAAATAAAAAAGGATACACGTGCTGAGCGGAGATCGAGTTTGAATAAACAGGCAGGCAAATGATAAGGGACGAAGCGCATTTTAATATAGGAAAGCATGTTGGTAAGGAGCAAGCGAGCTTTGTGACTAAGGAATGAGTATGACCTTTCAATTGGAAAATGAATGTGAAGACGAACTTTAGCCCTTCTGATCTAAATTTAACGCCTGATGTGGTGCATTCTTAAGAACGCAAAAGAAAAAGAATAAGTCTTATGAATCAAATAGTATATCACAATAAAAGTAGCATTAGCTACCATATGAAAGAAAGTACGGATTTAGAAGCGGATTGTCGAAGCCCGGAGCATTAACTTATGCACTTGTTGATTAGTAATAAAAGTAGCGCGTGAGCTAGTTTCCTGTTATCAATTTGACAATTTTTCGATGGGAATGCGATTATTAGTCGGTGCAGGAGTTTTCAAATAACTCAATGTAAAACGTTTTCATGAGAAATTTATTCAAGATATGTCCGAATATGTAAACAGAAAACTCGACCCCAATTAGACCTTTTTACAAATTGAAAATAAAACCCCCTTTCAACTTCTTTAAAACTGTTAACGTCTAGCCAATTCTATTCAAGTCAAAGTCCCAATTACACACCCTCCTTGCCTTTGATATTTATTAGCAGATTTCTCACTTTCCTTCTCCCATTTGTTACGGAACGACTCGTACCATTAAAAAGATATCATTTCCATTAGAACGACGGCTAATTTACAGCAGTTTTGTTCTTTGCAAAGGGTGGGGTTTGTGGTGGAGTACTCTTCGGCTCAATTTCCTGGAAATTAGATGGCACAAAAACCATGATGTTCAGTCCTCTCTTAACAACCCAGCAGCATTGTACGCTGAACGTATCTAGGCCAAATAAAATAATCAATTTCAGCATACATATATAGAATTGCCGTTTTCCTTTCTTTACATCAATTTCTGCCACAGGAAGTCATCAACCAGGAAGAGGTTTACCAGAATCAGGTTCCCTACAAACCCGCTCCCTAGTATGGGCATATTAAAACAATACTCCTCCCTGCAGTGACATAAAGACGTGCGCGCATCGCAGGTACTTTAAGCCGTTTATGTACGATTAAAGGACAATTCAATTAGTTCCTATGTGCAAAGAATCCTTCGTGATGCACTCATCGATGCAGTGACAGAAGAATGAGTGCATTTTTTTAGCTTTACTGGGTCAAGGGTTATTGGGTTGGAAATGAGAATGCTATCATCATGACTTTGGGAATTCTTTTTCTTCTTCTTCATCTTCTTCACAAATCGGCATTCTATATGTATTCGTCTTGAAAATTTTGTAGAAAAATGAAACGTAATTTTTGTTTTCTTTCTATTTTTGTCATCTAAAAATACGATTTGTATGTAAGTTCGAAGAATTTCTCCTGTTTTCCCACAGCGCCGATTGATCTATGAGTCATTTGAAATTTTCTATTTAAATTTAATTTAAACTTTTAAAGTAAATATGAATTATATAATTGTACACTATGCAAATGGTCTGTATAACTACAAAAAAAAAACAGAAGAACGAAAGACTATGAGTACTTAAAACATATTTTTTTGTAACCTTGTCAAGCAATTTGCATTTTGGCTTATGCGTACGTACCTACATACATAATATACATTTATATAATATGTATTTGTATTTTTGGCATTTTTTCTTAAATGCATGGTACACGTTTTTAATATTTGTACAAATTAATTTTATTTTTCTTGCCTTCCATCTCTCTCTTGTGGGAAGGAGAAATATGAGAAAAACAAATGATACGGTGTGTTGAAATTTTAAATTGATCGATGAAATTCAAAAATATACTTTTATATAGACAATTCGTAGAGTGATAGAAGTAGAGCGGAAGACAGGGAGACAAGCCGTGAAAAGTGGACCTGAAAAATTGAAGCTAAGCAAAATATAACGTATTCTTTAAAGGCGCAATACTTTCGAAGATTGAATGAATTCAATAATTTTTTTTTGTATGTAATATGCAACCAGGTGTATCGTTGGATATTGTTTAATTATTTCATAGATGTATACAATTTATATTGACTGAAGAACGTCGACAAGAATATGTTTACTTCTGTTCTACCCGCTAATCGTTGACGTTGATGTTGTTGAGTCATTCTGGCGAATTTTATTCTAATAGGGTGAAGCAAATATTGGCTTTGCATTTATTTATTTATTTTTACGTAAAGTGGGGGAGTGGACAGAACCTAGCAATCATCCCTCTTATAATGAATACAGCATATTGATTAGTGTAGTAAAATCCACCGAATAAACTTGGGAAGTATAAATTTCAAATAGGCAAATTGACGAACATCACATTTGCTAATGAGGTTTTTTCTTTTCCGTATTTACTTGAAGCAGGCGCTGACAAATGATAACTGCCAAAAAAAGAGCAGAACTAGTTGCAAATTGTTTGAAGTGCAGGAGAGTCAATGCACAAGTTATAGGTTCATAAAAAATAACACTCTATCCATATTTCTAGTCTTAAAATTGTGTGAGGCATCGGGTCTTTAGCCATTTTGTAACATATTTTTTTCGTTTTCTTACGAAATTAACAAAAAGTGGGCGTTGCGACACAATTTTCATTTTGAATAAACAATTTGTTATGATGGGCATTTCGTGGGTGCTGTGGCTCGGTGGTTAAGCGCGTTAAACTACTAAGCGAAAAGTCCCCTGTTCAAATCCGACCCGAACCACATAAACAATTGTTATTCTCTGCCCCACCTCTAGTTAAAGTTTGACGAACATTCAAGACAGTTGTTAGTCATGAGAATTTTCTTAAAAATACATTTCTGCTCCACGAAGCCCACCAGCTTCCCAATATTGTCCTGTAGGAATTAATTAATCTTTTGGATTGTCTTAAACCCGGGACACTTTTCGGTTCAGATGAAGTTGTTGTTTCCAATCGTTAATTAGCCTTAAAGCTAATGCGTCCTGAGAACGCAGATTCTGATCCAGCTCTAGCCAGCAGATTCGTTGCTTGTAATACCTTGGTGACCAGGTGCCCATCCAAGTTTGGTTAGGTATCGGTGCACCACTTCACTGTCACAGAATTAACAGTGTTAGATGATAGTGCCCGTAGTGCTGAATGGCATTGATTTTCGCCTGAAATACCGTGGGAAATATTTCCATGGGTATCGAGAGAGATTTTGGTGTTGGGTCCAAAGACACCAGCTCCAACTCCAGTTTCCATTTTTGATCCGTCGGTGTACCAGATCAGACTTCTCGGATCTAGTGACGGAACACCATTTGCCTGCCCACTTAGAGCGGTCTAATATTTCAAGCTCGAATAGATTCCCAAACTTGTACTCCCTAACCATAATATCAAGGTGCAGTAAAACATGTCCATGTTTGGGATTTCTTTAAGTATTTTCAGGTGACACACAGGGTTTACCAGATTAAACTTATATTCAGTTGCAGCTTAATAGCGCTTCTAACAGCTAGCGAGACATGTAATACATGCAGCTGCTGCATAAACTGACCTATACGTTACTAAAAAATTGGTAAACATTTTGATAAACAATAAAACAATAATTTTATAATCGAAACTTGGAGGTATGGTATATCTACGTATAATTCCCAAAAGATGTCGCTTTTTGTCTCAAAAGAGTTTGTTTCTGCAGTCAGAGCCACAAATTGCCGAAACCTGGATCTTATGAATCTGATTGAAATTTATACAATAAAAAAGTGCTTGGTATGTAACAAAAACAATACCATTCTACAAAAATGTTCTCTGCTTTAGGCTGGTAGCGATGAATTGAATGGGTTTCTTGGAGGTGTTTGTGGAGTGGCGTAAGGATGGCGCAAGGTTGTTATTTGGCCAGTTTAATAAATTTGTTGCTACTTATTATACTGTACTTTAGTTGTACAATCGCGGAGTATGGCACACCAATATGGATCAATAATCAAAATATTTAGGACTATTAAATCGACTCCTAACGAAGTGGCTTACCGTGTGATATGTTGAGCAATATTGCACCACCCAATATGACACGCTTAAGCGCGCTAAAATGTCAAAATTAAATTGGGTGAAAATCAAGAACGTTCAATTAACGAAGATTTTAATTAATGACTGTCTTAATCGAAATTTCCGTTTCAAATCAAAAAATCCCCATAAAGAGTACGGTAACCATTGAGATATCACCTGAATTATGAGGTTTGGAACACCAAATCAGAATTTGCTTAATTGCAACATCAAAATTCAGTCCCAAATATCAAAAACACATAATGCATATTGACCATTAAAAATGACATGAAAAACAAAATTATAAAACCTACCTAAAGCCACTGACAAACCATTTGTGTATGTCAGTGTTTTTGTTCTCTTTTATTTGTCTCTGGATGATTTATTTATAAACTATCGGAATGTTGACCCAGTTTTATTATTCCTAATCGCTGGATATACCTTCGGTATTTTGCATGGGCATATTTATAAATATGTTGGCTTTCTCATTTCGATTTACAAAATAATTCCTGCACAAACTTATAATCCAAAAGAAGAAACTATTTCTCATCTGTCCTAGATAAATTTATCCGACCGTGTTTCTCTAAATACAACCCCCAGACAACAATGATACAAAACGCCATACTGCACATACACACGCACGATTTTTTTTGTTAGAAAAACATCAATCATTCAGGACTAGAAACACTTTTGGCATCTCGATTTAGGTAATCAAATGCAAATTGTATCTCAAACGTATATACAAACCGCACAAATATGTTCCAAATGGACTTGGACATACATACTTTTTATTTGGGGTATAAAAATATCCAAAGAATATTTGTAAACACAAAAGAAGATCTAATGAATCATACCCACACACAATGTGATAACAGAACAATAGGAAAGTAGTGGCATTCTCGAGAGAGAGAGCGAAAAAAAAAACATTATTTCAAAGAAATTCCATTAAATAAAAATAATATTAGAAAATTCAAATAATCTTTAAAAAAAAAAAAATCAAATAGATTTTTCATTAATTTCTCATAAATATATTTCGGGATTTTCCAATGGCTCACAACTAGCCTAGCTAACACCATACACACCTCCACACTTGAAAAAAAAATCAGACGAAATTTTCGGATATGCAGACTGACAAAAAACAATTAAGGCCAACAGATGTAATATTGTGCAATTTTAATTAATCAAATAACTCCTAGTTCTAGAATATAAATTTCTTTTTTTTTTTCTAAACCACTTCACTGTCACTCACTTTACAATTTGTAAAAAAAAAAAACAAAAATAATGTTTCACTAAAAATGCATACTTTTTCACTAAAAATAATTATTTTTCTCTTTTTAAACGCATTTTTGAAATTGTCCCCATTTTTTTTTTCAAACGAAATATAAAATATATTAGGATGCTGCACGTTTGGGAGAAAAACACCGGCCTATTCAAACTGTAACAGGCTGTTTTTTTTTTTATTTTTTTTTTTTGACGATGTTTTTAGAAGAGAGAAGAAAATAAGAAGGAAAATTTCGGGAAAAAAACACAGTTTTTCACAGCATGTCGCACAATTTCAAACGGCGGCGGTAGACTAAAAAATAAACAACAAAATCCGAAAAGCAGGGGAAATGAAAAGAAAGCTTTACGTCCGAGTTCTAAGAGAGCTTTTGCGAATTGGAAAATTCGCCGGAAAATCTGAGTGGATATGGAAAAATCAAAACACATATCCATGGCGGGTTGGGAGGAGGGATTTGTTTACAAAAATTTGTCCATCCACATGAGAAGGGAGGGTTGAAGAAAAACGTGTTGCTATTCTGGAAAAAAAAAACAGTTGCTACGTGTCTCCTTTCTTTTTGCGTGTTGTCCTTCTTGGGTAATGATGATTTTTTTACAATTTGAATTCAAAATTGGGCAAAGTACATGGTAGGAACGCAAAGCCAACACACAGAATATTATCTAGTCCTTGGAAGGGAGGCGTGTGTTCAAAGCTTGTCCATGTGCAGCTATGAAAAAGACTGAAATGATGATGATTGTTATTATTTTGAATGCAAAATAGAGAAAGAGCGGCCAAAGAAAAATCAAGAAAAATTAATGAATGATAATAAGAATGTACTCAAATGAGGCAAACAAACTGTTGAACCGATTTCGATGGTAGCATGGAAGGAGCCATTGAAGGCCCCTTTGGTTTGCACGAGCGAGAGAAAACAGAATTGGCGCCATTTACACTTCTTCATTGTTCTGCAAAATAACACCCCACTCTCGTGATGGTTTATTTCTATAGTAATGCATAGAAAATTTTGTCAGTGGACCATCAAGTTCCTTCTGGTAGTGCAGCAGAAAACATTACATTATTTTCGACAGAATGTGACTCTGAGTCTGGAAACATTCACATGAAGCCAAGGGTAGATATGCGATTAACAAGCAAACACCTGTTCACTGCTTAGGCCAAAATGTTGCTATTGACATTACCCTAGTTAAGAATTCACATAATGTATGATAAAACATAAATTCTACGAATGGCAACCTAGTAGCTACTTCAGTTTGGCATAATAAATGCGATCAAAACTTTCGACTCGAAGGACAAAAAGAACCCCTAAACCAGCTAGTTCTGATTGAGGGATTGAGGGATTCAGGGTAGGGGGGGATTATCGTGCGACCTGTACTATCGGGGGTGCTTTGACAGGACCACCTTATAAGGCTGTTTTTTTAGAGGTACAGAACTTTAAGTTGGCAACACTATTTTAACTGGCGGCCATTTTGTCAGCTGTCAGGTGATTTATTTTTAGTTTGGTATGGTATGAATAGACTGAGTCCTGAACAACGATTCCAAATTGTGCAAATTTATTTTGAAAATCATGAATCTGTTCGAAATACTTATCAGCGAATTTTGTTTAGCGATGAAGTTTTACATTCACCAAAACTGACTGTTTGGTGTGCTTTATGGGTCGGTGGAATAATTGGTTAGAGTCAATGGTGTCCGCTATAGGGCCATGATTACTGACTTTTTCGTTCATCAATTGAACAAACATGATGTGCAGGAGCTGTGGTTTCAACAAGACGGCGCAACATGTCACACAGCTCATGCTACAATTGATTTATATAAGGAAAAGTTTGGTAACCGCATAGTTTCACGTTACGTTGGCCTCAAAGATCGTGCGATTTAACGCCGCTTGACTATTTTCTGTGGGGCTATGAGAAGTCGCTAGTCTACGCCGATAAGCCCTAAACGATTGACCACTTGGAGGATAACATTCGCCACGGCCACAAATGTTGGAAAAAGTCATCGAAAATTGGAGCTCCAGATTAGACTACCTCCGAAGTAGCCGTAGCGGTCATATGCCAGAAATCATATTTAAATTATATTGCCAGAAGATTTTCTTAAAGTAAATTTCATGTCAAATTAAAAAAAATCATCTCTGTTTCATTCCATTTCAAAGTTCTATTACCTCTAAAAAAACACCTTTTATTTCCATGGTACGAAATGTTTAGATTTACGCTTGAAACCGCTGGAACATTTTGTTTCTTCAAAAGTGAATGCTGTGTGCACCAACTGCAGCTGCAAAACTTGTTCCAGAGAATATCCAACCATCTATTGGACATGAGAACAAAGGACATAAGAAAGGCAGCTTCTCTTATCGTTTATACTGTTCATTCTACAAACTAACCATTTTAATGCTAACCCACAAGTGTGCGTGTAATTTTGTGGACCAGGTGGACCGTACGCTAGGGTGAGACTCCTGAAGTTTGGAACCTACTCTTACCCCAACTCAAATAATAAATCGTTAAAGTGATTTCTTGGTATCACAACTTTAAATGCTTTTGAAACTTCTCACTCTCATCCAAGACAACAGCTGGCTGCAAAGGCTGAGGCAGTGAAAAATTGGTAAACTTGGCGGTTAATTTGAACCGTTACGGCTCAGTCAAAATCCAAGCACTTAAAACTCCACCACATTGCCTATTGGTTTGGAAAAGTTGTTTAGAACGAAATACCGCAGATAAAAGAAATATTTTCTAACATTTTTGTTATTATATTCAATATGCCGTTATCTAACATTTTAAGGGGTTAATGTCTTATTCATTGATCACCTTAAAGGTTCTTTTGTCAGCATGTGATATAATAAAAATATTTCCGGTGCCGGAAGAGAAACAATATAATATTCCAATCAAGTGGAGATGCCAATGGAAGATTTCAAGAAGATATTCACAAGCTTGAAACGTATAAATTCAAGGCCAATAGAAAGGGTAAAACCCAATAACCTTTACTTAAAAAGTATTTTGCCACAAACGCAAAAAAACACAAAACACAATCTTCAAAGAAAGGTCCTTAAAAATTTAACTGCCTCGTTACTTTTGATTAAACAAAATTTCATCTCAATCTCAAAGTGAAAGTCATATACCTAAGTCATTAACCCAAAACCGAACACCAGATAAAAATAAAAAAAAAAAATTAACACAAATGACCAGAAAAACCAGCTCAATGCCAAGTCAAAGTTCCTTAAATTGCAAAATATTGTAATCAATATAAAAAACACAACAAAGCTGACATTGAGTTCAAATATCCCATTAAAATGTTAACAAATTTGTAAATTGTTTGTGTTAACGAATTGAAGAAATACTTTTCGAATTCGTTTCCAATTCAGGACTTTAAAGAATCTCATAATTCATTTGAAAACCAAATCTCTAATTAAATCCGAAAAAAGTGTGTGTTTTTGTTTTGATTTGAAAAATTTGCTTTCATTCATAAAATATTCCTCTGCCGTGAAAAAAAAAATTTTGGAAATACGCAAAAACAGAAAAAAATATTGTTTACCTTACACGGACGAGGAAAAAAAAATGTGTGTACTTACTTTGGTTTGGATGATAGACTGGGATCAGATGTTTTACGTCGATTGTTGCGATTCCGTTTGTGTGATAATCTCTCTTTGTAGGATTCGGAACGATTGACCGAAACTGGAGCGGATTTCGATTTTGACCTTAAAAATGGAAAAATAAATAATAATAAAAAAAACGTTGTTTACGCTGAAATTTTATAGCGAAAATGTTTAGAGAAAGAAATCGGTTTGTAAATCAGATAAAGCTTTCATTATTGATATTCATTATTTTTTGATCTCTCATAATGAAGAGGTGGATGCGAATTTTTGAATTGCGAAGAAATTAAATTAGGCGGCGCACTTAAAATATTGGACACGATGTCTTTGGATGTGTTGCAAAAAGCGAAAAATAGATATCGGATACATATAACGCTCCGACGGGGTATAGCAGAAATTTACGGACAGGTATAAATGTACAAGCTACACAGGGGAGTTTTGTTAAGACTTGACAAGGTCGTTCGTCACCTCTTTTCTGAGTAAGGAGCAATGGCACGTAACCCTTCAACCGGCCGTAGAATCAAACAATTTCATCTGCACCTGAGTTCAATCACCCGTAGTGATGACAGCAGCTTAACATGTTGCAAGTATAGGGAGATTACGCAATTACATTCCTGCCATAAAAATCAAATCGAAGCTTGTAGGTTGATGAAATGGGGCTCATGTCATTATTGAGAAATGAAATCGATTATGAAAAAAAGGACATTGAGGTATTCCTTTCAAATGAGGTGTTGGGACTTTGAGGAATATGAATTGGATTCGAATGCAAGGTGAGGTGGTACATGGTACATCAGTATGGGACATGAATCTAAAGTGGCATGAAAGTGGAAGAGAGTTTTACATCTTTGGTTTATGTTTCATTCGTGATAATGAAATGGACTTGAAAAGTAAGAAATATAATAGAAGGGATATATGTTTTGTTCTTCGGCACGGATAGCGATTGTCTTGTATTTTTCTGTAGTTGAATTGCATGTTGTTTTAGTGATAGTACAGTAAAGTGGCCGTGGATGTAGGTATGTATATGGTTATTGCTTGTTTTTTTTGTGTGTACTTAAGAAGATCAAAGTCAATAAGCATTAAACCAATAAGATTTTGGTGCATTTAGGCCGACCCTATTAAATCTGACCTTTATTGGGAATATGCGCTCGATAAATCCTCTTGAAACGGACGTCGTTCTCTTTGTATGAGAAGGAGGAAATGTTCTGTCTCAAGTGCTGCTTCCATGTTTTACTTTGAAACTATCAAAGAAAGCTTAACATTTTGAATTCATCCTTGATAATTAGCACTTTTGGACTAATAGTTTTCGATTCTTTCTATTCGCATCTGTCAGTTTTGCTTTCAATGATCAACTCTAACTTTAAAACCTGTACCAGTGGCCTTTCACTGACGGGAATTTTTCAATGGTAACTTGTCAGAAAAATTAAATATCTATTCCACTGCTACATTTGAATCATAGCTACAACTAGTCAATAAGCAGCACAACCATCTGCAAACACCCATGAAGCAGACAAATACCCGTTATAGCACTTCCTTTGCGAAGGCCCTGAATGGTAAATAACTACAATTATTCGAAAAATATTAAAACTTTTGAACTATCGGAAGATGGCGAATAAAAAGAAATCAAAAATAGCTAGATGAAAGGAAACCGATCATCCAGGCAAATATGTTGCAGAGGATTGTATTCGAAAAAAGCATTTTTTAAACTGGAAGCGTAGATCCAATACTGAACGGGTATTGTACATCAATAATTATGTACATCTATAGCGCAAAATCAATTCGAATGCCACGGAATGAAGCGTGAAAGAACTATTTGCCTGGCAAATAGGGAAACATCAAAGTCATAGTCATATCAGAGCAAACTTGACACTCACTACTACAGTTGCTACGCCGCAATCAATATATAATCATGCGTATTTGCCGCACTGGTTTAGACCTTCTTCGATTCCCTTTAGGGAGTCTAAAAAGAACTAATTGATAAACTAATAACGGATTGGATCTAGTCTCTACAAAACTGCATGGAATTGGATGAACAAAACCGCCACAATTATTTCAAATAAATTTCCATGTTTACTCACCTATCACGCTTAGTGTCTTTTTCTGCGTCCAGCGCATTAGTGTCAGCATCTAATGATTGTGACGTTTGTAATTCACCTGTTGTATGAGATGTATTGCCACCTGAGCTGATAGACGTATTTGCTACATCCGGCCTGCGGTCTGATGGTTGTCGGACAATTGATGTTGAATGCAAGCGTTCTGAAATAACAAATATAAAAACAGTTTAAAATATATTCCAATTAAGCAAAATTAAAATTGTATATTTTGAATTTTCAAGATGCCAAAATGGTTAATGCTTGAAGGATATCAACAAGAGATATCCTTCAAGGTCAGTAAGTTCCATTCAATGCTGCCATAATCATTGTTGAGGTTATGAGCGGAAACCACTTTCTAGATTCACATCAACAATTTTGCGAGGACTTTACCTACATCAAAATATTTAGAAAAATTTCATTTACACTAATCCTCGTTAGACTTTACCGCAGATAATAACATTAATTAATAATTTCCATAATTTAAAGAAGCATCTACATAATATTATGCGAATATGTAAACATTTCACCAAAAACGAGTTAAAAAAAACTTAACCAGATTTAGATATATCATGATATTTCTCCTGAACAAATTCGCAATCTCATGACACATTTAAAGATACAAATTCGCTTCCACAGGCACATAAACACATAAATATAAAAAAAAACACCTATTTACCAACACTTAGCTGCTTATAATACTCCGGACGCTTCGATTGCACAACTAGTGCGTTCACTGTTGTCTTCTTCTTCTTTTTCGGCGTCTTATTCGCCTTGCGATTCTTGTAGCTATTCGTCGTTTCAGTTATCTTCGCTGCCACTCTTGACGTAAGAGATGGTGAAGATTTCCTTTTAATATCCTTTGCAGCGTCATTTCCTGCCGCAGCAGCTGCACCTTCCTCATCACATGAATAAAACTCTTCATCACTCTCACGACGAGTCTTGTTGCTCTTATTACTACCATTACTACTTGTACTACTGCGCTTATTAATTGTATCATCATTATTATTAAAATTACTAGCGTTATTACTATTATTATTAATCCGATCACAGAAGGAACCCTTTAAATCATGTTTGACTAGCACCACATTGCCATTGGAGACGTCATAATTCGCAACAGTGCCGCCATCTGTTGCACCACATTTCAGGGCTATAGGCAACGGTTTGCAGTGATTCGCCGCAATAGCAATCACCGAGGTAGCCGCCTCTGATAGCGATTTTCGACGAATTAAAGCGAAATCCTCCGAGTTAAGGAATTTCTTGTTACTAACCAGCTTAACTAAGGCGTGAAGATTTAAATTTGAATGTGCCCGACCGTGCGGTTTCTTTGCAGCTTCCATTTCCGGCGATGATGCATCGGTAGCACTGTCTTTAAGTGATGTCGTGGAGGACTTTTTGCCAACATCTTGCAACACTGGAGGTGCTGATATTTTTCTAGCACTTCGCTTAATACTTTCTCGCTTTTCTAAATCACCACCAGCGCCACCTGCGTTGATTTTTGTCTTCGATGAGCTTTTCTCAATGCGATTATTTTTAAATTTACGATCGGTCAGTAGAATTTTTTCCTTCTCTTTTTCGGGTAATTTTTCCTCGTGGCTCTTGCTGCTGGTAAAGTTCTTGTAGAATTTTCTCTTTGGTGGATCTGTTTTAATGGCTTTAAGTGTTTTCTTTGATTGTTTGACCTTCGGATCGCTGACTATAAGAGCGAGAGGTAGTGCATCTTCGGCTTCTCGCGATGGACGCTTTTGTGAGTAATCAATCACATGTTCATCGGCGCGAGGGAGTCCATTCTCTTCGGTTTTCTCACTCTCCTCTTCGACACTGCAGCTTTTATACCAGTGTGGAGACTTTGAACGCTGCCGTTGGTTTTTCTTCTTAAAGCTTCCCATGCGAAATTTGTCGAGCTTTTCACCACACGCAGCTGGTGTGTTGGGCACGTACAGTGTGCTTGCGATTGGTGTGACCATTGTCGGTGGAAGGGTTGGCTCTACAGCCGGTTGTCCTGACGACGATAGACGGAACCACATTTTCTTTTTTTGTTTGTGTCTGTTTATTATTTCTTAGTGTTAAACTTTTTGTGTTTTTGTTTAGCAGAAAAATCTACACTAAAAGAAAACTTATAAGTTCGTTTATATTTTTCGATTGATTTAAAATTATTTTTATCACGTATTTCGTTGTTTGAATATTTTTTCTTCGTCAATTGTTAATTTTCTTCGTTGGAATAGCACTGAGGAAACATTTTTAAATTTTCGTAGTTCAATTATTGAATTCATTATATTTTTGTTCATTAATCGAATTTATTAAACTAACGAACGGATAAACTGAAACCAAAAATGTCCTGACTGTGCCGCGTTTAAAAACAAACTCATTGGCGCACGATATTGCTACACACAAATTGCATTTGTACAGCGAATTTTAATTCAAAATTAAACATTTTATTTTATTTTTTTGTTTAAAATTAAAAACAAGAAAAACGAATTTTATTTTTAGAGATGTGTATAAAGGTGATTGTGGTCGACGATCGGGGCTTTTATCGTACATTTTGAACGACAAAAAAAAAAAGAAGAAGAAAACAAATGTGTTCTTGGCAATATGGAACTGGGGACACATTTTACAAGGCGACAGTCAATTTATGCCGAAGTGATCTTGTTTTGCATTACAGTCAACAGATGAATGCGATGAGTATCTGCTGGTAGTTTGTGTAGGAAGTTGTTGTGAAATCAAGTTCGGGTCAAGGTTGACGTTGGATAAATGGATAAAGGCTTTTCGTAATTAAGAGAGAGAGAGAGAGCAACGGACAGTGGTCATTTAAGGAGATACTAATGATAGCTGACACGTCTCATTAAATGAAAGAAAGTCTTCTTTAGAATGACAACAATTGCTGTCAGTGGTTAGACGATGCTGTGGGATGAATAAACTCAAGTTCAATGTTCATTCTTTTTGCCCGAATGAGGTGTATAAATTGAATTTGCTTTCATAATCAGGATGAGACGTTAATGAGTATGAGATAATAGCAAAGAATTTAGGGAATATACGGAGGACTGTATGGGATGTACAAATTTTAACTGAAGATCAAAATTAAAGGCTGTTATAAAGTAGGTTTTTTTTCAGTTTTACACGTTTATAAAAAACAAAACCCGCTTTAATGAGTAGGTTGTATTTGAACGACAGACACGCTACGGAAAAAACTAATATATTAGATCAATATCGTCCAACCTTTGTTATTCAGTTTTCCATGGCATTAATTGGCCCTTAAAACTGAGTTTTTTCAAGATTTACACCAATTTTTGCTGCTGTCAGACCAGTATTTTTATTCACCCAGATAAATTATTTCTTTTTAGATTCAGACCAGTTTCTGTGAATGTGAATCTCAAACCAATCGCAAGAGCCACATCTACTCGCACTAACAATAAAACGTTTGACATTTAAACTTCTTGAAATATAGGGACCTTTTTCTTTTTTTTTTTTATAAGTTTTATCGCACGTTTTTGAATTTTGTTAAGTAGCGCCAAATATGTAATTGGTGCACCGGACCAGATACTCAAGTTTTGGGCGAATAAACGCCTTGTAGATTCTAGCCAGATCAGAAGGGGTAAAATATTTCTTGAATCGCTTTAGGAAGCCTAGACACTTCGCAGCGTTCTTGGCGACGTCGAATATGTGATCATTCCAACGAAGGTTGTCATTAACACACATACCCCGAATGGAAAGTCTTTCGAATTCAGCGATGCAAGTGCGATTCATGGATAATGGCAGGGTATTGAGGTTTCGCTTTAGTGACAGAAGACAGCGTTGTGTTTTGAAAGCATTAAATTCCACTCTATTGGTTTTACCCCACTCAAGAATGCTGTCAAGATCGGAAATTAATGAGCTTAACATACGATGCCGTTCCAGTTCAACGCCCGAAGATGTGGGGTGTTGCCCCGGAAACGAATATGTGAAGCTGAGGGTACTGTCATCGGCGAAGGAATGAATAGGATTAGAAGTAACAGAGAGTAGATCATTTATAAAAATGAGAAAGAGAGACGGAGACAAAACGGAGCCTTGGGGAACACCAGCATTTATTTGGTAAGTTGCAGACTTGAAACCGTCCAAAACAACTTGAATTGTCATTTGTCATTATTCAACGCAATTTTGGTGAATTTTACTTTTTGTCGGAAAAACATACTTCAGTTTGGAAAAAAACACATAGTAAAATATTATTTGAAAAATAAAGTATGAAATAATACAGACGACGAAGTGCGTGATTTATCTTTTGCGCAAAGAAAAAACCACGTGATATTATATCGAATACAAGACGATCAATTCACTAATACATATTTTATATTACCATAAAGAATTGTATTTTGGATCAAAGCCAAATAACAACACTTTTTAAAGTGTAAGATAAAAAAGACGCGAGAAATGTCAAACTCTTCGGTGGTGGTATCCATTGGGGCTAAAAAAAATATGAATTTTCAGACCAGTTTCTCCAAAGCCCAATGAAAAGCGATATGACTTTGATTTATTTAATTGGAAGGAAGAAGACCATATTTGTAAATGTCATAAAAAAATCCAAGATATGTGTGTCGTAGTACCACCAAAGCTCAGCTACATTCAAGTCAGCTATTGTTGGCAAGAAAAACTCGGTCAACATCAACAAACAACAATCGATTATTGACGATCCTAAGAAATTGACACAAATTGATGAAGTTTCGACGTGTATGTGCAATATTGCATTTTGTGAAACTTGGGACAGAGCAACTTTCTACCTTCCAAAGGTGATTATATAGACCAAAATAATTACATGTGGTGGTGTAAATAACTTCATAACTAAAATTTCCTTAGTTTATAAACATTTAAATTAAGTTCATATAAAGATAACTGACAACAACGCCATCTATTGAATCGTCTTCAACTCTTTTAAATGAAAGTTTAGTTAAGTTATAACTTGAATATTTTTTCAACAGTTCATTGCAGTATATTTTATTATTGCCCAAATGGTCCGACTGGATTTAAAAAAGGACAACTAGATTCTTATGTCCATTCATTCTGAACTTAATTGGTACACGAAATAAATTACACAAAAGTCGGGACTGCCTACACGCTAAAGGCTTATAGAAAACATTGATTGAATGTCTGGAACATGACAACGAAAACTTCTTCAAGAAGTACCTCTAATTTGTTGAAACTTGCTGAAAACTTCACGGATGATTTGAGCCAATAACAGCATTCATGTTTGAGCAATGACGTCACAACAATTTCATCTCCAAAGAAATACGACAACATTGTAGTTTAATTTAATTATTTTTTCCCTCAAATACATTTACGTGTGTAGCTACTGTTAAATGCTCTCAATATTTCATATTTTTGACAGTTTACGCGTCAAAATAAAACACACGGACGTGAACTACGTATTTCAGCCCAAAACAATGGATGGAACCGCCAAATTTGTTTTTCAATTTTTTTCAATCTCACCACTCTCACGAAAGAAATAAAAAAAATTTATTGAAATTCCATTCTGACACTTATGAAATATTTATGGAAACATTGTCCAAGAAAATATACTACGTCATCAACAAGCAAAATGAGAATTTCGAAGAATTCAAAATATTCACAAAAATTATCCGTCAACCGTTAGCGGATGCGATTCACCCAAACACACATCGACCTTGTTCTACCACAAACGCACAAAAGGCAATTCATCCATCTACTAGTAGATTTGAATTTGAATAACGACTTAAGCCGTTCAAGATCAAGATATCGCGCAAATGCAAATTTTCAAAGCTCAAAAGAATTTATAACAAAACAAAAACTCACTACCGTCACACTATAACAAGAAAAAAAACCAAAAATACTCAAGTTGGTATCGTTTCGAATGGTTTCGTAAGACTGATTGGCAAATAATTCATAATGAATTTTTTCAACAAAAAAAAAAAAAAAAGTAAATAATAATCAAATAGCCGCAGCCAACAACAACAGGTAAATGATAAAGTTTTTTTTTTTTTTTTTAAAATGATGTCATGGGCTTGTTTTTAAAACCCTTTCTGGTTATACACAGTTTTGTCATAACTCGTGGATTGATAAATTGAAACAAGTGTGATAAGAAAACAATCGATTACGAGTCAATTATAAATCGGTGATCACTACAATTGGCAAAAAAAAAAACAAAAAAAAAAACAAACGTAAACGCTCACGAAACCGGCTTCTTTCCAAATGACATCATGCGCTCCATTTGTTTATGATTTTTGTGTCTGCGACTTTGATGCAAAACAAGTGCAGTCTCTTATGAAGTGAATTTATGAGGAAAAGAAAAAAGAAAATGCTTGCGGTTGTGTGCAGTCCCAGTTGGCGCATAAACACGATTAAGACGCATTTTTGGCAATTGTTCAAACCGGCAGACAGCTTGGGCTTTCCATAGCTTGTTGTTTCGTATATTATACTCGTAATTGTTTTTTTATATTTTAAATCGGTTGGTAGCACTGCTGTTTAGGCGTATTGACAGTTGGTGGAGGTGTTTCTTAAAAAAAAAAAATAGATTTATGTGTACCATTTGATTCCATGTGAAGGTGTGCCCAGAGGAAGGCTAAGAATTGCTAATAATGTGAGAAAATACATTTTTTTTTAAGTTTGTGTTGTTAGGTTAAGCTGACATCATAAATTCTTATTTGACGGTTTGAATAGATAAAAACAAAGAAAAAATATTGACTGATTAATATATAAAGAATTAATAATAAAGAATTAACAGAACATTTTGAGGATTGTTAAATGTAGAATTGAATACAAATGCAATAGTCTGATCGTTTATGACACATTCATAGCTATTTGGCAAGCGGAAATTTTGCAATAATATGTTCTTTTTATTTCGTTATCACATATTTTGCGGGTGATTTGATAATTTTCTGTTCTTTCTTTTGTCTGAAAGATTATTTTTATCTTTACTAATGAAACAATGACAGTAGACAAACTTAAAAGAATACCTTTTTAAATAAATATATAAACAATTAATTTAGTTATAATAACTAACTATTAAGGCTAGTAAAAACGAAGTGCGAAAAATCTTAATTTTACATGAATTCCTGGCATGGCGGTTAAAATGTTCTAGAACGACAGAGAAGAGAAGCGTATTCGATATGATCCGATTCCCTTTTAAGTATGTACCCCAAATGATGTAATTAGTGACCAAACCAGAGTGAGAGTTTTACTCGAATTTGAGGTAAATTAGTTTCCGCATCGGTTAAGGATTACGCAGCGAATCTAACGAAGCATTTTGTTAACACAAATATCGATCATGTGCAGTCTTTTGGTTTGAGCGATGCAAACGCCTTACGTAATGCTTCGTAATGAACGTAATGACAAAAAACCAGCATTGATTTTGGAGTCAATTAAACTCCTCTCGATTGGTGTTGTCTCATTAAAAGTGAGGTTAGATTTGTCACTTTGGACCAGGCGTGAATCCTGAGTAGGAAGAAAAGAAAGTTCGGTCTCCAAGCTCTTCGAAATCGAAGACAAAATCTGGAGCTAATATAAAAAAGAAGCTAAGGAAGTGACCGGAAGGCAGACTAAAGAGAGTGAAGAAGTTCAGGGAACTATCATCAGCGAAGAGACGGATTGTTATAGAAGGACAGATCGAGCATTGAAATAATTGCCCTGTAATGATGAAACCCGAAGTATGAAGCTATATGCATGTATTTCAATACAGCTTCTGCAACATATGTATATATTTCAAATAGTTAGACATACAAAAATCATTATCTAAGTACTTTTGTAATCACAATAAGTTTGTCATACTGCCGGGCATGACAAATGCTGTTGGGATTTGTATAAATAGATTTTTATTTAATTGCTGCGTCAAGGGTAAAGTGAACTAGATGTGCGTATGAACGTTGAACTTAGGGAAACTTAGAAACAAACAATATCTGCTGAGCACTTTCACATACCTTGATGTCTGGCATACATCCAAAACAGACAGTAAAATCTCAGCTGGTGGGCGCTTCTCCCGGAAGCACCGTGAGTGAGTCATTGGGTCGACGTGCTTGTTGTCAATCTCGACTAGATCTTAACACATACCTTCCTGCTTGTAATAATTTTTTATTTATTTTATTTTTAATTATTAAAATCTAAACTCAGGAACTTCTAGATTATTATATGTGAGCTTGTGTCTCATTTAATAAAGCAGCAAGGACTTCAATTTTAAATGGATTTCCCACCCTACAAGAATATATGTAGCTATAAATTCTCTATATTCCTATTCCGTACCTGAATCTGATTCAATTATTTTTCAGTATACAACAAAGTTTGAATCAAAAGTGAGCCAACCATTAATTACATGATTTACT
The DNA here is from genome assembly GCA_963576555.1 of Ferdinandea cuprea. Taxonomy (NCBI): domain Eukaryota; kingdom Metazoa; phylum Arthropoda; class Insecta; order Diptera; family Syrphidae; genus Ferdinandea; species Ferdinandea cuprea. The sequence goes on from OY754958.1 coordinate 60,033,764, forward strand.
GAAGGACCTCCTCCCTTGCAGTAGAGCATGTGATTTTGAACGTGTACTTATGGCGGAATCCGTGTTTTTATAAAAGCCAAATTTAAATAGTTCATTTTCTGGTTAATCAGCCAGTTCACAATAATAAAGTAGTTAGTGTTGTATTCTGATATAATTGTGGGAATAATTAAACACTTCGAAAACAAAATTTAATCAACGAATATTTGTATAACTGTCCCCGATTTAAAAATAATTTTACAATTTCGGATCGGCTGACTACACGGTTCCTTATATTGCGTGTAGTCGAGAGCCATTTTGATCAACACTCAATCTTAACTCAAAGAAGATTCATCATTGCATTGCACTGCATTGCGTTTTATTTTAAATGTTTACAATTCAAGGCGAAAACAATTTAAAAACAAAAATAAAAATTCTCTTACACTTAATACTTAGAGTTAAGAATTTCCCTCATTATTTGTATCGCTGCCAAGTTGTGTGGGTTGTCGCCCAATACACTAATTAGATATGAGTTCATCGATAAATCCATTCTAAGAGTTTTATTTTCCTCAAGCACTAAACAAAAGACGTTTACCTTCAATCATCAATGCTCTACTGTTAATTAATCTTTATGCGCTTGTTGTTGTTATATCTATCTATCTCATGCACGGCAAGTTGTACACGAGATGGAATATGTTTTTAAAAATTATTTTTTTCCATTTTTAAATGTGCCCAAGCTAGCTCTTCTCTACACATGTAGTTCTATTTAAATTTAAAAATAATCTTCCCAAAAACAGAACACAAAATATGAGGATTTGTTTTGCACACACCTAAACTAAATAATTGGACCTTTCTATTATGTAAAGAGCTTTTAGTCATCAATAGGGTGATTCCGAAGAATAAAAACCTGTTTGGGGCCAGCCGTAAAAATATTCCAATTGATTGAAATTGTAACATTTTTAAAGATTTATAATGCTTTTTTTTGTGATAAATACTTTCGTACCATGATCAAATAATTACTTTTTGCTGATCAATTACGCTTCAAGATAGCGCTGTTTGCTTATCACTTTGGGTTTTAATTTTGTTTTCAATTAATTTTTGGTTATTTCGCGGAGCAGCAATCTGTTTTTGGTTTCTCCTTAAAAAAAAAGGCTCAATTTATAGTTTATATAATTGTATCTGACGTTTAGAAACATTTCCAGCCTGTTGTTTCATAAATAATTGACGTAGACGAAAAATGTATACAAACAATAACACCTTGTCAACATCTTCCCCATCAATAATGACCACATCAACACTCATCTACTCTACAAAAACTGGTTAACGGAAAATAAAAAAATGTTGCATTCCTTCAATACAAATACTCGTAGTATCTACACAAGTGCTCGCAGCAACTGAGTAATGAACAAAATGCACAACATCTCAAATCGCTGAGATGAGATGCCACAATTATGTAAGAACTCTATACAGTGTAATTGATGCTAAGCAAAACAGAAAAGAAAATCAAAAAGCAAGGAGAGGAAAAAAAACAAAAAAACAAAACAAATCTATAAGTGTTGAACAGTGGGCATCTGTTGTACTGCACTCATTTTAAAAGATGTACTGTAACTGACTGAGTTGCTTGTATTTAATGCATGCAAAAGCTGCCTTTTTTGACCTTTTTGGTAGAGCGGCGGCAGTGGTCGGCCGGCATGCAGAAAATTAAATAAATTTATGGATAAATCAAACAAAAATGATTTTGAATTAACAGATACAAAAGATAAAGGCGAAGCGAAGTCGCAATTAGTGGAGATGAACTTCAAAGATTGCGCGGTATTAAATTGTGTACGTGCACTAGTTGTCTATATGGATGGATTGAGTTGAGGAATTATGAATCCAATTTGTACACTTTGAAAACGGGAAACGTCCTTGTTTTATTGCGGCGGTCTAAAAATAGCAGCTCTTTTTAAGTGTCTTTGCAAAGGGGTTGGTTTTTGAAACAATTTGTTATACCTAGTGTGCAATTCGAAAAAAGCATTCAATTAAAGCGAACAATTTTCGTACGAAATCAGTCACATTCGTTTGCTTAGATATGGTCTATCGATAGTGCCGTTTCATCACTATGGTTACAGGAAGAGTGAATACTATTGAACAAATACACAGCAAGAGAAAAATATGCAACAAGAATTGCAGAAAGAATGTCGGGAAATCTGTTCTGAGGTCGCAAGAGCATGAGGGAATATTTTTATGTTTTTTTTTTGATTTGCTTGGAGAATGAGGAAATGAAATCTGTTGATAGCGGCTTATTTCAAGCTTGGTAGGGTTAGTATGTAATAAAAATAAATAACACTATTAAAAGCGTTTTTCCATTAATTTACCTATCATACATCTCTTGGGTCTTTGGTAAAAACATAAAATAATTACTATCCAGCGAACACTTTTCTCCTAACAATTCAATTCAATACACAAGGAAGCCTTAATTGTCCTCGTTCAATTTTGCATCTGCACTTGGGATTTTAGACAAGAAGATGGCGCAATTTTTGCAACATTTGCGGGTAATACAGCTATATAAGCTATGAGTAATATGGTTGAATCGGCAGACAACGACTGTTCTGGACGAGAAAGTTAATCCATGCACGTATTTACAAAAATGTCAAAATGGAGAATTTCCGTGGAGAAAACCCATTCTGTTTGTTTATTTTATATACCGATATTATCGCTCTCAGTTTTCTTAAATATTTTTTGTGATTCCTTGCTATGTAAAGACGCAGGTGTTCCTCAGGGATCGGTTCTTGGTCCTCTGCTCTTTATTATATATAAAAGGTTGGTTTTTCGAATAGAGATAAAACTGACATTTTGTGGTCAAATCTGGCAATTCGAATGTCATTTATGTTCAGTTTGGTTTGCCATTTCATCATGAACAGGTTGACAAATGAACAACGCTTGCAAATCGTGCAAATTTATTTCGAAAATAATGGTTCAGTTCGCGAAGTTTACCGCAAGCTAATTAATTTTGGGTTGAATGGCTACGTCAACAAGCAAAATTGCCGCATTTGGAATGAGGAAAATCCACAGGAGACCCTTGAAACGCCATTACATCCACAAAAACTGACTGTTTGGTGGTCTCTATGGGCTGCTGGAGTCATTGGGCCATACTTCTTCCGAAATGATGATGGAGAGTCAGTTACCGTTACCAAGCCATGATAACCGACTATTTTGTTCCCGAATTGGATGGCATGAATGTGAATGAGATGTGGTTCCAACAAGGCGGCACTACATGCCACACAGCGCATGTCACAATCGATTTATTGAAGGAAACATTCGATGAGCGAATGATAACACAAGTTATCCTTCCATAAAGCCAAATTGATGGACATTAAAACGATTTTCTGTATATCAATTTCATCTTTAAGTTGCTTTTGCGGATTGGCTCTTTCCAATGCAGCTCCCAGCGCAATTGACTCAACCTTGTTAAATGATTGGTTTAGGTGACATCAAATGCTCATCAGAAGGCAATAAGGACTAAGCTATTTAAACCTAGATAGGAGCCATCACTTCCTTTATTTCAATCTTCCAATTTATTGCCACTGAAGTATATTTATGTTTTCAAAGTATTGAAGTTTTGTCTTCCTGCGAAGTGGTTACACACATGTTAGTCGTAATGAACTGCATTCATAACGTTCTTCGTCTGAAGTTGTAGTTCCAAGAGTTGGGACAGAACACTGCAGAAGATTTGACGGCAACATAGCTTCCTTAATTTACAACAGAAGATACAATTTTTTTCAAAAGTCAAGGCGCTTTTAAGTTTTATCTTTTTTTAGACATAGATTAATAAAGAATATGCATTATCGGTTATACTGACTAAGCCAAGTTTACCCGTTCCTTTGCTACAACTTTTGGGGTAATTAATTTATGATCAAGTTATATTCGCTGCCATAAAATAACTTTTGGACGGTAAATTGTGTATATGAGAGAATGTGTCATATGTGATACCACATGTGTGTACACTAAAAGAACAATTTTGGTTACAGTTCGTACTTTATCCCACATCCGTAAAAGGCATAGCTTGCTTTACGCAAAAAGAGTAGCTTTCCAGTTATGCTCAGTTGGATTTTAATACATACGTTTTACTTTTGTATTTTACTTGAATTTACAGAATTTACTTAGACTCAAGTCCTTATCTTGACCTAAAAACTTATTAAGGCAAAAAGTTTTCCTTACCAATACAACGTTTTCATCGAATTTATCTATTTTGCGTCGAGCGCTGACAAGAGATTGTATCGAACTATAATCTACAAGAGACTTCAAATCACCCTTTTGTTTAGTGAGCAAATAGTCGACATATTGCATTAAATTTAAATTCCCAAAGTCATGCATCGTTCATCGACAATTATAACATTTTTGGAGATTTCTTTAATCTTTAATTAATTTTATTTAACAAAATGATACGCAAAACTTAATAAGTTTTTTATGCGAACCTATCTCAAAAATATACAAACAAAAAGATAACAAAAGTTCGCTATGTACACGCCCCTTAATCGATTTGTCATTTGCGTTTCGACAGAATAGGTAGGTACCAATAAACTTGTTTTGCTTTACGTCAGATGACATGTCTTATCATTGTTTAAACAATATAATTTCGTTTTAAAATATGTCTCTGCATTGGAGATTTGTGTAGACAAAACGCAAATTGCAAAATTAAGTGAGATAAGAATTAAAAGACGCATTAGTCCCATTGACTTCGCTTTGTAATGCCAATATTATTCCTTCTTCATTACGGGTGAGGTGTAGTAGTTTCAATCTGACACTTTACAACATAAGCAACCGATCTTAAGTTAAATGACAAAATTACACTGTCATGAATAGGGACACCCGGTGCAATGACTACAACACTGTGAGTACACTGCGATATTATTGTCTGAATTTTGCCGTTGTATCCTATTAGTTAGTAACCATTATCTATACTACCTCAAGGAAAAAAAAACCATTGCAATTGTGTTAATGATGCGTTTATTTTTCCAATTGGAAGATAACATACATCAGTAGAACTCGTTTTTGTTGTACAATCATTCTAATTATCGCATATTTTAAAGTAATAACATTTTGTTTAATGGAGGCTAGGCTAAAGAAAATATAAGATTGATTGAAATCAAAAGATGTAACAAGCTTATTTCCTTTTTTCTTATAAATTTAAAGTTCTAACCGCTTTCTCATGCAGTGACATTAGTGCAAATTTAAACAGAACAGTTATCCAAATCTGCTTTAAAAAAACGAAAGGTTTTGAGTGCGATGAGCCGCTACTCGCAGAAGTAGTTAAGCTTAACGCAATTTGCAATAACCAAATGGTTTGAAAAAGTGGGCGTGGAAGAAAGCTTTCATGATAATTTTTAATATTATTCTCAGACTTTTCCAAAAGTTGCTCGTTATGGCCAAAGTATAATAAAAGTATAACAAATAAGAATGAAGAATTTTGTGACCAATTTAATTGTTAGATATATTTAGTAAGAAAAAGAGAAAATACTTTATTCTGTTCATTATAAAGGGTGATTTTTTAAGAGGTTTAGAACTTTTTTTAAAAAAAAAAACACAAAAAATTCGAAAAAATGAATGAAATATTTATTTGAATCGATAGTTTGAACCTTGCAATTTAATGTTTAAAGATAATTTCATGCAAATGTTGACCGCGGCTGCGTCTCAGGTAGCCCATCCGCTGAGTCCAATTTTGGCATACTCCATCGGCCGGTATCTCACGAATGAATGCATGGATGTTGGCTTCCAGTGCGTCAATCGAAGCGGGCTTGTCCCTATACACATTAGCCTTGGCATACCCCCACAAAAAATAATCTAATGGTGTCAAATCGCACGATCTAGGCGGTCAATTGACCGGCCCGAAACGTGAAATTAACTGTTCACCAAACTCGCCTCGCAATTGCGCCATTGTTTCGCGTGCTGTGTGGCATGTGGCACCGTCTTGTTGAAACCACATATCATGCAAGTCAAGAACTTCCATTTCGGGCAAAAAAAAGTTTGTTATCATCGCTCGGTAGCGTTCACCATTGACAGTAACGCTGCGATTCGCATCATCTTTGAAGAAATATGGCCCAATAATGCCGCCGGCCCATAAACCGCACCAAACAGTGGCTTTTTCGGGATGCATTGGTAGCTGTTGCAATGCTTCTGGCTGATCTTCACTCCAAATGCGGCAATTTTGCTTATTTACGTACCCATTCAACCAAAAATGAGCCTCATCGCTGAACACAATTTTTCGATAAAACAGCGGATTTTCACATTTTTCACAGAGCACGAATTTTGATAATAAAATTCAATAATGTGCAAGCGTTGTTCATTTGTAAGACGATCCATGGTTAAATTGGAAACCAAACTGAAGCTGTTTGACAGTGATACAAGGTACTAAACACACGTCAGCTGTCAAAACCAGTGTTGCCAAAACCAAACCAGCTAAAAAATCACCCTTTACTTATGTAAGTTTGTTATATAAATTTATGTATTTTACTTTGTATTCAAGTAATAAAGACAGTAATCCCAGTCGAAACGTCGGGAAAAGTATGTGGAATAACTGCCATTGCATAACCAATTTGCCCAAAATAAGCCGACGAGGAATACGCATCCTCTTACTAAATATATATAGCAAATAAGGTTTGACAGTACGAAAGAGCATCGCTTTTGAAACTCGCAAGAGAGCGCACTGCTTCGGCGCCCCATAAACCCAGAGGCGCTTGGTAGTCGATGTGTTAGAACACTGAAGCTCAAATCCTCCCCAGTACAACCTCCAGTTTTTCACTGCCCCACCACTTGCAAAAGTATGACAAACAATTTGTCATGAGAAGCTTTTCAAATTTTTCTCGGGCCTTCCTTAGAAGACCCATAAAAATACCCTGTAATTACCCCGAACCTCTAAGCGGTACAAGCACTCCCTCTGTACAGCACTCCGCCAAAAGTAAAAATTGTACAGACTACTTAACGCAGTTTTATATCTGGTTTCTTATCCAAAGGCATTCGTAATCTCTTTCAAACGAATAGCGCCAGACCTCCCAGAGAGCCATTAACCACCATCTCATATGGAACTGCAGACAATCGTCCCATATTCCTAGTGGTTAAGCGCCATTAAATTTTATCTAAGCAGTAATTTCATATTTAGAATTTCTGACACCATCATTAAAAATGCATTGTATAAATTCCGTCTGTAAATACAATTAACCTCATAACAATCTAAAGAGCTATCAGTTTGGCTTCCCATTCTTCCGTTAACAAACAGATACAATATTGTAATTGAAACCCTTTTTTTTACAATTCACAAATAAAAACCACCTTCCCGACCACGAATATCAGCATACACTTCCTTCTATCATTCTCTCCTCACATTTTCCTATGCACAACAACCCATTAATGTCTCTCTGTAACTGCATCTATGTTGTAATAGTGCGTTTCTCTCTTTATATACACTCGTATCTACTTAATTAGTCTGTCGGCATACGCGCGCACACTTTGTATATAATTGCCATAGTCTTTCATCCATCTATACAACTTTTTCGTTTCGCCCTCTCTCTCATTAAACAAACAAATACTATCGACAGAAATACTAAAATTTCCAAGTCAATAGCAATCATTTGCAGAAAGAAAGAAATAAAATTTTGTTCACCCATTTTCCAGCTAAACACTGAAATATGTGCGTGAGTTGAAAAACTACATCAAGAGGCCGAACAATTTCCTTATTAAAATTCCATTCGGGTATTCGAAAGCAAACTGTTGACCTGTTTAAAACGCCAATAATGGAGGTGTGTGAATAGAACAAATAAAAAAACAACACAAATGAAGAAGATTTAGAACATCAACGAACCCCCTTACACAATTGTTAATTTTTTTTTTTTACTATTTCCTAAAAGAATTTTGTAATACTCGGTGGGTTGATTATAATTAGGGGGGATTTTTTCACACGTGGTTTAGATTGCCTCATCTTGTAGCTAATTAGTCTGAAAAATTTTAATCTCTCATTGCCTTGAACCTAGTCTATATTATGAAGATACTTAATTGTTTATATTATATCAAAGTTGTTATTTTGAAAACAAAATACAAATATTTTCGCGTGTTAGATACACGTGTATTTATATGATACATAGTTTTTGCATCTTTTGCGAATATATCAGCCTCAATTTAAATTCCTACATGATGACTGTTAAATAGTACTTTTTTCTAAGGAAAAAAAAATATTAAAAGCATTCAAAAAACAGATTGTCAATTTAAACATGTGTACACGTTGGTTGTCCAATTTTATATATTATATTCTCGTGATCTGAATTGCGAATTTTGTGACGTCAATTTGGTAGTAAATATTTTTTTGTTGTAAACAAACAATGCGCTGAAAATTAATTCAAAGTATACAACATTGTTTAGTTTGCCATTAACATGTCTGATGTCTATTGTGTTTTTGAAAAATCAAAATGAAAACGTTCGAAGATTTTGCAATAAATAAAAATCCTTAGACCGGAATTATCACCTGAAAGAAACGCTCAGAGGCAAAAAAAGAAAGACAACATCAGTGGCAAATCATTTGGCACCGGTTCAAGACAGCATTCAATAGAAATAAATTTAGCCCCTCAAACCATTCTGTGTGCTAAGTTATTCCTTCGTCATGAAAGGAAGGAACTTCGAATTAAGTGCCGATTTCTAACGAAAAAATTAAGATTAGTCCCGAGTTTAACTCTGCCAAACTTTTTTTTAGCAGTATTGCGGAGAATTTGAACGGGTTTACTCTCGCTCATTAGTTCATTATATATAAGTAGCTGCAGTCAGGAAAATGTTTAAACGACTAACAAACTACAATATGGACTGTTCTATTTTGAAAAACCTTTGTCGTGCACATGCTGTGCTTTTAGAAATCCGCCGTTTCGAGCAACAGGAAAAATAATTTAGCAAGCTCGGTTCCGGTCAGCGGCAAACAAAACATGCAAGGATTGATCTAAAGAAGACACAATTAGATCTATAAGCTGTTTGAGCCTTACGAATTTAAAAGGGGAAGCGTGTTGGGAAATTGTTGTTTCCCATAATAAGTCACATTTTTTGTAACTGTTGGGATTCAGTCAAATAAGCAGTCAAATTGTTGCGTTAAAAAAAACGCCACAAATATTTGTTTCCCCTCCAACCCTTCCACTCCCATACCCAATCCACTTTTGCGCCCTATCCTCTCATTTTTATTTCCGTCATCCTGCTGGGAGATTGGTTAACTGGCCGCCTCTGATTGACCTTTAATCCCAATCAAGCTGGCTCGTTTCCATGAGACCCGGAGGATGCCAAAAGCAGGTATGGAGCCCAACGGCGTGTTGGCATCTCGACAACGATGGGTGGGGGAGGACGATCCCTTAGCACACCCCAACGTGATTCCAAACGGGTCGGGATGAAGACCCCGTTAGAGCCAGACAGACTGTTTGCCTATACAACGATGGGTGGGGGAAGATGAGAAATAATCTCTCCCCCAACGAAACAAATCGATCTGGCAGATGGCCCACACATTAACTTCAACAACATTCACCAACCACTCACATAAGAAAACCTAACGAAGACTTCCATGGCCAAGAGCCCAACAATTAAACATGTATGTAAGAAATAGCACGCTATACAGATTCCCCTTCCCCCAAATCTGCGCGAAAGTCCACCGGGTTAGAATAGTTTTTCGGTCATTGATTTTACACTCCTCCTCAAAGACTCCAGGGGTTGTACTAAATTGGGATACCAGCAAATACTGTCCCAAAACTAAAATCCGTCTTTGTTTCTTCTTTCTTTTTCATTTTTGGTTTACTTCGGTATTGTTTTGCTATTAACTTTTATTCGTTGGGGACATTTTCGCGTTTCAAACATTTCTCGATTCTTTCAACCTTTTATCTTGTCGAATTGTTTAAGTGTTTGTGAACACGTCCTCTTGGGGAAACTTGTGTGAATGTGGTCATCGATTCGCTCAGCCCCAGAGTTGCAGCGAATTCGAAAGAGAGTATGAGACGGAGGCGGTGGCACACTCCAGTAAAGTGACAGAGTGCATGCTAGAAAAAGCCGCAGTGGATTCCGTAATTGCTGAATGTGGGGGTATGAAAGAGAGAGTGAGTGGTCCATCACGGACAAAGAAACCTGGAAGTGGACAAACCGACACTTCTTGGTTGACCATCAAAGGTTGTAGTAGTTTTGAAAAGAATCGAGGAAGTTTTTTTTAATATAGTTTTGCGCGAGATCAGAATCCCACACAAAAAAAAAGAGGAGAAAAAGAAAGAAGACGGCCGACAAAGGATATAGCGGCAGGACAGGCAGCTGATTCCCAGGGGTACAATTATCAGGATTCATAGAGGAGCAGATTTTTTTGTAAAAGCTAAGTATAGTGCTTTGGTGAAAAAAAAAAAGAAAAAAAAGTTTCGTTTAGTTAGGCATTTTATTTTAAGAACCCGGTAGGCTTTTGTCACGGTAAAATCCCGGAAATCACGGGACACGCGCCCCCTTCATTTTGTTTTTATTAACTTTCGGGAAATAGCGATAGCGGGCTATTTCAAACGGCGATATTTTCTTTTGTTGTTCCGCAATCTAACGTCACTTCAATAAATTGACCGTTGCTCATTCGAGCTTTGTAACGTTTTGAAAACCTTGCCTTTTTTTATTTAATTCCTTTTTTTTAGCAATCAATCATCGACTTCTTCTTAAAAAGGTTTCGCAATTCCTTTTTTTTCAAAGATTGTGTGGCGCCCGTTTTACCCACCATCACTTTACCTTTTCTTCATACCTTTTCGTTTCAGAATTTTCTCCTTCCCTAAAATTATTTCCATCTCCGAACCCACCCCAGCTGAGCAACCGGGACGGTAGCATTCAACAGGCTACCTGTTGCACTACACTTACCACCGGCGCAGCGGCGGCCGTAATCTTCTCGCGTTTTATTTTCTTTTTGCGCGTTTAAACTCGGTTTATTTTTTTTCTAACCCACCCCGAAATAAAGTGCAACAAAATAGAACTTATTTTCAGTAAGTTTAATCAAACGGAAAATTGTACAAAACAATATGCGGAGACAACATTCCTGAATATCGAATTAACAGGGACGCCGCTACTTCCAAAACTCTGAAATTTTACAAAATGACACATGTTAACTTAGTTCTCAGTTTTCGAGCAAAACAAATGTCAACTGCTACAAATTTGTTAGCTGGTGTCGAATCCTACGTGAACGAGTTCATCCCGTGCGTACAGCTATTACCGCTTTCAACATGTATCAACTAAGTTTACTCGATTAAGCATTAACTTTTAACCCAGGATCCCTCTCTCACATTATGGAAGTGTGCAAACTAAATGGCATTTGTGCAAGCGAATTAACTACAGCAATCGTTGGCAGACCATATTCTAGTGGACATCCTTAGGGAATGAAGGCAGTTACTTAGGAACTTACGAAGCATTTTTAGACCTTAAGTGGTGGTCACGTTCACTATGTGTTGCCATTCAAAGCGGTTTATATTAAAATGTCAACTGTAAAATGTAAAATGTTGAACATCAATTAATTTAACACGCATGTCGTGTTTTTTAGCTGCACTACTACACTTTTACTACACTAGAAGTGATGGTATTACACATTATTCAACCGAAAAATATATCTCAAAATGTGATATAATTAAGCGCGTGACGGCTTATTGTAAGGAAATGCGGCTTGCTTCACGAGTTACACATAAAAGCGCCTGGCGACGATAAAAGTAATAACATTTAGTTTACCAATAAGTGACAGAACACATCACCTGCGCTCTTTTTTGAAATTAACATCAGGCTTCAATCCTGCGTCTCGAAGTTTTTAAGGTTCTAACGAGCTGATTTTCATGTTTTTAAATTTCACTTATCCAATAAATTAGCATATATTTTTTTTTTCGATGAATGAAAGACTTGAAAGACTTTAAGCCTTGGACTGAATCAAAAGCCGAACAAAAACTTTAGCGCAAACAACACTGTAATGTGTTTTCGTATAGAACCCGCATGTGGCGTCATTCTCCTAACCTAACACCGCTATTTTGTTAGCTTTAATCGTCCATTCTTTTCTTACATCCATGCACAATACGATTTGTCCATTAACAGTCAGAACAAGTGTCAATATTAATTAAAATTCAAAAGTTTTATTTTGTTATGTTTTGTTTGGTGGTATCGCGCTTGAGTGAAAACATTAAGTCTCAACCAACCAATTGCTGATGTAATATTCATTCAACTTACTTGAAAGGTGTTGGTTGGCTTTATATTTATTATTTCTTTTATAATTTTCTGTTGTAAGTTTATGGTAATATGTATTTAAGTGAGAAATTTGCATAACAATTTGCCTGATATGCACGAACAATTAGCAATTTTTAAATTGTTGGCAAGCGAGATAAATGTATGCAAATATGGTACTGGTAGACAACATGTCGGTGTTAGTGGCACTATTTCTATTCCATTTGTAGTCCATTATTCGGGTCAAGAAATATTTTTGATTTGGATAAAAATTTGCACTTCTCATTGCTGACTAAAGAAAATTTAGTAGGATACTAAATTTCATTATTTTTAGAAACATAATCTCTCTTTCTTGCAGAGAGATCGTAATAGACTTCGCCCTATGGGAAATTGTATCTTTATTTAAAGCAAATTATACTTTGTCAACTTGGAGACAAGTAAGTGTAAATTTAACCAACGATTGAGGTTTGTAAAAGAAGATGACTTCACTGAAAATTCACTGAGGCTAACTCAAACTATTACGTAAAGTGATGGAGGCGATGTGCCTTAAAAGGCATTACGTACCTCCCAAGGTGCTGAGAATGTTTTAACCAGTACCAATTAGGAATCAATAGTAAAAGATTCGATCAACCATATTATTTCAAAGCGATACTGGATTGTCGAATTAGTAATTGTTGGTTGATTTCTGAAGGTTTACTGATTTTTGATGGTCACTTAAGGTCAACGCCTTTTTAATATCCACAGATTTTATTATATAACCATTGGCTATGCAGATGACGTGGGGCCCATATTAAAATGCAACAAGTGCCTCTTGAATATGAGAAGGCATGGGACTGCATTCGCTGCACGTTCAAATATTATAGAGTGGAGCTACTTTACGAAAAGGAGAAGAGTTCATAGCTTCTTTCAAGTTATTTAAAAACTATCCGAACTATCCTAAACCTAATCAGCAAATCATAAAGATCAAACGCATTGCATTCTTAAACTGTGAATGTTGTCTAAACTACAGAAGCTTCAAAGAATTTGAATTTAAGGTCGAAATATTAAACCTAGCTGAACCTTAAACAATTAGTCGGGCACACCTAATAAGTGAGTAGGTAGAGTGTCCGGTTTCCAGCTCCAGAGTCAGAAACACACATTTAGCGCTTGAGCGCCGTTTTGGAACCACAACTCACGTAACATAAAAGAGAGAGAAGAGAAGATTGAATAAGAGCTGAAAACCGCCCTGTGGTATTGAGGAAGACAATGATGCTTCCGAGATTGATGTCTAAGATTTTAGATTTAGGTCGTCGAAGAATGATTGTCTAGTTCTAGCTAAAACTGACCAACCGCATTTTAGATGGAACACAGTTTCTTTTTCCCCAATATCCCCACAGCTACGAGCACAACTACAAATCGAGCAAATAATTATAAACTTTGAGTTGGAATCTTTCGACTTAATACCAAAGTTTTAAATGTCTCTCTTGGTTGAGGCAAATTCAGATCTGATCCCGGTTTAGTCCAAAAAATGGGGTGAACTCTTCTCTTAATTCAAAGGGTTGCTGCAAAGTCCTGCAATCTATAACATAGGGTTCAAAAAAATTGTAAACCATCGCCTTAGAGAAGAGTTCGCCCATGCCAATTTATTAGCATGCTCTCAAGGTTTGAGGGAACTTCGCGATAGTGAGTTATTATCCAGAATTTCCTGATATTAATGTCAAAGAAGCTTTGTTGCAGCAAATGGAATGTGATTTATGTGTCAAGATCTTTTTGCAGAGAAAGGACAGTTTGTATAAATTTTTAAATCATCAGCGAAGGCTGATAACACTTTATAAATTGTGCAAAGTACAAAAGGATGAGAGGACAGGATATTGTAAGGGTGTGAACAGCATTCATACAATCCGTAATAAAATCAAAGTTTATATGACTAATAATGGCAATTTGAATGTTACCATTTTCGTACTGCAAAGATAGAACCCATTCGCATAGGCCATTCCAACCGGTCTGAGATATCATCTTAACAGATAAGTCTATGCTTTAATACAGAGAAGCCCAGAACTTAACAAGTTGCTGTTTCAATTATTAAGCCGAAGAAGCAAGCACGTGAGTTGTGAAACTAGTTATGACAACAAATAGTTTGGTAATTAGCATCAAGCAGTGAATTAGATAATTAGGACCGAGGCACCCCAAAACAATGTTTATTTTTACTAAATTAAATAACGAGACATCGACACATTGACAATAGAGATGCTGTCAAAATATGTCAAATTCCCTCGAAATATAAAGTGCAGCGTTTTTATTTATCAAAAAATAAAACTAATAACATGCAGTTAGATAAAACCCTGATCAGTTTCGACTTCTATATATTTTAGTATTGTAACGGGTGATCCAAGTAGAGATACTTTTTTCAATAGCCTTTTTTGACAGATCACGTGTGAGTCGTGTCATGCTGTCATGTTATTTTTGTTTAGTATTGTTTGGCATTTCATAATGGAAAGACTTACGCGTGAACAACGTTTACAAATTGTTCAACTTTATTATGAAAATTCACGTTCTGTGAGGAATGTGTTTCGTGCACTTCGCTCAACTTATGGTCAACATAATCGGCCTACTGAGCGTACTATTCGCAACACCATCACCCATTTTGAGACCCAGCATTCATTATTGTATAATATTCGACCGAATAGACCACGTCTAGCACGCTGTGAAAATATAGCGGCTGTAGCTGAGAGTGTACAAGAAGACCGTAGAGAGTCGATTCGGCGCCGTTCGCAGCAACTCGGACTGACGTATGGAACGACTTGGCGCATTTTACGTCAAGATCTTAAATTAAAAGCGTACAAAATACAGCTTGTGCAACAACTGAAGCCGCTCGACCTTCCCAAGCGACATCGCTTCGCTCTATGGGCTCTTGAAAAGTTCCAAGAAGATCCGACGTTTTCGAGGCAAATTTTGTTTAGCGGTGAGGCCCATTTCTGGCTCAATGGGTATGTAAACAAACAAAATTGCCGCATTTGGGACGAAGAGCAACCTGAAGAGATTGAAGAACTGCCACTTCATCCAGAAAAAACAACGGTTTGGTGTGGTTTGTGGGGACCGGTGGAATCATCGGTCCATATTTCTTTAAAAATTATGCCGGTGCGAACGTAACCGTCAATGGCGACCATTATCGTGCCATGATAACCGACTATTTGATGCCTGAAATTGAAGCTCGTGATCTCGGCGACATTTGGTTTCAGCAAGACGGCGCCACTTCCCACACATCGCATCAATCAATGGACTTATTGAGAGAACATTTCGGTGAGCACATAATTTCACGTTTTGGGCCGGTCGATTGGCCACCAAGATCGTGTGATATCACACCGTTAGACTTTTTCCTGTGGGGATATGTAAAGTCAAAAGCTTATGCCGACAAACCCGCTTCGATTCAGGCCTTGGAGGAAAACATCACGCGTGTCATTCGCCAGTTACCAGTCGAAATGCTCGAACGAGTGATCGAAAATTGGACTCAACCGATGGACCATCTGCGACGTAGCAACGGCCAACATTTGATAGACATAATCTTCAAAAAATAAATGCCAAAGAATGTTCTTTCAAATGATAATAAACATTCTCCATTAAATTTGAATTTTCTGTGTTTTTTTCTTTAAAAAAGTAGGGAACCTCGATCACCCTTTATAAACCTCACCTCTAATATATTTACAACTGCTGAGAAAACTTTTTACTCACAGCTAAGACAACAAATGTTAACAATTGCAAACCTTGTTTGGCTACTTAGTACTTATACATAAATTTTAAAAATGTCACAAATGTTTCTAATTAAGTTCTGTGCAATACAAACGAACTTTTGAATGAGATAAGACTGTTTGAAATGTCTTTTTTTTAAATGATGCTACATTCGAAATAAAAATAAATATCCTATTTTTAACAATTAATTTTCTTCTTAAACTAAAATTAATATAGAAAGTCTCCTTGTTTAAAAAAAAATAATACTATTAATATACGAGTAACAGCAGATGCACATTACATTCCCATTTTAAATGTGCCTACACCATTGATGTCGTTGTGGTGTGTTTTTGTTTTTATCACCCTCCACATTATTGTAATAAACAACTCAAGGTTTTGTCTACAAAAAAAAAATAATAATAAAAATTGCTTCACTGGAAATCGACTGATCTCTTTTATAGGGTTTTGCAATTTAAACAAAATTTATAAAAAAACATTAAAGATGATATTCCAAAAGTGCGATGACAAATCCATTAACAATTGACGAAGAAATTTCATCTCGTGGTGATGTACCAAACACAAATTCGCTGTAATTTCCTTGGCCACAAAAATAACAATTATATATTAAATAATTTTTTATTCACAAAATTCTTAATCATCATTCAGATTAATTGGAAATTCTTTGTATAATAATTTTTTTTTTTTTTTAATAAAAGAAATGATTAATAAATTAGCAACATTTTAACGCGGTTGTATGTTTAGCACATCGTTAAACAACTTGTTTTTTTTTGCATTCACTTGTTATAGAAAAAACGGAAAAAAATCATCAGAAAAATATTTTCTTATCAATAAATCGATAAAATGAGTGATCATGGGGGACACGCACATATGTTGTTCATTATTTTTTTTTATTAAACACTTTTTTTTTTGCTATTTGTTTATTCCATTTTTGTTATGAGTTGTGGGTAGAAGAATTACAGAAAAGGAGGGACAAGAAAATAAAAAATAAAAAAACGAAGAAAACAATTTCTGCGCCGACGATAATCGCGTGTACGCGCGACACGATCATTCAACGCTCAACGGAAACTAAAACTGAAACAGCATGGATGGATCGTTGGAAAGGCAGGCAACAACAGCGGTCCCGGTCCCGCAATAAGACAAGAATACACATATGGGGTGCTGCTGTAACACACAGAGAAACAACTTATTTGGGGGGCTTTGCAGAATAAGTGTGAGTCATTTTTGTTGAAAACATTCGTTAGACAGAGAAAGGTGTACGTGTGGTGACGATCTTTTTTTATACACGAGATCGTATATAGCTGTAAAGCTCAAGGGGTATCCCCAATTGATGGAAGAGAAAACATATCAAAAGAGAATTTATGAAAAAACTAAGCTAAGAGTAGTAAAGACTGCAACCATTTAGTGGAGAGATTTAGTGTTTTCCTTGAAAGCAGGTACAATAAACCTTTTGAGAATTTTTCTCATAGTTTTCCTTCAAAACTACTTGTTAAACAAGAAATTTTCGGAAAGCATTTAGTATTTTTTTTTAGTTTTAACGTGAATTGTAAAAGAAAAGAAGAAGAATCTATTGACACATTACCAAAAATGTTAAGAGAATGTGTATGTTCTATGGATCAAAACTTTGTTAATTTATCAGTTTCATCCATGTGAACATGAAACTGTTGTTATTCAAACAGTGTCAAGGTTTGTTTTTATTCTTTAAAATCATTGGTATAGCATAGTTCTACTGCTGCCATATTGAACATTGTTGAAGATAACAGAATTTGCGATTTAGACCATGCAACTTTACTCTTATTTCTTACCGTGAGTTCGATACCGTGAAACACGAATATTTGTAACTGACTGTTTGGCTCTGGTTGTTACTCTGCCAATACAATTTCTGAAACCAATGTGAGTTTAGAGCGTATTTGAAGAAAAACCCCTTCGATATGTTTCTGTGTGCTTGAAATGTAGAAGGTGACACAAGAACGACATACGCTGCAACGCAAAACAAGGGAATAGTACTGAGCCAGTAGAAGGGAGAATAAAATCCTGATTAGAAAAATAAGAGGGGATACTCAAACTCCAAGCATAATCAAATTGAAGTCCAGCTTTCCAACAATATTTAGAGTTTTTTTCAGCGAAGGAATCCGATCCACAGAGAATATTTGATATGTTAGAAAATAGAATACCAGCATCGCTTCAGGACTCGCAAACTCTCTTTCTAATTGGGACTCGACCAGGGACCAACATTTTCTCGGATTATAACACTAGGTATACGGTCATCGAAGTCACAAGTTTAGCTGGTATTGAATGTGGTAGATCAATCGTAGAACATAATATTCCCATGGTTGGAGAAGCTAGACTAAATGCCCTCCCATGGCCCGTTTACGCTTAAAATTTACTTATATGTTTTTAACCTACATATTCCTCCAAAAGACCAACAAATTTCAACGGAAGCCACCACAAACTTCGAAGCTATCTTATTATGGATATTCGTCCAAAGCAATTAGCAAACCGTAATATTTCGTTAGCCAACCTCTGCTACTTCGAATTGATTTGATTCAAAATTACTGACTAAAGATGAAATTCTTTACATTCAAAAAGTATACGAAAACCAAAAGGTATGAAAACATCGTGTATTCCAGTTTAAACTTTTATTTTTTTTTTTTTGACCTGCCAAGAAAAGTTCACTACAGACATAATAACATAGTTTAAACCCAACAAGTCCTCAAAAGATCAGAATTATATACAGATTGCCAATTAAAACTCATTAACATTGAAAAAACTTTTCAAAACTTGCGAAAAACTCTACACATTTTCACTTTTGTGGAAGTACCAACAATTTTATTTCTCCAATTCACTTCACACTGCTAATGGTAAAAAGCTTCCCAGCTTTATTAAGCACACCGCATCCGATACTCAGTTTCAAATATAGATTCAATAAACTTTCAAAATTTACAAAACACTACGAGTGCTTAAAGCTGCCGCGCCGCCACTAACAAGAAGATACATCTAATACCATTTAGATGGCGCTCTTCGGAGCACAAAGAAACTTTCTTGTGTTGCAAATTCAAATAGCCTCCTTTCAGTCTGGTCCCACTTCATTAAGTGGACCGCGGCCATTCTCCCCTTAAATATTTATCTATATTTTCATACACTTTGTGTTGCCATTTAATCAATTTAAATAGGGCAAAACCTCCGCGGCATTATATCAATTACAATATCTCGCTGTCATGCATCAAGAAATTAAATTCAATCGATTGGCCTACTTGTGATAGGAGTATATATGCGTTCAGATTGCCACACACAACGCAATTCTATGTCCAAGCCACACGTAACAAAAATAAATATTAAAATTTATATTATTTTGTTAAAAACAATAAAAAATAAATGCTTTTGTGTTTATTGCTAAACAAAGATCTAGCTAGAATTTGAAAAATTTCCAATAAATCGATTTTAGATTTGAAAACTTTCCAATCGATCAATAGGATAGATGGATAGACATACAAACAGAGGGATGCCGACAGTAAATGCTTTCCTGGAGATTTTCATGTTTTGATGGAGATTCTTCGAAATGAAGGCCGAATTTTCGGAAAAAGACTATCTGCTAAAAGCCACCCCCTTAGGTTTTGTACTGACAGACCATGAGTGATGAACAACCGCAAACACGACAGACAATAAATAGGAAAACGACGAACCGGAAAATCTAAACAAAAAATTTTAAATTCCATTTTTACCTGTTTATTAGAGAACTTGGATTTTTGGTTCGGAATTTGTTCGTTAAATTGATTTATATTTTTCTCTGCCGCCTTTTATTGATTTCTATTGAGTCATAGGCTCGGGAAAAAGTAGATTACTTGATGGGTGAAGAAATGTCTACTCCATGATTCTACAAAGATGAGATAGGGAACATTACAGCTGGAGAGGAGGGAAACGAAGGAATGTATACAGTTTTGTTTTTTTCTGTTCGAACTTTTTATGGAATCTTGTCTCGTTTGATGTTGACGACAGCAAGGTCATGTCGGAAGTGAGGCGGTTTTTCTTTTTTTTGCTTAGTTTGTGTTTTCCTTTTTTGTAAATGTAACGATTTATTATCTAATTTATTGGAATATGTATTTTCTTAAATTAATAAATGAGATTGGAAAGGAAATGATTGTGAAAGTTGTATTTCTATTGTTATGGTTTTTTTTTTTAAATATACAGAACGACGACTCTGACCACATGCATCTAGATTCAGAGCTCGGCTGTCCAACGAGAAAAGCTGCTAAGAATTTGGAAAATCTACATTCACCATTCAAAAAGGTAGCCGAACGAGCCCGTGGTATAATCATGTCTGCGTGAACCGGAAAAAGGTGACAGAAGATGCACATATGTATATGATAGGGCAAAAAGAGAACCTGCGTTTAGTCAACAAGTTTCGCCAGCCAGTATAAAAGAGGTTGGCTTTGGCTTAGCTGTACAAAAAAGGTTACGAAGAACAAGAATGTATCAGACCCTCTCGCAACATACTAGTATGGTTTCCGAGGCGGCAGATCGACCATAGATCGATCAGTGGGTGATGCGCTTCTTCAATCCTATTCTTGAGCAGATAATGCAGAGTTCGGGTTGCAAAACAGACTATTTTCCCGAGATAAGTCCTACTAGTGGGGTATGCGGACGATAGTAACATCATCAGTCGCTACCGGTGTGCCGTGATAGACGTTTTCAAGGCTGTTGGAAAACAGGCAAAATAATTTGACCTCAAAGTATGTGAGGACAAGACGAAATATATGCTGTTCACCGAACAGAATAGGACGTAACTATGGATAGCAGACATTTCAAGGTAGTTAAGGAGTTCTACCTCGGTATAAACGATTGACAACTTAGTGAAAAATTACTCTAGAAAAGACGCGTGACCGGGACCGCAGACAATGTTGGAAGTTATTTGCTAATTCTGATGTGGTTAAGTGAGTTTGACCACTAAGCGAGGGTTTAAATCCAGCCTTGTACCACCTTTAGTTTTTATTCGCTGCCCCAACTCTTGCGAAAGTCTGGCAAACATTAAAGAGTTTGAAATCATGAGAAGCTTCTTAAAAATAAAATTGCCGTTCGGAATTGGCATTAACCCGTAGGTCCCAACTCTTGCCAAAAAAAAGTCGGAGAAACTAGCTAGGCTTTAGGTCCTGTATGGGCCATTTACGCCTAGTATTTTTTTTATTTATGTATGTAGTTGGATTCGAGGTTGAAAAGATTTTGAAAAAAAAAGTAACTATAACTCGATGAATGACCAAATATATTCCTTAAAAACATCTTCCTACGTAGTACGTACATCATAGTTCATATCTAGCAATAGGAAGCTCCAAAACTTTACCAAAAACCCTGGCCCATTTCGACTTCTTCTTCTTTCCATTTAACGACGAGATTATGATCAGGATTACAGGGATCATAATCCTCCCACTTCACTGCATTGCTACAGGTCCGTCTGTGGGGTTCGCCAGTTCGACCTCAAAAAATATCTGCAGGCATCCCGATTTTGGATCACTTCATCATTGAGGCCAATCAAATGCTGGTGATTCTGCCTGCCTCTCTTACGCGATTGTAAGGGAATGTTGATTGCCATTGCTTTTTTGACGGGGTTCGTAGGATCCCTCCTCTGAACATGACAATATCAACTGAGTCGGTCGGCTCCAATTTTTTCGAGATGGGTTCTTTGACGTGAAGGCTTCCTCGGATTCTGGAACTTCTAATTCGACCTGGCCCATTTCAACATAAAAAAAAAACTTTCTACATTCGATAAAAACCCTTGAAACTATACAAATACACGTAGTACTCATCTGTTGTTAGGGATAACCACAACATAACCATCCTGTAAACCATCCTGTAAACATCATGAACGTTCCCAACCATACACCTCCATATGGAAATAATTTTTTAAAAGTTCAAATAAAGGAAGTTCTGATATGGCGATTGTAATATTCCGGCTGTTTCTTTCCAATGTCTACAATTGTTTTTTTTATATACAGATATATAAAATTAGATGAAGAGTAGGTGGTCGTTTTATTTCTGTATTGCTGTAGTGTTCTGACGCTCGCACCGCACAATCCAGTTCAAAAGATGTGCGTAAGGAAATCACGCGAAAATAATTGAAAATTGGAAAATCTGGAAATTGTTTAAACAAACAAAACAATTTGTTTCACCACGTCACGGTATTTGGTATTTTCGGGTTTTGCTTTTGCTAGTTGTTGATGGTTATTTATCAAAGGTGGTCAGGACCGGTGGGTGGTGGTAGCGGCCGGTGGTCAGCGGGAGTTACGAGTACAAAATATTCCTCAGTTTTTTTTTTGTTTTTGGAATTTCATTTACGAAATCCTTCGTTTTGCAATATGTATTACATGCATGATTTTTGTGAATGGATGGTTGAGTTTTGTTTGTGTGCTGAAATGATATTTAGGAATACATTTTGTAAGGGTTAAATGAAAGATAAAAGAAAATAGTACATGGCCTGTGGGCTAGGCCATTATTTATCGCAAAAAAAAAGAATCGAAGATAAACATCTGCTTGTTTTCGGTAATCAATTTATAGATAGAAATAAGCATTTCATTTGTTTAGTAATATATTTGGGCTTTAGAGAGGTTCCATTGAAATGTGCGCCAAAAGTGAATTTAAGTGTTTTGGATTGGTCTTGTTGTTCTCTTTTAGGAAGTAAACAGTCGGGTATTTTGGTATTTAATTCATTGAGATTTGGATTATTTTCTGTTTGTTGATTCTCGTTAAGGAGTTGATTTGTCATTCAGGACAAGATTGAGCAATATTAATTTACTAGCTGAATGCCCGGCCTAGCCCGTGATAAAAGAAATTAGTTTTATTATCCAACTAATTATTAACTACTTTAAGTCAGAAAATATATATTTATATACAGCCGCTTACTTTCTTGTTCTCGGATCGAAATGACAGATTGCTTTCGTTGCATAGGAAATACAAATATTTCGTGGGAAACTAAGGGAGGTATAGAACTTCGAATTGAAATAAAACACAAGAAAATCGTTTTAAAGTCCATCAATTTGGCTTTATTGGAAGGATAATTTTGTGCTATTAATGCTTAAATATTGGCTGGTTCGAATAAAGACAAGTCTAGAGGTCCAATTTTTAGCCACTTTTTCAAGCATTCGGGGGTTTATGTCGGCAATAACGCCACGAATGTTGGCTTCCAAGCCCCCTATCGTTTCTGGTTTGTTGGCGTAGGCGAGCGACTTTACATATTTCCAAAGAAAATAATCTAATGGTGCCAAATCACACGATCTTGGTGGCCAATTGACAGGTCCATTCCGCGAAATTATGCGCTCATCGAATGTTTTCTTCAAAAAATCGATTGTGACGTGCGCTGTGTGGCATGTAGCGCCGTCTACATCCACATTCATGCCATCCAATTCGGGAACAAAATAGTCGGTTATCATGGCTCTATACCGGCCTCCATTAACGGTAACTGACTCTCATTTCGGAAGAAGTATGGCCCAATGACTCCACCAGCCCATAGAGCACACCAAACAGTCATTTTTTGTGGATGTAATGGCGTTTCAAGGGTCTCGAAATGCGACAATTTTGCTTGTTGGCGTAGCCATTCAACCCAAAATGAGCTGGCGGTAAACTTCGCGAACTGAACCATTATTTTCGAAATAAATTTGCACGATTTGCAAGCGTTGTTCATTTGTCAACCTGTTCATGATGAAATGGCAAACCAAACTGTCAGTTTTATCTCTAACCAACCCAAAAAAAAAACACCCTTTATATTTAAAGTAGATACTCTGATTGATATTACCTCCAAAGTAAACCAAAGGTCCTAGAAAATGTCGTTATGGCAATTTTGACTAGCGCTTTTATTCGCGCCACATTTAGCCTCTACTCTGTATTGTTATAATAACGTTAGCAGTACTTGAGTCTAGATGGCGCTTTTTTTTATGTATCAATTGGATTTATGTCACTATTATGATTATTTATGATTCCTCATGTATAACATCTATTAATTACATAGAAAATGTAGGTTAATATTGTTGAGGTATCCATAACTATTCCAATATTGATGGATATATATTCCTGCACCCCATGATCCACCTATATTCCGAATTTGAACTTCGTAGGCCTTCTATTTTCCGACAGAATTTTCACGTGCCTATTATTATATGGAGGATTGCAAAAAGTTGTTTGAACTAATGCATTAAATTGGTAAAAAAAAATGTCTATTCACGTTTGTGGTGGCCAACCTTTGAGAAGTTTGATGTTTGAGAAGTTTATCCTCAAAATTCCTGTTTGTTTAATTTACAGTATATTACAAAAATATTATTTTTTCTTCTACTCCGTTTCATCATCTTCTGTCCAACCAATATTTTCTTCTTTGATCGCTTCAAAAATTGCAACATTGGCACCAATTTAATTTTCTGCTCCACTGACTCTCAATTTAATCATTTGGTATATATGAGATGGTCCGTGCTAATAGTGTTTTGGACACCAAAAGCCGTGGAATCTTCTTCATCAATGGTAAGCAAAATTTACGTCTAATCACCTTAAAAGACTTGTCAGTCGGTCGCAACGTCGACGCTACTCTTCGACTGTTCCAAGCATTCCAGATGAACACTCTGAAGAATGCTTATGCAATTGGTAGCCAGATAGTAAGTCTATGGTGGCTAAAGAAGTCTCATTAAATACTCTCCAATGACACCTCACATGCATGATAACACATATTTTAATTAAATCTACGCAGACGCCTAAAAACCAAGCGTAGCTGAGCTATTTTTTATGAGATATTGGAACTCATTCGAATATGAGCAAAAATTCGCAAGGAAATGTACAACATTGGTGTCTATAAAGGAAAACGTACCCTTCATTTCACGTCCATTGTGAAACACTGGAGTGTTTAGCACGAAGTCTAGAAATATCCGAGCAAAAGTTGAAAGTGTTGGTAATGTAAAGTAAATCTTGACAAATTCATGTCTACCTCTGGGCCCATTGTTTATGAGAGTCCACTTTTCCAACACTTTAAAGAGTATACGTTTTCTCTGTTTATAGGATCCAGATATTTTTTGCACTTGGAAATCACTTTTTTGTCAAAATAAGTGTCTGGAAAGGGTTCCAACGGGTCTCAGAATGGATAGTACAGATGATGTCCTTTTTTTAACTATTTAGTTACTTCAATCGCAATCCACTAAAAAGCAGCGACCGTAAGCCAAGAATTAGTGATGCACGTTCGGGTTAATTTTTCCTAAGCCAAAGAATATAGACCTTAAGACGCTTTGAATCGGAACTCTTTGGTGACTCCATCATCGTTTGTCGAATGGTATGTTAAGATTGTGTCCGAGGCGACAATAAAAGAAAATCACTATTTTGAAATTATTCACACCAAGAAATTATTTTTGAATAACTTTGCATCCAATCAAATTGTATTTACAAAAGTTATACATTATCAGCGTTTTCTCAACATATATCTGGAATGTGAACAATATTTCAAATGCTTTTCTACGTAAATTCTTCGTATCTTCAAAGGAAACAATTTCACCTCGAAAATGCCATACCAAGTGCCATACACAGTATGAGAACAGAACAGAGCGAAAAGAAAACAACAAGACAACAAATACCTCACAGTGGTAGGTGGCGCAAAGTTTTCTTACGTTCGACGTCTAAATGATAAATCTATGTTTAGAATACCTCTCCAAAGTAAATTAAATTATTTTACACTTTTTTCTTCCTTGTACTGTTTTGTGTGCATTTTTTTTTTGAGCGAACGATTTAAATCCAATAATTCAATTTCATTTTCTTCTTCCGCTCTTTTTCTCGCGGCGGTGGTAAGTTGCTTAAGAAAACAATTTGTCTCTGCACGTTTTGTTTTAGTACTTTGTTCGGTTCTTTTTTTTTACAAATTCCCTGCAGGTGTGGATTAGAGAAGCTAAGTTATGGAATTAATAATTCATTCGAAATGGAATAAAAACGAAAAAAAAAGGTTAAAAGAAAACGGTAGCGATGGTGTTTAGGTGAGAAAAAGATGTGTGCATGGAAAAGATTGTCTATGACTAGGTGAATGTGCTATTTTTTTTTTCTGCCTAGTCAGAGGAGGGAACAACTTTATGACAGTTTATAAAGTGTGATAACAATTTAAGTGGAGGATATGTTGAGTCTCTTGACATACATTAGCATGTCAGTTGTTAGATTTGCACATTTAGCAGATGAGGTGAGGAACGTTCAGTCCTTATAAGGCTTTAGGGGATTTTCATGTTTTTGGAAAAAATTTAATAAAAATTTAAAAGTAGATTCTTCCTGCAGACGTAGGATATAATTCAATTCAGGCAATTTAGTATTAGATTATCCCTTAAAGGAGTAGGAAATGGTGCGAATTATTGAGACAAATCGAATTACATTATCTATCTGCCACTCTCACGTGATGCATGAACGCGATTGTGTTCTGCAAGAGAACGAGTGTTGGCAGAGTTCAGTTAATTTAAAAATACTTGGCGTCTGACGGCATATTTAAAGACAGGCTATACAAAATAATGTTCAGTTTTTTTTTATTCCTGTCAAACTGTACGTTTTGCTATGATGACCATGGAGATAGTTCGCTGTTGCAAGACATTTTAGGTAAAAAAAAAACGATTTAGACAAGGTTAAGCAATATTATCTGACTTCTTTAATACCAAACTTAGGAGAATTTAGGTATGAATGATGGCAAAACCAAGTACATACATACATATCGTAAGCTGAGAATTAACAATTCATATGTGAACAGGCTTACCAGATTGCGCGATATATCGCAAAACGTGCGATATTTTTTGATATTGATTTTGCGATATTGATTATTATTCGCGATTTTTTGCGATATTTAATAAAGAAAAAAAATATTTAAAAAAATATTACGAAATTACATAAGATGTCGAATCCCTAAATATTTTCCTCGAAAATGTGTTGAACGTATTTATTTTCTTGTTTATTCTTGACATTTCAAAGAGATAGCCAGCATATAAAAAAAAGCCATGTATGTTCATGTCCTTCATCACCGCGAAGCCTTTGTCGCTTTGCATCTATAAAACGTATATTTGATCTGGAACTTAAACACATTTTGAAATTTGTTTATTAGTGTCATACTGCTAAAATCTTGCCAGAACTTTTTAAGATCGGAAAACCTATCTCTTACTTGCAGACATTTTACCAATTGTTAATTTCCTAAGCTAAGTTGGTTTGCATTTATTAAAACAAAAATCCATCCACTAAGCGTGCAATTTATGCATCCATTAAGCATTGAAATTCAGTCATAAGAAGCATTTGGATCAGAGTCACCTAATGGGTTGATGGGATCAGTAATTAGGCTTTTGTGTGCAAATATATTAGTTTTTTTTGGAACTGATAATTTTTAATTGAATTTTATTTTTATTTCATTTATAAATAAATTTCCAAAAATTTGTTGTTTTGTATCCATGATATTTTGAATTATATACCTATATTCTTTTGTTTTTCATTATTGTGTGAATGTGAAGGTCAAAAGTTCTCTGCGATTTTTTGCGAAAAATAAAAAAATGTGCGATAAAGCCTGACAAAAATCTGGCAAGCAACATTGTAATTTTCAGCTGATGATATATGCCATCGACAAATTGAACAGATCGTCACAATTGACAGCAATTACTTTAAGTTAGTAGAGACTTTGTCTACCTTGGTTCTAAATCTTAAAACGATATCGGAAGCCAAACAGAATTAGACGATTCAACGATTAAGCTCCGGCACATTAACCGATTTGGTGAGCCCAACATGCGGGCAATTAATCAGACTTCGCTCTAATTAGTCGACGGCCCAGGTTCAACCCGGACATTTGGTACACTTAAATTTTGTATATGAATGTGTGCCTAATATATTTTCTTTTTCTTTTATTTAAGCACGAACGTTTATTTTCGCTTAAATAGATAATAACAGAGTGGAAATCTTCCTTATTGTTAAAATCGTTAGTTAAATATCGCTTACCGCTACCCGCTTTACGTATGTAAGTTTCATGATGGATAAGCTTACCTGGAAAGAAAAGGAAAATAAATGTATTATTATTTCGAGGAGGTAATTAAATAATAGAAATATTAAATCTAGAAAAGTGCTAAAAAGGAATAGGACATCAATAAACTGTTAAGAATATAATTAAATAACTTCCAAATTCGTTAACACCCTTGTTGTATCTCAATCTAGAAGTAAGCAGAGCAAAGACGGCGGGCTAGTTCCGATTTTACTCAGCTCGTCTTCACGGAGGAAGTGTTTGCAAAGAATAGCCTGTCTGCTTCTGGCAAAAGTGTGAATGCCAAAGTTATTACACTTTATGGAACAGATGTGTATGTACCCTATTGATGGTTGTGGGCCATCAAAATCTTCTATTGAGCATCATCAGCACTTTCATCATTCCGCTTGTCTGGGACCCTGATTACCTTTCTTATGGCCTCATGGTCTCCTCCTCAATTTTGTAGGTGATCGGAGCAACAAAGCAGGCTATGATAGAAGCTTAGTCACAACAGACTGGCAGAGTTATTATAACATTATTACAATTAAATTGTAATAACATTCGTTATTTGTTCCTAGCAGTAAGGCAAAGTTAGGACAATATGCGAAGTAAAGAACATCGGAGTAAAAAAAATCAGAAAAAATGTAATTCCTTCTGTTTTATTTTATTAGTTTTGCCTGTTCAAAAAAAAATAAAGCCCGAACGAGTCTCCAATAAAGTTTAAAATAATAGAAGAAAAGACCAATTATTTACAGCTAAAAATACCATGAAATCTTAACGCTATTTCCCATTTGCCGGAACTAATTTTTTATTCGAAATTCGAAATTCCAAATTTTACAATTTCAATTTTTTTCAAAAGAAAACATTGGTCGCTTTCTGTTCCGTGGTAGTTACATCAACCATAAGTTCAATCTTAGGTTCCTCATACACGCTATACGCTAGGCCACGATTGATATCATCTGTCACCTGTCATGACACATTTCATCTAGCATACTGTTGTTGTATTTAGTAACTCCAAGCTAAAATATTATCAATACATTCTAAACGTGAATGTATTAGCATGTTTTCCAATTAATAAAAAAATGAACGCGTTCGTGTTTACAAAATTTCGGGGGAATACGATCTAGTAAACGTAAGAACAGAACATTTAGTGATATTGAAATGCAGATGCTTTTCTACATTATCAATATAATTCTGCAATTCAGCACAGTCTGCCAAACTTTCACCTCATAAGCAAACATTAGACACTTTAAACGAGCAAGAAAATAAGTTAGATCGTTAATAAAAAGGTGAAAAAAGAGTGGTCCTAGGAGACTCCCTTGAGGTTCTCTGAGTAACTAACAATCCGATTGGAGTTCGTGCAGTCAAATAGCTTTTTATTCACTTCAGCAACGGAAGAATGAAATCTAGAAGTTTGAAGCTGTTAAAGCTGTGAAGAATTCTGTCGAATGCTGTTTCAAAATCAGTTAATAAAGTATCTACTTAAGTTCTCTTTCACATGTTGGTTTGGAAGTTACTTAAAAGGGTAAGGTTAGTGGCTGCGAATCTTCCACTATTTAACTGAAAAACGAGAGCCGTCTTACTTTTTAATTTTTTCAAAACCCTTCTTGGTCAATTCACAAAAAGGAAACAAACCATTCCTTTATATTCGGTTAAATTTTTCCCATTGCCCCTGACAAATTAATGTAGCAAGATATAACTGTAATCGAATTTTAATTTGCAAAAATCGGTTTAAAATAATCACCTACGCTCACAAATTTTAAGTTTTCTTAAAAACTGCATTCAATCCAAGGTTTGTCGTTTTTTTCGAAATAACACCCATTCACTTTATTACATCAGCATCACAACGCAGCTAGCATGCTGTTGATATAGTTTAATTGAAGAGAACTCCACAGGCGGACCAGTAGGGATGCTGCAAATTGGGAGGTCGAATCAAAAGAAAAGAAGACGATTGTTAAATTGAAGAGAATTCTTAACCTTTTTGAGAACTCTTAAGGCAATACATTCATACATGAGACAATAAAATGAGAATAAATGTCCCAAAGTCAGGACTAGTCTCCTTGAATGTTTAATACCAATTGTAATTGAGCTTTGTCCAGATTTCCATTGAAAAAAACGTAACTTTTTTTTACAAATGTTTTATGTCAAGGTCGCGCATGTTTCTCACAATTAATAACAAACAAACAAACCTACCATCATTTCGCGATGAAAATTTTCTACTTTGCTTTCGAATAAATGTCGTTACCCGTGTGATGAATTTCACATGCGGTTTCTTGCGAAACACTTTTAACTGATCCACGTCGTAAATTTTCTTTATTCTATATGTATAATTCTTTTCAAACTTTGCTTTCCAACGAAATTACATTTAACTAAGAAAAAAAAAACAACAAAGAAAAGCAAACAATAACACAAAACTACCGCCTTAAACTTGCACGACAATTCAACTGAAACGCATTTTCTAAACAGAAACAAACTTTTCCCATCGCTATTATGAGCGATCTATTGACGAAAAAAGGTGCAAGGTATAATGGGTAGCAAGTACATTCTCAAGGGTTGATGCAGCTTATTACATTTTGCTCGTGTCAATCGCTGACATATGCTTGCGAAAAATCGAATTCAATTAGAGTCGTTTTCAATTCAAGGCATTGTGTGCTTTTAGTTACACAAAATTACAGACAACATGCATAATAGTACAAAGTAATCCTTTATATCTTATATCATACAAGTATAGGGAAAGATCAGATCTTAAACGATATAAAATTATCTCTTTGAAAAGTCACAAGAAAATAAACAACAAACAATGTGGAAAAATGTCTGCTTTTAATCACTGTATTAACAAATTACAGTAAAGTATGAAGACGGGGAAATATGACGATATGGATAAACCAAAAAGTGCAGAGAGCAAGGACGCTTTTTACATTTTATAGCATTTTTGGTAACGATGTGAAAATTACTGGCCGCGCAAGACACATGTTTATTATTTACATTCTTTGTCTAGTGGAATAATATTTTTATAGCTTTGTGAATGCCACTGCACTGTGGCCGGCAAATTTTGGCACTTGTTACATTCAAGTCATCCAAAATCAACACGAGTGCTTTTCGGCACATCTAACAACGTGCCGTCAATCGGTGGTCCAGAGGCATGTCGTAATTATTATCAGCGAGCAACTCTGTTACACCCAACGAATTACATGTGAATGGATATTAAATAGACTATTTATTTTAATGCACAAAGCTACAGTGACTCGATCGCATAATCGGACAAGTACAATGTTGTGATAAATGTGCTCTTAAATAAACAAAATTAGCTAAATTAATGTTTTTTTTTGCTTTTATTTAAGCATTACGTTCATATTTTTCAAAAACATAAAAAGAATCATTCAGAATTTTTCCAAAGAAAACTATTAGTTTCACAACAAAAACAAAAATATTCCGATATTTGATGTTCAACGAACAACAGCGGAAAGAATTAAGAAAAAAATTATGAAAATGTAAAATTTAATACTTGGTTGCGAATCCTTTGTTGTCTATGACAGATTGCAGACGCTTAGGAATCGATTTCACCAAGTTTGCGCACACTTCCGGCTCAATAGAGTTCCACGCTTCCAATAACACTGCCTTAAGCTCAATTATGGTGTTGCACTTCTTCTGGTAAACTCTCCTGGTCAATTCTTCCCAGAGATGTTCAATTACGTTAAGGTCCGGGCTCTGGGCTTTCGTTTGAACCGTTTTTGGACAGTTATAAGCCAGCCAAAGCTTTGAAACACCCGAAGTGTGCTTCTGATCGTTGTCCTGGTAAAAGGCAAAATTGATCGCGATTCCCAATATCTCAGCACTTTGCTTCAAAACGTTGAGGTAGCCAAACTTGTCCATAATGCCATCAACAAAATGTAATTGGCCTACTCCAGGACTGGACATGCAGTCCCAAACCATCACAGACCCACCTCCATGCTTTACTGTGACCTTTGTATTTTTGTGATCAAATTCGCTGTTTGGTTTACGCCAAACAAACATCTTCCCATCGGATCCATGTAAATTAAGTTTACTCTCATCGGTAAATATAACCTTTAATTAATTAATAAAATTTAAAAAAAATTATCTGAGACCATTTATTATTAAATTACTGTCTTCCAAAATTCCTCTGATTTCGTCAAATATTCTTTGGCATATTTAACCCTGCTCTTTTTGTTCTTGGGGCTTATAAAGGGCCTTTTCCGCGCAACTGTTCCGTGATAATCAACCTTGTCCAAAGTATTACGCACAGTGTTGAGGCACACATCTTTCCCAGTTCGGGTTTGCAAAGAAATTTTGAGTTCCTTGGCTGTTTTAAAGGGATCTTGTTTTATTCCTTTTAAAACCGATCGCCCTTCTCTGTCATTTAAAATTTTGTTTTGGCCTTCCCTGCTTTTATGGGCAAATTAAAAACTCATCTCGGAACCTCTTAATAGGAACAGTAGACTTGCTTCTTCCGACCAATTCTGCAATTTCTCTAACTGTTTTTCCTTCGAAATTGAGTTTAACAATTAAGTGTCGAAGTTCCACAGAGGAATGCTTTCCGTTTGGAGCCATTTTGGCACTTTTTGTTAATAAAATGATGGTTTCTGCACTTGATCTCAACTATAAACAAATCGCAATGCCAGAAACTTAAAGATTGCAGCAAGTTCCAAGAACAGAAACGGTACTATGCGTTCATATCGGTTTTGTCCGATTATTCGTTGAGCGCCGAAAATCGACATACATTTGTATTTGTTGGGAATTTTGGACTTCCTATCGATAATTTAAAAAAAACGATAGATTTAACCCATTTTGCTCAGTTTTAAGCCATTTTCATCTTATAAAAGTACGTGTCCGATTATGCGATGCAGTCACTGTACATTTCTGACAACCGTTTCTTGCCCAATCAAAGAGTTGCCATCACATAAAGAAAGAAAAATTGAAGCCATGAAAAGCTTGATTAATCGGTTATCCAGTTCTGGCAAGTTATGAGTGACAAAACGCAGCTTTTTGCGTTCTATAAATATTTTATTTGCCATAATTTGGCAATGTTATTAATTAATTTCACTTTAGATAGTTTTAGATGGATTTGGGGGGATTCAAGAAACAAGTATCTAATTAATAATTGCTTTAATCCCTTCCACCACCGGGTGACTTCACCGAGCCAACTGTCTATCGACAGTGTTTATAAAAATATCAGCCGGATTAATTCTTAATAAATTAATTGAACAATTAACGAGAAGACATTGACATTTGAAATGTTATCTCTTTTGAAGATGCCTTTGTTCTACAAAATTGCAGAGACAAGTACTCGAAAATCAAAATACTCATTTTTAAGGAAAACAAACAATATTTTCAAAATTTAAGGAAATCGTTTTAAGAAAAGCTAAAAATACATAAGAATTACTTCGGAACTGTGGCTATGGAAATTAAATGTATTTAACACGATAACCCAAACTGTATAATGTACTTTCTTTGAGCTTTTGAGCTTAAGGTCATTTCTGTAGCTTAAAGCAATATATTATTACAGGCCCAACAAAATTGTGATCTCTGATGCGATCCTGCATGCTCCCATGTTGTTTCCTGAGTTATTTTACTGTCAAAGTGTGATTTTCAATTAAATCTTTTATCCAGAATAATCTGGCAGATGTTGGACTTTTGGGAGTTACTCAGCGATTGTTAAGATAACGTTTCATCTTTTGGCATAAGAAACTATGACAGCTTTGTTCAATGGAAAGATTTTCCTGCGTTAAGAGCGT
Source organism: Ferdinandea cuprea (assembly GCA_963576555.1). Classification (NCBI taxonomy): domain Eukaryota; kingdom Metazoa; phylum Arthropoda; class Insecta; order Diptera; family Syrphidae; genus Ferdinandea; species Ferdinandea cuprea. Next base: position 60,067,394 of record OY754958.1, read on the forward strand.
TTTGCATACGTGAACTTTGATCGTTTATTTACCCTAATAATAATGAATAGCCATTTAAAGACCATGATAGTCTTGGCGAAAGCACATTCTATGTTAAGAAAGGCACAGATTGCAACCTATTTGCAGCGGAATGCGCTTTGGCCTACTGTCAATTTTATACATACATACATAACTGCAACGTCAATAACCATTTTCATGATTTAAATACGGCATGATTTAGGTTGTTCACTTGGCTTGTTGCCTCATTTGAGGTACCGGCTGTACCTAGTGCGATTTAAATGCGTTGATAACTCCCTTTACCTTATCTTATCTGGAATAAAAAAAAGTTTTCCGAATCATCTTCTAATTCAGCTTTCTTGGGAGTGAAACCTCCGTTGTCATTTTAAAGAAGATATATTTATTGAAATACCCTGGAAAGTGAACTGAACTGAAGCCAAGGTGTTCAGAGTTTAATCACGGTTGAGTGTGATTGATTCTGCTACAGCATAAAGTTTTTCTAGTTTCTCGATTTGCTTAAAAACTTTCTTAAGTACCGATCAGGAGTTCATCCAAACTTGTCATCCGGATGACATCCTGACTTCATTTTGACGTAGAATTTGTACTAAAGTTGTCATCCAGTGTGATAGCCTGTCATCCGGCATTCATTGAACGTGCCATCTGAGCAACAAGGTCCGACGGATGACATCGCTCGATTTTCCAGTGTCACATCGGATGACAAGTTTGCATCGTTGGAAGTTCGTGTAAAAACACTTACACATTAGGATGACCTAACGAATGGCACTGTGTTATCGGGTGTAATCTAGCAGATGACATGCAGATGACAACCGAATTATACAAGTTCTCTGACGTCAGCATGTCATCTGGGCGATCACACCTTAACTGTTTTTCGAATATTTGTTAAGTTTTTGTTCCACCATGGAGGAACGCACCTTTTAATCAAAGCTGCTTTAACAGAACAATTTTAGCGATATGTTATTTAGTTGCAGTTTGGTCAATTGCTACAGCGTTTTCATTATATCAATTTGTATTTATAATTTTTTTCAACAACTCGTCCTCTGAATTATCAATTACGCGCCTGGAAAAAAGTTTGCATTCAATTTAGTGGAGCCAAATGTGAGACATAACTACTATTGTGGTACTTCGCCCTAAAGAAGCTTGCACCTAAAAGTTCACCAATGCAATCCACATATGTCCAAAAACTACATATTTCAAATTTTTACGAAATGCAAAAACTTTGAAAAAGCTATCAACAATATTAATCTATAGAAAGTCTGTTTCCAAAATATTTGTTCTCCTGTAGAATATTTTAAATATACGGGTACAAGTTTAAACCAGTGTTCCACTTGATTCTTTGCTTTTTGTGCAATTGCATTGCAGAGCATGTTTCGTGCTTTATTTATTTATTTTTGAGCTTCTCGAATCACGAGTCAATACATTTTAATTACAAAAACGTTTAAAACATAAAATTTGTAAAATTCATATTTCGATGTGTAAACAAGTTTTCAATTGTACCTACTTGATCGAGGATTTATTCGCTATAACATTTGAAATGACGCGCACGAGGTCGTCGTCATGTTTATCATTTTAAAATTTTATTATGAGAAACGGAGAAACTAATTTGACTTTGGATATCCAAACGATTGGCAGCTTCCCCTCAAATAATATTCACTTTTATTTTTTTTTTATTGAAAGAAAAATGTTTTATTTATTATTTTAAAGCAAATTTTAAATGAACTCCATGGTGAAACATATAGATCACGATCTGATGTTTTTCCTCTGCTTTCCATTGCGTATTATAAACAAAAAAATTTTTGCGTTAATTTGAAAATACCAACGTGTGTTTTTTTTTTTTTTTTGAAACTTGTTGATGGCACTTTTCAACACCTTGTCAAGACAAAAAGGTACGAAAGCTTTTCATGAGAAATTTAGAATCCGAGATACGCGATGCGTTCCATTTTCAAAGCTACATCCGACAGATTCATTCATTCTTTGAAAAGTGTACATATTTTAGAGAAGATATCAAGGTGTTTGGAAATTCTTGTTTTATTTCGTTCAGTTTACTGACAACTTCCTACGTAAAGACAGGAATATGATTGATTCTAAACAAGTTGTCGGACTAAAAATAAGCTTCCCAAAAATTTCCACCAAATTTATTTGTTTGTTTGTTTTATTTTTAGAAATGAGGGATAGTCAGGCGACTTTTGTGGGCGTAGTTTAGTTGGTTTATTTATCAGTGGAAAAGTTAAAGGATGTTGATATGCCATTTATAGGTGTCATATCGGTTTGTTTTGGGTCATAAAAAAAAAAATACAAATAAAACAAAACTTTTCCATTGAAGTTTACTCTTTGAGGAAAAAGTTCACGTGTGATATACATTGATTGGCGGTTTTTCCGGAAATGGTGGAAATTTTTTCCAAATTTATCATTTGTCGGATGCGATTAATTTGTGCTGACGTTTAAAAGTCGCGAAATTGTTTAGATATTATTGTTGCGAATTTGTCAAATTGTTTGTATCGATAAAGGTGTTGAGCATATGAAAGTTGACCAGTAAGCGTTTTAAAGTATCAACGTTCTGATTTCGAAGGATTAGACGCTTTATTATAAATAAATTAGAACGTCTTCTTGATACTTTTAATCGCTTGCTAGTCAACTTACATTTGCGCTCCTTTATTTTTGTATAACTCTTCATAAAGTCGTGCGTGAACAGTGCCTACACGGAAAGTGAAGGTGGGAAACTTAAAAGAGAACTGCACAGAATGCAGTCCTTGTCCATTTAACTTTGACCGATGCTGGATAAAAAAAAATTTGCTGTTTTTTCGAAAGCGGCTTACAAGAATATAGAAATTTCACGAGAAACTTTTTAGAAGTTTTTGCGAAATATTCATAATTGGTAAATCATAGATTTAAGGATCACCTACACTCCCTTATTGTAAACCAAAAAAAAAAAATACACGCACGAGGTCACCTACAATTTCAACCTTCTCTTGCAGTTCTTGTTCTTAGATGTTTGCCAGTTTGTTTAAAAAGCAGTTGGGCAGGAGTTCAGCAATTATAATCCGCTCTTTAAGAAAACTCGGGCGAACGCAAAAGTCGAGCATCTTAGCACCGCTTAAGTGCATGTATATACTTCGCGTAGAAATAGAAAGGCTTGAAAGTCATCTATAGAGTGCATCAGAATGTTGGAGGCATAGAGCGAATGGTTTTCCTTAGTGCCATGCTTTTGAACTAAATGAAGCGCTGGTTTGAGGGGCTTCTGCAAGCATGCCAGCGACCGATTATATTAAACTGTTTTGTGCAATAAAGCGGAAGTCTTAACGTAATAGCAAAGGAGTTGAGATCAGCAGTTGTACTTACTTTTTCTTTTCGTTGAGATAAATATAGAATAAAATAGTACAGAGTCGGTTCTTTTGGTTAAGTAATTTCGATTTCTGATTGCTATGTTCTGGTTTCACAATAATTATACCGTCAAACATGGAATACTTTTTGTCTCGTACCGTGAGATGAAAGCTGCTTTGTTACCAAATGTGCTTTGACTTTTCGCAAGCCCTTCATGGTTTCAGAGAGTAGCGATCGTTTATAGGAGATAAAGAACGCATTAAACAAAGTCAAGTTTTTACTTAATAGGCACACTGCTACCATTGATGCTACTTGTATTTAGTTAAAGCAGAGCATTTACAAAAGAGAATCCGTACATGACAGAAATGTATCATTTTTTCACCGCAATAAGTTGTCATTATTTTCGAATGAAATGTCAACTCCAAACTAAGGCAACTCATTGATGAAATTAATATAACCGTTTTCTGTTGCAGCTCTTTACAAATATTCACGTCAGTTAAATATTCGGTACAGATTTATTTCATAACGGGTGATCCACGTAGAGATACTTTTTTCAATAGCCTTTTTTGACAGATCACGTGTGAGTCGTGTCATGCTGTCATGTTATTTTTGTTTAGTATTGTTTGGCATTTCATAATGGAAAGACTTACGCGTGAACAACGTTTACAAATTGTTCAACTTTATTATGAAAATTCACGTTCTGTGAGGAATGTGTTTCGTGCACTTCGCTCAACTTATGGTCAACATAATCGGCCTACTGAGCGTACTATTCGCAACACCATCACCCATTTTGAGACCCAGCATTCATTATTGGATAATATTCGACCGAATAGACCACGTCCAGCACGCTGTGAAGAAAATATAGCGGCCGTAGCTGAGAGTGTACACGAAGACCGTAGAGAGTCGATTCGGCGCCGTTCGCAGCAACTCGCACTGACGTATGGAACGACTTGGCGCATTTTACGTATTTTACGTCAAGATCTTAAATTGAAAGCGTACAAAATACAACTTGTGCAACAACTGAAGCCGCTCGACCTTCCCAAGCGACATCGCTTCGCTCTATGGGCTCTTGAAAAGTTCCAAGAAGATCCGAAAAACAACGGTTTGGTGTGGTTCGTGGGCCGGTGGAATCATCGGTCCATATTTCTTTAAAAATTATGCCGGTGCGAACGTAACCGTCAATGGCGACCGTTATCGTGCCATGATAACCGACTATTTGATGCCTGAAATTGAAGCTCGTGATCTCGGCGACATTTGGTTTGGGCAAGACGGCGCCACTTCCCACACATCGCATCAATCAATGGACTTATTGAGAGAACATTTCGGTGAGCACATAATTTCACGTTTTGAGCCGGTCGATTGGCCACCAAGACCGTGTGATATCACACCGTTAGACTTTTTCCTGTGAGGATATGTAAAGTCAAAAGCTTATGCCGACAAACCCGCTTCGATTCAGGCCTTGGAGGAAAACATCACGCGTGTCATTCGCCAGTTACCAGTCGAAATGCTCGAACGAGTGATCGAAAATTGGACTCAACGGATGGACCATCTGCGACGTAGCAACGGCCAACATTTGATAGACATAATCTTCAAAAAATAAATGCCAAAGAATGTTCTTTCAAATGATAATAAACATTCTCCATTAAATTTGAATTTTCTGTGTTTTTTTCCTTAAAAAAGTAGGGAACCTCGAAATGGATCACCCTTTATTATATCTTAGTGCCTCAATTTAATAGTAGCTTAGTACACTAATTGCAGTTAATCTACAAAATTTTATAAAGTCACATTTCCGTCAACTGTTCCGTATGTATTTGTTTGACTATTTAAAATAGCAAGTTTTGCAGGTACTGTCATATTGATTGACCTCCCGCAAAACCACATCATACGCAAACGTATTCCCCGTAAGCATTACCTTTTCATATCATTACCCTTTATTACGGCTAATACAGGATTACGACATGATAGCAGCGAAAGAAACAACAACAAAAACACCCTAGGGACAATAAATATAACATGCGACACATACCTAAGCAAACCTATAAACGTGCAATTCGTAAATATTCCATAAACTACACTCCCAAATGGTGTTTTCATTGCAAACTCATACTCATATCACTTCACACCAATTAGCCATGACGTATTACCTTCGCCATGTTACTGACCATTTCACATAGAATCAAAATACCACCACACGGTAGTGAACATCATTAAAACTAAAGTACAAAAAAGTCATTAAACCTTATAATGGACATATAAATGCACTACTGGGAAATTAGGAAAGCCAAATTGAATAGAAGCCTTTAACCTGTTTAATTAAAAATAAACCCCCTTTCCGACAAAACCTTCCACAATCTATCTATATGCATTGGCTTATCTGACAAGCATTAATATTATTGATCCCTAGTATCTTAAACATGCAATTAGACGAGGATAGTAACGAAAGTTATGCTTCTAATGAGAAAAGTTATGACAACAACAACAATACACAACAAGAGATTTTCCGATGGCATAGTCGCAATTACATTACAGACATCTAGTTAAATTGGGTGAGTTTTGATAAACGAAATGAAATAGATATTTGTTTGGGATATCATCCATCAGAGGAAAATACTTTTTGTTGGTTATTTTATTAACCATGAACTCAGATTCACCAAGGATGTGTAACTAGGAGAATGGTTAATTGAACAGACATTAATACGTCCATCTATGTAAGAAGATTTTGATATCAACCGAGGACTGCCACAAGTACTAAATAGCTTCATTTTGAATTATATGCAATTATCTTTTATATATATAGATTTACAGTTGTTTACAGTTCGAAAATTCCAGAACATGGTAGGGAAGGCCAAAGGAAAATTTATGAAATTTTTTTCTTCACTTCATTGGAGCAGTAATAAAATTTCAATTCAATTTCAATAGAAACATCTAGCACTTTTCGAACATCTTCCCGTTAAAGTGCTTTTGTTGAATTTGTTTGCTCCAAGTAATCTTGAGAAAATTATGTGATCTAAGTTTGAACGAAATCCTCATCAATATCCGTGAAGCAATTTTCTTAAAATCTATGAAGCTATTCACGGACTGCGAATGGAAAAACCTGAAGGACAACCCGTTTTAGGCACTCGTCGTTCTGGAGGCACCTGAAAATGCCGGTATAGCAAAATCGGGTTCAAAACAGAAATTATGGAAAGAAACTCGCGATGAATTTAATCCCAAGCATGATGACATTTGTAGAGGTGTCTCACGGGGATACACTTTACTATTTTTGTCACTGTCCAAGTTTTTAAACACTAGGAAACTTCGTCTTTCAAAATATAAAAGAGCAATGAAACAATTTCTTATCTTTACAGGTTTCTGAGGGTAATCAAGACCAGAAAAGACCATCAGAACGCTAAAACACCGGCTAAACCGCACTGAAGTCTAACACAATTGGGTACATAAGGACCTGAGTAGAGTGAACTAGAGTCGCTGCCTCGACCTATAAACCTAACATAGCCTAATCTATACACAAACCCAAATGTAATTCAATAGAACCATCGAATAAATCCTTGCGATCATGGCAGAGGGGCATACATTCCAGAAAATTGTAAACCAATTGAATTCGCTTAAATTTTGAACTGCCTAACAGGGTTGGCACAAAAGTTAGATTGTGGCACTGCGCGCCATCGTACATGAACCAGAGGTCATCCAAATCTATGTCTTCAATTTCAGTAAAAAAATAAAGTCGGTTAACATTGCTCTGTAACGCCCACTGTTGGCCGAAACGTTGTTCCCAGACTCATTTTCGAAGAAATGGTACAATGATGCCAACACTCCACAATCTGCACACTCTCGGCTAAAGAAGACTCTCGTCTATGCCCACTGGGACCATGAGTGTTGTCCACTAGCATACCAGTCTCACAAACTCACAAACTTGCGTACAGCAGGCGCGGTGGGTGCTTCATTTCGGGCGAAACTTCTTTTCAAAAAACACATACTGACTTTCTCTCGAGCGGGAAACCGCTGTCAGTGTCAAAATAACCTGGCCCACACTTTACATATTTTATTTAACCTGCCAAAGGTTGCTTATGTAGGTATATCGGCGATCATAAAATAAATATTAGGCGTAAACGGCCCATACAGGACCTAAAGCCTAGCTTCTCCAACCATTGTGTGTGCGAAGTTGTATTTTTGACACGAATAGAGTGACCTACAGTTTAATGCCGATTCCGAACAGCAATTATTTTTGAGAAGCTTCTCATGACATTTCCTACTCTTGGATATTTGTCAGACGTTCGCAAGAGGTGGGGCAGCAAATAAAATCTTTCAGGTGGTACAGGTCGGGATTTGAACCAGCGACTTCTCGCTTAGTGGTCCAACGCACTTAACCACTAAGCCACTGCACCCACTATATCGGCGATCGCTACATACAAATTTTTGCCAAGCATTGATGGTATTGAAAGATTAAACCTTTGATGGACTATTCGCACAAAATGTATATCCAACCTGAATTTAAGGCCCTAGAAAAATTTGATCTATTTAAACCTTAAGCAGGCCATGTGCAAATACAACAGATCAACAGATCCGTTCAATTAATAAGGTATGCGGACGGTGTGGATATCATCGACAGCTCCCAACCTCTATCACAGGGCTCTCGCGGCAATTAAAAAGCAGTCAGTCAGTCCACCGCATTGGACAATACCTAATTGTCGATAGCACCAACTTTAATAAAGAATTTTATCTTCCCGGGGTTAACAGTAAAATCCCAAATGACAATCTAAAAGAGATTTGGCCAAATGATGGGCCACCTGGAAATGGCCCTCAGATCTCGAAATTTTCAATATGACAAATTATTGAGGTTTTCTTATAAAACATGTACAATGTTGGCGTTCATTTTGTTGAATTCCGTCTACCCGACCAAAATTTAGTGAGGACAGCAATATATGTAAAAACTAAAGGGTGGCTGGGCTGGACGGTCAACGCGCGGAACTGTTTGTGACAACAGGAGATGACTCGAAAAAGAGCGTGAACCAACTCACTTCCCGATGAATGATGAACCTATATGAACCTTAGCTTCGTTTGTTCATTTCACAAGAAAAGTGTCTATCTAAACTGCGACATCTATTAGGTATCAGGATCCTAAACATCGCATAATAGATCTTGTTAGTTGTATTGTGCTAGCAGATCCTGGAGAAAACCCAAATACTTACCACTTTTTGTCGATTTTAGAGCCGCATATGACAGAACAGTAGGGAACATTGTCTACCTCTTCTCTGCTAATACGACATCTCTTTAGACATCAAACAAAGAATAACGCCCAATGGCTGCATTTTTGTGCTCTGTGCATAGTTGCCTTCTATGTAGTCTCCCGAATAAATAAGGAAACTAATAATCCCAGACCCAAATAAGACCTCTATGGATCCGAAATAAGAACCCTTTCTAAAGCGGATATTTTTTTGTCGTTTTGAGAGAATTTCTTTGTACGGTATTTGGTCCCGAATACCTCGACAGTTTCTGGACATTGCGACATTGATCTGCTCAAAAAAACTACTACAAATTTTCAAGTTTTTACATATGAAATTTTCCAATTTCAGACAAAAATTTAAGTGGCCCTTACTTTAACCAAACGACCCTCAAAAAGGCTCGCAATATTTTTTTCTTAATGGCAACTCTAATGTAGTCCAAACGAAATCGGCTATCATAACCTCAACAAATACCAAGCTTTCTTTTAAAGTTTGATCTGAATTATTGCGAGCAGGGAGCTTGCCTCAGGTAGAAAATCTTTCAGGGCCAGTAGAGTATAAATGTTGGCAGAATGTATGTAAGAACCACACATTTTGGCAAACGAATTTTGAAGAAGCTACGAAAGCCTCTTTTTTATGCCCTCTTTGAGCATCCAAGAGAGATCATTTTACTAAGATTTATGTCGTATGACAATGACTGATCTAAGTACGTCAGATTTGCTAACATAACCATCATTAGAATCAAACTAAACCAAACTTGGGTGACAAAAAAAAAACCCCAGCTTTTCCTCGCTAAAAACTTAAACATCCGGTTTTATTTTTAAAATTCGCCACTGCTGATTGATGGAGTGTCTTTCTCTCTCAAGGTAACCCCACCCCAAAATGGAAATCAAACTTAAAAGCATGAATGAATTTGTCATCGATACGAAAACATCGACAGCAGCACCCACATGGAATATGAATAAATAGAATACACAGATATGTAAATGTACTTTGCACCGCATTTCGGGTAATTTATTCAAAATTCTTTGTAATCTGATTAGAAAAAAAAAAAAAGAACAACCTTTAGCGGGGATAATTCAATTTATATTAGAATTATCTTCGCTAAAATTCTTTAAGAAAAAATTTGCACGCTAATACTTCCCGCTAATAATAAGAAATGCAAATTTTTTTAATGACTTTTTTGTTTTTTTTTTTCTTGTGTTAATCTTGAAGACGCCAAATACAGATATGACATCATGTATAGCAGTAGAAAACTCATGTTACTTGTATTTCATGATCTTTTATTTTTTTGTTCTTTGTTTTGTCTTACCTGCGCCCCATGGTAGTTTAAGCAAACGTTTGATACTCGGATTTCTGCGAACTGTTTGAGCAATAACTGGTTCAGCAGCAGCACCACCACCACCGCCGGAGTCCATTGTAAGCTGCTTCCTTCCGCAGTTTGTGGTATTAGATATTTTTTGTTTAATTTTGAGTTTTTTTTTTTTAAATATTAAGATGACTATTCTTTTTTTGGTTTAATTTAATTTGTTTTCGATTTTTTTTTTGTTCAAGTTTTCGTTGGCATTTTTTTTTTGTTTATTTGTTACATAGACGCTCTGCTCAATGGGAAATTTTTTATTTTTTTTTTTTATTTATATTTATAACTTTCCGAAATTTCTTATCACTATTATCGCCACAAAGTTCAACCTTGAAGTTTGACCACATACATCCGTTTGGATATTCATATATTAAGTAATTTTACGCATACAATTGTCAAGGACAAGGTTATAAGTATGTACCTTGTACACATATGTATATATTTGTTTAAAAAAGAAAAAATTCTTATCACACCGGTACAACAAGAGCATAAAATTCGCAACATAATACGGGGCAAGTAAAAATGAAAAGAAAGAGAATTCGAAAAACGCTTTTTACCATGAAAAATTGTTCTGAAAATAAATTAGACGAGGAGTTATGTCTGTAAGTTGTTTGTTGTTTCCTTCTGCTTGCAGCAGAGCAAAGAAGCAGAACAGTATTTTTGGTATTTTGTCGTCAACGATGGTTTAATGTTTTTTATTTCTTTTTTTTTTTTTTTTTTGGTGGGGTACATAAATAGTTGGGAGGATACAGAACGAGACGGTTTTTCCCTACTTTATGTACATTCTTGCAAGATTCAGACCGAGAAGAGAAAACATTGAGGGCAGCATTTAGTTTAGATTTAAGCGATCTAGTTCTGCATTGAAAGCGGATTACAATTCTTAGAATTATTTTAACAATAGATAAAGTCCATTGAAGGTTCATTGAAAACATGTTACCATTTTTCGTGTTTTTTTTATTCAGATACATTCAACTCTTTGAGAAGTAGTAGTTTGTCATTTTGTTAGGAATTTTCGGCAAATTGCAAATCTAAAAGAAATATTAGTGTCAAGTTTCACTACGCACTCAGCAAGCTAAAGAATTTGACAGTTATGTGTCGTTTCGGTATTAACCCCGCAAAACTAAACTAGTCCTCTTTTCAAGGATATATAAAATTACACAAAATTCAATGAAGCTAAATACATAGATCTTATACTCGATAAGAAGTTAGGTTGAGTTAAGGTCCAAGAAAGACTAAACACAACAGGAAAGGGACCACTTTTCCCTTGCCAGCAAGCCAAATATTGCCTTCAATCTTACATTACTGACTGCCAAATATCTCGGGCATTAGTCCGATGTAGCCTTAAATAAAGCGATTAATCGCAACAAACTAAGTCCCAGGTTCAGCATTAACGGAGCACTTCGCTCGACAACCTGCACTGGACATTCTGTTTCACCTGACACCCCTCAATATCTCCGCGGCTGTTTATCTTAAAGCTACATCACAGTGGACCAATAAAGCAATACACCGAGTCTGAAAACACAACTACCATTTCTACGATGAAGGATCAGTTGATGGGGTGTTAAATTTTGTCTTCTCTGACCGACAACCTCAGTCTCTCCTTACCACTGTAGCGGAAATAATGGCGATCAAAGAAGTCCTATGACAGTCAAGCTGCAATCAAGCTCTTGGAATCAGTCTTTATTAACTCCATCGTGATAGCATTTTCGGGCAATGCCAGCACGCTTGAACATATGCCTCTTTTATGTGTCAGGGCATTGGGACATTCCGAGGAATTTTAAGTTTGATGAACTCGCCAAATTAGAGACCACTATACCTTTCCCACCTGCTACTTGGCTACCACCAAGAGAACAAACCTCGATTAAACAATTGAATTCACTCCTGGATCTGGAACGCTCTGAGGGCTTTGACCTGATATGATCCCGCCGCTGTAGGATATATAAAACATAAGGAAAGGTTGAAGTCAAATAAGGTCAATTTATTTTTCTCGAAGGAACAAGATTTTGTTCAAAAACTCCCTTTAAACTGGGCAAGGAGACTCTTACATTGTTATATAATTTATTTTCATTTCCAAAAAAAATTTGTATGCCTAAAATGTTTGTTTAAAAAAAACCATAAAATATAAACTTTTTCATCCGTTAAAACGCCATTTTGTAAATTGTGGGCGCATTTTAAAAATCCGCATTTATGCAGTATTTGTTTTGAATTTCAGCTTTGTAGTTCAAAGTCAAAGGCCTTTAAATCAGTGATAGACGGACATTTCTTTTTAAGGTAAATTACAAGCTTTATGTCGACACTTAAAACTTAACTTCTAATAAACATTCAAATAAAATGTTCAAGTAATTTATGCAACTTCTTTATTAGTTGACCATTTAAAGACGACATGCTTTTAAATTTTTCATATTTGATTGGCAACAGCCCAGCCCAACGCAGTAGATATTCAAAAATCAAAACATAAACACTTCTGTAAATACAATTTTCAATATCACTCGAAATCCTTTTGTTTTTATAGAAATCACTGTATGACGTCTTGAATTTCCTTTTTGCAATAATCAGATTTTCATTTGATTTTAAATAAATATTCAACAATACGATAACATCTGGGCAATGCTACTCGACCATTCGATTGATTTTAGTTCTGTTTGTCTACATGGTGCCGTACTGCAAATTTTCTATACAGGGTGAGGGTGGGTGAGGTTGATTTTTAAGTGAAATGCAAAATATACATATTTTTGTCGGATTTATATTTTTAATTTACTTAATGTCATTTTCTCCTGTCATTTTCCATTTGTATTTTCTGAATTATAGTAGTATAGGAAAGTATGTACAGAGAGCGTCCTTTAAAAAAAAAACACACCAGATAAAACAACTTTGGATGAAAGTTGATAAATGACGTTTAAATTTTGCAAATTTTGTTAGAAGGACAACGATTTGGTTTTAGAATACAGTCTTAACGAAAGCTCATGTATAAAATGGGTTCATCCTTTTTTTTCGAATTTGCATAATTGATTGTATTATTTTCCATCTTTCTTCTTTATTTTCAGCATAATCTAAAGACAAATGGATTGAGGTAATCCTGTGCTTTCGATATCGGTCAGCCACTTCAGATTGAAAAGGCGTATAGAAAACATGGTTTGGGGTGTAATTTGAATAGTTATATTTAAGGACGATAGGATCGGTTGACTTTATAATTTCATCGCTTGATGAAATTGAAGGCAAATTCAAGTTTATTCGGAACTCTTGCTTTTGGTTAAAATTTAACCGTCGCACGTGGAAAGAAAGATTTTCGTTCTTTTGAAACTTCGTTTGTTATGATTGGTTAGATTTCTCAGCCGCAAAAGAAAGATATAAGTAATGATTGAATAGTCAATGACAATGAAAGATATAAGTTTGATTCTTGTAATAGTTGATGACGAGTATTAACAACATTTTTTGATTCATTATTTAATTAATCTTTGAAATGGAAAACACATTTCTGGAGAATGTTGAACGAAGAACCATTTTCGAAAACATTTTTTTAAAACTCATGGAAGTGGAAAATTAGAGAATGGGACAAGATACGTTGGTTTTAAATGTCTGTAAACTATAATGTGAATGAAAAACAATTTAGAGCATTTCTCAACGCATTGTAAGGCAAGGAAATCTCAAGGAATCTTTGTATTTGACTTTACGTCCGAATATAGGCTTAAGAGTGAACTGAAGTGTTGTAGAAAGCAACTGGTTTGAGAACTTATGTTAGAAGAAGGTAGGAGACATTGCGACAATGACTAAAAAAAAGGGTCAATCGATTTCTCTATAAATTAATTTTTTCGCGCGGTTTTAGATCCGACCTAGTAGCTCCAAATATATTATTGATGCAATGGACAAGCTATGAGCGTTCTTCTCTATTTCATATTTATACAGGGTTTTCAACAGGGACAGCAAACGACGCCATATTTGTTGCCGCTCTTTTGACATTTCTCTTCAGTAAGGTTTGCCATTTCATGATGGATAGATATACGAGCCAACAACGAGTCGAAGTTATTAAAATTTACTACCGAAATTCGGAGTCAGTGGCCTCAACGTTAAGAGCGCTACGTCCAATTTATGGTCGTCATAATCGTCCTAGCACATCAACAATGGAACAAGTGAGACAAAGAAGTGCCCGTAGTGTCGATAATATTGCTGCCGCTGAGGCTTCAGTTGAAGAAAGCCCAAATGTGTCTCTCACACGTCGTTCTCAAGCGTTGGGAATCTCTGTGACGCCGTTGTGGCGAATTTTGCGAAAAGATCTTGGCCTACATCCTTACAAGATTAAATTGACGCAAGACTTGAAGCCGCTTGACCACCAGAAGCGTAGTGTTGTATGTTTTGGACTGAGCAACAACTTGTAAATGATTCGGATTTTCATCGAAAAATCATTACACGTACTCCATGAGTCATCATTGCATCCCGAAAAAAATACGGTTTGGTGTGGTTTATGGGCCGGCGGCGTCATTGGCCGTACTTCTTCCGTGATGATCAAGACCGGCACGTTACTGTGAATAGGAATCGCTACCGTTCATTGATAATTGAATATTTTTGGCCCCAATTGGATGATACTTGGACTTGGAGGACATGTGGTTCCAACAGGACGGCGCCACAATCCACACAGCGAATGTCACAATCAATTTATTGGAAACCAAGTTTGGAGAACGTGTTATCTCAAGAAATGGTCCAGTCGCTTGGCCGCCTCGGCCGTGCGATTTGACGCCGTTAGACTATTTCCTGTGGGGCTATGTCTATGCCAACAAGCCAGCGACGATTGATGAACTTCGTACGAATATCGAACGTGAAATTGCAGCAGTATCGGCCGATTTATGCTTGAAAGCGTGTGGACTTCTGCAAGCGTGCCCGTGGTGGCCATGCAAAAGAAATCGAGTTCCATACATAATGGCATCGAACGTACTTTCACAGGAATAAAGAATTTCATTGATATCCAAAACCGTTTTTGTTTTATTTAAAAAAAAAAAACTTTTGTAGCGCTCTTATTGAAAAACGCGATACCACTTTAGAAGGGGTAAACTAATTGTTGAATCAACTACGGAAAATATACATTCCGCTGCATTTGTGGCGACATCGGGCCTTTATGACAACGTCTGAACAAATGCGGTTTCCGTCTTCTTAAAAAGAGCCTTGAATAGATAGAAAAGCTTACGAAAGGGTTTTGCCAGTGCGGGAATAAATGCAAATGTATTTCCACAGATGGCAAATCCCATATTATAGTTTAAAACAAAATGTAAACTCAAAGACAGACATATTAAATAAAAGTATCCATACAGGTTCTAACACCTAGTAATGGGTGATTTTTTTAGCATTTGGTTTTTTACTGTCAAAAAAAAACACAGGAAAATTGCAAAAGTTTATACAATTTTCATATGAGTTGATTGAGCAATTCTTGACATTTACTTTTTAAAGGTTTTTTCATGTAAATGCTAACAGAGGACTACAATTCAAGTGATCCATTGACCGATCCACTTAACGAACTGATTTCTCAATTGGTCAATCAATTCGCGTGCTGTGTGGCATGTAGTGCCGGCTTGCTAGAAACACACATCAACCTGGTTTAGCTCGTGCATTTTGGACAAACAAAAATTGGGAATCATATAATGATAGCGGGCGCCATTGACGGTAACGTTGTTCTAGCTGTCATTTTTGAAAAAGTACGGATCAATGATTCCGCCGGAACATAAACCACACCTAACATTCCATTTTCTAAGGTGCATTCGTAGCTCTTGTATTGCTTGAGGTTGCTTATTAGATCAAATACGTTAGTTCTGTTTATTAACATTAACAACCAATTCGGCTAGTAAAATTTAGGGTTGCTCCGGTGTTAGTCTTTCTGTGATAAAATGGCAATGGTAACAGAGCATGCCTAACTTTGGCTCGTGTCATGAATCACGCGCAAACTGTTGAAAATAGAACACTGCAAAGCCAAACAGCAAAAATAACACCCTATTCATCCGTTTTGTGTTTAAAGACATATATTTGACTGTAGGTCCCAATTTTAATGCGTGTAACTCGGGAAACAGACAAAGGTAGCAAGTTTTAAGGACAAAAAGATTGATCTTTGTCATCTACCATACATAATTAAATTACTTATTTGTAAAACGTGACATGTACGGATAACTGACAGCACGTCAAAGCCGAGCAGATAAATATCTACTTCCAATGTAAAAGCCAGAAAGTTTCAAAAAACACTGTCAATTTTATTGAAGTTCACATTCACATTCGAATTTAATTAGGTTCATTCAGAGAAAGCTGACAATTCGTCAACGAAAAAAATAAACCGATAAATTAAAAATATTTACTTCACTAAAGTCTATCTCGCCCCTCTAGCAATTTGCCAACGCAATGACCATCTGTCATATTAGCTCGTTGGCGCCGCCAACCTAAACCAAACCATATCGCATAAATTGATTCACTCTAAATGTGTACTACAAACATACTATGTATAGTTGTTGTTGGTGGTATCTAAAATAAACACCATGCATTGGGGCTATAGAGAGCAGGCAACAAATAATGCAAAATTGTTCAATTTATGAATTGGAAACGTAAAATTTGATCGCGAGCAACTATGTACATAATGTACAACTATAAATCGTATTCAAGAAGTAGAAAGTAAAAATCGGATAGGAGCCCACACAAACCAATTGAGATCCATTAGCGATGAAAGATTATTTCGACTCGAGAATTTAATATTTTCATCGCCTACTTTAGATATCGTTTTGGTGTTGGACATCGGTGAAATCAGGAAGTAACATGCATTTTTTATTTTTTTTTTCACGGAACAACAAATGGAATAACCATAGAACTCTAGTCACTATAACAGGTGTTATAAAATAGAGTGAGCTCACTTGAAATCTGTTCTGTTTCTGCACAGAACACCCGTCAGGATAAATTACAATTAGTCATTCTTTATTATTCCTCTGAATGGTTTAACAAATAATTTGAGCTTATTTTCTTGTTTTCAATGTCATTGCATGGCAATGGTTTCAATTTCAATTTAAATAGAAAAAGTTCCATAACATTGCAAGCACATGTTCCACGTTTTCACAGAATCTCCATTGTTATTCATGGAAAAAATGTCCGTCAAATTTATAAGAAAAATAAAACGAATAATAACCTTCATAACGAAGCAAAAGGAGTAGGTAGCTTCCTTTAAAAGGATATCGGTACATTTACCTCTTGTTTTGATGTTTTTCCCATATATTCTTTAACACATACACACTTACGTGCGATGAAAACACATCAACTATATACGAGAAAGGGAAAAATATGATGAAAATAAATCATCCCTCACCTTGAGTGGGGAGTGGGTGGGAGTGCAATCAGAAGGCATGACAAGGATAAAGAATGATATTTGTTATTATGAGTCGATGAAGGATCACCGAACTCGATTGGGATTCTTTTTGTTGTACTTATTGAATTATTAATGCTTTTTTAGTATTCATTACTTGTTTACTTTTTGCAATCTATCAGAAAGTAATGTTTTTTTATGGGCATTTCCGAAAGGATAGTAGACAGAGGCATTCTGCTAAGATTGAGAATACAAAACAGAAAATTACGGAGGCATTTTAAATTTATGTAATTAACCCAAGACTGGGACACATTTTCCCAGTATAGTGGAGTTTTCCCAAACTAATCCAGAAACAGAACGAAAATCTAATGTACGATACCCCCCCCCCCCCCCCCCACCCCCACGGTATTCATATACGCTCTAAAAAGAACAGGTTATGAAAAAGACTTTGTATGGGTTACAATTTGCTTTTAGTGGTTCGTGGTTCAAAAAGTGAATTGGGAGATGAATTGGGGAGATATTGTCTAAATAGTTTTGTTTTCAAATGAATAGTTATCAAATTGATTAAATTCACCCACAAAAAATAGACTTGGCAAACCACTTAAGCTGCAAACGGTCTTTCAGTGTCTACATATTCTGTTTTAGTTTTAAAGCAGTGTTTTCTAAATGTTGAGCTTATTTGAAAAAAAAAACTTTACAATTGAACATTTCGGACATTTAGGGCATTTCAAATTTCGGCTTTTAAACTCAAACTTAAAGTCCTCCAAGGCAGTGGTGGACGGACGGACATAATTTAGTAAACTTATTGACTGGAACTACTTCTGACATGAATTGAAGTATTCAGAGCTGTAAAGTAAGTCAAAAAAGGTCAATAATTTTTGCAGAACATATTGCACAATGGTGAGTAACTCTTGGAAGCAGCCACTCTTCAGCAGGAAGTATATCAGGACAGTCACTTAATATAAGATCAAGAAAGCGCTGGTTTTCATTAGAAATTCCCTTAATTTGATAAAGCCCTAGAGTCAATATATTTTCTATAAATAACGTGTCATGTAAGGGCCCAAGTTGTAACGAATTATAACACGACGGACATTCCGGATCCAGAAACCAGTATTTGTTGGTTAAATTAAAGTCACCAAATATAAACAATTTGTTACAACAGATAAAATCAGCAATCTGAACAAGAGCACAAGAGTATTTTTCATAAACGGATACAGATGACCCAGAGGGGAAGTAAACTCCAACAACACAAACGCAGGAACAATCATTTAAAGCTAATTTAACAGCAGTTACCTCTAAAGTCTTAATATTCTTCAGGGAGTAACGAATCAGATATGCTACATTTATTCACCGCAATAGCAACTCCACCTCCATTTCCAAAAACACTTTTTGTTGAAGATCGGTCAGCACGATAAAGTTCATACAGATTCTCGGGTATTATTTCACAGTTTTTTATATCTGAATTTAGGCAGGTTTCCGTAAGTATTATTATATCATAAGTTTCGAACAACCTTACCCAGCCTTGAAATTGCTTCAAAGCAGTTGGTATAAAAACTAATAAGCTTGCGTTTCATAGCACCAATGTTTTGAAAGTAGATCCATAGTTTTTTGAAATTTGTACAGCATTATCATCTTGAAGACTGGCAGTAATAGGTTTAAGCTCATGAAGAGTATGTTTAGGCCAGAAACTCGGTGAAGCCATATCACTGACAAGTAGGGAACATATGGCATCATTGAGAAGATGTTTTGAAAATGATTTTTGGAGAGACAAGGTGAGGTACTGAAATGGGACTGGTTGGCTTTAAAAACTTCAGAAATCTATCAAAACCAAGGCGGCGTCAACAAAGAGGGAAAATACTGTTTCATGTTGGAATTGTTCGTTTCATATTTCAAAATACTCAGAAAACCCCTACAGAATACATCAAGTTCTAGGTGAAGTCCACTTGGTAATTAATTACCGAAAAAGACAAAATTGCTTTAAAAACACATTAAGTGTTGAAATAAGAATCGAACTCTAACAGTACGAGCAAAAATGTAATTAAAAAGCCTCTATCCGAAATCAAAATAAGAAAAAAAAAACTCCCATGAAATTCCCATCTTCATCATTACTTGCGCCCAAACGAACAACCTTACCCAGCCTTGAAATTGCCTTAATTGTTCAAAAATTATCTCTTATTTTCCAACAGGTAAATACAATCCCTATTCCTTACACAGATACGTAATGACCCACCCTCCCCTAAAAGAAAGCCCTACACACCGCATTCTCTAAACAGATTTTAAGTAATTAAATTCATTGAACAATCATTTTCACCACCATGCTCCACTCTGTTTCACACAGTTCGGTTCTAGCAACGTGCTCAGCATCCATGGCAGTGCGAATGAATTCGTCGCCTCACCGTTCCCCGTGCTCACCCGTGCGTGTTGTCAATTTCAATTAATAATTCTAATTTCATGAGGAAATTAATCAAGGATATGATACGAAAGCGAAACGAAGATGGCCAATTTTTCCCATTTCTCTTCAAAATACAAACCTGATATAGTGAGAAATCTTAAGAACGATGACATTAATTGTCAGAGACCGACGCGCGGCGCTGTGCTGTGTTATGTTTGGACAGTAAATTCGATTACGGTACAAGTACGTTTGTGTCTATAGAATTTACTCGAATTCCCAACTGACATTTTATGGCCACACGCTCCTTGTTGACTCTTACGACTGTATAGAGAACTAATTCAAGGACACACTCGTCTTCGTATCCTTCGCTAGAGAAAAATGTGAATTCTTTAAATGAAAGTGAAGAAAAAGACGAAGGAAAATCTTGGATGGAACATTAAAGGGGTTTGCTTCTTTACAAATGAAAAATGGGACAGCTATACGAGGAGAGTTCTGTGCAACACAAACCGAGTGGATTATGCAATTTTATTTCGCTCATAGGGAATAGCTGGAGAAATTTGACTACCAGATTAGGCAACTGTGCGTGGCGTTCTTCTTCTTTATCTTCGGTGGCTGGAAGAATGGAAAAACAAAAAAAAAAAAAAAAAAATACATTAAGAATTTATTTTTAGAAATGGATTTGGCTGCAATTCAAATCTGGAATTACTTTCCAAATATATAGGGAGACCGTGGCAGATAAATCCCTTAAGGAACATTATTGCGCGTTGGGTTGGTTATTTTTAACCATACGAGTGTCAGAAATATCAGCAGTGCACGAAAAGATTTCATTAAAAGATTTTACGATTCCTGTGTGAGCCCCTCTTAGGGTGACCTATTGGGTACAGATTCGCGTTTCTCCTTGGGGAAGAGGAGGAAAATTGCTACCAGACATGATTTGAGCGAATTTTTTATGCGAATCCAAATTACATAGTGATTGAATGGTTTTGCGGTGTCGTCAAATTCGAATGATTTGGTTTTTTTTTCACAAGGACACTAGAACTTGTGGGTCTCATCTATTGGGAAATACAGAACTTTGTTCTTTAGAAAGCGATCGCCAAAAGTTCGAAATGAAAAGCCTAAGTCATGAAAACTGACTGACAAGCGCCATTACCGTTACTTTCTTAATAATAGAACTCGTTGTGATCTTCATGCACTTATTACAAACAAATTTTAAAGTCAAGCTAAAGTGGATGTTAATTAGCTCATCTTAAGCTGAAAGTGTTTGCCTAGAACAACCAATTCCCAAATAGATTTAAGTTGCTCGTTGAGAGCGCTGAAACCAGTAACTAGACCCACAATAAAAGACTCCTAGTCACTTTGGATAATCCTGTCGAAAATAAGACTTTCCTGAATACCAGTGTGGCCGAGAACGCAGGTCAATAAAGTTGCACCTTTCTAACCTATTTCACTTAACAATGGTCTCTTTGATGGCAAAATAACGCAAGGGTCTTCGGTCTAACAAAGGTCAGTGTTAGTACCAGTACCACGCACATGGAGACCTAAACGTTCATAGCAGCAATGGGAGTTCCGTTCGTCGCACGGTCCTGTAGCTTGTTGAGATATTTCTAAAAAATTTGAATCATCATCCTCACAAGCAAGAATCAGCTGTCAATTCTCTCAAGCCCAGTTGATAAAAACTTTAAATTCTTAAAGGTTTTTCAGATTCCATTTTATTCAAACTCGAGATCTTTAGGAGTTGATATGCATAAAAATGCCAACATCGAGCAGTGACTGCAGTGCTTGCGTCTTCTATAAATGTTAGATAATGTTCTTCTAGAACTCCATAATTGTTAAGATCAATCCATGCTATTTCGCTTTCAATATTAAAAAAAAAAAACAAGTTAAATAAGCACAACACTGAGTACCAAGATTAATTTTTTTTTTTTGCTTTCTTTTTTTCTCACATACAACTGTTGTTTACCCGTACTCAGCTCATGTCACTCATTGAAATATACATCAACACTTCGTAAAGTGTGATTCTCAGTGGTTCACACTCGACAAATAAATTACCAATGACTAATATGTGAGTGCAGTGTGGGAGTTCTTTTACGGTACAACTCCATAGATAAACATTTACAATCTCTGAAGATAAATACATAAATACTCCAAGTTCTGACTCATCTCAAAATTACGGCCGGAAATGCGAAATGAAATTCCCTTGTTTTAGCATACGAAACTAAAATCCAAGATTGAATAGGGGGGAAAGTCCCCCTATCGTCTGTTACCGCGCAAGAGATTATCGTATCGTTGTTGACGGCGGGACAACTGTGTTTAGATGTTAAGATATCGAATTGAAAACGTTTAATTAAATTGTCCATCGGTTTTTTGGGGAATCATATAGCTGAATAAGGAAATAAATTATCAAGGAAAAACTCGCCTATTACATTAAAAATGTTTCTGTGCCAGTTGCCCTAAAAATACTTAAAATCTAACACTGGGACTGGTTATATAGGGTCCGCCATTTAACGTTTTTTTTTTCAACTAGTGCTTATTTCGCGAATGGTAACACTTAGCTCATGTCTGATTCGACAGATAATTAGTTTTATCCTTCCGCTGAACGAATTTGAATTTGAACGATTTTGCCAAAAAATCATCTTTTCAGATGAAGCTCATTTTGATCTTGGCGGGTATGTAAACAAGCAAAATTGTCGCATTTTGGGCACAGAAAACCCGCACGCATACATTGCAAAGACGATATAGCCAAAACGAGTCACTGTTTGGTGCGGATTTTAGTCCAGAGGCATAATTGGGCCATTTTTCTTCGAAAATGAGCAAGGAGTGGCCGTTGCAGTCAATGGCGATCCTTATCGGGCCATGTTGAACGAATTTTTGTTCACAAAAATTGAAGAGGAGGATATTGGCAACATTTGGTTTCAACAGGACGGCGCTACGTGCCACACAGCCGAAGCTACACTCGATGTTAGGCGCCCTGTTTTTGAAGATCGCATTATCAGCCGCAGAGCTGATGTCGTTTGGCCACCGCGGAGCTGCGATTTGACGCCGTTGGACTATTATTTGTGGGGTACCGGAAAAGATAAGTGTTACACCGACATGCCAGAGACAATTGACGCTTTAAAGGACAATATTCGTGAAGCCATTGGTGAAATACAGCTGCACACAATCGATAATGTGCTTAAAAATTGGACCGATCGTGTAGGCTACTGCATGGCCAGCCGAGGCAGCCATTTGAATGAATTTATTTTCCATTATTAACCGGAAGGATTGTACTTTCAAGTAAAAAAAGAAATTTGAGAAAATATTCAGCAGTTTTTTTTATAGCATCTTCAAAAAAATAAAAAGATATTTGGCGGACCGTATATAAAAAAAAAATGAATTAAATTATAGCAAAATTATTTTAACTGAAGAACTCGGATATTTGAAGTCTCGGATACAAATATCCCTCAAATGGCAACCAAACCCGGAACGTCAACGTACCTGGAATGTGCGGACACTCTACACTAAATCTTAAGTCTGTCCTCACCCGTTACAAGGCCGACATTACCGCGATGCAGGCTATACGATGGACAGTATCAGTTATGATGAAGACAAAAATAATGCGACATATATTAAAGCTGCCATAAAATATTGCATTTTTAAGGATGCGGATTCATCGTGGGAACCAATGTGCACACGCTCCTACCGACGATGCTATCGACACCCTATCAAGAAGGAGTTCTATAACTTACTGGATGGAACCTACGGAGCCTGTCCGGAGAACGGTGTCAAAGTCGTGCTCGGGGATTTCAATGCTAAAGTCGGAAAGTAAAACATCTTTGGCGGGTTAGTTGGTAAGCACAGCTTCCACGAAACGAAAACAGATAACGGCTATCGATTGATTGATTTTGCAGCACCTTGTAATACGTTGATAAGTAGCACTAGGATCCACGCAGCCACCTGACGCTCGCTAGATGGTCGAACCGCTAACCAAATCAGTGCGCTAATCGGTCACACTTACCGAAGGGCAAATGTCAAATCTGACCAATTTCTTGTTGCAGCTAGATTGAGAGCTCGAGAATCCAACGAGAAGAAGCTGCAAAGTTCCCAAAAGAAGAAATTCGACGTTGGACGCCTTAGCACACCTGGACTACATTGAGAGACTCTCCAGTGCGCATTCACCTACTACATACGCCAACAAACAACCAGTGGTTCCAGTATCGCGACATCATCAATGAGGTACACAAAACCACCCGAGGTTACCAGCCACCCCAGAGAAAACGCCCGTGGTATGATGATGTATTTGTATACCGGAAGAAGGTGACAGAAGATGCACACATCAAAAAGCTGCAGCAGAAAACAAGTATCGAGCCAGGAGAAGGGAGTAGAAGAAGATTCTGCGTAGAAAGAAAAGAAACTACGCAGTCTTCCAGCTTAAGGAGATCTAAGAGTCTCGCGATCAAAACAGCACCGGCTATAGTTAGCCTTGAAGTAAATGATCTTTGCAGCATGAGGACAAAACGTCAATATTGATAGCAGTAATTTCGTTTCGGGGTAGTTGAGAAGTTTATCTTGGAGTTCGGTGTAGATATCAGCTCTACGAATGACAACTTAACGAAGGACAAAACCCTTATTCTGACAGTTCTGTTATAGGGGGGCGAGTGCTGGACGATAAGCAGGAAAGTTAATACTGGGATCATTCGAAACAAAAAATTCTTCGACGAATATTTGGTCCTGTGTTCTTGGGGGAGCAGCGAACTTTGGAAATTTTTTTAAAATTGCGCGATAAAATACCAGACTTAGGCGTAATAGGAAATCGTAAATTTAAATATCGCTCGGTCAAAATCGATGCACGCTAATTTTAAGTTTTAAAAAACAGGCGTTTTTTTCAAATTTGTTAGTTCTTCCCTCACGGAAGAATTTTATTCGGGTGTGGGATAGAAGAAAGCTCTTTATAAATATGTGTTGGGTGGATAGATATTGAAAATCGTTTTTCGATATTCAATCCAAACTGTCTACTCCGTCACTTCAATCAATTATGTCAACAACTTAGCAGTTGTCAATACAAGCGTCATTGTTTCAATTGCACTAAAACTAATAACTTATTGATTGCTTACAATTAGATAGCCATAAGGTTAAGGGCATTAAAACAAATTACAGGTACTAACGTATTTATAGTTATTTCAAAAAGCTATTCCAGTTGACTAATGGAAATTATTGATTATCCTGTCGCAAGACTTATAAAAAAAAAAGGGGAAGGAAAGCATTCCTCCAATAGAGAGATACGACAGATAATCAAGTAATCAATTCAAAAATGAACACTTTCCATTTCGTTGAATAAAAGTTCTGGCGCATACCACAAGGACACAAAAGGAAATGAGGGACACGTTGACGGTTAAGTTGATCTAATTTTAGACGAATGATTTCTCAAACAATCTGAGAGAGGCACTACGATGGTTACCCACAAAACTACCCCGTATTGCTTAATAATCCATGAAGTCGTCCTTTTTCGACGGAAATTAAAAGCAAACCGGGATTTAAATTCTACTCTGCTTCTTTGGGTGGTTCGGTTAGTACGGTTTTTATGGTATTACATGGAGGACGACTACCTATACGAATGAATTAATTTAATTTATTTCAAGTTACGATTAGATTCAGGGTGCTACCATTTTGTTTGAACTTCAAATGTCAATCGGAGATGGTTATGGTTATGGTAATTGTGTATTGTTTTCCTTTTATTTCTTTTCAGTTTGGGTATGAATGTGAATTGCTAGGCAATAGGTTATTACAGTCAATGCATGAAAGCCGTTACATAGTGATTGATTCAAGGAATCAAGGGACCATGTGTAGCCATAGCATGACCATGACATTTACCTTTGACATTTATCTGCGATTATTCGAAAGAAATGAAATTGAACAAATCAATTGAAAATACAATGAAAACGATAGTACAAAGTGAAGGGGGTAAGGGGGGGGGGGGGCTTTGTTGTAAAAAGAAAAGGGAAATGTGGGTGAGCAAACGGAGGAGGACATGACGAAACTGTGAAGTATAAGTATTAAGTTTGAACTTAATCAAAGAAATGTTTACTTTAATATATATTCCAGCAAGCATTTGTAGAAATGAAGGTTAGGTTAGGTTAAACACGAAATCCAGCATACAACACCAGGCATCAAAACGGACCCATCCCGATCCCTGGGGATCGTCACAATTCAAAAAACCGCAGAAAACCCTAAACAATTTACCTGGTAAAGCAACCAATTTCCCTGCAAAGAGCTAAAAGGCCCTTGAAGTCCATGCCAACTATTTCCTTTTAGTTTTCAAAGAAGTATTTCCCCAAAAAGCAGTATCTGCATATATCTGTATCCGATAATCGGAGCATGTTTGCGTAGGAGACAGTGCCCCGTCAGAATTTCGGTTAATGTTTGAAGCTTAACCCTGCTCAGTTTTATTAACTCTATAGGACTTTTACTATCGAAAATTGTCCATAGAGCCTAGATACCCTGTGTCCCTCAAGACATTTCCACCTTAGATTGGCAGACCTAATGCTTTCTTCCTCAATCATGCCCTTTACTATGCAGAGGGGAAGTTCCACAATCAACAAGTATCCCTCCTATTCTTGCAAGCTCAGCCGCCTGTACATTACTCTCAATACCGCAGTGTCCTGGCACCCAGCATAGGTCCGCATATCCTAACTGTATCAGAATAGATATTGGTAGATTTCATTGCTTGAGTGCGGCCTGGTTATCGATTTAGATGGCGATATCCCTTCCGCATACCGATCTCATCTGCATTAGCTCAGCAGCTGATTGGAACACTGCTTGCGTCCGGTAGTCGTATAGACACTCTCAGCCCTGGATCCTCTCAGAAGATATCAGAACCTGTTTCTTCCGCTGTTTTCGAACCATCTATAAAATTCGCAATTTCGTTCGATCTGATTATTGCGCTTCTTTGCCAACCCCTCTTCTCCGGATATGTTATGTCAAAGTCGACAAAGGAGGGTATTAGATCCGTAATAATTGGATTGCCTGGGAGTAGCTCCGCTAGGATCATACCATGTCCAAACCCATTACTCCTGAAGAGTTCCACCAAATTAGTGAGTTTTTTTAGCTGTGTAAGATGCAAAAGGTTGTCCAGTGCTGCCGTTGGGGTGGTTCGGAGCGCATCCGTAATGGTTATACTGCCCGTTCTCTGAACCGTCACTAATTTTTTGTATATCGTTTTCTTGTTTGTTGCTTCCCGCCATACTAGTGAGCCGTATATAAGTACACACAACTTTACAACTAAAAGACTATGAACCTCAAAGGTTTTCCGACAATATTTTAGCGTATTGGAATTTTTCAATTAGAATTTCCTTATGAAACATCAAGATCAATTCCCAATTCCCTTATTAAAAAAACGCACGTTCCCGTAAAAGTAAAATCTATTTTCGAAACTTTGGAGAGAAAACCTCATAAATTTGTTGACTAAAACACCCTACCCTTAATACTCCAGAAGTCGCATAACTATACAGTTCCTCATTAGATTTCCTGAACTTAAACCGAAAACATATACAAATTGTTTGCATATTGTAACCATCAGGGTGACAGCCGTCTCATAATTTCTTCAATTTTATGTAGACACTGCTCCTCCATAACAAACAGTGACGTCCCTATCCAATCTAGTAGTTCCATTTATTTCTTCTTAATTTTGTTTTTCTTTTTGTTTGTAACAAAATGATTCTCTAATGGCCGCAAGTGGTGGACAGTGTTCAGTATGCAGTAGCTAGATACACACATGTAGGGAACGCTCATAAATTGAATGTGAACTGCAAGCAGAATCAGCAAATGAAATTGACACTTGTTTTCATGAAAGCTGTATTTTGTCACCAAGATGTTGCACTCTAGTCCGATATTGTAACTGACCAGACGCGAATATTTGTTGTATGTACTAGTTTGCACCAATAGTGACAGCATTAATATTGCAAAGGAGAGAATCGGTATCCTCTTATTCTCTCCATTATGATAAGTGCATTAGCAGTAGTGACACAGCAGTTGGTGAGTAATGTAATACAGTAAATTTTCTCGTTTATGTATAGAACACGTTCTTAAAGACGTACAGACAGAACAGACTGACTGTTTGTTGTTCTCTTTGCACGGGTGCTAAGTGTATATTAGTTTCAGGGAGAGCAGGTAATGAGAGTGCGTATAATTTAGTTTCAAAGAAATGTCAAACGGAAACAAATTTAAGAAAATAAATAATGATGAACAGATATTGCTGCTACTGAGGGGAAGTATGCAACATATAAATCACAATCACGACTGTGGGTGAGCAGTTGAATTTGTTAGTGTGTGTCTCGAATCTAGAGGGTTGTCTGCTAGGATAGACGATATTCAATGTCAGGCGATTACTTTAAATGTCACAATTAGCCGAAGGGAATGGTTTGCGATCAAGGCAGATCGCTTCAGGCGGCATAAGCTAGCAATATTAGTCAGATTGCAAATTTGGTTCTGATTTTGATAGATGTCACCGTCCAAAGTGCATGCCTGTTGAATATTTGACTTTTCACACGAATTGAGACACAATAATTGGGCAATTGGTCGTGACCTCCTTTAGGAGACGTTTCGTAGAATAGAATATTTATTTTCTCGAGGTTTCGGGAAGTGTTTACTGAACCAGTTTCTATAATGTTTCGTATGTTTCGAAAGATAATCGACGAAAACCGGTAAATAAAATATAATGAATATTGTCTCATCAATTTATTTAAAACGAACAACGAAAATTCCAAAAATATTCAACAACCAGGATATAACTTGATATCTATGCGGTTTGGCGTTGACACTATGCAAAGCAAAAATAAAAAAAAAATTAATCACTTCTACTGAAATATGCAGAAGAGGTTCTTTACCCACGATAATGAATGACGCAATAGTTTTAACACAGCTTAGTAATAAAACAAATTTTAAGAATAAACAGTCAACCGAAATATTATTCCCTTGGAATGGCATGGAAGTGAAAGGACATCATCTCGCACTCTTTACGTCTCTTTTTGGACGATGAAAGGTGACAGTCAATTTTGAATGTGTGAAAATTATGTCAGGGAAAGTTAAATATTTATATCACTTGAGATCAATGATGTACTTGCTTTTTGACAAGACAGTGACATCTGAAGTACAAGCATCTGATTGAAAGTATAACAAACAAAACGATTAACAGACGAATTCTATATTAGTTCCAAATATGGCTTGCCTCATATTTTACTAGAAAATAGTTGGTGTAATAATGACTATACTCCTGCTAAGGTGACATATTAACGTCGCATATGTAGGATGAAAGGGATAAATTATTCCTTGCGAAGGCTAAATACTGCTGGTTCCATATGTCATACATATTAAGGTATTTTTTGGACATTTAAGGTAGTTAGATTGGGGAATAAATCGAAATCAAGAAAGTTTATTTCAAAAATAGAAGTATTTATGTATTCACTTTTCTATGTTTTGTTTGAATTAAATTAAACTATTTTGAACTCGCAATTAACGTTTTCGATATAACGGGTGATCCAAGTAGATATACTTTTTTCAAAAGCCTTTTTTGACAGATCACGTGTGAGTCGTGTCATGCTGTCATGTTATTTTTGTTTAGTATTGTTTGGCATTTCATAATGGAAAGACTTACGCGTGAACAACGTTTACAAATTGTTAAGCTTTATTATGAAAATTCACGTTCTGTGAGGAATGTGTTTTGTGCACTTCGCTCAACTTATGGTCAACATAATCGGCCTACTGAGCGTACTATTCGCAACACCATCGCCCATTTAAGACCCAGCATTCATTATTGAAAAGTTCCAAGAAGATCCGACGTTTTCGAGGCAAATTTTGTTTAGCGATGAGGCCCATTTATGGCTCAATGGGTATGTAAACAAACAAAATTGCCGCATTTGGGACGAAGAGCAACCTGAAGAGATTGAAGAACTGCCACTTCATCCAGAAAAAACAACGGTTTGGTGTGGTTTGTGGGCCGGTGGAATCGGTCCATATTTCTTTAAAAATTATGCCGGTGCGAACGTAACCGTCAATGGCGACCGTTATCGTGCCATGATAACCGACTATTTGATGCCTGAAATTGAAGCTCGTGATCTCGGCGACATTTGGTTTCAGCAAGACGGCGCCACTTCCCACACATCGCATCAATCAATGGACTTATTGAGAGAACATTTCGGTGAGCACATAATTTCACGTTTTGAGCCGGTCGATTGGCCACCAAGATCGTGTGATATCACACCGTTAGACTTTTTCCTGTGGGGATATGTAAAGTCAAAAGCTTATGCCAACAAACCCGCTTCGATTCAGGCCTTGGAGGAAAACATCACGCGTGTCATTCGCCAGTTACCAGTCGAAATGCTCGAACGAGTGATCGAAAATTGGACTCAACGGATGGACCATCTGCGACGTAGCAACGGCCAACATTTGATAGACATAATCTTCAAAAAATAAATGCCAAAGAATGTTCTTTCAAATGATAATAAACATTCTCCATTAAATTTGAATTTTCTGTGTTTCCACGAAATGGATCACCCTTTATTATGGTTCCCACACAGCGATACGATTGCAATAGTAAACGCAGCGGATTAATTTATCTCAGCGATTATTGCGATCTACTAGGATTAAATTTTTCTATCGCTTGACCGCGCAGGTGTGTGGGAACGGATCATTATTTTTGTTCTCATCCTGGGTAAAATAGACAGGCAGGACTAGAATTTTCCCAGGTCTGCCATTAAAGGCCTACCTTACATTAATAATATTTCAAAGACGGTGGGTAGCATTATGAGTCTTCTCAAAAGTACTGGGTACTTTTGGTGTATTACAAGCTATGATCTAAGCGGTTGAGAGGCTGCTCAGACAATTCTAGGATGTAACTGTCAGCAAATGTATTGACCATATTTGTGGACAGTTAAGCAGCACTTAAAGCGATCATCTTTAACTATTTCTTCTGGAATTCAGATAAATCCTTCATTACTCAGTACAACTCTGCCGACAGGTTTGGAGTGCAAGGAAACGAGCCAGATGCAGCTCTGATTTTGACCTACAGCAAGCAGACGCGAATATATTACATCCCTTCATAAGAGATCGAAGAACTTTAGTTCTTATAGCAAATGTCAAAAATGCTTTAAGCCATCGCTTAAATTATTTCGCTATTTTAAGCGTCAGTCTGAGGGTTCATTTCGATAAGATTACACAGAAAGGTAATTTTTTTAAAATTATTAGAAAACGGAATACATTGTCTAGGAATTCTGTTTTAGTTAAATAAATTTGATCAGTATATATTTAGATATTTTGATTTACGAGAGGCTTCAAATGCCTATATAGTTCTAGATGTCAACTGCTTGAATACGTTACTAATACTCGTACGTCGTAAATAATTTGCTATTATTATTTATTCGTGGTTTGTTAAACTCACATATAAATTTAGTTTTTAATAGATATTTACATTCCTGGAAGAGATATATGGCTTCGAAATTTATTTTCGGTGAGCCTTTTCACAAAGTGAATTGTGGTTTAAATGAATTTGAGCAGATGATTAAGACAATCAAATTCCGGTAGAAATCATATGGATTTCTATGAAAATAACAGTAGAATCATGCTTATTCAAAATACGTCTTAACTGTTAACTTTACTATTTCTAGCATTTGATAAATTAATTAATGTAGATTTATATGCAGACGTCTATAAATAAATAAATTTGTGTCAAAAAAATATTGTTGAAAACATTTTATTAATGGTAATATGTAATTTGAATAATGTTTTGGTGAGCGGCGAATTTCTCGAAACGAGCTATAAAAAGCATAGGTTGCAATGAAAAGGAATAACATATTTCGACTCCGTTCTTCGACCGCTTTCAAGATTAAACTGCATCCAAGTTAACAAGAAGTAAAACATAACAAGTGACGTTTGTAAAAGGTAGGAGCGCTGAAAAAGTAAGGTGTTCCTGAGAACGATTTGGGCTTGAGACCCCTTGCTCAGTGGTCACAATAACCCAAGGCCACCATTAGGGGCGAATTTGCCTGAATTCCTTTCTTCATCTACAAAAAAATTCAAACATTAACAAATTGTGTCTACAGTATTAAATATTTCAAAACCCTATCAAATACTGTCGCAAAACGTCCTCTCTCTGAACTTTTTGAAAATTTACACCTCCAGAAAGAAAGAGAAAAAAGTGTATATCAATGAAGTCTACTGTACGAAACCTTTCCAAACAAACCAAAATAATCCTTGAATAGTTATCCTCTTTTCGGTGGTATTTTTCTTAGTTGACTACCAAACATAACTTTTCTATTTGTAAACTTTGTGACGATAGTAGGTACATATATTCGATTTCGAATTTGCTCTATTAAATACTTTTTTTTATTTCGTTTCTCAAATTGTATCCAGGTATTCACTTCACTTTAGTAATAAATTTCCTTCACCATTTATCACTCAAACGCGATAATAATTAGAGAAATATGATCAATTAAAATACTACATTCAATTCACAAAGCATTAGGCGAAACTTTTCTTCTTCTTTTTTTTATTGGAATCGCACGCGATTTTTCAGCACCAACTGACACAATTACTATTCGAAGCGCACACAAGTGAAGATGAGAAGTGATACGAATGTCTTTGCAGTTTTAGGGATGCCAAATACAAAAAGGCAGACGCTACTACAACACTATCGCGGTCATTGATACTGGTGTATGATATATACACAAAGAATTTAGACGAAAGGAAGACAAGAATCTCTAAAAATTTTGCGGCTCTATACCGTTCACTTTTTTGTTTGGCAAAAAAACACCGAATTAAATTGACACAATCATCGGCGGCGATTATGATTAAATGCGAACCAGCACCAGAGGAGAAGGAGAAACATTCGAATCGAATTGTTGAATGAAATTCAATTAAAAAAAAAAAAAAAACAGAAAACAAAAAACAAAACACACACAATAAAAAAAACAAATAAATAAATATTAAAACAATTTGAATATAACGAAAACCGACTAGCGAATGTGTGTTTTTCCTCTCCGTTGTCGTTGTCGTTTACGTGCATGCATATGACATGTCGTGGAAATACTGGAGAAGAACAGAGAATCAAGAAAAATATCCACTTTGCTGTTTTCTGATTCTGTAATATTCTGCCTGCCTGCCTGCTGTTGTGTTCATGTTCATGTTCATTGTTGTAGTTGTGGTTATGGTGCTTTGCTCTGCTCTGAATCTTATATTATGCTCTTCGGGCGGGTAATATAAGTGTTTAATGTCTGACTATGGTTTTGGATTTGCAAGTGTATTAGAATTTAGAGAGATTTCGACAAGTGTTGCCATTGCGCCGAAGCAGATTACAATCTCTTTTTAGTGGCAATGATGACACTTTGTTATATTGGCGAGTAGGTCTGAAAGCTTGTTTTTTTTTTGGTATTTAGTACTTTTTTGTTTATTCCATAGTTCAGTGAGATAGGTCTTTAATAATAAATAAGACCTTTCAGTAGAGTAATAGTCGTCCAGTTCATTCTGACGTTTAAGTTGTTTCTTCTAACTCTTTATATGGCCTCGACCGCTATCTTCCAACTATCTTTCAAAGAATTCCGATTTCGAAAAAGTTATAACAAAGTTGTAAATTAAAATCGCCATTCCTCGAAAATTAAGCTCAACAGGTGTTAAGGTACATAAACTGAATTAAATTGAAATTTTGGAGTGACAGCGGATAAGCCACTCTGTATTTGCGTTCAGTTGAAAAAAGGCCTCAGTTATGTAACACGCAACCGGAATAAAATGTTTCGCTATTTTGAGGAACTTGAACTTAAGTGCTTAACTCAATCTTTGTCCTAAAATGTAGCTAATGAGACGCAAAACCAATTTATCAACAGAAATTGCTGCTATAACTGGGGCCAAAGAGGTAATACCAGTCGTGAACTCACAAAGCTACGTTGCTTTTGCCACAACACTTCTCCAAAATCTACAGAGATAATAAAAAAGCAAAATCTATGACTAACACATTCAAAAACGTTTCTTTAACAGTTTGAACGAAATGGAGGATGTGGTTAATTACAACGGGCATCTTTGAATTTTGGATACAAAAAATATATAAAGTAGTGCATACGACCTTACCGCTGTTATTACGAAAACATTAAGAAACTAATTTTAAGAAGGTTTTCATGCATGAAGCTTTTTACTTTTGGATGTCCGTCAGACTTTAGCAAGAGGTGGGGCAGCGAATACAAACTTTTGAGTGGTACTTGGTCGGTTTTTATCTTGAGACACCTCGCACTTAATTACAAAGCCAGTACACCACTCTAAGCTTAAAATTAAGGCCAGTTGGAATAGATAAATATCCCAATGCTATGAAAGAGCTTTTACTTTTATTTTGAATTTTTATTTGATTTATTTGATACTTTTATTTGATTCTGAGAATAGATGAAAAATTGACATACGAAAATGCCTTCTGTTGTTCTTGCCTCACTTGTTGATGCAAACTTTTACTTCATCAATAGCAAAATCACGAGACTTATGGTTGCCAAAAAAAAACGTTTTCATTGACTTCAAAAAAGATTTCCAGACATATATCTCTCTCTCTACCAAATCCAGAGGAGGAATATAAAATGGACATATAGACATTCTTTTGTATTGACTCATTGTTTAAACTTGATCCGTATTTTTCATCGCTTTGACAAAACTTTCTATTGATCCTAATTTAATGTGGAGTCGTAATTTAATGACTCGTTGTGACTTGAACTTTCTGAACTTTCTGGAGCTGCAAGAACGTCATTATGTGATTCTAGTTTTGTCAACGTCGAGCTTACATAGTAGAACTTTTCAATAGTGGCTGTCGGTTTGTAAACCGATATTCAAGGAGCATACTCATTGATTTGCCAACAATTATGCGATTACAAAACCTAGTGTCTAGATAATTGTACTTCTTTTACCAGCCGTGCTTTCATTTTAATGAAAATCCCGACATTTTACTATTTTTGGCTACATATTTCATTAAATAAATATCTGTAATTTTAAGTGGAATGATTTTTGACGTGCGTCTCTACTCAGTATTAAAAATGCACACATTTCGATTAATAAAATTAAAAAGCTTTCGCAATTGTTTTGGTATATCATCTGATTAAGGGGAGAAACACCAGTCAAAATGTCTGCTTGTTTTACTGTTTTTTTACTTTGTTTCTTATAAAGCTTACCAAATTCAATAAATCCCTATTCATACGAACGCAAGACTTACCTGAAAAGACAGAAAGAAAATCAAAATCAATACATATGTAAAAAAAAAAACCAATACTCCATAATTTTTCCAAAATGTCAGCACTGGTCTATAACCACTACACTAGGTACATATGAAATTGTATAGAATTTATGCCAATGAAACAAAGTGGAATGGAATTAGACCAAAATGAGCAACCAACGGAGAGAACAAAAATGTATACATCAGAGAGAAGCAAAATATTTGCCGGTAAAATAAAACTGGAAATATAAATTCTCAATACACACAAGAAGATGTCCTCCCAGATTTGATCTATACGTGCCCCCTTGTAGCACGTGCCGGCAATGTGTTTGAAAATGTTTGCTTGTACAATTATTACTCAAGGATTTGTCACTTGTTTTTCCTTTAAAGAACTGCATATAGTATGTATAAGCGACTGGAGCGGCTTTGTTAGTAGTAAACAAATGCAAAGAGAAAAAAAATATTGAAACCTGCTACACTTGAGTCCAAGATAGAGAGCTGTAGAGAGCAATACACGAGATATTGACGTTTGATATTGCAACAAACCAGGTGTTTGGAGAAACCGATGCGATGCAAAGCGGAACCTTAGCAGCTGATGTAGTTGGATTTTTTTATATTTATGTTAAGTCTATCTGTAGGGAAGTCCATATGTAAGGAGTCTCTAATGAATGAAATGCTTTGTTCGTCTTAGTACTGAATCTTGAAGGACCAGCGAGAGAAAAAAAACTACGTGAGTCAATCTATTGTTACGGATGTCTGTGCGAGCAACCTTTGTACAGGAAATACCTTTCATATGATGCGGGCATGGTGTGACTCTTCTTTAAGTTTAAAGGTGCCGTGCATGTATGCGAAATGCACAATTTTTAGCCAAGGAAGTCATTTCTACTGATTTGCAGATCATATTTTGATGTCGATTAACTTATACTTCTGATTAGTTATCCATCGAACCAAAAGGCGTAATAGATAGAAAACTCTCGTGAAAGATAACATTTTTATAACAAAAATATTTCTCACCAATTTTTATTGTATTTTATCAAGATTCGAAGCCAAGAAACACTTAGAACCGTTCTTAGTGATTAGAAACAAGTTCACGGAGTCTCGAACTTTATCTCACCAAGCACTTATTATCGGAGTGTATTCAAAGGGCTCATAAAGGTTTTGAGAAACAAGTAAAAAGATCACTTACTTTTAAGATTCGCTTCCTTTAAAGTTGGACTTACGATGGCAAAATATTCAACTCAATCTCCATAAATTTTTCGAAGCATTTTAGAGAAATGATACAGACAGGTATGAAGTTTTTGGAAAGTTGTACATAATTCTCACACGACGATTCAATTCAATTATAAGCTATAGCTGCTGTAAATGCTCTAAATAACATCTAGATCAGAGCACGGCACTTAAGTTAATCCGTGACAGGAATAAAGAATACCTTTAAAAAGTATTAAAAAAGTGATCCCGCCGGGGGGAGCATATCCTCGAAATTCGAATATGTGTATCATTAAAAATATCCACAGTGAACATGCTCACGTCGGTAATCCAAATATTTTTTTTTCACTTCAAACGAGGGGATCGAATCTCTCCGTGAGAATTTTGACATTTCTGATCCTCAGGAAAATAGTAGCGGATTTGTGTTGATTTCTATGCTGCGCGGTTTTTTTTTAAAAAAAAATGTCCTAACAAAATTTTGGTTTTTATTTGTTTATAACAAATCGAGTTAAATTAAACAAATAGAGACCAATTAAGCAAATTTCTGGCAAAAATCAAGCAGTTTCCAGAAATCGCGAGAAACAACAAATAGAGGCCTCCGAAATTTTTTTTTTTGGGAAGATGTTAAAATAAGTCCAAACAACCTTGGCCCACCACCCAATATTCCCTGTAGAGTAGAAAAACGTAACTACATTATCCGTATGCGCTGATTTGATATTTTATAAAAAAAATCAAATTGCAGCTTTGTGGTGATCAGAAATCCCATTTTAAAAAATAATGGCTTTCAACAATAAGGACCATAAGGCAAATGGTGGTGGACCCAATAAAAAGTTCTGTTTTACTTCCTATGAAGAAGAAGTGATTGAGTTAATCCAATTGAACGAATCTGTTGAGGGCATAACAGACGTTCGTTCATGTGGAGAAGAACTACCTACAATGATATCCCCCCCAAATTGTCGGAAGATGTCATCAGAGATCCTCAAGTCAACGCTCTTGAAAACCCTTCTAGCGATGTAGTAAGTTCAAGAAAACGGCCTGCCAAAGCAAACCAAGTAAGAAATTTGAGAAAACGACCTCCCCAAGCTGATCTTCTTGAGAAGCAAATAAATATTCAAGAGATCTTCTACAAAGAGATCGCGAACGCTTTAGAAGAAGACGAAAGTTTTTAATGGAACTGAAATTAAAATTCATACAATGAAATCTATTGTCTTACGACGCATCTGAGAGATCCATGATATCTTCAGCAGATGCTTTTAAATAAGCACGTGCTGTCCTTCTGTTAACTGATTCTCCCAAGCCTCCAAAAAAATAAGCAATACTATCCGTTTTTTTTAAAACAAAATTTTGTTGTCAATTTTCAAAACAAAAATTACAATGTCCGTCAAAAATAACAAAACAGCTGATTTCGAAAAACATAAATTGTTATCGGCAGTGCAGTGTATCCGTCGGATTTAATGATGCCAACAGTAAATGAATACGAATCGAAGGTGTGAGGTGAATCTTTGATCGGCCGGATTTAATGATAATAGTGTGTATCTAAACTGGGAAATGCCCACCCGGATCGTATTTCTCTTCGACGTATTTATACGAACTTTTTGCACTCCCCTCCAGTTATTCCCGCTCTGTGCGCCCTCTGTCTCGTTCTCAGAAAAGGAGCAAATGCTTTGTTTTCGCCGTCGTCATCGTCGTCGGCGTCCAGCCACACCCTTGTAACAAACGATGAAGACTATGACTACGACGACGACTAAAATGATGACTATCACGTTAAGAACGCCAAGAACGTTAAGGGCGTCTGGAAAAATAGTATTTTTCACAGGGAGAAAAGAGATATTAACTGCTGGAGTACCGAGTGACAAAGCTGTGTAGCGGAACCTGGATAAAGAAAATGCGAATGCGAAGCTGACAGAGCTACGTGAGTGAGGGCGACTTAGAATGTGTGTTTTCATCTACGCGGCGCTCTTACCTAACACTTTAGGTTTAGTTAGAACCCACTGTTAATGTGTTTTTTCCGTGCCAGGAAAAAAGACTAGCTTTAAAAAGTATTAAAAAAAAGTGATTTTGTTAGCTATCCTTCATAAAGCCACAGACACTTGGTTTACGTGTTCACCCACGTAAAAGGAACAACCATTGTGGGTGCGAAGATATATTTTTCGACACGAATTTAAGGGACCTTCTGTTTAAAGCCGATTGCGAACGGCAATTTATTTTTGAGAAGCTTCTCATGACAGCTATTACTCTTGGATGCTTATCAGACGTTCGCAAGAGGTGGGGCAGCGAATAGAAAACGTTCCCTCGCTAAGTAGTCCAAAACACATAACCACTAATCCAATGGACTTTCGGTGCATTGAACAAATTCCCAAATTCTGACAAAAACCCTCTTAAAATATCCTCTTTCCATTTGACAACTGTATTCCTGTCCCAAAAAACCTACAACTTTCCGCAGTCAATAATAAATCTCCGCTTCTGTCGATTAGAGTTTATTTTTAAACCTGTTCCATTTTTTAGGGTACGTAGTCCTTTCTTAACCGTACTTGTTCGGACTTTCGAGGAAATGACGCGTGTATCCGTATGGCTCTTCAGTTAAGTCCCCTAAATTACGATTTATTTAATATGTGTGGGCGGTCTTACTACAAATGAGGGAACCTATGACAACTCTACTCGCAGTGAGTTGACTCAAAATCAATGTTGCGTGGGATGTAAAACCGCAACTCTTTACCCTTGCTACCCCTGAACAAATGTTTAGATAAGCTTCTATTTGTTATATAAATTTAATTTCCTTGTGTGTTTATCTCGTGTTGGTGGTGGGTGAGCATAGGAAGCCGGACGACGTGTGTGTGCACTTTAATGTTTATCCAAACAAATG
Organism: Ferdinandea cuprea; assembly: GCA_963576555.1. Classification (NCBI taxonomy): domain Eukaryota; kingdom Metazoa; phylum Arthropoda; class Insecta; order Diptera; family Syrphidae; genus Ferdinandea; species Ferdinandea cuprea. The sequence continues at coordinate 60,106,290 of OY754958.1, forward strand.
TGTCCAACTGCACCTGACTCGGTGTGGAGTGTTTTGTTTCTTTTATTATTATTTTGTTTTCTTTTTGTTCTTTTTCTTGTGTTGCGTAATCTCTTGCTTTGCTTTGCGTTGCGCATGTTGGTATGTTGCACACACTGTAAACAAAAACATAAAACATGAAAATCTCAAAGAAAAACAGCAAATTTCCTTTGAAGTGGTCGAGAATACAAGCTGCTGTATGCTGGAGCTGGAGCTGGTGGATGGATGGAGGAGACCAGAACGAACAGAAGGAGAAGTTAATTCTCTGGTACAGCAGGAGTTCGTCTCTGAAGAGATTTATTTGTCTTTTGGTCATGTGTATGCGTTTGTTCGTCTTTCTTCCGACGTGTTGAAGAAGAGAATCAACTGTTATTACACATCAAGTGGAAGGTGGGGTGGATGCCCTTTATCCTAACATTTGTTTTAGAATTTCACGTTTCCCCCGTCATTTCGTCTCTCTTGACCTTAGTCTGATGCACGATTTATTACAGACTTTGACCAGATATATCTGTATAACTGCTCTGTCGTACAGAATACATACACAGCTAGAGCAACTGCTACAGTAGACATAATTCCTAATTTGATTTTTGCCTCCACTTATAGCTTGGTGTATACGACATCGACGAGTGGCGGCCTCGTTGTTCAGTTCCGATTGTCATCTGTTTTACATGAAAATTTTGCAAAGACAGGTAATCAAGTTTTGAGAGTGCTTGTGCCTCCCCTCCACTCGGAACACATGCTCTCCATAGTTGTTGCCATATTGACATATCGATTTATTTAAAGTGATTGCAGAAATAATTTAAAATGATGTAAAGCACGCATTTGCTGTCATAAGAGTGGGAGAGAGACGTATATGCGTGATTTACGCTTCTCTGGCGAGCTGACAGGTGTGTTATGACTAAATGGGCAATAAAAGTTATTCTGTAAGATAACAACATAAACAACATTGATCCAGCCAGAGGATGTCTTGGAATACCGCTCATGACAAAGAAGACCGAAACTCCGTTCCAAGGACCAAAACATCGCAAAAGCCAGAACTTTTGGTCTTAAAAATGGGGTGATCGATATCACAAAGTATGGCAAACTCGCTGTCTCAGAGTAAGTAAGTAAGTAGTGCAGAAGCAAGGTTCCATATCGGCGCTTAACTATGAATATCTCGTGACTCACATTTTTAGTGAAATTCACTTCTTGATGTAGTTTTTTTAAGAATTTACATCTGCATCACCGAATGCATATAGCAGCTGTAATTTCACGATTATTACCGCATATAAGATTGACGAATATGAGAAAATATTCAGTTTTGTTAGCGTAAAGTTTATAACGTAAGACATATTAGTGAACCGTCAATATGCTAAGAAGTCCCCAACGCTCATACAAAAACTAAAATAATTAAAGTGGACGACTGCGTCATACCAAACTTTCTTGGTATATGCAATGCGTTTTTGAATCGCCTCAAAGACAATAGTAACATTTTATAACAAACGAAGATTATTTAAATCATGTTTTGAGTTTGGAAAGATTAGATTTTTTAAAAAACCGCACAAACGATTTTGATGTAATTTCGATCAACATCTTTAAGGCAGTTTTTTAGCAAACGAATTTAATTGAAAATTAAGAAAATCGTTATATGAAAAAATTAAATTTAAAAAATTATTTCAAAAATAGAAGTAAGTAAGATTTGTCCAATTTAATATCATAAATTTCTCGAAATTCCCTTTATTAGTTTTTGAGATATTGTCGGTTTTATAAATTACCGTTATTTTGCAAAAAAAAACCAAAAATTAGTAATAAAGTGATTTTCACAAAAAAAATGTTATGTCAGCTACCGCCAAAAAAGATATATAAAAAAACGCCGCGAGATGTTACCCCAATAACCTTAGATATAAAGGAACTTTGAAGCAAATTCGTCGAACCATTTCACCATACGGCTCCCGGAGAGGCAGACAGACAGACCGACGGAGGGCATTGGCGGACCCAATTTTGTTGGATTTCTCTATAGTCGTAATATCAGTTTGAGTTTAAAACTTCAGCACGATCCCAATAACTTCCTCTTATACTACTAATGTATACGAAAAAGTTAAAAACTGTAATGCCAATTTGTAGTATCTATCTGTTTCGTTTGAAGCCGCTTCCCTGTTATGGCATGCTTACCAGAATCGACGGTGCAGAACACCGAATAGTTCCAACAACGCTCGATCTGGGAACTTTGTAGTTCGTCCGGTTTAGTAATCGAGGGTAGTTTCATGAATTGTTTTCAAGTTATTAAAGCGGGAATCAATGGGCATGAATTGTAGATTCAACTATATTCTAACCATGAAACTCTTATCATACCGCTTAGTAACTTACGACTGCTTCGTAAAAAAACACCGCGAACAAAGGTATTGTCAATCGACAAAAGAACAGCAACACTACTGCAAAAATTTGTCCAAAATATCAATGTGTCAACGAGCTGTTCAAAAACACCGTCAACGACTCTGAAACTTTGATTATGCGGTCAAAAATATTAGTCAACTCGTCAACTATAAAATGTTCGCAAATTAAAATCGTTTTGAGTTGACGATCATACGATTTCGATACATTGGAACAGATCTGGCAACATTTTTACGTCATATAGGCTAACGTTAACCGTGAATATAACACAGCGGAAAATCCCTGACGATAGTAAACACAACCTAGCACTCAGGTGATTTAACATTTTTTGTTAAATAATAATATATAATAACAAAATAAACACTATCCTCCAGCTGATGACACAACGCATTTAGTCTTTGCTAAAATTTCCCAGATAATTAAATCATCTGAATCAACACAATTACCTATACAGTTCCATATTGCCTTTGACGAATAAGAGGCGACACGGAGGGAGGCGGGTGAGCTAAGCACAAATAAAACTACTCATATGTACTTTGCATTCATTAAATGTTTTCATCTTTCTTTTATAATGTGCATTTTGTTCATCCGTCGTCATCCGGTACTCGTGCACCAATAAATGCAAACGAACAGCGAGACAGAACTCTGTTGTGAGTTAATACCAATAAATAATAAACTGCATTCAAGAGCAGCCATCAACCACAGACAACGACCTTCAATGGCAAGTTGAAGTTTAATGTCTTTTGATGTCACTATCGGTATTTTGCTTACGTATATAATATTCTGCCTCATTCCTATTATTTTTCTATTTTATTTTTTCTCTGAAGCTTTACAATCCATTTGGAGTATGCAATCACCCAAGGAAGGTGATTCATATTTAAATGACTACCTATCTCCACCTCCCCCATGGCCCCACCGACAACTCTGACACTCACAACAGGCCAAGTAGCAAAATCAAATAAGGAATTTTACGGACTGACCACTGTCATTGGATGACATCAAGTGGTATACATAGTTTGTTATTCCTGAATGAACCTATTTTACGTGGGTAAGCGACAGACACATGCACACTTTTAATAAAGGAGTAAAGAGGAATTTTTTAATATTTATTTTTATTGGGCAGAAAAGTTTATTGGGTCAGTCGGGTTGGTTGCCATTGATTTGGTTGTGCCAGAGATTTGGAGAATGTCTTAGAAAATCGTTGGCCTATGTCAAGTATTATTGGTCGGGGAAGGGAAAACTTTTATCAAACATCAAAATATTGATGTCACACATAACAAAGAGTGATTGTGCCTACTACTAAAGTGTCGAACTGTTGTCATTTCTATAAATAGCAGTGTTTTTCTTTTGTGAAAACTTCAGATTTGTATTTATGTCGAACAAATGATAAGTAAACGCAAATACGTTGTGAATTACAAGTTTCAGTTGTGACGGGATTAGATAGGTCATGCGAGGAGATGAATCACGCAACTGTTGTGAATGACATTTGGATATTGTGGCTTGAAAATGTTTTATATATTTGTCATTTTAACAGCAACTGCGACTTAAGCATAGACAAACTGGTAAATCACTGGCAAAAAATAAATACACCATAAATATGCATTTCAAGGAGAAAGTGCCATCTGATAACGACATGTCACTATGAAGCTACGATCTCCACCAGAGATCGGGATCTCAAACCTGTGAAGTCTTTCTGGTAAGCAAAGTATGCAAAGATGAGAGCTGTTTAGTCTTCGATCTTCACCATGGAGACTGACCATTAGAAGATACTTTTAGATGGAGCAGTATTGGACATTTGCTCGATATGGCCTAGTCAATTTAGTCGACGTGTTTGAAACTACATCCTAAATTTGCTAATTTCGGTTTGTTATTTGCATTCGCTGAAAAATACCATTTTAAATCTAATTCATGCTCCGGTCACCGGATTGCATAAAAATCAGAAAAAGACAGAAGTAACATAACTGGATCTCAACATCAAATATGCCATAAAATGCAGCCTTGACCCACCTTATTTTCGGTCATTTAAGGCCAACCCAACTGAGGAAAACGAAAAAAAGTTTGAACGAGCCAGAAATGACCGCAATACCAAGATTAATCGTATTAGATTTTCCTGCGGCCAAAAGTTGAAGAAAAAAAATACTACAAAGTCCCACCGGTAGTTAAAACTTTTGGTCGTTTGTGACAAACATTAAAAACTCGGCCTCTTCATCTGTTTCGACACTCATTTACAATGAATTTCCAGCTGTGAGCTCTTCGGATAAAGCCAATCTGCTTGATTCTTATTTTGCAGCTAGATTAACACTCCCAGAATGTGCTTTGACTCCCCGCGTACTCGAGCGCGTAGAACATTCAATAGGGCAAATGCATTTCCGCACTCGTACATTGCCAAGAGTACTTCAAGATCTCAACATAATGAATTCGCTGGTCGAAACAGTATTTTCCCTTTGTTTTCAAGAGGTGTTCATGCAGGCTGTTTTCTATCTGTCCTATTCTTCAGGGCTCTTGCCGAGAAGATGGAAAACAGCATTTGCCCAGGCAGTCCCAAAAAAGGCGAATCTTCCTCCCCCTCCTCCTACCGTCCAATTGCACTTACGTCTGTTCTTTCCACTGTATAGGATTCCAAAACGTGCGTTTACACTTATTGGTGATAGAGACATCGCGAAATCGCTTGACTCTCTCAGTCATCATCGCAATGTAGGAAGGACTATCGTCATTTCCGCCATAAATGCCAGTTGCATTCCACCCCTACAGCAGTTTATACGCAATACTTGCCATGATAGGAATGCAGATCAGTTCACCCTTAAGCCTATATTCGGACGGACAGTTAAGTACAAGGATTCGTTTCTTAACCGTACAAAACGAATGTGGAATGCTCTACCACGCTCTGTTTTTCCTGCACATTACAGTTTACACACATTTAAAACAAACGTCCATCGATATCTCCCTTTCTCTTATCCTCCACTTCCCTGCGTGGATTATAAGGGTATTCAAAACCCCTTTTGTGCGCGAAAATAATTAAAAAAAAATATGCCTGCAAAAGTATATTTAAAAAAAAACCTGCGGCCGTAACTAGTATTCTGGTCTAATGCCAATAATAGACGGAAAGGTCCTACATATTCTCATGCGCAAATTCTACAGTAATACATGATCTGTATTTGAATTTACAGACTACACGACTCCCGCTCTTTCTTCTTCTTTTTTTCGCAGAAGAAAAGAATGGCGCGAAAACAAACCGTGTAGTCTCGCATTTTCGAGACGACAAGATTATAAAGACCAAGCAATTGAGAATGAGAGATCGGTAGGTCTGCTTGCTTGGAGCAACGCGCTTGGGACCACAGAAGCAGATGAAAGGAGTTATACTATACTCGTATACTATGCCGTGATGTACCTTGTATCTAGCCTCAAACTTTGAACGCTGAAAACGCTAAATACCATAAATGGGTTCAATTAAAGCTGACTTCAAATGATAGCTGACATTTTGTTAATTCGCAAAAATCGTAAAACCCGAAATTTGAGCTAGCAGAGCATTTCATTTTGAAAAATAAACCTGTCTTGAATTTAGTGTCAACAAATTGCTAATTGCAAAAAGTTCGTGAGACTGGTGCGGTGCGCACAGACGAGAATGTGGCTGCTGTAGCCGAAAGTGTGCGGATTATGGAGTGGTGGCATCATTGTACCATTTTTTTCGAAAATGAAGATAGAAACAACGTTTCGGTCAACGGTAGGCGTTACAGAGCCATGTTAACCGACTTTCTTACTGAAATTGAGAAACAGATTTGGGCGAACTCTGGTTCGTGCAGCATGGCCACACAGCCCATGCCAAAATCGAACTCTTGCGCACCAAATTTCCAAATCATGTTATCAAGCGTCTTGGCGATGTCAACAGGCCGAATCGGAGCTGCGATATGACGCTTTTCGACTTTTTTTGTGGGGAACCGTGAAGGACCGATGTTATGCCAACAATCCGGAAACGATTCAAGCACTTAAGGCCAATATCATCCAATCACTTTGTGAGCTGGAGCCCGAAACCATCAACAAGGTCTTGAAAAATGGAGTGATGGGCTACTGCGAAGCCAGCCGAGGCAGCCACGACGCTGATTTTAAAAATCATCGCGAAACAGTGTCAGGTTTAAGAATCCCTAGATCACACAAACGACAGACCAAAATTCTTGATCGTAACATCGTCGGAAATATGCAAGAAGCTGGATCAAAATCATCTGAAAAACGCACATATAAAAAACCGCAGCGACAGCGCGGGAATGAAGTTAGAAAATCGAACGTACTGAAATTTCCTATCCTATGGACCGCTCAGACACAACTACAGGTTCATTTTACTACCATTCAGACACCTTACATTATTGTACTTAGTTTTCCCGTCTTTCGAAGAAAGATGAGAAGGAGCTTCAGTGATGTAGAGCTTAGATATTCGGCAATCACCACGTCGGCCCCGAAAATCTGCCACCGGAACAACTGCAGAGAAAGTGTCCTCCTCACCGCAAGCAAGACAGGTGGTGGTGTCGCTTAAGCCCAACACATCTGAATGTTTAGCAAAAGCTTGGTAGCCCGAAAGGACGCCCACAAGCAGCCTACAGTCGATTCTCCTAAGAGATAGAAGGTCTGTCTACATCCACAGCAATCGCACCACCGAATCTTGTGTTCACGAGAAACCCAAGCATCAATGGAAGACATGACTCAAGATGTAGGCAGAAAAAGGTTCGGGTCCTGAGAAAACTTCTTCTGAACCTTGCCTAGCAAGCTCATCCGAGATTTCATTTCCTTTCACCCTTCCGACCAAATTCGGAGAAAGCTTGAGTTTGAGTATTTAGGCTTACAGCATGAATGCCATTATCATATGACTTTTATCTATGCTGAAAACTCAAAAACAATTCGCAATGTAATCAAGACGTGTTTGATTTTATGTTTTCTATAATTTTCTTTATTTTTCGTTTTTCCTTCAAGTTCAGAAGGCCAAAAGTCGATCAACGCTTATAATTCATTTGGGTTTCAAGAAAGCAATAAAATAGCTAAGGTTACCCCAAAACATATCTTAATCATTAAAATAAATCATCTACACTCACCAGTATTGAAGAGATCATCAATGTTTTCCTCATCTTGACGAGCACGTCGTTCCGCTAAAAATACAAAATAGAAAAAATGCATTAATTAAATTTCTTCTTCCTCGAAGGCTCTATGGCGACACATACCTTGCATAAAATGTGTTGTCGGACGTATCTTCTCCATGAATTTGCTAATTTTATTGTCGTTGTGTTGATCTTTGCGCTTTTGTGGCACCGGACCAGGGCAATTCTCATCCAAAACTTTCGAACAAGGACGGTGAATATTTAATTTACAGTCTACAAGTGAAATAAACATTAGTCCCCAGATTACACTTTAGTGAAATGCAAATTCCGTTTTTACCTGTACAATGATAACCTTGTGGGCTAACTCCCCAAATAATTAACTGACAATGATTGCAGTGGGTCACTTCATAGTATTGTCGCAATACTAGCGGATGACCACGTACAGTCATCTGCAACAATAGAATAGATTAATATAGAGATTGGTTCAGAAAGGTTTCCGTAAGATTGACTTACCTTTCGATTCTTGCCCATTAGACGACTTTTAAAGCTCTTCTCTCGGCTGACAAAGTGATGCACCCGATCGATAATACTATTCGGATTCGATCGCGTGATAAATATTCTATGTAAGACCGTAGACAGTGCCGAGCACAGAGCCAACTTTTTTGGATCCTCCACGGGAGCTTCTTTGTCAAGCTCGTCACTAAAAAACAAAAAAAAAAAAAACAGAAAGCATTAGAAAATTTTTTTACGAGCGATTTTCTTTGATTTGTAACTCACATCCAAAACTGCAACATCGGCAGCAGAGTCTCCTCGAATATCCGCTGTTCCTTGTTCTTGTCGCCCTTTGCTTCGTTAAGCTTCGAATCACTTGGACCGTATATCGTGCCAAGACCAGCGGTTCTCTTCTGTTGGAATTCTCTTAGTTGATCACAGATTTTTTCCTTCGCACGTTTCCTACTTTTCCAAAAGACTTTACGAAGAATTTCAACCTTGTCGTATTCACTCTGCAAAACGTTGTCAACTTCACGTGCCAGCGATTCGTCAGCATTAAACCAAACGAGTGGAGCGCGTGGCACCAAAAATGTCGAATGAATTTCATACGCCCACTTGCGCATATCCTTTACGGTGCCCTCTTTGTAGAGCCCCGTAATAAGATAAAACAGTAATGGCGCTGGATCTGAATTGGACAGAACGTAGTTGAAGAAGACAGCTAGATGGGCGACATTTTCTGGCTCAAGGAGTCGTTGCAAATGATTGAATGGACCGTTTTCATCGACGATAAACTCCTGGTCGGATCCATCTTCATCTTCCATCGAGAGGATCTCTTTTTGGATAACATTCGGATGGGGAGCCAAACTTTTAGCCGCGAATATGGAATGTGTTGGACTGCCAGCCACTATTGGATTGCCACTACCGTCGAGCATAAAACCGTTGTCGATTTCCTCGACGCCACCCTGTGATTGTGCCATTGCATGCGAAGCAGAGGTGAGATAAGGCGGTGGCGGTGTGCCTGGTGGGGTGATTTCATTATCCTTCTCGACAAGTTCCCAGGAGCCGGACGTGGATTTATTGTGACGCTCTAAAAGGAAACAACGATGAGTTTTTATTGTTAATGTTTTAGGATGTACACAACGAAAGTTTAAATATAAGGTGGGGAAAATTAGTTAACATCCTTAACTTGTACTTGGAGTGGCGACTACACTTAGGGAGACTAACGAACGATCCTGGAGACAACATTGAAAATCATATGTTAAACAGTAGAGCTTAAATCAAAGCAAAATAAAAATGCTTATATAAGCAATCGGCAGAAACTGCGAGGGGTCAATGAAATAATAGAACGAGCCGGTTTGGATAGGTAGGATAGGTATGAAAGGGTAATCTAAAAAAAAGTTAAATGCTCTCGATTGTGGCCACGTTGGGACTGCAGAATTCTTTTGAATTAAGTTTGATAAAGTCAATCAATGGATTCCCGAAAATTAAGCTTAAAATCACAAGAAATATGGGTCGACCGTTAAAAAGACAGGTACTAACGTGACCAGTTTTTGGGAGGTTCTAGAGAAGGAGTTTTTAATACCACTTTCAAGATCGTAAATAGTAAGCTTAGCGAGAAGGGTACTTTTTTATATTTTAAAAAAAAAAATACGAATGGGATTGATATTTCAAACAATTGACTAGGTTGAGGTTACTCTCTTGACATGTCAAAACTGTCGTAAGTTTTTAACTTTCTCGTATACATTAGTACCTATACTAAAGAGAAAGTTATTGCGATCGTGCGGAAATTTCGAACTAAAACTGAGTATGAGGGATGATATTACGAGTATAGGGAAGACCAAAAAAGTGGGTCCGCCAATGACGTCCGTCGTTCTGTCTGTCTGTCCGGGCACCGTATGGCGAAACGGTTGGACGGATTTACTTCAAAGTTCGTATATAAAATTTTTGGGGTTACATCTCGGTGCATTTTTTGCTTTATCGTTCGAAATAACGGTACCTGCCATACGATTTTTTTTGTGAAAATCACTTATCACTATTTTTCTAGAAAATTGTCCCAAGGATTTTAGTTTTTTTTTTTGAACTAAGGATACTTGAGATGGGGCGAAAAATACTGCATACTTAGATCGAAAACTCGTGAAGTGATCTACAAAACAGATTTGCATAATTGAATTTTTGAAATAATTATTTTTAAATTTTTTTTTCATTTAACGATTTTCTTAAATTTAAATTAAATTCGTTTTTTCAAAAACGGCTCTAACGATTTTGATAATTTGTTGTACTATGAACAATTATTTTAAATGTGTCCAATGTGCGAAATTACATCAAAATCGTAGGTACCGTTTTTGAGAAAATCTAATTTTTCAAAACCTAAAGTGATTTAAATTTGACGCAGTCGTGCACTTTATTTTTCTAGTAGTGCCCCGGAAGGACTTAAAAGCATGTTTTTACATTTTTTAACATAAATATTTTAAGAGATTCTGCAGACTAGAGACAGTTAAATCGTTTGCTTAACAAGCCTGATTCCTTTTGTAAATTGAACCGTCGGCCGACTGCTTATGTTCTACAACGCTAGTGGTCATTACATAAATTCTATCCAGATCAGAAAGGGAAATATTTCTTCCATCGCATGGGAAAGAAGTCTAGACATTTCGCAGCTTTCTTGGCGACGTCGAATATGTGATCATTTCAAAGAAGTTTTTTGTCATTAACGCACATACTGAAGATGAAAAGCCTTCCGGTTTCACCGATGCAAGTGCCATTCATGGATAATGACAGATAATTGTGTCTATAAATTATAATTATTGGTTTAATTAAATTCTACTCGTTTGGTTTTAGCCTACTTGAGTATGCTGTCCAGGTCCAGGTCAAGGTTCAAAAGAGCATAACATACGTTGTCGGTCCAGCTCCACGACCGAAGACGAGGGGCGTAAACTCGGAAACGAATATAAGAAACTAGGGGCACTGTTATCAGCAAAGGAATTGATTGCTTTAGAAGTGACAGATAGGAAAAATGAGAAAGAGATTCGGAGACAAAACAGAAAGAGGGTGGAGCCGTCCGAAACAACTTGAATTGAGCGGTTGGAAAGGTAATTTCTAATCCATTGAAGAAAGGTATCATCGAAATGGCATTTTCGGAAGAATACATTGATGCCAAACTCTGTCAAATGCCTTTAAATTTGTTCCACTTTCTTTTGTATATTTATACTTTGTAGTATTTTTTGCCTCAACTTCTAGTTGTGGGAGAATTTGACACGATTAATATGGTCATTGCAGTTATATCCGGCTCTTTTGAACTCTTTTAACAGTCACAGGCTTTTATAACTATAACAGTCCCCGCAATTGCATCAATTGAGAATATAGAGTGCATAATTTCTTATACAAAGAGAAAACACAAAGTAATTCATACTCATTCTCAGTTCTACAGTCGCTAAGTTAATCCAATATCAATCCAATAACAATAAAGCCTAAAGATATTAAATTTAAAAACCTCGACAAAAAAAATGTACACCAACTCACCCAACTGCCTTTCATGCCGTGGATGCATATTATCCGGTGATGATACCACTCGTCTATGTTTACCAAAATGATTCATATTTTGTGGTGTTTGTCCAAGTGCCTGTAAAATATCATTACAAATTAGATACAACATCGAAAGAAAGTTAAAAAAGAAATCCTCCCAAATAAATTACCCAAAAGCTGAAAAGCATTTCACATCGTATAGAAACTAAAACTTTAAAAAATCAAATATATAAAACCATTCTACAGAAAAACCAAACAAAAACTACAACTTAACCTTGTTATAACCAAGGAATATAGACAAAAAATTAAAAAACAAAATAAAATCATGCAAATCGTTAAAAAAAAATAAAAAAGATACTCCAAATTTGGTGTCCAATTTAAACAAATAATAATAAAGTAAAACTCTCAGTGTTATCCGGATGAAAAAACATGCAATTTCTCCATCAAATTCACTGCTAGTTAGTTAGTTATATACGATATTCCTCCTAAAATATTTTTATATATTGTTGGGCATGTATAAACTGCATTTCAGAAGCGGATATAGTGATTCAAATTCTACAATATAAGATATGTATACCAATTGTACGGGGCATTTGCTAAAAGTGGGTAGTGGTGGTCAACAAGGATTAAAGTGGGGTCTGATTTAGACAAAAAAATAAACATACATTATATGGAAAACGAATTTAATTTAACTTCTGATTGAATGTGTTTAATAAACTCTTTTTTTTTTTAATGTGGAGGAAGTTGGGGAAATGTAAATTAAATAAATAACTAAAAATGTGTTTATAGGTGTAATAAGCAGGGGATTGTGCGGTAGCATTATTAGTGATAATGAAGCTTCTAGTGGTGAGTGATCTAGAAAGTTAACGTGCATTTTTTCATGTGTTAAGTGTTTCATGCTAAGTATTACAGTCTGTACAGTAAATCGTTGGTAAACAGCATATTTGCAGACTAAATGGAAATGAATTACAATTATATTTAATATTCTTTCGAGTAACACAATCTGCGTGTCACATTATTCTTAATATTTAAGGAAACTACTTTATTTTAAATGAAATCTAAGTATATAAATGGATATGAGTGTACACAATATGAGAGAAAGAAACATACAACAGTTTCGGACATCGAAAATATATAGCACGTCATTTTTTTTAAATCAAATAAATAAAAAATAAAATTTCCGAAGAAAGAAAGCCTTCCAACAAGGAACCCATATGCAATATATAATTGAAAGCGGACGATATTGTGTGACAGATTGCTAAAAAGCATTTGAGTAATAAAGTATGATAGGTAAATAAGTGGGGATGCTGTTAAGTGTGTTGACTATGGTTTTAGTTCTCTTCTTGAGAAAACAAAAAATATGTTATAAACATAAGGAAAGGCTACAGTTCGCTTGGGGCGAATAGTATAATACTATACCCATATCCCTATATGCCTCCAATAAAAAGGCGTTCATATGAATTTTATAAGAAAATCTTCAATATTTGAAAAACGTTGTTGATAATTAGGAAAATTCGAAGAACATCATTTTAGTGAAAAAAAAAACCCACAAAAAGTAGGCGTGGCAAAAAACTTTATATAACAAACTTCATAATTTAAGCTTCCTAGCTTAAATTTAGAGGCCTAAAAATGGCGGACATTGTTAAAAAGTCTTAGGTTTTGGTCCTGATCATAAGTATATAAATACTTGTAGGGGTCTACTAAAAACTAATATTCCCTTAGGATAGGGAAAAAAAACATATATAAACTTGATTGACAAAAATTTCACAAGTGTCACACACTCTTTCTCTTTAAATATACAAAATTTAAGTAAGAAGCCCAATATTTCGTCAAAATCATAATTTAAAACATCTAAGGGAACTTAAGCCGTTTTCACGGCGAACAAGATTGATACGACGACAACGGCAAGGTAATATCTAGGTAAAAAAAAATTGTAGTAAACCAGGAATCATTAAACATAGTTGTCAGATTAAGCACAGTAAATAATTTGGATAAATAATGTTGTTTTGTCGAGAAGATAAAGTGCTTCATAAAATACTGAAACTTTTAAAAGATTTAATATGTAAGCCTCTAGATTTATCCTTCACATACACAAACGTGGCGTAGAATACAAATAAAAGGTTTTCTTAAGGCATTGCCATACAATTTAAGTGACGTTACCGCCGCATTGATTAAAGAATTAAGAAAATGGGAATGGGAATTGCATGACAACAAAACCTTTCAGTTGTCCGTGATTGTGTAAACAAGACCATTTGAAAATGAGAAAGAAACGATTTTAAACTAGCTACAATCTGAACAAAGATGCCGTGTTCGCTTAAAGAACAGCATAACAAAGAAAAGGGGTAAGGTCTGGTTGTCTTAGCGGTTGGTGTCCAAGCCAATCAAAAAAGGAAAGTTTATAAAGACAAAGGTTTTATAAAGATTCGACTAGATTGTGTTGTAAAATGCTGTTGTTTTTTTTTTCTGTACAAACATTAAAAATATGAGCCACATATGACATTAACTCTCATAAAGAGACTCTGACTCAGGCAGTACGACAAGCTCAAATGGATATTAGAGGATTCAAATTTCAACAAAACTTTTGGAAGAATGTTAACAGAGGCTTTATTCTAATGAGCCTTTATGGGCAGGTTTTTTATTAAAAGATTTAAAAGTACGGCAGATTAAATTAAGATTCCATTCTGAAATAAATTTGTAGTGTATTCAAGTACTTTGATTTGGACCTTTCATAAGGCATTTGGGCCCTGTTAAGAAGCTAGAACTAGAATAGAAAAGCTAGAGCATAAGCACAGAAAGGAAAATGACGCACATCAATGATGGTTTACCAACAAATTGATTTTCAATCGCTGAACCAAGTACTAAAAATCAAATACAGTAGCTATTTACTTTACGAACCCTGTGAGACTAATTTAAAACAATAAACAATTTGTTACATCCTCATAAAATAATTTCGCCTGTTCACCACTAATTTAAAATTGCATCTACACAAGCCTAAATTATATACAAAAGCCAATTAGTGTTTTACAAAATACTTATTATTATTAGTTTTGTTAGTAAATATTTAATTTGCTTAAAGCTTAAATGTTATGTTTTTAGTATGATAGGCTTTTTGTAAGCTACCTACCATGTTCTCGATAATTATATTAATTATAGATTGTATGTGAGTGTGCATGTGTTAATATAGCGAGTGCATTACTCTTACGTTTTACTTTTACTACCAATAAATATATATATTACAAAATCTCCTTATTTCCCATTACACACTCAATTTAAATCTAGAAACTCTCGAACTCCAGAGAAGTAGTAGTAGTAGTAGTAGTAGGATCTCTACTTACAGCGGAGGAACCGGAACCATGTAACGAAGGCGGCGGCAACGGTGGGGCCGATCCATGATGTTGCATTTGGTGTTGCATCTGCTGATGCTGTTGCAGTTGTTGAACGATATTAGGCCGTTGCGAAAGTGGAAAAGCCGCCGACATATTGTCTCTTACTGGTGTGCAGGTGGTCACCAAAGGGTAGTTCATTAAAGTCTCAATACTATTCGGTGGCGGTCTGCCACCAAAGCTATTGCTACTACCATGTTTCTTGCTAGCGTTCATTAGATTTTGCGTTTCTTCCATCATGCCCGGTTGTCGTGGTGGCAACGGTGGCGGAATACAGAGTTCCTCATCGCCATCCTCCCCATTGCCAGTTCCTTTCTCCATTTGTAGGAACATTTGGGTGCTCATCTTGGGATCGGAGAGGGCTTTGGTCTTTGTCTTGGGACGCTTCTTACCCGACACCGGAACACCGGATGGTTTCTGTGTAGGGGCTGCAGCGCTCCCAGCGCTAGATGGTGTTGTGGCGACTTGCGTTGGAGACCCCCGTTGTGCGTTTGGTGATGCCATAGTTGAGTGATCCAAATCCGATATTGGGACATTGCGACGCCAATCCATATTTGCCGATTCGAGAAGCAAATTCCGTGGAGGATTCCTCTGTGGCAGCGGTGGCGGGATGTCTTCCTTCAGGTTCTTTGTACTGCCAGAGAACTTATTCTTCTTCGGAACAGAGGATTTCGGTGTCACCGTATTGTCCTTGTGGTGCTTCTGTGAGGACTGCTGATGCAGATGATGAGGCGAGGGATAGAACTGCTGCTGGGGTGAACCTTTTTGTTGATGCAGCGACTGTGACATTGAATGTGAGAGCAAAGGACTTGGGGTGTTGGTCGAGGACGCAGACAGAAAGTCGGTTGTATTGCTCAGAGGTGATGTGATTTCTTTGTCGGGCTTCTTGCGAGTTCCCAAGCTAAGAGAGGACAAGGAGCGTGGTAAAAGCGAAAGGAATGGTGTGCCCGACTGAGAAGCTTGTGGTGTCGTCGCGGGATGATGGAAATGATGAAGGTTTGTGGGAGGATTAACTTGATGCGGGGAATAATGCTGCTGAAGGATCTGAGTCGGAGAAAGTACCGACGCTGAAGAGGCCGCATTTTGGAATTTCATTCCTGTTGGTGATTCCTGTTTGGATTGAAGGAAGGTTGGTTTTTTTGTTTGCTTTGAATTAGATTAAGCCTATTTTCGTTTTTATATTTTTTTCTTGTTTGTGTTTTGAGACGACCGACGCCATCTGTCACTCGTGTTGGTTAGAAAATTAAGTTTGTTTTTTACTCAACGGTTATTTCGTGCTAAACTTGGTGTTAAATTTAGTTTGCTGTTAAAATATGTAATTGCCTGCTTTTGTTTTTAACTAACGAATCGGGTTAAGCGACTTTTGTAAGTGTGTATTTGTGTTGTGTGTGTTTTTCGTTTGTAGGAATGTATGTGTCACAAATGAATGAAAGTAAGATTGTCGCAAAACATTTGTTAAATTGCGATCTCATTCGATGGGTGTGAACATTAATTTTAATTAAATAAAAATAAATAGAGAAGGATTCAGAAATGATTGCGGTTTTGGGTTTTTACAAATGATAAACCGATACCTAGTACCATCTAAATATGGAACGAAATTTAGCTAAATGCGTGTGTACCTACTAAGAAATAAATGTTTTGTAAATGTTTTGAAATGAAATTTTGATTTGATAGCTGAACTAAACGACAGGCACTTGGTTAAGTGGACAAAACACAACGGAATTAATTAAAAATGAAAGCTGTAACTATTTATGAGTAGTTTATAAATTTTAATAGGGTTGGAATAAATATTTGCAGGGGCTATGTATATACCTAAAGATCTGAAAAGGTTTTTTTTTTTTATACTTAGAAGTTATGTTCATCGTCTACAATTTATTATTTGATTGGACATCCTTTCTTGTACTACGTGGGGTATTCACTTCTTGATCAAAATGTTCTCGATCCAAATGTTCTTGTTATACTAAGTGCCAAATTGGAAATTATCTGTAAAACTAATAAACCTACTATTAAAAGGATTCGTTTCCTCTAGCTTGTTAAGTTCTTAGGTGAGGAACGAATACGTGATCAACTTGGTAAGACTCCCTGATTATGTTAGTACACTCCACGCCCTAGTCATAGCTTATGGCTTTGGTGTTTGTTATAGCAATACCACTGAATGATATTTATATTTCGGATTTTTATGCCTTTTTTTATTTTATTTTATTTACATTTTATGCTCCAAAATAAGCAATGACTAAGACTAATATTTAGATTCGACTTCACTCAAATACTTTAACTTCCAAGTTGAATTCTCAGTAAATTTGTATTTTGGGTTAACTATTACCAAAAGCTTTCAAAAGGCCTGAAGTGGAGTGCATTCAATCTGTTTAAGTCATTTGACCGATTGAAAAATTTATATTGACTGAGTTGACTGGTAAAGTAAAATCTAAATCAAAAGATTTCAATCGAGAAACGTGCCAATTTTTTTAAATTTCGAAAATACGAATAAAATATATGCATTTAAAATTAAATATTATATACTTATATAGAGTAGAATTTGCAAGAAATATAACTCTAAGAAGTCAGAAAATATATATGAATTTTCAGGGAAATCCGAGTTTTTTTCTATATTTATTGATAGAAAGTCAGATGCAATAGCAACAATTACATTGTCGCGAAAAAATTACATCTCTTCCGTTGAAGAATGCATTACTCTATTGTTCCAGGACAGAAGGACATTGCAAACAAGAGGCGAGTCAGAAGCGGAGATAGTATCTACTTTGACTTTGTGATGTTATCGAAGGACAACATTATCCAAGGCCATCTGACATGTCCTAGATTCTCAGAGAACACTCGAATTGAGAAATTGAAAAAAAAAACAAAGCTGCATCTAAAATCTGGAATATTTCTTTTTATGTCATTACCTAAGCTCAAAGCAAATTTAAGCTCGCAACTAGAGCCATTTATACAAAGACGATAACTGGAGACTTATTGGTTGAGGCCCAATTCCACCTTGAGCTGTAGTGTCGCTTAAGCTGTTAATCGTAAGGTGCAACCACTTTAACTTAGAGTACTTTTCTAAAAATGTAGTACTTTCAAAGTTTGTAGTTTTGAATTTACCAACGCTGTTAGACACCATCATACTACAGAGAAAAGTGACACTCCAAATGTTCTAGGCAACTAAGTCCTAGAGAAAAGCTGAAAAGTAACATTCAACAGTTGAGGGGATATCAGCATTACCAATACTATTTGCAATGAGTAAGAGGGAAACTGATTAAATAACGGAATAACAAATTTAACAACATATCAATCCGATACTAGACGTCAAATAAAGTCAAAGACGTCAAATAAATTTAAAACGAAAATGGTATTTAAGACAACAGCGTTTTCCGGTGTCAGCCAAATTTAAGTCTATTTCTCTATATTTATGTATATATACAGAGGCTAGAGTCTTGTTTAGGTTATGCTTTTATAACCGCTGACTGGCAGTTTATGATTTAAGAGGCTTTGATCTTCTGTTGGCAGCGAAATGTGCACTATGAGCACTTTATTTCTCAAGCCTAGAATAACTCATGAGTCACGAAGTTTAATGTCGCGGACACTCGGTCACGTCAATGCAACCAAGCTCGTACATCAGGCCATAGTATATCTACACAGCGTATTAGTAAAAGTTCCATTGTGATGGGTAAGCTTGCACAAAAGTTTGTGAAGTTTAAATTCGTATAAGGTATTGTTCGATAGAAACAGATGATGAACACTACTTGTGAAAAAGCAAACTTACGATGCATCCGTGTATGCATGTGCCGACATAGAAGAGAGCATTGGCTTGCTTTTAGAAAGAGAGCAACTCGAAATAGCAATAAACTAAATAGTGAGTTTTATCAGCAATAACAACTGCAAAAGCTAAGTTCTATATTTTTGAGATGGACTTTCAGGTTAGTTAGTAATTTTCCTCATTTAAAATTATTTCCAAAGCCTAGGTAGGTTGGCTATCTATATATCTATCTAATTACTGAAGACATAAATCCGTAAAAGCGTACCTTACACTACTGACAGATTTTTTACAACATTGTTTCCTATTATTTCCACTCAAACAATTCAAAGCCTATATAAACTAATTTTCCGCTCTGCAATTGAATTAAAGATATTTTTATATGAATTTGTTACACAAATAACAAAAAAAAAAAACTCAAAAAGTAAACAAAAAAAAATATAAATAAAATCAACTAATAACTGCTGAGAAAAAAAACAACTCGGTTATATAAGAAAAAATATCAACGATTTCAACAATTAATATACAAGTGTATGATATCATCATTAGATTTTGTTATTTTTCTTTTTTTGCTACAAAAGTGGGTTTGGGTGCCATAAACTGAAGAGAGATGTATAGAATATGTATTGACAAATTTACAATCGAACTAAATCGATCAGTTCATAACATTAATTCAAATAATGCACTTGCAATTCTATACATCAATCACAATTTTATTATATCACCCATTATTCTCCAATATTGAGATGTGCTACTAATGTGTAAATTTCGATTTCATACCTCGCCTCCGACTTGACGCAACTGTTCCTTTAATTTTCGTATATTTGTCTCTGAAGTTTTGTAGCTCGGATTGTTGGAATCACCTTTTAGACGTTCGAGGTTTTTCTTTTCCTGCTCGAGCATTAGTTGCAGAGTTTTGATTTTATACGATTCCATTTCTCTTCGTTTGGCATTCTAGAAAAAAAAACCAAACAAAAAGATGATTAATATTTATTTAGAATTTATATGTCTAACTTTAGTTACGTCAACTGGTTGTGGTCCCGTTATGGAAGCTGTACGATCACGGGCCGATAGAATCGGAGTTGCCGGCCCAAGACCCACCGAACTGGGTCGCTGCATTTTTTGACTTCTTTTAACCGCCAGATCGACAACAACGTGAGCTGTAATGATGAGAAATTTTAAATATGTATAAATCAGTATAAACCAAATTAGGAACATCCTAAATTGATCCAAGTTATTGTTTAAGTTTGATGGATTCGCATATTTTAGCATTCTAAATATTTTACTACTTTTGAACAGACCAAAATTAGTCTGGCATTATTAAAGGCTACCTTTATATCAAGAAAAACTTGAAGAGCAAATTCCCTCATGATAAAGGCTTGAGATAGGCATATAAGCCTTAAGTAGTTTCTCAACGTTTTTAGTAGGACGGAAGAGAAACATATGAGTCTAAAGTCATATACTGTCACTTGGCCTTTTCCAACTAAAATTGAGTTATTTCAATTAAATTGAACCATTTGTGAATTGCCGTTAAATTTTCAAACGACTCCCAGACCAGAGCTGTCGAAAGTACTACAATAGCAGTATTATACTGCGATTTTATCATCCAATACTGCCTACTCCCCAAATAGCAAATAATGCGAATTAGAGAAAACCCTAAACACAATTCTTGTCATTGCGGCCATTTGGGTAGAAGGATTAAGAATTTTTTAGTATTATTTGTTGACACCAGCGAAGCATTTTAAGGGCCTTGCGGTGCCGGCAAGCCATTTAAAAATGTCAATTTAACATATAGATTAGGCCCTGGTTGCGATATGGTTGTATCTAAATTTAAATTAAAAAAAATATCCTCTCATTCTTAAAGAGTACTGGGACTACTTTCAGATCAGTTGTCCTCGTTTATCTTAACGTAACTCGATACATATGCTTCCTGTGCAAGCATTTTAAGAAAGTAAATTAATCCCCAATATAATCTGGTAAGAAAATCTCCAAATTAATTATGATAGGCAAACAGAATATTCTCCTTCCTTCAATATTCTTTTCTCCATTTAAACGACGAGTTTTTTATCAGAATTATAGAGATCACAAACCTCCCACTTTAATGCATTCCTACTCGTCCAACTGTGGGGTCCGCCGGTTCGACCTCAAAAGATATCTGCAGGCATCCCAATTTTGGATCACTTCATCATCGAGGCCAATCAAATGCTGGTGTTTCTGTATTTTTGTGATCCAGGAGTTTTTTGGCCTGCCTCTTTTTACGATGCAAGTGAACGTGTTTGCCATTGCCTTTTTGACGGGGTTCGTAGGATTCCTCCTTTGAACATGACAATACCAACTAAGTCGGTCGTGCTCCAATTTTTTCGAGATGGCTTGTGTCAGAGAATGGCCAGTACAGATACTCTATCTTTTTTGACTAATATGATAACCATTTCCCTCGAAAACATCTATCCAAACATCAGGTGCTCGTTGCAGGGAAGTCTGATCATCACTTATGAGGGCTTCATCGTCAGCAAAGAATAACTGATGCACTTTAGGGTCCGCCAACTTTTCCCCCAAGCAGAAAATCTAGGACTGTAATAAAGAGCAAAGGACTTAAGACACTTCCCTTCTTTAATATAACAGAAAAAGATCTGAAAATGATCCAAGAGTACAAAACTTGCATAGAAAATATTTCGCTTTGAATCGTCGTTAAAATGTAAAAAGCTCTCTTCTCTTTTGTGCTAAATAAACGAGTCTATACAAAAAAACCGAGTCCAATGTGTAAGTAAACAAATTTAGGTATGAGCACTCAAAATGATTAAATAAAAAATAATTCGACGTAATTGCAAAATCACGTTAGAACTTATACGACCATGAGGCTGCCTAATCGCACTATTTGTACGAACATTTTACAATACGATTTTTACAAAACTATAGGCTTATTTTTTTGATTAGCGTATATAATAATGCACAAAAGAGCTCACCGATATCTATGAAATCTAGTGACACTTAAACTGTCAGTTGTTTTGTTAGATTTTTAGATGTTTACAATACATTGTAAAAAATGAATAATAAAATTTTATTAATATTCAAACCAATATTTATTTTTGTCGATAATATCACGTTTCTTAAGAATTCATCTCAAAAGTTCACCGAAAACGTAGGAAATTAGCGGCAATAAATTATACCCGCTAATATTAGCTTATATAGGCTAAGTTTTGTATTGTATTAACAAGCAAATAAAAAATACCAAAAAAAACACGCCTTATGTATATCCATGATAAGTTACTGAAAAGACGAGATTTATGCCGAAATGAACATAAAGCTAGAAAGCTTAAATTAATAATCTCTAGCTCCACTAATTGCATTTAAATACTAAGCCAGAGGTCTTCCTTGGCTGCCCCATCTCCTGCGTAAGTACGTCCAAGAGTTGTCATAAGACAAAATTGGCGTCCAAAATCAGCGTATTCGGATGGTTGCCAACATTATGGATGCATTTTTTGTTCACTATAAAGTGGTCGCACTTTTTTGGTTATAACATAAGATTCCAATCCTGTGGTGCCATTGCCGGCTATTTTGTTACTTTAAATCTTGTCGATAGCCTTGAGCATCGCACGAGATCACACAACTTCAGTATCTTTCATACTACATAACAGTTCTAGAACAATATATATATATATTTTCGGATATCCAGCGCTTAAAGGTCTACGACGACCAATAATCTATGTAACTTCCTCGTAAACTGCGAATTCTACTCGTAGTGGAATTACTTTTAACCACCCAATTTGCAATGAAACCTTTGGGGCGACTGCGATTGGTAGCCAAAAAGCGTATGGGGAAAATTAGAAAAGAGGAAACATGAAGCTAAGTATACGCAAAATACGCTACGGTGATGGAATAGAATAAAAGGATTTACTTTGATTGTATTGGATAGTTCCTATTGAATCACTTCTTAACAGGTGTGCGTGTGGGTAATAGCTTCCGAATTATTTCACGCAACTTAATAATTCGTTTAATAAAATCAACTTCTAATCGACTGTATTACAAAACAACGAGGAAGACACTGAAAGAGAATTGAAAATTACAACAAAATGAATACGAAAGCTTAAGTCAATAAGAATTAATTCCACCATAAGGCCAAACACAATAACTTGCCCTCAATTAAAAGTGTATTTAGATGCCGCAAATTGTTTTAATCACGTGCGGTATTAATTTCAAGCACTAGAGACTGTGTTCAGCGATGAAGTCGTAGGTGGTCTGTTGGACTTTGAACTCTCTGAGAAGGACAATGATTACTGAAGGTTTTGGAAAAACAAAACTGCTGTTACAATAAAATATACAGCTCTGTTAACTCAACAAAGATATACGATAACGACGGCTTTATGTAATAGCGTTCCACCGCTTAACTAAAGAAAACCACCGTCGATTTTTCAGGATAAATAAACAAATCCATAAGACATGGCAGTGGCAGTGGCTTCGCATCAAAACTAGGCGTCACTTTGTCTACGGAAGGAACCTTAAAGAAGACTCTACTCACTTATGTATATCTTCTCCTCTACATCGGACAAATCATGTGCCTCATCCATTATGCGTTTGAGCGAAATTTATTTATGCAGAAATGACGTAGGACTATGTAAAATAAACTATGACTAATATATTGTCTTTACAAGTTTGTTAGCATTTCTTTCAACCGGATTTCGTGATAATTAAAAAACAGCCACGCCTTGATTAAACTGAATCTTTTTGCTTTCAAAACACAAACACACAGTTCCGTCCACAACCCCTAAAACGAATTAACGACCGATCACATTACTTTCAATTGAAAACTGAAATTCGAAACGCTTATTGTCTGTCATGAAGGCCTTCATACATGTTCACCTGTCTCGCTGGATACGATATGATCATCATCGCATCATCATCACCACCATCGTCGTTGTTGTCGTCGTCGCTCCATGAAATCATAGAGAGTCAGAGTAATCGGATTAATCATTCGCCATAAGCGAAAATCAAACACTTCTCCCCATACACACCATACACACAAGACAAAACATTAGCCGCCATCAGGCAAGTTAATTATTTATTCAATAACATTCGCAAGAGAGTGACAATTTGCAGTCTCTTCCTCACTTTTGGCATAGTCAAGTTATTTGATCTCACAGAAACTCGGTGAACATCCGGCGAATGTTCATTGTTTTGCGTCTCAAATGTCAGAAAATCTGATTAACTATATTCACAGTCACTTCATAGAATTTGACCTACTATGTTTGTACTTACATTTAATTAAGCTTACAACAGTTGTGTGTTTTTCCGATCGCACTTCTTGACCGTTGACCTGGAAAAAAAATATAAATTTGTTTTAATTGTTATTTGCACGATCAATGTCGTAAGACTAACCTTCAATATCATATCACCGGCTACTAAACCGGCAACTTGAGCAGCTCCACCTGGTTTAACACTTTCCACATACACTGGATTATCGCCAGACACCTGAAAATAAAAAACATTAAAAAAATAAGTTTTTGCTAATTGTAAGGAAAATATTGTGTGTTAAAAGGGGAGTTCCCATTTGGGCTACCAACAGCGGTTATGGGAAATATTTAACTTCGATTCACTGATAAAAAAAATGGCGTAATGTTTTTTTTTTAAAAAACAAAACGCGATGTTTCATGCATGACTTATGTGGTAGGTTCTGTGGGAATTTTAAGTCGTAGAGCTGTCTAAAATTAATGGTTCAACAAGAACATTTTAGATGTTCTAACCCAGTTGTGTTAGAAACTTGCAGCATTATGCCCAAAACACATGTGCAGAATTTTTCTTACAGTGGAAATAGAACACACACGTTTAAATGGGTGGGAACATATGTATGTAAATTCAGCATGCGTTGCAGTACTGCAAGTTGTCTCTATTTCTAAATCGACTGCAACCTACAATGCGACCAGAATATTTGGCATCATTGTGTTTTGACGTTTATTTGAAATATTTTTGTTTTATGACAACAACATTTTTGTTTTGCAGCACAATGGAGGAAAAGTACTTTGGAAAATGATATATTATTATATGATTGGAAAACAGATAGCAACAAAATAATTTTCCGGATTTTATGATATTTTACAATACAATTTTATAAACAAAAATTAAAATCAAAATTTTACAAAGAATCACAACACTTATCAAAAGAATGACGTTTACGTATTTGTGACAGATCCCACTGCAATTACATCAAACCAAATTTCTGTTCATGTGTCTTGCTTGCTGAACTGCTAGCTTCACTGCATCCAGAATTTCTGCACATGTATTAGGCTGTCATTTTTATAGTTTTGTTTGTTTTAAAGAAATTTCATCATTTTACTCGCAAGCAACAAAATGCTTTTGGTATCTAAAAATTTCAACGACCGTCTCTTATCAACTATTAGAAGTTTGGATACTCCCTGGCTGTTTCACATAAAAATGCACGCACAAGTTGGACGGAATTTAAAAGCGGGACTTTGTAATGCGAAAAATATTAAACGTTTTCGTTTGCAAAATCAAATTCTTTGGGATCAGGTAGCTTTACTTCTTTTGTCAAATAAAAATTTACTTTTAAAATTATGTACTTCCAAACACTGTGGTAAAACTAAATTACAGATATACGAGCCAAACGTAAAAAAATGAAAGAATTCCCTTGTGACTCTAATTACTGCTCAGCTCAGCTTTAGACTAGAATGGACTAGTCTTTGTTTATGACTTACATGTGAAGTTTTTTGGGAATTGTAGAGACCCGTTTAGATACAAAAGTTACCATCTCAAAAGTCTAAATTCTTGGAATTCATTGAAGATTCAATCGCAAAGAATTCTCAACCGTATATTTGTAAAGACTATTTAGTCACATTGTAGATGACTATTTCTATAGCTTTTCTGCAGCTTCTATAGTAGTTGGAATGAGCAGCATGGACTCTCATCACTTCGCGAATATGTTTTCAGTTAACTCCGATTTGGCCTGATTTAAGGGGTTACATGGGTTTCACAGCTTCAAAAACTCGATTTTTTTATTGTCCTATTAATTTCGACAACATCTCGAGAATATTATCCTAAATTTTGAAGTTATTCTGAATATAAATTTCGCAGCTACAGCCTTGGGAAAGTGCGCACTCAATTGAATCAGGAGATTTATTTGAGGTTATCCAAACTTTAAATGCGTTTTTCTCGAAACTGTGTTTTCAAAGTCGGTTTGTCAAAGGTTTTCGAAAACCACTCAACCGATCTTGATGAAATTTTACACAGGTCTTCGGGATACAATTCACGAGGACTAGGAAGAAGGATTTTTTTTTCAATCACAACTATTTTAAAAAAAATGTTGAGCAAATTTTACCAAAATTAGCATTTTTTTTTGTAAAAATTCAATTTTCACTTTTTTTCCCCTTCGCCCTAGTTATGAACTTAACTAAATGACAATTTTTTTTCACTTCTGATGATCTTGTCACGAGTTCTACTGTGAACGCGGACGCAACTTTTTTCCTAGGGATCACCGGAAATGAAGTCACAATGACGGAGTTTTGAATATTTTCCAAATGAAGTTAAGATTTTTTAACGTAAATATATAAAAGAGATGAACATTCTAGTTTGATATCACAAACATTTATTTGTATTAATATTATCTGTCTGAATAGTTGAAATCGTTATTAGTATCAACGATTTGTAGTGTCGGTTGTTCCTTATTTTGTTACTTACAAAATTTATTTCAAAAGAAGCGAACTTCATTCGAGAGTAATAGAAAATGCCTGAGTTCTTAAAACTTTTTTTTATAGATTTTAAGTATACTTCAAGTATAAGTATAAAAAGAAGAACGTCAATTTCGTCAACCCAACCTATAAAATAAAAAGTTTGAGCGGCAATGGGCTGATTTCGAAACCCTTTCGTGACTTTTATCTTAAAGTTGAAGCCTCTCAAAATCAGTGGCAAACGGAAACTGAATAATGCACAATACGCAGCTAAATTTTCAAATGTCATTTCGGTTTTTCGGCCCGTCCAGAATGTCGAAGAATTGTGTAAATTAAAATCGTAAAAGCAAAAATTTCCATACTAGAAAAAAGATAACTATTCTTATAACGGAATTGAACAGTGAATCCAACTCATTATAAGTCTAATGACAGTCCCGATTAGAGGGGTTGTAAATAAAATTGTAAATTTCACTTTAATTAAATTGAATTTAGATTTAAAGCTGGTTATATCCATTATAATGTACTCCGTTCAATTGTTCAATACTTTAATCATAATTATATAGCCAGACAAGAAGGGGATGCGTTTCTATTTAAGTGGCGACGCGACGGTGTAGTCGAGGTTAGTGTGTCGACCTGTGACTAAGGACGTGCAGGTTCAATTCCCAACAGAGAAAAACGATGCACGAAACCTATTACGAAACCTAGACTCACAGAATCTAGTTTCTACAACTACTGCACTAAAAGGAGTATTTCTGTTTGAAGCAGGCCATTCCCGAGTCGAGTGCTTCTAAGATATGGATTTCCTTTTTTATGACATTTTTCTACATAAACAGAGGATTTATGAAGAATTACAATTGTCTTATCTTCATGCAATCACTAACGATTCATCAACGTTGTTGAGTTTAGAGACCTAACTATTGATGAAGACAGACTTTATCTCTAGGACTTTTGCCTAAAAGCTCCTACTCCACAGTCCATTTTAAAACCGTCAATGAAGTTAGTTCCGGATGGGAACTCTAAAGAGAACGATTTTAAGAAGTTGAGTTTGGGTGTATTTGCTTCTCCAAAGAGCTACCTAATCAAATTTTATGATTATTAATTCCGTTCTTCATATGCCAAATATTTGATAAGTGACTTCCGTACGATGAAAGCGCATTCTTGAACATAATGCATTTTGGCCTTATGCTTTCCATATCCTGAAGTATTAAATCACCCATTGGTTATTGTTTTTTTGTTCGGCACTTTGCACATTTTACTTATGCCAAGTGTGTGTGTGTTTGTACTCCATTAAAATTTATTCCCCAATTAATGAGTATATTTTTAAGTAAGCTACGTAAATACCACTTTACGTTGCGATATTCCCTCGCAAAATGCTTACATTTGGCGTAATCTAAACAAATCTCTTAATTTAATGAATGAATTTTCAATTTCCAAATGCAAATACAATTTCGTTTAATCGAAAAAGAGAAATTCCCAACAAACCAAATTGCAAACTAGTATACTTACGTATACTAGTGTAGGCACCTTGTACAATTTTTACCAAATGCTAACTATGGCATCGGTCCAATTAAAAAAGAAAAGACCATGCGAGCGACATTATGATTTTTGTGTGACTGGAAGGATTTTGTTTTTCATTTAGCGCGAGGGGTGGGACATACGAGCCACATAAAAATGTCCGAAGTTCAATGTTTACATGGCACGCGGCCATATTTCTAATAATCATAATAGTAGATATGTCTGGTGTTGTTAGTTTGATTTTTATTTATTCATATTTTCCCACAAACCCCTAATTTAACATCAAAGAAACTTTTAATTTCTCCGATGGCTCAGCTGGGCCGTAGCTGCTTTGTCTCTAGGTCTTTGTGTGTGGTACATATCGGCGTTGTCGTCTATTAAGCGGCAGCACAAAAATTAAAAGCAAACTAAACAAAGTGTACATGGACATAGATAAGATAACGAAACGAAGCGATTTCTCGTACTTGTACATACAACGAATGCGGAAAGGCATATGCTGTGCATGCTGCTGCCCATGTGAATTTTTTATTTGTATCGCAAAGATACATATACTTAAGGGGGAGAAATTTATGAATAATGTGATAAAAAAAGCTTTTTGTTTGCCAATATGTATGTTCATATGGGCAAAAAGCAAGAGGGCTGCTGCGAACTAACTACGTATGGCAAAACTGACATATTACTCTGCCGGATATGTCTCTATAGATAGTGTGCATTAAATAGTTTTTTTTTTCTATTCTTCAAAAGAAAGACTAATAAACGTGGGCTTAGCTTAGATACAATTTGATATAAATGATTTTATTAATTAGCACATGTCAATGGAGTCTATTTTTAAATTATTACCTACGGTTGTGTTTATAAATAAACTTAAGTTGGTGTTTTTGGAACGAAAAACGGCTTTGGTTAGATTGAAAATATCTTTGGTTGATTTACCCCTAACTAATCTTATCAGACGGGCGTGTTATTTGACGAAATCGGGCGTCTTATACCGAGCCCATCGCTATTCCCTGAGAATCAAATATAAAATCCGCAGCTTTTGGGGATTCCCCTCAATAGCTGGTGGTTTATTAATTTTATTTGAGAACAGTACAAGTTCAGTCTGTTGAGAGTTGACCCAAGACCATAAGGGTTTGGTTATTACAAGTAGTCCGTAGTGAGTTTTCTAACAATTTCCTTATGGTTGATCAAAATTT
Source organism: Ferdinandea cuprea (assembly GCA_963576555.1). Taxonomy (NCBI): domain Eukaryota; kingdom Metazoa; phylum Arthropoda; class Insecta; order Diptera; family Syrphidae; genus Ferdinandea; species Ferdinandea cuprea. The sequence continues at coordinate 60,135,285 of OY754958.1, forward strand.
GCTTGGCACAAGCCCGATATAATCATTTGCGTAAGCAATTAACTTAACCATAGATATTTCATTGAAGACGAGGACCCATAGGAGTAGAGAGGTGACAACTCCTCTCCAGTAAGCATTCAAAATATTGCGACATAGCACGTTCTCTTATTGATATAGATGGATGAAGATATAGCATAAAGTTAGAGCAATAGCTAACAAACGCCCAAGTTACAATCGCACAAGGCCAAAAAATGGATAATCGCCCAAGAATATGAGCCAATTATTTATAATTGGACGATCCCAAAAGAAACGAATAAAAGCCCAAGAAATTATGAACTTTTACCCAAAATTGAAATGAACAATCAATCGCCCAAATATTTTCAAAACGGAATCGCCGGAAATCCGAAAATGAACAATCGTCCAAAACCATTTTTTGGGGTGGACAAGTTTATCTTTTTTTGTTTGTTCGCCTCATTGTATTTGGATCTATTTCTCGCGCTAGCTCTTCTTCGCCGGTAAAGATATCGCGACGAACTGGACTGATTGTTTTAACTTCAGCCTCTTTTTTGATCTGAGATTCCCTAAGCGATTTGTTCTCGGCTTTGAGTTGATCGATTTCGCTCTTGGTAAAGTTTTTTTCGATTTTACTAAGCTTAATGCAGAGTTCATTATTTACCTCCTCGAAGCTTTTACATTTCTTTGGGTCTCGGGTTATATAATAAATTGCTCTCCCCAGAATCTGTAGTGCCTGCCTCCGAAGAGTGTGGATTTTTCAGTAAAACTGAGCTGCCACCTGGATTATTAAATCTTTTTGTTTTGTCCATTGCATAGTTTGTACACGCTACAACTCGGTATGCGAAGGGTGGATTTTAGTCGCCTCTTATGACAGGCATGCCTACCTCGGGTATATTCTACTCCTACCCGAAGGGGGCAAGTTTAAGCCAATAAAAAAATAAATAGTTTTAGCTTTGGAATATAGTTATGAAAGCCCCAGGTACTGTTGCCTTCGAGGTTGCCATAGACGCATACCCGAGCGGAGCAACGAAGTTGCGTGAGCGATACCTGTGCAACAACAGTACCCGTAGGACTGCTACTCGGGATTAAGGGATTTCAACCCACTTTTCGTTGCGCCGCTCGGGGTATTTGTTTTTCATCTGTCTAATTCTGAGTAATGCCGTGCGTTGACATTAAGTCCCTTTATTCGTATCTCATCCCGCCCAAATCCAACAGTGGCCCGAAGCGAGGGTTACTTCCACTGTTCCATTCTTTATGCATTCGATTGTAACTTGAGCGAATGTTCGTACAGCAATATTTGTCATGTTTATCGGAAGAAAATTCACAACCACAATCGAATTCGAAATAAATAAGTCAAACAGTCTTACTACACCAAAACAATATTTAATGTGCATAAATTGAGCAATAGTTAAAATTCAATGAAAATTTTCGATCACTGATACTTCGTTTGGGCTGAATAAAATCAAAAAAAAATGTTATCGGCTCACCGATCTAAAATTTTCGTCAAGTTTATACGGTAGTCATTACGTGTCATCGCATAAAAGGTATGAATAGATGATATCATTGCCATTGATGACATTGGAAAAGTAATGTTCCTAAGTCTGATCCCCCATTCTCTATACACGTAAGCACTTTTAGTATGAATAGTTCCGCTGGTATGCTCCCAGCTAAACGCCTTAAAATTGCATTAAATTGAAAGTACAAGATAAGAAATAATCTAATAATCGAATGGAGGTATTTATAGTGAGTATGATTTAGAAACTATTATAAAGACTTGCGGCCGGTCCTCAAAAGCGTGAAAGCAAAAATGCCGCAGACTTCCCAGAGACATTCGGTCGAACTAGTTTGGTCTTTCTGCAGCCTGGAAAATCGTGCAATCGAATATTGTGCCTATTAAGACCCAGTCATCAAAGGAGGCCCTTACTAGAGATGCCATCAGACCATGTTGCGTTGGGTTCTGATAAAACTTCTCCCGTTCGTCAGAGATCTAATTTTCGTGATTCCAACGGGGACTTAGAGTGTTCAGTCTTCCGACTAAATTCAAAAAGTTCATAAGTTGGAGCACTGACTTAGAAAAATTGAACAAGACCTTGGCTGTCACGTGACCTGGCTGTCACTACATACACAAATACTTCGACCTATCTACCTGTTCTTCACAATATAATGCAAAGCGGTTCACATTTAGCTTGGGCCAATTCTATTTTTTTGCTGGATATGTTTATGCCACTTGTCACCACCAAATTTCTGTTCTTTCCAGGTGACAATTTTAGCCTTAGCCATTTTTAAGTACTCTCACTGTTACATGCTTTCAAGTTCCACTGTATGTCAACAACACCAACTATAGCATAGAATGTTTTGCTTTCTTGCGTGCTCTTTGACCTTCATGGGAAATTTCGCTAATCTGCACTTCTTTCTATATATAATTCAAATTATCAGCGCAAAATTATACGAATTTCAATGTAATGACAATGATACAAGAATGTGGTAGTACTTAAGGAGACCTTGGCCAGCCATTTGAAAAAAAAAACGCAAAACTTAAAAACGCGACCAAAACAAAATGAAAAAAAACTTTTCCCACATCATGTAGACACCGATCATCGTTAGGTACATAATTCGTAATTGCAATTCAATATAGTACTGTCCAATGTTCAGTCAGTCACTGCCACAGAGAAAGAGCGAGAAATTAAAATAATTGACGCCTTGTAATGGGTGACTTCATTCAATGAATGAGCTTTAGATACCGAGTATATAACTACCTTTTGCCTGACCCAATCCCATGGATACACAAATAAATGTATGTATTTTTATATTGAATTAAAGTGATCGGACACAAAGTCATGATCATGATAATTACTCTGATTGAAAACACATGCGTATATATTATGAGGTGATCTTCCTCCTCCGGAAAGGAGGATTATTTGTAAACATAGACATTATGTAATTTTACTCACGAGTAATTTTTTTTTTTTTTGAAGATGTACAAATTTTGCATGGAGTTTAGAAATGTTTTTTTTTTTTTTATTTATTTATTTTGTATTGGGCATTAATTGTATTAAAGTACATACATAGTTTGTATTGTGAAAGGGAACGACTGTGGATTAATTATGCAGAAAAATAGCATATCGACCTTCGCTGTGATGAAAGTAGGTGAATTATTGACATCTTACTATTGAGATTTTGAAAAATGTAGTAACACGTCGGTTGTAGTAATGTTTTTAGGTTATGTTCAATAAGAGGTAAATTAGAGTAGACTTTTTTGCAGATATCAAACTGATTTGATAGAGGAACGGAAGTCGTTCAGAACGTAAAAATGACAACTAGATAGCAGCATATTCAAACTACAGAGAGCACGAGGTTTCGATGGCCTAAATTTGCTGTTCAATGATCTTATAACACTATAGACCGACTTGAAATCATCAACGCTCGGAACTGGCGGTCCACGGAAACTGGACTGAGACCAGCCAAGAGGTCGTGGTAACCGTAGTGGAAACCGACTTCCCTGGGTCCACTTTATCAGACGACTCTGACACGCTACGGAACAACGGGAACATCAACTTCTCTCATTCCGAAGATAAGATAGGTGTTCTCATAAATAGCAAAAAAGTAGGGTTGGGCAATCCAGTCCTTTAAGCCATACTAATCTCCCGGCCCAGATGGTATTCTACCGATAATGCTCCGTACAGCAACGGACCAGACCAATAAGTTTGCCATAATTCATGCTGAAAACCCTAGAGCGTTTATTGGATATTCATATTAGGGCAAAATGTATAGCAATGGTTTTTTTTACCGAGTCGCAACACGCATACATGTAGGGAAAATCTGTTGAAACCGCTCTGTACGAGGTGGTGGAAAAATAGAAAAGAGCTTACACTTTGTTAAGTTTGCGATGGCGGCAAACGTGGAGTGCAGCTAACATAAAACCACCCCTCTGCATAACCAGGGGTTCTATTGAGAAAATAACCCTAATCAAGTCTTGGAGGACACACGGTGTCAAAAGCTATATGACCAAATCTCGACTGTAAGAGTTCCAGGAAGTTTATAAAACTTAGCAGGGACAAGCTTAGACTATTAGTAGGAATCCTGACATGGTATTGCCTCTCGCGAAAACGTGCAAAGAGATTCGGACATCTGTGGTGACCTACAGGCTGTTGAGGATATACCGCACATATTGTGTGAATGCGAGGCAATCTTACATAGTCGAAGAAAATTCTTAGGGAGACACTCCTTCGAAGCCTTTGGAGGAAACAGGCGATCAAAAGCATCCTTGGGTTTTTGTTTTTTTGGTTTTTGTCTACCGTTTGAGCTCGTTTCGGTGCCTGGTGTGGTGACTCTTACATCACACCCCTGTCTAAACCTAACCTAACAGCACAAAGGACTGAAATTGAACAGATTTATTTAAGGTGCAATGTCTAATACGTCTTGTCCGAAACTCTGATAAAGACATAAATTTGTGGGTACTTAAAAGTATTTGAAAGTAGCCTTCGCTTGAGACTTAGAAATATTAACTAATTTCGGCAAGATCTACTTATATTCGAATTTTACAGTTTCCAGGTGATTTTGCATCTGAAAGAGGAGGAGGAGCCCTTTCATATATTGCAGTAACTAAAAATTTGATAACTGTGACAAGATTGTTTTCAAGATTGGTTTGGATAAAAATAAGTCGATAATGTCAAAATGGATTTTATAATCATCTCGATTACCGTTGTCGGCTGTGGAACTGACCTTTGTTGAATCTGGAGTCGTGTCGGATTTTAAGCTCTATATTGCAACGCCCCCAGCGCATGTAACGCATTTGTAGAAGATCTGGACACGACTCAAATTCATAATGCAATCGCTCAGGAGGATGAGGAAGGTCCGTTTGCATTTACATGTTGTTGGGAAAGGATGTGCGAATGCAGACTTCATATTTACTTTTAGTTAACCCTTTGTGGGTGCAGTGGCTTAGTGGTTAAGTGCGTTGGACCACTAAGCGAGAGGTCGCTGGTTCAAATCCCGACCTATACCAGCTGTAAGTTTTTTTTCGCTGCCCCGAACGTCTGACAAACATCCAAGAGTAAGAACTGTTATGAGAAGCCTTTTGAAAATCAAGTGTCGTTCGGAATCGGCGTTAAACTGTACGTCCCTCTCATTCGTGCCAAAAATAATATATCTTCGCACACACAATGGTTGGAGCAGCTAGGCTTTAGGTCCTGTATGGGCCGTTTACGCCTAATATATATATATATATTTTTATAAACATTGCATAGTTTTACTGAATTAACATACAAACACGGTCGCTTCATAAGTCCCTCATGGTGTAGGAGACGACTAAGTTCTAGTACAAAGAGACGTTTGCATTTCTATCTGACCTTTGGCGGCTGATAATGACAAGCATAAAATTAGTTTGGAAGAGTGGTGTATTTTTGAGTCGCATATGACAGACTAAATAGAGATGACGCTGCTGCATCAAGGTTTTAGGTAATAGGTAATGACCTAACCGAGACCTTTGATGTCAAAAAAGTATCCATAAAAAAGTATCATCAACATCATACTTGAAAGTATTATGCAAAACTACCAAGCCAACGGACGAGGTATGGTGTTTGAAAGTGGATTTAGATATCCTTGGTAGTTTTAATATTTGGTTCCGTATTCGATGACGGGTTCTGGATGAGATAATTCAACGATGAACTCTACCATCTGTACAACGACAATGACTGGGACATGTAGAGCGAATGAACACCAACGCTTCAGCCAACACAATCCACGAATTTAGAGGAAGGCTTCACCTTAGGTGACGGGCACAAGTGGAAGGCAAACTCAGACAACTTGGAGTGCGCAACTGGAGGCATTTAGCTATTGATTAAAACCCAGGTCCACCCCGGACTGTATATAGGTATACGTTTATCAGAAGCAGAATATCTGAAAAACGTCCGTAAGGCTGAGTGACATAATAGTGAGGAGCAACTAGTTTCCATGCCCGTCATGTTCTGTTGAGTGGAATTTTCGTATACATAACACTAAATCCTTGTTGTATTGTTAAAAATGATTGCACTTTTACACTTAAACAACGATACAAGACCAGATTGACTTAATTGTCAAAAGAATTTTTAGCAGCAAAATAACAAACTTCGATAACTACACAATCAATTTTTCGTTTAAAATATTCAGAACTAGAATTTTCTTTCGAAATTACCTAATATTTTTTCGCCTTAAAAAACGTTTTACGACTTTTCTACAGAGATAGCTTTATCGTTGCCGATAATAATAAAAAAATTTCATGCTAACTACATGTGTTTAGTATTTTCAATAGAACCATTAACTTGATGTTGTAGTAGAAGTGCAATCTGGACGTTAAATGCACATTGAACCTTCTCTATACGTTTCTACATTAAATAACAACTTTAAACTGCTAAACATCTATTGCAAACCATACAATTTCGGTTTATATAACCAAAAAAAAAACATAAATAAAATTTTAACATTAAAAAACCAAAATAGAGAATAAAATGTTTAATCTACTCATACATGTTTATATAGGTCCAATAAAATTTTCTAAAATATCAACCTACTTGTATCTCAATGTCTTTCGAGCTTAGTTTGTTTAGAAAAATAATAATAATAATAATAAAATATTCGTATATAAACGGGTACCCACCTTCATGCCATATCCGTTCTCGTCCTTGTGAATGGTTAGCGTCAGCAGTTGAGATGTTTTTTGAGGTTCAATTGGCGATATTTGAATTTGGGGGCGGCGAGACGATGCTAATCGATTGACACCGCCGCCGCCGCCCCCAATCACTCCGCCACCACTGACATTATTATTATTGTAACTACAATTACTAATGTTGTTATTATTGTTGATTATATTGCTGATTGGAGTAGTAGTGGCACTGTTAGGCGCTGTAGAAGTGGTGGTGGTGGTGGTGGTGTTGGTGGTGGCGGATAGATTTAAACCATTTGCCGCCGAACCATTCATATGTTGTGAGTTGGCCGCTGACAATGCAGCTACTCCTCCCGCGGTATACTGAACTGGTAATGGAGGTGTTTGGGGAGGTTGCTGTGCCACTCCTGTTATCACTGTTGCTGCTATACTTGCCGTCGCTGTCTTTGTCGACGTCGTCGTAGATGTACTCATTCGATTATAGTCATCACTTTCATCATATTCGAGAGCACGGCTTAACAGTCTGTTCAAGGTCCACAAAGGATGATTCGATTTTTTGTTGATTTTTAAATGTAAATGCACACGTCATGGAGTGTGTTGCGGCATCGTGTGTGTATTGTTGCGAATCGATTTTAAATGAAAATAAATGAAAAAAAAAAACAAAAAAAAAGAAAAGAAAAAACTAAGATAGAAACTTTATACAAACTAGTTTTGTTTAAATATTTTTTTATGCAAAATTAAATACAAATTTCTACAGCTACTATGTATAATGTATGGTTATGTAATGATAATGATAACAGAGGAGTTTATCTTGATACAGATCACGGCATTCTAACGTTCATGCAAATACTTACTTGTATTAATTTGGTTTTTTATTCATCAGTTTGATATGAAAGCAAAAAAAGATTCACAGAGAGGAGACGTTGCTAGAATTTGTTTTTCTAGACTCTCGGTAAGATTAGATGAAATCTTATTGTTAGTGTGATCAGATAAGGAGCACCACGAGATCTGTAGAAATGGGCCAAGGTTACGACTCAAAAATTAAATCTATTGCCAACGGTTTTTAAAATCTTTTGACTTGATGACGCTAAATAATTTAGATCCCTAATTTAAATTTAAAATCAAAATATTAATGAATCTCTTCGGGAATTAATCAAAGTTCGGACGATAAAGAATAACAAATAAAGCTCAAATACCTTCCCGTTTCGACTTGTGGCATCGCATTTCAGATGTCGTTTGGTTACATCGTTAAGCGTTGTTAAATGTTTACGATATATATTTTTTTTATTGTAATTTGCAACGGCATAAATGCCATGAAGAAGTGATTAAATTAATCTGTCTGAACAACCGATTGATTGCGTCTAATGATTTCATGCTTTCAATCGAATACATCAGCCGAGCGAGCGGGGCAAACAAACAAAAACAATCTCTGTGTACACTATATAATTATAATTCCCGAGCCTTCAAAGCATTCATAGGCAAACGGCAAACGGCAGGCGTATAAGACAAGATACATTTGAGCTGATGATGGCTGATTGATTGCAATCAGCGTTAATTTATTGCAAAATAAATGCAAATAACGCAACATCACTATCATCATCATCACCATTACCATCTCCTTATAATTGCTGTGTCTGTCGTTTTTATCGTCGCAACGCGTCGCACTGTGGCTGCAAACCATAAAAGTCGTGGCAAAAATCCAAAGTTACGTCTCGCATTTTACCAAAAAAAAAAAAAAAAAAAAAATCTACACAAGTTTTAAATTTAAATATATTGCGATAAAATGGAACCGTTCGACTTTTAAAAACATTTCAAAATTGTACGAATTTAATGTTTGGTAGAAAAAAAAACATTAAAAATATTTATAGTCGCATGATTCTCTGCATAAAATATATGTAATCAACCAGCAAATACACGTTTTTTTTTTATTACAAATTCGGTTTTATTGGTTTTATTATACATTGGGGGCACGATTACTAGAAACATGTTTTATTGTAGTACGTAATATTACCAAATATAGGACAACATGTATATTGGGATATCCCAATAATGAAAGTAAACTCTTAAAAAAAGGACGACAAATAAGTTTTTAAGGAATTATTTACATTTTGATGGAGTACACGTTTTGAGGGAAACATAACACAAAAAAATCAAACGACTCTTTTACAAGAAATACCGATGCATCCCGAAAAAACGACAGTTTGTCGATTTTTCTTCAAAGACGACCGTGGAAGAAAAGTTACCGTCAAGGGCTAACGATATCAAGTCATGATACGCGACTTTTTTTTTGCCCCAGTTGGCGGAGTTGAACTTGGTTGATATGTGATTTCATCAAGACGGTGCCACATGCTACACAGCTCGTGAAACAATGGAACTGTTGAAGAATGAATTTGGTGAGCAGATTATCTCTCGAAATGGCCCTGTGAGTTGGCCGCCAAGATATTGCGATTTAACGCCCCTTGATTATTTCTTGTGGGGTTTTGTAAAGTCGCTAGTCTATGTGGACAAGCCGAACACGATTGAAGCCTTACAGGATAACAAAAGAAGCGTAATTCGTGGAATACGCAAAATTGAACCTTCCGAATGGACCATTTGAAACAGAGCCGCGGACAACATTTACATGACCTTGTCTTTAAAACGTAAATGACAAAGGCCTATTATTATCGATTACAATAAAAATTTTGAATATTTTATGCAAATTTGAGTGTTTTCTTCGATTTTTAATAAAAACTACGCTTAAAAAAACACCCTTTAGTTGTAAAAATAACAGCATTTAGCGTAGTTGTAGCTTAAAATCGGAATTTTTTACATTAACGAGCTATATCTTTAGTTGGGGTGAAAGTAGACCCCTATATCATGCCCACTATTTGAAAACCTATATCTTACATTTGGGGATATAACAATACATTTTATTATACATTTTTATAATAAGATCACTTAAACGACCGAGAAAAAGATATTTACAGTTCGACGCCTTAGCACACCTGGAGTACAGAGAGCGCCTGAGAAAATTCGTCCGCTTCTCCAACATACGCATACGCAGACCTCCAGATCGATGACACCGAAGAATCAAAAATGAAATAAATATTGGACGTAAATTTATAGAGGACCTAAAGCCTAACTTCTCCAACCATTGTGGGTGCGAATATATATCTTTTGACACGAATGGAAAAGACCTACCTACCTGCCGATTCCGAGCGCCAATGTATTTTTAAGAAGCTCATGACAGTTCTTAGTTTTGGGTGTTTATCAGACTTTCACAAGAGGTGGCAGCGAATAAAATCTTTGAAGTGGTACGGGTCGGATTTGATCCGGAGAACCCTTGCTTACTAGTCCAAAGCACTATACCACTGAACGCACACAATTGAAACTTTTGCAGGTTCTACCCAAGCAACTGACTCCTGGCTTTCAGAGAGGAACGCAGGCTTTTGAAAACAGCTTAGGAAGACTGTTACATATATATATGTATACAAGCAGCATTTCCAACAGTTGCTAATAGTACATCATGTAGAAAGAAAGATTAGTCAATCATCAGTTCACAGCGTTTTTACGGCTTACCACGGAGCTTCTAAAATATTCAGGTGATGTTTCGATGATGGACCAAATCATCAACCACGTACGGATGGAAAAATGCATGCCGGTGACTGGACAAACAGCTGCATATGCCTCAGCAACAAGAAAGGCTAATCCAAAAGACCAACTCCTGGAAAAACCGACGAGCACAAGTATTCCGGTTGTGTATACTATATTACAATTGTTGCTGTTTTCTTTTATATGACAAAAGGATCCGTATATGCCTGACAATTTCGACCTATACATGACCTAAAGCCTTCTTCAATGTGCAAGATATATTTTTGACAAAAAAAAATAAAATATAAGCCTGAAGGTTCCAGACGAGAAGAAGGAACGAACCGTCGCCAACCCACTGCAAAAGCTTGGCCCGGATAACTGAAAGCAGTTTGAATCGGATCGCAGAAGATAGAAAGCTGCCGTATTTTCTCTGTCGCATGTGAAAGCCCAACCGCCTCCCTTCAGTAATTGAAAGGTTTTAAGCCTTAACTCAAGCTCATGCAGTGAAAGTGCAAATCGTCACCTTCCATTCTTGTTGATACATCAACCAACCCTCATGTAAAATGAGTATTTTTGCATTCACTAAACCTTTTAAAAGTACTCAATGAATTTTATAAGAATTTACTTCAATTCAAATATATGTAAAATTAAAAAAAAAAATCATCTACGGTTTATTGATTATTAATTTAGCAACAAACAATGCATTTGGCTCCACTGTATTATGCGCCAGCCACATTTATATAAATGCGACAATACTCGTTATGTGTGCTATTGATATATTCATTTGAGTTGGGGTGTTGCCGTCGACGCTTGATATTTTACTGCGCTGCACACCACTCTCTGTTCCGATCAATTATCGCCATGATCAATGACGCGATCCGGCAAACACTATTTTACCTCCATCCACATAAAATCCACCACATGGAGATGGCGATTGACCACAAACATATGTAACCGGTTTTGCATTTAGACATAAACTCGTCACACTTACACATGGACATATAAGTACACTACACATTGGTTTTAATGTTCCTTGAAATGGCGGCGCGGTAGCTCTGGACACATTCCCACAATGCAGCCAGCAAGCGAACGGCTAAGAAAAAAGGGTGCTAACACAGATTTATTGCCAATTTGCCATGTACCAGCAAATGGCGAAATTTAATTGCTATTCGCTTTATTATGCATTTATTTTGTAGCCGTTCTGCAGAGTGTATTAGATCAGCTTGGTGTGTTGTTTAGATTTATTTTTTTGTCAGTAAATCACGACCCGACAAAACAATCAACTTTTAATGAATTCATTTTCTTAATACATAAAGCGGATTAACGCCACTCGCTATACTGCAGAAACATCTTTCTAATGTAAATTTTCTTCCCGATAATTACAATCAGTGTAAAAGTTTAAAACTTTTCACAGCGGTCCAATCATTGTTAATGCCACATAATCCATATTGACTACAAATTCTTTTGTGACGAGTCGATGTTACTAAAAAGGGGAGGGGCACTCGATGCCATGTGTCCAATACAGATTTTTGAGCAACGCTATCGAGTCATCCTTCTAGATCGCCTGAAATGGAACAGCGGTTTTGGTTCGAGTGATACCATTAGTGATACCTCTGGAGCCGGAGTTTACTCTTGAGATTCTCCAATCAAATTAACTCAATCCTTAGGTAGACTAAGGAATCACTATCTTTCAAGCAGAGGTCTTCGCGATCGCGCCTGCTGTGAATATCCTTCTAAGGAAAAGAGTTAAAGGTTCAGATAGCCAAGCTGCTATTAAAGCCTGCTCTGCTGCTACGATCACTCTCAAAATTGTGGGGAGGGCACAGGCAATCTGAACAAGTTGCGTTAATGCTACCGGACATACTGCCATCCAGGGTAATGAAAGAGCTGACGACTTTGTCGGACAGGTCTCATTGTTGGCCCAGAACCATCCATAGGAAGCTGCTCATCAGTTCACAGACTGTTCGCAGACAAGCTGTTGATCGACGATCCAAAACCCAGATCTTAGTATCAGCTTGGACTGAAAAGAAGTGACTGTAGATCCTTATCGCACATTTTCACTAGTTTCAGTCCTCTCAACGAGCATTTAAAAACTATCAGTTTTAACGTTGCCAAAATCACTGGTAGGTTCAGTAAGTCTTTTTCTGTTGTGAACTAACAGGTCTGTGGTAAATTTTTACAGCCTTTGCTGAAGTACAATAAACTACTAGGTCTAATTGCCTGTTGGAAGAAGCCCTACCTAAATACAATACAATATTTAAAAGAGAGAAATTTAGTTGCTAGTTTAGAGATCCGTTCTTAGAGTGTTGTTGGAAATTTTTGTAAAAGTTTCTTGAAATTCCAAGGACTTCTTGGCAAGTAGATGAGACTACAATGACTCTTCAATGTTCCAAGGACTCTCGATAACCTTTGACCTACAGCTAAGATCCTGAAACCCCTAAAAATATCTTTAGGACATAAAAATATTGAATTATTGAAGCAAAATGTCCTGTCAAAAGTGGGCTGGAAGATCATATCCAAATGTCGTGTACCTACGAGTGTAGAACTGTATCAGTCTAGAAAAAATGAACTTAAATTAAAATAACTTTATGCTCACACAAATAACGAACTCATTCATGATAGTTGCAGAAGCACATGAGGACTTTGTCTACATTTTTGTGTAGGACACTTTTGCAAGGAACAGACTGCGCAGCACTCATGCGACAAATTTAAAAAAAAAAAACGCTATAAATACCTTTCAGAAACTATTATTTTCACCAATCGCCATCTGAACTATGCCGCAACTTAGAACTGTTCACCATACACCGTGAAACAAACAAGGAAATATAACAAAATTGCAAAGGCATGGTTAGATGGTCTTCTTCTGAATTAGGGGAATCACTCGATAAAACCCGTAATCCCGGTGAACTACTGTGCCCATGGGATGTATGGCACAATGTTATGTGTCTTTTAACATTGAACTCTAGATACCTGGGACCTCTAGTTTCAATTTCAATTCCCCTTTTCTGTATACAGGGGGTGCGTACAGAATGACCTCCATTCCCCCTTACTCGTGGGGTCCAAAATTGAAAACTTTAAAAAAACAACAAAACAAAGGGACTGGTGTAAACGAATCGGGCACCAAGAACTTCTAAAAAACCGATTCTCAGACAAAAATGACGGAGGAGGAGGGAAAACCTCATACTCCCAAGAACCGTCAATACATAAGGCTGCTTCGGTTGAGGGAAGCGAGGGAACGGTTGATCTCAGACTTGAAAAGTTTTTCTTGAAGATGGTGACACTGTTCCATTGCAGCTCAGCCCAATTCTCCATATCGTCAACAGCCTCAATTAGGAAAAAAGTAATTAATTGCAAAATGACGATTAAAAAGCCCCAAAAAAGACAACACTTAGGAGACAATGACAAACGGCGACTTCAAAATGCTCTTGATTTTCTAGGAAGTCAATCTTTGGAAGGTGATGAGCCTTGTGCTAATAGCCCACCGAGGGCTGGCTTCTCTAAATCCTCAAGCAAGGCGCTCTGATGCAACCGCCCATGCCTGTGATATGCCTTAGCCTATCGGGGCGAGGGTCTGTTACATCTGACCCCGCAAAAGAAGTAGCGGACAAGGAAGACAATAATGTTTCACCGGGAGAGGCAAACACGACTCTGGACAGTCCAGTTACTGTTGTCGATAAGCCAAGTAAGCCAAAGGATACTGAATGTTTGGATATAACCGAGGCCTCAGTTGTCACCGCGGCGAACTTGGTGGAAAACAACAAGCCGTCCAGTACAGTAGATAAACAGACTGATCCACTAAAAATGCGCAGGAATGCACGTAGGCTGATTTATAGGCTAAAACGCCGTGACCCGAATTCCTTTACGGAAAGGGAAACGGCACAGCTAGCTAGAGCTCGGGAAACCATAGCATCGACGGAAGGTGCTTGGCGCAGTAGCCAGAAGGACAGGCAGCAAAACCCAACTGGGGCAGGGAAGATGACTGGACCAAGGCAGGAATGCCTTTTGCCTTGCGCCTTGAGTAGGTCTAAACCCGGAAAACCAGGCGTTAACTCAGTTAAGGACTCGTCCAAGGCTGAGGAGGGGCCTGGTTGTTCTAGGAAGGTTCTGCCAACTAGTAGCAGACTAGAGCTGAAGCCTAGGGCGCGTGTCTCTGGAGGAGCCGGCAGGGAATTGGTCGTAGCGGGGGCGAAATGCCGCTTGCCTTTCACTTCGACTGTGACCGATCCCAGGCCGCCGGGCGCTGTCTTGGAAAAGGACACATCCAAATCTGAGAACGCTCCTGGAGTCTCTAAAAGAGGCAGGCATGACGACACAATCTCCCCGGTTGTAGGTAGGCAGGCCAAAAAACCGAAATTTGCTGAGAAGGTGAAGGAAAGTCTTCGTGTCGCAATTGTCGACCTTGGCAATCCAAATAGAAGGTACTCTAAATGATAATACGCATCCACAGAGAACGTTGGAGTCAAGGGTGACTGCTATAGAGCCATGATTACTGACTTTTTCGTTCATCAACTGAACAAACATGATGTGCAGGAGCTGTGGTTTCAACAAGACGGCGCAACACACAGCTCGTGCCACAATTGATATATGAAGGAAACGTTTGGTAAACGAATAGTTTCACGTTACGGACCCGTGAATTGGCCTCCAAGATCGTGCGATTTAACGCCGCTTGACTATTTTCTGTACGGATATGTAAAGTCGCTAGTCTACGCCGATAGGCCCGAAACATTTCACCACTCGGAGGGCAACATTCGCCACGTTATTGACGATATACCTCCACAGATTTTGAAAAAAGTCATCGAAAACTCCACCTCTAGATTAGACTACGTCCATCCTTTATAACATTAGAATACTTTTGTATAGGTCTTTAGGTGGTACAGCAGTGATTAAAACTGATTTTCAAACATAAACTTTCAAAAGACTTTAAAATGCCAATACCCCAACGCATTTTTGAATAGTAAATCACAAGACAACACAGAAGTGAATTGCAATTTAGGCGAAGAGTTGATAGCTGTTTTTAAAATACATTTTTGGCGTTTGTAGGGTTACTTAAAATTAGTTCCCATTCTATCTCGATTATTTCAATAAAAAATTTCCCAAGACGCATATTCGCATGACATTATGATCTCACCGCAAAATCTGTTAAGTGAAAGCATGGACGCTAGTGAATCATTATCAACATTCCAGAATCGTCGTATATATCCATCCACTTAGTGTCTGAAACTTGTTTTTATGCAAATGTATTACGTAGTTCAAAAATTAATTTGGTGAACATTTTAGAACCATATACATGTTTTTTCGTATCGCTTTGTGTTGTTACGAATTCTGGTACATAAATCTTAAAAGGATTTAAATGACCTAAATGTTGGATGAGCTTCCTGCGTCAACCGACTTTTTAAATTTATGTTCGTCAAGGTCACATAGTGATCCAATTTTCATGAAAAATCTAAAAACGAAAATAAACATACATACATACAAACAACCATCATCCAGAGAGAAATAAATCCATCACCACCCTGTGACGACAGCAAACACAATGATTTCTTTTAATTTATGTATTTCCCGCCATGAGGAAATCCTCTATTCTGTACGTGATTTGAT
Source organism: Ferdinandea cuprea (assembly GCA_963576555.1). NCBI lineage: Eukaryota > Metazoa > Arthropoda > Insecta > Diptera > Syrphidae > Ferdinandea > Ferdinandea cuprea. Next base: position 60,151,087 of record OY754958.1, read on the forward strand.
GAGTTCTTGTCACACGTTTCTTTCACTCAAAGATAGCACACGTCACATTTAGGCAGAAGCAGAAGCAAAAGCAAAAAGAAAAATTGTTATTTGTCGCGATGATACCTTTTTGTTATTTTGCTTACGTCAAAATAAATATTTTTGTCATCTTTTGTGTTTTATGTCATTTGTGAGATTTTATTTTTGTCTTAATGTCAAGGTCCTTAATACATATTTTGTGCATACAATATGGCAAGTAATGTAAATGGAATTTTTTAAGCGACAAGAACGGACGCCTTGGAGTGAATGTACCGATTTACATTTTGTCAACGTGTGTGGGCAGTACTCGTGGTTCTGCTGTCACTGATGGTCAGGTTGCGTTGTTCTTGAAAATATCTGTCAGCAGAATTGTAATGTCAATCGAATTGTACTGCATTTTTTGACATTGAGTTTGGTTGACCCTTTTCTGTAAATTTTATTTGGAATAGAAGCGTGTAAGGGAAGTCGTGTTAAAGCCATTCACTTCATTTGTTATTGGCACGGGCCCATTGAATTTGCATCAACCGACGAAATTTAAGAAATTATTCGTTGACTCAACTACCTTTTTTGTTGTATTTACGCACTTTTTAGGTTCAGTTGGCATTCAACTGAATAATAACAACAAGGGAAGATCGAAACGGACCGCAGGAAGAAAGTGAAAGTGAAGACATAGCAGATATGCCAATTATGCCGCGTATCCATTACTAAAGAAACCCACGTTTTTACAGCGGTTAGAGCTAATAGTTTCTCTTGAAGAGTTTTCATGTGTTCATATTTTAGGACAGATAGAAATATCTAACTCCTAATAGGGGTACTTTTCACCCTCTTTTTTTTTTTTTTTTTTTTTCGGATGTTGCTGCTATCCGATGGAGCGCTCAGACACAACTACAGGTCCATTGTACTACCATTCAGACACCTTACATTAATGTACTTAGTTTTCCCGTCTTTCGAAGAAAAACGAGAAGGAGCTTCAGTGATAAAGAGCTTAGATGTTCGGCACTCACCACGTCAGCCCCTAGGCCGGACAACTGTAGAGAAAGTGTTCTGCTGTGTCATCCTCCTCACCACAAGCAGGACAGGTAGTGGTGTCGCTTAAGCCCAACACATTTAAGTGTTTAGCAAAAGCTTGGTGGCCCGAAAGAACGCCTACAAGCAGCCTACAGTCGATTCTCCTCAGAGATAGAAGAAAAGATGCTGACCTTTTGCAAATGTCCGGCCGCAGTAGTTTGGTCTGTCTACATCCACCGCAATCGCGCCGCCGAATCTTGTGTTCACGAGAAACCCAAGAATCGATAGACGACATGACTAAAGACGCAGGCAGACCCAACACAGGTTCGGGTCCTGAGAAAACTTCTTCTGAACCTTGCCTAGCAAGCTCATCCGAGATCTCATTTCCCTGGATGCCAGTGTGACCTGGTACCCAGACAAGATTCACTGTGTTCAGTCTTCCGACCAAATTCAGAGAAAGCTTGAGTTCTAGCACTAACTTGGACGAGGTAAGAGGGTTTAGAAGCGCTTTTAATGCAGCTTGGCTATCACTGCAGATGCAAATGCCTCTAGCCCTCCACCTGTTGTTCACAATATAGCGCATAGCCATTAGGATGGCAAAAATCTCCGCTTGGAAAACAGATGCATGCTTACCCAAGGGGTAGTAAAGTCGTTTATCATCGCATTCTACAAAGACTCCAGCACCAAACCCTTGCCCGGTTTTGGAGCCATCCGTGAAAATACGATGGCATTTAATCCATGGTTCAGAGTCTGACCAAACCATTCCGTTACCTGTGGAAAGTTGACGTGGTATTTTTTTCGCAGAAGGATTTCTGGTGTCATTGCATCAGACGGCATATCAATAAGACAGGGGTCAAAGGATAATTCTGGAGCAAGTTCTTCAAAATTCCACCTCTCTTTAAGCGAAATATGGTTTTTAGCGTACATCCCATGATATATAAGTCAAGGGGAGGAAGATTCATCAAAGCATCTAGAGCAGAGCCCGGGGTGCTAGGGAAGGCCCCTATGCAGCCGGTACAAGCCCTTCCTTGGAGTTTGGCAAAAGAAGCAGTAACACGTTTCCGCGAAAGCCTGTTCCACCAAACAACTGATGCGTATGAGAGTAGCGGTCTAATCATGGCCGACCCTCTTACGGTCACTAGTTTTCGACAGTCTTTAAGACAGTCTAGACAGACTAGGTTATAGCGCCATAGGATATGCTGGTCATCACTTATCTTAGTGCAACCATTAGCAGAGGCATGCAAGACGCATTGCCATCCATCTGTGCATTTTTCAAGCGGGATACTGGTAAATCTTGAACCTCTCATCATAAAAGGCACCTACTACAATGAAGTCAAATATCTCGGGACTAGATCCATGTGTCCATGTTAGGTCCAGACTGAACCGTATATTGTCTTGATCTACATATCTAAAGCATGGACGCTTTCTAATCGTTCCGAGAGAAAAATGTTTCGTAAGATATTTGGTCCCCGTTTGCTTTTACGGCTACTCAAGAATCGACCGAATGAGCGAATGAACACCAACGCTGCAGACCATAGAATCTTTGACTCTAATCCGAAGGACCTGGCTTGAGGTGGCGCGCACAACTGGAAGCGAACTTCAATTAATTTTTCGAGGAGAGGAAGCCGATTCGGTACAATCACTGCAAATAAATGCTGCATTCTCTAAGATAGTAACATTTTTGTGGCAAATTTAAAAATGAATACCCCCAAAAAATATGTTAATTTTAGACGGAACCATTTTCTCTGTCAACAAAATTTTCGAAATGTGGAAGGCTGAGTCAGCCGGCCCCGTGATTTAAAATCCTCTAGAGAATATTTACCTCGAATACGATAATTTCAACATCGATCACAAACGAAAATCTTCATTCAGGAAAAGTCCAAGACTAATTGAATTCAAAATTTTACATCTACCCATAAGGCAAAACATCGCCCACCTACCTTCACGTCGAATCACACGGCTCAGCTCAATGACTCATCTCTAGCGATATTATTTATTAAACGAGAGTCCACGCGTGAAATGTTTTCCTATATAGCGAATAATAATAAAAAAAAAAAAAAAACACACCAACAATGTTTGAAAATAAATTTCTATAAATTGAGATCGGGAAAAATCAATCGCCCACCCGCTCAGCTAATTTTCAACAAAAATAATTAATCGTTCGACTTTGATTCATGGAAACGTTTAAACAAACCTACCACCTCACCGGTAGCAAATTTTCACTTTTATATATTTTGTTAATGAAAAATATCTCATATGAAAATGAAATTTTTTTTTTTCAAAAACACATTAACTTTTACGAGCAATTTTGCGTACATATGTATCTTAAACTTTTTTTCTTTTTTTTTTTAAGTTTAACGATGATTCTCTCAATCGTTCGACGGGAAACTACAAATTCACCGATTCACACGACAAAGTTATCAATTTTTTTTAAGAAGAAGAAGAAGAAAAAAATTATAAAAATGCGCGAAAGGAAAAATATATATTTAATTTGTGAATCAACAATGAGCCACGAAATCGCAAATGTTGTGATGCACCAGCAGCAATGCTAAGACAGTTGCTACAAAATGTGTAGCAAGAAGCTGTGCAAGAAATTCCTTCAATGATAATAATTACAATGATGACGGTGGTTGTGACGGCCGTTATTAATTATATTTTGCTTTTGCTCTTAAAATATATGCAAATTGATGATGGTTTTCTTTATTTTCACAGGGAAACTCATCAAATGCTGCTCTGATGTGTTGTTGAAATTAAAACGTTGCTGCCACTAGCATACACTTAATAATGATACGATGTGTCTTTTATTTTATGTGTGGGAGACGATGGAGCAATGCACACGTACATATTTTGCTCTTTTCTGCCACTGTGATCCAGGTTTTTAGAGAGCTGTTATGTAAGCATGAGAGGTTATGTTGTCACAGAGACAAGTAGAGCGAGAATGGCTGCGAGTAGATATTTATATCAGGAACTAGAAATTTGTCTATCAAAACTTAATTTGAAATGAAAAACAATTTGCACCAAAACTCACCATATTTATAGCTGGGACACTTGGCCACCACTCTAAATTACAGCTAAGAAATAAATAATTGAATGGCTATGAGGTTGTATGACTTTTCAGTGAGTGAAACACATCTAGTCAAAAGCTTTCAAGTATTGAGAGTTGTTTACCTATTATATAAATATAAAGGAATTCATGATTTTTAACACCCCGCCGGCCGTTTCATGTATTTTCTTTAGACCTTCTGTTGGAATTAACTGTGTGTTTAATTTTTCTTGACAAACAGAAACTAACCAATCAACAATAAAATAAAAATGAATAACTCTAAGGTGTAAGCGCCCCAAACAGCTCCTTAAGCCTAGCTTCTCCAACTATTGCGGGTTCAAAGAATCATGAGCTTACGAGGTTTGTCACTTTTGGTGAAAATGACTTTGCCGTCTTAAAAAATAAACGTATTTCGCCCTCAAAACCCTAAGTAAGCTTAAATTACACTTTTGTCAGGTGTAACTCCACTGTACTTATGAGCCCCTCACAGACATTTTAGTTTCTCCGATACGTCACATTAATTTTTAAAAAGCTTTTGGAAACAGTTTACGCACTTACGGCCCATTTAGCAAGTTTTTGAAGACAACGACTTGTTCGAAAACGGAATTGATCTAATTACTTAGTCAGTGTGTGGAATGCATTGCTAGACTGGTTTAGGATTTTAGTCAGCGAAGCAAAGCGTCGTCTTCCTAATCACATTCAGATTCAAATGAACCCATTATGCTACCCTTCAGTGGGAGATTAGACGGTGTTAAGGCCATAATTATCGAATACATTTGAGGAAGTATAAAATGTTGTTTTCATGGGGTGGCTCTTTTTGGGGACTTATATAATTTATACGTGCAAATGTTGATGCGTCTCTTTACGCGTAGGTCTCCAGCGTAGGTATACCAGTCTTGGCAATCATATTCATAGTGGCTAATTGCATTGGACCACTAAGCAAGAGGTCGCTGGTTCAAATCCCGACATGTACCACCTGAAAGTTTTTATTCTCTGCCCCACCTTTTGCGAATGTCTGACAAACATCCAAGAGTAATGAGAAGCGTCTCAAAAATAAATTGCCGTTCGGATTCGGCATTAACACTGCAGGTCCCTTCCACTCATGGCAAAAAATATATCTTCGCACACACAGTGGTTGGAGAAGCTGAGCTTTGGGTCCTGTATGGGCCGTTTACGCCTAATATTTATTTCTTTTTTATTCAAGTTTAACAACATAAGGATCAGAAAATTGTTGGATTGATAGAGTTGGTTTAATTTGCTATTGTGTTGATATGCAACGCGAAGTCAGGTTAACAATCAAACATCACACCTACTACAGAAACGGCTTCAACATTATATAGTGTGAATTGCAAATTAAAAATAAAGGACAGAACATGCAGTTTTCGTGGTCAATTATTAATTTTGTCAATAATCAAAACTAATTAGTTATTTGCACACCAAAAACAGTATAATAACAGTATAAATAAAATCAGGAGGGCAGTTTTGCACCAGAAGGCCCATTGAGAGTACCCTGTTTGTACATGTAAGGACATGTGGCCAACAAAACCACTTCAATCAATTCAGGAATAGTTCTATGTCTGACAGAGGTACCCTAGTTTCCTCCTCGTCTCTACAGCTTCTGCAGAAGTCATTTGCAAAGAGCCCTAGCCTTTTAGCCATGTTTTCTTTTATGCAGTTTCTCGTTAATACCCCGACGAGCATCCGGATTTGACTTCTGTTAAGAGAGACTATGGACTTTGATCTTTTAGTGTCAACAGCAGGCCACAGACTTCAGGTTATGACGCAACCATTGGCGTTGCTCCATTGTTTCTTAGCCAGTTGCGTGGTGACGCCGTCTATAAAAGTCTTAGCAGTGTTGAAAGGCGAGGGTTCAATTCGTCGTATCTGGCCAATTCGTCCGCTACAGCTACCCCAAACGCACTTCGCATTTACAAAGTTGGAGCCGATTGCTTTAAGTGATGCTTGACTGTCCACACAGATGGTTATTTCCATTGCTGGTAGTCCCATCTCAGCTTGGAAGACACTGCAGTGATCAGTCAGTCGAAACGACTGGTTAATAGCAAGTGTTTCTGAGAAGCTGACGTCTTCTGTTTATCGAACACCTTGCGTAAATCTGTCAAAATGCAATCTACTTGTTTTTTTTATTTCTAAATCCTAAATCGATGCAATATCAGATCAACAAATATTCCCTATTTTTTTGTCAAAGTGGTATAAAAGCTGATTGGCAAATTTACTCCTTTATAATAAAATTGAATAGAAATATAGTCGAAGTTTGACTATGCCATATTTATGTAAACAAATCCGATTCTACTACCTACTTCATTTAACTACACCAACGTTGTATACTCTAAGTTCTCAACAAAGCCATATATGTATATGTATGCTATAAAATATTAATGTTATTTAGTTTCGATCGTAGTAGGAACAACCTCCACTCCCAAATCTTATTTTCTCACACAATAATTAGGTAAATCTTAGACAATCAGAACAAAGCTTAAAACTGTTTAAAAGTAATCTCACCATATTCACAGCAAAAAAAAAAAAACAATTTTTAATATGTATTTATAAACCCAAAAAAAAAAACGAACCAAACTGGTTCCGTAGAGGTCTTCAGCATTTTCTGCATAAATTTCTCATAAATATTTAGTCGATCTACAGAAAGGGTAAGCGGTTATTAAAAAAACAAACACACATCTAACCTAATGAACGAATAAGTAAAGAAATAAAGATGAGTGACGACGCCGATATCAGAGTAATGCAACCATTTATATATTTACATTTTTTTTTTATAAAAAATGTTATCTCTGTTCAATTCATCAGGGATTATGTAATAGCAAAAGATGTCAAAAGGAGTAAACATTTTGAGAAAAAAACCATTACCTAGAAATAAAAAGCTGAAAAACATATTTTAGTTTTCAGTTAAGGGCAAGGGAAATGATTTTGCTTCGTGCCTGAAGTCAAAACTGTATTCAATTCTCTCTCAAAAATATAAACACACTTTGTGTTTCGTATAGTTCAGAAGTTATAGGGCTTGAAGTTACAGAGGATGTCCAATATAACGAATTAATTCGATAAATCGATAGTACCATTTTTTTCCCCACGTAATGATACCATAGGGAAGTCAGTAACGAAAGATTTAAAATGAAATCTATTCATGAGAAAGGAGAAGTCAATTAAAAAGGTTTTTTATGTTCGCTAAAAATTTCTGGATTTTTTTTTCACTTTTTGAAAAACCAGTTAAAAGCGCTTCTTCTATTTTTGGAAATTAACTGTACTTCACAGTCCCAATGTTTTAAAAATATTTATTTTACTTTCTTATCTTTTTTTTCTATACACAAATGGATGTGGAACAGGTGTCGGTCTATTCTCAGAGGAATTAAATATACACCGCTAAGATAATGGCATCGCGGAAAAGGCCCGTACTATATCAATGTCGGCAATACCACGGAATCAGATTACCATTTTCATTGACAGTCAAGCGGCCATTAAGGCATTTAATGATAAACAAATCCAAGCAGGCTTACCGTTGTCGCATACTACCTTAAGGCTCTTAGCTAACAGCACAAGGTATGTCTTTGCTGGGTTCCTGAACACAGGGACATAACCGGCAATGAGATGGCCGACGAGCTAGCAAGAAAAGGAACCAAATGCATCATGACCGAGCACTTCAGTCGATCTAACCGCGACGACTCTGCAATCTCAGAGAGCAAGTGCTATACAGCCAATAACAGGTGGAAATCTATAACCACTTGTGATACATCACGGAAACTATGCCCAGAGTATAAAAGGGACCGAACTAACAAGCTCTTACAGTATGACAGAGCATCACTGTCTAAGCTAATAGGTGCTCTAACCTAAGAACTCACACGATGAAATTGAATCTCAAAGATGACGACATTTGCAGAGGCTGTGGTGACGAGGACATACACGAGGACACACCTCACTATCTCTACCATTGCCCTAGTCTCTGTCACTTGAGGAGCAGAACGATTGCAAGTTTGTTCTTCCAAGATCTCTAATCTAATCTTTCTTTCCTGGAAACATCGGGATGGCTTGACAACATTGTGTAACAACCAGCGTAAGGAATGAACCACACCAGAGGCCACAACATCGGCTTATTCCCCCCAAAAGAACCTAAATGTGACAATAAGGAGATTGCTCTTTATCGCCAACCCAACTAACCTAACCTAACCTATCTTTTTTTTTTGTTTTAAATTGAAGACTTTGGTAAATCATATTCATCTAAAAAAATTTAACTTTGTCGCCCAAAGTTGACTCTTTCGGTTAACGGATTTTAATTTATTACCTAAAAAAAACTGCCAGCATAACCGACAAGCTTAACGAAATGAAATGCGCACAAGGTAAGGATAAAACGCCATAAAATTAAAACAAAAAAACTTCGACCAAATATTTTTAGGTTAACGTATACGATCACCAAGAATTTGCAAAACATTCGCGAAATTAAGCGTAAAATGTATGCTTCGTTCGCAACATAGAGATATAAGTGTAAAAAAAAGTTAAGTTCGTTATATCGAGTATTCGTTAAAGTGGACGTCCACTGTATTTTACCTCCAAATCATAAATTTAAACTTTGACGACTTATAACACGAATAGGAATGTAAAAAGAACCGCCTACTCTTCCATATTTTATTCGTCGGAAATTCAGAAATCCCATCCTGAGAGATGTTTCATATAAACTGTGATATTGCCAGTGTGCACAGCTAGCAATACGATGCACCAATTCAGCATATTACATAAATTCCCGTTTAAGCGAGTATCAAATATTTTTGGCACAAGCTTTTGATGTATGATTCCCAAGTTTTTTAAAAGAATAGGTATCCAACCTGACGATACTTTTTTTGAGCGTGGAGGTAAATTGGTTTGACAACTAAGGCCCTAGTCAGCCAACGAAAAATAAAAGCGAATAAACAATTATTGCGTTCAAATTGCAAGTGCACTACAAGTCCACTATAAGCTAACAACACCTATGACTTCATATAATTCGCATGTTCGTCGTTCAAGAAATCCGTAAGCTGACTCTTAGGTGACTTGCAGTTGACTTATAACTCACAATCAGTTGAAATCTCGAAAATGTATGGGAAACCTCCTGATTTCGATGGAGGTTTCATGAGTTTTGGCGAAACCTCAGATTACGATGCGGTGTGAAAAGGGTATAAGGGTACTTGTAGAGCACTTACACCATATTACACCCGTCATAATTGACCGTATTACTAAGACCGAGACAGATAAAAAGAGTGCGTATTGAAAGGAATATTCCATCCGTTTATATTATTTACTATGCAGAAAAACCCATCTTTCAGGTTTCCCTTTCCAGCAAATACTGTAATGGTAAATTTGGGCACATTTCGAGAAAAGCAACATAACCTAGCAATATTGCATACAAACTTCTACTGGGTGATCCAAGTAGAGATACTTTTTTCAATAGCCTTTTTTGACAGATCACGTGTGAGTCGTCATGTTATTTTTGTTTAGTATTGTTTGGCATTTCATAATGGAGAGACTTACGCGTGAACAACGTTTACAAATTGTTCAACTTTATTATGAAAATTCACGTTCTGTGAGGAATGTGTTTCGTGCACTTCGCTCAACTTATGGTCAACATAATCGGCCTACTGAGCGTACTATTCGCAACACCATCACCCATTTTGAGATCCAGCATTCATTATTGGATAATATTCGACCGAATAGACCACGTCCAGCACGCTGTGAAGAAAATATAGCGGCCGTAGCTGAGAGTGTACACGAAGACCGTAGAGAGTCGATTCGGCGCCGTTCGCAGCAACTCGCACTGACGTATGGAACGACTTGGCGCATTTTACGACAAGAGCTTAAATTGAAAGCGTACAAAATACAGCTTGTGCAACAACTGAAGCCGCTCGACCTTCCCAAGCGACATCGCTTCGCTCTATGGGCTCTTGAAAAGTTCCAAGAAGATCCGACGTTTTCGAGGCAAATTTTGTTTAGCGATGAGGCCCATTTCTGGCTCAATGGGTATGTAAACAAACAAAATTGCCGCATTTGGGACGAAGAGCAACCTGAAGAGATTGAAGAACTGCCACTTCATCCAGAAAAAACAACGGTTTGGTGTGGTTTGTGGGCCGGTGGAATCATCGGTCCATATTTCTTTAAAAATTATGCCGGTGCGAACGTAACCGTCAATGGCGACCGTTATCGTGCCATGATAACCGACTATTTGATGCCTGAAATTGAAGCTCGTTATCTCGGCGACATTTGGTTTCAGCAAGACGGCGCCACTTCCCACAAATCGCATCAATCAATGGACTTATTGAGAGAACATTTCGGTGAGCACATAATTTCACGTTTTGGGCCGGTCCAAGATCGTGTGATATCACACCGTTAGACTTTTTCCTGTGGGGATATGTAAAGTCAAAAGCTTATGCCGACAAACCCGCTTTGATTCTCCATTAAATTTGAATTTTCTGTGTTTTTTTCTTTAAAAAAGTAGGGAACCTCGAAATGGATCACCCTTTAGTAAATATGACAAAAATTGTTTATTCAATGTTTTTCTTCAAATCTACAAAAAATGTGAAGTAAATACTTATTTTCTCGATTTATTTCATCGAGCTATAAGGCAAAATTTAAGTGTTGTTTCAGCATTGATGTTAATTAAGAAATCCAAGTTTCCTACCACCACAGCAAACACCTCCAATCTCATCCATGGAAAACCGCAACACAATACTTCAGTCATCATCATCAACAGCGATAGATATTTTTTATAACCACCTTGATGATAGTAGCATTGCATAAATATGCAAATTTTTATTAACAATAGAGCGCGTATAAATCGTGAAATATAAAACTAATTTTCCGCAAAAGTTCAGTGGTGGGTAAGCGCGGTGGCACAACACCAACCATATAACCATATAGAAAGGGAAAATTTCCTCGAAAGACCAGAGTGGAAAAAAGGAAGCTAAGACTCTTTAATTGTGGCAACTAGCTGCATACAACATGCACTCGGTATACACGCATAAATTAATGCGATCTTGTGATGCAGAGGGATGGTGGCAGGAGGCACCCCTACATATATGCACACATAGATGAATGCGACAAAAACAACTCCAAGAGGGGCTAAGCGCGCTAGAGTACGTGTATAACAATGGCCAACCAAAACTTACTCGCATGTATGTAGGTGGCACATTGCGGTGAGGTCTGGTCGCTGGCGGATGTTGTTGCAACAATCTTTTCTCTTTCCATTTTTATTTCCCGGGAAAATTTTCATAATAATGGCGAAACGTGCAAATTACTAAAATATACCAAAATAAATGATTATTTGCAAAACGTGCGTTCGATTATAAGCTAAGGCGTGTATTAAACAGTTTTTTTTCCCCCTCTCTAGACAAGATAAGGAGTGTCTCAGAGTATGCAAAACTACTTCCTTGAAATATACGGAACGAATTGTGGTGGCAAATAAGGTAAAAGAATTGCAAAATATTTATGCACATGTTAGGTGGGATTTATCCAGTTTTTTCAAAACTCGCCAACGAACTCTGTTAGAAAATAGTTGTGTTCGTTGTGATAAGAAACAACACTTACTGTGAGAGTAAATCCTTAGGTCTGTTCGTCCACTTTTGCACTTTGTACAACAAAGAACTGTCAAATCCTCAATATTGAGATAAAATTAACTCAATTTATTGAAAATTATTCAATAAAAAAATTAGGCGCATGTTAGGTAAAAAGATAAAAAAACTAGAAATTCGTTGTTTGTCAAAAGCAACCAAGAAAACAATAATTGTTGACAATACGACGAAATGTCTGTTTTTGCTATTGAAATACAATCGAAGCTAGTTCACCGTTCCCATGAAGAGCAACACGCCATAAATCTCTGTTGGGTCCCTGGACATAGTGACAAAGCCGGCAATGAGAAGGCTGACGAATTAGCGAGGTATGGGCCTGCAATGGACCATGATAGAGCACTTCGGTCGACAAAGCCACCACTCTGCGATCTTAGTGAATGAGTGGAGAACTAGATTCGCATGAAATCTAAAAACAGGTGGAAAGAATTAATTAAATTAACTACCTGTGAAGTATCAAGGAAGCTCTGGCCAGAATACAACATTGGCCGAACCATTAAACTTCTACAGTTTGACAGGTCATCACGTCTAAGCTGGTAGGGGCCCTAACGGGACATAACTTTCTAAGAAATCACACAATTTTAGCTCTCAAAATAGTTGTGCGGTACATTAGGTTAGGTTAGGTTAGGTTAAACAGGGGTATGGTGAAAACGAAATCCGCCACACAACACTAGGCACCGTAATGGGCCCATCGCGATCTCTGGGGGAACCATCTAAATTCAAAATTCAAAAGGCAGAAAACTCTAAACAATTACCCTGCAAAAACCTTAAAGGCCCTTGAAGTACATGCCATCTATTTCCTCCAAGTTTTCAAAGAAGTATTTCTCTAAAAAAAATTTCGACTACGCGCTATTGCCTCATATTAACACAGTATATGTGTTTTGTCCTCACTAGCATGCAGATTTCCCCAGTATCTACATATACAAGGTGGCGCAAAAGTAATCCTCCTATCAGAAAATGCTATAAATTTTGCGGTTGGCCCCTAATGTCGAAATACAGGTTAATAAACAATGTTACGCTACACTGCTCCAGAACGCGGAATATTGGTGACTATTTATTTGAGCAAATATCGTCCAACGCCTACTGGTGAAACACTGCGACGTTTAGCCGCTCGCCTCGAAGAGACTGGCACAACACGAGATGCTGCCAGGCGTGGCAGACCCCGGAGTAGCCGTTCTGCAGAGAATATTGCTGCTGTAGCTGAAGATGTCATGGAAGCGCCGTCGACATCGACCAGACGACGTGCCACGCAAATGGGTATCAGTCGACGGTCTTTACAGCGAATTTTGGTACAAGATTTGAAGATGTTTCCGTACAAAGTCCAGACGGTGTATCAGCTGTTAGCTGCTGACCGCCAATCGCGTCTAACATACGCTCAAGCCATCCTTCCTTAATCACCACCAAGAGGAAGATGATTTTTCCACAAAAAATTATCATGAGTGATGAGGCCCATTTCAATCTTAGTGAGTACGTAAATAAGAAAAATTTACGCTTCTGGGGCACTGAAAATTCGCGTGTAACCCACGAAGAGCCATTACACCCGCTCAAAGTCACTGTATGGTGTGCTGTTTTCGCTGGAGGAGTCATCGGACCTTTTTTCTGCGAAGACGTCGCGGGCCAAACGGTTACTGTGAATGGTGAGCCCTACAGAGCAATGATCAACGAGTTCTTTTTGCCGCAACTTGATGAATTGGGATTGGAAAACATGTGGTTCCAACAGGACGGTGCAACGGCACACACTGCACGTGCCACAACCGATATGCTGAAGGATGCATTTCCCGGGCGCCTAATCTTCCGTTTTGGCGATTTGCACTGGCCAGCAAGATCGCCTGATTTGACCGCTCCAGACTTCTTTTTGTGGGGCTTTTTCAAGTCGCGGGTTTATGTCAACAAGCCTCAGACTCTTGCAGCTCTTAAAGACAATATCCGTCAAGAATGTGAGGACCTATTGCCGGAAGTTTTGGCCAAAGTGATGGAAAATGCCATAAAAAGGGCTCAAATGACAATCAACTGTGGCGGCGGCCATTTACATGATATCATATTCTCGACTTGATGTAAAAAAAATTAAAAGACCAAATAAAAATAATCCACAAGAAGAATCAAAATTTTTCCTTTTTTTTTTAAATTACAGCCAAAAAACATCGGAAAGTAATTTTTGCGCCACCTTGTATCTGTATTCGATAATCCGAGCCTCTTTCGCAGGAAAAAGTGCGCTCTCAGAATTCCTATTAGTTTTCTAAGCTTAACCCTGGTCAGTTTTACCCAGCACCCAGCACAGTCGCACACGGTTCTGACTGCATAATATTTTAAGCGGTACATTCATACATTTTTGACATTTAAAAAATTATTATAGGTTTGACATAATAATATTGCAAAAAAATGGATAAAATAAAATAAATAAAATATATTTACTGGACAATTGGCAGGGCTATTGAAGGGATGTCCAGCCACTTGGAATCTGCAAAATTACGTGCAAAACAATGTTTCTGCATAGTTGTATTTATTCAAAAGGAAATATGTAAATTCTTACACTTCTGCGAAGAAATAAAACCTTTAATGTTGTGAAATAAATTGGAGGGTCGTTTAAAATAAGCGCGAGCAGGATACTAGGCTTGAAGCTTAAACGAAAAAAAGGAATATAGTAGTAGAGTCTAATACCACCCAACTCAGTTTATATCAAGTTACAGTGAATATTTCCGATTTTGAGGTATATCGAAAGGATTTTACTTCAAAACTATTCAACTATTAGACAAAATTCGCTTAATACAACTGAAATAATAATCGTAGAATTTGATTGCGCAGAAAATGTTAAAATGAATATATGATTTGATTGACCAAACAAAAGGTTACATGGCTCTACCTCTACCGATGATTTCTTATTAAAAATTTTTCGGAGATAGAAAATTGTAAACTAGGCCATAGAGAAGCTGCACAGGTTGGAAAGTTGTATCTAGAGCAACCAAAAACCTGACGGTCTTCGCAGACAGGGGAATAAATTTCCGAAACTTGATTAAAAGAAACCTGGAAGGGACTACATTTCTCCATACAAGGGTTCCACAAGAAATGTGAGTTCACTGCGGAGTTGATATGCGAAGCTGCGGAAATAATGAGAGGTTCATAGTTTATGCTGATTATTTTCTTTAATTATTAAAAGTTACACTCCCCATAGTCCGGTCGCAGCAGAATATGGAAGTATCTGTGTCAGTCAATTTGAGCATGTTTTCATTTACTTAAATTAATTAAAGGTTTTTCTAAATATGTTGAAATAGCGATTATTGCCTACCTTTACCTATAGTAGATACCCTATGGTACCAATTGCAGCCTTTGTGATTTTGGCTTTAAAAAGCTTTGCTAACCTTCCTTTGTATAATTACTTGCTTTTATCCCCTTACCTTTTAAGGACAAACTTGTTCAATTTTTCTATACCGTCCTTGTAGTAATAATCAATTCTACCTCAATCGATTCTGGCAGCATTGATTGATTTCTTTTGACGTCAGTATGACGTAGAATTTGTACTTAAGTTGTCATCCAGTACAAATTCTACGTCATGGTAACGACAGGATGTCATTCGGATGACAAGTTTGGATGACTGTCTGATCGAACCTTAACAAATTGTCTTTTACCGTTTAAGAGAGATGTTTAAATTTGTAACGACTTCATATAGTTCAGTACTAAAATTGTCGGTTATGAATTTGATATCCTTATAAGGAACATGTTCCTAAGTTCATGGACGTTTTCCATTAGAGACAGGTTCCATTGTACAAAAAAAAAAATGTATAATAAATACAAAACGAAAAGTATGAACTTTTCAACCGATGCGAATGAATAACAAATCGCATTCCAAAGCGGATAAAGCGTCGATTACTTGCGTTTATTTTTCAATATGCAATCGATGCATACTAAACAGCGAACTCATGTATCTGTCGTTACAGTTAACACCAAAGAATGTTTAAAAAATGATTTTATTACTTTATGAGCCGTAAAAATTACAATCGAGTGTATCATGACAACTGACACACGGAAGAAAGTCTAAAAAGAAGATATCACTCAACAAAGAACGCACAGACACATTCTCACACATAATGATATGAACGAGTGTATGCACCTACTTGTCGTTTTTGTGGAAATATTTCATTATTGAATATATATTTTTTGTGAAGAAATAACTTTTAAACGTAGAACCGGGAAACAATTCAAGGTTTGTTGATCTTCTTGAGTGCGGCTCTTGAATTTTTGCCGTTCGGTTCCTTTCGAAATGAGTTTCAAGGAGTGAAGCATATAGGTTAACCCTATGAGCATTTTATTTTATCATATCTTTGGACACTGTGCCTAAATATTTGATACATTTTGAAAAATTAAAAAATAAATTAAATTTTTTGATAGTTATCACACTAATGGGGGATTTCCCATACTAATGGGGAATCATATTAACCTGGGGTTAATAAGGTACTGATTTAGGGGCAAGAATTGTCGCCCATGTGAGGGTTAATACTTCTGGTGATTAACAAATAGGTTGTTTTTGGGGAAAACTCATTCAGGGCCTATTTATAGCTATTAACTATCTATTTTTTTTTGTACGTAGGAAAACATTTTCTGTTCCATTTCTCTCCCAATAGACAGGAAGGATAATGGTTGGTTTCAATGTTTTTACTATTCCACTTTTAATGTATGACTTTAAAGAGTGAGTCTATTAGTTTGTGCTTCCTTAAACCTAATTACTTTTACTTACATTGTCAACATGATGGCAAAATAAATGAAGGCTGTTTCCCGACATTGACAGTACGGTAAGGTTAGGTTAAAGTGGCTGTCGGCATAAGAACGGACACACCGTTGTGAAACCACAGGCATTTGGGAAATAAACAGTTCCCCCTACTCGTTGAACCAATTGGAGCATCTGACGAAGCGAAATAGACCCTTAATGTCAATGCTTGTGAGATCACACGTGACGTCGTAGAAGAAGGATCTGAGATGGAGCTTTCTTTTCCTGGAGAGCGCGAGGCATGTACAAAGCAAGTGAAGGACCGTTTCCCCCAAGTTTCTCCAACTTCTGCAAAAGTCGTTCGAGGATGCACAAATTCATGTTGCATGTTTACCTATAGGACAGTGTCCAGTGATGACACCTATAGTTATGCTAATGTTCCGTCTGCTTAGAGAGATCAAATGTTTAGAGCGTTTCAGATTCAACTTAGGCTGGATCCGTTTTGTCGCTAAACAATGGGATACCACTTGTCCACCTATCTCTCTTTTATCAGGCGAGAGAAGTAACGTGGTTCCTAGTTTGGCGAGTGAATGTTAAACTGCTCCAACATCTCCTGAAGAGACGATCTGCAGTCTAGGGCTACTATAGATTTTACAGAGACTGATTCCAAGGACTTGATTGCCGCTTGACTGTCCGAGAAAATGCTGATATCCTTCGAGGATATCCAGTTCCTCTTTAGCCAAGATAAGACTTATTTAATCGCTATTATTTCCGCTTGTAACACGCTACAATGATCAGGAAGACGGAAGGAGAGACTAAGATTTAGTCTGAGAATACACCGCACCCCACCCACCCCATCATTGGTTTTTAGTAAGAGATGGAAGTCCTTAGTTTCATTTTATAGGAATCGCGTTTTATTGATTGGAAAAATGGATAAAAGGGTAGTGGTTTTGACTAATGACTGCAGGAATGAATCAGTTGAACTTTTTTTTTTGCTACTGCCCAACACTTAAGAACGCTTCTTATACCGCACGGGAGCTGAACTTTATAGGCTTTCAACAGCCCCTCTAAGAGAAAAAAATCTTTGAATGGTCCCGCATGCGATTAAATATACAATCGCTAACTTAATAAGCTGTACCAAGATGTGGACGTGACACGTCGACTACATTGATCGAATGGATAATAATGCTTCAGCCAGTAAGATTTTTAAACTTCAGCGCCAAGGTTCAGAAAGACAAGAATGATCGAACATCCGTTTGAAAGGCCAAATCATCGCGGATGTCAGAATGATCGGTCTGTTTAACTCCAAGAAACGTACTTAATACCTTTAAGGGTAGAAGGCTGCAGTAACTCTCGGATCGGGTCAGAAGCCCATAAAGTAAAGTAAGTAGGTAGGTCAATAAGGACTTCGCTTCACTGTAACTTGTGTTCAGCTTTCTTTTAAAATTTCTTCACGCAAATGTTAATGATACAACATACAGTGTGACTTGTTTCTTTAGTATTGGCCGACACTGTATGTGGGTGTACTGAAAAAGGGTTCATATTATGCAATTTGGAAGAGCAAAGCATTTGTCTTGATAATCAAATTAAAAAAAAAGTAGTTGCCAAACAGTTACCGCTGGAGGAGATGTAAATGATTTCCGTAGAAAAATATCTCGGAGAGATGACATGGACTGGTTTTTAATGAGTGTTTTGGACCACTGAGCGAAGGCTTTCAGCCCACGTTCAAAGCACCCTCAGTTACAACAGCTTGCGGTCATATTTTTAATCTTTAAGAGAATACTGCTAATGCCACTTGTTGCCCGCAAACAAAAGCCATCAACTGAAGACAAAAGAAATACAAGATGAAGCAAAAGTTGGCACCCGATTTCATTTGACTGTAATTTGTTTTATGAAAAACTTTCGTTCAACTTTTGGATTATGTTTATTTGATGTAATAAGCTTTGTTCTGCGTTAGGTCGGGAAAATGATATCGGCTAAGTCGGCGCCGCAAGAATTTATGACCATTCGGGCTGGATTTATGGCATATTCAATCACTTTTGCCAGAACTTCCGGCGATAGGCGTAGATACTCGGATATTCCGGCATTCTCGACGGATATTTCAAAAGTCTTGTTGACATACGACTCGTGACTTCAAAAAGCCCCACAAAAAGGGGTGTTGCACGTTCTCCTAAAGGCGATCTTGTCGACCAGTGCTAATTGCCTAACCAAGACTTTCGCACATGCTGTCTTTCAATGAAAAGTTGTCTCCCTCGCGTTCTTCACCTGTATGGCTGTTTACTTCACAAACGTCGAAGTGGAATGGGCATTTGTCGCCATTTGCAAAATTTATAGCATCTTCCGATAGGGTGATGACTTTTGCGCCACCTTGTGCCTTTCGAAATAACCGATATATATTCTTACAAAAAAAAATAAGAAAATATTCCACAGAATACCCGTCGTCCATTACATCACACTTACAAAGTCTACTGACGCTTTCAACACACAATCTCTCCCTCAATAAAGTCACCAATAAAAATGTCAATAACCTCTCAATACAAGGCTTATCGCAAAAATAAACCACATTCCGTTGTATCTGTCAATGGCAAAGTTTTTTTCTTTTCTTTTCTTTTTTTTTCGAAGCGAAAATACCAAAATATAGTCCATTACGATATGCACTACCTATCGCACCACCCACACGCGTACTACTTCTTTCTGAAGACAACATGAAATTCCAGTTAACTTCACACATATATTGGTATACAAATTTTCTACGATACTTACTAACTTGCCGCACTACCACCTGAATTGAATTTAAATCAGCTCTCACTAGACCGTTAGAAAGTTCTAAAATACAAAAAAAAAAACAAAAACAAAAAACCGCACCACCACCCCAACAATAAATCAACAACAAATAAATAAATTTCAAAATTACAAAACGCTGCGTGGGCCTATGGGGCCTGCGCATATTTGCACACACAATCACCTCCAACGTCAGTCGATAGAACACCACATAGTGCTACGCATTAGAATGATCATGGAAAGAGCACCGAACAAACAAAATAGAAAAGAGAAACCAATAAAAATACTAAAAACAAAAACTGTATAAAAACATGGAATGTCTACGGAGTGCTCTTTCAAGGTGTACAAAAAAAAATAACAGCAGCGATGAAGAAGTGTGTCACTTGATTTGGGACACCACACCACCAACCAGAAATTCCTCCTTCTCCTAACTCTCTGAATATAAAATCGAAAGTAAAATATATTTTTTTTTTTTGCATTTTCTACCAAAGAAATAAAAAATTATAAGTTTATAGTCCCCATGTAAACAAAAGAAAATCCAAGCCAAGATGTGGTTGTTCGGCTGTGTTGCCTGAACAGGAACACACGACGTAACAGACAGACAGACACAATCAAGCAGCAATCAAACATTTTTGCACATAATGGACGAGACGAAAAAAAAAAAATAAATTAACAACGCACTTTATTCACGATTTACGAGTGCCGGCTGTGTTCGCAAAGCGTGTCTCCTGCCAACCTCGTTACTTCAACATCTTGTGTTGAATCTTGCACAAGTTGCCGCCAGCGTCGAAGGGGCTGCATTAAAAGTATCCAAGTGAATTTGCCACCGTTCAATATGTAACTTATTTTTGTATTTTGTATATTAGACGGTAATTCGAACATGTTTAGGAGGAGTTCTAAGTAAATGAACAAAATTTGTGGGTGCAGTGGCTCGGTGGTTCAAATCTGCCTCATTACCACCTAAAGTTCGGATTTAATGTCCCACCCCTTGCGAAAGTCTGGCGTTTAATTAAAGTGTGTGAACTGCCGAGGGAAGCTTCCTAAATTTGATGATCTGATCTAAGAGCTTTTCAATTCCGTTTGCCACATCTTTGCGTTAATTAAAGTGAACAGTGCAGACGCAACAAACAATGATGACACTCTGGCATTTGGAATCTCTAAGGCATTGTTTAAATTTAGAAAAATGAAAAGTTCCTGTTTAGCATTTAAAAACTGATCTTTCCTGTGATAATTCAAATTACCTTGATGCGGTTAACAACTTGTTTGTCGGCAACGATCGTTATGTCGAGAATTCACCAAGACTCCAGCTATTGGTCAAATGAATCGAAGATAACCTTAACCCTTAACCTGCTCTTTTATCTGACGTTGATGAAGTTGTTCAGAATCGAGTAAGGCAATGTATTTGCTCTTTATAAAAGTAATAACGCCCTTAATTTATTAGGTACTCCTTTTGTAGAGTATATATTCTGAACTAAAAATGAATCACCCAGAGATCGAAGAGTCTGCAAGCAAGCAACCAGCTGCTCCCGGAACGCAAGCTCTTCGATACAGCGAAGGAAGCCTAGTGAATGTTTTTAAGCAGCATTAACAGCAGCTGCTAGACTAGCACCATGTAGAGAGAGTGAAAGGGCAAAAAGAGACCCCACGTCTAGTCAATGAAGAACCAGTCTCGCAACCAAGTAAAGAAAAGTTTGGCTTAACTATAAAAAAAGCTTAATAACAACATGGCTGATGGTTTCCCAGCAAAACTGATCGAACTGTGTCACATGACGATAGAGAGCACGCGGTGTAAGTTCGACAGCAATAGACCGTAGTGCATGTATCAGCACGCTACTGGGATATGCGGCCAATATTGACATCATCGGATGATCCCAATGGGCCATGAAGCGGACTATAACTGCTATTGATGAATAGGCAAGGTTAGCTGAACGAAAATTAAATATATTCTTTCAACACACAAGCATCAGCCTGCCGACTAGGACAAAACATTACTATTACGAGGTAGTTATGGAGTTTATCTACATTAAGTGGATGCTCCACAACTGCTTCGTTTTAAGCGAAGAAAATGGGTTCAAAACTTCTGACTCGAAGGACAAAGTGCATGCTCCTCTCTACACTAGTTCTGCATAGCCAGTTCTATACGGCGCCGAATGCTGGACGATAAGCAGGAAAGGACTCCTTTGAAAGAAAAATTTTGACGTATATCTGATCTTGTCAGCGAGAACATGAGTTGTTATGAGCTGTAACAAGATGTAGTACAAGAAGCCAAAAAACGTCAAAACTTAGGGCTCCAGCCAAAAGTCGAAACAACAATGATGGAAGGCTATTGTACCTCAGGCAGGGACTCTTCACGGATCGGGAGCGTGTTAAGTAGAGTAACTAAGAACAGAGAGAAGGAATGGTCACTTGCGAACCCTCGTCCAGGAAGAACTGCCTCTCACCATCTCAATGACGAACAAACAACCAGATCTGAAGGCGCCACTAAAAGTAGTAAACTTGGATTGTAGGTCGTCCTTAGAATTTATAGTAAGTAATAGCTCAGAAATCTGATAAGAAAGAAGTTCAAAAATATTAATTCTTTGTATGGCATGTACGTATGTATGCATGTTGTCCTTTATCATCTTCTCCCACTTTGAAAAGTTCTGAAGCTAGAATGCAGTTTTTGTTGTCTTTGCACTTAAATATGGTTATCCTAATCCAGGTCATGAAGTCGAAACAGAGAAATGTTTAACTATTGCCACGATTTAGCAGTCCGTTAAAAAGGATCTTCACAGTTTTAAAAGCAGACTGCTACTCTACTTAAGAATTGTGATGTTTCCCTAATTATCCGGTCAATTTCTCTTGGATATATTATATATTAGGTCTGTCTTGTACTCTTGGCTGTACCGAATTATCATTTTTAATGGAATACATTTTCGTTACATGAATATAACCAACCTAAATAGTTCTGTATTTAAAGTGTAGATGGCCAAAGTTGTCATACCTATGAATATTTGCTGCAAAGCTAATGACACGAGGAAACTTCTGCTCCCTAAAATAATCTAATCTCAATTCAAAGTAAAATGCATTTCCCACAAAGTGCTACCCGTCAATATATTCATACGTACATCCGACAGTCACGTGAACAAAGTCCATGGCAATTTTTAATTCAAATGAAAACTAATTGAATGGAAAAATTAAGCAAATACCCGACTCGGAATAATAAACTCGCCAAGATAATACACATCCCATCAACGGCCACATGTGTGTGTTCAAAGTTTATTTTAATTTCATTCCCTCGACGATGTTGGACGCTGCTACTTCTGCTGCTGCAGTCCAGCTCAGGTCAAGTCGCTTGGGGTGTTCTCTTCAGATTGAATATGCAAAATTCAAAATACAAAATACCCCCACTTCGTGCTGGGTAGGGCTAAGTGTATAAAAGCATCATCACATCATCAAATCAAATTAAAAGAAAATCATAAAATAAAATGCCGTATTTGCGCATCTGCAACTGGTGCTTGGATGCGTTTTTTTGGCGCGGATACATCAACCTAATGAATGGACGTGCAAATAGCAAACACAATCGGACAGACAGGCATAATGCACCACACGCATGCGAGTCCAAGTAACGATAGCCAGACAAAAATATTTTTGCTAATTTTTTCTTTCTTTTTAGAATTTGTATGCCCATGACGTAGAAAGAAGGAGGAAGCAAAATATTTTACAACAACAAAAAAAGAAGAAATGAAAAAATAGAAAACCCAAAAGATGGAACAAGTCAAGATATACATTATACATTAAGTGAAATATGAACCATGACGAGTGGGCGAATTGGGATGCGTGTAGTAACCGTTATGGTTTAACTGTCGCTATTAGACAGTGGTTTTTGGTGTGTTTCTATTGTTTTTTTCTCTTTTATATTTTCTATTAGAGGCAAACAGAAAAGTTGTCCAAGTAGTTTAACAACAGTTCTGCGGTGCCAGAAAAGGTTAATCGCAGTCAAGAACATGTGCCGTTGTGTATGACAACAAAATATATATTCGAATAACTTTCATCTCAGAGTGTGGTCGTCTCGCACAGTATACACTCTCGACAGATGTCAGTGATTGGAATTGTTTCAAATAATCGTTTCTAGTGAAATGATTCATTGAATCCTAATTCTGCGGGCTACTTGATTATCGGATTAGATATGCAACCCTAAGAGACATAAACGGTTGTAAATATTGGTTTTCTTTTTTTAAAGAAACCTCCTCAGTTTTTGTTGTTTTGACAAATATAAAAGAAAACTTGAGACTTAATTTGCCGGATAATCCAGTTGGTTAAAATAAATTATCAATTGACTCACACAATTAATGTTTCGTCCTGAACGATACGAGCTTTCTGAAGTGCGCCAAAATCAACGTCGGGTGTACGAACAATCGCCCAAAACCAAAAAAATTTATAAAACCCCTAAGAAAATTTGGGCGATTCTTCATTTTTAATTTTGGGCGTTTGTTCGCACAGCCAACAACGTTCTACGTCGCCGTTTCTTGTCTAATCGAATTAGCCGATAGATATATAGCTAGGTCAAGGTTAGGTTACAGTGTTAGCCGACATATGGCCGAAACACTCAAAAAAAGGTCCATTGCGATACCACACGGATCTAAGAGGGTTTCCATCCTACTCGTTGAACCCCTTGGACCTATTATGTCAATATTTGAAAGATCTTCAAGATCAGCGTAAAAGAATTTCGATTATTAGAGTGCAAGGCAGGTAACAATGAAAGTGGCGGATTGTCGAAGCTATTGAGGGAACTTACCTTAGGTGGCACCACTTGTCTAGCGACGAAACAGTTTTGGCCTAAGCTGGATCTGAAACACTTCTAAAAAGACTTGCATTGCAGCACTACAATAGGTGTCGTCACTGGACACTGTATTATAAGCAGGCACGCAACTAGGCTTGGCATGTACCCATATGACTTTTACAGAAGATGCATGGACGAGAGCAAGAGGAGACAATCCTACACCTTCTTTCCACTTGTCCTGCTCTCTCCCAAAAACGTAAGCTCCACCTAGGTGCCATCTTCCATGACAATCTTGAAGATCTGTCAACTTAAAGGCCTATTTCGCTATATCCAGAGCACCAAATTGTTTAACGTGTAGAGTATTAAAGTTTAGACTTATTTTTGGTTTAAGTGAGTCGGACTCATCGGCTGCTACTTAAACCCAACCTAACCAAACCTTACCTCCTCTTACTCGTCTATACAGATTTTGCGGAAATAGTTTGAGTATACTTGTTGCTTACTTGTTAGGAAATCAACAAACGAGCGAAGTCCTCTTGCACTTATTATCCCAGATCGGCGCAAAAGCATGAACATTTTCTTAATAAACAAAACTGAGTACTAAACTGGAGGTATTTTTTTTATATCGATCAAGCAGCCTGAAAAGCCTGTGTCCCCAGTTCGACCTGGATCATAAGCCCCACCTTAAGTAAATTTAAAGTAATTAATCCAAAATATAGCGCTGGCAATAGCAAGGTGATATCATAGGTCACGCGCCCACCATCAATGTTCTTAGCTGCACTTTGCTTTGCGTGAACTATCCAAGAACTGGCACAATCATGCAATGAATAGTAATATTGCATCACTTGATATTTATACTCAAACAAAATATTGCGCTTTTGTTTTAAATAAATTGACCTTGAATTCGATTAGGAATAATGATATCACACAATAATGTGTGAGACATTGAGCCTTTGCCGATTAAGCGGTCAAATATGTCACAAAGCATAACCAAATATTGTGATTTGCTGCAATCTAATTGTAGATCTTGTGGGCATTATTAAGCTCATTGAGACATGACAGTGTATGAAGAATAACACATTGACAGAGGTTTAGAATAAAGCAAAGAATCGTTATGTGTGGTATTGAATGGGAATCTAAATTGTAAACAATATATATTCGCATACACGCGAGGGTCAGAGCCGATTCATTGTTAATTGTTGGTATAGTTTGATAGAGGGAAATGAAAATGCATAGAAGAACGATAGAAGTTAAATAATAAACGCTTCCAAACTTCAGGATTTATGCTGGATTTAAGATATTGACATGAAGTCAAATATCTAGGTGTAATCCTGGATAAAAAACTTCTATGGTCCAAACATGTCGAATCGAAAACCGATAAAGCGCTGTCGACCTTCTGGCAGTGTAAAGGCGCTCTCGGTAAGGCATGGAGCTTGTCTGAGAAACGGGTCCTTTGGATCTATACGGCCATGATTAGACCGCTACTCTCATACGCATCAGTTGTTTGGTGGAACAGGCTTTCGCGGAAACGTGTTACTGCTTCTTTTGCCAAACTCCAAGGAACGGCTTGTCTCGGCTGCACAGGGGCCTTCCCTAGCTCTTCCTCTAGATGCTTTGATGAATCTTCCTCCCCTTGACTTATATATCATGGGATGTATGCTAACAACCATCTTTCGCTTAAAGAGAGGTGGTTTTTGGTACCATGCGCAATGGAATTTTGAAGAACTTGCTCGAGAATTATCCTTTGACCCCTGTCTTATGGATATGCCGTCTGATGCAATGACACCAGAACTCCTTCTGCGAAAAAACTACCACGTCAACTTTCCACAGGTAACGGAATGGCTTCGGTCAGACTCTGAACCATGGATTGAATGCCATCGTATTTTCACGGATGGCTCCAAAAGCGGGAAGGGGTCTGGTGCTGGTGTCTTTGTGGAATGCGATGATATACGACTTTCCTACCCCTTGGGTAAACATGCATCTATATTTTGCGCTATATTGTGAACAACAGGTGGAGGGCTAGAGGCATTTGCATCTGCAGTGATAGCCAAGCTGCATTAAAAGCGCTTCTAAACCCTCTTACCTCGTCCAAGTTAGTGTTAGAACTCAAGCTTTCTCTGAATTTGGTCGGAAGACTGAACACAGTGAATCTTGTCTGGGTACCAGGTCACACTGGCATCCAGGGAAATGAGATCTCGGATGAGCTTGCTAGGCAAGGTTCAGAAGAAGTTTTCTCAGGACCCGAACCTGTGTTGGGTCTGCCTGCGTCTTTAGTCATGTCGTCTATCGATTCTTGGGTTTCTCCTGAACACAAGATTCGGTGGCGCGATTGCGGTGGATGTAGACAGACCAAACTACTGCGCCCGGACATTTGCAAAAGGCCAGCATCTTTTCTTCTATCTCTGAGGAGAATCGACTGTAGGCTGCTTGTAGGCGTTCTTTCGGGACACCAAGCTTTTGCTAAACACTTAAATGTGTTGGGCTTAAGCGACACCACTACCTGTCCTGCTTGCGGTGAGGAGGATGACACAGCAGAACACTTTCTCTGCAGTTGTCCGGCCTAGGGGCTGACTTGGAATATCTAAGCTCTTTATCACTGAAGCTCCTTCTCGTTTTTCTTCGAAAGACGGGAAAACTAAGTACATTAATGTAAGGTGTCTGAATGGTAGTACAATGGACCTGTAGTTGTGTCTGAGCGCTCCATCGGATAGCAGCAACCTCCGACAAAAGAAGATATACATTTGATATTGCGGTCGGAAAAAGCGTGTTTTCGGGTTACAGGCTTTATTCAAATACAATATTACCTTTTCAATGTTATCGGGTCTGCTTACTGTTGAAATGGGTTATACTCAAAAGAATGATAAATTGGGATGTTTATTGCAGCGATTGCTATGGGGAACGAAAGTATCGTATATTTGGTTACGGATTTGGTGCGGTCATGTAAGCAGACTTAGGCAAGAAATCTTAAGCTTTCTACACGCGAGCCAATGCTTTATTGCAATCCAAACCGTCAACCATATTGACCATTTTGCGATCGACGTAAGGCACTGTTCGAGTATTTAAGATGGTTGAACATTCTGAGCGACGATCGGACACGGACCACTAACAATTTGCAGCCAAGTTTTGTAAGGATATTGATATTGAAATTGAACAAAAAATCATTGGATCATGATATTTGTGATTAATAAACTCTTAATATAGTAAATGGGTACCGTTATTTAATAATACGAATTTTGAAACAAAACAATCGAACCGTGTTTTCGATTTTTCTTGAAGTTCGAAATATTATCACGATTGCAATGACTTTTCCATTAGAATATTTAAGTATTCGAAAAAGTTAAAAATACATACCTATGCGTGATTTAATTTTCCCCTCTAATAAATCTCATAAGAAAACTTAAGAGAAACAAAACTATTGGACATTTGGACATTTTGACATATTATGTGTGTTGTTTATATATAATTTTAAACATAAAAATATATATCATAACCGATTTTACGATTTATTATCCAAGCTTTCAACTTACTAAAAAATAATTTTACACACTCGTCGCTACTATTTTTGACAATAGACATAAATTTGTATAATTCCAATGTCTGATTTCCATTTCAAGAATTATCTATCGCCTACAAGCAAACAAATTTAAATTTAAACAACAAAAAACCAAGGCATACCTACAACAACCTACAAATATATAAAGTAAATATTTGTTGTTGCTAAAAAAACAAAAATAAACACTAAATCTCACTCAACAGATACTGAAATTAGGATTTAAAAAAAAAAAAAAAAAACTATCACAACATTTCGAAATACAGTTCCATCTGTCAGAAATACATTTACTTGATGTCTGATGGGGTTAATTTTGCTCATTTTTGTGGCTTTAAAATATGTTATTCTTTTCACTATCTCACGTCGTATGGAATCGTTTTATTTTGCACGAATTAAGATAACAAAAATGTAATAAAATTTCCAAACGTGACATTTGCTACATAATTTATAAGGCTGTAACATGCCAATAAAATATTTAAATTTATTCGTTTTTTGTCACAAGTTTTATATCATATGTTTGTTATTTTGACGATGACGGCGTTTTTGCTCTGCAACAAAGAGTATCTATCAGAGTATATAGTTTTCGAGGTACGAAATGGTTTTTATTAAGCACCTTCGAGTTACCAGAGATATTGGTTTTAAGAAGAAGGCTTTCAGTCATGACAATGTGTCATTTTTTGATATGGAAAAGGTTGCTCCCTTTGAATTCCAAAAGGAGATTTCACCATCTTCATTCACGTCAAAGCTGCATTATATCCGTATTCAGCGTTGGAGGAAACAGCGTCACATAGTTTTGGCAATTTCTCATTGAAGCTCATTAAAAAATGTACCGGACTTTGGGAAGGAGATACCATTTCGATTAAACTCTTGAAAATTTGGAGCAGAAAGTGCATACGGCTGGGGTTAACACAGTTCAACAGGTAAACTCTGCGGCCGATATTAATATTATGGGCCACTGCCATCGTTCCACGATAGCCAATTTGTGACATTTGAGGAACAGATGAATTTAGTTGGTATTAAGGTAAATAAGGACAAAACTAACATATATGTGTTTTGCTCCTGATAGCCTGAAACTTTGAGGAAGTTACAAGTGGCACATTAGTGAATATTCGACTAAGAGTTAGGAGGACATGCCGGCGAATGAAGGAATCCTAACGTTTCCACTTGAACTGCATCCTTATCGATCTGCACTGTGGGTTTCTCCGGTTCGACATCTAAAAGTCGTGGAAGGTCTCTGAGTTTCGGATAAACACCTCCGTTGAATTCACCGCTGTTGCTACATTTTGCATGATTTAAGCCCCTGCATCCACCTGTAATTTTCCCCTAACGACACTTGTCAGAGAAAAATACTGTGTAAAATTACCTTAACCGACTTAGGTAAATATTTTTGTATGGAAAATTATTGGACAAACAACAAATCGCAGCCTAAAATTAGAATAATTTATGCTTGACCGAGGTAATAGGAAATACACTGGGGCAAATAAAGGGTGATTTTTTAGCTGGTTTGGTTTTGGCAACACTGGTTTTGACAGCTGACGTGTGTTTAGTACCTTGTGTCACTGTCAAACAGCTTCAGTTTGGTTTGCAATTTAACCATGGATCGTCTTACAAATGAACAACGCTTGCAAATTATTGAATTTTACTATCAAAATTCGTGCTCGGTTCGAAATGTTCATCGCGCGCTGCTTCCATTTTATGATCGGCATTCTCGACCTTCTGAGCAGTCTATTCGGAAGATTGTGACCAAATTTCGCACCAAATTTACTTTGTTGGACATTAAACCACCAACACGTTTACGTACTGTGCGTATTGAAGAAAATATTGCGGCCGTATCAGCTAGTGTGACAGAAGACCGCGAAATGTCGATTCGGCGCCGTTCCCAGCAGTTAGGCCTTTGTTACAGCACTACGTGGAAAATACGTGGAAGGATTTGGGCGTAAAGCCTTTTAAGATACAGCTGGTGCAAGAACTAAAGCCAGGCGACCTACCACAACGCCGAATTTTTGGTGAATGGGCTCTTGGGAAGCTGGCCGAGGATCCGCTTTTTTATCGAAAAATTGTGTTCAACGATGAGGCTCATTTTTGGTTGAATGGGTACGTAAATAAGCAAAATTGCCGCATTTGGAGTGAAGATCAGCCAGAAGCATTGCAACAGCTACCAATGCATCCCGAAAAAGCCACTGTTTGGTGCGGTTTATGGGCCGGCGGCATTATTGGGCCATATTTCTTCAAAGATGATGCGAATCGCAGCGTTACTGTCAATGGTGAACGCTACCGAGCGATGATAACAAACTTTTTTTTGCCCGAAATGGAAGTTCTTGACTTGCATGATATGTGGTTTCAACAAGACGGTGCCACATGCCACACAGCACGCGAAACAATGGCGCAATTGCGAGGCGAGTTTGGTGAACAGTTAATTTCACGTTTCGGGCCGGTCAATTGGCCGCCTAGATCGTGCGATTTGACACCATTAGATTATTTTTTGTGGGGGTATGCCAAGGCTAATGTGTATAGGGACCATGCATTCATTCGTGAGATACCGGCCGATATGTGTGAAAGAGTATGCCAAAATTGGACTCAGCGGATGGGCTACCTGAGACGCAGCCGCGGTCAACATTTGCATGAAATTTTCTTTAAACATTAAATTGCAAGGTTCAAACTATCGATTCAAATAAATATTTCATTCATTTTTTCGAATTTTTTGTGTTTTTTTTTTAAAAAAAGTTCTAAACCTCTTAAAAAATCACCCGATATAATAGGAACAACTCTTTTTCAGTATTTTATATTCCTAAATAAAAGACCACGTGTACGTCAGGGCTTTCCAGTTACAAAAAATGTCGATATTCAAAAAACTTAGACAAAAAAAAACGTGGTACAGTAGTGGGTCTAACATGACCCCAACTGAAGTTATATCAAGTTATAGTACAGAACACAAGAAATCTTAAAAGCGTCGTGTGATTCCATAAAAGAGTTATGACGCCTTGAGCTAAGGTGCTTGGACTGTTTTTACCCAGAACTAAGCTGATTTCACTTAACCTCATTTAAATTCGGGATTTAAGGCATGTAACCTTAGGGATTTAAAAGGCTCAAAACTGCCCTAGGACTTAAGTGGCCTATACCGCGATATAGGCTATTTTTTTAAATGTATTTTTTTCTGAGTAAAGGGTGGGCCATCTAGTGGTTTCTTTTTAAATCATAGGTTATTTTGACACTGAAAGCTGGTTCCCGCTCGAAATCTTGACATACATAAGTGTCATACCCCCGCGGAACAAAATTGGGAAATATTGACAACCCAACAGTGCGTTTTTTTTTTTTTGAAGAGAAGTTTTGGCCGAAATGAAGCACCGCGCCTGCTTTACGCAATTTTGTGCAAAAATTTCGTGAGACTGGTATGGTAGTGGAGACAAAACTTATGGTCCCCGTCATCGTACGTTGCGCAAAGACGATAATGTGGCTGCTATAGCCGAGAGTGTGCGAATTGTGGAGTGGTGCCATCATTGGAATTAATGGTCAATCAATAGCAGAAAAATTCCTGCTAAAGATGATCTAAAGGTGTGTAGTAAAGGCGATGGCCATGGCGTGCTATCCCAGTCTCTCGCAAGTAAAGTGGGAATACGCACCGATATAGCTTATCCTATCGGAAACGGAAAATCCCTGTGTTGGTACCGAAGAACGGTAGCATGTTTCTATACCCTACCATCTCGGGATATAAGGGAGGATATTTTCCAAATTGCAGCTGCCTAGCTTAAATTTAAACTCCTTAAAATTGGTGACGGACAGACGAATATACCCTAGTGACGATGAGACCACCACGGAAATTTTTCTCTTGAAAAAGGCGACAATTTATATAATCCAAACTCCCTGGCAATGCCCTCTTTCTTTCGTATCTTTTGGAGTACCTTTCAATTAATTTCTTATTTCTTCTATTTTTGTGGTTAACATTTTTTACTTCGACATTTATAATTTGTTGCCATCGTCAACATCATCACCGCCGCCGCCGCCGCCATACAGTGTAGAGTAGTTCCCTTTGTGATTTTTTTTTTTTTTGTTCTATATTAGCGCTTCAGTGACTGTGTGTAGAGAAGCTCTGTGCTGATGACCTCACCTTGGCTCTTGTTTACATTCTTTCGATGAAAGAAACAGCAAAATAAAAAATAAAAATCGCGCTTTTTGTACCTTTTTTTCAATTTTTCTCATATGTGTACCTTCTAGTACAATTTTTGTTTCCCTTTCATTAACAACAATTGCAAACTAAAATTACCACTCCAACAGCCACCACCAATAACAAGTACCCATACTACCTTTTCCGATGCCATTCTCAGAAATTTAATTGTATTTTTTTTTTTTTTTGTTAAATGAAACGTTTTATGTCTTCTAATTGAATGTTTCAATACAGGCGTACACACTAGTACATACGGAACATGCAAATATAGTGATACTGTCCTGAACAGTGGCACCAAAAAGTTAATTTGTGAAACATGAAACGAGAGCTTTAGAGAGAGAGAGAGAGAGAGCATACAATTTTACTTCCAGCTAAACCAAACCTAGTTTCAACTCTATCTACCCATCTATCCACCCATCCATTTATTCGTTTATTTACTCGTATCTATCTTTTGTGTGTTGTGTTTATCTCTTGAATGTTTACAAATAAAATCAACTTTTGTAGAATGTATGTCTCTGACTAATGTCTATCTATCACACATGTCGCTGCGTTTGAGTGTGTGCTGTATGATGTAATTACGTTAGAGTTCTGTAAAGTTATTGTTGTTGTAGTTTTTTTTTTATATAGTATTTTCCTCTATTTATTGTTTTTTTTTTTTTTTTTTTTGAAATGTTAAGAGGGGAACAAAAAAAGCGAAAAATAACAAATACAAACCTTAAAAAGGGGCAAATTTATTTTATTTTCCTTTTTCGATGTGCATAACACAAGGCCAATCAGCACAATCTTGACAGTTTGCTTATGATGGCTTGACACGAAGAGAACGAAGTTTTGGAGAGTCAAAACGATTAGAAATGGAAAAGACTTTCAGGTTATTTTAGTGTAAGTTATTAGACTTGCTTATTCGTGTGGGACATACGAAAAGGCCCTGTGGCTCAGTTTTTATGTTCCTACGAGAGTTCCCAAAAAGTGTATAATGTAAACTTGTTATATTCGGGAAATAAAAAGATAATTTCGGAAAAGCTAGGTTTTAGGATTGTTTTTTATAAATGTTCATAAAAGAAAAAGGAACACCCTTAACCCTGCCCGAAGAGATTCTTCGTCAATTTAATGGTTTACAATGCTAGTAATCTTTTATTTAAAAAATGGGCTTGCATTTGATGTAAGAACAAAATTGCGTCTATGCAAAAGTTGTTTTTTTTTGGCATAAAAACATATGTTTATGGATATAATTCTGGATTATCTAATTGAACTGATCTTTCCTGGTTAAGAAATGTATAGGGTCCGCCAAATAACTTTTTTTTTTGAAAATGCTTGAAATAAATCCTTTAACATGGCCCGATAACGATCGCCATTGACTGTAAGGGAGAGAAAATGGCCCAATTATGCCTCTGGACCAAAATCCGCACCAAACAGTGACTCGTTTTGGCTATATCGGCTTTGCAATGTATGCGTGCGGGTTTTCTGTGCCCCAAATGCGACAATTTTGCTTGTTTACATACCCGCCAAGATCAAAATGAGCTTCATCTGAAAAGATGATTTTTTTTGGCAAAATCGGCATATTCTCTATGTCGCTATGTCGCAATGTTTTCCAGCGTTGTTCAAGCGTATACACAACCATGTTCGTTCAGCGGAAGGATAAAACTAATTATCTGTCAAATCAGACATGAGCTAAGTGTTACCATTCGCGAAATAAGCACTAGTTGAAAAAAAAAACGTTAAATGGCGGACCCTATATAAGCATGATTGCACTGTTCCAAATTTTTACGAAATAATTTTTTAAAAAAATGCATTTGCCAAAATGTTAAGAGCGTGTAGAAAAACAAAAAATATTAACAACTATTAAACCGAATAAGGAAGACCGAACAAACAATATAAATTTCAGGAAAGGTAACAAAAATAATAGCTTTAACCTTTGTGATCATTTATACGAAACTGGAGAGGCCTGCCGAAGCTGTTTGTGGTCGAACCAGCGAACAGTACTTGTACTTTGCTTGTCACAACGAAAGACGTGTTAATGAACTCCAAAAAAAAAGCTCTTACATCTGCTAATATTTTCGTTGCTGTTTATTCGGAGAAAGCGTCACCGACAGCTTTTACCGAAATCGTTAAATAGTACTAACATTTACCTAAAAGATAGTGGCCAGTTATTGCTCATTCGTTTCAGCTGATTTGTTCTGTGTGCATTGGACTTAGTCCAGATTTGCTTGCTGGTGCTAAATTTAACCGTTTGCAACGGAACTGAGGTACCTACTTCTTTCTTCCTCCTTTTTTTTCGCTAAGTGGAAAGTTACCTAACAGATGACGCCTGTTACCTACATCAAACAACCTAATCCAACCAATTATTTTGTCTTCTTGCTGTTGCGTTAATCAAATATATTCATCTATTGTTGAAAGCATTAGAGACGACTCCACTACATTATTAATGCCAATTACTTCAAAGTTTAAAAGTACAAAATAAAAATCTTACTATAAATCAGCAAACCTGGCAACAATTAACACCCTCGCTCTATCAACTTACAAGAAATAAAAAACAACAAAAAATGTCTTCGTGTAACCGCACGAGCTTACCTAGATACTGGCTATTCGCATCGCGTACCAAAGTTATGTACCAAAGAAAAAAAAAATAATAATAATAATAAAGAGGCACAACCTTACCGCAAAGAAAGAAAAACAAGTTGTGTTTTTTTGTGTATGCGAACTGCAGAGTGGTAACTGGTAGTACGCTATTCTCTTGGGTACAAACAAAACCAAACCTCAGCCAACAGCAGCTACCATCAGAAGAGAACAAACACCCTCTTACTACTCACATGACAGTAGCGTCGTCGTCTTATTTTCTAATGGGTTTCAATCCACCATTAAGTCATATTTTTGCTGCTTCTATTCACTTGCATTTAGCGCACCACTCAACACAATCGCAGCTAACCGCCTTCTCCTGTATACATTTCGGCGAAACACTCCTACACGCATACACTCAACCTTATGTCTTTTAGCTAAGCAGCAAATTTCAAGAAGAAACCAGTCAAAACAGGCAATGCGCTACCGATACGACTACACGACTACGGCTACGGTACTATGTGGAACATTTTAAAGCGAACCTTCAAAAACAAAAAAGCATTGCCATGAATTTTTACTACCGTTGTTTTTTTTTTTTTCTTTTTGGTTTTGGTTTTTGACTCGCTTGCATGTTGTTGTTGCAGTGTTTGGCGGAAAGGCAAAGATGAAAAAGTTGTACGAAAAACTTTATATGAATGGGGTAGTTAGTTAACACCCTATAGATAGTTTTTAAAATTGAATAAATCTTAAACAAAAAATTGTGATAAATTAGCAACGTTGGCTGATGTCCGAGCTAGTTGGAGAGAGATGTATTTTGGTATTATATTTTGACTTAAATTTATAGAAATTTTGTTAAACTTTTGTTGTTTTGTGCGAAGGTGAACTGAAAGTCTGCCACTTTTCGTCAGTCTTAAAGGTTCTACAATCTACACTGATTTATAGGGATTTTAAAGTGATTTCACACCTTATTAGAGATTGCTTTTTAATGCCCATGTACGGTACGAAATATATTTCATCATTTTAGCAGAACAAAGTAATGCGCTACGTCAATCGACTGATAGAACTCAAGGCTCTAATGTTCACTCAACATGGAAACCACTCATATCATGAACTTTATACCTTTAAACTCCCGAGCTATAGGTCGAAAATAGCGAAGTGTTTTTTATGAAAGTAATTTTTATGTATCAACTCCCGTTCCTAGGTATCACTTTTCTTTATTCCACATCTTCAATTTATCGATGGCATCGGAATTATTATTAAATTATATCAAAAACAAATGGAGTTAGATGGGAACGATTGTGTGTAAAACATCATAGAATATTTTTCGGTGGTATCTTTAAGCCAAACATACATTTTAACTCCTTTAACTAACAATAAGAAAAAAAAACTCACAACGCACAACCATTACCCTATAAATCGGATTGGGTTTGGAGGTACACCACCTCCACCATCACGTGAATCTAGGGGAACAACATAACGAGAATGATAATATGAAAAGAGAAATAAGAAAAAATGCAATAAGACCACTAAAAACAAAAAAAATTCGGATTTCCAAGAATTTTCGAGCGTGTTACAGATGGAGTTGAAGTCTTCGGAATAAAAAGGAAACACCAATAAAAAAGCTAAAGTTACTCAATGAAAGAGAAAGATTACGCTGTGATGGCGAGAATATGTAATAGGTACCTACATGACTACATATGCATGCAAATTTAGTCTGCTTGATTTTGAGTTTTTTGAAGAAATTTAACGTAACCCGTTTCGAAAACGTCAACAGCGTTAAAATTTGTTTTAAAATATAGACATGTCATGCTTTCAGAAACATAACATCTAGCTTAAGGAGTATTTTTGAAAAAGCTTTTGCAAGTTTAAGTGGGCTTTTTAAGGTGTTTAGTAGTTGGATTTAACAGGACTCAATGGCTGTAATTTCGTCGAAAGCTTTCAAAAATTTGGTATTTATCAGGAAAAATCATCAACCTTGTAAATGCGAAGTGCGTAACAGATTGGTACTCGGGGCGATACGGCACATCACTCTGTTCTACTCTGCTGTGTTCATGGACAAGTTAAGGTGGAAGCGAACGAAAAATGCGGACGAATTGGCCAGATACGGCCCTTATATGAACCCTCGGCTAGCGGACGGAGAGGTGCTACCGCCTTTCAACACTGCTAAGACTTTTATTGACCGCGTCACCACACAACTGGCTAAGGAACAATGGAGCGAAACCAATGGTCAAAAGATCAAAGTCCTTAGCCTCTTTTAACAAAAGTCAAATCCGGATCTGGGTATTAACCGTGGACACTGCATAATAGGAAACATGGCTATAAGGCTAGGGCTCTTTGCAAATGACTTCTGCAGAAGCAGCAGGAAATAGAATCCGTGGAACACCTTTTTTGCCATTGCCCAACTCTACAGAAGTGCCGTTCATCCTGCATGGGAGCACGGTTCTTCAAAAGTCTGAACGACTTGGCTAGGGCTCCCCTATCAGACATAAGAGTATTCCTCAACAGATCGAAGTGGTTTTGTTAGCCACATGTCCTTACATGTACAAACAGGGTACTCACTATGGGCCTTCACGGCCTCTGGGTGAAATTACCTACAGGACCTACAGTTTAATGCCGATTCCGAACGGCATTTTATTTTTGAGAAGCTTCTCATGACATTTTTACTCTTGGATGTTTGTCAGACGTTCGCAAGAGGTGGGGCAGCGAATTAAAACTTTCTGGTAGTACAGGGCGGAATTTGGACCGGCGACCTCTCGCTTAGTGGTACCCAACGCACTTAACCACTAAGCCACTGCACCCAGAAAGAAAATAATTTAATGGTGTCAAATCACACGATCTTGGTGGCCAATTGAAAGGTCCATTCCGCGAAATTATGCGCTCATCGAATGTTTCCTTCAATAAATCGATTGTGACGTGCGCTGTGTGGCATGTAGCGCCGTCTTGTTGGAACCACATCTCACCCGCATTCATGCCATCCAATTTGGGTCTATACCGGTCTCCATTAACGGTAACTGACTCTCCAGCATCATTTCGGAAGAAGTATGGCCCAATGACACCACCAGCCCAAAGAGAACACCAAATAGTCAGTTTTTAGTTCAGCGAATGTAATGGCGTTTCAAGGGTCTCATGTGGATTCTCTTCACTCCAAATGCGGCAATTTTGCTTGTTGACATTCAAACCAAAATGAGCCTTATCACTAAACAAAATTTTGCGATGAAAATCAGCATCGATATCAATCTCATTTTCGGCCCACACACCAAAATCACGACACATTGCATGGTCTCGCGGCTTTAATTCTGGCACAAGCTGGATCTTGTAAGGTCGTAAGAAGAGATCTTTGCGCAAAATCTTCCATAAAGTTGATGGACAAAGCTCCAATTGCTGTGCACGGTGGCGAATCGATTCATTCGGGTTCGGATTCATTCAACACTTTGCTCTACAGCGGTAATTGTTTCATCGGTGCGCACTGTTCGACGTCTCTGCGGATGCGTATTATCACATAGAGTAAACGTAGTGCAAAAACGATCCATGGTTAACCGAATTAATTGCTCTGATGGAAGATTACGTCGACCATAAAATGAACGGAGCTTGCCGTAAACTTCGCGAACTGAACCATTATTTTCGAAATAAATTTCCACGATTTGCAAGCGTTGTTCATTTGTCAACCTGTTCATGATGTAATGGCAAACCAAACTGAACATAAATGACATTAGAGTTGCCAGATTTGACCACAAAATGTCAGTTGTATCTCTATTCGAAAAACCAACCCTTTACAAAGTTAAAAAAAATTCCTATATATGCACCCGGCTAGAGTTCCACATCAAAATTAGTTATGTTAATTAAATAAATAGTACTCTTTAACTTGACGAAATCCTTGGCAAACGCCCCGTTGTCTGGAACTAGAAAAAAATTCTTGTATTTCACTGAGATACAGGGCGAACAACCCCCAAATAAAACCATAAAATATCCCTCAACAACCGAGTTCGTCAGCGAAGCCATCGACCCTGAAAACCATCTCTTTCCTTGCTTCTCCAGTGTGTCCTTCCTGTACGTTTGTATCATTTCCTTTTCAAACAACAAGCTATCCAAAAACAAAAAAAAAAAAAAAAACAATGTGTCTACCCAACCATCTAAGAGAGCGATGGCCCCGCTGCGCCGACTGAATATATAGCACAAGTCTAGCATGTCTGGGGTGATTTCTACACAACAACCCTCAATAGCACATTCATTGTTCTTTGGTCGTACCTCCGATTGTTTTAATATAAAAATACCACCCACCTATTATTATTTTGCAAGAGATTACTTTCAATGTGTGGGGCCGGTGTACTGCGCACTCAAGTGTTTTACTTTTTAGAATTTCCTTTATGTTACAGAACACCACCATATTCCATCACTTCGATTGCGTGCTTCATAAGATAAGGGTAAGTCCTATGATAGCTGCCTGTGCCTGCAATGCGTTATAGCAATAAATATCGATTGAGATTATCAAAATGGGGGAACTCTAAACCATAGGTCGGTCTCCTGCTAAATATACTTAATTCGCTATATAAGTATAAGTATGAATGCGCGAACAAATAAATCAATAGCAGAATGTGGAGGTATTTAAGCACCGAACGCTAATATAAGCGAATCGTTTTTTTTTATTTATTTTTATTTATTGAAACAAGAGGTGTTTATACATAAAAGTGTAAAGCTGTATGAATACAAAAATGATTTTAAGTATTTATGTGTACTAAATGCGTACGGAAGTAATTTTTATATTCTGTTTCTTTTGCAAAGGATAATCAATGCACAATCAGTAAATATGACAGAAATTATTCCAAGTAGAACGTAGGTCATTCACATCACCCGCAAGGCGTCGAAATATAAAGGGTGATCCATTTCGAGGTTCCCTACTTTTTTAAAGAAAAAAACACAGAAAATTCAAATTTAATGGAGACTGTTTATTATCATTTGAAAGAACATTCTTTGGCATTTATTTTTTGAAGATTATGTCTATCAAATGTTGGCCGTTGCTACGTCGCAGATGGTCCATCCGTTGAGTCCAATTTGCGATCACTCGTTCGAGCATTTCGACTGGTAACTGGCGAATAACACGCGTGATGTTTTCCTCCAAGGCCTGAATCGAAGGGGGTTTGTCGGCATAAGCTTTTGACTTTACATATCCCCACAGGAAAAAGTCTAACGGTGTGATATCACACGATCTTGGTAGCCAATCGACCGGCCCAAAACGTGAAATTATGTGCTCACCGAAATGTTCTCTCAATAAGTCCATTGATTGATGCGATGTGTGGGAAGTGGCGCCGTCTTGCTGAAACCAAATGTCGCCGAGATCACGAGCTTCAATTTCAGGCATCAAATAGTCGGTTATCATGGCACGATAACGGTCGCCATTGATGGTTACGTTCGCACCGGCATAATTTTTAAAGAAATATGGACCGATGATTCCACCGGCCCACAAACCACACCAAACCGTTGTTTTTTCTGGATGAAGTGGCAGTTCTTCAATCTCTTCAGGTTGCTCTTCGTCCCAAATGCGGCAATTTTGTTTGTTTACATACCCATTGAGCCAGAAATGGGCCTCATCGCTAAACAAAATTTGCCTCGAAAACGTCGGATCTTCTTGGAACTTTTCAAGAGCCCATAGAGCGAAGCGATGTCGCTTGGGAAGGTCGAGCGGCTTCAGTTGTTGCACAAGCTGTATTTTGTACGCTTTCAATTTAAGATCTTGACGTAAAATGCGCCAAGTCGTTCCATACGTCAATCCGAGTTGCTGCGAACGGCGCCGAATCGACTCTCTACGGTCTTCGTGTACACTCTCAGCTACGGCCGCTATATTTTCTTCACAGCGTGCTGGACGTGGTCTATTCGGTCGAATATTATCCAATAATGAATGCTGGGTCTCAAAATGGGTGATGGTGTTGCGAATAGTACGCTCAGTAGGCCGATTATGTTGACCGTAAGTTGAGCGAAGTGCACGAAACACATTCCTCACAGAACGTGAATTTTCATAATAAAGTTGAACAATTTGTAAACGTTGTTCACGCGTAAGTCTTTCCATTATGAAATGCCAAACAATACTAAACAAAAATAACATGACAGCATGACATGACTCACACGTGATCTGTCAAAAAAGGCTATTGAAAAAAGTATCTCTACTTGGTTCACTCTACGTGTTTACTCATCTGTAACTCTTTCGTAGTGTGCTTGTCTGCTTAGTTGGAAAAAATTCGTTAAAAATATCTCAAATGTTCTTTTCCGAATTCGCTTAATTCACAAAAACAACCGATTACATATCCATCAGCTGCTGGTCACGTTTTGCTTTAGCATTGCATAATGACAACTTTTACAAGTAATACGATAATTTCTTATGAATTATGTGACCGCACATCGTTAGAATAATAGCAACAAATTGGGTCAATTTTATTAAACGGCCACACCGCAATATATAGCGCGCAAAGATAACTCAATTTTGAGGTTAATTAATTGTAATTTCGAATTGAAGGCAAAGCAACACAGTAACTTGTGCCTCTTAGTCGTGTAAGGAAAATAATATAAAATGTTGCTTATTAAAAACAAAAAACAACGAATCTAATGAAATTGAGACAAAGAGTATTTTTGCAATGGGGAAAGAATATATGAGTTGCTTTTGTTACTCGATTTTATATCGATCCTTTGGAATCAACGAAGACTGTAGCGTTTTCTAGGCGGAAATAGCTGTCATTATCCAGGCTGCCGCGGAACTGACAACAGACAGACCATCACCATCTACTCTGACCCGCCATATATTCGGATGTGGTGACATCAAGGGCTGTAGGTAGTTGTTAGACGAGATATCATCCATCAACTCAGTAACCCTGTGCTGTGCAGTAATTCTGGGCACGCTGATATTCCGGAAAACGAAAAAGCGGACAAGCTCGCAAGTCGGAGATGAACGCATTACTGGCATTTGAAGAAATAAGCACACCGCTTAGCTTCATTGCACGAAAAATCGAAATCGAGTTGAACTAACCTTCGTTGGACACAACTCGACTCGTGCAGACATACCAAAGAGTTATGGCCAGCGGTTAAAAGAAAGAGACGAGAATTCATGATAGGGCTAAACGGTATGGATATCCGAGTATAAACGCAATGGCTGGGCATAATGCACAACGGCTTTTGCAGAAGCTGCAGGGACGATGAAGAAATTGAATCTGTTCGTCAGCTGTTATGGGAATGTCCGGGTCTAAATAGCATAAGGTTTATGACTCTCGGAAGTAACTTTTATGATGAGCTTAGAGAATGTAAGCAAAGTCGAGCTAAAAGACCTTCTCAGATTTTGCATAAGAGAGCGACACTTTGAGCCTCTAACAGCGATTACTTCTTGACTACTTTAAGGTGTTTTCGTTTTTGGGGAAGGTACCCAAAAGGACAAAATGGACCCAACTTGCTGGTCTAAGTAAGCCATGACTACCGTCACAAGGGCATCCCCCAACCTACCTGCCTAGCTTCTCGATTTTAACACATCATAAACGAGTAGAACTTTTCCAAATTTGATAGGTCTTTTATTTTACTAAAAACAATGTAATCGTTTGAGGCCTGTGTGTTGGCCGAGGTTAAAAAAAAGTTGTAATTTTAAAATCCTAAATTTTTTTAGCAACAAATTAAAAAAGGAAACAGCGCTACAAAGAGAATGTTCTTTTTAGCAACGTTTCCGTGCCCACTTTTTAAGGTTTTCTTGATGACTCTCTCATTTTTGCAGGTTTTTTGGAGACATCAGGATGCCTTGATTGAATTGGGTAGCCACGGTCGGAGGGGAGGAACCCCAAAGAAGGGTATCGCAATGCGTCCACAAGGACCTGAATGTGTCAGGATGGAAGCTATTCCTCCTTGTCAACCTTTTTAACCTTATTTAACCTAAATAATGGAATCCCTCGAGCGTTATTTCAAATGTAGCATCGAAACAAAGCCATAGTTTGACACATTGAGAGCGCATTTTAAAAACTGTTATCTTTAGAAGTTTAGGTCTGACGAAAAGATACCTGCCGCCTTCGGAAAAAAGTTTAAATCGCTCCCCACCTGCGTAATCATATTCTTCTTCATTTTTAATATAGATGGCAAAAAAAAACAACTTTCGACATACATTGAGGGTAAGTGACCCTAAAGGACCTGAATTATCTTGTCTCACATGTTGTGGGTATTTTTTTTTTTTCTGTTAACCATGAGTTCACTTGCAAAAATAATAAAGTTGATAAGTTAGTCTCACACTTCATACCGTAAAAAAATAAAACAAAACACTCATCAAATTATCCAAAGTTCATCAATAAATCCTTCAAATGCCAGTAAGTAATAACAACCACCGCCTTCCGATTCACACGATGAAACTAGCGAAAATCGCTCAAACACACACTTGGCAATAATAAAACACTTTTGATGCGCACTGAACAAGACGAAACCATCAGTCATCACTTTCCACAGCCCCGTGGGGCATCACTTTCATTTTGCATGTCTAGCATAACGTCTCCTCTTTGGCACAAATATATACAGGTATGTATGTATATGTAAGATCGCTGATTCAACCCGCCAATTTGAGAGCGCCCAACGCTTCCGTAACTCAAAGGCACTGATCGATTTCATCCACGATTATGTCCTTTGGCGCTTCCAAACATCGGGATAATTTCACTCTCATGTCATGTGTTTAGCGCCTTGCTTTGTGAAAGTCTTCAAAACTATCATCGATCGAGATTATGTAAGCTTTTTAAGCCGCCCATATCGACAATCATGTTTAAGAACTTCAACATCAACGCGCAGCCTTATGACTAAGTCAGAGTTATGCGATCTTCCATTATGAATCATCTCAGTGAGATACACTGTGCACACCTAAGGTCTGAAGAATTCCATTTAACTGTCAAAAGTGAGATTCTTTTCCCTTTTTTGGGACGCTAATCCGCATTGTGAGTAGACTTTAATTGATTCCGTATAGGCATAAATGATTTATTTTAATTGTTGTGACATTTGTCCGACTGTCAGTGGTGTCACTATGTCAAAATAACAATGTGTGTTGCATTGTCATGCAATAAGCGTTTTCCACTGCTGGCTACACCAGTTTTCTAACTGTGAACAAAATG
Organism: Ferdinandea cuprea; assembly: GCA_963576555.1. Classification (NCBI taxonomy): domain Eukaryota; kingdom Metazoa; phylum Arthropoda; class Insecta; order Diptera; family Syrphidae; genus Ferdinandea; species Ferdinandea cuprea. The sequence continues at coordinate 60,194,380 of OY754958.1, forward strand.
CTATTTTGACAAATGCATTAATTGTCCAAGGCCAACCAGTCAGAATGTTGAAGTTCTCGTTCGCGCGTTTGCTAAATGCAAATCGATAAATTTGCTAGCGTTGTAGATTTTCTTTTTTCTGTTTCAACTTCGCAAGCGTAACGCTACAGGGAAGGGTGTGGTGGAGAAGGAATTAGAATAAGCTCTGTAGCAAAACAGCCCACGTGAGTGTGGTTCACACTCAGTGGTCAGGTCAGTGGAAGACAAAAACAAAAAATAGGTGCATACCTACACAATGACAGTGGTGTTAAAAAGTTGCAGTATCGTTTAATTGTTAAACGCTGTGCTATGAGGTTCGTTAAAAAAACGTCAAATAATTATATTTGGTTTTGAATCTGAATGATCTTAATTAGGGAAGATGCAGAAATTAGGCAAGTGGCTAGATTTAACAGATCTGCAGTTGTTATACACCATTGTGTCCTGTTGTGTCTGTGAAGCATTTAGATGCGATTGAGACTACTTCTGCCCTTATGTGTGAATGTAAAAACTGGGACAACGTAAAGCTCCATTTTATTATGGCGTTTGAATCTGAGTTTTTATTTTATGGAGTGCAGCAAGAAAGTATGGATGAAAAAATTAATATACAAAATACACTCCAAGAACACTCCATGAAACCACAATAACAACATAACTAGACTTGTTGAATCATCTATTTGAATTAAGTACAAACACAGCAACTCACAGAATTTTCCAAAATGACACTGTGCAAATGTCATTTCCAAACTTAGACGAATCTACTAAAGGGTCCGCCAAATAACTTTTTTTTTTGAAAATGCTATAAAAAAAACTACTGAATATTTTCTCAAATTTCTTTTTTTATTCGAAAGTACAATCCTTCCGGTTAATAATGGAAAATAATTTCATTCAAATGGCTGCCTCGGCTGGCCATGCAGTAGCCTACACGATCGGTCCAATTTTTAAGCACATTATCGATTGTGTGCAGCTGTATTTCACCATTGGCTTCACGAATATTGTCCTTTAAAGCGTCAATTGTCTCTGGCATGTCGGCGTAACACTTATCTTGTACGGCACCCCACAAATAATAGTCCAACGGTGTCAAATCGCAGCTCCGCGGTGGCCAGACGACATCAGCTCTGCGGCTGATAATGCGATCTTCAAAAGCATCGAGTGTAGCTTCGGCTGTGTGGCACGTAGCGCCGTCCTGTTGAAACCAAATGTTGCCAATATCCTCCTCTTCAATTTTTGTGAACAAAATTTCGTTCAACATGGCCCGATAACGATCGCCATTGACTGTAACGGCCACTCCTTGCTCATTTTAGAAGAAAAATTGCCCAATTATGACTCTGGACTCGTTTTGGGTATATCGGCTTTTCAATGTATGCGTGCGGGTTTTCTGTGCCCCAAATGCGACAATTTTGCTTGTTTAAATACCCGCCAAGATCAAAATGAGCTTCATCTGAAAAGATGATTTTTTTGGCAAAATCGGCATCTTCTCTAAGTCGATCGCAGGCCCACTTAGCGAAGCGAAAACGCATTGGATGGTCAGTTGGCTTCAACTCCTGAACCAATTGGACTTTGTATGGCGTCATACCATGGAATTTATGCAAAATTCGTCTCAATGATGTCTCCGAAATGTTCAATTGTTAAGAACGACGGTGAATTGATGTTGATGGCGCTTCACGCACACTTTCTGCCACAGCAGCAATTTTCTCGGGTGTACGCACTGTTTTTGGCTTTTCACGCTTTGGTTTATCGATAAGGATGCCAGTTTCTTTCACAAGATAACGAACATACGGAGCTGACGGTGCTTCTCTTCTTCCAAAATCCGTACGCAATTTTCGCACACATTCTGCAACATTACCATGATTTTCAAAGTAATGTCGCAATATTTCCCAGCGTTGTTCAAGCGTATACACAACCATATTCGTTCAGTGGAAGGATAAAACTAATTATCTGTCAAATCAGACATGAGCTAAGTGTTACCATTCGCGAAATAAGCACTAGTTGAAAAAAAAAAACCTTAAATGGCGGACCCTTTAGATTCAAGAAAAGAAATTTTCGTCGTGAAGACGTCCAGCGCTTAGATTTAGTGGTCTATTGAAGATTAAATCGCTTAAACTGTTAGTAAGGCACCACCAACACATGTCTGTGTTTCTATCCTCACTTGAAGGGGCCGAAACCAGTGACAAATTCTATTAAGGATCTTAAACCACTCTTATTAGTCTGAGAAGATATTTACGTTTACGGACTGTCAAACAGCAAATTTGAATGTCTGCATGAGGCAAGAATATGCCATTTTTTGGTATCCTATAGATGGAGAGGTAGAGATGTCCGGAATCAAATGAGCAGCACCTGGTTGTGAACCAACAAAGATGCAGCACGAACGTCTACTTTTTCATTTATCTTATGTCTGGGGACCCTCTTTAGAATTTCAGAGTTACAGCTGGCCAACCTGTTAAGCTTGCTGATGGCTCAACAAATTTTAAAAGTTATTGTAGCAGCAGAGCAGATTTTGATAGCAGCTTGGCTACCCCATTAGATGTATAAAACAGCGCCTTTCACTCTTACCATCATTTAGAATAACGAAGATCCCTGGCTAACAGTCAGTTATGTGTCCTCCTACGACATCGGATAATTTGATAAAACAATCTCTAGAGCAGACCATTCACTCGGCCTAAAACCAATCCACCCACAGCTATTTGATTCTGATATTTCTTCTGTGACCGAAAAATGCCCCCTAAGCTGAAAGGAAGGTCGCAGTTGTGCGACCGGCGCTCACATACGGTTCACAATGCTGGACAATGTACAAAAAGTATGATGGCAAATTGACAGCAGCTGAGATGAAGACGGTTCGCATAACAGCAAGAGTAACAAAGCTTGATTGAATTAGAAGTTCCAGAATCCGAGAAAGACTTTACGTCAAAGAACCCATCTCGAAAAAATTTGAGCACGACCGACTCAGTTGATCCTACGGACCCCGTCAAAAAGGCAATGGCAATCAACGTTCCCTTATAATCACGTAAAAGAGGCCATGCTCTCCTTTCTTCCTTTTCGCAATCACTACACTTTTAAACGCTCTCGTATCATTCGATCCAAAGTATTCGAAAAAACTAAATTTTACCATTACAAATAATGTTCCCGGCTCTGGCCGGGGCCAGACGTCGAGCGCTTAAAACACCTTTCTTCAATGCCCTTTCAGACATCTCAGATATCGGCCTTCACTATATTTTCACCTTCCTCAAATCCACTGGATGGTTTTCTTTCCTTCCATTCAGCCTCACCATTTTATATGGAAAAAGGGGGGACATTTCAATTTACATAAAAAATAAAATTATATCGTATGTCTTGCACAAACACATGCTTTAGCGTGGTGTTCTTCAGAGGTTCCATCTACCCAACCTTCACAAGTAGCTTATTATGTGCACAAATATTAGCATTTTTAAAATCATTTGCTACCCTGCGTGTAGTTCAATCAACCTTTCACTTTACATTCACTCACTAAAGTAAAGTTAGTTCTGACAAGAAAGTCACATGATTTCTCAATTATGTGTCACTTATCTAACTGAACAGGTTAAGTGGTGGGGGAAAAAGACCGAAATGTTGGGTTGGTTTTTTTTCTTGCGCTTATGCCATCTTGCACTGCAATAGTTTGTGCACTTTTAACCCACTTTCGTGAGATATGACTGCATTACGTAAACTGCGCCAAAAACTTATTGCCTAAAACCCCAGTGTGTATGTACATCTACTGTGAAACCTCTCTTCAACGTACGTTAAAGAGATGGAAAAAAATTGTTGAAAGGAGTTGTCCACTAAAAAGAGTGTTTTTTTTTAGTTTAAATACTTTTTTTGTTTGCTACAGACACCAACTGTACAATTGGAATTGGTATACACAGGAAAATAGAACCAAATTGAACGTCTTGATGACAAAGGAAGAATTTTTTTTAATAGGGAATAACTCTACGTGGAAGTGGAACAAACTGTTCCATTTTGTACAATCTTTTTCTAAATCATGATCCAAAGTTTTTTTTGACATGCGCTAGGTGGGGAATTTTTCAAAGTTTTAGGCTGTAACGTAAAATGTTAGGTAATTCTTGGATTCTTAGGCATCCATTTTGCGAAACAAACATGCTGTTAATTTCACTGCAAAAAAAATGCCTCTAGAAAATGAGCGGAGCAAACAATTTGCTAAGGACATAGTTTACATGCGTAGGTATTTTGTGGGTTGGAATGAATTCCAGATGTGCTACAAATGTTAAATTTTAGTATGGGATTCGATCCCGTTCATATGACCACGGGAAGGAACGTTTACAGCGATCGATAGTTTGGAAACAATTTTGCATCACACATTTGGATCTTTATCCAAACTAAAAGGTCACTTTTAATAATGTTGTCTTTTGAAGCAAACGCAAAGTTTTTGCTGCCCAACAGTGCAAATTTTGCTTATTGACAAATCGCTTTTAAATTTGCGAAAACCAATTTAGAATTTCTGAAGCCAAGTCAATTTTCAGTCTTCTGTACCGAGTTTCTGTCCGACCCAAAATTACTCGCAAACTGTAAGGCCTATGAAGCTGAAATTAGGTATAAAGGTAGATCATGGCCTAAAAAGGTGCAGGAATATTTGTTTTATCTTAGCTCAAGTCTGATGCTGGTCATAACCACTTTAAGTTAAACTCTGCTCGTTTGCAAACTTTACCACTCTTAATATATAAACCTTGACTGACGTTTTGACATTGACAAACTCAAGTTAAATAAGACTTTGCGTTTGAATTAAAATGCAAAAGAAAACCCAAACCTACATAGGTATTTACCAATGACTACCTAGTTACGTACGTATTTTTACACTTGAAAATGTCTAGCTTAAATTAAAATTGGCAGGCATCACACCTACTAATAAACGTATAGGGCTAGATGTCATAACCTTTTGATGCTGGATCACAAATTTTGTAGATGTTCCTACCTACCCCTAATGTCTATTACGGGGTTATGTCGCTTCACACAACTTATACCATATTAGGTACCTACCAAACTTTACGAACTGTCTCAAAACAACTTCGATTAAAGTTAAAGCAAACAACAGTTCGATAACAAAGCAAAGTTCGTACACTCATCCAATCGTGCATATCAACGGAACTCTCTCTGACTCATAAAAACATAAATAAATTCCAGCAGATGTTTTCCATTGCCCCCTTACCCTGCCCACTTGCCACATATTATCAATTCATAAAAATTATTCATCATCATCATAATCGTCATCCCTTATCATTCCGACATTAGCTCTATTGTATGGGCAGGCCTTCGGTTTAATAATCGCAACTTTTTTAAGGGCGTTGGTGCATAACATTGCACATATATTCGTTCCTGCCCACCCCTTCCATTTCCACTTCCAACCAAATCTAGACTCGTCGTCTAACCGAAATAAAAATAAAAAAAAAACCCGAACAACAGTTGAACACAACTCCAACGCACACACCACAAGTGCAGTCTCTATCGCTCAACAACAACATTATGTATGGAGGTATGTTGTGTAGATACAATAAAAGAAAAACCAAAAACCAACACCGAAAAAATGCACTCAAACAGTAAGTGGAAGGAATAAGAGAACGAAAGCGATAAAAATAAGGAACAGAAAGAAAAGAACAATAAAAAAAACCCAAGTCCAAAACTGTTGCAATGCAGCGTACGATATACCACTCCATTTCATACAATATCTCGGCTGAGAGTGTATTTGTGCGCATTTCTGAAGAAAGAAGGAACACAAAAAAAAAAACTCTCCTTTCAACCCCCTTCGTACCGGCTGACAAATAAAAAAAATTAAACAAAACAAAAAACTTCTTCCTGGGGAATTGAGTGAAAACAAAAAACAAAGCAGAGAGTCCTTCTTCTTTTCCCTAATTCAAATTGTTTGGACGAATGAGCAAAAAAAAAAGACAAAGGTAAATAAACCGACTTGAGGATACCATGAGGCAGAGATGAGGATGAAATATAAACATATAAAAGTGAGATGAAGACACCACAAAAATAATGTAAATCTGAATTAGGAAGTAACTTACCGTTCTGTAGATGCGTTTTCCATGTATGGCGCAAAATTGTAATCCTTGTTTTGTCTGCTTTTTTAATTTACGTTTTAGTTCGCCTTTGATTCGTAATCCAAAATTTTAATCAACTTTTTGACTGTGAAAGAGAACAAAAACAAAAAAGATTACATTTTAATCATTTTGAAGGACCACACAACACTTGCATTTTTATTGAAATTTTTCTTTGTGTAATTCTTATCAGCATTTTTGTTTGTCACTGTACTTTTTTTTTACATTTTTATTGCTGGAATAAGTTATTGTCGATAAGGAATGATTAAAGAAGGACAATAGTGGGACATGGTCAATATTATGTACATATATGTACATACAACGAAGTAATCTCTGTAGATAAAGCATTTAATCTAAGTTGGTACAGTAGGTCAAAAGTGTATGGAATAAAAAATATGTTATATATTTTTTTTGGTTGAAAGAAGCGATCGTTAAGTAAGTTGGTATTGGAGGTTGTTCAGTAGAATCTCGATAATGTGAACTAATTAATTAGCACATTAAACTCGAAAATCAAACAGGAACTGTTCACTGTTTCACGGGGAATAAAAAAATACGTGACAAGTTCGCTATTCATATTCAAGTTCCGACTATTAATATTCTTCTGACTGAAAGGACAAAGTACATTCTCTCGGGAACCGTTATCCTACCAGTTCTGCTTAACGACGCCGAGTAATGGACAATAAGTAGGAAAAAGAGTTAATACCGGGATCCTTCGAAAGGAACAATTCTTCGACGAATACTTGATCCTATGTGCGGTTAGGGCGAATAGAGAAGAAGATGTGCCAAGTTATGGAAATAGTCCACGAAACGTCACCAAGACACGTCGACTACATTGGCTCGGCCATATAGAGCTCCAGACAAGAGGGCCATTGAATCCCAGGTTCGAGACCACAAGGAAGACCGAAACTCCGTTTTAACGATCAAGCCATTGCGGATGCCGGAGCGCTTGCCCTAGATTATTGGGAGCAGTGTGCCCACAATCGCAAAGAATGGATATATGCCTTGTTTTAGGCATCTTTGACTTTTCACGGTTCGAAAGCCGATTAAGTAAGTAAAGTAAAGTATAAATAAATTGAAGAAAAACAAATTAAATTGAGGAAAAAAAACATCGACACGATTGGAGAATAAAAAGATATGTATTATGTGACAGATGCAAAATCGTTAAAACTGTGAACCCCTCACAATGACGGATCCAGAGTCGTCGATTATAATCATTTAAACTAGATTGAAATATAAATAATTCACAGATGAAACCTCGTCAAGATTTGTATTAATAAACTATACTAAGAGCTGTCTTGACATCATGGTTTCCTTTTTTGGCTTACAATGAAGAGTGCAATAAATATCGTCCTACAGATAATAGGTACTTCTTGTTAGTAATAATAAAGTTAATTTATAGTAAAGTTTGTGACGCGTTTGAAAAGAAAAAATCACAAATCAAGTAAGAAAGGATAAATGCATTTTTGCATTGTAGTCTCATAATGTGTTAGTTTCTTAAATTCCTATCTACAAATACCATCCTCTAACCTTAAACCCCTTAACGCCCAAATGTCGCAAATTTGACATCTAAGTTTGAATTGTTCCCATATGATGAATTGAAGAGAAAAAAGGCAGAAGCCACGTTTTCGGTGCTACTCTTTCCAAAGGTGACGGTTAAAATTTCAGTTTCTCAAAAAAAAATTTAACCTTACACAACCAAAACGCTCATAACGAAAAATTCATAAAAAAAACTAAGTATTTCTTTTGTTTAAAATTATATTTCTTTTCCTTTCGATTTTTGTTCATGTTGGTAAACCGAAAATTTGCAAATTTTTCGAATTTTTTTTTTTCGATAACCACTGTGTCTCAGTGGGTTTCTCGCTAAATTTTTATGTGCAACCATTAAAAAGATTTAAAAAAAAAGTTAATCGAATTTTACCCCGATATGCGGATTTTTTTTTTAATTTCAAAACATCTCATCAAAATAATGACCGTATGTGTGAGATCTAGTTCAGCGTAAATGAAGGGAACCAAACCAGCCCATCTGAGAAAAACCGAAAAAAGTTTAAACGAGCCAGAAATGACTGTAATCCTCGTATGTAGCGTGTTAAATTGTTAGGAGAATGTCAAAATCAATATCATGAGAATCAAAAAATAAAATAAAAAAACTTGGGGCGAACAGTATGATACCCTATCATTATCTTTATGTACCCCAAAGAAAAAAAGCATTACGAAGATGATGAAGAGCATTTTATTTCATTCTTTTTTGTTAAAACGCTCTTAAAAAGTGGGCGTGGCCAAAAACTTTGTATGGGCGATATATTTCAAAAAAATATTGGCTAAATATATTGTTAAACATTTTTTTCGATTTCAATGAATATTTTCCAAGAAAACAGCATTTTAGTGAAAAACGCCCACAAAAAATAGGCGTGGCAAAAAACCTTATACAACAAATTTATAAAGGTGTGCAGTACCTACATATCATGTGAAGGTTGTACAACTTTATCTCTCTAACTTAAGCATAAATTGTGGGCGTGGCATTGGTCGTATTTTGAAAATTTTAACACTTTACCATTTCGGAACCCTAGGGAGTATATGTTCCAAATTTCAGCTTCCTAGCATAACTTTAAAGGCCTCAAAAGTTGATACGGACGGAAGGACGGACATTGCTAAATAGTCTTAGATTTTGGTCCTTAACATAAATATATATACTTTTAGGGTCTGCAACGAATATTAAGGGGTGTTACAAACTATGTGTCAAAATGAATATACCCTTAGGATAGGGTATACAAATACCTACACAGTTCCACTGATTGTAAGAAATGATAGATATTTGTTGAACTCATTTACAGTGATGTTTGAGCTGTTATCTCCAATTGCTTGCTGCTCTTTCAACGCTACAAGGTGCAAGCTTAAACAAATTCTCTGTTCCAGGTGGTATTTCAAAAATACCTGAGGAGGTGTTCTTACACGCTGGTGAAGTCCTATATTTCTCAAGATGGAAAACAGAATTTGTAGAATTCATCCGAAACAATGCGAAATCTTAAAGGTATAAAGTTTTCTCAGTAAATGTGGACCGGCAAGTTGCTGACATATCTAACAAAAATATTTTCCCAACCGAAGATATTTTAGATGCATTGATTGACAGAGTTTGCCTGCAAGCTCTTTTGTCGAAAATGAGTGCATTTGGGATCGATAATAATCATTCAAATCAAATATCTGTACGTTAGTGTTTCTCAAGGCTCTGTCCTGTTTATAAATGTGTCTATGTTTATTTCTTAATCTTTGGGCATCTGGAAAGACGGAAACGTATGTTTAGCTCATTAAGTTCGGACCTTTAGTAGGGAAAAAGCTATTGGCGCACATAGGGGCTCTTCGGCCCCTTCATTCATACTTAAAACGTTCTGTTTATCGCTGGATACCCTCAGTCAGCGACAACAATTTCGCGCACGCATAATTCTCTGAGCCACCGTACCCAAAATATTTTCATCAAACTTTTGCCTTGTTTGTTTTATCAGAAAAAAAAAGAAGCTCACCCAATCAGACAACAACAAAAAAACACACAAACCCATCAAACACAACAAAAAATGTGAGTGGAGTTTCTGGAGAGAAACTTTGGATTTAAGTCCATTCCACTACGGTGAGGGCGGACACAGAGACAGGGGAAAAGGAGTGGAATTTCTTCTAATGGAATGGAAATGCCGTACACATGAAATCATCATAAAAACATACAAACGCCTCTCGCATCTCGCTCACTTACCTCCATTCTACTCCACCATTGCATAGTTTTTGTTCTTCTCCACTTCTTCGTTTATTGCTTGTTTAGAGTGTGTGATGGAAATTGCAACACAAAAGGGAAAAAACATGAAAAAGGGAAACTTCTGTTTGCTTTACACTTTGTTTTCCATTAAATTAGATATAAAAATATTTTCTTCTTTAATATTTCTCTCAAAAGAAAATTTAAAAAAAAAGCACAGACACAACAGGAGAAAATAAATTTACTCAAATTTCTTTATCACTTTTCTCAACACATTTCTTTTTCTTTCTTGAAAACTTTACAAATAGGAAAACAACCCGAAAGGAAAATAATAATAATTTTTTTCCTTAATTAGTGGACGAGTAAAGGCAGGCAAATAAAAAAGCACACGCACACACACTCTGACAAAATTATATATTTTCCTTCTCTTTCCTTCTGACAGACTCCACTTAACACTTAATTTAGGCACATAATTGGTGTTAATTAATCTATTCACGATTCGAACAAGTAAGAAAAAAATGCAATTATTCCGCTATTTGCTATTTGCAATAAAAAATTCGTTGAGTTATATATCCAAAAAATGGAAATATCTCGATTAAAAAACACGAATAAAATACAAAAAAAAATGAGGAATTTCCCCGCGGTGTACAAAATGCAACGAACGAGAAACCGTCAAAACGTACGTAACCAACGAATGGGCAAACTTCAACTACTCAAAGTCGAAATCGACTCGTCGAACAAACGAACGAAATGAAACTGGAACGCGGAGAATAATTTTTTTTTTTGCATTTCTTCTTTGCAGGCACTTTCTCACTCAATTTGGGGGCAATCACGGAAAATCAAGTGAAGTTGGATTAATAATAATTTTCGGTTGTAAGAAATGACATGCGCGAATAGATTTTTTGTTACCTCAAATCAAACACTGTTTACTGTTTCGGAAGGGAAATGGGAATTAGTTGGCGAGTAACGCGTAGATTACACGGGTTTGAAACTATTAAATTCACAATGTGCGACAGAGAAAGATGCGGTGAATTCGTGATATAAATTGTATTACTTTTGAGGTGGTAAATCGAAATTTTAATTAAAAAAAACACATCACACGGGCTATTAATTCAACCATCCAACAAGTGGGGCGGCCATATTGCTTCTGAATGGGTGAACGCACTAACACACAATTGATTGTGCAATGCCAATTCTGAGTGTGTTTTTGTCTCCCTTTGACTCTGATGAGTTATAGTTTGTATTGTCAAATAATAGATGGCGGGTGAAATAGTAGGAGTTTAGCGCTAATCGGTTGGTCCTGTGTGAATCGTTTCCTTAAAAATATTATTTGAAAGAAAAAGAGATCATGTTTATTCTCTGTAAATGTTGGCTTACATGTCCACGCAAGGCTACCACTCAACATGGGTGAGATGTAAATACAATACTAAAAAGTCTACTACCAGTGAGGGACGGCACTACCAGACATATGGTATGGTATGGCCGGTAATATTTAATAATTTGCTATCAATAGGCTTAAATTAGAGCATACGCGGAGCTCAAATTTTAACGTCATACAAAATAATCTTCAAACAAAACGTCAATTTGCCAAACGAATCTGGCAACACGTTTTATGTTTGACTGTTTGCCAATCTCTATGCGTGAATTATTCCTTTCAGAAGGTAGTACTTACATTTTTTGCATTTACACTGCGCAAAGGCTTTTCAATTAACATGTTGGTGACAACCATAAATAACGTCAAAAGAAACTGTAATTTTATACATACTCAGAAGTAGTGGCATGCAATTTGCAGTGAAATTTGACTCTAGAACATCACCTCAAAATAGGATAAGACAGCATGTCAATTGACCAAACAATTATCTTTTGCTATTAAATGACCATATTTCGCAAGCAGAAACTGTCAGTGCAGTTAAATCATCTGTGGCGATAAGAAAAACCACCATACGTAACTTAACATGGAACCTATTTTAAGTTTTTAATATGTGTGATGGTATATAGCATGTTAAGGTATTCAACGGCAGCCACTCCGTAACATTTAGGACGAAAATCGACGACGCGATAGTAAATAGCTGATGATCTCATTTGAATTTGCTCTACTTAACCCTATCGTTGCCGCCTCGTCTATCTTTTCCTTGGTTTGAAATACTAAAACAAAAGTGCTGGCGGATAAAAAAAAAATAAAATAAAATAAAAATTATTTCTATTCATTCGAATTTCAAAAGCCTCCTGGAATTTAAAAATTTTTGATTAAAATATTTTTGTATTTCAGCTTTTTCAGTGTTAATGGAAATTCCCCAATTTATTGATAAACGAACAAATTTTAAGTTATAATTCGTGAATAACATTGGTAACAATTTTTGAACGGGTGCTGTCGGCGACAGCGATTCCTTAATCTTTATCTGTCACCCACTTGTAGCCTCCACCAACAAATATTTGAATTTATAAATAACCGTTTGTACAAAAATCAATCTCAATCAATTTTAAATGTTGGAATATTTTGTTTCACCTTTAAAGTTAATGTGTTACTTTCATTGTTCACTTTAAAAATATTGACAACAGCTTTAGTGTGGGCAAAATTACCCTAATGACGATAGCTGATTAACTATCGCACCAAAATCCCAGTCGATTAATCAGTTACGTGAAGCAAATTTTGAATCGTGAAAAACGATAACGAGCAGGTGAAGCGATTTTTAATTTTGATTCAGGACTATCGCCAAGCCAATATCATTTGACTTAAATTGACTCACTGAGTGACCAGCGTTACCAGATTATTTAATCTAAGCCTGATAAAGCGAGAGCGAAGAACTGTAATACCTGGTAGCCAAAAACAAACAAAAAATGCTGATAAAACTGCAATCGATTTGATCTCAAAAAACAAGATGTATTTTTATTTTTCAATGAATTCAATTTAAATTTACAAATCTGCTCTGAAATTTTACTACTGAGTTTTGAATCCTGGTTAGGATTTAAATTCATCATTTATAAAGAACAAGAAATAAGAACATGGGATAGCTTTCCAATAATATCAGCCGATTTTTGTTATTCCCCAAAACATTGAGCTGCATTTTGGAAAAGCCTCATATATGACTGCGTATTATTTGCAAGACATGTTATACTGAACATTGACAACAGTTTTGTCTGAATGCATGTGTTTGTCATTGTATTGTGTAGCCAATGTATTTAAAGGGTTTTCTGTAATATTTTGTAAAAACTGCTGAAATATAAAATAATAAATGAACTAAAAGCGAGTAAAAGATCAACCTACTCTCTACCTGTAGCGGTTTGAAAAACAAATAGAAGAATTTAAAAAGTAAATTAAAACGCGTCTTAACGAAAGGAATAATTAAGTTATGGATTTATCAATCTAAAACCAGTTTTTTTCTCTCGGAGTAATTATTTATTGCGTCCTTTACGAAGTTCACAACGCGGTTCCTTATATTAAAATATTCTAATCGGTGTTTTGACAGATTTAAATATAAACAAAAACATTTTTTTACCAAGAGAAACACTATAATAACAGCACCAGATTAGTCAACTTTAACAAATTTTAACGAGTTTAATGTAGCACACCCATAAAATGCAACAAATCATCAAGTGCTCCATCTACAAATCCTAAAATCTGCTGTCAACCAATATGTCAAAAAGAAAATTTCTGAATACTCTTGTTTTCACTAATTTTCTGTGAATTGTATATGGTAGTTTTTAATAAGTTGGTTGAATTCAGTTGCGACGCAAAAAGACAAGTGAATAAATACTTCGGAGTAAGCATTAAAATGAGTTCAGGGTTTGTCACTGAAACCGAGTGCGCCGAGGCACGAAAACGCCGTCAAGAGGAATGGGAAAAAGTACGCACTCCCGATCAGCCATTGGGTTCGTATTAGAAAATCTTTACTGACAGTCTACCACTCGATTACACTTTTATTTAAAAAAAAAAAATAGAACGCCCAGAGGAACCATATGACGGTCGAACCCTGTACGATCGCTTGAAAGAGCAAAAAGTGAAGAAAGACATGGAATATGAGGAAGCCCACAAACTTAGTAGGCTTCATGTTTTGATTGTCAATGCTTTTTGAACTAAATTTATCCTATATTCTAGAGAATCTTATCCGTGGTTTGGATGATGACGAAGTTGAATTCCTTGATTTGGTCGACCGAACCAAAATGAATGCAGAGAAACTCCAAATGCAGGAGGAGGCTAAAGAGTTGAAAGATTTCCGTGAGCGTGTCGCCACAATTCAAGAAGAATCGATTGATAAAGTAATCCTTTCAACCAAATTTGGTAATTTTATTTCATTTTATTTTGTTGTTTTAGAAAATTCAATCAGAAATAGCTAAGCCCAAGCTAAAACCACCACAGGCGGGAAACTCGACCCGACAATCGCAGAAAACTCTTATCGGAGCTGTACTTAAACGGAAAAATGGTGAAGTAAACAGCGCTACCAGTAAGGCGTCGAAAACCGAGACCGTATCAAAGAGTCCAGACAAACCAGAAGAAGGGGATCCACAGTCCAATAAGCTACCAACTAGTATAACAACAACAGCATTCAATCTAGGTAATCTTACTTGCACAGCTATCCTGCCCGGTATTGGACCGTACAATGATACAAGCGATTCTGAAATGAGCAGTGACAGTGGTGACGAACCACACGATTATTGTCAGTACGATCTAGTAGGAAGGAAGCGCATGAAAAAGAAGAACGGTCACCATGACTAGCGAATAATGTTTAGGTGTAGGGTGGACTACAAGTTCGGACAAATGAAGATTATTTGTTGAATGAAGCAGATTTAATATATTAAGTCCTTCTGTGGTTTTGTTTTTTTTTTTTTCATAATTTAATTTTGAAATTTATAAGGAGCATAATGTTTCCAAAATAGAAGGGTATTTTAAATTTTTATTTATTTTGTTGTTTACGGTAAAAAAACGGAACGTAAAAAATTTACAATGGAAATATATAAGCAAAAAAAGAGTAAAATTAAAATACCGACAAAAAATTCCCTTTATCTCAAATAAATTACTAGAAACCTAAGCAGGTCGTTTGAATAAAAAAGAGAATGGAACACCCTGAGGAAATAAGAATATAGAACATTTATTTGAAGCTGTATAGAAAGAAGATAATAAATTTAATGAGTTGGAAGCCGCAGTAACATTTCACTATTAAATGAAGGGAAGCCAATCAGACTAAGCATTGTACATTTTGAGACTTCCAAATGCAAAGTTATTTGAACAACTACTATTTACAATGTAAAATACCGAAAAGTAAGTGCATATATACTTACTGATTGCCGGGAAAAATTCGGAGATGGATAATTTTATGTGAAGCTCTTTGCAAGGCTATGGCCAATAGGAAATTAATTGATTTCAACTCTCTTTCCTTAGACCCCAGGTACAGCTCACGCCACTACGTTGCTCCTTTCTGGGTATGTGCCTTGCGTCAGGCAGGCGGCTTTGACACTTTTGGGCCATTTTTTCATTTTGTTAGTGGGGCTGTACTTCATTATGAAATAAAGCACCACTTTAAAGGACTTGTTTCCTTTTTATTCGTGGGACCTTATTTCCTGGAGCCTAAAATATAATTCAAATTTTTGGGCCAGTTTTCGTGTTTTGCTTGGGTCCAATACAACGATTTAAAAAAACAAATTCAAAGTTGTACACCCCAACCTATGGGTATATTTAATTTACACTGTAAAGCACTAACAAAAAACTGTTTTAAAGCTTAAGTTGACGAATTAAAACATTACGACCTTCATAAAATATTTTAAATGATTGATTGATATAAAGTTTTTTTTGCAAAGCCTACTTTTTGGAGGCGTTTTGTTACAAAATGTTGTTTAGGATATTGTTCACATTACCCTAAGCGGACTATAGCGTTTTTTGTTTAAACTGAAGGTAAAATAAGATTGCACGCTAATTGGTCAAATAATGACCATTTGGGAGTCAAATGATCATATTTTGCAGGCGAAAATTTTTATAAATGTTGGCATCTTGCCTTAAGCCTGTGAAAAGCTCTGTTCCCGATCGGAACAACTGCGTGAGCAGTACTTATAGCCTGCGGAAAGAGAGATTAAATTTTCTTAATCCCGTCAAGCGTACACCTTTAGATGTGTTTAGTAAACATGCGCTAAAGAGAAAATTATAGTTTAGATCAGATGATTGTAGGATTTCTTGTTCCATGAGCAAATACATTGCCCCAAAGTGGCTCTACACTTTTTGTTCTAATTTGATCTAACAGTTTTTACTCGTTTATGGTTTTATCTTCTGTTGCAGGACTTCTTCATTGGGCACAGCCACTCGGCCCTAGCGAGGTATCCGTAGGAACGAAAAATTATTCGGAGTCGAGGGATTTTATCAACGAGCTATTCTTTCGAAAAGGTTCTGAACATCGTTCTGCAATAATGTGACGCACACCTGCTTTTTGCGGTCAGTTCGTTCATTGATTCAGAACCAGGATAAAATATTCCAATAATTTTTGTTTACCACTCACTTAATTTGTAACTTTTATGTTTATATAATATAAAAATGGATGATGGTATTTATGTGGGATTAATGAACCCCAGGTGGAGAAAAATTTCGTTATGGAATTTAACTTATTAATTTTTAACTTATCATTAAATTGATTAAGAACTTTTTAAGGGCTAATAATAATCCCCTCAATATATTGATTAATACCTTCACGATATCAAATTACTGGAAATAATATTTTATCCACTTGTTGTAACTTGTTACTAAATCGCACTTTAGCAGATCAAAAATTAATATAAATTGTTATGTTCGCTCGTAAATTTGATTTTCATTTGTAAGCCTGTGTATCTGGTTATAAGTCCCATTCAAATAATTCTTTATTTATATATGTATACAATCAGGAAGTTTTGTCCACCGAGTTTTGCTAGATAATAAATATTAACCAATAATAGGAGACTTCAGAATATATCTGAGAAAAGTTTGTAAAACGCATATTTAATTTCATAACTGCGAGACAACTAGGAATCAAGTTGAAGCCCTATAAAAGTACGGGTGACTCATATCAGACATTTCAAATTACATCCTCATGTTCAAATCCTTTTATTTCAACATCCAATTGAATTTTAGCCACTTTATTAACCAATAAAAAAAGAAACTTAAAAATGCCAAACAAATACAATTTCTATGTCGTCTTATTCTTATTCCTATTCCTGTTCTTGACATTCTTAACCTCGTAGAAATTACTTCCAATTTTCTTCCTCTTTTGGCTTCTCTCTGCGGAACGTTTCTCCTTGGCAGTCATTTTCTTTATTTTCTTTGATGGGCCCGGCATATCTTCAGCCTCTTCCTCTTTGAAGTTGCCACTAGCCGTCGGAACAACCTTTGGTTTTGATTTCTTGTGTACCACACGCTCCAATTTTTCGTCGTATTCATCTTCTGAGTAGAAATCGCTCGCACCATCTGAAGATTCTTCTTCAGGATTCTCCATCCTTTTCCGTTTACGTTCCAATCTTTCGACTTTTTTCGCCGCCAGCAGTTCTACGTCGATCTTATCCAACTCCTTCACGTCGGATGCCTCGAATTCCAAACCAACCTTAATCTTGCGGAAATCTTGAAGCTGCTTGAATTCCTTGGCCTTTTTCACCGACTCACTGACAAACGTCTTTTCAGATTTATCATCGTCAGCTGCTGCTGTGTCTTCAACGGGTTCCTCTATCTTTTTGGTTGCATGGGATTTTGGAATTTCGTAACCCTCTGGCGCGACGTAGAATGGAAGTTTACCACGCTGCCAATCATTAAGAACCATGCGAGACGTGACAGTAATGTCGGGCTCACCTCCTTTGAGGAGTTTACCGCTTTTCTGCGACAACTGCTCGAGGAAATCTTGTGACGACTCCCAATTGTCGATTTTGTAGGTTTTCTTTATGTACTCCCTCCTTACGCGCTGGAGTACGGTTTCGACGTAATCCTCGGGGTTGGTCACTAGTTCAACTCGCACGACGCCTTTAAGAACCTTTTCAGTATCCGTCTCGGCCGAGGGATATACCACTCCAGGGCAATCGATAAGGAAAATCCTCTTCATCAATGTGATATACTGCCAGACTTTGGTTTCTCCCGCGATGGGAGCGACATTGCATACTTTCTTACTACGGAGTGCATTTATAACGGAGCTCTTACCTACATTTGGATAGCCAATAAAGCCAACACTGATTTGTTTCTTGTCAACGTGCAACTTGCCCAGCTGCCGAAAGAGATTTATAAGCGCACCCTTTCCAAATGGATGTTGCAACGATGCATGGAAGGCAATTGTGGGATATTCAGCAGATAGAATAGCTACCCAGCGTTGTGTAACCCAAACAGGCACCAAATCCACTTTGTTTAGTATGAAGAATAAGTGCTTGTGTGGTTTTTCTTTTCGCAGGAACTCCTCTATGTATTTGGAGCGCGTGCCCATAGGATCGCGAGCATCCAACACCTGCAATAGCACATCAGAAGCATCAACTACCTTGTGCAGTTCGTTCCAAATACGTCTGCTCTGTCCAGCGGCAAAAATCCAATCCCGTTTAGCGTCTTTCACTCCTGTATCTTCGCGAATAAGATCAACGTCCTTGGTGTTATCATACTTGTCGGCCAACTCATCGGCAGTCTTGCTCAAGTCTTCCAAATCACGTACTTTTAGTGTGGGACGTTTGCGTTGTTTCTTCGGGCCGAAAACACTGTCGAAACTCTCAGTATCTAACAGATGGACTCGCGAATGTTTTGCAGCTTCATTTAACAGAGTAATTGGCAATTGAGACGGTCTCATGATGACCTGATATGGATCTTTAACTGCCTTTCCTATTTCATCTTGGAACTTCTGCAAAGCATTTTGAGATATGACACGAGAGTTACTGAACCATTTCGGTGTTGGTTCAACGCGTGCCATTGTTCCGGATTTTAGGCGACCCTAAAGAGTTAATTGGAATTTAACATAATTAAAACAGAATAATAAGTTTATAACTCACTTGGAATGGTGCGGGTGTAATAATTTTACCAGTCCTATCGCGCTTGGCCTTGAAATTACGATACATTTGCAATCGTCTAATAGTGGCCTGGGTACGGGGATTTGCGACTCCTTTTAAATCACTTTTTGAGCGTTCCGGATTCATAGAGTGGTTGGACCGATTGAATCCCTGTTTCCTGGGAGCCCCAGTAGTACTTCGCACTTTCGGCATGGCTGTTTTGTTAACTTTTTCTGTGGAATCTATAAAATTAAAAATTTAAACGCGACAACGCGAAGTAAACACGCTCGCTGAAAAATACGAAAGGAAAGTTTGGTTATGTTTTGTTTGCAGTTGACAGACGACAGTTCTGTTTTCTTGCGATTTCTTGACGTGCCAGTTTTTTTATTCGTATAGAGAGTGAATGCGTTCAGACTGTTGGAGTATGCCTTCTAAGAGGTTACGTCCAGGCAGCGCTTTCACATAATGAATTATATAATATTGAATGAAAAACAGTTTTCTAGGAAAAGTACTATTCTAATTCTGTAATGGTATATTAGCAAAAATAAAATGAATTAATTTGACACAAATAAGTAAAGTTGATTTTATTTTTCTATCCATAACCAAACGGGTTTCGTAGGTTTTATTGAAACAGAAATGTGCTTTTATACAATTAAGCAAATTGATTTTTGATTTGTAACCTTTTAAATTTTTTTTATTCAATTTAATATCATTGAAAAGATTTGTCTGACAAATAACTTTTCGTAAAAATGTGTGTTTCGTACAAGCGCATAACTTATGACATTTTAAATAGCTTTATCCGGTTGAAGAAAATGAAAGTGCCTTAACTAATTATCTCTTAACTTATTACCCGTATTTTATTATCATAAAAGGTTTACAGGATCGTGAATTTTTATTCATTCCAACATATACACATGATCCAACTATTTATCGAGATCACGATTTGTGATCTTGTTCACAACTATTTACCAGCTGGTGCCCCACATGTCAATCGGGAACCCTTCATTACCTATATGACAGTTTTTCTTAAACGGATGTGATACCCAGTAATCCAATTGTGTGCGTAAGCTGATCTTGATGAAAAGTAGCTTAGGCACACCCAATTAATTTAGCCTCATTACTTTTTATTGAAGAATGCTGATTGAAATTTAAATTGTGTTTGAATAAGACTCCCAAATACTTAAACTCCTGTACGACTTCAATTGGATCATTATTAACTGACCAGTTTTCCTCCAGTTGTCGTCTTGTTGTCGGCCTTCAAAAATCAATATTTTATTTTTTTGGGTGTTAATGTTAATCCCCTAGTGTCGTAAAAAGAGATGAGCCTGT
Source organism: Ferdinandea cuprea (assembly GCA_963576555.1). Taxonomy (NCBI): domain Eukaryota; kingdom Metazoa; phylum Arthropoda; class Insecta; order Diptera; family Syrphidae; genus Ferdinandea; species Ferdinandea cuprea. Next base: position 60,214,489 of record OY754958.1, read on the forward strand.
TAATTTGCATTTGTAGCGTGAAAGGGTTCTCAGCCATCATGACCAAATTGTCTGCATATACCAGGTCTTTACTTTGAGTGTATGCAAAAACTACTCCTTCAGGTAACATCGATAAATTGATGATTGATATAAAATATGATTTATGATTAAATAAAACCAGGCATTACAAGTTTACTTTTAAGACCAGTAATGTTATAAGAGCATATATTTAATTTTTTAATAGTAATAGATTTTTGACAGAATAAAAACGGGTACAGTGATTGTACCCGCTTTCTTCCAGATGGCGCATCTACTATAATTGCTCAGCTCTAAAGAATATTTTCAACATGAATCAGCCGATTAAAAGAAAAGACTCTATCTGGATCATTAATTACTATGCCAGCATTCTCATAGTTTTCTGCCCACAGATGAGTAATGAACTAGATAGTCAATTTTTGAATACAAATAATAAATCTTAGCTGTTATATTATACATATAATTTGCACTTGCATATAAGAGTTAACGTGCAAATCAAATATCATTTTCGTCCAATTTTTTAAATACCAACAAAAAATGTCAAATCTCTTGCTCACACACGTGTCCACAGATATAAAATATGAGAACCATTTAAAATATTTAAAAAAAACTGTTCGGGTTCAAAATAAAGTATTTTATTTTTATCGGCTTAAGAGCCATTTATACCTTAAAACGTTACTGTTCTGTAATCGATATAATAAAGTGCACGTGTTGGGTTTATAAATGCATTAAAAGGTATTTGTTCGCAGTTTGTCTATTCTTTCGTTCGCTCTCATGTGAACGATCCCTTACCTAATCGACAAACTAAGCTACAATTCTGCTTCCACCCAAACCTCATTACAAAGGGTTTCGTTAAAAAAAAATAATTAGCAAAAAATGCCAAACTTCAAAGTTTTGACGTTTACATTGCGACATTTGTATTTTGATTGCAAAATAGAAAGGAAAAGTTTTTTTTTTTCACACACTTCTCACGTTGATTTCCCAATAATTCAATTTTTATTTGTAAGAAATGGAACTAAGAAGGCATATTTGATCCACGAGAAGACTTTTGAATTATCCGAAGCATTGTGATTTGTGAATTTAATAAAGCAGTTGATAAATAGAATAAAAAACCACCGCTTTCAACTACACGTACGCACAAATCCTGTCGCAATAACACATCTAGGCTACAAAGGAGTGGATAAAAAATAGAAAAGGATCAAATTTGTCTGGCTGACGCGAAAATGGGAGAATCAATTGCGGCAACAGTCCATGAGCATATTTTAGAAGCGATATTCTCCTTTTTAGATCTCCGCGACTTGAGAAATTGTTCCCTGGTGTGCAAGAAATGGTATCGCTTTCTCAATGATGAAAACAATGATGTGTGGCGGCTGCATTGTATACGAAAACTAGCCGAAGAGGCATTGAAATCGGACTTGCTATCATCGGTACCGACATACAAGACAAAGCTGAGGGCATTCTACCATGCATGGAATCCAAATGACTGTTCTAGGAATGTATATATCAAGCCAAATGGATTTACCCTGCATCGGTGAGATCATAAAATATACAATTACATCAATGGAATGGTAGTGCAGTGTTTTTTTTTTTTTTGTTTTTTAGAAACCCAGTGGCGCAGAGTACCGACGCCGCAAGAAGTAAGATTGGCTTCCGACAAGGCCGACATGCTTGGGAGGTAATATGGGAAGGGCCTCTTGGTACAGTAGCTGTTATTGGAATCTCAACAAAGGAAGCAGCTCTGCAGTGTCACGGCTACGTAGCGTTATTGGGCTCTGATGATCAAAGTTGGGGCTGGAATCTTGTCGATAATCACTTACTCCACAATGGAGATACACAGGGCAACTATCCCCTGCTTAATAATGCGCCAAAGTATCAGGTAAGAACAAAAATATACTGAGAAAGTGAAGTGAGCAAAATTATTGAAGGTGTGGTGTAATTTTGAATGAATTGTTTTCAAGGGCTAACTTTATTTTTTGCAAGGTCAGGTTCCTGTAATTCAATTACAAAACTATGGTTTCGAAGTGATTTAGAACTGTAAGGGATATAAATACACCCGGATGTTTCATCCAGCACATCAATATTTGTTAAATGGTTCAGAATATTAAAAATTAAATATACGAGACGCACGTCAGATGTAGCGTTAGTTTTCCGATTTTACGAAAAAAAAAGTTTCTACAATAACTAACTACATATTTGCTTTTACAATTAAATGCCTTTTTAAAAAATGGACCATGTTGGTATCGTTTACTACAAGACATCAAACTCAGTTATAAGTGAATGTATCCATTCAAGTACTGGAATCAATATGTGCATATCCCTGTGCTTATTTGGAGGACACAATGACATTCTGTGTAAAATAGGTTTATAAGCCATTAAAAAAGCATACTCTCTATGACCAAGGAATGTAGTAGCTCCGGGCTGGGAGTACTGACTGACCACTGATTATGTCTAACTTTCCCGCTTCTTGTTCAGAATATTGAGCACATTCCTCTTCTTCTTTCTGTTTCCGACGAGTTATAACCAGGAATAAGGGGTCATAATTTTTCCACTTTTGCGCTGTATTTTACTACATCCACTTGTCCGCCTGTATATTCGAAGCCGGTCGAACAAGCCTTTCAGTTTCGAAAAAATCGCCGAGGCCAATCGAATGCTCTTGTTGTAAGATTTATGTGAAATCTTGGCATTTAAGACCTGGCAATCTGGCTATTCAGCAGGGGCATGCTCCTGTTATTTGTTTAATCTTTCGCTAACAACATCGGTGATATCCAGTCGCTTGAACGCAAGTTATAAATGTGTCACTGTGCTCACCTGGATGGTTAAATTGCGCAGATGTAGTCGCCTAAATAATAATCAATTAATTCGAAATCGGTCTTAAGTCGATTGCTGACTCCTTTAATTGCTGAAAATTATTCGCTCCATCAAAAGTTCGACAACTATATGTTATTTAATTTTATTTTCGCTTAATCAGTTTTATTTCTTCATCTCACAGGTAGGCGAACGAATACGTGTCATACTCGACTACGACGACAACACCCTTTCATTTGAAAAGAACTATGAATTTCTGGGTGTAGCGTTTAGAGGTAAGCCACTCTCGATGTTCTCGTCCAATTAAAATCTCATTGTGCTTCTTCTTTCTAGGCTTACCGGACAAGAAACTTTATCCTACTGTCTCGGCGGTTTATGGTAACACGGAAGTATCGATGGTGTATCTCGGCCCACCACTAGACGGTTAATCAAATATATATACTATTTGCAATAGGACTGTATGCAATAGTGTGGATACTATTTAGTTTTTTTCGTCATAATTTGATACTCTTGCATATTTTCCTCGACATTCCGAAGATGAAGATAAAAACAGAACAAAAGCTAAAAACAACACAACGGTTAACATAATTATATATTTTATATACACAGCTGCAGATAATATGAGTACTAAAAAAATGCATGAAAGCAGGAAACACAAAGGGAAATCAACATATTAAGTATTTAAATTTTGCACTATAAAAGTATCTCAGTATAGTTTGTATTATTATTTTTTATTTTGTACTTATTTTAATTTTTATTTTACTAATATTTTGTTGTTTTAGTATTTTCAAGAAAGTGACGATCCATAAATTATAATATTAATTAATTATATACTTTAGTTTTTAAGAAAAAAAAACAAACGATAAACCCCTCTCTCACCAATGTGTCGTAATACTCATAGATACATAAATGTTTTTATTTTGTTCATATATAGAAAAAAAAAACAAACAAACAAACGATAAACCCCTCTCTCACCAATGTGTCGTAATACTCATACATACATAAATGTTTTTATTTATGTATTTAGATAGAATTATATGTATATTTTAGTTTGCAACTTGTTTAATTTTTTGTATTATTTAAAACGCTTAGATTTTGTTCATGAAACTATTGTAAATTTGTGTTTAGCTCTGTCTTAATTTTCTTTGTATATTGGTGCTAGTCAATAAAAAAAGATTTTTTTCCCTCCAACACAAAAAAAAAAAACGAGAGAAATAAACAAAAATAAATGATAAAATTCAAAGATAAGTGGAGTCTTAATTTTGTACAAAAACGTGTATTTTATTCAATTAATTTAAAACGTAAATAAAAATCAACCACAAGAAAATTTATAAAGCAGTTTTTTTAAGTTATTAAGGGCTGGGCGTAAAATCATCATCGTCGTCAAAAATATCTTCGAAATCGTTGTAGAAATCAGCATGGACATGCTTTTCATTGGTTGCCAAGTCCATTAGGATGCCTGACGAGCTACCAGACTACAAGAGAAAATATGCACTTAGTGGGTTTTAGTTCCGTTAGGAATGATCAATTTACTTCTTCCAAATCCATAAAACCAGCTCCTTCGGGGAACATTTCATCTGCTGCTAGTGTAGGTTTCATATCCTTAAGTGTTGAATCCGTTTTGGTTGATTTGTCAAAAACAAAGTAGGAATATTTTTGTTTAATAAAGTTTCAAGATCCTTTCCTGTGATTTGGACTTATTTTTCTTTCCTTTGACAAGACAAGTGACGTTCAAAATGTCAAGAATAGTGTTCACAGGTGCGAATAATATTTTCGATATTTTTAATTCTTTAAATAAACCCTTAAACACTGTAATAAGAATAACTATGTATATCAGATATGAAAATAAATAAATAAAAAGATGGAAAGTGGGATTAACCTTATGTCGAAACCACACGAAAATTCCACTCAATTCCTCTAAATTTCTCTCAAAAGTCCTAGTTATCCATAATGAACCTAAACAAAATTACACAAATCAAACAAACCGTCAAAAATGTTATATTCGAGCAAAGGAAAAAAAGTGTGTAAAAGAAGCTTTTAAATTACAATAATTGTTTCTTACAATGCATTTAAAAAATATAAAGTGATGTGAAGTAAAAATATAAATTGTTGGTGTCAATTGTCAAATTTTCTTACTGAACGTCTCATTTTATTTACACTCTCGTAAGCCCACTTAAGTCAACGAAAATTTGACTTATGTCATGCTTTACTGTCAACGAGTATCAGGATATTTCATTAAGCTAGCTTAAGCTCATGAAAGGCTATTATGGTTGGCCCTTATAGCACGTATAGTAACGGAAATGAAATGTATTTCGGAAATTTTTTTCAAGCTTATTACGTTCTAATGCGAAACGAAATAAGCCTGTGAATCGACAGTGAAATGTTTGCGAAAAGGAAGCGAAACTTTGTTTTGGAGAGTTTAATCAAGTAAAAAATCACAACTCCATTACTGACAGACACCAGAACAATTAAAGGCAGTACGTCAAACGACAAGGTTGGCAATGAGAAATCGTTGAGCTTACACACAGATCAACAATGTGAATATCTTCTATCTATCTCATGAAGAAATTCTTGGAGTGTTAATTGAAAGCGACTATATGGTTTTAATATGATTGTACAATTGACTTCAGCTTACATCCTTTCGTCGAATTGGCCTGATGGAGGTTGTGTGCTACCATTGAGGTGCAATGAAGTTCGCTGCTGATATTGGATAAAGGCTTTTGGAAAGTACTTACGTGGTGGGAAGTACTTAAGTCAATTTTAAATAATCTCTGACTTGCAAATTAGTTAGCTAAATGCATATTTTGTTTTATTTAAATCTGCCAAAACACCGACAGTAATTATGTTTAGTTGAGCTAACAATTTTGATTTATTTATTTTTAATCAATTTTGAAATCCAAGTGGCAGCTTTCAGTATGCTTTCAAGTGGCTTTTGAACCACTTATTGCATGAAGAATAACTAGAATTTCTTATTAGTAGCATATATGGAGTTTGTTTTGTCGGCGAAATTTTTTTTTTATCATCAACTACCATCAATAATATTTAAAAATAATATTTTTCAGATCAAATCTGATATTACCAAACGAAAACACCATTAAATTATCGAATGTAATCAACAGAAGTGACGGTATATTCTGTTCCCGCCTTAACCCCTCTTCAGTGACTGACATACTCCCGTTCCAAAAGAATTTTCCATGCTACTCAGCTAAATACTTAACGATTAAATTTGCGCTGTTGTTGGAACGAGACCAAATTAAATAAAATGTATAACATCAGCTAAGTTAATTTAAAGAACTTCCGGAGATTAGTAAACAAATATTTCCAAAATGCCAGTGAGTAGTAATATATTATTAAAACCAAATGAGCAAACAAAGGTAACATTCTAATTATTTATTTAGATCCATCAGTTTCATGTTGAAATGACTTGTACCGGTTGTTCGGGGGCAGTGGAACGAGTGCTTGGAAAATTAGGAGGTGAGTTGGACATATTCTTGGAGAACTAATACGTATACCTTCATACATATCCAATGTTTTAATTTTAATCGTTTTCAAATGCCTCTTCAGATAAGGTCGAAAATGTGTCAATTGATTTGGAAGGAAAACGAGTTAAGATAACATCAGATTTATCGGCCGATGAACTGCTGGCAGTTCTTAAGAAAACCGGAAAAGAGTCTTCTTATTTAGGATTATCAAATTAATCAAAAATCCTTTATGTTTAAATTCATAATAAAGTCGAAAGTTTCTTCAAATATAATAGAACTATGGAAACAACTGTTTAGTGAAAAGTATTAATTCTTATCTTTCAAACGGATATGTAGGTACCACAATGACTACATAGTAATCTTTTTGATAACAATGGCGTGGAGGTTGTTTATTTTATAGATACATAAAATAGATCTGGGCTTAGAGAGGTTGGCAACAGGTCCTATTCGGTGTTTCTATGTACTTTGCTAACAATCAAATCAGAATTGAAAATCTCGAAGTTGGTGTACAAATACAAATAAGTTTGTGGCATTTTGGTTTAAATATTAAAATTGTTTCATTGAGTAAAGGTTATTTAAAGAAAACCACCAGTCTTTAACGTACTTTTTGTTGGTATGTTTTGATCCTACCGCCGACGCTTCTCTTTATTCAGGTACATTAATGTGAGCAAAAAACAAAAACATAGGTATGAGGGCAAATTGATTGAAATAGTTACGATTGACAAAGGTTGATCGATTTAGAAGTTTTTAAAAATCAAAGGAAGCACCCATCTCGAAAAAATTGGAACACAGCTAGCTCAGTTCTTATTGGCAAGTTAAATCGGCGCACCATAACAATAAGTCTAGCGCGACTGTGTGCCATTTGAGCAGAAATATATACTTATTTATTTAATACAGAATTTTTTCTTTTGTGCCATGTTATTTTTTTGGCATACATACATACTTTAAAGAGCAAAATTAATTAATATTTATTAATGTTAAACAATCGAACTCCATGAAACTGCGGTAGTTTAGGCAGAACTACTACAACCAAGGAAATAAAATTGGCAATAAAGTGGTCAATATCGTTACGTGTATACAAGCAAGTCAAAAGGAATCTGCAATCGAGAAGAAACTTATTTATTACTCCCGTTAAGAAGGGTTATAAATTGCTTACAGAATTATCGGAACAGCTGTAAGGAATTTCCGTGTCGATGTGAACTGTTCACCATCATCGATTTGTTCCCAATGTGTTAACTGAGGAGCACTGTCAATTTCGGTGCTTATCCATGGAGTACCTTTGATTATGTGCAAGAAATAAAGATGGGCCTAAAGGAAGACATTACCTTTTCGTAGAAGATCTAAGACAGGTTTAACTTACTGCATTGTGAAGAATGTTTGTAAATGTCCACGCCATTGAAATACTTATAAAAGGTACTGATAAAAGTATCAAATGAGCTGATAGTACTCCGAGAAAATAGGCTAGCCACATCCCTCGAGCACCTAGCCATGTTCTGTTGGGGTTGGGTTCACCATGACCACCGGCAATCATTGTCATTATTTTGTCGTAAACTACCGAATGCCAATATTATATTTCCATAAAACTAGTAAAATTAACTTAAACTTGTCTTCTTTCCGATACGTATCTTTGTTTTTTTTTAATATGTATGTGTCATAGTAAAGTTGTTTATCAGTCACTACCGCTGCGAAATACCAAAGTCAAAGGTTTGTCAGAAAATGGAAGTGACGTCATTCGGTGCTTGTCAGAGGGTTATTTGGGACAACTCTTCGTATGGACATTTTTTAATAAATATGTCACAATAATGTCTCATAAAGGTACAGGCAAAATTGGTTGTTGAACGAATTGAAACTGGATATAAGTTACGGTTGCCCACGCAAGCCATTTTACATAGTTGTATTAAATGAGATTTTCATATGCGATGAAATGTAACCGAACAACATAAATCAATTCAAATTGTTTGAAAATTTAAAATTTTAGAAATTAATGTAAAATTAACATATAAAAGCCTTTTGGATAAAAAAAACTCAATTCTCATTTAATTCAATAATACCCTAATACGTTGATTTAAAGTAAATTCACGAATTAAAATTTCTTGTTAATAAAAAAATATAATCACATCATTTATAAATATATTTGTTAAATATTATTAAATGAGTAAGATCGCAAAGTCTTGTTTTTGAGAAAATAAATTATTTAAAATTTGAAAGTCTAAATTACCAATTTTACTTTATGTTATCCCCCACCAGTAATAAGATGACTATACTCTGTCCAACATAAATTGGCAGTACAGGGAAGATAGGGATATTTGCCTCTCATTCGCAATCATTTGTTTTCTGTAAGGTGCTAGTCTTACAAAAGCTTTTACAGGGTTTCCCCACTAAGGATTATAAATCAGCAAAAACCTGAAAGGCGGGTTACCATGCCTTTTTTTGATTGAAATTTTCATTTAAATTATTTTATTAATAAAAAATAAAACAAATTTATCTTTATGTTATGATGTCAGTTCTTTCCAAAAGAACACATTCGCTGACGATGGGCAAATTAGTGATGTTTGCATTGCGTCCTACCTTATGCAGTATATTATCCAGCGTCGTAAGTTCATCATTTGGAAAAAACTGAGTCACACTTATTGAAATCATCTACTTTTCTTTTAAATCAGTTCTTTGGTGGCGAGTTGTGGCCTATTTTCGTTAAGAAGTCTATAAACTGTTTACCCAGAAAAAATATCACCTACTTGATTCGCAGTTACTGTTTTATTTTTCAAATTTTGATGAATTTTTTTTTGTCGCGTCAACAATTTCTTTTTTTTCGGCACAAGTCTTTGGATGAATTTAAAGCCATTTATAGCAAACAAAACAAACGCAAATAATATTTTTCCTTAAAGAAAACAGATTACAATTTTGTAACTGCTTTTTAACATATTCTCCACACAATAAAATAAATGCCAAAGATCAAAACAAGACCTCCACGATAACACTTACCACTAAGAACTTGTTTTTAAAGCTCTAAAACCAAAAGCTCCTCAACAGAAAGCCAAAGAAAAAAAAAACCGAACGAGTTACCAAATGGACATTGGTAACTCTGAATTCACATAAATTAAATGAATTAAATAGGCGTGAATAGCAGCTTCATCCACAGCCCACACACATCAGTGCACACTCGGACACTCGGATTCTCATAGACTTAATACAATTAATGAAATAAACTGAAAACGAGAATGCATTTTTAATTATAAATGTTACGAATTTGTAAGTAAAGGAACGAACCTTTTTTGTTTATTGATCTGACAAAAAAAACCAGCTGTTGTTTCATTTCTATTTCTATCTTTTGACTATTGAACAGTTCCAGATTTATTGCGTTACGTTTACTTTGACATAACAATCACCTTGTCAATGCTTTTGTTACTTATTTCGCAAATTTAAAAAGAAAATAATGGTACGTGTAGGGTTACAAATTAATGCAACTTTGGAGAATATTGATGAGCTAGAAACTTGCCATCCTGACTATTCATTCTTTTTAAAAATCAAATGTACCAATTGTGGCGAGGAATCTGACAAATGGCATGATGTCACCGAATCGGAAAGATTTCAACAGGATTCGCGCAATCCTGATGGATTTAATTTTTACATGAAATGCAAAATGTGTTCGCGTGAGAATACTATCGATGTTGTTGAGAAATCAAATGGTAAGGAATGAAATTGAGCACAGAACATGTTTTTTTTTGTTACGGCATCAGTCTCCACATAACATGGAAGTTTTTTTTTTGAGCATGTAACAAGGCTCAGAAAGAAGAAAACGTAGATTTTTTGTTGAACCCGGCTAATTTTCACCGTATCATTCATTTCTTACGATAATTCTTTTTTTCTAATAAATAACAATCACTTAGTTTATAACTAAATGCCACGATTTTCAAAACCCAAGACCTTAGCTTCTTAACTAGCTACTTTATATGAAGTAAGTGCCAGAATATTTTAATTCAGCAGTTCATAGTAGGGTAAACGGCGTGGGAAAGAAGTCTCTAGGAACTAAGTCTATTGAAAGACTTAGTTTCTCACATTGGGACTTAGTTCGTAATGAACCCTGATCTAAATTCAGGGTTAGCAACTCCCGCAGAGGAACGGAGATTTTAAAAAAGCCTACTGTCAAAATTTAAGAAAATAATATACATACCTACATTAATTTTTTTTTATTTCGGGAGGTTACGAAAATGAAAACATTTAAACATTCATATGTATTTGTTTTTTTTTACCATAAAAAAGACTGAAATTTTAAAAAATAAAGTCAGTTCTTAGTTTAAGAAGAAATGTTAAACATTTTTATTGTCGCAAAATTAGTTTGTGGTGCCAAACTTAAAGATTCTGTAATGGTTGGAACAAGGACTTACGCTCCGGCATTTTCCGTGTTTTCATTTTACGCCGGATGTATTTGGAAATCTTGATTTTCTGTCCTCTACATTAAGAATGAAAAACCGAATTCTTTAAAAGTAAAAATGTTAAACTGCGACCCGGTCCCCTGAGACTGAAGCGAATCCACGAAATCTCCGGTCCATAATAACCTAACTAATTTCCACGGCAAATTTTGGTGAGCTTAGTACATTAAGCTAGTGGAAGTTAGTATCATGTGAGACTAAAGGTGCGATCAGACGGTCATCCGGATGAAATGCTGACGTCAGAAAACTTGTTTATTTAAGACGGGATGACCACTTTAGGATAAATTCTACGTCATAGTGACGTCAGGATGTCATGCGGATCACATGTTTGGGTAACCGTCTGATCGCACCTTTAGTTTGTAGGGCTGACAAATATACAAACAAAATCAAGAGTCGGTGAAATAAATAAAATCTTACGCACAGTACAAATACAACAATTGACTGGACTTAACTTTACCTTTTTTCTTCAGAAATTATACTACCTTTCTTTGTATTAATTGCAGAAATGTAAACCAAAATGGCTGGACATTATTTTGGTGAGAATGTATTTTGTTTATATTATCACAATTTTACCCTCTGTTGAATATCTGTTTGCTTTGCAACGCGTTTTAAAAATAATTACATCACTTTTTGTCTCAACCATTAGGCTGTTTCTTTCGTCTGCCTTGAGCATTTATCAAATTCGTTTCAAATTTTCAATTTTTTTTATAAAACTTTTTTTCACACTACCCCTATTTTGCTAACCGGTAGTTGAAGTGTCTACTTGAATTAAGATAACTTCCATTCCAATAATAAATAAGAAGACAAAGCTACGAATCTAAAAGAATCTGTAACTCCAATCATATTTAAAATTTCACTCATCTAAATTGGTAAAACTACACACTGCGGAATCCTGTTTTTTCTCTAAATGCTCCAATAATTGTTTACTTCCAGCTAAATACACCCAAGACGATGCGGGCGAATTTAAAACTATTGTAATCTTCGACTGCCGCGGCGTTAATCCAACAGAATTCTCTCCTCGTACTGGTTGGAATGTAAAATCTGCAGAAAATGGACAGAAATTCGATAACGTTGATATCTCCGAAGATGACTGGGTGGAATATGATGAGAAAAACAACCAATCCGTCGGCATTTATTCATTTTCCTCACGATTTATCAAGTTAAAGAAATGAGAACGGCCGGAATTACCAAATTTATTTTCTTTATTTTAATAATATTAAAATAATTTACCATTGTTTGTTAAAACTTAGAATTATGCATTAAAATTAAAAAAAAAAACTTTTTCCCTTTGAAACTTAACTCTTTTTCTTTGAAAACTTAGTTACATTTGTCAGCAACAATAGGGAAACGTACCACCCTAATTTCGTTACCATAATCACATATTACAGAGTTACAAGCTAACATCATTATTTTTGGACATAATTGAGAATTGGAGCAGTCTAATTTGACCTCTCTCGCTGGCTCACCAGTTCGTACATCCCACACTATGAGGGAACCTGTAAGGAAAGAGAAATTGATTTAATTGTTCAAAAGCCCACATTAGCCTGTATATCGGGGCACTCACCCATTTTGCTCGTAACCAGCAGCGAGGGTGTCAACATTAATAAATTAGAATATGCATTCGAAATATTGATGGTATTTAGAAGATTCCCTTGGAATCGTTCCCACACATGGATTCGCTCATCAGTGCCCAGAGATATGACGTAGCTGGGTGCGCAAGCTAAACAGCTTATTGAGCCGTCATGGGCCTGTATGTTGTACATACAAGCGCCCGTAAAGAGATCCCATACGCATAGTAGACCGTCCTGAGAGCCCGAACCTCCGGTTCCTGGCTGCCAGCGATCAACAAAAAGGCACGTGATTGGTCCACAATGACCATGCAAAGTGTACTCCACATCGGAGTTGTCTAAACTATAAACCTAGACCAGAACTTACATCAGTGTTTTGTAATGAATTTGTATTCGATTTGGAGATTAAGCCTACTTTCAGCGTATGATCTTGACTCCCTGTAAAGACCATACCATTGATGACTTCCATGCATGTGATGGGCTGTTGATGTGCTAATCGGACACCGTCAAGTGTGCATTTCATTTCTTCTCGTGTGGTTTTCTGAAGATCGTGTTCGCGTTGCATTAGACCAATGCTTCCAGTTGATCCAGTGCGAACGTGTGCTATACAAAGAAAATTAGCTATGATTAGAATTGAGATGGATTATAAAACTGTGTGAGTTCCAAAACGTCAACAAATTTGCATCGATAAGGACTCATATAAAATCAAATATATCAATGCAAATAAATACATCGCGTCGAAAACGCTAACTTCTTATATAAACTTAACCCTTTCGAACAATTGTGTAAGAATAACATGTTCTTAGGTCATGTATTTTTTTGGCTTTCTGCTATAGAAATATGTTTCCCAATAAATAAGGGTATCAGCTGTGTTCGAGAAATCGAGTGAATTGAGGTCGAAGTAGAAATTGCAACTAATTTTTGTATTCTAATTTCATAAAAATACCAAATTATGTGTTTCTCAACACAAAATTGTGTTTAAAATAATATGTATATCTGTTTTGAAGAGGTTTATTTTGCAGCTGTTTCGTGCAATCAATTTTGAGTGGAACTTTTGATGTTAAATGAAAAACCCTTTTGGAACTCAGCCACTTACTTCGTCGGTAGGCAGATGTAAAGCCCCAGTCTATTTGTTTCCCCTTGTAGTAGGTTTCGAGACGATAGACATCTATTCGACCGCAAAGTCTGGCCACAACCACACGGTCACCATTCAAGTGAATGTGAGTGATGCCCTGACTGCGTTTGGGATCCTCTTGATATGCACACTGAAATAGAGAAAATATTTTTTTTTATATACAGAAGGTGTATTAAAGTTGAGTATGCTTTTGCAAAACTGCTACTCACCTTCAACCAACCGGCTGGCGACTCCCACAGCTCTATCCTTCCATTGGCACATCCGACCGCAATCAAATTATCCAAATAGTCCAGACACCATACTGGCGAAGTGCTATATCGTTTCTTCACTATCTGCCCATCGTCAAGTGTCTTTGCTATCTGCATATCGGATCGATTTATGGTCGAAACATTTTCACCACTCTTTGCGTCCCAAACTTTTATCTGCCCTTTAAGACAGCAACTCACAATGTTAACACCGTCTGACGCAAGACACTCGATCTTATGCGTATGCCCTGCAATCTGCGATGGAACTCCCTCCAATATTTGCTCTGTATTGTGTGAAACCTCAGACTCGTTCCAACTAGAACGCCACTCTGCATAGTTCCTCGTACATATGCATCGGTAGAATACAACCATCGTATAGCAGAGAACGAAAATGCTTATCGCACACAAGGTTATGGCGAAAAAGATTTCCATGGGGCTTTTTGGAAACAATGGTGTCCCACCCGGTGTGATCAAGGGCGACTCCCTGTTCTCATCATCACTGAAGTCAAGTGGGTCCAAGGCGGCGGCCAGTGCTTTCCATTGAAAATTTTGAATTAGTTGATCACGTGGGTTACGCACAAGTATCGCTGCATCAGGTTTAATGGCATGCGACAGCTTTATTGTGGGCAGAATCGTCACGTAGCGTCCGCTTAGAGAGACGTTATACTGTTTCATGATAGTCGACCAATGAAAATTCGACAGAAAGTAGTTCAACTCAAAGTCTGGATACTGAAGCTTTCGCATCTGTTCCGTCACATTTATTACTCCGTCAAAGTAAGCCTCTCCATCACCAGTGTCTTTTCTTTTATCTTCAGACGAACTGCGAGTAAGAGGGAGGTTTGAAAAAAAACTTGAACTTCTCACTGCGTCCATCGCTCTATTAAAATCTTCATGGTTAAGACTTGTTCGATTGCTGTCCATTATAAAAAAGTTCTCCAGAAATCCCGAGCTGTAGACAATGGAACAGATCCACACGCTCATCCAGATCATGAAAGCTCGCTGAAAAAATCGTGTTCTGGCCCAAAAATTAACCAGTTTCAGTCGCTTTGGAATTTTCTGCTCATTTGTCACGATTGTCGGCCTCTTTGTTATGTCGTTCGAATTCATTTCAGTGAACGACAGTTTCGGATGCGAAAGTGAGCGATGGAATACATTCGTCGGATGACTGTAATTATTTGAAAAGAATCGGAATTCATTACGCTTGCTATCGACTGTGTAGCTCATCATCATCTTGGGCAAATGTTTGGCTTCCATTGTGTACTCAACCCTTTTTATGTTCATAGCTAGAATTGTTGAAAACAAGAGCATCTGAAGAAGAAAGTCTGATATCAGTCCAACCAGTGCAAACACGCAAAACTCTTGAATGACCGGCACAAATGTAGCCAGACCAATTGTCAAAATTGTGATTTCTGTAAGCAGGGTCTTTGAAATGTGCCAGCCTTCTTTGCTTAAAGCTTGCGCCACTCGTATCTTTACATCAAATGTCTCATCTGTCGACACTACACTCTTGGTAATGACCAAGCAGTTCTCCAAGCCAACAAGAATCACCAGATATGGGAAAATGTCTTTAGATTGCAAGCTGATGGTTAGTCCAAAAAAGAAGCACAGTCCGAGCGACATCATAAGGCTGCCAAGCACTGTGACAACAGAACACAAAGCCAATACGATTCTCGATCGTATTACGTCAATTTTTCTTACGGAAAAATAAATGTAAGTAAACAGAAGCACGAAAGCCGTGCAAATAGGAACAAATTCAAAGATCTTAAACTCTCCCGGATAAAAGATGTACATGATAGATGATTTCTCTGGCAGATCTTCGTTCTGGTGCATTGGATAAATTGTTGTGAGTTTTTCCTTAAGCGTTTTTATAAACTCCTTATCGTTGTTTTTTAAAATTAAAGTGATGGCATACTGAATGACACGTGATCTGGAACGAAGCGGATAGCGTTTGAAGCCGGTGTCTTGCATTGGTAGGCCAAAAAGCATTTCCGCTGTCGACACTTTGGATTTTTGAAGGTTCTGTTGATGAGAAAAGAATTATTTGCTAGGAAGTTGTGGCTCGACATACAAGATTGATCATATGATCGTATTTAAACTCTACATGCAAATCTCTTTACTAATTCTAACTAAATTTATCTTAAGTTTAATATGATGTCATTACAAATACAAACTTTACTTATACAAATAATAATTATATATTATTATATATATATACTTGATTTCACCCAAATTAGAAGAGAAAATATTAATTATATAAAAAGTTATCGCTAAATGTATCGGCGCCTTTACGGTGACCATCATAACTTCCAACGGTTCACACGAATTCATTCAAATAAAAACAATTTTGTATTTTGATAGTTAATCTAGTGCCTGATCGAACCTCTTTTTTTGAAAATATTTTCGGATATTTAAAAAAAAAGTAAACAAATATTATAAAAAGAAGGAAGTTTTTAAAGAACAAAAAATCCTTTAATCAGGCACTTTTCCTTCTTTTTTATCGATGAGGTTAGGATCAGAATTGTGACAATGATTACCCTCCCACTTTACTACATCCCTACGGGTCCTACTATGAGGTTCGTCGGGTTCACCTCAAAAAGTAATTGGTGGTCTCACGGTTACGTTACAAAATTTAGAGTTGCTTTCATGCTTTTTTATTCTACCGATTATGATATAATAACAATAACAGGGATCGAAACCCTCCCACTTTACTACACCCCTAGTCATCCCCCTGTGGAGTTAGACGGTTTGATCATATTTTAAGGTATGTCCACCAGTTTCGTATCTTTTCGTCACTGAGGCTTAGTAAATACTGGTGTTGTTGCATTGTGTGATGCAGAAGGTCTGCCTCTGTTTCGTTCTTGAATATGAACGTGGATTGAAATTGATTTTTTAGATAAAGGTGTTTATAGGGTCTCTCCCTTAAACATGTAAGTACCTAAAATGCTTTCGACATGGGTTGTTTGAATTGAAAGCTTCCTCGCATTCGACCAGGCTCCGTTACTTCTACTGTAATGCGAAGGATCTTTAGCAGAACTTTCCCGCCAATTAATCCACCGTACGCTTACAGGATGGTTGATATAGATTCCACATATATGAAGTGATTGACTTTTCCATTTATACTAATGTCGGAAATAAGTCGAAGCGGTTCAAAGTATGGGCAGTACTTCACACTACGTCACCATTTCTTCAAGCAGATAATCGAGGACATACTCTCGATCAGATCTATTTATTGGCTATCGCATCTTTTTTCATCAACAAACACTACATGCAAATCCTTTAAGGAATTATGAGTATTCCAACTCAAGGCGAGATTTATCATTTCTATTACTAAAAAGCTTTGAATGCGGCTTTCTTCTCACGTAAGATTACATTTTTTGCCGTACTTACTTTTTGTGGTAAATTAAAAAAAAATTGTAAAACAAAATATTTCGAAAATATCCTTGGCCCCGCCCACTTTTCGTTTTCGTTTTTTTCGATAAATTTTTATAGAAAACGAAATTAATTGTCATCCATTCATTTTGGCTTTCAACACTCCCTTGAGGGTGTATAGGCATATGGATTGGTTATCAAACAGAGGTGGTCTCGAAGAGTACGCTAAGTAACGTTCAGAGTTTACCTTATAAACTCGCTGACACGGTCGCATTGAACAACCTCCCATCGCCTAACGACAAGAAAGGTGGTCGTTTTACGTCTTTTTTTTAACCATGCCTGGTATTAGAATGAAATATTAAATACGTAGTAAACATTTAAAGGTCGAAAAGACAGACTATTATCTCTAATGAACATATGAACAGTGCACATACATAATATATGATGACATATCTCTGCTGGTGTTTTTGTGATAATTTAAATGTTCCTTTTCAAGTTGGATGCATAGTTCATGGGAATTGATAAGGTGAACTATAAGTTTAAAAATAAAACTTTAATATAAAAACTATTAGCCATACAGAAGAAGTAAAAAAATAGGGAGTAATAACGCTGAATAAACATAAGAATCTAGAGGGGTTTAGGGACCCTAAACGCTGATCATGATTTCTTGTTTCAATTGGTGATTAAGCCATATAAATTTATGTATGTCATTCGCCAACCTCACCATTCACAATCGAAATTTAATTTACGACCACAAGTATCGACCTGAAATCCGAAAATACATACTTTCACCAAATTTGGTTTTGCAACATATCAACTGCATTTAGTAATTGCTAACTGTAATGTTAGATGTCTTTTCACTTACAGCGCTAGTACATTTGTCGAACAATTAAGATATATTGAATTGACACGCAGGTCAACTGATTGGTTTTCTTTTGCGAGCCTCTTTTATAGGTACCAACGAATCCAATTTACATACTCCTGCCATAGGTTATCATGGATTTAACTATTTCATATCGACATATCATGCTCAAAACATATAAATTGGTTGACCTAGTTAATAAAATACTGCAACAGAAAACTAAAATCTCTTAATTTAACATAATAACAACTCCAATGTACAAGTATCTCTCTACATGGGACCTTCATTATATGCTTAGACACAAGATACAATTCAAGGTTATTAGTGACGAGTTCACTGCAAACAAATTATTTCTATATGATCGAACAAGAGATAAGAAGCCATGGAAACTGATGAAAACCATCAGCATGATACATTCCCATAATCATTTCACTTATTTTCACTTTCATTTCATGTGAATTGTACTACAAACTACAAACACATTCATCGGCGACACACTTGTAGTTATGTACATATATGGAGAACAAACCGTAATAATAGAGATAAATATGTATTCAATTGCGCACTGTCCATACCCTCTGCGTTTTGTATGTCAGAAGATGAAAACCAAATTAAAACACCCCTAATTGAATTACAATAAAAACCACTTACATGATACTGAAATACCGTATTTAATATGTTCGTATCCTTGGTGAAGTTTTGTAAATTCTGCCCCCACAAATTAGCCGGCGAAAGCACCAAACAATTGTATTCGGGGAATATCTGCTCGTTTTGCGCACGCTTTACATTCTCCACGTGTAGACAGATGTGGTCAAGGGTCTTCTTGCTATTCAAAATTAAACACTTTAGGGTGAAATGATTAATTTTATGGAGGGTAATGGGTGGACACTTACCCCTCCTCCGACTCATGGTTTCGCACCACTTCTAGCAATTTGAATACTTCGTATAGTGGCGGTCGAAAGGCATCCATCAGCTGCATATCTTCTGTCCAGGGGAATACACTGGTGCGTAGGGTTATCTGTTGCACATAAAGCATGGGGTTGCTTTGCGCCCAGGGAAACGGCGGATCATAGGATATGTTATTTACGTTGAATATATTCTTCACCAGGGAGTAATTTTTATCACCTTCGCCAAATAAGTTACTATATTTCCCCTCAAATGGGAGAACTATTTTTGTTGGTATGGTTCCAGGTAATGGGATGTTTATTAGTGGGTAACTGAAAGGAGAAAAAAAGAAGCACATTACTGGTGGTTATTCAATTTAATATAAATGGAAATTATTCGAAAAAAAACTGTTTGCATAAGTGGCATGATTTGTTAAAAATGTTAGCAATAGAGTTGCATTCGTCATTAATTAACTACATTGTTAAAATTATACTTAACTTTCTCGTATACAAGAGAGAAAGTTATTGCACTTGTAATGCAAATTCTAACCCAAACTGTGAATGAGGTATGAAAATATGTATAAGCATGTCCGCTACTGGCATCCGTCGATATGTCAGTCTTAATGTCGGCCCAGAAGATGTATGGCGATACTGTTTTACAGATTTCCATCAAAGATAGTTTACATAAAGAATTTTTTTAAAGTGTGTTCAGTGGCTTAGTGGTTAAATGCGTTGGACTACTAATAGCTGTCTCACCTCTTGCGAAAGTCACCAAGTATTTTGGCATTCGCGATTGCTTGGTCTTTTAAAGGGAAGTTGTATGTATCTTCGCCCTCCCTCACAGAAGACCCAAATATACGTCGAAGGATTTTTCTTTCAAAGGATCTCAGTATTAACTCCCCTTTCCTGCTTATTGTCCAGTACTCGGCGCCATATAGAAGAACTGGCAAGATAAGGGTTCTGTAGAGCATGCACTTTGTCCTTCGAGTCAGAAGTAGAAGTAGCGGCGGTTTCCTAGGGTAATTCTTTGACGGATCTCCACTAAGATGTCATTTGTGGAGTTGATGTTTACCCCGAGGTAGATGAACTCTTTAACTACCTCGAAGTTGCTGCTTTCAACAGTGACATTTTGTCCTAGTCGGTGGACAAATGATTGTTTGTTTGTTGATAGCATATATTTAGTCTTGTCCTCATTCACTTCAAGGCCAACTAGTTTCGCCTGTTCTTCAATAGCCGTGAAAACCTCTATGAGACAGTTCAGATCAGTTTTAAAGGGATCCCGAATTCGGCCATCGCCACAAAAAGCTCCTGACGATGAATGCTCTTATTTGTGACATTAAGCAGGGATATGCCTTGATAGTTCTTGCAAGCCATAGGATCGCCTTTCTTTTGGATGAGACATATGGAGCCCGTTTACGCCTAATAATTTTTTAAAGAATTTTCGGAATCATATATCGCCAAGATTTTTTCATAATTTTCAATAACGGTACACAATATACAAATAGTATATTAAGAACTAATTTTCTGAAGAACAGTTTAGAAAAAAGCTGATTTTTAGAGACCTGTGCGTGAAAATTCACAATTAGATTTTTTTTACCGATTTTGAGGTTTAACTACTCTAAATGCTAAAACTTCAAAACTATTAGACATAGCTACAAAAGCCGCTTAACATATTTTTAGACCACATTTAAACATTTGTAGACAACATGCTATCATACCAATACCATAAATAAGATTTTTCGTTTTGCTTTATTTGTTTTTTATAACGTAGTCGTAGCTTTGATTTTTGTTCATATTTTATTTAACATGTTTCAAATCGTACTATGTTTGTTCCAATACGTGGTCAAACTATCAACAGGAACTGTCAGGAACGTGTGCAGTGCAGTTTATTCTGATGAGGATCTAATCAAGAATGAGGGATTATAATTTTCCCACTTTTTCTGCATCCTGTGTGGTTCGCCTTTAAAAAGTTTCGGCAGGCCTAATTATTTTTAATTATTTAATATATTAAATTAATTTTTATCAATTTTAATTATAAAATTGTAATGCTACCGTATAAATGGGAAGCCTTTTGAAATACAATCATAACATCGACGGAAATAGAAAAAACAAAATTAAAGATTAAGTTAAAGCTTGTCAAAGAACTATGTGTTCGATTTGGAGGCTTAAGGTATGAATAGTAAATTGTGTGTAATTTCGATATATCTTAACGACTTAAGTATTCAGATTCTAATAATACACCTTCTTACTTTTGTTCTGTTTTTTTAAATTTTAACAACAATTCTTTTGCTTGGTGTTTTTCTTGTACTGGCAGAGCGTTTTTCCAAATATGATTTGGCTTAGCTTAGTAGGTAACTGCTTTTCATCTTGGGCAATAGCCCCCAAGTACTAATTTAAGTATGCCTACAAACCCACACTAATAAGTTTACGAGTAACTGCCAAGCATATTGAATATTTACAGCATTACCGATTTTTATTTGTAAATTGAGTAAACAATGCCAGCTTTTCAGGGAAATTTAATTGCATTGTAAGCGCACATTAAAGTTGAAACAAATAAATTCAGGTTTGCTAAGACAAACAGACAAAGTCCTCATTTGTGTTCCTAAAATTGACACAAGCAGTAGGCGCAAATAAAAGTGTCTGTTTGCGACAAACCCTCTCTGTGGAGAATTGATAAATTTAGCACTCGTGTAATAGAACGGCTTAAAAAGAAGATTTCTTCGGAAGAATAGCATCATCGTACAAAGGTCAAAAATTCATTCTAACTAATTTTAAAACCTAGGATGATAATTATTTATTTCTAGAAAAAAAGTATTTTGGGTTTGATGTATTTAATGCATGTTACTAATTTTCGATTATTAGTTGAACTCTTCGACACGTTAAGTGTCATATGAAATGATACGAAAAAAAAATAAAGTGCACGACCGCGTCATACGAAACTTTCTCGCTACATGATGTGCATTTTGAAATCCCCTCAAAAAAAATGGTAACATTTGATCACATACCAAATTTATTAAAAATACTTTTTAGGTTTTGAAAAATTTGATTTTCTCAAAAACGTCACCTACGATTTTGATGTACATGATTTCGTAAAAATTTATGAAAATCGTTAGAGCCATTTATGAGAAAAAGAATTTAATTTAAATTTAAGAAAATCGTTATATGAAAAACAAAAATAGCACATTTTTTTTCTGAATTGCCTTTATTAGCTTTTGAGTTTTGGCGGTTTTATAAATTACCGTTATTTTGCCAAAAACTGGGGACCCATCCCAAGTATCCTTAGTACAAAAAAAGACCAAAATCCATAGAACCCTTCTCCAGAAAAATAGTAATAAGTATCAAAAAAATTCTATGTTATTTGATGTTACCCAAAAACCTTATATACGAACTTTGAACCAAATCCGTCGAACCGTGCGATATACGGCGTCCGGACAGACCGACCGACGGACGGCATTGGTGGACCCACTTTTTTGGAATACTCTATATACGTAATATTATCCCTAATACTCAGTTTGAAGTTGAAATTTCCGCACGATCGCAATAACTATCTTTTTAGTATACTAATGTATACGAGAAAGTTAAAAATATGAAAGGAAGCGAATACCTCGCAAGGGGCGGTAAACAAAAACCAATGGTCTCCAACTACACTCAGTATGACAATTCGTAGACCTTGACTTATATTGGTGGGATTTTATATTTTAGAGATTTTGGTACATCGAGTTTGTTTAACAGTTAATTTTTTAATTTAGTTGCAGGTAATATTTTAGTTCTTTTCTACAGCTAAAAAAAAACTTTTCAAAAAAAAAAAACAACCTTAAGATAACTAACTTTTGATTTCATTTCCATTACGATTGGATTAAAACCGCTTTAAAAATGTAATTTTCGTCTGAAACTTGATTTCCTTCACCTAGCTTAGAGTCATAGCATTAAATTATTAGTATTTACATTTATGTTTAATGACCGTTATTAAGAAATGGGAAGCTATATTGTAGCTTGAATAAAGTCGAATAATTGGGGTTCGCCCATTCCATAATTTAAACTAGCTACCCGGAACAATAAAATATATTTAAGTGCTTTCTCAAAAGAATTGTATTTCAGAAAGGTCCATAAAAAAAATACTTTCGAAGTTATTCTTCTTTTAAATATCTCTTTTTGTATGTAAGGTCCATTGTGATTTTGGGTCGGTTATATTTAGATCGTTGAATATTTCGTTTAGAGAAATAAGCGCCAAGCCCGGTTGCATGCCTGCCTATTTGCCCAGTGATGACACCAATTGTAGCACAAATGTGCCGATCTATTAAGGGCGATGAAACTCCCGGCATTCAGCACAGGTGAATGTTGAACTGCTCAGCCATCTCCTTTAGAGATGATCGGCAGTCTAGGGCTACTAAAGAGTTAATAGGGACTGGTTCAAGACACTTGATGGCTATTCACTCCCAAAATGATCTGAGGGGGAGAGCTGGAAGTTTTTATTAAACTGCTGTTGGTGGGTACTGTGTTGTATATATTTATATGGAGGGTCCTGAGTGTGTTCAGAATTGTATTCAAATATAAGTTACATCAGAATATCACAGCGCTGGAAAAAACTCAGTTAAGGAAGGGATTTAGATTTTTAGATTAAATTATATTTGATTTTATTTGTGCACTTTACAATTCATTACAAAATAATGTCTAAAAAAAATTAGTTTGCAAGGCATTGCCGTCTGCCTGATTGACAATATGTATATTCAAATATATATAATGGTAAATTTAAAATGTCTAGTAACAAAATAAAGGATTTGATTCAAAAAATTAAGTAGGTGTGTTTTTTATGAAATTTATAGTTTAAATAAATGCTTTTATTGGAATTGACTTAAAGGAAAAATAAGTAAGGGTAGACAGGTATCATATTTTTAATTGATCAGAGCCGGCGGGTCAGTTTGTCGTCTATATTAAATCTAGTACATATTTAACATATCGACAATGGACCGATAACAATTATTGAAAACAGTACTAATAAAATCTTAGGGAAAATGTAATGTTATGTAATTATGTAATAAACATTAAACCATAGCTAAACGCGATAAAAGAAAATGTGTTAAAGTGATATTGTACAAGAATGACCAACTGGTATTTCTACTATTTCTTTTCGGAGAAACCGCTGACAATTAAAACAAAAATATTCATATTATAAGGCTTCACGAATGACTACAAACATATATGTATGTATATCAACATTAGTATTGTTTTTTTTATAAATGAACTACGTGGATCGTAACCCTTACACTATGTATAAATTGCTATAGTATTAAAAAATCCCATATTATATTACATCAAGCCGAAAACATTACTCACTTCTTATTTTAGAGCAGTTTAATATGTTTAAAAGCACTATTTACGGCTATACTATTTCAGCTAGTTAAGGATGAAATAAGAAAACAAAATAAAAAAATTCAACATTAAGTTCAGTTTATAGTTGGTAAACAACTCATTGGGTTCAGCCTAATAGTTACTCACAGGGTAAACAGAGAGTGGACTCCGAACCCAAGGGAAAACAAAAAGCGCGAAAATGATTGGCAGACACTGCGAAGAAGAAGAAGACGAAACGTAATTGACAAAAATTGGCTCCAGAAAAAAATCGTCACCATCACCACCACCAACCAGTAAACCAACAGCATATCCAGCGAATTTCGAGAACGTTAAAAAGAGCAAGCCTGAAACACACATATTTTCTCGGTCAATAGGCTGCTGTTGTCAATAATGAGAATTCTGCATGGAATATTACTAACGTTGAGTTGAGGTTAACTAAGCTTCAAATCCTAATTACTTTTAACACTGTTCAAGGGTTTAGAATTTACAGGTTTGGTTTCAAGAGATTATATATGAACGTTGATTGGGTATGTAGTGTTTCCTTTTACATGGCAGATATAATAGAAATGCAATAAATATTAAGACCCACAGCAATATGTCGTCTAATACCCGTTCAAATTTCTTCATAGTATGTGGCATTAGCTTTATAGAAGGATTATTATTATTGATAACTTTCTTCCACTGATTAGGTATTGGTTTATTCTTCATAGTAAGGAGTGACTCCCGAAAAGTATAGCCGGCGAAATTGTTTGTTTAAAGGTACTTCGCAATACTGACATTACCGATACAGGCGCTCCGTTCTCCTTGAACTTAGCTCCCTCCACCTCCATTTTTCTTTGCACGCTTCAACGTTCCCAAATTATGATTTTTTCAGCTGTTTTATCGAAAACATGTGTTCAGCGATGACGCTCATTTTTTGCTCAATGGGTACCTATGTCAATAAGCAATGTAGCATTTGGAGCGAAGATAATCTATCCAGATCCAGAGATAATTACATACATTTTGAAAATGTAGTTAATTTTTGTTTTTAACATAAGCGTTTAATAGTCAATGGTAATCGCTAGAGCCATGATTAATTGCGTTTTCGACATACATACGGACATGCGGTCACACATTTTTGAAAATTGGTCGGAATCACTGTCTCTCGAAAGATCAGATCCAGCCGCGATGGGCACATAATAAAAGTTTTGTTTAAAAACTAATTACAGAATGTATTGGATTAAACACAAATAAATGACTTTTAATAAGATGTGTTCAGTTTAAAATAAAAGTTAGTACAGACTTAAAAAAAGCTCTTCAGAATTGACTAGGACGGCTTTGATGGACGGGCATTGGCATTTAGCACAATTTGGGTGTATGTATTGCAATAATTAGTTTAAAAAATGCTTGATCTTATAATTATGTATCACATTGCAACTAGAGTTGCTTGCAGCAACCTATAGAAATGCATAAGCTAAGTACATCAGAATATATATAAAGTATCAAAACCAGAGATTAAAATGACATTTTAAGGTACCTTAACTATTGCCCCAAGAATACAATTCATACATACTTAACGCAGGTCTTTTAAAAATTAAAATGGTAACAAGGAAGTAAAATTATGTATTGACCAATTTTGACTTTGCATGTTGTATTTAGGTAGGTAACTCCTTCACCGACTGAAAGAACGTAATTTAGTGAAAGCATATTTTTGCTTTATACAGAGCTATTCAATTCAATTCAACGTAACTAGTGACATATGATATTTTTCCAATAAAACAATCATGGGTTTTTCGGACATGGATTTAATTTGTTTATCAAAACCTCTTGAAGTAAAGTATATGTAGATACGTTACGTGTTTGCCCTCTGACTATGGGGTACAAAATTTCTTAATTCAAATGAAAAAAAAATATTTAACAATATTTTTGCTTTAAATGCAAAATCCGAACAAGTACAAAGTAACATTACATCATTTTTTTATGGAACCCAGACTATGTGCGAATATGTAATGCGTAGGTAACTCACCAGGAAAACAGTATGGCAACGATTGCTATACTTGAGGCACATGTCGGATAGCTGGACAGGAAGAGACCATGTTTATAGTAGAATTGTGACACTGTATTTGGCAGTCCGGAGCGTTTTTTCTTCTTCGTATTCCGTCCGCCACTACTACTGCTGCCGACATTGAAGTTACTGCTACTTGTTGACCCTTCCGATGTCATTCTGTTTTTGATTTGAATTTAATTCTTTTTCAGTCTTCTTAATCAGATTCGTAGTGTAAAATTTTGTTTTCTTATTGGTTATATGTACGTATGTTTGTACGTATTATCAATCTTGGAAAAATATTTAATTGATTTTCTTTTGTTTTTTTTTTTTTTTTTTTTTTTCAAAACACAACAGGGAAAACTAGAATTTATTTCCAAACCATTAGCATAATTACGAGAATATTTTTTTTTACTCCTTTATCTTAAAATAAAATGTATTTATCATTTGTTTGGTTTTTTTTATGGCTGAATGATCGATATGCATTCTTTAGTCGGCGGAATTAGCCGTATTTAGTTGGGCTGAATCGCGTAAATTATTGAAAATCGCATTGTAATCAAACATAACCTTGCCGCAGTCGCACGCATTTGTTTCGAACATTTTTTTTCTTTCGATTTCAATTCTATACACCGTTATCATATCAGTAGCGCACAAAATATGCAATCTCTTTTTTACGGGAAATGTATTTTTGTGATTTGAATATTAAGTATTTTTCCGTACACATGTGTAGGCAAAAAAGAATTGGTGAAATAAAAATAGAATCACAATTTAGTATTCACACAAATGCATAGAGAAGAATAAAACCGCACTCGCGAATAATTGCGAAAGAGAATCTCTGTTCCGCTTGATTGCTTGAATGTACAAACCTACAAAGAACTGTCAAAAAACTACTGAAAAGTGCACAAAACGAAATTTCTAAGAAGGGTAAATTCAGTGTACTCGTCGGTAGGGATATTTTTGTTTGTTTGCGTCGCCAAAAATTTCCCTTTGAGATGTGGTTGCCATGCTACCAACAACTAGTGTATGTTGTTTTGATTGTTTGTTTAATGATTAACTGCTAATACATGTAGCTAATTGATTTTTTAATAGCTTCAGATAAAAAAGTTGATTATGGGGAATTTGATGTCAAAATCATATCAGTTGTTTCTTATAGCTAATCTTAAGGGTTATGATAATCCAAAATACGCATGGCGAAGTGATACGCATTGTAATGTTATGAGTTAATTTTTAAACTTTTTTCCTGTGTTGATAAAAATATATACAGGCTGCCTCAGATGAGCGCAATCTTTGGAAAAATATTTACCGCATTTGAGATTAAATTTTTAAATGCACATAAATATATAAGTATATATTCAAGTCCTAACATTTAGAAAGGAATGAACCTGTTTTATTTATTTTGTATTCCGTTTTAGTCTCCACTATTAGCAACTTTTTCGCATTACTATGACGTATTCATAGAAATTAAGTAGTTATAAATATATAATTAATTAATATATGAATACTAGAGTTAGGCCAGTGGTCAAATATTCGACTTTGATCATAAAGCAAAAGAATTCCACAAATAATAAAATGAATGTTTTCCAAAGATGTAAGGTTAGCATAATAAAAATTGCACATTTTTGTTGCACAAAACAAAAAGTTGATAATCTTGTGCTGGCATTCTTTGACAGCTGCTAATCAGTTTATCGGGTCCAATGGAAAGCCACATAAGTTTTGATAACTTCTTTTTACAAATTCTCATTCTTATCTATATTGACGTTTGAAAACGAGTGCGGGAGCGAATCTAACAACCAACGCTTTATTCACGCACATTTTTGTTTTGTATTTATTTTTTGAAAAAAAAATTCCCACAATGTACATATAGAGATAGTAATATCTTTATCAGAATATTAAAGGAAATCGAGATTTCATTAAGATACGATTTTCTTTCAGCAGATTAGGAGGAGAATATGACGTGTCTGATAAACAAACGTTTATTACATGTTATCAATATAAATGACTGATAATATAGATTGCACAAATAAATTGTCGGTGCAGTTTTTACAAAGGACGAATTCAATTTAAAATTGATGAACATCACTTAATTGATATGAATGAATGGCATGTGTTTATATGCAACAAATAAGATATTTCTAATGAATTTGGTGGAGCTTGTTTTATTCTTGTCTTGTTAAACTATTGCACTGAGAAAATAAATAATCAAACCAACAATTCATAAAAAGCTAATGAAAGTTAAGTACTTTCACAAAAATGGCGTGATAAATCAGATTAATACTCTAGACCTTATCATTAAAGTTGATCAAGCTCACGCTATAAGTCAATTGCTTAGAGGCTTTTGGGTTAGGTCCGTTTCAAGTGGGCTGTATTTTATCTCTGAAAATACTTGCTGGATAAAACAAGAAATACGGTACATGACTACAAATGTTGTCAATATTTTGTTTTGAGGATTGAATGCAATTTGGATCAGGTTTCATACGCCACTTAATTCTCTATTGGGCACGCATCACACTTTCATACGTTTATTTCTGTTTATTCGTTTTCGGACATTTCTTATATTGTTGTATGTTTAGTTTATTTCTATCTAACGCGAAGAAAACACAACCGAGAATAAAACAACGCAGAATTTTACTAAAGAAGGCCAAAAGAGACTGCAAGAATCATAATGGAATTTGCGAACCATCTGTGTTTGGCTATACCCAGCACTTTTCATCCTCTGTGCCATAAATTTTTCTCGATATCTTTGCTACCTAGAAATGTATTTCTTACTTAAAATGTATAGAAAATTTGTCGGAGAAAATATTGTAGTTAAGAAATACATTTGTAGGTAGCAAAGATTTTAATAAAACTTTATTTTAAATGAAAAAACATGAGTAAATAAAACCACATATTATTTTTAATATTTTATACGAAATAAAATTCAATATACAAAATGTATTAAGCGGGTTTCTAAGTCATATCAAATGATATGACGTTATATCATTGAGAGTATTTGTACCTCAAAATCGGAAATATTCAGTTGAAATTGATATAACTTGAGTTGGTGTGATGACAGACCCCTCTGATGTACCATATTTTTCTCATCTGAGCTTCAGGAATAACTATCTATATAAGTTTTTTTTTTTTTTAATAATTTAACCAAATATATTTGTCAAATTGCTATAAGCTTACTTAAAACGTGTACTCATTTTAGACGCTCACTGTATATAGATCAGCCGGTGACAAAAAAAACATTGGTTCATTAAACATCTAGCAATGAACGACTACACTGCAACCAGTACATCTCAAAGTAATTCTTAAGCTATAGCTAACAGAAGTATAATAACAATCCTAGACTTTTCAATTACTAGCTGCAGTTAGATAGCATAATATTGATTTGGGGGTTTTATTATCAACCAATCCTGAAATGCGATTGAGGAAACTTCGTTTTGTTGATAGTTATTTCTACGCTAAAAATCCTTTTAAAAATATTATATCTGACTTATAATTATTGTTCTACGTACTCATAGAATATTATCTGTATTTATTTTACTTTTTATAATTTACAACAATTAATAAACAATATTTGGTAAAATTTTACTTGACTCCAAAATATTAGTTTTTCTTTTACGAACCATTTTTTGATGAAACTTTTTTTATTAATAAGTACACTTTTCACGAGTAAAATATAATTTTATAACATTTGGACACTCCGTTCCAAAAATGTTTGTACCATTTCATAAGTCATTTCCGAAACTTTGGGGGCGTGCCACTCCCAAGCTAAATTTTTTTGCAAATTTGAGTTTAGGGCATGAAAAGCACTTGATTACAAAATTTGAGTGATTTTGGAGGTGGGGCAGTCAAGTAAAAACTAGCCCAATATTTTTTTTTTCTTCTTAAATAATTTTATTTTATATTTTTGTTTTACTTTATTTTCCAACTTTAATTACTTTTCAATTCGGCCTTTATGTATGGCCTTTAGTTTTCCTATACGAGCAACAATCTGCCATTTTTGTGTTTTTTTTTCTCTTAGTTGACGTAATTCTTTTGCTGACAGCCATCTGATTTCTGTCAAAATTCTTATCTGAACACCGTCTACTTATTTTATTTTCAGGTTGAGATATTATTTTATTTCATAAGCATTTGCTTAATTCCCCAATACTTTGCTTCAAATACTAGCAAACTTTGGGTAAATACATCACATATTATTGTCTGCGAATTAGATATCTTATTTAATTTTTTTTTGGTTGGGTAATTCGTCAGCTAATGGCATCGCACACATTCAGCCAAAAGAAATTCATACCTACTCCACCTGAAAAAGGAAGTTTCCCATTGGATCATGAAAATCTCTGCAAAAAATACTATATAAAGTACATGATCTGCTTACGAGAAAGTGAAGACAAAAATTCCAAGTGTAGACAAGCAGCCAAAGACTATCTGGGGTGTCGTATGGAAAATAATTTAATGGAAACAGTCCAGTGGTCAAAATTGGGGTTTGACGACGATAAAAAAAACGCACAGTAAAACGAAAAACCCAATAAACAACAAGTTTTTGCAATGACAAAAAATATCCTTATCGGCTGCACTGGAAGCGTAGCCACTATCAAATTGCCAGAGTTAATTAAACAGCTATTAGATTGCAAAGAATCTGTACAAGTGGGTTGAATCTTCATACATACCAATATAGTCGCTTTTATGCCAAGCCAATCTACTCTTTATTCCAGATCAAAATAATTTGCACTCAAAATTCAAAACACTTCTTTGATCCAAAAGATATTCCCGTAGACGTACAAATATTAAGCGATGAAGATGAATGGAGTGCTTGGAGAAATCGTGGTGATCCTGTAGTTCATATAGATTTGGGTAAATGGGCGGATTTACTTGTCATCGCTCCCTTGGATGCTAATTCGTTGGCCAAAATTTCAACAGTAAGCTGATGAACAAGTGACTTTGTGAGTGACAAGTGACTTTTAATTAATCCAAATCTCTTTTTTTAGGGTATTTGCGACAACTTGCTTATGTGCACAGTGCGAGCTTGGGACTTTTCAAAACCTCTTCTGTTCTGCCCGGCGATGAACACTCGTATGTATGACCATCCATTAACTAAGGAACAAATAGTAAAACTAAAAAGTTGGGGATATCATGAAGTGCCTACGATTTCCAAAACCCTAATGTGTGGGGATACCGGCAACGGTGCTATGGCTGAGGTGGATACAATTGTTAAAACTATTATAGATAAGTTGGCATAAATCTTTATGCTATTTTATATTTAAAAATAAACAAGTTTGTTTTAAATTAACTGGGTTTCACTTCAAGAGGTACTGTCTCGGATTTGAACCTGGTACCATTCGCTTTGTCCAACGCACTAATCACTGCACTCACTACGTACTTCAAACAATAATAATAACATATAATATTGTATAAGGATTTTTAGTGTAGAAATAATTATCAACAAATCGAAGTGTTGTATTTGGAAGCTAAAAGCTTATCGTTCTTTTATAGATATTAGTACTTACTTATTATGGCTGACTTGTAAGGCAGCTTCTCCGTTCTTTCACATAAATGTTTTCGTTGTATTCGCAATCTGTATAACAGAGAACATGTTCTGGGGTTAAAATAAAAATATAAAAGTATGTTAATGTTTAAACATTGTACAATGTTACTTTTAAAAACGGCTTCCTATTCTTGAAGAGTCTGCGCCTTACTGGCAGACCAGAATATAATAGACATTTTTTATTATCAAAAATGATCTATATGGATCTTGAAGTTGTATACACTACAACAAATACTCAAAATACAGCTTCCATTTTTATTGGTTAATATGGCTATTTATTATATTGAAGTTATAGTAGACATGTACAAGTCATACGGTCTGATCGTTTTAAATACAATGTTCCTCAAACAGAGCCGCACTTGGTCACTTATAGCAGCGGCGGAAATGAAACCCAGATTGACTACCATTTGGTGGCAAGTGTCATGAAGCCTAGAGTTAAAGATTGCAAAGTGATCTTGGGAGAGGCAATCACCCGGCAACACCGTCTCCTCCTGACAGAAATATTCATAGAGAAGAAGTACAAAAATAAACAAACAAAGGTTTCTGCCAAAATCAATTGGTACAACTTGGACGAAGAAAAAGGCGAGTCATTTATTATCAACATGGAAAATTTCATCGTAATAACACCAGCGAAGATGAGGATGAAGAGTGCAGCGCACAAGATATGTGGGATTCCCTACAACGAGCCTGCTTAGAGAAAGCTAAAGTACTGCTTGGAGCCTCGAAGGGTCACTACCAGCACGGAAAGGAAACTTGGTGGTGGACAGAGGAAATTCAAGCAGAAATAAAGGAGAAGATAGTGGCTTTCAAAGCTTGGTGCTCCTCTAATAGTGCGCCTCTAATAATATAGTTGAAATAGCTCGCCTTGAAGTGGAATATAGACGGTGCAAAAGTATAGCGAAGAAAAAGTGTGCCCAAATTCAAGCTAAGTGTTTGGAGAGTCTGTATCAGGAGTTGGAGGAGGTATCTTCTTCGCCTGCCGATAGGAACCCATGAGATTCGACAAAACACGAACAAGGGAACAACAATTTTCAAGATTGGCGCACAGGGAAGAAGAAATGCTCAGGAAATTCGCTCGCTGAAGTTCATTAACAATGCTCAAGGCCAATTACTTGTGGACGACGAAAAAATTGTACACAGGTGGCGAGATTATTGCGAGCAACTTTTAAACGAACAGTTTTCCCGGATGTATTTTCCAGGAGCCGCTCCCAACAATGAATAAGTGACCGTCATAACAGTCGAATAAGTTGGAAAAGCGGTCAAGAACTCCAAAAAGAGAAAAGCGGTTGGGCCAGATGAGATACCCAGTGAGTTCTGGAAAAAGATGGGAGACATCGGGCTCAGATGGCTCATGATTCTTATCTCCAAACTCATGAGATCCAATGCCCAATCAGTGCAGGAAAAGTTATCTTCTTCCTTTGCACAAAGGAAAGGGAGATACGCGAAACTGTGATAATTACCGTTCAATTAAGTTGATGTCACACACCATGAAGATTGTTGAGCGGGTATTAGATGGCCGCCTAAGACAAATAATACGGCTCTCTGACGACCAGTGCGTGTTTGTCGCGAATAAATCAACCACAGATGCAATCCAAAGTATAAGGATCATAACGGAAAAGCATCGTGATTCCTTAAAGGATCTGCATATGATTCTGGTTGATTTTGAAAAAGCATTCAATAGACAACCAAGAGATTTGATATGAGTAGCGCTAAGACACAACGAGGAGTTTCTGAAACCTACGTACAGATGATCATGGACATGTACGCGGGAGAGAAGACAAAAGTCAGATGTCCCGCAGGCGTCACCGATGAATTTCCAATTAAAGTCGGTGTTCACCAGGGAAGTGTCTTAAGTCCTTTGCTCTTTATTACAGTATTAGATTATCTGCTTGAGTGAAAAGTGACGGAGTTCATCAGTTATTCTTTGCTGACGATGGAGCCATCATAAGTAATGATCAGACTTCCCTGCAACGAGCAGTTGTGCATCCGGCGCTCACATACGGTTCACAATGCTGGACAATGTACAAAAATCGCGTAAGAGAGGCAGGCCTAAAAACTCCTGGATCACACAAACGCAGAAACACCAGCATTTGATCCAAAATCGGGATGCCTGCAGATATCTTTTGAGGTCGAACTGGCGAACCCTACAGGCGGACCAGTAGGAATGCAGTGAAGTGGGAGGGTTATGATCCCTGTAATCCTGATCATAATCTCTTCGTTAAATGGAGTGAAGAAGTAGAAGATTGGCAGTCAAAGTGAGTTTTTATTATACTTTTCAGAATTCATTGTTAATAAAACTGCCAAATCAATTTTATTTTAAGATGCTATTTTTTTAGTATGACAACGCTGAAGCAGATATAAAAATGGAAACTCAACTATGTGTTTAATATTATGCTTCCCAACTGCAGCTAATGATTGAAATGTTTATGACTGCAGATACATATATTTAGATATATTTTTGTTATCTGAAGATAAGATATACTGTCTGCAGTATAGTCGTCCCTTGCTAGGTTAGGCGTGACAGAGCTCTTTAAATGCTACCAGTGTGTAATGATCCAGTGTGTTTTAATATCATCGGATGATCCATACAGATCATTTCTGATATAATACCTCTTGACGTTCCTTGGCACTCAGCATACAAAACAATACAAACCGTATCGGTTATGTCATGTATTCAATAATTTGTATTATTTCTTTCCGTCCAACAATTGTGCCATAAAAACATTAAGTTTTAAAATATATTCCTAATATGTGCACACACCACTAGCGACGAGGCTAAGAGTCATATCAAGGAATAGTTTGATGACCACCTTTCCTGAGTACTCTGTTAAAACCGTGCTCGTTGACTTGACTTAAATATTGAAGTTGGAAAGGAAAACATATTCGGCAGATTACCTGGTACGCACAATCTCCACGGAACCATAACTGCTAATCGATTTTGCTAAATTTTGAAGATTTAAAAATTTGTTTGAAGACACAATTTACTTATTACTGCAACAAAATTCTACTAGAAATTTTACTTAAATACTTGTTGTAATTCAACAAGAAAACGATGTTAAAATTTAGTTATTTTCATTTTTTTTTATTATTTTAATATCTAATCTTTCACATTAGAATATAATGTTTATTATTAAATTAAATTTATCTTTTGTAGTTTTGCAATTAAGTTCACTTTTTTTCTTTCCTTCTTCACATTAAAAATTGTAACTATAAAATTTATAATGCGGTTTGTATCGTTTTTTTTTAAATTTCTTATTTTTCTGTTTTCCTTTCAATCAAACAAAGCATTGTACATTTTTCTTGTCTTAAATGAACAAAATAATATTGAACCATGTAAAAAATGAAATAAAAATAAAAATGTATGCATATTATAAAAAAAAAAAAACGAAACCCAACATAAAGTGAATGCATAGTGTTTTCTTATTAATCTCCACTACAAAAAACACGTATTTTTAAAATTGAATTTTTCTCGATAATACATACATTATATTTATTTTTTGTAAATTTCCTTTTCCTTAAACATATAATAAACTTAAAAACCTAAAATACTTATAAAATTAATTCTTACAAATTATGAAAATAAAAAAAAAAACGTATATAGAATGATGATGTGTGTGGTTATGTGTTTTTTTAAGGAGTGAACAACTTATATATAGTTACACTTAACAAGTTAAATAAACACCTATAATTAATTACAGACAGAAAGATGAACATATAGAAGAATAGAACATTTTGTTTGTTTAAATATATAAAAATATTGTGTATGTCCATTTTTTTCCACTTTTTAGCTAAAACAAAGTTATGAGTTTTTTTTTTTTATAAAATAAGTGTATTTACAGTTTTGCAAAATTAAAAAAATTAAAATAAAACAGATAAAATTATTTACAAAGTGTATATCTTTCTTTAAGAGATAAAAAAAATGAATGAGAATCGTGGTGGAAAAGTAAAAAAAAAACGACGCGTTTCTTTTGTTTTACCTTAATCAATTTATATATGAATTGTAAAAAATTGCAATTATAATAATCATTTAATAAGAATTTAATATATTTTATAAGTGTGTGCCTCTAGTTGGTATGTGCGCAAATAAATGTACTTTTTTGTTAAGGGATTATATTAATACATAATTTATACAATTTAAATTTTTGCTTGCATTTTGCCGTATAGTCTTAGTGTAGGTATTTTTGTTTCTGCTATAAAATATCAAATTTTGCGTTCTTTTTTATTCTTTCTGTGAAATTAATATTAGTCCAGTCAAATAACGTAATTGTTTGTCCATCAAAGTGAATGGGCGGGCAAGAGTTGATTGAGTTTTAGATGACTTGCATACACAATAGTAAAACCTTGCATAGAGGAAGAGAGTCTTTTTAAAAAATGTATAATGGACCATTGATGAGAAACAGTTGCTTAGTGGTTAAGCGAGGGGTCGCTGGTTCAAATCCCGGCCCGTACCATCTTAAAAAACTTCAAAGAGTAAGAAATGTGTTTGAGAAGCTTCTCAAAACGAAAATTGCTGTTTGGAATCGGATATAAACTATAGGCCCTGACATTCGCCGCGTCAAAACATATACTATCTTCGCGCACCCAATGGTTGGAGGTTAGGTCCTGTATGGGTCGTTTACGACTAATATTTATTTATTTATTGGTGACCTCTAACAACACACGTTAGGTTTTATGTATATCATTTGAACATTTTAGGCAGTATGTTAGGGAATGAATTAAAAAATTCCATTGCGAATGTAAGCAGCTTGTCCCTGATTTAAGTAGTCAGATGTGTCCCAGACAGAGACACTTTGATGGTCGGGTAACCGGTAGCCAAGTTTTCGTTAAATTCTTTTTGAATTTAAGTAACGTTAGATACATTTTTAAGAACAAATCTTAAAATTGAAAATGAATAGTCGAATGGTTACCAGTCAAATTATATACTAGAGTATAATAATATTAATGTATTGCACAATCTTATTTTGTGAGAATGGATTACCACAAAATCTAACAACTTCACAAATAGTAAGAGAAAGTACAGAAGTTTTACTAACTTCGAGTAGGCCACTTCAGTTAACTGGTTCGTCGTAGGTTAGGTTAGGTTAAAGTGGCAGTCGAAAAGAAGTTCTACTCACTTAGAAGTAAGTAAGGTCCATTGTGATACCACGTGTATCTAAAGTTCCTGTCTACTCGTTGAACCAATTTCATGCTTTTTATAAAACATGAGAGACGTTTTGGGTCGGTCGAGTTTAAATCGTTAAGATCGTTGCAGAAGTAATCTCCTAGGTAGCGAAAGAGAACGTTATACTGCTGTAGTTGAGTTAAGTGGTCATGACCCCCAGAATTTTTAACTCAAAATATTCATATTATCGATAAGGATATGAAACTTAGTTTCATAAGGTCCTAGAGTTCATTAATTGTATGTATCGAAAAAGTTGCCCCATCATACGCTCCCTTTAAATTAAATGCCTCATTTGATTGGGGACTACATACATATTTTTTCTCTCTCTTATATGCGACGAAACAATAAAATAACAATAATAAATCAATATATAAATACGTTATTACGAAAAAGTTATATGTATATGATTACATAATATATTCACTATTTTTTTTCTTTAGGGAGAGAATCCGATTTAGAACTGATCAGTCATGCAAAAAACTTTTTAAATTATATCTTCCTCTTATTTATTTGATTTATTATTTTGTTTATTTAATTATTCGACGGGTTAATTATTTACATTTTATTATTTTGTTTTCTGAACTCTACGGTTAAGTCTACTTTTGCGTGTAGTGAGTGTTTATTTTGTTTGTTTGATTTGCGTTAACATTATATTGCAGATTTTTTATTTTTTTATTTTATACTATTTATACTGTTTTGTTTGTTTATGCCTCAATATAGCGTTATTGTAACATAAAACATACTCACAACATTGGTTGGTAATTGGTATACTGTGTAATATTATGAGTTTATATTATAATAACTTATTATAATTTTTTCCAATTAGTTTCACTACATACTGTTATTTTATGTAAAATTTTCTATGTTGTTTTGAAGGCAGAGACAAAAAGACAAACAAGGATAAACTGCGAGCCATTGCATAGGCGCTATAGTTGCTGGTATTCTCTCACCTAATGACACATGATACACAGAGTTTGGATGCACCAATACAATCGTCGTGACAGAAAGCCCCACATTGCTGACAAATGACCATTGCGTTTAGAGAGCATGCACAGTTCGTTGGTGGGTTATTGTTATCTGCTGGAGTACCGCCTGTAATCCCTGACGTTATGGCAGCAGTGGTAGTTGTGGTAGTGGCGGAGACAATATAGTTAGGTTGCTGATTGTGTTGTTCGATTACATTGGCGCAGGAGTCGATATAAGTGATTCCGCCTGAAATAAATAAAATAAAATAAATTTTAGGACGAGAATAGTCCATGAAGTATGATCATGCCAAGGACGAAGCCTTCATATATTGAACGAAATGAGTGTCTTCGTTACAAAAAATTCGTAATCTTCTAGTTATATTCAAAAAAAAATAACAGTACGATATCTCACTTGCGCTTCTTTTTTGTATTTCTTTTAAGAACGAGAGTCCTACTGGGCACAGGTCATATAATTTTTTAAATTCAACAATTTCTTTCCATCAGGCAATTCATCAATTATCTAGACTGATTGTTTGCAACTCATTCTACGTTGTATGGGAAATGGTAATTAAGTGGGTAAGAGCCTCATAGATGAAGTTTTTTTTCCCCTAAGCGCAGAATGCATTTATCACGATCATTTTTGGGTGAAAAATTAAGTGTTTCCTAATCTTTTATAAGTGGGATAGTTTGTTGTTTTTAAGTTGATTTTGGTTTGTCTTTCTATTTGCCCACAATTTGTTTTTTTTTATTCAGACTATTTTTTTTTGAATTTAAATAGTAACAAAAAATTGGAAATTCTACATGCCGAACGTATTAATTAGGGATTTTGCATTTAGTTTATTATCTGCTTTGATTCAAGTAAAAGAGTACATGTCTGAATTTTACTTATTATACATGCTTTCAATAAACAAATTAACAGCCTATCACAGAGTTAAATGTTTATTTAAATTTGAATGTTCCTGGTACACAAGTGATTTGGATTGATCAATTGCGGTGAAAAAACCTACAAAACACTGAAAGGTAGAAAAGATTAACTCAAGGAACTGTGCACTGTACTCAAGTTTGAAAAAGGTCTTATTCAGGGGTGAAATATTGGCTACTCCCAAGGAAAAATATATTTCGCATCGTTTCTTGGCGACAACGAGTGTTTCCATCGAGTTTGACAATACCGTATATACCGAGAACGAAAAGCGTTGTAATCTATTATACTCGCAATTTAATGCACTTGTTTAAGTAAAATAAGACATTGCCGTCACGAATTACCTTGATTAATAACTCTCCTCACTTGCGGAGTATTTGCCGTCGCAATGGTGGTTGTCTGATGGATGTCATGTAAGGTCTTAGATGTATCGACATCGACTGATGCTGGACGACCACGTCCCGTGATTGGGACACCATTTATTCCCTGCAGCTGTAAATCGAAAAAAAGGATACATCCGTTAATTTTAAATTTTTAGTTCAATTAAATCAATTAGTTTTTACTTGGTTCTGAGATGGAGGCGCACTTGAAGCGCGTGGCGCTTGATTATCAGCCGCTCCCACATTTGCCCGATGAACGTACACGTATTGGTTGTTTCCGTTTTGTTGAATTTCACCTTGATGCTGCTGCATTATGCTAGGATGCTGCACTGTTCCCGGTGGTCCATAGACATGACGTATCAAAGTCGGCGATGGTTGTCGTTGAACGAACTTCTTTCGCGGGAATCCCATTCGGGGGCCAATTACCTGCAAATAATAAATTATTATTTAGAAATAAGAAATTAATAAATGCCTTAAAACAAGCAAACCTTATAGACCGTCCGGCCAATTGTTGGTGCGGGAGGCGGAGTGGAGATACCATCTTCGGTCTTAATTTGCGGTGAAGGCACCGACACGGTCATGGTTATATTAGCAGTTGAGTTAAGGGGCGAAGATAAAATTGCTGATGGTGGTCGTAGCTGCGCCGTTAGATTATGACGATTAGGACTGTTTTGGATGACAGCTTGACAAATTTGATAGCTTCGTTCCAAATTCACAGCTCCTGGTGGTAATTTATTGCTCGTGGGCTTGCGTCCCTTTCCGCTAGGAATTTTTGGACGCTGCTGCGCTATGGTTGAAGGAATGCCAGTGCTGGAGAGAACTTTTATTGTTGTAGGATTCATGTAAGTCGACGTTGTAGAACCTGATACGGGATTGGCAGTTGATCTTTGCATACTAACTGTTATTTGTTTTGGAATATATTTTCCCGTAGATTGGTGCTGTTGCTGTTGTTGATATTGTGTAATTGTAGTGGTAGGCGATGAAGGCATCAAGGTATTGCTTTGTTGTTGCTGTTGTTGTGGAAGCTGTTGTGAAAGGCTAAGAAATTGTCGTTGCTGCGGATGGTGCACTGCTGAATATTGCATCTGGGAGTTGTCCATTGGTGGATGGTGCTGGTGCTGCTGCTGCTGCTGTGAATTAGTATTATAATGGTGAACTCCATCAATCATTTTCTTAATTTGCTGTTTAGGCTGCGAATGATTAGTTTGGAATGCAATCTGTTGTTGCTGTTGTTGGTGATGCAGCGTTAACTGGCGGTGAGGATGCATTAAGAAGTTGCCAATAATATGCCCGTTTGTGTCCAAAAGAAGCTTACTCCCTGGTATGTGCGGTATTGGCGGTGGCGCGCACATACTCATCTCTGTACTGCTATCATTCGAATTGTTGTTGATAACCGTGCTAGTTACCTCCATTTCAGCAGCGGTCATTGGAACCTCCATTTCATCAGTTGAAATCTGGATAAAAGTAAAATTAAATAAATGCGAAAATCACTATGATGGATCAGTAGCACTTACATCACCAATGTCGATGCTAAAGTCCTGATTCTCATTGAAGAGCTCTTGCTGTTGATGTCTCTGTATTTGATCGACTTCCTTTTTGATGATTGGTTCGTCCTCGATTATGCTTTCACCCATTTCAGACATTTGATTGGTTTGCTCACTCATAAATGTCGAGGCAGGTGAAAGCCGGGAGTGATTCATTTTCATACCGAAATTCCAATCGTGCTGCACGTGGTGAAACATACTCTCCCGCGTTTGAGTGTCTTCAATAATGCTTGGCGACTGCTGGGGATGAGCTGTTGTTGTCATAATCATAAGGGGTGAGTCTGAAATGCCACGCGACGATGACGAAGACGACGTTGAAGATGCCACAGACGCCATTGAAGATTCGTTCATGATTCGAACCGACGACTTATTGTTTTCATAAAGACTCTCGCAATCTTGAGTGATCATTACTAAAAATAAACAACATTTGACAATTTGACATTTGAAGGCAAGCTTTAGTTTATTTTACTTACCATGACCTAATCTGAATATATCACTTTCGGTTACACTTCTGGGTGTTGGAGGAATAGTAATCGTCTCTGCAGATATAAAATTTATTAAATACATTTCAGATAAATCTTTGTTTGTACTTACCAACACTGTCGTTGCTAACCTCTCCAGACTCCAGTACATAGTTCTCGGCATCTGCAAACTTCTGCTCGATAGGATCATCTTCATCCAATGCCACTGCAGCTTGCACAATGCTTGTTTCAATCGCCTCCGCAATATTATCACAGGTACTAATGTTGTTACTATTCTCAGCACTACTTCCAGTGCCACCACCACCATTGCAATCGATCAGTGCCGATGTGCTATTACTCTCGTTTCCATCGGCACAAGTGAGCATCGCTCCGACACCACTACTATTCGCCAAATCGGAGACAATAAACTGATCAACCATATCATTAGGTATATGCATCAGCGATGGCGAGGACGGCTCTTCAGTATGATGTGGAAGATGATGCTGTTGCGTACGCAACGACTGCTGAAAACTGCTGAATAGGCTGTCGGAAAAATTGAAAGAACTCGCTTGCACCTGCGTACTAAATGGACTCGCTGGAACTTCAACATTGGCTAGACTGTATGCGTCGTCTTGGCCAACAACTTCGTTGGCTATAGTTGGAACTATGTTGGAAGAATCAGAGGCATCGTCGCTGTTCGTGGTGCCCAAGTCACAATTACTAAACGGGAAATCATCGATTGTGGACAAACCTCCTTGTGTCTCTTCTTCTCCATTATGTTCATCTGGCTGTTGTTGGTGGTCTTCACTCGTCATCTCGAGAACATTCGAAATCAGTAACTCCGCCTCGGTGTCCAGTCGACCTTCGACAGACTCAACCATAGACTTAGAGGAAGGCTCAAGTTTTCCTTCGATTTGTTCTCGTTTACATGGTGACACCGCCGGAGGTGGCGTTGGTGGTTCAGACTCCTCGAGCTTTGCTTCGAACTTAATTTGTTTAATGTCGGCAAATGTAGGGCTGGTTGATGAACGCTTACGAGTTTTTTTCGGAGATGCTGGCCGACAAGATTCAGCAGAACTTACTTCCAATTTTTGAGTAAACTCGCCACCACTGTTATCGCTATTCGAGACAACATCCTTCTTTGTAAGAGATTCATCAGTCTGTGGTTTATCACTGGGTGTATTTACGGCTGCGGATTGTAAGAATGCAACGTTTCTCGTAACAGAATCCACTTCATCCTTCGGTTGCATTTCACTGTCGATCCGACACTCGATAATAGATTTAGGTTCGGCTTTTATTATTGATGGCCGCAGGATACTATTCGTCGTCGATGTCGACAAAAATGTCGAGGAAAAGGAAGACGATGACGGCGAGCACGAAGCGTGCGGGGAAGTAGACGACATTGCGTCCGCCAAAGTACATGTCTCCGCTTTGACCCCCGAAGCCGCCACACTCTCATTGCTATTGATTGTCATAGTGGTCGTCATTGATATAGAAGTTGCACTTTCCTCTGAAGATGTCGATGTAGTTTTAAATCGTCTGTTAGAGATTTTATCCCCCCAAATCGGTTCGAAATGCTTCAGCTTCCACGGATCTAATTTGTTCTTCTCCTTCTCGGCTTCTGATTTCAGTTTCACCTGGTTTTCTGGCGTGAATTCGCCCTCCGACAGGCGTTCACGCCACTCTAAGCAAGCTCGAGCAAAGAATTCATTATTTAAACTTGATGGACCTAGTCGAATGGCACCAAGTGCTGACTCAGACGTGTCGACCGCCGCCGCTCGATCAACGCTCGGAAGTAGTTGAATCAAGTTGTACTGATAGAGAGGTGGTAGAAGTGAAAAAGTTTGCTTGTTTAGCAGCGCTCTCAAATTGGTACTGGCCAAAATTGAATCTGGCGTTTCCAGATCAATTTTTCCATCCTTTGTCTGTTCGATTTGTGCGGCTGTAGAAATTTTCTTGTTCGAACGCCGACGCGGTTTTAAACTGAAGCCTGGTATTGAGGCGAGTACTTCGCGCATTGTTGACGCTTGCATTTGAGCCGTTGTGCTGGGTATGCTACGCAGGGAGATGGTTGTTGTCGATGATGTCGATGGTGCAGATGACATTGATGCTGATGCTATGTTATTCTTTGTCCGTGCCGGAGAGGTGGGCGCTGGCTTTTTCTCTGGAATGGGTTTAACAATAATGCGAGGAATATGACGCCGCAGACTGTGCGAGTGCTTGACCAATTTCGCCGGTGCTATATGGTGATGATGATGCGATGGACTTGCCGCCGACGATGTCCCCACTGGTGGTGGCGGTATGTCTAGAGCAAGTGGATCACATTCACTTTCGATGCTAGCGCTACTGGCAGGTGGCGGTGTCACATACTTTGACGATAAATTGTGAATTTTATGCTTTACCGGTGGATAGAGCATCGATGATTGGGATAGGAAATGTTGCTTAGCTGCTGATGTGGCCTGCGGATGATTCGATGTGGTAGAGTTTGAGTGAAGTTGGATTTTTTGGAATGAATCGTTGTTGGTGGTGATGAGCTTTTCATGATTCCTGGGAAATTGGTCTGGGGTAACATCGCATTCCATATTTGATTAGGCAATTTGCTCGTGATTAAACAATTTAATAATTATTCTGGAAAAAAAATAAAATAAAAATTAAAATGGAGAATAAAAATTTTTATATCTAAAACAGGTAATACCATTTTTTAGTTTAAAAGCCATTTTAAAATAATTTTACATTTAACATTACATTTGTAAACTTCATTTGTTTTTAATCAAATTACACGCTTAAAATAATTTAAGTTGGTTGAGCATTTGATGTTAGCTGGTAGATTTTTTCCGACACTTGCTTTCTTTTTAAGAAGCTATGCTTATTATTTATTTTATAATTGTGCCTACAATGTATTGAAGCATTATTTTAGTAAGACTTTAAACGTCGCTTGACTTTCTCTTTAATCAAATATAATTTAGTCCTATCTTTACAATATAATGCATATCCAAGTATTCAAACAGAGAACATAGTATATTTTCAGTGAGGGTGAGAATGTCATCGTTAAATTATCAAGTGTGGATTTATATAGATTAATTTTACATAACCCCACTTTAGGATAAAAAATAAATAAATAAATTTTAGGCGTAAACGGCCCATACAGGATCTAGCTTCTCCAACCACTGTGCGTGCGAAGATATATTTTTTGACACGAATGGCTGGGACCTACAATTTAATGCCGATTCCGAACGGCAATTAATTTTGATTAAAAAAGGTTGAACAA
The DNA here is from genome assembly GCA_963576555.1 of Ferdinandea cuprea. Taxonomy (NCBI): domain Eukaryota; kingdom Metazoa; phylum Arthropoda; class Insecta; order Diptera; family Syrphidae; genus Ferdinandea; species Ferdinandea cuprea. The sequence goes on from OY754958.1 coordinate 60,258,884, forward strand.
CCTACTAAACAGTGTTTTTCTTTTTCGAAAATATCATGTCAAAGAGTTATGCTACGACTTGAGGTTTGAGCGGTTCGTTGCCAAGTTTGTGGACGAACATTTTTATAGTTCCAAAGATCATGAACAGACTCGAATATCCATCGCCTTGCCAAAGAAATGATCAGGATCGTGATTATAACCGTTGGTTTGCCTTATTTTAGATTTTTTAACAAAACCTGCTACATTAAACTACAACATTAAAAAAAAAAGTAAACGGTGTAATAACTTTTAACAGAGGCTATCTTCCGCCGACTTTGATTTTAAAACGCCTTGAAATCCGAGCCCTTTTATTTTGAGAAACGTTGTGAAAGGAAGCGGAAGACATTAAGGTGCGATCAGACGGTCATCCAAACTTGTCATCCGGATGACATGCTGACGTCAGAAAACTTGTTTTTTCAGACGGGATAACCACTTTAGGATAAATTCTGCGTCATAATGATCGCACCCTCAGTTCTGCAAAAATTGTCTTGCTCACAGTTAAACGGTTTCATAATGTAAATTTGTTTGTCATACCATTTTTATTTCGTTGGAAGCCTAGTAGTATCGTTCTAGTACTTTTTTGTTAGGACACACTGATGTACATATTGCTTTATATCTATTTATTTTGCTACAACTATATTTCATCACCGCTGCTGGAAATATTTACAGAACTAAATACAAAAGGCAGAAGCCATTCTGAAGGTGATTTAAGGACGTAAATGATTACGCATAAAATTTAAATTTAAAAGCCATTTGGCTATTATTATAACAAACAGTTGTCTTAAAAGATTAATGGTTAGGTATATTAAGTACTTTTATATCACTTAGGGTATCGTCAAGAGCTAAATCTGTATATTATAGATCCATATAGAGATATAATTCGAAGTACATCTTCTGAGAGCAGTTTCATTTGATATATGATAATTTACCATAATGTTTCCAACAACTTTAACCTTTTATAAAAAATAACTGTGTTATACAAGAACATATTCCGTTTTTGCGAAAATGAATAATATAGGAAATGTAGCCTAAATGTTCACCATTTACCCAAGTTTCGTTTTATTTACCCTCGGAAGCTACCCTCATAGCACGACCTCTCTGAGAGTGACCAGTATACATTTGTTCTCAAGTGTGTTTCTTTTTACTTGCAAGCTGCAAGTAAAGCGAGTACTTAAGAGCTACTGTCAGCCGTTTCGATCTTCCCAAACGTAGTTTTAAGACAATTTCAAATTCCTTCAAATTTTTCACTACCAACAAAATTATCGCAAAACTTTTAAAAACAAAAATGTATGGTAACGAGAAAGGAGGTTTCTGTTATGAATTGCTCTTTAAAAGGAAGAGTTTTTTCTTTCTTGTACTTTACTCAAAGACTTGCTTGAAGTCTTTATACAGCAATGTATCAAAAGAAAAAAATTCTTCCTGAAAAACAACTACAGGTACATTTTTTATAACGTTTTCTGTGCATGATTCTCATTTTTTCATTTCTACTGAGTGAAGCCGAAATATATGTTGTTGTAACCAAGGCAATATAAGACATTTTTTAACCTAGTTTGCAAAAAAAATTTTAAATTTATATTCTTTTTGACACACCTATGAATGATAAGCTTTAATTTGTTAAAAAAAGAATTCCTCTACATTGACTAGGGTAAATTAGTACCACAAGAAATTGGGCTGGCGATTAATATAGGTTTCCTATTCTCCAAAGTTAGTCCTTTTTGGGGTTTTAATACAATAAAGAGGGTGTTTTGACAAATAAAACAATCCAATCCGCTCCCTTTAGAAACAAACTTACATAACGGGTTAACATGGAATTAGAATTAATTTTGGAATTTTAATTTATTGAACATTTTAAAAGGAAAAGCATCTTGCCCAGCCATAAATACCTATCTAAATTGGCAGTAGATCGTTTATACCGTGTTTCAACATAATTGGATTGATTACATCGGTGCCATCATATTTGACTTCTGAAATATTTACGTTTACTAACATACAACCCTCTCGTTTCTCGCTCAGACTTTATGTACATGTGCTGTAGTAAGTTGCTTATGATTATCCTTACAAGAACTATCGAGGCACTCAGGTAATTGGTTATGTCCAAGTTTGTATAACTAATTGTATATTAAGCAACAATGTCCTTCACAGTGCCTTCGACTATCTATTGCATTAACGCTGAAAATAATCAGTCTCAACAAAAAGCTTTGAATAGTTTAAAAGAGGGTACTGCGCACTTAAGTTTCGGTTACAGATTGGTCTAGCGTTAATGACCTTGTGGTTAGACGAGTTTAAATATTTAGTGGAATACTGGTCTAGTCAGCATTTTGCAGATAGCCGATTTTTTTTAACTACCGTATTTAAAGCAACCGTACAAAAAAAGGATAAATGAATCAATGAAATTAATGTTGAATTTGCAGAAAATTTATGCTGCACAGTCAGTCAATGACCTCTCCCACGATACAAATGGTCTTTACCACTGAATTTGCTTTCAATGCAGTAGTTAATTGGGAATCTGTTGAACTTTTTTCAGAAACCATTAGATCGGTTTGTTGGCAGATTGTTTACTCACAATGCCCATGTAAACGGGTACATTGGCCTCTGCATTTACAATACCCTGCAAGGTGTAACACAGTAACTAGGCAACTTCTGCAGGGATGGCTTATTGATTTTAAACATTTTTTAACCAGAATTCTTCATTTTAATAAAAAGGAACCCACGGAGTAGGCGTACATTCCACCCGTACGTAACCATTACATCGTTCAAAAAAGGTATCTAAATAAAATTATTACAAAAGGAATAGTAAAAAAAAAAAACATCTCCACACCCCACCTTATGCAAATTGCACATTCTCCTTCATCCAGTGTTTGACGAACGAGATCCAATACAATCGTTCTTCCTTTTGCGTTCTACCTTCCACTCACACACCCACACACGCACGCGAAACAAAAAAAATATCACATAAACAAATGAAAAATTCTCTTCGCGGATCAATGGAAATTGAATTTTTCACAAAAGGGTTTTCTTAATAAAAACACCACAATGCAACTACCAACTAAATTATCCTCTTCCCGCGGACGTGGGGAAGCTCATTTGTCATTGTTTGTGTACAAAGGAAAATTGTTATTTGTTCTTTTCCAATCCGACGCACGATTGGATTGCCCTGCAAAAATGTTAACTCGGTTCTTGTTTCGGGGGCTAACTTCTTCTGTGTGGCTCTCTTCACTAGAATGTCATTCCGCGGAACAAAATTTATGTACACAAACATGAAAAACGAATAGAATTTTTCCGAATCACTTTTCCGCTCAATGAATGGCATTCGTTTCTTAAATTTTTTATCATTTTGAATGATGGGTGAGATCTCGCGCTAAACACTAAACAAATTTGGATGATATTCTTCGAACACAATAGTTAGCCCATTGGAAAATGTACACAATTTTTTTTTTTAATTTTTTCGTCTTCTCCGTTTGACAGAATACAGGGAAAAATATATGTATTTCTCTTCGGGATGTGAGAAAAACGAATTTTTTGTCTCTTTTTTTACGTCATTGCAAGCTAAAAATAATTGAAATGTAAATTTCACGTCCCAGCCGAGTTATTTAATGTTTGCACTGCGCACCGATATATTTGCGTATTGAAATTGCGTTTAATAATTATAATTAAAAATAGAGAATTGGATGAAATACATTTTTTCGCACATTGCACAGACTTTTCTTCGTCGTACACTTTTTTTAAGCGAGTTTTTTTTCTTTACATCCTTTCCGAATATTTTTTTTGTGTTGGTTTATTTTTTCGAAAATAAAAGGGAACTTCGAAAATGTTGTTACGTTGCATGGTCAATAGAGTGCGCGCTGGCAGTGGGTGACAGTCAATTGTTTGTGATTAAGGTGGAAATGTAATTATGACAGCAAGTGGTTATTATATTTAACAGGTGGAATTAAAATAAATGTAACATCTTTTTTCTGCTGATAAGTTAATCAAAATATAACATCTACATATATATTCAATATACCTTACCAATCACAAATTAGATGTAGAGCTTAAATTCGTGGTCCCGTTCTTTCGAAGAGACGACACATTTAAGGTCTATTCAATTATTTTTTAGTGGTGGGCTTAAACCTTAAGGTAGCTAGCTATAGCTGTCATTGAAACAAATTAGTGGAGAGTTGTTTAATTTTTTCTACAAGTCGGTTATAGCAATCATTAAAAAACTTGTGTCAGTAAAAGGCCACTGGTATAGATTTTAAGGTTTGAGTTGATTATTGAAAGCAAAACTGACAGCTGAAAACAGAAAAAGAATCGAACACATCAGTGGAACGATTGTGTTCCAAATTGTAGAAACGATTATTAGCTGTTCATTGAAATAGATTTCTATCAGTGAAATAATAATAATAGATTCAAAGAAAAGTTTAAATCAGAATTAAGTAATTTTGTTTGTAGAAAAAATTCTGTAAGTGATTAGCTTTATTTTGATACCATTAAAAGACAATATTGTTTGCTTAGTCGTCTTTAAATCGCAAAGCAACATTTTCAATGATAGCTATAGCTAAACTGTCATATATTTAAAACATGTTCCTTTTACTTAAATGGATTATGTTGTTTTTCATAAATGCTGAATTTGAATATAGAATTTTTCGCTCATTTCATACTCATAAAAAACAGTTTGTAATTTGTCACAAGCCTACATTCCCGCAATTTATCATAATTGATATCTAGTTGACAAACCATTGACATTAATGGATGGTTATGAAGGCAGGGGTTACCTTTAGGATGACAGAAACTTTCTGTCACTATGAATGTTAATAAAATATTTTTTTTAAAAAAAAAGAAATATTGTTCTCTTTACAAAAAATATTGTTCACCCCAAAAAATCGTGTGGAAATTCTTAGAACTATTATAAACGGTTTATTAATAAAATTATGAAACAGAGCAATATCTGTTCTTAGCCGTTTATTTTTATTATTAGAAATGATCTATATGGATCTTGAATCTGTATACACTACACTACAACAAATACACATGATCTTACTATTTATCGAGATCACGATTTGCGATCTGGAAACTTGTTTTACTATTTCCCACAATGACAATCCATATTCACACACTTTAATTGTTATGACTTTTATATCCTATCTGAAGACACTTTGACTTCAGGAATATTCCTCTATTACTTCTTATAATAAATAGCCATATTTATCAATGTACATAGAAGCTGTGTCTTTATTTATTCGAGTATGAAAATGCCACATTTCGTTTGGGATTATCAAAGATCTTATAAATAAAAATTGTTTTCCTATTAACAATCAGCACCTGGTGGTGAATAGTAAAACAAGTTTTCAGATCACAAATAGTAGTTATATCTGCTGCAGCGTTATCATCCTCAATTACTATTTTAAAATGGCCGCAAAACACTCTCTCTCTCAAATTTCCAGCTGGGAATACGTGTTGGAGTTTAAGAAATAGGACATAAGGCGCGGTTAGTTTTGCAACATTTCCAAATGACAACAATAAACAGCTGGTCAAGGCGGATGTGTTGGGAAATACTATAATTTTTTGTGTTTATAAGACATATTCTCTACCTATATATCTATTTTCTTTTCTAGACATACATACATACTTGTATGGATGAAAACATATAACAAAATGGTAGGAATAAGTATATTTTATTGTAAAATTACATAAATATTATTAAATTAGTAATGTTTGGGTGTAAAATATTTGTGGATTTGTTTATTATATTTATATTAAATTCTTTAATTGTTTTATTATGTGTTTTTTTTCAACAATTTATATATATATTTATATTTATTTTTAATCTGCGAGTATACGGTGAGATATATTGGCTGCAGTGTAGTCATTTAGTACTAGGTTAAGCAAGGCAAAGCTATTAGAATGCTGCCTGTGTGTTTTATTATCATCTACTGATGTTATAGTAGGTATATGAAGTTTGATTACTTTTTAGTAATGAATGATTACTGATTATTTCAGTATTCGATAATTAAAGTACATGATTATTTTCCATCCACTTAGAGCATCAAGTTCTGATTATTACTCAAATGAAATTAGGCATGGGAAACAAACAGAACAATAAAATACTGAGTAGAAAAGGCAACAAACGACAGAAAAAGAAAAAATTAGGTTGCTGAGTAAATTCTGTATGTATTTATGAGTATTTACATTCGATTCGAATGAATATTTTGTAGACCCAAGCACTAAGCAGAAGTACTTGAGCGAGAGGAAAACATAACCGAATACCTCTGAGATATCTCTTACCTCTTTTGGGTTTATTTAAATATCAATTGTTGCATAGGTTTAGGAGTTGTCGCTAAAACATTTTTCTATATTTCCTGTCAGCGGGGAAAAAATTACCATTGACCAACCAAGATGAGCGTCCAAAATAGATGAAAAGAAAAAAGTAAAGTATTGAATCGGGGCGTTCGAATTTATTTCATTAGTCCTAAAAACTATATTCTAAAAGAATTTTTAACGTGTTTACTTAAATTATAAAATAAACTTTAAACTATAATATTATGATTTCATTTACAGCTCCTCATGTTTAGTTACATGATGACGTTCTTTCTCTTTAGGAAAGGCCCAAAAGTATGATGGGAAACCACTAACATCGCGTTCTCTCTTCACAAACGCTGAATACGATGAAATGCAGTTGCCGATGAAATGATTTGATATTCCTAAAATAGCTAAATCTAGATGAGGATTGTCTACCATCAGTTTGTGAGCTGTGATATTCATTCGGGATAGTGCAATATTTAGCTCTGAGATCATGTGGTTGCTGTCAGAGGCAACAAATATTGACCTCACTTCATTGTTCTTGTGAGTTTGTTTCACTGTTTTGATGAGGCGCTTTAGTTGTTTAATGATTGCCTCTTTCGGGGGCATACATAGTTCAGGATACAACTCCCCTTTTTCATTGTTGTATCCCAAGCATTGTGGCGAGGCAAACAAATGCTGACTGTTCTTAATGTGTTCACATGCTCGGACCCAATCGATTCCATTACGCAGGTGGATACCAATGAAGGCGCCTTTTGGGAGCTCGGTCCTAATGAACTCTTTTGCCATGTCACGGTATTTCTTGTTCCAAACGAGATACTTCTGAAGCTTTCTATTTTCAGCCTGAACCGGAAAGCTAGCTGGGGCACCGGTGAATGCTAAAACTGGCCATTCCTCGGGTGAATATGCATCGGTCCACTTTTTAGCTACCTCACTGTGATGTACATCGAAGTTAAGAGGACCAAAAAACTCGGATTTTTTAAAATCGATGTTGTACGTGTCCCAAAATGATCCAAATGGATTTCCATCCTTTGCATGACAATCCTTTTTCGCATTCTGCTTGTTTAAGCTTTGGCGCTCAATGTAGCAGAATGAGGTACGCTCTGATTCGGGCCAGAGTTTGTTAGCGAATTTGGACATAAATTCGTGCATAAGAATGACTCGATGGTACTTTTTCATTTGTTCCACTTGGAAATATTCGTTGAAAGGCACTTGCACGGAGCGTAACTTACCCTTTCGATATTCAACCCACGGCGGGAGTACCAGAGTCCGATTAAGAGCTTTAGAAAATGCCAGCGAACCTAAAAAATGATCAGCTTGATTTCCAAAACGCCCTTAAAAAGATAAAGTAGGTGGATTTTGTTAATTAAATTAGTGAAACTAGGTCTGCTGATAGAATTTTCTTACCCATGCACGGACAGTACATCAAGTAGCCCGATGGATCAATATCCTCCGATTGTATGCTATTAATTAACAAAACTACTCCAAGAACTTTAAATAACATTTTAGTGCTACAAAAGAAAATCTAAATGCGAGAAATTAGAAACTGCCGGTAAGTGGTAGTGAAAAAAATGTTTGTTTACATTTGACACTTGGGGAAAATAATGTCATGATAGTAAGAAATGGCATGGAATTATTTTGACGCATATAGATATGTTTATTTTGGATACCAACCTACGGCCATTTCAGTGATAAATATTAATGTCTCTTATGCTTTAAACAGATGTGCAGCGAACTGATTTTATATGAAATATGACAGCTGGCTGCATGTCAATTACACAGAAAAAAATTATTTAAATAATTATAGTCTGGCATTACTGATTTTGAAGAAGAATAGTATAATAAAAGCCGCTAATGGCATAGCAATTTATACATCAGGCATACAAAATTTAAAAAAAATTAAATAAAGCTAAAGAAAACAAATTGAGATATAACAGAACTAGGCCTTATATTTTTCGAAAAATATGCACGTCTTTTTTTTCTGGTGCAGCGATGCCTTCTGCACATCTGTTTTAGGCTTTAGCAATGCCAATACCCTTGCTGCCTGAAGGTAATAAATAACACATTTACACCGCAAATAAGCTCATATTCGAATTTTTAAATATGTGTTTATATTTAAGTTAGCATATTTGGATTGACATCTGGCCGCATTTCCACGTTTGCTTTGACATTTATATTTCAAACAAACATCAAAAAAATTTTGGTCTGGATTACCAATCGAAGACGACATAAGTTGTTAAGGCATTGCTAACGATAATGTATATTGTTAACTCATAAAGTCAAATACAATTCTCAAAAAGATTGTTCGAAGGTATAAACTTCAGTATGAACTATGATTTTTAATCTTATCAGAAAATTTAGAATTTAAATGTTATTGTCTTTCGTTTTTGTTGAAAATTTTAAACTTCCGTTCAACTGTGTTCAATTTAGAATTATTCGATTTGTTGTTATCTCATTTGAAACAAAGGTAATGCAAATGATCTCATTTGCAAATGTGATTTTGTACAGGAAATGAGGTAGTTTTCAACCACCTTTGTAAATGTGGTTCTTAATGAGAACATTTGGCTAGGTTGTAAATTTAGTATACTATATGATTACAGGGCAAGTGATCAAAAAAGGACCAATTCTGACAGTATTGCTGCAAAATAGGGTCATACAGTATAATGATATATTTAAATAAAATTTGAAATGGATTTTTTAATTAAACTTTGAGAATACATGCAATGACAATGATTTGCAAACATTCATTGACGCAAGTCCTGCAAAAAAGAAGAAATAATTTATATTAAAAATAATTTTGTAACTTAATAAATGACAGATATCAGCTAACTTTAACTTCACAAAAATTGATTTCGAAATGTGGAACACTAAAAATGAATTCACTTGTTTAAAAGGGATCTAAACTTTAATTTTGCACCATCAATTCCTTAAATGATTGATGGCAAAATCAGGACAAGTAGGTTAAAAAATACCAGCATTTCAAAATTCCAGGTAAATTTCCAAACACATAGCAAAAAGTCTCATTAGCTTCTTTGGAATGTTATGAAAACAAACAAATCTTTTGGTTCAGCAACATACGTCAAACATTATTTTGAGGTTAAAAAGAACTGTCAAGGTCGTTGTAGTAATATATAAAAAAACACGCAAAATTCTATACTTACATTTTAAGTTAGTATTTGTGGACATTTCTTTGATTTTCTAGTGCACATTCTTCTCTGCTTTGTGAATATGGAGCACCAAAATTCTGAAGAACTCCTAGCCAACGCCATAAAAAGTGTAGAACTACAAATGGATTCTGCCACCAATGCAGCCCCCATCACAGGAGCAGGATGCAAGGAATTCTATGGAAAAGCGCAAAAATATTGGTCCGAGGTACCTGCGACAGTGAATGGCATGCTCGGCGGACTGGGTCACATTAGTACAGCCGATGTCAATGGTTCCACGCAGTTCATACGAGAATTAAAGATACCTAGTCGCCATTATGCTTTGGATTGTGGCGCTGGTATTGGAAGAGTTTCCAGGAATCTGCTGATGCCACTTTTTGCCAAAGTAGACCTAGTGGAACAAGATGAACACTTTGCCAAAACTGCGAAGGATTACTGCAAGGGTGATCAGCTGGGGAAGATCTACAACATGGGGTTGCAGAAATTTACCCCAGAGGAAAGCAAATATGATTTAATCTGGAGCCAGTGGGTCCTGGGGCACCTGCCTGATGATGATCTCCTAGAATTCTACAAGCGAGTAAAGTCAGGACTATCGAAAGGTGGTTACTTCGTGATGAAGGACAATGTGACAACTTCGGGCAAAGTTGAGCCCGACGAGGAGGACTCTTCGATGACTAGGCCACTGAAAACTTACGAGACTATTCTGAAAAAAGCCGGATTCAAAATTGTCAAAGTCAGCCGACAACAAGGCTTCCCTAAGGGATTGTATCCAGTATATATGATAGCGTGTCGGCCAGCGGCATGACGAGAAAGATAAATAAATTTTAAGCTAGTTCAAGTATCTCAAAGTGTTTATTTTTTTTTACATCTTACAGCTGTGGGGATAGCGGGGAAAGGGAATTACATCGCGAATGTTCTTTACTCCAGTAATTAGCTGGAGGAAGCGTTCGAAGCCCAACCCAAAACCGCCAGTTGGAATTCCTCCGAATTTTCGCAGATCAACGTACCATTGCAGTCCGGGAGGAGCCTTCTGCTTTAAAAGTTCGTAATTGTTTTCCCTCAAGCTGCCGCCACAGAGTTCACCGACTGAAGGCATCAACAGATCCAAAGCGTGAACTTTGGTAGGATCGGATGCAACTTGTCGCATATAAAAGGGTTTCTGAATCGTTGGCCAATCAATTACGAAGGTGGGAGACTTGCAATGATCCACCAAGAAGAGCTCTTGTTCTTTAGAGAAGCCTTCGTTGGTTTTGAGGGCTGTTTTGAATTTGGAGCGATTGGCATCTAAAATTGTGAATGCTTCGTCATATGAGATAGTCGGCCACTCCTTGTCCAACCACGACAAGTCTACTTCTATGTTAGCCTTTTGTTGGCAATGGCGTACGTCGTCAGCGCTTTTTTGTATGATCTCTTTTCCGACCGATTTCACCATCTTCTCTATGAAGCTGGTTAGCCCGTCGATGTTACTCATGAAGGCCAATTCAGCTTCGAACATGTAAAATTCGGCTAAATGGAGGGGACTTTTACAGTTTTCAGCCCGGAAAGCAGGCGAGAAGGTATACGTGTCACCCAAGCCATAAGTGGCTGCTTCTAAATGCAATTGACCAGAAACACTGAGGAATACCTTTTGGTCAAAATAACTCTGGTCTAACGGTACACCTTCATGGCACATCTCCTTCAGCAGTTTCTCATTATCTGGTTTCGCCACAAAGATCTAAAAAAAAAGTATTTTCAAGTTCAGTATTTTACTTTTATATTGTCAACTCTACCTCTCCGGCTCCCTCGCAATCATTTGTGGTGAGAATAGGTGTATTGATTTGCACGAATCCTTGTTCATCCATGAAATCGTGAATAGCCTTTGCAGCTCTATGACGCACTCTGAACTGCGAAGCGATGTAGTCGACTCTTGATCGAAAGGGTAGATGTTCTCTGACATATTCCGGGGGATGTTGCTGCTTCGGAATAAATGGATAACCATTCGAGAGCGATGAATCACCTAAAATTCATTAATTAAATTTTTGATTAAAATAGTCCTCCACCAGCATTTAAATTAAACCTATTATGGATATATTTTCCGCGTGCAATTCCGGTCGGCCATTCGGTGCTGTTTGTATATAACCATCTGCAATGATCGAACAACCAGGTGACAGCGATGTCGTTTTTTCGTTCCTAGGCACCACCACTTGGAATTTTTCAGCCGTGGATCCATCATTAATGTCAAGGAAAAGATTTTGCTTCATACGCCGAATATTTTGAATCCATCCCTATTGAACAGTTGATTTTTTGATCAGTTATTTGGAGGATTTTCAGTCATTCTTACCTGAATTCCAAGTGGTTCACCGATCTTCTTCAAATAAACTTTGTTTATACGAGTGCATTTGGTTGAATTGGTTTGTGACTCCTGCAAATTTTCATTTGGGTTTTTTGGTGACAATTGACTGATGCATCTACATGTACATGCCCGTGGAATACGTGTTATATTTCCAAAAAGTAACATATTAATTCAAGAAAAATACAGACGACGGAGGTCGCACTGGCTGACTCTTTTTTATAAAACTTTGATGGAAAACAGCCAATAAATTTTGACATGTTGCTGAAAGTTTGAAGTTTTAGAAAAAAACTTGTTTGCTAGTGTTAAGGCGGTTAACATTTTAAAGGCGTATGCACATTAGAAAATATAAATTATTTTGTCAGATTTAGAGGAATATCTTTATGGTTTCCTTTACGCATTCTGCAATTATATTTTTCAGACCCCCAAACTTTTGACCCCATCATTCAACAGTGGTTTTCTCCGTAACCCCTTTGACCGAACAATTAAAATTAATATAAAATAAAATTTTTCCACATTTATGTGTCTTCAGACAATAAATTCTTCTAAATTTCTATTGTTTTGTAATTTTTTTTTCACTAATACCAAAACTTTATTTCCTTTAATAATGCATTAAATAATTAGTTTGTAAATATATATTGTTGAAATAGTTAATGTTTTATTATCCAAAAATAACTAGGTTTAGTTCAGATATTGCCAGGGGTACTAGTAATTACATCCTATGTAGCTATGTAGCTACAATTGCCACTGTCAGTAATAAAATATGGCGCCCGGTTTGAAATTAATGGCACCTACATGACATTTTTTTTTAAAATGGATTCCGTGTCGGAGAAATGCTATAAACCGTTTTTAATATCGAAAATTATCTATATTGGCAGCTGATAATAATAACACACTGAATCACTAAACACTGACAGCATTAAACAGTTTTGCCCACCATACTACCTAGGCCTGAACGACTACTCTGCAGCCACTATATCTCACCGTAATTATTTATCTTCAGCTGACCAAAATATTTCTGAAATTCTAGACATTTATAAGATTCAATTTTGATATAGTTATAATACAAAAAATACTATATAGAAATATAAAGTGTTTGTGGGTTGAAAACTAATTCTGAAAAAGGAATACCGGGAACTACATTTGACTGCGAATCTTCTTCTATTAAATTAATTAATTGAAGACATGTTAAGCAATAAAAAAATGTGTATTTTTATTTATACAAATTTAAAAATTGATATTTAACCATGTGTTCAATATTATGCAGAAATATTTTTGTTAGCTGAAATTAAAGAAGCACGGTGAGATATACTGTCTGCAGCATAGTCGTTCACAGCTAGGTTAGGCTGGGTAAAGCTATTAGAATGCTCCAGCGTTTGAAGATCAAGAGTTTTCTCTATAGATCATGTAAATGAGTCTTATTAAAAGGTGGAAAAGGTCGAATCTCTCAGTGCAACTAGTAACTATGCGGAAACAAGGTTAAAGTCAGCTTTTGCCAACGCTGAAAATAATGTTCACCGCCAGCTTGGCCTTGGTAAGTCATACTGGAGTCAGTTTAGAGAGACTGGTTGAGCTGCATGTACGCAAAATTACTCTATGATCACAATCTCTTTTTGAGATGCAATATGCCCATCAGCGCGGAAAATCCTGCGAGACTGCACTTCAAAACTTTGTCGTTACGATTGAAAATAGTTCGCGTTGTTGACCGCGTGTGGCATTTTCGGGATAATGCGACCTTTGGTTTCATGTGTAACTCTGCCAGACAACATGGTGTAAGTGAAACTTTGGTGGTGCTGATTAAAGCGAAGCCAACGTACATGACGCTGAAAATAGGGGCTGCCTGAAAGGTGGTGTTCCGTTTCCCCTTTTATAATGTATGGTGGGAGACTTTCTGCTTATGGCTCTCAATCTTCCTGGAAACTACACCCAAGCGTATGTCGGTGATGTTGCCGTTCTTCTAAAACAACGGTAGTTCTCTTTGCGAAAAGGAGGAAGGTATCTGGTCTGTCCCAACTAGTGCTTAACCATCCCGATCTACGATGAAGTAATATCTGGGAACAATTCTCGATAAAAAAACTTCTGCATCGAAAACCGATAAAGCACTGTCGAATTTCTGGCAGTATGAGGCGCTTTTGGCAAGACATGGGGCTTATCTCAGAAAATGGTCATTTGTATTTATACTGCCATGATTAGACCACTTCTATCGTACGCATCGGTTGTTTGGTGAAACAAGCTTTCGGGAAAACGTGTTACTGCTTCTTTTGCCAACGGCCTGTCTCGGTGGCACGCCCGCAACGGATTCAATGGGTCAGGCCTTAAGCCTTATGCCGTACGACCTTAAAAAGAGGACGTACGACATATTTGGAGCTGAGGTTCTGGCAATAGACAGACGGAAAGTGCAATTAATTTAGCTTTGGCTAAAAGCCGTCACATGTGAAATGACAATAATCTGCAATATGTATTTATGAAAACAATATATTATATAATTTCACAATTTTTTATAACTAGTTTTGAAAATCCATGAAACTATTACGATAAGCTAAGGCGTGATTTCAATATTTGTAGAGAAGTTGATTTTATTAATATTAATTCAATTTCTTCTCTAGTAAGACGTAAGAGCACTCGTAAAAAACCTAGTTCGCGTAATATGGGGCATATTGCCAGAAAATGAAATACATACATGATCAAGACATTTATAAATATTTCTTGATGGAGATGTGAGCGCCTTATTTAAGCAGTGGTGAAAGGAAGTCTTGTCTACTCTGGCAATACACCTATAACAAAATGTCCTTCCAATTGCTATCATCGTGTAGTACAATAACAATTACAATACAATTTTGGCAATATTAGTGGGTTCAAAACTCTTGACTCGAAGGACAAAATGTATGCTCTACTGAAATCTTATGTTTCCACTTCAGCAACAACGCGCCAAGTACTTAACGATAAGCAGAAAAGGTAAGTCAATATTAGCCTCTTTCGATATAAAAAAAAATCTCCGATGGATACTTGGTCACGTGCGAACTCTACGAGCTATACCGACTACATTTGCTCGACCACTTCGAGCGACTGAACAATGGTGCTCCAGCCAAGATGATCTTCGAACCGCACGAGACATCGCGGATGCTAGAGCGCAAATATGTATTCGAAAACGATGTAGACTCCTTATTTGCGTCCTACTAAAAGATTTTATGAGCTAAATGTATTTTTGACAGTTCACAGCTTTATCTTCTTCGACGTGCCCTTTACGTACGTCACATGCGATAAATTTTGTATGTTTCACTGAGCGAAACAGTTAAAAATTAAACTGATCGAAATACTACTAAAGAAATTTGAAATTGTTAAAATGAACTTTTATCTGCAAGCATCTTAGGGTAGTATAATAGTGTTACTATTAGTTTTGTAGAGTTTCTTTTGTTAGTATTATATCACGGTCTCGAATTATAAATGTGTTCAGCATCAACCAGCAAACGCTTAGACAAGAGTAAATAAGATCATTCAAAATATTGCTCAGGGGCAATTGAAAAGATAATTCAACTTTGTTTACTTAAATATTATTCCGCGACTGATAAGAATGATTCCACAAGCCACAGATCATCGCAGATCATTAGTTGTCTATCAATCTTTAGTTGAAGCGGTTCGGTTAATCTTAATAAAATATGGATTTAGTTTGTGTTGCGGATTTTGAGCAGAAAGCTCAAACGGTCTTAGAAAAAGGGGCATTAGGGTATTATCGATCTGGCGCTGGTGATGAATTTTCATTAAATCTGAACAGAGATGCATTTAAAAGGTTCGTTTCTTATGAGTGCTCCAGATTTGTTTAAAAATTATACTTTAAAATAGATTACGTTTACGACCAAGATTTCTACGTGATGTATCCAAATTGGATACAAATTCTACAGTCTTGGGCTGTAGATCCAAATGGCCCCTTGGCATCGCACCAACTGCCATGCAACGTATGGCACATCCTGAGGGAGAAATAGGTAATGCTCGCGCAGCTGGACAAGCGGGTAGTATTTTTATTTTAAGTACTCTCTCGACCACGTCCATTGAGGATTTAGCTGAAGGTGCGCCAAACACAGATAAATGGTTTCAGCTGTATGTCTACAAAGATAGGTGAGATCAGTCTAATTCTTTTTCCCTTTTAAATTTAAGTTTTATTTTATTTTAATTAGATCCCTTACAGAGAGTCTAGTTCGCAGAGCGGAGAATGCCAATTTTAAGGCACTGGTTTTGACAATAGATGCACCAATTTTTGGTCAGCGACGTTCGGATATTCGAAACAAATTCAGTTTGCCCCCGCATTTACAGTATGTATTTTAATTATTCTTATTTTCTTTATCAAGGAGGCAATTAATCCATGTCATTTAAGATTGGGTAATTTCACAGGAATTCAATCTGATGGCGTCAAAAGCTCTGGCAGCGGTTCCGGTATCAATGAATACGTCTCTAGTCAATTCGACCCTACTTTAACGTGGAAAGATGTTCAGTGGCTGGTGAATACAACAAGACTTCCTGTCATTGTGAAAGGTGTCCTAACCAAAGAAGATGCAGTTTTGGCTAAAGAGTTTGGCTGCCAAGGGGTTATAGTTTCAAATCATGGAGCTAGACAGCTAGACTCGGTGCCGGCGTCAATAGAAGTTCTTCCAGAAATTGTCAAAGCTGTTGGCAATGATTTGGTCGTAATGATGGACGGTGGAGTTAGAGATGGCAACGATATATTTAAAGCGTTAGCTTTGGGTGCAAAATTGGTTTTCGTGGGACGACCAGCATTATGGGGCCTAGCCAGTGGTGGCGAGAAGGGTGTGACTGAAATGCTTTCTGTTTTAAAAAAGGACTTTGAAGTTGCCATGATTCTGTCCGGTTGTGCTAAATTAGATGACATTCATTCGAATTTGATTGTTCATGAATCCTATTATGCTAAGTTATAAGAAGTAAATAAACTGTTTGTAGAAAAAAACAAAGAATGCTTTTTATAAATGTACATATGTAGTTCTCTATGGATAGCTTATAAAGCTTTCATTATTGGCATTTAAACAGCTCATCTTTAAGGGTTTGTTTTTGTTATATTCAAATATAATTACAATAACTCCACCAATCAGTAAATATTTTGCATCGTTCAAAATGAATTATATGATGTAAAAAAACACAAAGATAGAGTAGCATCGGTTGGATAGGAGAGTCTTTCAACACCATTAAAAGGCAAAGTGTTTACTCCAAATTTATACAAAAACTACACACACATTTTCATTAATTTGTTTTATATCGATTTTCATTCACCCAATTCGCAATGTGGAACAGTACTCGCAAAGTATGTAGAACAGCACTGACAGCAGTTGTAATAGTTCAAACAATACCTGAGTTATATATGGGTTTAAATTCCAAACATTGAATTTAATTTTTTTTGCTATCAAAATCAATTTATTTTTTTACGAACCTGCTTCTTGTGAATTTCTCCCGAAATAATTTAATATTTAAATTAACTTAGGCGCTTGCTATAGAGGTCCTAGCAAAGAACAATTTAATTTACAAACAAAAATGAAGATACATTTTTTTGTTAAACTCATTGAAAATTAAATTTACAGTAAGTTTGTTTTCTTCCAAAACAATGCGAACGAATAGGAAAGATTAAAGGCGGATTTATTCGTTACTAATGTCGATTTCAATTTTAATTATAAATATAACTTTTATTTTTGATAAACAGTCAACATTTACAGAATTATTATTTTCGTACACATTTTTCGATTAAACATAAAGGAAATATAAATTTAACAGTTACTAAACGAACATAATTTTATGGCAAAGTAATTAAAGGGATAAATGAAAGAATGCTTTAGATAAGTGACTATTGATTACGTCATCATTTGTTCACTTTAAATTACTAACAAAACATTTACTTGAGTCTTACGTTTTTTGTCACTTATAACCTTTTCCACGTACCTACCTACTACTTCAATTATAAACGAAATTTTTACAACTTTCAGTTAAACTTATATAAGAACAAATTTTTTTGACATAAAAACTGTCTTTATCACTAGATTGACCCAATAAAAATGTATAAAAAATTAAAAAGAAAAACAAAATAATAAAATACACTTTAGTCTCTAGCCCTAATTTAAAAATAAAATGTCATTCTCAATGTTAAGGAGGAATAATTATAATTATAAGACTTCGTTACCGATCGGAAAATTATACTTTTACTGTTGTGCTGCGGCAGTTCTAACTTTTTTCATATTTTGTTGTGCGTTTTACATATAATATAGTATATTTTCATATTTATACAAATGTATAATATGCCCTGGATATCCCATTTTTTTGTACAAAAACTATTAGCTTTGCTTAACAGTGTTATATTTATTCTCCTTATTTTGTAAAAAAAAAACTTGTTCGCACAACGATAACTAAAATAAAATATATGTATGTACAAGGTACAGCTACACAAAGAGACACCCAACTGGTTGCTGCTGATGTTACGTACATATAGTGCGAATGGATCGTTAATTGTTTTCCTTATATATAATACAGACAGACAAACATATTCATCGCGTTTGCACGTTTTATTCTATAACAAGGAGGAGATCTTCACCTTCCAGCTTCATACCGTTGGTAATTTCTAGCCTCTTAACTACACCAGCCTTTGGCGCTTGAACGACCATTTCCATTTTCATAGCAGAGAGTACAACAACGGGTTGTCCCTTTTCGACTTGATCGCCTTCTTTGACGCGGATATCTATGACTGTACCAGGCATTGGGGCACCAACTTCGTTCTTGTTGCCCTTATTTGCCTTTGGATGGATGTGGAGCTCCTGGAAGTACAAATAAAAAAGTCAAATACATATACATATTTTCGGGTAGTATATGAGGTTATGGTCTTACCTTAACAGCCTCCTTGTCACGGATGAGTACGGATCGCAGTTGACCATTCAACTCGAAGAATACCTCGCGTTCACCATTCGGCGTCAGATCCTCAGCCATTGCCAGAGTCTTCACACTCAAAGTCTTGCCCTTCTCGATGTTGACTTCGAATTCCTCACCAACCTTAGGTCCCGTCAAGAAAACGCGGGTATTTAGCTTATCAACGGGTCCATAGTCGTCGCGGAAGTTAAGGTAATCAGCTGTGACCTGTGGGTAGAGAGCCGCCGACATAACATCACGATCGGTGAGTTGTGGGTGAGATTCTTTCAATTCGGTCTTCAGTGCGGCAAAGTCCAATGGAGGCAACTGTTCACCAGGGCGACCTTCAATACGTGGCATATCCTTAAGCACACGGGAACGAAGAGGTTCCGGAAAACCACCATAAGGTGTACCGATGGCGCCCTGCAAAAATTCAACAACAGACTTGGGGAAAGAGAGTTCTTCAGCCTTCTCGAGCACTTGATCAGCAGTCAGCTTGTTCTGCACCATAAATTGGGCCAAATCACCAACAACCTTTGATGAGGGAGTGACCTTGATAATGTCGCCCAACAAAAGGTTAGCTTCGCGGTAAGCCTTCTTTACATCTTCAAAGAAGTCACCCAGGCCAAGGGAGTAAGATTGGAATTGAAGATTTGTATATTGTCCACCGGGAATCTCGTTCAGGTAGACATCAGCGTTGCCAGACTTCATTGTTGTTGTGCATTCGAATGGAGCATAAAGGGTACGTGTCTGTTCCCAGTATGCGGAGTACTCGGAGACATCGCGTAGATCAACACCTGTGTCTAATGGAGTTCCTTGTAAGGAAGCGACAATAGCTCCCATACTTGGTTGGGAGGTCATGCCAGACATAGAATCGACAGCTACATCGACTACATCGGCACCAGCTTCAGCGCAGGCCAACATGGATGCAACTCCAGCTCCGGATGTGTCGTGTGTGTGAATGTGAATTGGAATATCGGGATGACGGTCACGAATGGCTGTGATGAGTAACCTTTAAAAAAAATCGTTAGCTTTATATATAAAATAACGTTTGTTAGAAACCAACTTGGCGGCAGCGGGTTTGAGCAAACCAGCCATATCCTTGATTGACAGCACGTGTGTGCCAGCCTTAACAAGTTCGTCAGCTAGATTTGTGTAGTACTTCAGGTCATACTTTCCCTTTGATGGATCGCTAACGTCACCACTATATGAGATGGCAGCTTCGACAACACCACCAGCCTTACCAGCAGCTTCCATACCCAAGATCAAGTTTGGCAAATAGTTAAGCGAATCGAATACACGGAAGATGTCCATACCAGTTTGAACCTTAAATTAAATAAAGCATTACAAATCTGAAGCTGGTCTAGGTATGAGTTTTAATTTGATATTTTTTCTAATGTAATTTCATTTAAGTCTATCGAGTTTTTTTTTATCTAAACGCACCATTTTAAAAGACTTTTCATCTACTTACAGCGAGTTCACAGAACTTGAAGACCACATTATCCGGATAGTTCGTGTATCCAACAGCATTGGCACCTCTAAGAAGCATCTGGAAGGGAATGTTAGGAATTTGCTTGCGCATATCCTCCAGGCGTTCCCACGGACATTCATGAAGAAAACGCAACGCCACGTCGAATGTAGCACCACCCCAGTTCTCCAATGCATACAAGTTGTTAAACTTGTGTGCAACATATGGTGAGATCTTCAAAAGATCATGCGAACGAACACGGGTGGCCAGCAGCGATTGATGAGCATCACGGAAGGTTGTGTCCATGAGTAGGAGATTTTTTCTTGAACGTACCTCCTTGGCGAAGGCTTCAGGTCCCTGAGACTTGAGAATATCACGAAGTCCCTTTGGTGGTTCAGTTACTGTGGATTTATTTAGAAAATATAGATTAAAATGGATAAGTTTCATAGAACATGGAAAGAGGTCACTATTTTCGTCGAAGTTTCCAGCTTATTTCAATTAATAGCGTATAAATTAATAAACATCGAAATTACTCTAAAAATTTTGTTATATTGATTATGGGGGAACACAGAACAAGTATAATTAAAAAAAATATTCAGAAAAAAACACCAAAACACAAACAGAAGACTTTTCGGCTTTAAGCTCTTTCTTACCTTTCAACTTGGTTTCGTTGTAAGAAGAAAAGGTATTTTTGAACCGGATTAAGGAAATTTTCGAAGCGTCGGGTATATTATTTTTAAGATTTTAGAAGTTTTGCAGTGAAGCATTTAAACATAAAATTGTTTTAAGCAACCTTAACCTTTTATTATATAAAGTATTTTGATGATCACTCACCGGAGAAAAACTGGGACCCTGTCTGGCTTAAAGTACTTAAAACTGCTTGTACTTTAAGCTTAATGTGCGCATTTTTACTCTAATAAATTCGTCTTTAATTTTAATTTACTTTTTTAATATTACTTAAAAAAGAATGTACAACAAAAAAAACAACACTAACGAAACCGAAATTTATAAATATAAATAAATAAAATGACAGGAAAGCAAGTTCACAGAAGGATTTTCACGTACCTATATATTATACATATATTGTGCATATTTACTTATAATGAAAGACTAAAACCAGCTAAGGGTTATTGGATTAGAAGCAGGCCATAATTTCATCAGTGAACATACATATTTTGCTGAATGTTGCCAATAATTGTTTGGGTAAACTGCAGATACTTTGCTACCATGCGCATTGACGCCGATGTTTTCAAATTTACTCAAATTGTATTTCGAGCTATAGAAATACTATTTTCGAAGAATAATCTTAAATGGCGAACTTATGTTCAACTTGATAATCATTTTTAACTTTCGCGTATCCATTAGTATACTAAAGAGAAAGTTATTGCGATCGTGCGGAAATTTCGAACTCAAACTAAGTATAAGGGGATGATATTACGACTATAGAGAAGTACAACAATTATGTTAAATGTATCCAATGTGCAAAATTACATCAAAATCGTAGGTGCCGTTTTTGAAAATATCTTATTTTTCAAAAGCTCAAAAGTGATTTAAATAAATTTGTCACCATTCATTTTCGATTATTTTTCCGATTTGAAAACGCATCTCATGTACCGAGAATGTTTCGTATGACGCAGTCGTGCACTTTATTTTGTTTTGTTCACTCTTGGTATTGGTATGCGTCTCTTAGGAATCTGATTGCATTAATTTTCCTGTCCCATTTTTGAGGGTAAATGTAGATGATCTTTAATGTGAGACTGCTCAAACGTCGTCACTTTTTTCCACGCAGAATTTCGCCGAAGTAGAATATAATAACTCTCAAATGTTGAAGAACACAAACAAAATTCTTTTTGCTTGATGGCGACAAACACGTATTGAACGTATTTAACGTTTTCCATCTTTTTATCTGTTCGGGTTTATCATTGAAATGAGAAAAACCTCTCTCAATTTTAAAGGTTTTACGGTTTTCATATTTGTTTGTACAAATGAACGCGAGTCAATCATCGAATCAACTAATACAACCTAGAATCAACTTAAGCGTCAAAACCGAAAGAAAGCTACTACTCTGAGTAAACGTGACAAGAAAAGAGTCAAATGTTGCCAACAAATAATTTCATTAATTTTTTTTGGACCGAGTTTATTGAGTACACCTGTAATGCTCCTTAGGGACAAGGACTATTCAACTCATATTAAAAACAACTTAAGCTTCACTTCAAATTCATTATATATACATTCATACAATAATTTGTTGATTAGAATAAGAAAATTATCGTTAAATAAATAAAATAAAATCTTTGATGTGTGAACTTTAGTTTGGCCAATTGGAAAATTGATTGATTGATGTTTTCGTTTACGAATTTTGAAAATCCATACACCAAGGAAATAAAATAATATATTATAATTCCACCAACAACACCAAACACAGATATAAAACAGAAATAAGTAATAATTAACGAAAAAAAAAGAAATAAAAAATAACAGGAAAACATACCTTTACACTCGCCGCGTTCCTCTTTTTCGAGTGCTTCTGGCGATAAATCTGTGGCAGTTTTATTTAAATTGTTTTAAAAATTGTAGCGTGTGGCAGTAGCAGTTGCATGTGGATAGTAGTAGTAGTAGTCACAAAAGAGTTTTTTTTTTTGATTTAGTTTATTTTTTGGCGCAAAAATTAAATGTTACCAAAAAACAAACAAAAATTAGACAAAAGAATTATAAGAAAAAAAATTATAACAAATTAACTTAATTTGTGTAAGGAAAAAAAAGGTGTAATGAGGAAGCGGATAGAGAAGAGGGAGAGCCAATAGAGATTCATGCTAAAGGTTTGCATTTTGCATTTGACGCACATAAAAATGCGCATCTAGATCTAGAACACTTGTGAGTGGACGTTTTGTTTGAAATAGAATTTATACAAAAGTGTTTCGAGTGGTGCCACTTAAGTTGTGGTGGTTAATGGAGCATTTGGAAAATTAGTTACAAACGAAAGGGTGTTTATTTTCAGATAAACAGAAGCAGCACTTACCAAGTGGCACAGTTGGTACATGGGGATCGACATCGGCTGGCTTCAGTTTTGTTGCCAATGGGGTTTGTGGACCATTGACCAGCACTTCACCGATGTAGTTGAGAAGCTTTTGAGCTCGGTTGTGTGAGATCCGGAATTTGAAGAGCTCTGGATGTTCGTCAATGAAGTAGGTATCGAGGATACCGTGGAGGAACTTCTGGTTTTCTAACACGTTCAGCAGGAAGGGGATGTTGGTCTTAACGCCACGAATACGGAATTCACGAAGGGCACGGTTCATCTTTGATGCTGAGCTCTGAAGATCGGAGGCGTGCGAGATGACTTTCACGAGGAGAGAATCGTAGTAGGGTGAGATGATAGCACCAGCGAAGGCTGAGGCGGAGTCCAAACGGATTCCCATACCTTCACCGGAACGGAACACTTCCAAACGACCAGTAGAGGGTTGGAAATCATTGGCAGGGTCTTCGGTGGTTACACGACATTGGATGGCATAGCCACGGGGCTTGATGTTTTCTTGAGTATAGCCAAGTTCAGGAAGAGTCATACCTTCCGCGACTCGGATTTGGGATTGTACTAAATCAATACCAGTAATTTCTTCAGTAACCGTGTGCTCGACTTGTAATCTGAAAGAAAACATGTTTAGTTTGGCTTATTTTTATTTTTTTTTAAATTAAGGATACCTACCTTGCATTGACTTCAATGAAGTAGAAGTTACCAGTTTCATCGCACAAGAACTCGACTGTACCAGCGTTGGAATAGCCAACGTGCTTAGCCAAACGAACTGCTGCCTCGGTCATTCTATCACGAACATCCATAGGCAGTCTTGGAGCGGGAGCAATTTCGACAACCTTTTGATGTCGACGTTGAACTGAACAATCACGCTCATATAAATGCACAACATTTCCGGCTTTATCGCCGAGCAGTTGTACTTCAATGTGACGTGGACGCTCGATAAACTTCTCAATGAACATGGCACCATTGCCGAAGGCAGCCTTTGCTTCGGAACTGGCACGATGGAATAACTCTTCGACATCTTCCATTTTACGTACCACTCTCATACCACGACCGCCACCACCGTATGCTGCTTTGAAAATCACTGGGAGGCCATGTTTCTGACAGAAATCTACTGCCTCTGCTGCAGTTGTCACTGGTCCATCTGTGCCGGGTACAATGGGTACACCAGCTTCGATGGCGGCAACACGAGCCGCGACTTTGTCACCCATCTGTTGAACCACCTTCGGGGATGGTCCAATAAATCGCAAACCAGCATCGATCACAGCTTGAGCAAAGTCGCTGCGTTCGGAGAGGAAACCATAACCTGGATGGACGGCATCGACATCGTTTTCTTTGCACACTCGAATAATCTCTGCAATGCTGAGGTAAGCTTCTACTGGTGGAAGACCCTTGCCTACTATGTAAGATTCATCGGCCTTTTGTCTGTGCATGTGCATTTTATCTTGTTCGGAGTAGATGGCCACCGATTTGATACCCAACTCTGTGCACGCACGGAAGACACGAATAGCGATCTCCCCACGGTTGGCCACCAAAACTGAGCGAATTGGTTTGTATTCCACTTGACTGGAAAAAGCATTTTTGTTGATGAGCCAAACGCGAACGCGCGGTGATCTCCGAAGAGTCTGAAAAGCGCATTGTGCCATCGGGATAAACATTTTCGAATATTGTTACTGCAAAGAGAGCGATTTTGATTGTTGTTAATCTTGGAATCGTTAATTATAAAAACTAGATTAAAAGGTAAACTCATACGTAAATAAACTTTTGTAAATATTAATAATTAATTAATGACATTGTTATTGTAAATTGATGGGGTCTGATAAAGCAGTATTTATAGTTGGTATAACCAGTGATTGATGTATTTAATGATCGATTACAAATGGATTCTCAAAAACTCAAAATAAACATGTCAAGTTTCCGTACCTATCACTAAAATAGCTTCATATTTTTAAGCGAATTAAACTTGGATAGCTTTAATTTGTTATGGTTTACAACTTCCTTTATATTGAAATACGATGTTAAAGTTCCACTACCTAACTACAAGTTTAAAATATGATATACATTCTAAAAAAAATCTACATGTTTAAAGTAACATTAACAATATACGAATATATGCTACAAATACTACCTTTACGTGCTTACTTTATAGTACAGCATCTTAGTGCTGGCTGTATATGAAAAAAGGATCAACCATTTTTTATTTCAGTTTGTTAAACAAAGATAAATCATGAGTACTCATCAAAATGAACCAAAACTTAACGTTGGAGCATCGAGGACTGCATGTCAAACCTTCCGGAAACGAATAAAAACGGATGGATTTCGCGGTGGTTTAAATCATACGTCTTACGCATTTAGACGACAATCACAAAGTCCAGAAATAACAACAAGAAGGAGTATGCAAGATTCAATGATATGAAAGGCCTTGTACCGAGCGGCAAACTATTGAAGTTTCTTAAAACCCTCATTGACTTGCCGCATAATGGCAACGATCAATTAAAGATGAATTACGAAGAAGAATGGACCCCATCTGTGGGTTATAAAACCAAAACAAAGAAATTATGGTATGGTGCTTTTAGTCTATCAAGGCTCATAGACGTTGATAGTGTCGCGCCAGTAATCGTTCCATTAATCAGTATCACTGCGGAAAGGGACAGTACCTTTCACATATTTATAACACATTTTTTCTTGTAGAAGAGGGTAATTTGAAAAGGTTTACCAACAACCACAAGAAACAAGTTCAAACTAATTTTTTGTTGGCAATTATTTAGATATTTAATCAATGCTTTGGTTGTCGTTACTTCTTTTCTATCAAATTGAATCTACTTCTTTATACTCTTTATTACACCCTCATTTTACTGCGGGGTTGGCCGTACAAAATTGGATTTGTCTGGCACAATTTAGCCCTAAAAATTGAGTTTTGTTTTTAAGGCAAGAATTTCTTGAAACCGACATTAAATAAATAGCTGAGACGACTTTAAATTTTTTTTCTGGAATTTTAACTTTTGCTCTGTGGAACATCGGCAAGGGCGTATGCAGGATTAAGATCAGGGGGGGGGGGGGGGGGGCAGACTCATTCATGTGTCAATAGAAAGGCTGAATTCCTAAATGCAGTACTGCTGTAGTATTGCAACGGTAAGCGTTTCTTAATGCAATATGAATGTAGGGATACATTGTATAACGCTTCAAATCGCAGTGTACTGCGCAAAAAAAGCATCCTTTGCATCACAAACAAATCTGTTGCAGTGACATTTATAATCTTTAAATATTTAATTTTATAACTAATTCGTTAACAAAAATTAAAGATTGTATGAACACAATAAATTTTCAGGGGTGGAGGGGGGGGGGGGCAACTGCCAACCTAGCATACGTCCATGCACATCGGTACACATCGACGAATGAAATTTAACTTATCATGCATTATACTGAAATGTGTACCCCGTGTCAAGACAATGGGTTTGCTGGGATCTCTATTCCTCTAGTCCGACTAAAACTGAAGTAAAAATTCTAAAAATATGAATAAGCCAAAAATACCACAAGTTTGCATAACATTTTCCAATCTCGATTTAAAAATTACATAAGCCAATCAGGTAGATAGATAGTAATCACTCGAGCAAACAGAATAACAATATAATAATAATTAACACACTTAACTGACTTTTTGATATTTAAACATGTCAATATATCGGAATTACTCCTAGGTTCAAAAGAGAGAGATATGGGTAGGTAATGGGTATTCAAACAATACATGTTAGTTATTGCACTTAAATTGGTAAACAAACATATAAATACGACTGACTCTTCGCATACTGCATTGAAGGTCGGTAAAGCATGACGAAACAGTATTTGTGTGGTCTGTTCTACAATATACAGTGATAAATAATACCAATGCTGTGATTGAAACTAAAGTGAACAAGAAAGCTTTCAATATATGTAAGTAGGTACCAAAAGCAAGCCTTGGTTTATTTATTAAATAAGAGAGAATTGAGATTTCTTACGCGGATATTCAATTGCTTATTCGACTAATTAACGCCAAATTTAAACGATCGATAAAGCCACCTTATTGCTTATGGTAGATTATTTTACGTGAAATTGCTTTCGAACCAATGCCTAATTTTAGCGAAACCAGTAAGAATGTATTTTTAGTGTCTAATATTTTTATTTTGAAGGTCAAAACACTATAGAAAAAGCTGTCCGTGCTGTTGTAACCTTAGTTTTAGGATTATTATCTACGCATACCGATTATTAAACAAAAAGCCTCTAGTCCTCCTCCTGAGTGATTTCGTCCATTATAATAATCAGCATGGACTTCGGATAAAGCCGTTTTCGTTCTATTTTCTTTTAATTGATTTACATAATCGAGGCTCCATAGCAGAATAGAGGCTTTAACATCACTTTATCTGGAACCTTTAAATTGAATTCAATTAGGTCTGTTATTGAGATATGAAAGCGGCCCACTGGAAATATTTTCCCATTGCTCATAATTCAATGGAATGATATCAAATTAGAAGGCTTGACTATCTTATATTTACTTTATCTATTCAAAATTTTAAAACATTTGAAAGGATTTTAATTTTTTTTTGCACTTAAGTCAAAATTTTAATCATACTAAGTTTGGTAATCAATATATTCAACAAGAGATAACTTATCAACAATGCGTGCGACTTTGACAAAAAAAAACAACATCGAAATCATTTTTAGCTACTAACTAGCGAGACTGTCTGATTGAGGTTTCAATATTACGATGACCTTGGCTAGCATTATTATTTTTAATTTGAACACGTGTTGTGCGAAATAAGTCGTGATATTTGAAATTTGTTTTTATTTGTGTATTTCTTTATAGAAATGCGCATTTCGGATTTTAGCCAAATAGTTTTGGGGAATAGCTAAATGAGGTAGGTACTTGCTAATTGATAAGCTAAATATTCACTTATAAATAAATGACTAATGGAAATGGATTTGTTTTGTATGTGATACGATCTCTTTTTATTTGGAGAGTGGTTTTGCTAATATGTTTTCATTTGACAATAAGATAAGACAGCAGGTGTAAACAAATTTCAGAACCAGAGGAAACCTGCACGTCAAATAATCCTTCAAATAAAAATGGACTGCGAACGTTTTAGTTGGTATTTGGCTTAGATTGGCTTGAATTCGTCGGGACTCACGAATATTAGCAGACCTTCTGGTAAAAAAGAATAAATATTTATTAATTTAATTAATCAAAAATCCACAAAACTCGTATGTAAAACATTTCATCGCTTATGGTAGAAGCAGTGCAACTATTTTTATTTCCATTAAATCTTAATATTATTTCACGATATTTATTTATTATAAGCTGAATTCATCGCGTCAATTGAATTTGTTTTGACACGCAATTGATTTAATAAAGTAATCAAATAGAGTATTGCCTTGCGGTAACATTTAATTTATTAACTATAGTTAAGTTAAACAATTTATTCATATGAATTATATTTTGCAACTAAGTGTGTTCATACTCGTTATTACGTGCACGTCTTCTGACTAACGGTAAATAACTTTCAACGGTTACTAATTGTATACCATTAAAATTGTAATTAAATTAAGGCTGTCTGTAATGAAGTTTGATAAAGATCAACTTGCACGCAATGTGTCACGTAATGCAAACAATGTGCTTGTAGCTATGGTTAATAAATTTAATATAATTTGTAATAACCCGGTTATAGATGGTTAGATAAATTGAATACCGAATGGCTCTGATTTTATTCTCTTGTCACTTATTATATTATTTTATTTAATTATATAAAATTGTAAATATCATGGAAGTTAAGGTTGAATAAAATATAAATGAATTGAATTGAAACAAATCTCCAATAACAATTTAAAGAATTTTTCAAAATATAATCAAGACACATATGTATATATAAGATTGAAGATTAATAAATATCTCAGCAAAAGGTAGGAATACATATCATTTTCTCACTTAATTTTGCTATGCAGAAAATATTTATAACAAAAGTATTTCATTGTAACAGCGATGATTAACAACATTTTCACTGCAAAACCATACACAAAAAATAATTAAGTAACAGTATTATGCTCGTTATATTCAATGATATTCGTATTTCATTTTATTTTATACTATCAATTATGTCATTTCTCGATGTGGCATATATTTATTTTAAAGTTGAATAAATTTAAATTGTTTTAAACATTTTAAGCCTGTTCTTTCTTATCACTCTTTTTTTATTAAGTACATAGTTTGGATTTATACAAGCATGTTGATATAATAAAATAAATAATAATCGTCCGAGAAATTGTGGCGCTTAGTCTGGTCAAAGTCCGCTCACAAACTTCCCATATTGCCAACAATCAAATCAAACAGTGTTACATCATATCGAAACCAAAAAAGTTCAAATTAAATCAATTACTAGAGTGTAACAACATTCTACTTGCATCAATGGGAATGCCAGTTGCAAGTACATACTAAAGATGCACCCAAAATATACAATTCCAAATTTAGAACTATGTACGTTATAAAATAAATAGCTAAATTAATGAACTTGTTGCTCTCACCGAGTCGATTTAGCAAATTAGGGGTACATAAATAGCTACAGTAAGGTAATGACGTATATTCAATATAAGTTTACATGCGTATTCAATGTTTTCTACTTTGCGGGAAGCGATTTTGTTGCTCTGGCGAGGGTTGAAGGAGGTAAACGATATTTGCGTGTTTATTTGCATAACGCTAAGCCAATATGTATGGATATTTGATGTGTCAAGTACTGTATGCTGAATATTTGATGGAGTATTGGTCTTGCGTAAATACTTATTGGGCGATTTATTTCATCATTTTAAGAAAGGGCCGATAACCTAAAGGTTATCACTGCAGTTACCCTTGGCTTTTGTAGAATACTGATTGTCAAACGGATAAGTAAACTGTTGGGCATCTTTCCATGAGAGATGATCACTTTATTCTCAATTGTGAAGCATGGGTTGACAGCACTTAAATGAAAAAACGAAAGTAAAATAGCAGAGACAAACACTGCGATAAACATATCTGTCTAAAAGCAAATACAAACAAAAATAAAAACAAAATTTTTAACGAGTTATTATGCAGTACGCAGTTGTCTTTAATTCTATTTGTTATTTTAGGACATAATGACCTTGCAGCTATTAAAGTGAGGAAAGGAACGTCAGAATGACGTAGGTCATGGTCATTTAAATACAAAAATATGCAGCCAATTGAAAACTTTTTGAGTAAGGACCACTTTCTAAATTTATTTTTCGAAAGTGAAAGTGACGAAAAAGAGGACTTTCTTTTTTTTTAGTAAAAATTCTTATGAAATTTGGTTAAAAACAAATTATATTTATTATTAAAGTTTTTTTTTATCAAATCGTACCTACATATTCATATTTTTACAGAATGAAGAATCATATTTCTACAGAATGAGAATATATATTTGTTCATGTTTTTCAGCACCAATGGATAGCGATAGCGGGATTTAAAAAACATTCACACTACCACAAAAACGTTTGACATTGCTTGTGTTTCAAAGTTTTTGCAATTCGCAGTATTGTTGTTTAGATTTGATAAAATTGCCAAAATATCATTTTTTTATGGCAATATAAAAATAGTTATTAGTGAACTAATCTTTTTGTGTACCATGTAACATTATGTTTTCTTCCATTGAAAAAAGTATAACTCAATAATTTATATATAATTTCTGACATAAATAAGTACGAAAACGACACCTAAATAGCTGCCACATGAAAGCAATCGATAAAAATTCTGATAGTCAATTTGATCTTACATGGAGCAAAAGCGTACATTTTGACCGTCAACTATCACCGATTCCACCCCATGTTTTAGGGTCCAATAGATAGCCATAGATCACATCACTATTATCGCAGATGATAAAATACCGATAGATAAAGATCATCTTTAGGAGAAAAAGAGAACATTTTAGTAAAAGAGGACATTGTACCCAATGCAGCATATCATACGTCCCTGTATGTCTCTTTTAACTTGCCTACCAAAAACGTCGAATTTGTAATCAGAAAAAAGCGCAAAAATTCATCTAATTTGACTATTTCTATAAATACTATTTACTGCTATCAGAGCTATTCCAACTAAATGAAGAAATTCTAAAAATTGCTCAGGAAAATTAATTAAGAATAAGCCTGCATTGATTCCTTGGACTGATTTGACTTATTTTATTAAACCGTAACATTGTTCAAATCGAAAAAGAAAAGAAATCAGTTTCTTCATCCGCTTATGGATCATGACTACCTATTCAACAGGCAATATAGAATAGCTAGCAAATGTCACGATTTGTCAACATATATTGTTCTAGATTGACACTTCGTGTCGAATTGTATTCATAAGTTTCACGATGTTCCGGAAACAGTAGATTAACGAGGTTGACTGCATGTCAAATACGTATTAGTATTTTTTCTCCTTTGAGTGATGACATTAAATGTTGTTGGTTGGTAACTCCACAATAATTACGATAGTAAAATAACAGATAGGTATTTTGATTTATAAGCAATAACTTAATTACAAAATATAAAAAAATAATATATATGTGACATGAACTAATGGTAATTACTTTCATCTACTCGTACCGTTGGTGGGAAAAATTCAATTTGCAATTAATAACTACCAAGTATAGTTACAATTGATTTTCTCAAAAACTGTAACCAAAAAACATAAAATCGTTTGAGCCAATTGTGAATAAATCGATTGCAATTGTTAGTGTCATTAATAATTGCAGTTGAATTTTGCACAACATAGACGCGATTGAATTTATATCGCAAACAGTTACAATAATTAAAGATCTCTGTATTGAAAAAATGAAGAGCTATAGTCTTTACAAACTGCAAATGTATCGCGAAATACAAAACCCGATTTCATATCAAATTTAAATAGCTAGCATTTCTCTTCTGATTATTTTTTTAAATCGGTTCAAAGATGGTAGCTTGTTTTTAAATTTATAGGAATGAATCACAACAATGTGAACGACCTCTTAATGTTGTTGCATGGCCACATTCATTTTTAAGCGGACAAACCAAATAAAAGAGAAAAGTATGAAAAAGTAACTATTGCAGCATGTGCATGTGCATGCACTCCTGTCAGACAGTCGGTGTTGTCAATGAACACGAATTTCTATAAATATCTATAACGCGTTTTTGGAGACCGTTACAGGAGAAAATTTGCGATAGACGTTAACTTATTAGCATTGCAACTAAATAACTAAATAAACATGCTTTTACATTTGCCTACTTCCCACTTGAAACAAATAAGTTCTGATGTTCATGTACTGCGAATGAAAAGAAAAAGTACTTTCGATAAGTTTTCTTCACGCAGAAATTCGGCTGTTGAGAAAATATAAACATTTAAAATATCAAAAATTTTAATTTATGATTTTTTTTCTTGATTTTTGGTTGGCTTTAGCAAGCTAAAATATATGCATAATAAATAACAATTATGTTTTTCAATAAAAAAACGTACTCTTGAACTTCTTTTATAGTGATTGTGTGGCATGGATATATGCGTATGGACATATATTTGAGAAAGGGAGTTGAAAAATTGGCTTAAAGAATTCGATCGCAGCAAACGGTGTTTATATAAACAAGATCGATTGATACATACATTGAAATCCTCTAAAATATACAAAATGTCATCAAAATCTGCAAATTTTGTTTTCCCGTGAGCAGACGAAACAGATTTACTAATCAAGTATTAGCTCTGTTGAATTGTTTTATACACATACATACGACGTGGGTATCTATTCAGTTTCGGACAATCTCGTAGGAGCATTCAAGATCTTACTTACCGCAGAGTTAAACATTTTGTAATATTATAAATTAATGTCATGGAAAAGTCTGTCACATACTATGGCATGTTGCTCTATAAGTAACAAGCCGCATTTCGTGGTCGCCGGCTCATTTGCTCATAGCTATGGATGGATGCATGACTATAAAAATAAACAGAACTATATCACTTTTACTCTTACTCGTATGCACATACTCTGCTCGTATATAAACATAATAGCTCTATAGATATGTATTTTTGTTGTATTTTTTGCTTTTAATTGAAACCACAGTCTCGTGCTGTTTTTCGCTTTCAAATTCAATCTCGATCTCGTGTTAAGTTAACCGCCAGCGAGGTCTTCAAGTCTCGTGATGCTCTTATTATTGGGACAATTGAAAATAGGCTGTGCTACGCATGATACGATGTGAGAGGAATTGTTTTGTTGCTCTAGAGAACATTTTATTTAGAACGTAAATCTGATTTGTGACTCGTGATGGAATTTATTGAATCAGACTGGCGATCCTGTTTTGTGGTTACGTCCATAATGTACGTTAAATAATTGCGCATTAAATTGACAGAAA
Source organism: Ferdinandea cuprea (assembly GCA_963576555.1). NCBI lineage: Eukaryota > Metazoa > Arthropoda > Insecta > Diptera > Syrphidae > Ferdinandea > Ferdinandea cuprea. The sequence continues at coordinate 60,292,432 of OY754958.1, forward strand.
CAAGTTTTAGTGGATTTTTTTCTGTTAATGTGTATTTTTGTTTGATTAAAGTTTATTAGGATCAAAAAATTATTTTGCCTTTGAAGCATATCACGCTTTTTTTTGTATCTTCTCTATTGATATCAGAACAAAGCTAACATTTAAATTATGTTAATGAAATCATTCTGACAATGACCTAACTGTTTTTTGAACGCAGCAGTGAAATATTTTTATATTGTTTGGGTAGATGGACGTCTTGGCGAAATCAAATATGTTCGCAAACATTTTAGAGATTGAAGTCCTTTCAATCAAGTGCCTAGTTAAATTGTCTAAGTGTTGATAAATAATAAACAAACGTTTCTTTGCATATGGTTTAATATTGAGCTGACTAACTAAAAAAATATTCCGTGATTTTACTTATCTATCTATATCTTATCTTTAAAGTATTTCAACTTAAATTGATTATGGCATACATACATATTATTTAGTCCTTATGTCAGTTGGTATTAATCAAAATCATTTGGCCAGTATATATAATTATGTGAAAGGTAGATAAAGTAATCGCTAGCATTGATTCGCATCTTTAAAATTGAGGGGTCCGCCTTTTTTTATAGACAACACTTTCGATTTTTAAGTTGGTGGTATAGAATTACTCGTTTAATCATGCTTTATATTGTGTTAAAATTTCATAATTATATCTTGTATACTCTCCGCAATAATTAATTTCAAAATTATAATTTTTCTTCAATCTTTTAAAACTTATTATCTGCAAAATCTTATTTTCTTCAGATAGTCTTCAAGTAAATGAGCGACATATGGGTTTTATTAGTTCTAGCTTAAATATCTTACTACCGCACAATTAAAAAATTAAGAGATATAATATCACTTTGAATCTTTCTACTGGAAATTTTTAAGAATGTGTTATAAATTATCTAATTATTTTTTTATTTAAAACACAATTTTCAAATTGATTTTTCTTTTAATTTTTGGTCATTTATTGTAATTGGTATAAATCAACTGGTCTTATATGGATCAACACGATTTGGACAGATAAAATGTATTTTTCGTTTTTATTTTCTTGATCTATTTATTTTAAGAAAACAAAAGTTTGGTTTGACATTATTCAATATCACCACCTTTGAAAATAAAGAACAAAATATGTCCTATATATGCAGCGCAAATATGACCATCTTGGTAGTTTTAATCAGTCAGTTTTATATACAACCTTGACTATGCTGACTAGAATGATAATCTGGCTATATGCGAGTTGACGTTTATATGCATAATTAACAAGTAGTGTAATCTTAAGTGTAGATTCGGTAACGAATATTGTCGACGTATAATGACGATATTTTTCTTTTTTTTATTTCTATGTTTGTTTTACTCTGTTATCAGTTGAAATAGGCGATCGATGTACAAAGCGTATAAAGTACAATATTCTATTATATTTAATTCATTTCATAACTCAAAGTACTTAGTTCAAGTCAATAGTCAATATGAATTTATTTACACGCACATATGACGTTACTTATACGTAACATAATGTACATCATATATGTATGTGTACATATGAATTACCTACCAGAACCAGCTTACAATTTCAATAATGTTATCAACAAGGTGAAGACTTTATTAAGGTTATCTGCATTTAATGGACGAATGTTGCTCATACATTTAATGTATTTTATTATGCAGAAATAATAATTTGCGTATATATAAACATACGATGTATTTTTTTTTTTGGCAAGAAAAGATTGACACAATCCACTTTTTGTCTTTATTAAACATTTTACATGGTTTCTAAATACTTTTAGTTGTGCGGACAACTACCTACGGTGAATTGCGATTTTATATAATATGCAGATTAGAAAATATCAGTTCGTCAATCCTCACTCCTCAATCCATATAAATGACATCGCACCACCAACGTACCAATTGGATTATAGACAAGTAGTTACACTTAAATAATTTAACATTGGGAATGGGTTTAGTTTTTAAAGTGTGTTCACAGCCCGCACGCTATGCGAATTGATTGAGTGATACTGATTTACATTTTTGCAACACACAACAAAATGATTCATTGTAATTTTATTTTATAATACTTGTAACTCAGTATCATATGCATGTAACTGTTAATTAAAATGCATTATTTTTAGTACCATTTTGAAGAAAAAAGAAACACAATGATACTTTATGTATTCAATTTTATTTCAATACTAACCCTACTTATGCAATAATGGAAGAATATCAATGAAAGTTTCTTTCACACCCCGAAGGCGGCTCATTTGTTGATATATAACCGACGAACCCCACAGAAGACCTGTTAGGGAAACGGTTAACTTGGATGGTTATAATTATTTGTTCGGCCACCCAATTTCCATTCGGCCGAAAGACACACACATACTTGCAAGATATAAAATTGCCTCGTTTGTCTATCTTGTGAATATAAATGGCACTTGATAGAAACTCTTCTAGACCTCAAGTTAAAGAAAATATTATAGTCAAAAGGATATGCTTTGCAGAGTTGTAATTTTAATCGGCTCGGTACAAGGACAGAGTTTTTAGGTTGTGCTGATATCGCGCCAGATATTGCGCTATTTTAACATATTTATGCGATATTATTTTAACATAATATATGTGTGAACAGTCTTTTCTCTTTGTGCCATTCAATTGCTGTTTCATTCGGGTGTGAAAACAAATGGAAACAATTATAAAAATTAATAATCTCACAAAAGTATTAAGCAATTATGCATAATGTAGGAAAGCCCCAAGAAATTAACAACCACGCAAATTTTATAAATAGTCACCCACAAATTAAAAAGCTGTGCAAATAATCGCCCCCAAATTTAATGAACGTATAGAACCAATAAAAATTAGAAAACAACCTTTTCAAAGCAGTTAATATAAACATTGCAACCATATAATGGGTGTTAATTTTCCAACATAAAAATGAAACGACGTTATTCTTTAATGTTATTGCTTTGCCTTTTCGCCGACTATAGCAATTCGATAAGCATTGAACTCCCGATTTCTCTAACATCGATAAAATGTAAATCTTTTTAAAGTGTTAAATTTTTATACCCTATCCTAAGGGTATATTAATTTTGACACATAGTTTGTAACACCCCTTAATATTCGTCGCAGACCCCCTAAAAGTATATATATTTATGATCAGGACCAAAATCTAAGACTATTTAGCAATGTCCGTCCGTCCGTCCGTCCGTATCAACTTTTGAGGCCTTTAAAATTATGCTAGGAAGCTGAAATTCGAAACATATACTCCCTAGGGTTCCGAAATGGTAAAGTGTTAAAATTTTCAAAATACGCCCACTGCCACGCCCACAATTTAGAAAAAACCGTTTTAAGGCTTAAGTTAGAGAGATAAAGTTGTACAACCTTCACAAGATATGTAGATACTGTCCACCTTTATTAATTTGTCATACGAAGTTTTTGGCCACGCCTACTTTTTGGGGGCGTTTTTCACTAAAATGCTGTTTTCTTCGAAAATTTTCATAGAAATCGAAAAAAAAATGTTTAACAATATATTATGCCAATATTTTTCTCAATATATCGCCCATACGAAGTTTTTGGCCACGCCCACTTTTTGGGGGCGTTTTTTGAAAAAAATAAATTTTTTTCTATAATTTTCATAGAATGAAATAAAATGCTATCCATCATCTTCCTAATGCTTTTTTTCTTTGGGGTGCATAGGGATAAGGATAGGGTATCATACTGTTCGCCCCAAGCGGACTGTAGCCTTTCCTTGAGTTTTTCCAAGCCCTCTTGGTAGTGACTACAGCCTCTTAAATGGTTAGAAGGAGATAGATTCATGTGCTGATATTAACAACTACATTAAGTTAAGGTCCCAACATGGTCCCAACAGAAAATATCAGCACATACATATATGTATATGCATGAGAATACAATACTTTATTTCCCACAACCCATCACTCAAGTAATAGAACTCTCGGAAGGACCTTCTTCTAGGATTTAAAAGAACTTTATAATCAACCTTTAACCTAACCTAACCCAAAGAGCATTATTTGTCCTATCACTAATACAATCGATGAATGAATATCCAATGCATTTAGGGACAGATATAGAACCAAGCTACTTGTGTTATTTATTTGTCGTGACGTTTTGAGATCTCTTGCACCTGTCGCACGTTCTTATCTTATTTATTTTTTGACTTCAATCGTATTTTACTTGCGTCGTATTTTATATCTAGATACTTATCGCAGAATAGTAGCTGTTGGCAGAATCATTTGCCTTAGAGTGGGTCAGAGGTTTTTTAAATAGAGCGTATAGTACATCCATTGTTCACATACATACATGCTAAATACAGGTACCGATCTATAGTTTGAAAAAGTTTTTGCTTCTTTTCCGCACAAAAAAAAAAAAATGTATATAGCGTATGAATAAACAATCTGAGATCTACTTCAAATGACAATGTTTTATTTTTGTTTTTCAAGGTAATCATTGCCTTTAATGCTGTCCTGTCCAAAAGACTTTTTTTTCAGCATGTCTGTTTGACAAAGATTATCTGCACATTATTTACTTATTTATTATCTGACGTTTATTATCCAAAAACAACTATCCCAAAGCAAACAATATAATACAGGCTAGTCTGAACAAAAAGCAATTTATCTTATTATTCATTTGAAAAAATCCGGAAATTTTGACGAAAAAAAATTCTGCACGTGAAACTGATGCATTCGGTACAAAGTCCAATAAAAAAAAAAACATCGAGTGACTAAATTTTTTAGAAATATTTCAACTAATTAAGAATTATGTTATCTAAAAATACGCGACACATTTTCCATTTTATAAAAATAAATGAGTAAAAAAGAAATAGACGAAGAAACATGCAAAATTTCCATCCACATGGCGCGATATAGCCGACGACACCGATAGTGAGACCGAACTTTTTTTACACTTACACGCCTTCGTATAACATTTAAATGCACCGCAGCTCATAAATACCCTAAAGGCAACATTATTTATAGTTTCATTGTAGGTTGTATTGTTTTTTTGTTTTTTAATTTTTTAACTACATGTCTGCACTAAATTTGAATTATGTACTAACACTATCTGCACATAGTCAAAGTAAAGTGAAGTGCTAAAATATGAAAGCTGTTTCCCAAACACAACTACATGATGTAGGTACGCAAGTCTCAGTAGTGTCAAAACCGGTCACCGGCACTTCATGCAATTGAAATGACAAATCAAATTAACTAGCAAATTTTCTAATAAGAACACTATGTATGTACATATTTCTATTCCATACTAAGCTGCGATTTATTATAAAAATTATGTAACCCCTCTTTTCTTGTACACAACAGCAGTTCATGAAAAGGCAGCCAAAGTAGAATTGGCGATCAGAGATCTATAAAATAAATTCAATGCCACGGTTATGTGCTGGTGCAAACTTTATAGAAAAAAAATTTATAAAAAAAAACATATTATGCAATCAATATTACATGATTCAAAACATATCAATTTATTTAAAGTTAAAGTTTATTTGTTTGCTACTCACGTTTTCGGTTAATTGAAGCAGTCGATAGATAGTGTCAGTAATGTAAGATGCAAGGTAATGAGAAGACTGTTGGCTACTTTCTTGAACAAAATTCTACAAAAGAAATATACGCAGTTATATAAAGCACTATATTTTCCATATATGTACATATATGTATAAAATAAAACACTTTTCGATTATCTGCAAACACAGTATAGAAAACTCCAAAAAATACGTACGGGAAATGGCTTTCAATCGATTCAGGATCGCAAAATTAAATGCATTAACATAGAAGTTAAACGTTAAACGAAAGTGAAGAAAAAAATAAAATAACTATCTTGTTTCAGAGAAGCGCACTTTTTTTATTTAACTTCTATCGATATTGTAGGTAATTCACTTGGTGGAAGAGATGACTCGTCGTGTTTTATTCTTGTGGAAATACTTCTATAAAACCCGCTCGCACAGAAGTTTCACACCCGACTAATGTCGTCTTCAGTTAAAGTTGCCAACTAATTCTACAATTGTGAGGGAATAAGCTTTTTTTAGTGCCGGCATGTGCGAGCTTTGATTGATGCGTATGCCGAATGTTATCAAGAGCAATAGGTGCGAAAGAGATGAAAAAAGGTGCGTGCGAGTTTGTTTTAATGTGCGTACTTTTATAGGGTGTTGTCTTTGGAATTTGTAAAAATATTGCAAAATGTAATGCAAAAAAAACTAAAATTCTTAAAAAATCCTAATTTATTAAATAGTTTTCGTCGATTTTATTTTATAATTAATTTTGTTAATTCTTTAATTTATATGAAAAATATTACAAAAAAAATAATGAAGTGCTTAACACTCGTGTCAATAACACAATTTTATCATATTATGATTATTTCGTGATGCTTATGTATTAGGCATCAACACAGTTTGACCAATCGATCGAATTGACATTAGCTGTAAGAAAAAGTTTATAGTTACGTATATGTATGTGATCACAGCAGGTGAAGGCATAATAAGACTTCTATACCAATTAGCCGATTGAGCTTAAATATAAACCAAATATTAGTTATTTTGCGAGAGAGGCAAATAAAAATATATGATAGTACAATGAAAATAAAAAAAAATCGCACGACTGCGTCATACGTAGCTTTCTTGCTACATAAAATTCATTTTTGAATCGCCTTAAACAAAATGGAAACATTTGGTAACATTAAATCCCTTTTACGTTTTAAAAAATCGATTTTCTCAATAACGGCTCTAACGATTTTGATGTAATTTTGCATATAGGGGACTTTGAACGTAATTGCCCAAATTACAAAAACAGATGGAAATTGTTGGGCCCGTTTTTGAGAAAGTGAGTTTAATTTAAATTAAAGAAAATCCTTATATGAAAAAATAAGCTTTAAAATCTATTTTCTCAAAAGCAGCTCCAACGAGTTAGATTTATTTTTTTGGACACTGAACACTTTGTAACTAAGTATGTATTATACAAAACAAGATAAAATTCATCAGAACCACTTCTAAGAAAATCCATTTTATTTAAATTTAAGAAAATCGTCATATTAGATTTTAAAAAAAAATATTTCATTGATTTTGAATTGTTGTTTCCGTGTTTGAAATATTGACGGTTACATAAATTACCAGTATTCTCCGCCCGACTCCAAGTATCCAAAGTACAAAAAGAGACCAAAATACTTGGAACATTTTCTTAAAAAATAAGTGACACGGGATTATAAAAAAACATTGTATTGTACAATTATTTAAAACGATGATGGAAAATTTGACTACTGCACTATAAATATAGGATTCGTTAAAGCATAGGTATGAAAATTATATTGTGTTGAATGACCTCAATCGGTCAAGTCTATCAACATGCTCATTAATCACTAGCACTAAATAAACGATAAAAATGTTTGACATAGGGGCCTGCCTGACTAAAGGCGCCTACCTCGAAAAAAATTTACAGCCTGCAAAAAAGGTGAGCATTAGTGGGAATAAAGTAAAGAAAGGATTGCCGAACTAAGCAAATTGCTTTAACAAAACAAATTATTACATATATGTTTATAAAATAACTCTCTTGCTAGGGAATAATTAATAACGAAATAAACCAACAAAAACGAAGAGGGAATAAGTTGCCAAAAGGTTTGAAATAGCTGCTACAGCTTAAGTTATATTTAGTTCTATTCTTATAAATATTCGGTAAAACGTATATTGTTTATGAGTGATTTTTTGTATGGCCCGCTAAAGAGTATCTACATTTGTTACAATTTTAGCTTCCTTGTCCAAATCTAAAGGTATTAACCACAAAAACAGTAACTTTTATTTGACCATAAGTAAAGTAAAATAAACAATTTACATCTAAATGAATACAATGAATTGTTAGGACGACATCATTTAGATTTTTTTTCATTTGCAGCAGTTTATTTTCTAATAACATGATCTGACCGGTCGAATTGATGCAAAGAATGTTGTGTACATATGTATGTATGTTAAAACTTTAAGGTGCTGAAGAGTGAATGGACAGCTAGCATACTTTATTCAAACATAATTGCCCATTCCAATATCAAATTCAGTGCGCGTTTTAACAATTCAAATAACAGGACACGATACTTAAATTTATTGGTTAGGCCCAATGTAAATACCATTGAACGCGTGCATTAAATTTAATGCAATTTTTCCATCAGGCATGAAATATATATTTCACCATTTTGATATGAATAAGAACTACATATTATAAAAGTTGAACGATTACCCACGTTGAACTCTGGGGTTACAAAGGTTATAATCCAGCTAGCGGAATCTCACAAGCTTTAAGCGAGAAATATAATCATATAAGGTTCTGAAAAAGATAACCTTAACAAAATAGCATTGAACAAGATTGAGAGGGTCATCTGTACACTCCCTCTTCACCATTTTGCTAAATAATTTTAGCACATTTTAAAAGCAGTATTTTATTGTCATAACCAAACAGCTCACATGCAATAGCTTCACAGTATTTGTTTAGCTTTTTAGTATTCCTTTGTGATCAACATACACTACACATGCAGAGCTCACCATCATACTTGATTTAAGAGGCTCGACACACAGTAACCAGGCTTTCGCAGTAAGGAATACATTTCGGATATATACAATAGGCGGGTTAAGCATGTGGTTAAATATATCTAAAGTATATATACCAAAGACACTGGTATGTATACGTGTTTAGACTATCGCTTAAATGGAGTCTCCTGACAATGTTAGCAAATTATCCAAATTTGTTTGTTCCTAACCGATGGGGGGGTGTGACACCTTATTACTTGTTATCTGGAATGAATTCAACAGCTGATATTCACGCAGGGGTCAACATGTTGTTCAAGCTTTGTTTTTATTGTTCCTGTTCGGTATCGTTGTGTACAAAGGCCGAATGTTTGCCACCATTTCTAGTTTTTCTGAATGACAACGACTTTTTGTATGTAATCAATTTAATTGGTAAAGGGAATAATGTGGGTGTAGCTTAACGGCGTATGTCACAAATGCGGAAGGGAACACCTGGAAGTCCGTTGACAATTTTTGGTTAAAATTATAAGGGATTTCTGTTTTTTTTTTTTTTTGAATTTATTTTTGTGTGTGAACTAATTGATTTAAAATTAGAAATTCACGTCAAAGAAAGTCACTCTCCGTCCGTCACTGAAGCGATTTCGTCATGGGCACACGTTTCAATAATTATAGTTTTTTTATAGTTAAAATCGGGTTTTTAATTTGGCAAACTAACAAAACTCTTTCATTGTTTGTAGAGATGGTGAAATAAATTGTTGAAGGAAAACACACGAAACTTTGTTGGATAGTTTAAAGTTTTTTGGACTTTTGTTTTTATTATATTTTAATTAGACACATTTAAAATAAACTACTTGTGTGTGCTTGTACATATCTATTCTTAAAAAAATAATGAATAGAGAAAAACTGAGGAAGTGGTTCGAATTGCTATTCGGTGATTTGTTAGGTGTCTAGGATGATTAAATAGTAAAAATATGCGCTCTTAAGAGTATGGAATAGCAGAGTGCTGAGACATTTTCCTGTGAAAACAAAAAACATATTAATGCATAATAATAATATTGCAAAGTGCAATTCTCTTAATTTTGTTTGTGTTTACAGCCACATTTTGACACTTTCTATTGATACAACATCGGTATTCTATAAACGTTTAGAATTTGTTTTACAGCTACTTTACCGAATAAATAATATATGATACTTATCAATATACATATAATTAAGCTCATTTTTATGTAAATTATGTATATGTATGTACTTCAGTATGTTATGCTATCACTTAAAATGATTATACCATTTTAAATAGCAATATCTATAAGCAATAAAACTGTCCAGACAGAGTAATCACTGATAAACAACAATCATTTTGCAATCAAATTAAGAACATACTGCCCTCTGCCAATTAACTTAAAATAGCCAAATAAAGCACCTGTCGATTGTAAATAAATTTACCTTTACGCATTGCAATCGCATTTGCATTGGCATCGCAACTCTCTGTGATGTTTAATTTTAATCGATACATTTATTTCGTTTTCGTTTGGCGATCCGGGAGAGCTCTCCGATCCGGGATGCCAAACGAACAAGTAAACACATTAAATTTGAATTGTCGTTGTATTTGGGTATATGTATTTGCAACCGCTTCACTGCCAATGTGATGACAATGAAGAGGATGGAAGAACAACAAAATTAGCTATTGAAATATGTTTATATTATACCTAATATTATTTCTTCATTTGTTTAATTAAATTTGGTTATAATTTCCACCTAATCTAGGAATTATTAAATGCATCAGCAACAACAATTACATTTATCGATTTTGACGTTTGTGGTGTTTGGTTGTATTAATACTTCCGGTTTTGATTCTGAATTTAAAGTCAGAAGCGAATTTCTCTTCTTTCCAGAAGTGGAACTGTCATTTTAGTACCAAACGAACAGTTTCAGAAGAGTCAGGAAGTCTTCCGGATTACCAAACGAACACGACATTAGTTAGTTTCCCTTTTTTTTATCAATAATGTTTGTCATTAAAATGTTGTCGCTGTCGCCTCATCTCTTTTGCCGTAGTAAGTAGATAATATCGATTCTTTTTTGAAAAGTGTGGGGAAACACTTCTTTAGATTCAATTTGAGATACGTTTCTATGTACCTTTTAAGTTGAGCTAAAACATGGGTAATTAGAGTGGATAGTTGCTAAGAAATAAAAGCTTAATACATCTATAGGAATTATGTATTTTATATTGCGGACATGATAACACCAAACTGACACACGACCGCTCACGACTTTTAGTTTTTGATAGCGATGGGCTACGACGACGATGGGCGATATGTACTCGTATATACGGCATTATAGATCAGAATGAATTTGACCTATTCAAGCTTTTTTGTTCACTGGTGAATGTTTTCATGTTTGTTATTGCTATTTGAATTGTATACTCTGATATTTTTTACGAAATAATGAGCTTTTTTCATGAACTATATAATTCTAGGTTAGTAGAAGTGTGAGGTCTCAAGATAGAACCTCTCAGGGTTAAACTAATTTCTTGATAAGCAGGGCAAAGTGATTAAGACTTGTGTTTTTCCGTTTAAAGAGCAGCGAAATGTATTTCTTGTGGTTAAGTTTATATTTTTATTGTTTTTGTTTTAGATGTTCGCAGAGAGCTGTGGGGTTATTAAAAGGGCAATGTTATGAAGCTGTTCATTATCTGAAAAATGATTCAAAGTAATTAAGATGATTAAAACGTTGGGTAAATTTCAGAAGAGGAGGGTTCTTAAAATTTAAACGTGAGTTTTCCAAGGATTATAGGAACTAAATTTAAAAATTAACAATGATCAGCTAAGAAAGTTATCAAGTTTCAAGTTGAGTTTTTGTAGAGGAAACCTGCAATTAAAGAGTAAGTGGCGTTTTCAGATAGCTACTTGCGACCACAATTTTTAGAGACCATGTCCATCCATAGAAATTGTTAAAACTGGTTGTTTGTGTTTTACATCACAACAAAAAACATGCTTTAGGGTAAACTAAAGTTCATTCGCACTCATGCAGGGACCTATTTAAGAAATCGCTTCGAATCGTTTCTATTCTCAAAAGCGATTAGTTTTCAAATCGATCTTTTGTTGAGAGTGAAAGGCTTTCAAAATGTGATTTTAAAGACTGAAACTAAGTTTTTTCTACTGTTAGATCAGTTTTGTCTTTCCATTCGCTTTCTTGTTTTTGAGATAAGTTGCAGTGAATCTCAAAACAAACGCAAAATTCCGACGTATGTAGGTACTCGCTCTACCCCCAAAATACGTACATATCTCGCGTGTCATTTTGATGTTTCATATTAGAGAGCTGCATGAAAAACCACGTTCAAATGAACAATGCCAAAAATGAGTTGAATGAAATGAAATGCGAAGCCGAATATATTTGAGTGAGTGAGTGCGGTCAGGTAGAACTCGGACGCACAACATTCAAACTAAAGAAAACGAATTGAATGAGTGGGAATGCGTTGGAATAAGAGGTTGCGTTTCGAATGGATTCGAATGACAAAACGGGTTTTTAATTGTTGTTGTCTTGTCGCGCATAAAGAAAAAGAAGAAAGAAAAAACGACAGTCTACTGCTTAAGTCTCTTGAATCGAACGAAATGAAGACACCCAAAAACTCGAGTAATGTCTGTGGCTGAGGTGAAGAAATGAATTTTTGAAAAGTCAATAACGCGCCTTTATAGATTTTTATATTTTAAAAGAAATTTCCGAAAGCTGTGTTGAAGTTGAAGAATGTTTCGGTCTGTCTTTTGGCCACTTCATTGTCATTTTGATCATTAGCGGCTGTGTATGGAAAAAGAGTGTCCTACCCAGACTTATTAGCAAATCAACTATGTGGCACTACTTTAGAAAATACTGCGAAAATAAAATTGATCTTAACGTATCTCGAACGCCATTTGAACTAAAATTCGAAGCCGAAGAATTAATCGGAGTCAAACAAACAGTGGTATAATACTTCTTACAAAAGGATAACAAAAGCAAGATAAAATATCCACGGGAAATAATCGAGTTAGTAAAACATAAAAAAATTCGTATCGTATAAAATTTGTATCCGCGTAAATTCACACCGCGGATAAGATTTCGAACAACTCGCTCTGGAAAGCTATGATAGGTATTAAACAGCACCTCCTATTAAAGAAAAAAAAATGGAATGGAGAAAAAGAAAAAGGAGAACACTTAGAAGAACGCCTTTCAAAAAAAAAAAAATATATGGAATTATTATGTAGCGGACAGTTTGTTGCGTGATAAGCAAGGTAACGAATATTCCGAATTCAAATCGCGCTAAGAGTTTCACACGGAAGCGTTGGGTCCGATTCTATTTTTAATCTAAACTCGAGGTATTCCGCTAAGAAATGGAGAAATATATTGGTGATTGAACTCCTTAACATATGCAATGGTTTTTGTTAAGGTGGAAATAATGGCAAACAAGCGACGTAATCTCAGAGATTTTATACTAATAATCCGATTTTCAAACCTCGGGATCTCCTGAACTTGACGAAAACAAGGCTAATGTTGCATATTAACTTGTGATTATTTTATTGAGGTCCATAAAGTTGCATCTTCAAACCTTGTCGCGTCGGAAATATAGTATTCCCATAAATTAAATCATTCATAACAGATAACTTTTTAATTAAATTATATGCTATTTATAATTATATTTTTCAACCTTATCCCTCTCCAGCAAATAGCGCAAGAATAATTAATTTTAATTTCATCACTATCAATAAAAAAAACAACATCAATCCTGATTACATAACTACATTTTAAATCAAAAAATTATAAAAAAGAAATCATGAACAATATACAACAATTAAGGTTGGTAGGAACGAATAAGACTTAAGCAACCAGTTATTTCAACATTTTCTCCAAAACTATCTCGATCATCTCTCCCAGGAGAAAGCGGCTCCAAATAACGTATTTTGCAGCCAAGCAAAGTACCAAGGCAACCAGAAGTTTTGATCTTTTGTCACCATTTAGTCATGCTTTCGGAGAGTCCGTTTCCTTTTTTGAAGCCTGCGGAGCTACTGGTAAAATGTTGAACTTGATTAGATTGTCCCTCGTGCGCTTTTGTGTGATTTTCCCAATCACCTCCGGTTCCTTGATATTGGTTTCGATAATTTTCAGTATATTCTCAGAATTTTTACTATCATCGTTGCCACCTTGAATTAAAATCCGAACTTCAGTGCCTTTGCTAAGCCACTTGGAGATGTTTTTCAGTCTTGCGTTGAGGTCATTTTCAGCTATCCTAGAACCGATAGTTAAGGACTTTTCAGACTTTTTCGTTGAAGAACTGAAAGTAAAAAAATTTCGTCACGTAGCAGACAAACGCGAAATTATTAAATCAACTTACGATTTTTCTGTCTTCGCTTCTTGGAAGTCGTCAGAGAGAAGCTCCGCTGCTGTGGCTAATCTGGGTTATAAATTAATATTTTAACATTACGTCAAAGAACCATGCTTTCATACCTATAGACAGGTCGATGTGACTTGGGATCAAGTTCTTGAATTTTTATAAGTTTAAGGTCACGGCGCCGTGCCAACTTTTGCGCCTCTTCTAAAGACGTGACACTGATTAATTGATTCTGTTGAATAAGTGTGATCTTTGGGACTTCCTTAGACTTCTTTTGAGTTGTAGTGTTGGGATTTACCGGAGGTTTTGTGTACGACGTTGGTGAGACATTGAGCAATCTTAGTTGATGGCAGGACTTCAAAGAGTCATTGTACAACGTTCGGCGAAGTGAACTGCGCACTACATTTAGCAGAATGTTACTCATCTCATTAAAATTTTATTTTACGCAATAAATGTGTTTATAACAAATAGTTTATCTATAGAAAATAATTTATTGTTGTTCTACGACTCGCACTTTAACATACAGCTGATAGTTTTGACAGATTATATGACAAGTTCACAATACCATTTTGGTTTTTTGCCGCCATCTAGTGTCGAATAGGATAAATCACTTTCCCTTCTTTTTCTTGCCAGTTGTACTACCAGTAGATGGACTAGCCTTTGGCAATCGCTGAACTTGCATGTCCTTTAACTTTGAATTAAGTTTAACCTTTGCTTTTGCCAAATCTTGCTCTTGTCGCACTGTTTTCAGTGGTTTGGGCTTTAGAAAATTTTTCCTCTCTTCTTGTTTGATGGCCTCACCACATCCATGTATCTCTGGTAGGCCGTGTTTGAAGCAGTACCTCTTTTTGCAGTGATCACAATTTTGGCCCATCAAATTGGTTTTCGTTTTGCAACGCTGATGGTCACACAGGTTGTCCACTTCCTTGACTGCGGTCAGCACATCGTCAAGTTTCATCTCAACCATTTGACTAGGAATTTGTTCAAGCAAAGTGAGGGTGTCGTTTGTGCCATAGTTGGGTTTCTTTTTGCCAGGTTCGATGGGAAACAACGGGGCTATGCATTTAAAGAAAACTAAAATATTACATCAATCTCCTTTAAAAATATGTATTTTAATATCACCTTTTCCAGCCATTGCAATAAATTTGTTTATTTTTGTGTGAAAAACAAACTAGATGTTAATTTTGTGATAGCTGTCAAACGTTATTTAGAGTGCGTTCACAATTGTTCATTGCTAAGCTGCAACCGCATGAATCTATTTTCGAAGAATATCCATGATAATACTAATATTTATTTTTATTATATACTTTATTAGTACTATTTAATTCAATCAGTGAAATAATAAAAACAGTAAAAAATAAAATACATCGTAAGTGGCATTAATAAAATTATCGCCTGGGACATGTTCTTAACTTTACTCTGTTAACCAGAAACGTGCTGCACCAAAATTTATAGGGTAGACATAACATAACATAACATAACATAACATAACATAACATAACATAACATAACACAACATAACATAACATAACATAACATAACATAACATAACATAACATAACATAACATAACATAACATAACATAACATAACATAACATAACATAACATAACATAACATAACATAACACAGCAGAACATAACATAATACAGCAGAACTCTAAACCCTATGTACCAGCAAGTATAGCATCACCACTTTTTTATTGGACTTAATGAATTATCCCAAAGCTACCCTGCAGCGAGGTGACTAATGCAATCCAAGTTCAATGTTTGAACCACTCACCAGTAAAAGATGTTAGACTCCCATTCCGCCTACGATGGAGATGATCTTGTTCACTATCAAAATTCAAAGTAGTGGGAAGAAGACTCGTTTGCTTTCATCCCTTTTATCTTCATCACATTGGCGTCATTTAAACTTTATCGACGGCTAACGACTTAAGACAATTTATTGGAGAATCAATACTTACATTTTCATAGTGCACCATGGAGTTGCATATAAAAATAATTATGCACATCGACAGCATGAGGTTTGTAAACAAATTAAGTGTTTTATTTTGTGAAGCTTACAGGATCAGATTCTAGAATTCAATATTTCATCAGAACTCTCCATGCATTTATGTGTGCTAAATAAATAAACACAATACCATCATTTAAAAATGTATCTATCTACAATCTATTTCGAGCTCGCCAATAACAATACAGCTTATTTTACTTTACTGATTGACATAATGCAGTGTACAGTAGCTGGTGTGCTTAAACTAAAACTGTGCATACTCTTAATCTAATCATGTGAAGGATAGTTTAATGGTTCAAAATGTAAAGGTTTATCCAAAAACGTTGTCATAGAATTGTTCCCACAAGCCCAATGGCCTCTCTTCACCAAGATCCGCTCGGAATTTTTTGTATTCTTCAAGAATCTTTGGCTCCAGCGGTCCCCAGTTACGAGTTGGCTGCATGGCACTTTTTATTTTCTAAAATAAAACCAAAAAAAATGCGTTTTTATTAAAACTAAATGATTTGCAAATGTTTGTCTTACTTCCTTCAAAGTCGTTCCAGGTTGTTTGCACACTGCGTAAAGAGCCCAAATTGGAAGCTGTAATACTCCAATCGCCCAAATTACCCATGCCAATTGATACACGGCTGTTGGATAAGAGATCCCCTTGTATTCTAATGGCTTATAAGTTGCAATTGTATAAATTAGGACGAGGAACATCATACCGGGAGTAAAAATGCCCCAACACATGCGCCAATAGATTCCAGTTTTTATGCCGAACATAAATTCAATATCCTGGCAGAGGCGTTTTACTCCATAAATCCAAGCAACGGTGATTAGTTCAGCAATAGCCAAGAACAATGCTATAAACGAACATCCAAAGAAGTCGACCAAATTTAAAATGAATTGTCCACCTGGAGTCATGTAAACGATTCCGCACAGGAAGCCTATAATCGAGATACTTGTTGCCAACAGCCAATGTGGCAAATGCTTAAATCTGTCCTTGATGACTGTTATGACGCAAGAAGTCATGCCAATGTTGCTGCCAATACCGAGGACCAGGAGCATCAGGAAGAAAAGAACGGCGAAAACTTGTGGCAGAAAAGTGAATTTTGCAATTGCATCGGGGTATGATATGAACGCTAGGCCAGCACCACCTTGGACAACTTTTGAAATGTCAGTGGCTTTGGTTTCATATGCGAGGTTGCCAAGAATTCCAAAGATGATGCATCCCGCCAGGATTGAGGTAAAAGAATCCACTGTGGTGACAATTATTACATCTCTGGAAGGGTAATTTTTGGTTAAATGTTTATCTTTAAATTGGAAGTAAGTTTGCTTTATTTACCTGTATACATTTTTGCGAATGTTGTTATAAGACGCATACATGACCAAGGTACCGAAGCAAATTGCCAGCGAGAAAAACATCTGAGTAATGGCGGCGTACCAAACCTGCAAATAATTAAATATTGGAAATCAAATTTGAATATCAGTTGATGGAGGCACACTAACTTTTGCACTAAGTAGCTGATTCCATTGAGGTTTTAAAAAGTATACAATCCCATCGATTGCGCCAGGCAGAGTTACAGCACGAACCAGCAAAATAGCCATCACAAGGTAGGGAAACAGAGCTAGGAAATATGATGCTTTGCCAGAGCTGCGAATACCTTAATGGAGTTTAATAAAAGGAATGTAGTGTGATTTTTACGTAGACATATACCTTTAACCAAGCTGACTCCAATAATCAACCAAGCGGCTGCCAAACATATCACCAAATCCCAGTTGGGAGTACCGATTCCATCGTCGATGTTGCTTTTTTCACGCAGAACTGATTTCCTGTTGGAGGAAAATTTGCTAGGTTGCGTAACTTATTTAATATTTAGCAAGAGGTGCCATTTTAAATTTCTACTGTTTATAATAGATAGAATCTTGATCTTCTTTAATTTAGATGGATTCCTTAGAAATACACGAAATAAATAAATATTCAGAAAGCTACAGTAGCACTCTTCTCTTGCAAGAAAGGCACTTGTAATAAATGGTAAATCATACATCGCTATACTTTACAGTAGTAAGACAATTATTACTGAAGTAAAGAGTGGTAGTCTAAAGGACTGCATGAAACAAAGCGATTAATCGCGATATGCTAAGCAAAGTTCAATGATCGGTTTTTCTAGACATCTGTTTCAAGTTACATACGTACCTTGACATCTTAAGTAAGCAATTGACTGCTGGTCAGTCAAAAACTTCTCTAAAGCACTAAAGGGGGTTTCCTGGAAGATGAAGCAATCCGCTTTTACACTGAAAACTGACGAAGAAGTTAGTCTTCGACAGACTAAGCCTAAGCTGTTTTCTGTCTTGCCGTGTTCTCATTCCCAATCAGTGTAGTGCAATTTAGGCGTTAAGTAGTTAGCGATTAAAGATATATTGGGTTAGGAAAATCGTGATATTAATATGAAAGCTTTCCTTAATCCATGTGGTATCACACTGGACCTTATTGTGGTCTAATTCGAAATATTTCAGGAAGTTAAATTTAAATCTTCTAAACTGAGAATTAATAGTTATTATATCCTGGCCTTTTTAAACCTGGTTATATGTAAGGTAACTTGCCTAAGTTAGTGCAATGGCTTAGTGGTTGAATACGTTGGACCAATAAGCGAGAGTTCGCTGGTTCAAATCCTGACCTGTACCACCTGAAAGTTTTTATTCGCTACTCCACCTCTTGCGAACGTCCGACAAATATCCAAGATTAAAAACTGTCCTGAGAAGCTTCTCAAAATGAATTTCCTAAATATAAACTGTGTGTCCCTTCCATTCATGTCAAAAACTATATCTTCGCATAATATTCATTTTATTTTTAACTTGCTTTAAATCCCTTATCGTATATCAGAGTAGATAAAATAGCTTAGTTCTGGTTAAAAAAAGCAAGCACCTATGCTAAATCCTAACATTTAAAATAAGGAACACAATTAAGGCGTACTGTAGTGCCCAGCCAAGTTCTCCAGCAAACTTTGGCACTACACAATTATTTACTTGCAACAATGCACATTACTTTATTTACAACAAAACTAGGGTCATAAAGGTGGGACGCACCTCAGTACTCAAAAGACTTAGAGCTGTGAAATAAAAAAACCAATTTTTACACAGTGGAACAGATGGAAGATGGCGCTACGTATTATACTTTGGGACGAATTCATTATAAGTGTAAGGTAAATTTATTTAACCTTTTTAGGTGAAGTTAAGGCAAAGTAACCATTTTGTAGTATAAATAACTTTTTTCTTGGTTAAATGTTCTAAGCATTTTAAGGAAACTTCACCTATTTCCCATTGTCATATAGGTCGATCATACATTTTTCGATAAAGAATCTGATTTCATTGGTGAGGTTTTCGAATCAAACGAGCCGTTTACCATGTTCTACAAGTTCCACAAAGAAGTTTGACATATTTTCAACTGTGTTAGAACTCGAATTATATGAGTACATAGGTATAGTTCGCTTATAGTGGACTTGCAGTGCACTTGCAACTTCGATTGTTGACTAAAACGTCAAACAAACCCCAGGTAATAGTCGGGGTAAATGCTTTAACGAGATTTCGAAATCTTTTTGTGGCAACCTTAGATTTGAGTGCGGTGTGAATATGATATAAGTCGGATAAGGTAATTTTACACAGTATTTTTCTTTAAGTGTACGCCAAAGATATTGACATAGTTGGTGGAACACAGAGACCATCTTTCATATCAACAAAAGGAATTTCTTTGTGAGGAATTAAAATGAAATTTTCTAATAGATCGTGGCTTAATAGAGGATTCCAAGGTATAGATGTGAGTCTCAAGTATTTTAAATGAATTGCTTCAAAATATTAAGTTTGCTTACGTAAAATACATTTCTGCAGATGACGTCCTGTTGGCAAACACAGTCTGATTGCTATTGTCAGCCTCGGTCGAATCAATACATTCCAAGCCCCATTCAGAATGACAGAATGTCCATGGTAGTATCTCCGAAAATGATGCTAATAAATATTTTATGGTGATGCCCATTATACAAGCGTAATAAGTTGTTGCCACGGCGGTAGAATAGACTTGACCATATGCTATACCTAGAAAACAAAATCACTTTTTCAATCCCAGTTGATGGAAACATTCTATGAATACCTCTCATTATTGGTGCCATATCGAATGCCTTGATACATCCGTGGCTAGAAAACTGTCCAATTATAACTTCCATGTAGTAGACGGGTCTTCCAATTAACAGCAAAACAACTATGTACGGTATGAGAAATGCACCGCCACCGTTCTCTAGAGCGATAAATGGAAATCTCCACACATTTCCCAGACCAACTGAGAGTGCAATGCATGAGAGAAGAAACTCGATTTCTTTTCCCCATTTTTCACGGCTGCTTCCTGAGCTCGATGTGCATGTCATTGATTCCTGGAAAAGGATATATTTTTTTTTGTTAACATTTTGTAAGAAAATACTTATTGAGTGCGGTCAAACCAAGTCATTCTCCTTAGTGTAGGTGGTCTGCTCTAGGGTTTCCTTTTCTCCAACTACAATATTTTTATCCTTTTGCAAAAGAGTATCGTAGTCAGGCTTCATATTGTCAATGGGATCGTCTGTAGGTGAGTATTAAGCGCGTCTTAGGACATGAAACAAATGTGTTGGATAAGGTGCTGTGAAACATACAGATTCATACAAGAACGTGCCATTTAAGTGTGTAAGAAATAAAGCATGTACAGTTGGATACATGCGAAGTCTAAAATTTCTATAGAAGAACAACAACAACTATCTCTACTTTGGTCATACCCTATTCACAACGCACTGAAATCTGAGGTTTCTCGAAAGCTCCTGAAATCGGCACATAAATGTTTTGAATATATTCCACAAGTTTCACAAAGCAGTTGACCAGCAGTTAACAGATTTTCAACAAGTCAATCGCGAGTCATTTATAAGAGTCAGCTTTTCATATGAGAGCGAATTGCGAACTGCGAACAAGGGAATATTGTTTGCTTTGGACTTGCAGTGCACTTGCAAAACGAACGCAATAATTGTTTATTCACTTTTATTTTTCGATGGCTGACTGCAACGTCAAAGAAAACCCAGGTAGTGTTCGGTGTGAATGCTTTAAAGAGTTTTCGATATATTTTACACCTCAGATTTCAGTGCGGTGTGAAGGGTATACGCTATAAGACCGTTCCGATAACTACCGAAGTAAGTCGCGGCTTAATGTCTTATTATACAGGGTGTTACCGACTTTGGGATACGATTCGTTGATATATTCTAGGAAAAAAATTCTTCAAGGGTAATTTGTACCCGTTACCGAAAATGTAAGAACAGCCCTACATAAAAATATACATATTTATGATCAGAATCAGAATCTTAGACAATTGAACAATGTACGTCCGCCCCGAAATGGTAGATTGTAAACATTTTATACCGCCCACGCATACCCCTACAATTAAGAATAAAATGTTTCAAAGCTTAAGTTGACGGAATAAAATATTCAGACCTTCACAAAATATGTCTAGTTTTTTGGGGCGTTTCTTAAAATGTTGTTTTCTTGGAAAATGTCTCTAGTAAAATAATTGTATAGCAAGATATTTACACAATACACCACTCATACGAATGAAATTATTTGTTAACATAAAATAAATGTTAATATTAAGTGTAAACGTAGGCCAGGGATATGGATAGGATGTAATAGTGTTCGCCCCAAGCGGACTGTAGCCTTTTCTTATGTTCATTTGTAAGCCTTAATTTTTTATTAAACACTGCGATGCAATTTACGTGATAACGCTGGAAACAAAAAATGTGATGCAGACACTACATTACAGACCAAAACTATACAAAATTCTTTAAAAACTCCTTTAAAAGGAAAACATACTTTAGACATGAGATACAGCAACATATGATGGTTAAATGGAAACATGTCCTTTGCATTTGTTTTTCGAGTATATACAGGCGGCTATTATTAGCTGCCAAGCTTTCCGTCAATTACATATTAAATGGTTGAATGAAACAACAATAACTTGTGATTGCCACCACGAACAGTGAAGAGGCTGGAACTACAGCTGTTTCACGGCTTGCCACGGCCAATCATAAGATTCCTTTGCGTGATGCTGGTCTATATATTGGTCATTAATTTGAAAACAGTTTCTAAAAAACGAAACACGCAATTAAAAAACCCTTCCCCATCAGGAATCGAACCTTTAATTCCCTCTACCGGCAAATAGTGCGTCAAATGAAAACGAACATTCTTCTCTGTTGACAAAAAGGAGTTTCCTCGATTTCTTCGCAGGCTGATTTATTTTGTTTGATTTTGATTAAAAAAATAAAATAAAATGTCGAACAAATGACGAATGTCTTAAATTGGCATACGTTGCTATGTTCCTCTATTTGAAGTATTTTTTTAGCTTAGCATTTAAGATAGCTCATAATGTTTAGATTTAAAGCATATATTCGCATCGCACTCTTCTACAAGGCAGGTAAAACTAAAAGTAAATACAACAGTCGGAGTGTTATCATATTTTTGTTTATGACAGATCAACTAAAAAAAAAGAAGATACGTTATGAAAAGTTTAATCCATCTTCGTTTAAATTTTGTGAAAGCATCTTCTTAGCTGGGTAAATACAATTTTATCTCTATACCTCATCCAATTTTCGGGTATTCACTCATACATATACAAATATAGATAAGATTAAGTGTATTTAATGAACGTGTGAGTGTAAAATCTAAGATATAACTAAAATGTACAGCTTCGGGTTTTCGAAGATTGACAGTTCTATTACTCTCTGTAAAATTTCGAAGAGATAACCACTTACTGTTTCCTCGTACCCGTTTTTTTGAAAAAACAATGTACCGAAAGTGTTTGTATCTGAAAAATACTATATCGTATGCTAGATTATTTAACACTTTTGCCAGTTATATAGAATATCCAAGTCCTATTGCACTCAAACTTGCAAATGTACACGTGTATTTGAGCTAGTATTTATGTACATATGGGGGCTAGTAAACCAGCTGGGATTAGACCATGCTAGGGCTTCTTTTTCTTTCTTTTACGGATAAAAAACCCTTCGAAAAGATATGGGATGTTTGCTGCCGAAACCACGTTACAAATAGTAATTGAATCACATAACATTTTAAACATTATAAACTTTGAAGTAATAGATATGTAGGTATGAAAACCATTAAGGTATGCATTGAATAAGTGTGGTGCTGATGGTTAAAATAGCGTCACTTGATTCTTTTCATCGACTTAATAAAAATCTGCAAGTTTGATTTGGCTGCGAAATGTAGAGTGTTTTTGATATACCCCTCTGTCACTAACACCAATCAAAGACAGATGCTATGGCAGTTTGTTTCCAATTGGATTTCAAACCACTGATTGTCATTTCGTCTTCGCCTTTGCAAACTGTCGAGTTGTAAAGAGCTTAATGATTTCATTGTTGATAATGGCAGTTCTTCCAATTTTCAAGCCACTGATTGAAGGAAGAGTTCTTTTGTTCTTTTTCTTATTACACATTTTTGCTTCTGATAATTACTGTTCAACATTGAAACACAAAATTAAAATTAAAATTGTATAAATTATTCTCAACTGTCCGTGCTTCAATTTGGAAATTTTACAGCTACACCAATTTTTACAAGCAACATGGACACAGGATTCACCACTATAATGAAAAAATTTGAAATAATGTCAAAGTGATTAGTGTTAGGTTACGAACTCCTCCCCAATACAGCATATTTCCCAGATTTAGAACCCTGCGACTAATTCTTGATTCCAAACACAAAGAAATGGCTCGGAGAATTGGGTTGAATGAAGACGTCATCATTGAAACATACGCTTATTTTAAGGGCTCGATGAAATCTATTGTGCTAACAATAAGAGAATAAATTAAATAAAATGTTTTTATGCCGAAAAGAGTGTTCCTTATTTCATTTTTCTGGGACTTATTGAGAAGCCGTATGATTATTAAAATGATATTTTTTTTCTTGTGGTCTTCTAAATACGCTCTCGAACAATTCTGTAGTTTCATTTCAAATGAAAAAATAGCAGCACATGAATTGAATACGCATGTATTAAGGAAGAACTTTAAATATCCGTGTGTGATTAAAGCCCATATGTATATAATGTATTAATGAATAGAAATAATTTTGAAAAAATATTACATCCGAAATTCATTTGTTATAATTTCCTAAGCTACTTCTAGTTCAAGTTAAGTTAAAACATTCCCTATCAAAATTACTTAAAACAAAATCAATACATTTGAAATCATATGTCGGCATCTGTAAAAAAAAATATAGTTTCAATTTCAAATTATATTTCATAACGAAATTAATATTAACAAACTGTAATCTTAACGCAATATAATGATATTTTTATTCACGTCTGCCTAATTGGTCTTGGCATTGGCCTTGCTTACTTTTCGATTTCAATCAGATCGTAATCATCTGAAATGAAATATACTATTATATATTTATTTGATGCGCACAATATTAAATTATGAAATATTTTTGTCAGCTCAAAGCATTTAGTCGTATGAAATAGGTTTTTAGAGAAGAGAGCATGATTTACAGAACCCTTACTCTGCTAGTTCTGATATATGGCGCCAAGTGCTGGTGCATAAGCAGAAAACAAAAAAAAATAATATTGGTCTCCTTCGAATTCTTCGACTGACACTTGGGCCCGAGTTCAAGGAGGACGAATGGAAGAGAAGATACAACCTCGAACTCTATGATTACCAAAATGTGGGTGTAGCCACAAAATCTCGGATACACAAAACGAATGGACAATAATGACTGTAGACAAGGGGATCTTTGAAGAATCCCAGCCCCAAGTTTCGAGACCATACCTTCGACCGCACAAGCGTTTAAAGACCAAACAAACGGGGATGTTAGAGCGGTCCGGGATCGCAGATCATAGATGGCTGCCGTGTCTCAGGCTTCTTCACGGGTTGATAGCCCGCTAAGCCAAAGCAAGTAAGTAGATCTGGTGATGTCAGCGTTTAAAACAGCTAACAACGATAAAAAAATATAAAATATTTCTGTTTAAAGAAGAAGATCTCTCTGTCCTCCTAAGCTTTTATTTGTACCACATTTCCAGAATGACAATTTCGTTAAGTACACATAAATATATATGTAAGGGTATAGGCCTTACAAGCACATCTCGAACATCCAGGTTGCAAGCACCTCTTTACCATGATACATTCGTTTTGAATAGCAAGATTTAACAATGCTAAATCTATTATGTATCTTGTAATACCATTTGCCTTTAAAAAAAAGACAACTTATTTCAACTATTGGATCATTTTTTTTCGACTAACCTTCCTGGGGTTTGCGACCCAAGCACTAAGAAATACAGTTCCTGCCATCGTAGAAACTCTTTCGAATTCTCGCGAGTCCGTTTTTCGAACGAAAAAGTCAACCAATATTCTAAAACTTCACATAAGTTCAATCCCGGACAATTTTTTCGGTTTTAATATAATCACATCGCTAACATATTTCATTTCAGCTTTAATAAAACAAGGGAAAATACTCGCTTTTAAGACTTAGATTCAGATCCATAGTACAAGATAAAACAACCAAAATTGACTTTGAATATCATGACATCTCCATCTGGAATTGTCTAACAAATTTGGGAAATAACCCAAAAAATCTGTTCAATTCCTACTCCACAGCAAGGTAATGTTTGCAGATGAATGATAAGATATCTTAAAATGTCATATTTTCCTTTTTTTTTTGTTTTAAGTATGGTCTTAGTCGCATATCATTTTAATGTAGGACTCAAGCTTAAACAAATTTGGATCAGAACTGGTAAATCACTTTTGTTTTGCAAAATAAAGTATTTAAGAGCAATAAAAATTAAAATTTAAACAGTCAGCCTAGATATTTCTAAGGTTTGTCACATATTTTTCTGAATTTTAAATTTAGAGTTTCAGTGAATTTTGTCTTTTACCCTTTGCAGTTTGGGTGAATGAATTTAGAATGAAAAGTCACGTATTGATTGAGACAATGCGTAGTTTTAGAAATGTTCACACATTTATTTAATTTTCAATTCTAGTACCTAAAAATTTTAACATGAGTGCACCAATCGTTCATAAAATAATGAAGCGACACTTTGTGTCCTTTCTACTCACTCGTTGTCTAAATCTAGATTGTCGACCTGATTCCTTTGGAGCGTCACTTTGGCTGCCATTTTTAATTAAAATTGGGGATTGGGTCTTGTTAATTTTCAACTTTTGAGGAAAAATTGTTATAACAGCAGCTATACAAAATTTGGTTTTCTACAATTTGTGTCTCTAGTCTATATTTTCTGGAATAAACAATATTTATTTGCCAATTATATCAATTCAATTATAGTAATTTCACACGGGTATTCCTTTATATGCCGCAGTTATGAAGTATAATTGATTGACGTTTCTTGAAGTTTCGTCGAAAACAAAATTGTAAGAGTGGAAGGTCCTGTGGCACACCTCCGATTTAATAAAAAAAATTATTATTGTTAGTCACAATACACTTCCTGTGTGCAATAAAAAATAACTTTCTCTTTAGTATACTAATATATACGAGAAAGTTAAAACCAATATAAGACTTTTCATAAATCCAAGTGATTCATTTCCAATATTACGCTTATTGTCTCTTAAAATTTGCATTAATTTACAAAGCTATTATTATTAAATAATTTGCGAATTGCAACTAAAATTGAAACATAAAATAGACGCTTTATTTGTAAAATGCATATGGGGTGTGCATAAAGATCTCACTCAACTTTTTACAACACAAATTTGTACCGAAAGTAGGTTATGTAAAATTAACAAAATGCGCCTCAGTCATATCCTCTAGATTGATGAAATACATATTTTAAGTAAAAATCCACTTGTATGTTTTTTTTTAACTCTTTAACAAAAGCATTCATTAAACTAATTACACAATTCTTACTAAATAAGTTAATTTAATTCGATAAATCTCAAAATTCCATTTGTAAATAAATCTACCAGATCGTGCCATGCAAAAATTTACCCCCTTCCATCTTTGCTTATTTTGTACGTATCCTTTATTTGGTTCGCTTAGATCGTTCTTTTTTCACTCACAAATTAATTTGGTACCTTTTTTTTTGGTTTTGAAGAAAATATCCTTATTGTTAGATCTTACTTTTCGTGCTAAACAATTTCACATTAACAAAAATCCCGCCAAAGCGCACTTTAAAAGATTTTCCAAAGACAACTATCCGATCGCTACCGTTTTCTTCAACTGATCTCGAATATCTGTAGACACTGAAATCTAATCTCAATCTGAGACTGAGGCAAAATTTAAATGAACACGATCCAAAGCTCTTCAAATGCATCTATATGATATGAGTAGGAATGTGTGTTATCATATTTTTGTTGTCCGTAGATACAGAGATTAATTACATTACTCAATCCAATGTATCTCGTCGACTCTTAGGTGAACACGCTCATATAGGGCTCACCTTTGCTTTTAAGGGTGATTTTTTGAGTGAGTTCGCATCAATTGCTGTAGCAGTCAATTTCCTTATAAGCAAAACGACAATCGATTTGCATTTCTACTCAATAGTGCAACAGACACTAATTGAATGGACTGACTTTGATTTTTTGCGGAACAGATGATAGAAGTTATGTTTGGTCGGTCATGTATGTTGGAATTCAATCTATCAGTGATCAACATTGATTTAAAGCAGCGCGTGTGATAGAACTGACACAAAAAAGTCTATGCAATGAAGGATGTCCCAAGGCTTACACTTGAACGACTACGTGTGAGGCATAGGAAAGGCACGAGTAGAGTTTTGAAACAATTGTTTCTTTATGTGAATTGTTAGTGGCTAGAAATTGGCAGTGATTAAGGTTTATGGGTTGAAGGAAGTACAAATTCAGATACTTGCAATACTCCATTCATAACATTTCATCTGTAACAAATAGGAAGTTAGCAAGCTTCAGATTTTCTTTCAAACTCGAGTAAGAAAGGTCAAGAAAAGAAAAAATCAGAATAATTAACAAGTTTATTTTTTGATATCATAAAAAAAGATATTAGCCTTTAACCAATCATTGTGCGTGCGAAGATATAGTTTTGACATGAATGTAAGAAAGCTTTGCTTGGCCTCCTTTTATATATACATCTTATCTAAATACAATAACCTTAAAACTAGTATAGCTACAAAAACAAAGCCTGGCATTTCAGATGCCTTCGGCCTTATATTACCTCTCCGCACACACAGCTCGACCGCACATAGCCAAAGCAGCAGCGGTTTCCTGGGTTAATTGTTTGCCGAGTCTTTACTGCGTTGTCTTTAGAGAAGTTTATGTTAACTCAAAAGTAGATTAACTCCATAACTCTCTTCCTTAATATTATAGTGACATTTTGTCCTAGGCTAGATGCTTCACGTATATAGTGCTCTTCTTAAGATTCAACTAAATTCGTATTTTCTTCAATAGCCGTAAGTTCTAAAATATCTGTTGAAAGTAGTGCCTTCTATTTTGATACCGGACCTGCGCACAATTTGCTGAAGAACAAGATTGACGAATTTTTTAGAAGACCAATGCTATCATAGGCGAACTTAAAAGCTGATAAAAAAATTAAGGGTCTCGACTTGAAATTTACTAGTATTTTCCAGGATATCAGCTTGATTAGCTGGTCAGGGTGCTGCAGAATGTTTTCAGATATTCTCCCAGTAGGTTGGAATGGATCTAATATGCGGTTACCAAAGTCTGCCTTGTTGTTTTTAAAAACTCCTTAGCTATAAGCCAACCTCGTCAATACTGGGTTCTTTATTGACTGGACTCGGATTCTATTCTTGCACTCAATTAATTGAAGGGTGACGTAAATATGCGTTAGTCAGCGAAATGAATGGATTAGATAAAGGAGACAAATCACTTCTGATTACAAACATAGTGGCAGCCAAACTGCGTGACCTTACTTAATCTATTTACCAAGAGTGATAATAGCCAAGTCACTTTTCAGTCCTATGTGCGGCGTTTCTGTTCGATTCGATTTTACTCGGAAACTGTAAAGCCTATGAAGATTATATCAAGAATATAACAAAGTCTACAAAGGTGAAGGAATCATTTTGTTCCTTATTGGAATAGATGATTCAGTACAGTCTGTGATAGATAAGTGTTTTAAATCACTCGGATTATCAGAAGACCATGTAATGAACAGGTGCACGAATACAATTCACTTTCTAAATTTCATATCAAAACTTCAAATGACTTTATGTTTTACAATATCAAACCATAAAAGTTGTGACATAAAAATAGCACCATCTAGACTCAAGTAGACAGACAAGGCTAAATGTAGCGTGAATAAAGGCGCCTGAAAAGCGGTATGACATTATTGATTTTCATACTGTTATATAGAAAGTGCGACATTTTGTAATAAGTTGGAGAGAAATAAAAGATTGAAATTGCAAACTAGTGGGAAATCGATTTGTAATAAATACGAGTTTGTTATGAATAATTTCGCATAATTAGTGACGAAGAAATTTGTGTAACGTTACAAGTAAATCGTAACAATATTTAAGAGGAAATTTATGGTTGTAAGATGCTTTTTATTTGGTCAAAGCATTGCCGTATAGAAATTGAAAAAACGTAGTGCATATTTGAGTACAGTAATTATTTTTTTTTGCGATTCAGCATGGTTAAACCAAACATGTTGGATGGTAGCATGATAGGACACCGTGGGATATATATTGAAGAATGCAGCGTTTTGATAAAAGTTGTGAACTGAGAACAACATTGTCTTTAACGTCAAAGAGAAAAAAAAAACGGGCCAAATTTTGCAAGTCAGTTCACAAATGATACAACCCAACAGTTCAATAAATATAAGATTTTTATTTAAAAGTAAACTATAACAAATTTAGCACACTTGGATGCATCCACCACTGCAATATTTACCCTTCAAAGTCTAACATATCATTATCTTCAATTGCGCAATGATCTTCTGTTTATTCATAAGTTAAATAAAGCTGAGCCAAACAATGAATTCAAAGCCGATGCAGACATTTGATTTAATTTTGATCGACAGCATGTTTGTGGATACAAAGATTTAATATATAAATTGATCCCATTGATCCTTAAAGCGTTTTAATTAAGGGCAGCACTCAATTCAAGCCGATTTATTGATCTAGTTTTTCTTAATGCACTCGTTATTTTTGATATTGCAAAATTAATTACATTGCTCCATGCGGATACATGCGTACAGTCGTACAAAGCGCACTTATAATAAATGACACATTATATATTTGTCATTCTTATTTTGGCTGCAAGGAAATAAGTCTTATTTGTGGCATTATTGTATATAATTTCGTTTGCAAATTAAATATTTATAACTTTCTAGTCTACCTGAAATTAATTAAAAAATTTAGTTTGCTTTAAAAATAACATCAAAATAACGTAATTAAATGTTATAAATTGCGATAGTAGTGTGCAAACTTCGCGTGTGGCAAAAATACAAAAGATGTCAACAACAATAAAACAATTTGTTTTAGTATTATTCAAGTGGGAACAATGACGCTTTTGGGGGTTTTGATTGTTTGATTTATGGACGCTGGTAAGCCTAAGTGTAAACTGTTAGACGCGAATGTAAGACGCAAATTGTAACGTATTTACTCTATAATATTGTCAAAAGTACATTTACTTTTCCCTTTGTGTAACAGACCATTGTGTACCCTAAAAGAGCATTCAGTAGTTGAAGTGGTTTATAACATTTGTTAGGTTATTTAGATATTTATCATAGTAATAAAATGGAAACACAACGATTATACCATAGTGAAAACACATTGTAGGTACACTCAATACAATGTCTCAACTCGTACGAACATTTGGCTAATTCCGAGACTTAAACTGCCACAAAGATTTACAGTTAACCGATAAAGAGAAAGCATACAACCTGGATATTCAGCAAGCCGAAAAAATATAGTTTGACTACCCTTTAATGTTATGCATCCTTCGCCCCCTCTCGAAGGTAAATAATCTAACCTTACCACAGTAGAATGTACTCCTCCTGATCTGCCAGTGGATTAAGACCTAAAATAAATGTATGCAGGCCTCCGGACTTGAGGTAAAAGCCAAATTAAATGGGGGTGTTTTCACATCTGTGTATTTCAGAAGATTTGAAGGCCTGAAATACTTTTGCAGTTGTGTGGGTATTGTTGATTGCTATATTACCTTTTTGACTGTTTTCGTATTCATTCTCGTAAATGAGCGCTAGAAGAACAACTTGCAAAACTTTTCTGACACTTTATCCCCCCCACGAATGAACTATGATTGATGTCGTCACCAATTTTTGATCACAGATCCTATACCTTTAAATTTTCTGCACTTAACATTTTAAATAAATGCTTAGAGTAGGACTTAAGTAGCTTCTTAAGATTTAACTTAATCGATAGGCCCACCGACTTCGATTGGGAACTTTTTGGTCTCCGCGTACACATTCATGATCTGTACGTAGGTAGATTTCAAAGGCTTCCCGCTGTTCTATTGTTTAGGTGCCAAACTTAACATATCTTTTCGTTGATCATAAGTTAGAAGGAAGAAAAACGATCAAAATGTACCTCATCTCCTTTTCTAATCCTCATTTTATTAATAATTGGCGCTAGAGATCTATTCAGTGCGCGGTCGCATCAAGCTCAATAGGACTCCAGCCAAGAGGATCTGTGAATTCTAGACTCCTGGTTCGAGATGAAAAGGAAGACCAAGCATATGTTTTAAAGATGTAATGAATGCCAAAGATTGGTAGCGTGCAGGTAATAGCATAAAATCGCCTTGTCCCAGAAAGGTACTCTTTACGGCTTCGGCTTAGGTTATGTTAGGTTACAGGGGTTTACCTTTTTAAACTGTACCCAAATCTGTTACACTGTCTCAATTCATATTGTATGTAAGCAAATATATTTTACATTTGAAAAATAAGTCATTTTAGTTTTTTTTAGAAAATTTTAATGAAACGCTTTTTACTTCTCTTGTAAACTCGTACATTTTTTTTAGATCTTTGCATTTATTTTTTGTATAAAATCTATTTTGGGTTTTTAAAATTGATCGATTAATAAATTAGATTAAAATGATTTCTTTAACAACTGAACCAGGGCAAGGGGGTAACAATTATTTTTTGATAATATTTCGTTTTTTTTTCACAAATTTCTTCTATAGATGGTCAAATTTTACATGCACCAAAAAGCATTCCTACAAAAAGCGGTAGTAGGAAAATTAATACACCATCACAATCAAAAATTCCAAAAGCAAATGTGAGACCATGGGCCAGAATATATTAGATTAAAATAGAAATTTAATGAAAAAAATATGTCGTTTGCAGATTGCTAGCTCTCCAAAAATTGAGAAAGCTAACCGGACAGAAAAAAATTTTAACAAATCGTCCAAAATATTGGAAATCAAAAACCCGTCAAAGTCTGCGATGAGTTTAGGATTGCCTAAAACTCCAAAAACCAATTTATTCGGCTCGAGTAGAAGCTATAATAATACACAAAGGAGTGGTAACAAATTGACAAATAAGGTTTTACATTTCGTGAAACTTTTATTTGATTTTTAGTTACACCTCGATCGCTTTCTGCACGGGGATCGGAAAAAGTTCAAAAGACATCTGCACTTGAACGAGTGACAGCCAAAAATCATATACAGGCTTTTGAGGGTATCACTGAGAAACTGGAAACTTGCCAAGTGATTTTTTTGTTTTTGATTATTCTTAAGTGACATACTTTTCACACTTTATCATTTGTATAGACCGAATTCTTAAAGAAATATGAATCTGTAAAAGATATACTTCCGCCAATTGAAGGGGAATTTAAGCTCATTGCTCTTGCAAGAGACAATGATTTACGATTGGTGACAAAAAACAAGCAAAAGGTGAACATAAAATGCGGTAAGTTTCAAGTCCATTCACTTAACTTAGCTTAAGTTAATCTTTATTGAATTATAAGATGCAAAAGGTCTAGAAGACTTTAGAAAAGAATTGCAAACCTTTGCACATAACAATTTAAATACCTGCCTTAGCTTACTGGAACGGTTGAAAAGTGAATCGGGAAATGTAAGTTTTAACACGTACATATGTGTCTCTGTGAACGATATTCATTTAAGTATGTTTCTTTAAACAGGTTGGTGATAGTCGTGTCCTTTCTACAATCGATGATGTTAAGAAATTTAAAACTGATAACGTAAGACAAACTTTTTTGAGCTATTGATTTTTCTAATCTTTTTTCCTTAAGCTGAAAGCATTGGAAAATATCTTAAAACAAATTGATTGCATCGGAGTTAGCAATACGCCTACGGAACATTCAATAAACACTGAACTCGCATTCAAGGTTGACATTCTTTCTAAAGAAATCGATGTATGTTTTGGTATTTTGGATCACAAACCCCAGATAAACCTTATTTTGCATACTATAGGAGCACAGAAAAAATTATGAACAGAGCCGAAAGGAATTGTCTAAACTAAAGAAAAGTGAAGAAGATAAGGCTAATTTATATAAAAAGGAATTGGAGGAGAGGAATAAAATGTTGAATAACAAGCAAATGGAATTCGATGAGGTAATGTCAAGTGATCTACTAGCCGCACATAAAATTCACATCAATTTTGCTCTTTTACAGCTCAAGAAACAACTTGACGTTTTGGAAAAGAATATTTCAAAAGATAAGTCATCTCAAAAAGAGCTACAAGAAAAACTGAACCGCAAGACAACTGAAGCTGATGAATTGAAAAAGAAGTAAGTTCATATGCAAACAAAGTTTCCTTCCACCGCTTCATGAAAGTATGTCCGACTTCTAGCCTTAAAGGAAATGCAGAATCGAATCTTATTCAGCAAAGCAAAAACCAAGAATATGAGAAAACAATTAAAAAGCTTGAGTCTGACTTAAGGGCTGCTTTGGAAAATCAAAATTGCATGGAACATTCAATTGGAGGTATGGCATCCTTATGGTGGGTACTTCGCTTGATATGATCATGAACTCTTCTTAGATCAAGCGAATAAACAAGCGGACAAAATAAAAGTGCTCCAGGAAGAACTTATAAATGCAAAGAAGGAAGCGGAAAAATTAGGGACAGAAGTTCAAGGCTTGAGAAAAGTTGTTAATTTTAGCGAAATTTGTCTCTAAATTAATTACAATCGATTTTAGGACAGTGAAAAACTTAGCGGTGTTAACAATGAAAACTTGAAGCTCACTGCAGAAATGCAACGTATAGATGCGGAAAATCAAAACCTTCGCCAAGCTGTCAAGTGAGCATCAGACCTGCTTAAGTTTATTCATACATACATATGACATTTTTTTGTGTTATTTAGGGACTTGGAAAGTAGATCTAAAGCTAGTGAGAGCCAGTTAAAGTCCTTTGACATGGTGCATGAGGAGGTTGGTTTCATTTTGTCACACGTTAAGTCAATGCCACTTGAGGAAAAGTTGTTTAAAGATCTCTAGACAAAGGATCACACCACTTTCTAGTAACTGTTAATCTGAAGAAATTTGTCACAGTAGGACTGTTTCATTTATCTAAAAAAAAAATTGTGGTGTTATTGGCGAACTGCTTAAGTCCACTTAAACCAATATACCAATCTGTCATTGACTTCTCGTGTATCTTACATAGATAGAAACATTTTTTTAATATAAGCCATCCTCGCACAGTTGTCAAGCCTTCAAAAGTCAGAAGTAGAAAGGAAACAAAAAATCGATGTATTAGATATGGAATTGAACAAAGCTCACTTTCACATAAAAAAACTTGAGGAACAAATTTGCATGAATCAACGAGTTCTCCAAGTACGTACCAATCTTATTGATTCCTTACAGTCCAAAGAAGAAACACACAAAATCCGTTTGCAAGACCTTTTCGTAAAGGTCGGAGAAAAAAATAACGACGTTCAAATGGTGTGTTGACCTGAAAATATCTTCCAGTTCTTATCGTAGAATTATCATTTTCAGCTAAAGACGGAACTTTTGACAAAATCAGAGGACTTTGAAAATCTTTTCTCTACCTTGAGTTCAAGACAATTGGAGCTGACACGACAGGAGCATAAGATTAAGCTTCTGCAAGAGAACAATGAAAGAGCTCAGGCTTTGCGTGTTAAACAGGAGGCTAAAATTGCTCGACTGGAAGAGGAGCTCGCCCATCTGAAACAAGTTATGTAAGGGAATTAATTTAATTAATTTAATTAATTTAATTAATTTAATTGCAAAATAAATCGTAATTCTTTCTTTAACAGTTTACTGTATCAGAATGCTGTATTGCCTAATAACACGCTTAGGGAAAATTTATTGATGGTAGATTCCGGTCGAGACAGTGACTTTAACGAGTGCTTGGGCTACTACGTTGATGAGAGGCGTAGGAAGCGGCATGTCGACATCTGTGTTAAGAAATACGAAAAGTGAAATCCTTTGATTGTGCAACTTATTGTGAATCTATTTGGATGCAAAAAAAAATATATAAAATTATATGGTTAATGTCTGCAAAAAAAAAATTGTAATGTTGCGTATTATATTTTGTTTTGAAATATCTCAAGGAAAATTCTTTGCAAATTGAGATATGATATTCTATAACATTTTGCGGCGTTGTCAGTTGTTAAACCGGAACACCAGGATGCTAACGGATAAAGCAATTATATCTGTTAGTTCTAGAGTTTCGTCATATAAACACTGTAATTAGCGCCATTGTCTTCAAAAAATTAAAATTGTAAAAACGCCCAAAAATCTTTGTGGCGAATTAACATTTTGAATTTTCTAAGGTTAATTAGGTCGGCGAGGAAGACCAGCATCCTACTCGTAACACTTAAGTCCCTACGAACTCATTGTGGTACTCTTCATTTAGTACAATTCACAATGATAATTTTACTAAATTTGCTTCAAGTTCAAAACGAAATATCCGAATCACATTGAGCGCTTTTTCTCAGGCAGTTTTTGTGCAGCAAACAGTAGTTGCGTCTGGGTGGCTCGCTATGTGGAATTAGAGGATTTTAACTCTCTTTCTGCAGGCGTCAGAAATTGCAATATTTGCAACTGCAATTCACATATCACACATTTTTCGTAAATCACAACGTTTTACTTTAAAATTGATGAAGAATAAGCTAATTTAATGCACAAAACATCTCAATATGTTAGATTTGATTTGAAAAATTGTCGATTTCGAGAGGGGATTTTATAGTAAAATGTGCCTATTTTGGCGCGATTTACTTATTCAAAATATGTATTTTAACAGTAATATTTGGTAATTTACTACCTCTGAATGATTAAATCTATTAAAATTTGTATTAATTTTACATGTATAACTTACACTATTCAAGAATCGTAAATTGAGAAAAATATTTATGGAAAGTTAAAGAAACTGCCAAATCTTTTTCTGCAGTTTAAGATTTTTCTTGTTCGCAAATTGCAACACCTACACCTGTTTACGGAGACATAGATAGTAAGAAAATTGCGAATAACATGCAAATCATAACGTTATAGTTAAAAATTGAGAATAAAGTTGCTTCACTTTATTATATAATAATAAATAGTTAAAAAAACGCCCGCAATTTACATCTAAAGTAGTTCAGTTTTATTACGGAGATAGTCTAAATCACAACAAGAAAGTACTAATAAATATATGACGCGCTTTTTGCAATTTAGTATCAAACATAACAACAAATTGATAATTATTTGTATCAAATTGGCAATCGAGGATTGTCATTCTGATTATTCATTCTGATTGCTACAAAGTCTTGAATCATGACAAAAAGCTTCGAATTAGTAAATCCTGAGCTAGGGTATTAAAACTACATAAACTTTTCGTGAATTACAGCTCTTTTTTGTTGATTTGATCTTTCGGTTGCCTTTCGATAGGAGTTTTAATATTCATAAGGATATAGCTAACACGCTTTGGATTCGCGACGAGGTAGTCAATATTCATCGAAGACATTTATCTGCAGTTGACTGCAGGAAGTAAAGAAAATAAATGGATTTTTTTAGATGACCAAGACAACGTAATAGCGCTAAAGTGCTTAAGGACCAGCCAATCCATCATCAGGAGCGTTATCCATCAAATGCAATTACCAAACGGGCGAGACAAGACAGCCTTCCATCATTTGCAATCCTGAACACGATACTTCCAATGCTTCGATTCTCCTTGTCATCTCGAACCCGCCTGAAGCTGTATTGTCCTTTTGCTTAAAGTCTCCGATCCGAGCTTGTTTTAGAGCTGGCACTTTATTCTTGGAGTCACGATGAACCTATTCGCAGCGTTTATGTTCAAAACAAATTAGACGAACTTCTTAAATACCTCGAAGTTGCTGCTACCAATAGTGATATAGGGTCCGCCAAATAACTTT
Organism: Ferdinandea cuprea; assembly: GCA_963576555.1. Classification (NCBI taxonomy): domain Eukaryota; kingdom Metazoa; phylum Arthropoda; class Insecta; order Diptera; family Syrphidae; genus Ferdinandea; species Ferdinandea cuprea. The sequence goes on from OY754958.1 coordinate 60,329,586, forward strand.
TTTTTTTTTGAAACAGGGCGCAAAACATCGAGTATAGCTTCGGCTGTGCGGCACGTAGCGCCGTTCTGTTGAAACCAAATGTTGCCAATATCCTCCTCTTCAATTTTTGTGAACAAAAATTCGTTCAACATGGCCTGATAACGATCGCCATTGACCGTAACGGTCACTCCTTGCTCATTTAAAAAAAAAAAAATGAAAAATGGCCCAATAATGCCGCAATATTTCCCAGCGTTGTTCAAGCGTATACACAACCATATTCGTTCAGCGGTATATTATCTGTCAAATCAGACATGAGCTAAGTGTTACCATTCGCGAAATAAAAACTTGTTGAAAAAAAAAAACGTTAGATGGCGGACCCTATATTTGGATTTAGTTGGTGAACAGATGCTTGTTTGTTTACTGATAGCGTGTAGGTATTTATTACTCTCTATAACTCTCTACTCTTACGCAAACTCTTTCGTGGGCTTAGAAAAAAAGTTATTGCAATCGTACTATAAAGAAATCCAAAAAAGTCCGTCTATCTGTCCATCCGTGGGGAAAACAATGGTGCATACTTTGTAGAAAAGCGCATAGTGGAAATTCAAAATCAAATAGAATAATATAAATTCAAAACTGTGCGCAAAAGAGTTAAATAGAACAGTTAAAGTTAAATACGCCTGCAGACTCCATCTTCGCCATATGCTCTTAACCAACTATGCCAACTATTGCTGACACTTCTTCTCACTAAACTATTACACTTAATTTCCCTCTTTCTAAATCAAGGTCTTGTTAAGTGTTGTCAGCTGACAAATTTGATTTATCTCGAGACAAAAATATTGACATCTAATCATTGTGAAAAAATTTGAAATAATTGTAACATCAATTCTATTTTTCTAATTTCTTTTAATAAAAAAGAAATAAAAATATTATCAGCAATGCCATGAGTCGCAATTCGCTCGGTGAACTCTGATTATATTAGGTACTCGTATTCTATAATAAAAACAAATATACTATACCAACTTGAACTTGAATTGACAATTTGTCCGAGAGTATAATTATTTGAAATGCTATCTGCATATTTTCCTTGAAATTGCTTTCATTTTGACCCATTCCTGAGGCTGAGGCACCGATTCTAACTGGCTTGTTCGAGGTAAGGATATTTCCGGACAAATGTAAACAAAGCCAACAGCAAAATTCTTATCGCAAGTCTCGGCTTACATCCCCCCCAGTATAGAATTAGCGATCTCCATACGTAATCTGGTGTAGTACCCATCCGTAGCCTACATACATTATTATGATGTACTAACTCGCGACTCGGCGCGAAAATAATCAATTCAAATTTATTTGTGTATCAACTACGTAATTGATCTCAATTAACGCCATCGCAAAGTAGTAGAAAATAAATCATGAGAGTGTTTGTGCGATGATGATGTTGTTGATGATGGGTCGTCGTCATCAATTCCAGTGCGGCGGACAGTATACGAAAATGCCATTAATCGCACACAAATGGACGCGAGGCTAGCCTTTAGTTCCGCAGTAACAATCGAGCAGTTTAGTCGCGTATTCTACAGATACAAAACAATCTAGTTACTAAGTGGAAGTACTCTTGGCATAAGGGTGAACGGGCATTCTATTATTTATTATTGCAACAATTACACTATTTTCTGGTTCGCTTGAAGCCCTAAAAGTGTTTTCGATTGTTGCAGTTTCTTGTGAAAGGCAAAAAGGTACGAATCTTTACACACACAGAGTGTTTGAGTTAAGAAAAATTCGAAACGGTTTCAAGGAAAATGAAAGTCTGACCTTAACTTGATTGAAGCTTATGTTCTTATTTTATAATTTTGTTTTAAAAAAAAAATATATGTAATGTGTTTCTGTTCCTCCTGATAAGAAAATCGCATTGAACCCGGGCAATGTGCTTCTTATAACAAAATGTTTTAATCAAAATCAGCACAATGGAATTTTCTACGAACTTTGATGTGGCTTCAGAGAATATAGCGGTGTGCCTACCTAAACTTTACTACATGTGGTTGAATTGGATTTTTATATAAACTATTGAATGGACTGCTACTACAGTGAACAGTGAATGTGTTTACAAAGTGATAACAGTTTTAAAATTTTTGTGTAATACATGCAGTTGTTATTAGGTTTGTGCAAAACTGCATTTCTCTGCTCAAAACTGGACTGTATTTTATTCCATAGGACCTTTTCCATGATTGCTTGCTCTATAAATTTGTTATAACACACGTTTAATTGTTGTGAAACTAAGAAATGATTGCTTAATGGATTTGGTTATGAAAGACTCCGCGTAGGGTGGAGCGCATAATACTAAGTGGAATAGCAATTAACTTTGACTATGTGGACCGCCCAATTGGCCAAAACTGAGCGCCTACTGAGCACCTACCTTTTATATAAGTCGCATAACTATGTATGAATATATGTTCACAATCGTTAACAATCGTTATGGTCTTAAGAATTGAGATTCTGAATAAGCTCTTTGCTAGTTCTTCGTGGATTAAGGAATAAGACAGAGTTGGGAATGGGAGTGTTCCATTGATATTGAGACTTTTGTGTTGGGTCCACTGATGACAGCTCCAAATAAAGGATCATATTTCCCACTTTTTCACTTGCCTCAAAACTGTTTTCAAGCTGCAGTTTTAGAGAGCTCAAATTTAAATGTGTTTGGCAAATGACCAAAACGGCGAAAGTTCATATCTCATAAGCGTTTTCACTTAATCGCGACAAATTTCCCAAGACCGAAAAGTTTAGTAAATGTCAAATAGGCCAAAAAATTGGTTGAGCGATTTGTCATTTTTAATTTTGAGCGTTTTGACGTGATGCAAAAGTAAAAGTTTTTGCGCGATTTTGTGTTTCGGCGTTTTAAGCTCAAAAAATAAAAATGTCAAATCACCCAAAGTTTCCTTGGATATAAACAAAGTCTGCAATCGAACGCATGCCCAACCACACATATTACATTGTTTAACTAAGCATTGTGAGCTTATTACAAATAATAAATTGAATTACAGTTTTGTCATAATTAAAGCAAAGTAGAACAAGCCTCTAGCTAAATCTATAAGAACCAAATTTTTGGGTGATCTGACTTTTTTTTCTTGTGATTTAGTTTTGAACGTTTAGTCACAGAAACCTTTCAAAGAAGTCAGTTATAAAGATTTTTAAACAGCATCAGTCCCGCACGTAAGCTTATTCACTGCACTCTGCAATTGGCACTTCATTCCTTCAAAGACTTCTCGTACTAGTAAACGTTTTTTCGGTAGAGTAGGTTTTAGACTTTTTTTGCTGATACTAAGGATAAAAGGATTAACGTTCCCTTAAGGTAGCCACAAAGTGCCTACGTTGCACAAAGACAACTGTGAGAGCTGCTTGCCATTTTGGTTTGATTTTAGCGAACTTCCAAGTTCAATTTAGTTATGAGAATGATTTAGGAACAGTAAAAGTATTCCTATGCCTATTTCGGAGAATCTAAAACACTATGATGAAAGTTTTACAAAATATTACTTTGACATCACGTTTCGACCTTTTGCATAAAATAAAACTCGAACATTCTATTTTTACAAACAAAAAATGAATTATTGTTTTAAAATTTTTTGCAAAAATATGGTGGCTTATCAACTCAGATTGTTCCAGTGCCGAAAAATGTAAATAAACACAATCAACGTTTACTTATCGCATTATGGAAAAATACAACTAAGAACATTTGGTTTTTATTAATTATAAAAAAATAAAAATATAAATAGATTTAAGAAACTTTTTCTGATCGGGGCATCTTATCCGACAGATTTAGACGGTAGAACTATCATGATATACATAGTAAGTCGATGCGTTTCTAAATCACTGGAAAAACAACATCCAAGCTAGTAAAGCAATGCCTAGTTTATATAATAATTCTAATGGCAACTCTATCGGAAGGCGCGAAGCTAGAAACCAAAAAAACATCTTCCTGAGAACATAGTAATGGAGCAACACTTTTAACATATGCCTTATAAAAAAAATTATGGGTAGGATGGAAAAAAAAACAAACATACTACTCTGTTCAAGTGTATCAAGTCATACATCACCGACCACCGCCCTTTGCGTAAAACAGCTGGCTGAAAGGAATTACTTCTTACAGAAAATGCAGCATATATTGAACTCTTAAGAAGACCGATTGTCATTGTAAGCCCCCAAAGTGGTAGCAAAATGAACCAATCAACGATCTTAGTGGACCCTACATCTAAACCTCTAAACAATTGAATGTAAAATAGAAATGTAATTATGTAACAAAATACATGACAATGTTGATGAATTTCAATTTTGCATTAGGCGAAGAAATATACATGTACTCTAGTTGGCATTAATCACTTCAGTCACATTTTCAAAGAAAGGTTTAACCGTTACGTTAATCGGCATAATATCTCATCCTGAAACTGTCATGATAAATATTAATTGTAGTTAAATTGGTTGTAACATTGACATTCGATATAGCAGGCAAATTAATTATTCGACTGACCGAACATTTATGTACATACACATGTGGCATTTACTTAATAATTTATTTTATTTTTTCTTTGTTTGTTTTGTTGTAGTACTCGGACTTCAATTAATTTCCTGTGTTCATAAGAAGAGAAACGAAATGAATTGGATTGTGCGAATCATTTCAATATCAGCAACAATAAATCTTGCGTTAGGTTGCAGTCGAATACCTGTGGGAACAACGGCTGGCAAGTCACCTGCAGATGATCGTTACGTGATTACAATTGGTGGAAATCCGCAAAATTTTGAACCACAACAGAAATATAACAGTAAGTTACACCTGGACACGGCATTCAAACTGTACAAAATTGAATATGCTAGGCCACAGTCATTTGATTCACTATTGTGAATTCAGTAAACATTCACGGTTTATTTTGAAATCTTTGGTGAATGGCGAAACTTAAATTCAATTCAAAAAGAATTCAATATGTTGTGATTGTTTGCATTCTTTGAAAGTCTTCTTCCTTCATTGAATTCTATTCTATAGTTATATAAGTATGTATTGGCAATGTCTAAAGCATTTAGACCAACCATTTGAAGTCATACTGTAAAAAAATTAAAACGTCCAAAGAATTCAAAGCAATATAAATGCTTTTTCTTAAGAACAGATAAAGAATATTAAAGCAGTCTTCAATATAGTCAAAGCACTAAATTAATAACAAAATATTTTTGTCTTTAAAAACAAGACTTTAAAATCTTCAACTCCTTGTTTAACCAAAGAATTCAAAGTATGCTGGGAAATAAGGTTTGGAATTTTGAGGAAAGTCGACTTGCAAATAAGTATTTTTTATCAATATTTGCATACATATAGAAGTCACATACACAGTTCGGCCTTGAATAAACCCGAAATTGAAAACCTCCTTTCCTTTCAGTTTCACTGACAGCTGTCCAAGGATACAGCTTCATTGGCTTTATGTTAACTGTTGAAGCAGACAGCAATAATGGCGGCAACGGCATTGCAGATCCGACGCGCTTGGGTTACTTCGAAATTGTGGACTTTTCCGAGACTAAATTTAGTGACAAATGCAATAATTTAATCATGCAAACGAATATGTTACCAAAGTCGAAAGTGAATGTCGTATGGACCGCACCGGAAGCTGGCAGTGGCTGCCTTTTAATTAGAGCTACAGTCATAGAGCACCGGGAGGTTTGGTATATGGACGATGGTTTCTTGACAAAGCAATTCTGTGAAGAACAAACAGACGACTTTGAAAATCAACCCATTGTAATGGATCCATGCTGTGCGTGTGATGAAGCGAAATATGAGGTAAGCTTTAAAGATACCACCGGTTAAAATATTTTAATATTTTTTTACCCCGTAGCTTACATTTGAGGGAAAATGGTCCCGCCATACCCATCCCAAGGACTACCCAGCTAATAGTTGGCGCACACGATTTAGTGATATCATTGGAGCATCACACACAATTGACTATCGGTTTTGGAAATACGGGGAGCCCGCAAGTGATGGCCTCCGTGAGGTGGCAGAGCACGGTTCAACACGGACATTAGAGAGCGAACTGAAAGAACAGAGTGATCAAATACGGACAATAATCAAAGCTCGAGGGATATCTTATCCGAACGTTACTGGCAAGACTTTTGCCGTCTTCAGAGTTGACTCACGGCATCACCTGATTTCGCTGGTTTCTATGATCGATCCATCGCCCGATTGGATTGTGGGAGTTTCCGGACTGGAGCTCTGTCTACCGAATTGCTCATGGGTTGATCATAAGATTCATAACCTCTACCCATGGGATGCAGGAACTGACAGCGGGCCTTCATACATGTCCGCAGATCAGCCACAAGTTCCACCTGATGTGATAAGAAGAATTAAGGCAAACTTTCCCAATGATCCAAGATCACCATTCTATGATCCAAGAGGAGCTCCGATGAAGCCTTTGGCACGTCTTCACATCTCTCGCAGGAGACTTTATGAAAAAAATTGTGAAAATATTGAATGTAAGATCTAATTTTGATTTTGTTTTCCTAACTAATGTCATCTAATTCCAGCTGAAAATGAGCCAATTGAATGTGCCACCCATCCGTGGGGTCGCTGGAGTGAGTGCAGCACAAAATGCGGTCCTGGTAGTCAATATCGAACGCGAGACTTTAAGAATCCCGGCTTGGCTCGTCGTTTTAAATGCAAAAACTCTCTGCGAGACGAGCAGAACTGCCAAGGCAGTAAATGTTCTGATTTTGATGAGGACCCAAATGGAGGCGTTGAAGGTGGATTTAACTCTGGTAGTCCGGAGAATCCCGAATGCGCTCTGTCTGATTGGTCAGAGTGGTCTAGTTGCAGTGCTACTTGTGGCAAAGGAACACGCACACAGTCGAGGCGTTACTTGAACAGGAGGGCAAGGAAGAAGTGTCAGGTAAGGCGGACTATAATGTAGTTTCATGTGCGCAACACCATTTAAATTTTCCTTATTTTGCAGAGTGTAAGTAGAGCCCTTTTGGAACGTAATGAAGTCTGTGAGGGCGGCGACTGTGGTGGTGAAATCAACGGCGAGGGTCAAGAACAAGAACGAGGCGAAGATGAGGATTCCGAAAACGAAAATCAAAATCGATACGAAGAAAACAACGACAACCAAAACCAAAACCAAAACGAATATGATCGCAGGAACTTCAAATCTCTTGCCCCTCCAACTTCAAACACTGATGATGAAGAAATACCGCCAGAGTGTACCGTTTCGCCCTGGTCCAGCTGGACACCGTGTAGTGAAACTTGTGGCGACGGATATAAGTCACGTGAACGCCAAGTTTGGAACAACGACGTCATCTATGGAATAAAAAAAACAAGCTACGACCATGACCCTTGTGTGGATATCAAGAAACAAGAAATCGTAAGTTGCGGTAATCAAAACTGTGATGTAGTCGTTCCACAGTATTGCTACGATGAACCAATGGCAGGCTCGTGCCGAGACAGCGAAGTTACCACCTATTGGTACTATGACTACAGGAGCGATAACTGCGCCCTATTTTTTACCGGCAACTGTAACCGAAATGACAACAAGTTCAATTCAAAGGAAACGTGTGAGAAAACTTGCAAACAGCGCAAAAGGTCTACGGACCTCTCAATCGAAGATCTGCGACTGGAGAGAATAGACTGTGTTGTTTCCGAATGGTTATCGCATGCGTGCAATGCTACATGTGGTGATGGTTATGAAGTTAAGACCCGCCAAGTTCTTCGCATTCCAAAGAATGGAGGAAAACCGTGTCCCAAGAAACTCGTGCGTTGGGAGAAATGCTACAAACGATGTCCCGATGATTTTTACCATAGGCAGCAGCAGCGTATTCAACAAATGCATGTAAGGCCGCCAGAGAACGAGTGTCTCTATTCGGATTGGTCTTCTTGGTCACCATGCACGGCGACCTGTGGTGGCAATTCTGTGAGGCAGCAGACAAGGGTGCTGCTGAATCCGGAGCTGAGCTACAAGTGCAGAGATCGGGTTCGAATAGAGCGATGTATTGTGATGCCATGCTTGATGAATGGTGATTGTCAAGGGCCCTATTGTTAGGCGGAGTTGCGCCGCAAGAGAGCATGTGAGATTGAATGGAATATGTTCGTCATTAGACTTAAGTAAATCTTGTTTTGATTTGCCGAAGTGTTACACAATGTGAAAGATGTAAGATGTATTAAGTTATAAGCTGTTATAGAAATAAAATTTAGGATTTTCTCTCGATGTTTAATGTTAGTGGGAATGCATTTTTAATTGCCGATCACAGTTTGTGAATATGAAGTAAGGAGCTGTGTCTTCTTATGGCTTGCAATTTATTTCAGATCAAAATTGTGGGGCCATAAGTATTTCGTGTTAGAGTTTCGATTTCTTATGTTTTGGTGTTTTTTATCTTTGTCGAAATTGATCCCATCAAAATGAAATTAATTTCAAAGCCTCAGATTGCCTCTGTTTATGCATTTATGTAATTCAAGGCTGCAAACTTCGCTAATTTTTTGGTTTTGGGCGATTCGCACAGCCATCAAGACTATAGGCTGGATGAGCTACTCGACAACTATTTAGGTTAGGAAGATATGACTTGGTAAGAGTAAAACCTAATGGAACCTCAAAATCGTCTAAGCGGGATATACGTTTTGCCTTGCCTTTCATATTATGCAAGAAGTGTCGAATGATCGACTAAAGTTAAATTTGTTCATGTAAATTTTTGTCACATGTGTGAGCGAAAATGAAAAGGTTATACATTTTTTTTAACCATTTACGGCTTCGATCGACGCATGTAGAGAAAGCGTTTTACCACCGCCTTCCATCATCGCGGTGCACTTAACCGAAATAAATAGATTGCTCTTGTCAAACAAAACGCGTTGAATTCATCATGAGAGTAAAAAATGGTAACGAATCGTGCACGTCCGGAATGGCTTGTCTAGAAAACACTGCTGTGTATAAAGAAAAGTCACAGTCCCACTCTATCAATCTGATATTTCGTTGAAGCTTTCGAGAAAAACATTCTTCGAAACACATTTAGTACTGCTTGTAGCCGACAATTCTGTTTCTATATGAGACAATTTATCGACGAATTGTCGTTTGGTTAGCAATTAAAACAACTGGCTTTTCTTAGGCTTGCTTCCTCCTTCATGTCAGTATTAGGCCTCGTAACCACATTCGTTTACAAATAACACGACTGCCGTTGTAATCAGGATATATATATCGAATTTTATGTTATTGGTAAGCACAACACAAGAATATAGAATCTAACAGTCGCTCCTTAACAAACGCTCTGGTTATAAGGACTATAACTATACCTATTCTTAAAAATGTAGGTACATACATATATTTTCTCTAAGGTAACCATCAGGGCCCATTTTAGAGATTTCTTCAAAAAATTAAGTGGTGAATGCTACTACGGCTACATGAAATTTGCCCCAAAAATATGAAAAATAGCCCCAAATCACAGAAATTTTCGTGTTGTTGTTTTCCATTTAAATTTTTGGGGCAATTTTTAATTTTTGGTTTGAGGCCATATTTTATGTAGCTTTATTACTATAAAGTTTATGCACCACATATGCAGATTATTCTACGTTGCAACGCAAACCGCCTCATTTCACTGAACAGAATTTTGTATAAACTATATGACGTGTCCCTATTTTAAAAAATATATCCGCTCCTTATACACCATTTGGTGAGTTAGGTTATCCACTTTTTGTCATTAGTCGCTGAAAGCTGACTCACATTTATTAATCAAAATAACAAGTCAACAGAAGTCTGCTAACTCATCGTTGTTCGTTGTTTATTAAAACTGGAGTAAAAAATAAATACTTTCGTAAAAAAAAGTGTTTAGAACTCCACATGTAATAAAAACAATAAAATATTAATTTATTCAGCGAAAACGTATTTATTAATAGTAATACTACATATATCAATTTTATATTTCATATTATAATTTTTTTTTATTTAATATATGTAACATTATATTTACTTTGAATTTTTTTTTGCAAAGCGTTAGGAAAATAACATTTTTAATTTTAAATTGAATTAAAGTGGTCAATTATAGAAAATATATTATTTTGTTGGACAAATTTTATTGCAGTTTGTTTATTTTATTTTTTAATATTAGTCGTGTGTTTATTGATTTTTATGTTCATTTTGATTTATAAATAAAACCATTGTCTTTGATATTGTTTTATTTTACGGGATAAATGTAATTAAAAATAATTTATTTATCACAGCACTTTTTAATAATTTTTTTTTAATGTTAAATAATTACTACTCATTTTGTTGTGCAAATATACAATTTAGTTTCTATTAGTTAACTCTTTGAAAGCAAATTTTGTTCGAAATTGCGGTATTGTTGATTTTGTCATTTAGATAATAAAGTTAAATTTTTTTTTGCTAAAATATTTGAAAAAAGTATTGCTACAGTTTGGTTAAAATTTTCTTATATGAAAAAATAATATTTCAAGGTACTTGAAGAGGAAAACTAATGAAATTTTGAAAAGATTTTACTTTGTACATACGTGTATATTAATTTTGTATTTATTGTAATTCTTCAATCTAACTATACATAGTGTGTGAGATTTTTACCTATTAAAAAGGCCACTAATGATTTATGTATATATTTATTTTATTTTTTAATTTTAATTTAAGTACATACTTGAAACTTTATGGTTTGATAATAATAAAATTGGCACAAGGGCTCTAAATGTACATATGTAAGAAGCAAACCAATAATTAAATAATGCATTTAAAAATTTGTCTAACATGTTGAACTCAAACAAACTCACTACTTGCGAATTATAATTAACATTTTAGGATACTAAATGAATTTTAAGATATAAATCTTTTGAACAATTATTACTACGTATACAATAAGTATTTTATTGAATCGATATATGCTTAGTTTATTTTATGTTCTAAAAATAATTGTTCATGTTCTTTATAAAAATATGGTCCTATGAAGTTGTTTGTCGTATATATGCTTACGTAAATAGAGTTCTTTAATTTTCTAGTTCTTGCAATTTATTTTCTTGTGTTATATCTACTAGGTATGTATATTAGAAGAATTTGAAAATTGTGTGCCTAATTCTGCGATATGATTTACCTGGATCCTATTGTCACTAATATTATATAGATATTTATTTGTTACTAATAATAAATCTAAGATGTTTTTATATTTAAATTTTGAGCATACAGCGTAGATCATTTTATTCAATTAATTGCATATTTGGTGCATTAAGCGTTTTGCGCCAAAACTTAGCTAATAAGGACGCCCAATTGTTTATTTTGAGTTTAAAATGTGTTGTTGTCATTTTCGATCGTGCAAAATAGACTTGTGAAATAATAAAATTCAACTAATACTACGAAATAGAAATTTCAAAGATGATCGACGCTGAATGCTTCAAATGTCCCTAAATTCTTTATAAACATAAACACAATGATTCAATTGAAATGATTAAATTTAAGGCTATTAAAATAAAATAAATTCGTTTATGGTTAAGAAAGTAGTTGATCTCGAATAAAATATTCATATAAACTATTAAAATAAAATAAATTCGTTTATGGTTAAGAAAGTAGTTGATCTCGAATAAAATATTCATATAAACTTATTTCGCTACAACGCGATCATTAGCCAATCAATAACCTCGATTCTAAAACTAACTTGACAAGTTTCTCCATTGGGAAATTCTGACAAACATCCAAGAGTATGAAGCTATCATGACGAGGCATAAAAGTTTACTTACGCGTGAAATAGCAGCAAGACACTATATAATATCCCTTATTACGCGATCTGTACACCAGGGAGTTAAAGTAAAGAGTTAAACTCCAGTAGGACGAGACTTCTGTTTGTGTCTTTGAAATGTATCTGCCGAATCTGAGCTGACCAAATTCTTTTATGATGGGAAAGCTGATTTTTAAACAAGTTATATGTTTCTTTGTTTAATGTCTGCCAAGTATACATTTACTTTGACGTTTATGACTTTGTGCTAGGTACTTCCAGACAGATGTAGAATCACTTTACAATTAAAAATAGGCATTCACTTAATTTGCTACTTAGGTAGTTATAAACAGACCTTTTAAGTTTTTTTTTCAACATATGGGAATAAATTGATAGCTCATACAATAAGTGAAAACGCTTCTTAAGCGACTTTCATCTGAGTAAGATACATCAGCATTGCGGTTTGACCCATATTGGTCCCAGTGGTAGTTTTCTCCTCACGATTTTATTATTTTATTTTTCACGAAAAGCGAGCCTGTCTTGTGAGCAAAAAGAAAGAAAATAATTGCAGTGGATTCTGATGAGAATACAAGAACGATAAAATTGAGAAAGTAATATGACATAAAGAATTACGTGTGCTGTTAGCTCATCTCGTAACATTTGCTAATCAACACGAGTGACAGAATTTTAGAAACTAGCTTCTATGCTAAAAAATGGCATATTACATCCGCGTTCGCAAGAATTGTAAGCGTTTACCATCGCATGAAGCGTTCTTATAAAGAGAGGAGTGAGCATCAAAGGACACAACGCAATCTGCCATCGTAATATCACAAATAAACTTTACTTGAGTGTTCACAAAGGAGGCACTAATTATAATACAAATAACGCAAATACTTATTCTTTGCCATTGGATTTGCTCAAGGAATATTTTTGCAGTACACATCGCTTTGTTAAACTGATCCTTATCATTCGTCGTCACCTTATTATGTTTTTTGCGTCTCCGACAAAACCTCGCCAAGGAACATTATGTGTGTATCGTCACACATATCACATTTACTGAAAAACAAACTGAACCCAGTCGTTTGTTACGCACCAGCAAGTACGAATGATACGAAACGAGGAAAGAAAAATTTAAACTCAACAGAGTATCTATAATTGCGCCATTAAATAACTTATTATAATTAATTAAATTCAACACGTTATTTCCGAGAGGCTGCTCTATCCATGAAGCACAAAGTGCGGAAAGCTTAATTTTCTCTGCAACCGGCCATATCTCTGTCATTGAAGGAATGGAAAACTTGGATGTTTTTACTTGCGCTTCACGAACCCGAAATAAGCCATTTCCACGAAAAGTTTATATCAATAAATAATTACAAGTTTTGAGATTCCTGTGAATACACAGTTTTTTTTTAAACACCTTTCTAATTTTAAATAAATGATACATATTTTAATTAAGATGGATTTACTAACAAATCTTTCTCAATTATTTTATTTTATTAACACTAAAACATAAACTTAAAAATTCGAAAATTGTAGGAAAAAAAAAACAATAATTTAACTAAACAATATGGCAGTTTAAGTGTTGTTTCTTAATGTAATTTTCTTCGATTTCGACACAATAACGTTTAACTATTCTACACGATTATCAATTAACAAGTAAACATATAATAAACCGAAAAATATCGCATCGAGTGTCCGCAAGAAGACGCCATCAGTGTATTTACATTATCGAATCGTTTACACTTAAACGCATCTCTTTTATGTATAATTACGCACTTTTGAAATTCAAAAGTGCCACGCATTGAAAACATAAACATAAACAAAACAATTCTTAATCTCATTACTAAAACGCTTGTATTGGTCGATAGAGTCCTGTGTAGCCGCACAAACGTGCACGCAATGCCGGTATCAATACTGCTGCTGATGAGATATCCTTTAGCAAATCCGCGCACTCACAAATCAGTAGATACATCTTATCGCCTTTTTGTGAGGTACTTTTATGCAAGGCAATACGTCTCAAGCCAGCCGCACGTGGTAGATATCTATAATTGAATTTATTATTCTATTGCGGCAAAGTAACAGTGCTAGTCAATTCACCGATACAACATCCTTGCTCCGGTCCAGTATAGCCAGTTCTTTTCGAATCGTTCACCATCATCTCCTTCGAATACCTGTTGTATGAAAATGGGGAATGGCAAAGTGGTTGGTCATTGCAGAGCATAAAAATAAATTAAATTAAGAAATTCTTTATGGCAAGCTACTCACCTTGTAAACGCTGATTATGTATCCGGTTGTAGGAGTTTGGGTCTTCTTAAAGCTGCCACTCTCGTTGGGCGCCAAGGCTAGAGGAGGACGACATATCGCTGCCACCTCACTGTATAAATCTAATGTATGGGCGGCAGTGTATCTGTAAATTGAATTGAAAATGATTTGAAAGAGAATATTGTAGTAGCGGTAGCAAAATGGAATTAAAGCTGGACAAAGTTGATTAATTAAAAGGCTCTGGGGGAATTGAAAAGAGAAAGTAAAAGTACGTTGGCACCTAAGCTGTGAGTGGGCGCACTACTACGTTATGCGATAAATGACCATTGATTATATGACAATTGTCAGCAGTGAAATTTAATTTAAGACAAATATGTCCCTACGGATGGCATTGGTATAATTATTTTAAACGGAATGGAATGCTTAATGCGCATTTCATTGCAATCAGTGTCTCTGTTAAAGAGCGGGGAGAAGTTAATTGCTGTTGACTGTTAATTAAACGTGCCAGTAAGTCCACTTTGGATAGGGGGAGGTCAATGGATGGATCAGATTTCAATTTTAAAAACTAAAATGGAAATGAAAAGAAAACAAATTGATATGTCGTGAACGGGAATAATATAATAATATTTATTAGTAGAATAAAAACAGTTAAAAATAAATTGCAGGCATTAACTCAGTTTGACTCAGTTTATGAACTTAAAAATTAGATTCCAACGAACAAACTACTATGCCACTGTATCAATAAGATCTATGGAAAAAACTACTTCAGTCGACGATACACATCATTTGTCGTTTTGTCTATTTAAATTTACATCAGAATTGAATCTGAATTAAGGCTTTTTATTTACTTCAGTCAAATAAAAACGCATGCATATATTGTATACATATTTTTTTGTAGACGTAATCTATCTAATTATGGAAGAAAATAGAACTAAAGTTTTCTATTCATAACCATAACAATTTCCTATACATTTAAAGAAAACCAAGAAATCACTTCAGTAATTATAATCTCTGAAGATCGGCTCGAATAAAGGATCATTCATTTGAGAGCGAGCGAGCGAATAGACAAACTGCGAGCAAAAACTTTTAAGGGGTTACATGAGTTTATTCGGGGAAAATTTGTATTTATATAAAAAATAAAATATTTTATTCAAACTCTTTACTGTCTTAAAGATATACATTTGAAAAAGAATTTCTGAAATTTTCAAAGGAAAATATTCAAACATCCGTCATTGTGATGTCATTTCCGGTGATCCCTCGGAAAAAAGGTGCGTTCGCGTTGACAGTAGAACTCGTGACCAAATGAAGTGAAACAAAATGTACTCGTTATTATTCCAATACTAAAATAATTGCGTAATCAAATCTATTTCATCATCAAAACTGCGCAAACATATACAAGGTGGCGCAAAAGTAATCCTCCTATCAGAAAATGCTATAAATTTAGCGATTGGCCCCTAATGTCAGTTCTGTTTTGACATTTGTGTAGTAAACACATGCGAAATACACGTTAATAAACAATGTTAAGCTACACTGCTCCAGAACGTGGAATATTGGTGACTATTTATTTGAGCAATAATCGAAAGAAAGAAAAAAAACATCGGAAGGTTATTTTTGTGCCATCTTGTATATATTTGCCGCGAATTACCACTGTTTATTCACGTTCCACATCATCGGACGCGATCCACACACGGCCGAATAAAAAATCTGATTGAGAAAAAAGGGGTTGAGATTTGTTTGTATTTTTAGCTGGGATTCGCGGGTATATGCGACCAAATAAAATGTGTCATGTAATTTTGCGAGAAGTTAGTCTCTTTCATATGAATGTTTTATTTAAGAGGCGCAGATGTCAGGACAAGGACATATTCGTAAATTCTGATATTTCATTCACTTAACAACTGATCTCCAATATTTTGGTGAATAAAATAAAGTTTAAGGTTTATATTTTTATTATATTTCTTTCATCTCGCTATTTACTTAATATTACTTTATGTATGTATTTGAAAAATTGTGTTTCTAATTTATGTGTTATGATTTCTTTTCATTACAGCTTCTTAAACCAATTTCTTAAAAAACTAGTTAATTTTTTGTTATACGAACTTCCATCTTTCACATATATAAAGGGTCACCCCAGCCATATAAATCAATTTAAGTTGCTAGTCTCTTAAAGTGGTATTTAACACTATTTTTAATACATAAATACGTAAAATAAAAACTTAGTCCTTTAATTTTTTTGCTGATAGATATTGTTAATTTTAATTTAAGTAAATACTGCTTATACAAATAATTTTAATGTGAAATAAAATATATCTATCTATCTAGATACCCGCGAATCCGAGTTGTAAATGTTAGCAGCAAGATGTGTCAATTTTAAGGTGCAAATTCGAATTTTTCATTCGTGGATCGCGTCATATGTGGATTGTGAATAAAATGTGACAGTTCGCGGCAAGAATTTTACAATTCGCGGGAAATTGTTGTTGTTGTATATTTCTCTATTTAAATTAATTAAGACTCAGTTGTTTTTAGATAAGATGTTGGATCAATGAAATGTAATGCTTTTGTGGTAGATCCATTAGATTCAATTCATAAATCTAGTTAAATTGATTTTTTCGTAATTCACTCTCATGTGAATGGTCCCTTAAGCCTAGCACATTTAAGATGCTTTGCAGCAGCATGTCGACCTGTCAGAATATCCACCATGCGTATGCATGCATTTTATGAAAGAAGGACGAACGACAATACAAGAATTGGATTTTGTGGATCATCCGTGTTTCCCTATCCCCTTTACCATCGAAATCTTGTCGCGTACGACAAATCGTGGGGTATGAAACCTAATATTAATATCATAGGTTCTTCGAACGCATAAGTATTAAGAGTGGTACATAAGTGCAATTAATATTAACATGAGCATTCTAAAATGATTAGTTTAGTGAAGGTGAATTCTTGTTTGGGTATGGTGAGTAAGTCAACTAGACAATTGAAAAATAAGTTGTAAATGAAATTAGTGATTGACTCTGATCAAAGTACCAGATTTTCCAAATTGAATAATTATTTGCGTGGATTAATTTTTAAAACAACTCACAAAATATTATGCGGTTTTTCTCAAAATTTTTCCTCAATGCCTGAAGCATCGGATCTATGCCTAAAAGGCATGATTAAGCTTCGGTTGCCATCATTGCTGTGGACTATAGATTCAAAATTCAAAAGAATTCGAGAAAAAAATAAAGTGGACGACTGCGTCATACGAAACTTTCTCGCTACATGATGTGCATTTTTTAATCGATTTAAAAAAAATGGTTCACATACCAAATTTATTTAAATCACTTTTGAGGTTTTGAAAAATTTGATTTTATCAAAAACGGCACCTCTGATTTTGATGTAATTTCGCACGTTGGGCGCTTTATACATAATTGTTCAAAATCATTAGAGCCGTTTTGGAGAAAGCGAATTTAATTTCAATTTAAGAAAGTCGTCAGAACAAAAAAAATTATTTCAAAATTCGAAGTACGCAGATTTGTTCAATCTAACATCTTAAAGCAAATAGTAAAATTTTTCAGAATTCCTTTGATAAGTTGTTGAGATATTGTCGGTTTTATAAATTAACGTTATTCGAATTTTTTTGCCTAAAACTGAGTATGCTGTTTGGCCCTATCTTAAGTATCCTCAGTACAAAAAAAGACCAAAATCCTTGGAAACATTTTCTAGAAAAATAGTGATAAGTTTTTGTCACAAAAAAAAATTTTACGGCAGGTGCCGTTATTTCAAAAGATAAAATATAAAATTAAAAAAACGACGCAAGATGCTGGAGAGTCAGTTACCGTTAATGGAGACCAGTATAGAGCCATGATAACCGACTATTTTGTTCCCGAATTGGATGGCATGAATGTGGATGAGATGTGGTTCTAACAAGACGGCGCTACATGCCACCACAGCGCACGTCACAATAGATTTATTGAAGGAAACATTCGATGAGCGCATAATTTCGCGGAATGGACCTGTCAATTGGCCACCAAGATCGTGTGATTTGACATCATTGGATTATTTTCTTTGGAGATATGTGAAGTCGCTCGCCTACGCCAACAAACCAGAAACGTTAGGGGACTTGAAAGTCAACATTCGTGGCGATTGCCGACATACAGCCCCAAATGCTTGAAAAAGTGGTTGAAAATTGCACCTCTAGACTTGTCTTTATTCGAACCAGCCGCGGCGGCCACATGCCCGAAATCATATTTAAACATTAATGGCATAAAATTATCCTTACAATAGAGCCAAATTGATGGACTTTAAAACGATTTTCTTGTGTTTTATTTCATATCGAAGTTCTATACCTCTAAAACACCCTTTATTACATCAAGCCGCTATATATTAACATCAAGCCGCTAATACCCTGTATAGGTAACCACCGCAGACAAAATAAATTGAATTTCCAGACTTCTATTCAAATTAACAAGAAAACAAAGAACAATATAAAACATTTTACGGCACCACAACTTCTCATTCGCTTTCACACTTTCTCACTTACTAAAAAAGCAAAATAGAGAACGGATGTGCATGTATGTTTTGGTGCTTTCCTTTTAGTTTCAGTGTAAATTTGTTTTACCTATAAATTAGTTTTACTTACTTTAAGTGCTTTGGTTCGAATTTCGAAAGCGATGAAATTCGCATACCCGTGTAGAAATTCGAGGGATCTGTTTGGGTTGTATTTATCAAATAGTATGCTATGAAAGGAAATTCCGCTAAAAGAAACCAACGAAAAACAACACGAACAATTAATTTTCCATCCATCAATCCACATTTAAGAATACAACAAAAATATAAATCTCACCGCTCTTTTCCATATTCGCTAGCAACATTCCCCCAACGGCCGTGTTCGCCTGCTGTACCTCATTTAAGAGCTCTGCCGCAACTGACCTCTGCTTTAGTAATGGATGTGACAGCGGTGATTCCATTACAGGATCTATTGGTTCCAGGGGACTCATCAAATGCACTAAAATGCATAATTTCGGATCGGACACCTCTAAAACACTTAAAGGACTTGTTGGTTTTGCTCCATCAGCAGATGGCGGCGGCAGCTTTTGACATAATACAAATTACAAAAACCAATTTAGTTGGATAAATTAGTTGAGTGAAATTGAACTGAAAACTATTTACCGGTATACCTGCAGGTAGAAACCTATCTACACTCTGGACCGGAATAATAAAGCAATCGCGATCCAAAGTTGCCAATGAAATTGGCTCTGTGCGGGCGTTGCCACCGCCAAAGCTTACTGTAAGGATATTAATATTTCCTGTTAGTGTATTTCGAGAATAATTAAGTTTTATTTTGTTATAGGAATTAGATTCTACGTATAACATTAAATATAAAATAATTCATTTCTAAAATTAGACTGTAAGAAATTGAAAAAAAAAACAAATTCAATTACATTGTCCTTTATAGTAAGATAGGATATTTCATCGTGTAATTGACTTATTTTGCATTTTGCTTTTTGCACAACAAAAAAACAAAAGCTAACTAATTTAAATAAAAACAAAACAAAAAATATGAAACATTGCAAGCTATAACGAAACTCTCATCATGCACTAGTGATGTCATCGGTTTTTTGTCGTATTGGAAATTTCGCTACGAACTTTAGGAAAAGTTCGTTTTTTTCAAAATTTTTAGAAAACTATATCGCCAAAGTCCAAAAAATAGTAATTTTGACAGTTATTTCAACGAAAGTTTAGGTTTTTTGTAGCGAAATTCCGATACTTTCTTGATAACAATTCCAAATTTTGTTAATTATATTGTACACATTAATAAAATAAAAATTGAAATCAATCAATCTTCACACAGAGAAAATACTGAAAGCCGAGAAGCCTTCAAGTTCCAAGTAAGCTTTATTCTAAGCTATATGTACAAAATAAAATATTTACCTAAACTTAAAATTGTATTTTAAAGAAAACGCTAAAGCAGCAAATAGAAGATATTTTGTCATAGAGAAATGCGTTCAAATTAAATTAGAAAAAAAAAGAAAGAATCAATCGTGTCTTTTTAAAACATGTCTAGCTTTCAGTATTTGCATGTGAAGGATGATACCACGTCTACCAAAAATAAAAAATAAATAAAAATTATAAATTTATTAAAGAATATTTCAATTTTCAATTTGGATTAGTAAACTTAATAATAAATTCTATTCATAAAAATTAAAAAAAGAAAATTCTAATTACTAGTCAAATAAAATAACAGAACAAAAAGTAATAAAATAAACGAAACTAATTTGCAACTCAAACCTTGCCTGGCAGCGGTAGGTGTGGGCGCATCATTCCTCTTGCCAGAGTTCCATTTTAATAATGACACAGATGGCTTACGATCGACTAAGGGTTGAGGTGCATCCACTTCATAGGACAAGGGTGGTAATGGAAGGTTGTTGCCAGCACCCGATAACACGGGACTGCAACGTTCTGTAAATGTGTTATGATGGAGTTTTTTTTTCTATTTTGTTTATATTTTACTTTTGCGTTTCAAGTTAATAAATGTTGATTTTTTTTTAAAGAACTACAATATAAATTAAGTATTTTTTGTGTAATATATTTTTTTTTATTTACGCATCACATACTGTGTATATTTATTAATTTTTGTACAGAAAACTAGACACATTTCTTTTTTGTTGTTTATTTGAATTTAATTTAGTGTTTAGTAATGAAATATTTTGTTATTATAGAGAAACAATATAGAAAACAAAGATGTTAAAATTAAACGCTCATGCAGATGCATTGCATATTAAAATTCGCTATCCTGTAAAAAAAAAGTTATATATTTAATTTTTTTTTGGTCTACGTTTCCGTGTTAAATGTATTCCTTTGACATTTTGTGGTATTTTTAATCGGAAACAATATTTCGGTGTAGCGGATAAAAAAATAAATAAATATCTACATAATATGGTTACATGCGACTAAAGGGAACGTGCACTGGAACACGTCCTTTGGGAAAATAAGTTATGCATTTTAATAAAGGCGATCAATTTAAATAAAAAGCCATAAAGTCTAAAGGGAAATTAAATTTAAACCATATACACTTGTAGTAACATCGCTTACAAGTGGCGATTGAAATGGCAGATAAATTGGGAATACATGGAATTGTCCTTAACAAGATTTTTGAAATAGTTTTTAGTGGAGGTAGTACTGCGGTGGTGGTAGAGAAAAAGTTTTCGAGGTAGTAAACAATTTCATAGGTTTTTTTTGTAAATGCTGCAATCGATGATAAAAATGGGGTCAACTCGCATGACCAATAGAGTATGTAAGGTGTCGGTATATACCTGGACTAAAGGAAAAAGCTAGTTTTAGGCAATCAAACATCCAAGTAAACCAAGTCAGCATTATGGAAAAGTATGCACGAAGAAGAAGCACGGCGCTACTAAATCAACGTGTGGTTGTTCGAGTAGAACTGGCGAAATGTGATCAAAGCTACGACCTGGAAGAGATAATGGCTACAAAGTGATTGAATATTTTGTGTGTTTAAGAACAAAGTGCTACAACACTGGAATACGGGCGCAGGTCTTGGACGTTAGGACAAACGCTTAAAGGATGTTCTGCTAAGGAAAGGAATGGTATTGATTACTTCTTTGTGGTAGAGTTACTCAGCAACCTGTATGCCATATCCAATTCTAGTGACCAGTTGATGTCACCTAAACAAATGATATAAGATGTGGTGGGGAATATTCGCCTACCACAGAGCTTTTGGTTTGAATGGACATGCCGGGAAGTCTAGCGAAATTCCATGAAGAATACCAGTAATTCTGTGGATATGATACCCATGAGCTTCGATAAAAATCACACCTAACTATGTCGAAGTAAACGACAAGACAATTTTCAGCCCCCTTTCAAACTTGTGAAAGCAGTCAAATACACAAAAAAAAAACAGACATCGTCCTCATGATGGCTTATGATTCTTGTCTCCAAATACTTAAGAGACAATCCGATACCTAATCCCTGCACGGATATCTGATTGCCACTGTATTTTTTTTGTTTGGTGAATGGAGGAGAAGATATAACTCTATGAGTTGTACCTTTTTGCGTCGAGGAGCAAAGCCAATGGTCGGTAAAAATATAGGAATACATTGTGACATTTTGAATGGCGTTCGAAATGATGAAAAGGTATTATCTTCAACTAATATTTATTTATGTATTCCACTTAATTTCCCTCTCGGATATTTTAACTACTAATTTGTATGTAACACAAATCTAATCGTCATTAATTATGCAAAATTATTCACAAGTAATTTGAGACTTTTAATCATTACAAAATGCTTTCTCGGTAATTTATCTCCGACCTATTACAAAATGTCGCAATTCGTTTATTACTTTTCAGGCACCTTTATTCGCGCTACATTTAGTTACGATTTTGTGTTATAAGTATGGTTTGATTATTCCCTAGCCCTGCTTGAGTCTAGATGGAGTATTTTAGATTTAACTTGGATATATATCACAACTATTGTGGTTTTTATAATTATAATTCTGTTTTAAGCAATCCATTCTCCAATTTAGATGGCACTTCATTTTAAAAGCCCATATAAATAACCTTTGACAAAAAATTAAGAAATTATGCCGAATTTCAGCTTCACAGGACTTAAGGTTTACGAGAAATTTCGGGTCGCACAGAGGACTGAAAATTGACTAGGCTATTATTATATGAAGGATTGGTTATTTTTGCATTTATTTTATATAAATTTTTGTGTTCGATATTTTTGCTTTCGCCATGGTTTAACATCGCAACTTTAGTTTCAAGTTGTAAAATATAAGTCAATTATAAGATGTGTGTAAGAATGCGTGTATTTCAAAATGTTGGCGAATTTAGTTGTCACCGAAGCTATAAATAAAAAAAATATAGTAAAATATTCTTTTTTTCAAACACGAACTTTTTAGGTAAACTCTTTTAAATAAATTTTGTGCATGTGAAAAATCCAATCGCCCAAAGCCAAATAAAAAGCAATCAAAGAAAAACTTGGGAGACACTGAGATTTAAGACAATCATTCACAATGGAAAATCACCCAAAATAAAATAAATTATCATGTAAACATTGAGAGAATTTTACTCCGAAATATTGTTTCAGTTATAGTTAATTTTATGGATTTTTGGCGACTATTCGCACACTATTGACACAGTAATCGAAATATTTGGACGATTATTTACTTCAATTGTTCTTTCAGTTAAGTATTTGTTTTTCAATTTCCACACGCACAGGATTATTTAAGACGCACGTTACTATTTGTTATGTAATAGAAATGCTATTCGATCTAAAGATGAAAAAGCTTTTACCGTCGTTTTGGAATTGTGGTCTGATAAAAGACAATTTTCCAATTATTTGCAGATTAAAAAAAAGAGATACAGTAGAGCTGGTCAACGCGTGAACTTTATGTGCTCATTTTCCTATATACTTTTTATTTATTACTATTTGACACTTCGATTTAAAGCTGAGAAATTTAATTAATGCTATGTTGAATTAAACTAAGGAAAGAAATAGTTCTGTTTTCAAATAAAGAAGCAAAATTCAGTTTTCTAGAGATCTTTTTTTTTTGTGAGTTCAACGAATTTTTTAATTGCAGAACCTTATTTCTATAAAGACATAAAAAATCGCACTTAATCGTAAAAAAAGACTTTTTAGTCAGGACAATTTGAACTAAGATGTATGTGCCCCAAATGGATGTCAAAGCGGTCGTTAATTCTGAACAAATGTGCAACGCACAAAATATATTGTTACAATTTATCACAGTTTAGATAGCAACCATGCCAAATTGGATTAGTATAAGAAAAAATAAAATAAACAATAAAACAAGCAAACATTTCACACAATTGTGTACATATAGGTAGGTTGGGAAAAATATATATATAAATCTTCACTTCACAATCTTCTCCTTAAGGTGCACGAACACGCGAGCAGGCAGACTTCGAAACAAGACGCACATAAGATGAGAGATTACAAAAGATTTTACTTATTCACCACAAAAGCGTCCAACTTACACTCATGTTTCCTGTGCTAAGCCAACTGGAAACAATAAGATTAAAATGCACCTAATTTTCCAAAAAAATAATAATTTATATATGAGTTACAAAGAAAACTGTTTGGTCACAGAAAAATTGTCTATTTAATGTTTGGATTTGTTTTGTTTGTGTATACAATTAGTGTGCAGTGTGTGGGCGGGTTAGTATGTGCTAGCAATGTACAGTACATAATATATATGTACAAGTAATGATCTCTGTACTTAGTGTGTAAAATGTCCTTACCAAGAGTTTGGGCATAATGTCACTCAAAATAAATACCTTCATTGTAATCGACACCGGTACGATTTGGTGAAAAGAACAAATGTGTTCGATAGTGTATATCCTCCGGTGTCGACATACCCATGTCACGGGAGCGTTTAGTTCGATTAGCTTTGCTTGTAAGTTTGCCACCACCTCCGCCGGATTTACTTGCTCCATCGCGGAAGTTCTTTCGGAACATTAAATTCATATTGAATGGTTAGTGTCTTTTTTTCTTTTTGTATTACTAGACGAGGAAAATAAATTTAAAAATAGAAATCTGTTGTCAACAAGGAATGGGAAAGAACTATCCACATCGATTTTTTTCTTTACAACGACCGCGTCGGACTTTAACTGCAATCAAGTGCATTCACTTTTCCACACACGGAAATCAATAGAACTATTAAAATATTCATTACTCTCCAAATTAGTTGGTATCCTTCAAAGTGGATTTCTACTATAAGTTCTTCAATTTCAGCAGAAAAAAACAACAAAAAAATATACAACAAATAGTATACCACTCGCAGCTGTCCTTCTCTCAGGCCGTTTCCCGCAGAACTGTTTAATTTCGCTGAGACACCGTTTCCTGGGCTAAATTCTAAAAGAATAAAACCGACTATGTAAACCGAAATCAGGACTAGTTGAGCTCTCGACCACCCATTTACGTGCTGACTTTGAAAAAAATAATGTGTAAATGGAGGTGTTCAAATTCCTCCTAGGAAATACCTCATATCCGTTTACCGGTAATCAAAGTCTTATCAGATCTTTCATGGCATTTTTCGCGTAGGTACATGCGATGTAGAGAAGTGAGTAATTGTAGTTTCCTACATTTAGCCGCGATATAGGGTGTTTTGGTGGTGTTCGTAAGAAATAAAACACATTAACGTTAAAATTTAGCAACTGTTTACACACAAGTTGCTTTTTAGCACATAATTCATTTAGTTTTTAATTAAACCTTTAAGAATTGATTAGGTTATTTATATTATTTCCAAACGACAATTTCGACGTAGCTTGCATTAACTTTATAAAAGTTTGGGAAATAGTATAATTCATTGCTTTCAATCATTCCGTATGTTCATCATTCATTCATTGGTGTTATAAGTAAAGGGTCCGCCATCTATCGTTTTTTTTTCAACTAGTGCTTATTTCACGAATGGTAACACTTAGCTCATGTCTGATTTGACAGCTAATATACCGCTGAACGAATATGGTTGTGTATACGCTTGAACAACGCTGGGAGATATTGCGGCATAGTTGGGCCATTTTTAATTTTTTTTTAAATGAGCAAGGAGTGGCCGTTACAGTCAATGGCGTTATCGGGCCATGTTGAACGAATTTTTGTTCACAAAAACTGAAGAGGAGGATATTGGCAACATTTGGTTTCAACAGGACGGCGCTACGTGCCACACAGCCGAAGCTACACTCGATGTTTTGAGTCCTGTTTCAAAAAAAAAAAGTTATTTGTCGGACCCTATATTTAGTTTGGAATAATTTATAGTTACCTTTTCTCTATGGATTGTTTTGTAAATGTTGCAATAAATCAATGTAGTAACCTCACAAGAATGTATTTAATAAGATTTTCCAAGTTTTATAGAAAACGAAAAGAAATGCAAACCGCCCTATCTATCTTGGAATCGGTTTATATTCACAGTAAGATATTGACAGGCAAAAATCCGCTGGTCCGGGGGTACTTTCAGTATAGTTTCACGGTATTCTTCCGCGATGGCAAAAATACTGCCTATTCAAATTTCTATTCGTCAAAAGGTGTAAATATCGAGCTAGAAAAGGTAAATTTGCCTCTTGCTTCCTCTGCCCAGCAATTGCACTTCTTTCCAAAGGCATATGATGATAATTTGGAAATTTTAATTTCTCTACATTAGGTATTACCAAAAAGTGAAACTTATCTCTTCACCACGGAGTGGTTTCAAATTTGGCATCAAGTCTTCTCTTACTGATTACAAATTACCTTTCAAAACATGTTGTTTCGTGCGGTTTTAAGTCTTCAGTGAATCAAATAAATCATATTCTGTCCCGGACTGCTTATATTTTTTATAAATTTTCTCATGAAGTTTAATTTTTCTCAAACCCGTTCCTGCGCCAATGAAGCTGCCTTTTGCCATCCAAATTCGATTCCTGACTTATGTCCCTCATCTTCGATCATGGAAAGTTCAATCTATTCGAAACTTTGGACATATTTACTTAAGTTTTATCATATCTTATGTTATTGAAGCGAAATCCTAACACTCCGTCACTATTTATTATATATACACACATTATGGTACCAATAGTATTCTCAAACGATTGCATTGATAAGTGCAAAGCTATATTTTCATTGACTCGCTCACTGTTATGGACAATTAATGTCAATTACCAATGTCCTATGGATTGTTTAAATTGTCGCAATTGAACACTGTCAATTCTTCAAGCCATGGATATTGATGAAAGATTACTAAGACACATGGTATCGTCACGTGAAGGCACTTCAAAAACGCCGCATGGAGTTAAGTGACTGGTGTAACACTGGGTAAAAGATGCAGAAGGCTTTATGAGCCTATCATTATAATTACAAGAACGCTGAAGTTAATCTCGTGTTATCCGACAGAGCATCGGAGCTGAAACAAACTCCTTGTACAGTTTGAAGTTGCTGATAGAAGAAATATAGAGTGGCAATTTGTTACCATACTACAGCATGTTTTATTGATACATATGTTCAGGAAAAGTTGGAGCATTGCTTAAATGTTAAAGTATGGGAAAATGTCAAATTTTTAGTCATTCTAATTGAATAAAAAGATTTTATAAAAAGATTTCATTCAATGTCTTTAAAAGCTTCTATTTCTTTTCTTTTATTTTATACCGTCACATAATCCAAAACCAACTTGAAGGTTTCGTTAGACAGTATAAGGTATAGTAACTTAAAACCTTCGAACCACATCCCAGTTAACTGGACTAAATTGACGGTTTGTGGCAATTTTTTTTTGGATTTCCTAGGAAAGAATGTGTATAATCGATATGTTAAAAATGGCATTCCCTAAATAGTTTATCTCGACCTTTGTTCCATTTTTAGAGAGGCAAACCGCGAAAATAACATTTCGGCTAAAAATCTTCCAAAAATAGTTTTAAATGGGCAATTTTGTGAAGAAGGTCATAATTTGCTCTGACTTTTTTTTTGTTTTTCAACAAATTTAACTCAAAGTAACATGACAGTCCAAAAACTTTGTGCTTTAATTCTTATAACGGGTGATCCAAGTAGAGATACTTTTTTCAATAGCCTTTTTTGTCAGATCACGTGTGAGTCGTGTCATGCTGTCATGTTATTTTTGTTTAGTATTGTTTGGCATTTCATAATGGGAAGACTTACGCATGAACAACGTTTACAAATTGTTCAACTTTATTATGAAAATTCACGTTCTGTGAGGAATGTGTTTCGTGCACTTCGCTCAACTTATGGTCAACATAATCGGCCTACTGAGCGTACTATTCGCAACACCATCACCCATTTTGAGACCCAGCATTCATTATTGGATAATATTCGACCGAATAGACCACGTCCAGCACGCTGTGAAGAAAATATAGCGGCCGTAGCTGAGAGTGTACACGAAGACCGTAGAGAGTCGATTCGGCGCCGTTCGCAGCAACTCGGACTGACGTATGGAACGACTTTGTTGCATTTTACGTCAAGATCTTAAATTGAAAGCGTACAAAATACAGCTTGTTCAACAACTGAAGCCGCTCGACCTTCCCAAGCGACATCGCTTCGCTCTATGGGCTCTTGAAAAGTTCCCAGAAGATCCGACGTTTTCGAGGCAAATTTTGTTCAGCGATGAGGCCCATTTCTGGCTCAATGGGTATGTAAACAAACAAAATTGCCGCATTTGGGACGAAGAGCAACCTGAAGAGATTGAAGAACTGCCACTTCATGCAGAAAAAACAACGGTTTGGTGTGGTTTGTGGGCCGGTGGAATCATCGGTCCATATTTCTTTAAAAATTATGCCGGTGCGAACGTAACCGTCAATGGCGACCGTTATCGTGCCATGATAACCGACTATTTGATGCCTGAAATTGAAGCTCGTGATCTCGGCGACATTTGGTTTCAGCAAGACGGGCCACTTCGCACACATCGCATCAATCAATGGACTTATTGAGAGAACATTTCGGTGAGCACATAATTTCACGTTTTGGGCCGGTCGATTGGCCACCAAGACTTTAGACTTTTAGACTTTTTCCTGTGGGGATATGTAAAGTCAAAAGCTTATGCCGACAAACCCGCTTCGATTCAGGCCTTGGAGGAAAACATCACGCGTTTCATTCGCCAGTTACTAGTCGAAATGCTCGAACGAGTGATCGAAAATTGGACTTAACGGATGGACCATCTGCGACGTAGCAACGGCCAACATTTGATAGACATAATCTTCAAAAAATAAATGCCAAAGAATGTTCTTTCAAATGATAATAAACATTCTCCATTAAATTTGAATTTTCAGTGTTTTTTTCTTTAAAAAAGTAGGGAACCTCGAAATGGATCACCCTTTACTTAAAAAAATTCGGTTGTAGACAGTATACTTTATTTTTCAGCCTTATTTTTAAAAGGTTAGATTAGTATAGCAATTGTGTAAGACGTTAAAAAAGGCTGATTATTGCTTAACCCGGTACTAACTTCAGGTGGTTATGTCGGGTCCTTGGTAATTTTATTTCCAAAACTTAGGTTTTTACTTCTTGAGTTGGGGTAAAAGAAGACCCCATTTTTTCGGCTACAGGAATTATTTTCCGAAATAACGGGCATACTGGTGTACATGTGGATTTTACTTTTCAGGGATCTTCGACGATATTTTGATATTTTATGAAATATTTTTGATCTTGAATACTTTTAGCTTTTTATATAGGAAAATGGTGATTGAGAAAATATAAGCATTTTTTGCTCGCGTTGAAGGCACTATTTATTTTTTACCACAAATCCACAAAGCACAATCCATTAGACACAAACATGAACATACCTTAATTTCCACAAATGTTACAATCCAAAACTATCCACTCACTCTTAGTTGAAGTAGGCAGCCCCCACAACCACATACATGTGTACAGTTAACATTACCATAAGTTGTCTGACTAATACACTTCACTTCCAAGTAAAGTAAATACTAAATAACTCAAATGCGTGCGTCTAGCGACTTTCCACAGCCGACTTGTCGATAATTAAAATCGATTTATGTCTTTCACACGTATTTGTTACTCTCACAGTTTATTACTTCCTTAGAAAAAAGGAGCATTGATGCAAGAACCTGGGTTTTATATATGTAATGTCTTTTGTGCACGCAACCCGCCCAGCCGACAGCCATCCAATTTGTATACTTTTGTTTGCGAAATTTTGTAGAGTTAATTTTATGCGCGCAATCAGCAGACGACATTCAAATTGAATTTGCTTGTCGTCCTTTTACAAGGCCACAACTGCTTTCTATGAATATTTATACCTATGCGAGCATAGTTAATGTTCGCCGGAAATGTATATGTTTGTGTATGCAATCCGTACGTATGTAAAACAGCGAATCAAGGAGCATTTCCATAGAAAATAATCACATGCGGGACACGGTGGCGCTGAGGTAAGTACCAACTAAATCTTATGTGTGCTTCCCTAAAGTGAATTCTAAGAGATATTCCAAACTTATTCGGTTGCCGTGGTGTGGTGGCTATAAAATTGAATGTTTGCCAACCAAAAAGAGTCGATTGTGTACCTACGTTACAATTAACTGAAACGTTACGAAAATGACGATTTTATTTGCCAACAGCTGAGGTAATTGAATATGGAAACAGATAAAAGTAAATCCAAGTGTGAAGATTTTACTATCTATGTTGGCGTTCAACTATTCGAGAATCGGTGTAAAGTAGGTGTTGAAGTCCTGCAACATTTGATTTATTATTATATGTATGCGTGCATGAACGTTATATTATTTGATTTAATTTAGTTTTTATAATGTTTAGTGAATTTTTAAATGGCTGTGAGTTAAAGGCGTGGAGGTGATTTGCATGCCAAGGGTGTGTCGATGAGTTGAGTTTTTTTGTGAGGTGGATTTAAGCGATAAAGTGGTTGCGAGGCGCACCTTAATTTACGGCACACTTAAATTAATTTTTTTGTGTTGGTTTATAATATGTACAAAAGTTTTTAAATCTCTAGATTAACAGATGTTTGGAATTCTAAGGACTTTGTCTATCTTGGTTCTGTCATTACATTTAAAACATTAACTCCTCACAGAAAAAGCGGAAAAAATCTTGCAAATTGCTGTTTTCCTGTTCAGAGAAGAAGATTATGTAGTAGGTAAGGATATGTTATACTTTTGGTGTAGCACACTTAGGCCAATGTTGACTAATTATGATGACCAAAGGGGGTATATGTGTAAATTTCTTTATTTTAAAATATTTAAAGAAGTGAAATCTTCCAGGATGTTTTACAAAAAATGTGGTCCTCCACAATTAACTGAAATGTTAAGAGAGTGACAATTTTATTTGACAACAGCTAAAGTAGGAGATTTGGTTGAATTCCAATTTTTATTATATTTGCATATATGCATATCCATTAAAGTCTAAAAGTTGTATATAGTTCGCAATTCTAGTTCTAGTCCGTCAAAATGAACATTTCTGACTATGCTATCATTCTTAAGTGTTGGAGCCACAAAAGTGATGTTTCATATTTCTGGTAGACGAAATCGTAGTCAACATCTAGTGTAAATTCCTCAGCGTAATGAGTTATATTTCGGAAGCTGCTCACCAAATAGTCTAACCGCTACATAACGTGGACTTACCGTCAACCTAGCACTAGAAACTATTTCTAATATATGCATGTATCCCGAAAGGAATTAACTTTATTTTTTCAAAAAAAAAAACAAAAATACGGCAAGGTGGTATCTTAAACCCGTAATTATGCCCTTCCTCAATTCTATTTATTATAATTCTATTATAGTTTTGTAACTTAATTCATCGAACAATGCACTATTGTGAATAAACACACAAAATATTGTGAATATTTCAAATTTGTTTGACAGTTCTATAATGTGTTAGTCTTAGCTGTTGAAATCTGTTTCTGTTTTATGGTTATCCGTTTTTAATTTAAATTAAATTAGTTTATCAACATTTATTATGAGTGGAATTGAGTGATGGTTTAGCGGTAGTGACACGGATACCAAGAATGCCCAAGCAAAAGTTGAAATGGTCAGAAAAATAAAAAAATTATTCAGAGACATCTCTAATCTTGGACTTGGAAGATGTAATGTAAGATTTATGAAAAAGTTTTTACTTGCTATACCTTCACATTTCCTATTGCTTTTTAAAATGCTCTCGCTTATCCATAAGACTTCTAACAATTAGTGATATTAAACCAAAATTGCGGCCGGCAAAAAGAAGCTCTTCGTTTCCCGGCATAATAAAACATGCTACTGCTTTGAGATTTTGTGCTCATGGATCTTACCAAGTAAGTGTTCGTATTGAATTTTGTCTTGCACAAACCACAGTATCCTTAGTGCTCTCAGTTCTAGAAATGCATTTTTGCTCGAAATGTAATACGTTTAATTACTCTGAAGTACAAAATCGTCGGGCTAGAATTAATTTTTATGAAAAAGTGGGTTACCAAAAAATTATTTGTTATCTGATCCAGCATAAAATAAAAATTTGCATGTTATCTTCTGGAAAATAACAAAAATTAATTTTATTCACAAAAATTAACTTCCAGCTTACTACGAGTCGATCAGAAAATCAAATTACATTCGATCACGATCAACATTCACAGTATGAAATAGAGTAATTGACGATAGATAATCGATTTGAACATCGGCAATCGGGGCCTAATTTTAGTCTGTTCAAAAGTAAGGAATGTGACCACTATTCCGTATGGAAGGAGTCAAAAATGTTAAACTTTAAAGAGTCTCGAAATGATGAGAACAAATATTTTAAATTCGCCACCTTAAAGCTAAAAATGACTTATTTTGTTTCATCGTTGACTTATTCTGTGCTTATATGTGTGGAGAAAAGGAATATAATTTGGCATTAGTACCTATTTAACTAATTTTTAATTGAAACATCCAGAGTAATAACCGATAACGCTACTTTTCTGCGAAATGTGGTTTTAAATGCAGAAATATAAATCAAAAATCTCGCTTCGTTCGGTGTAATAATAAAACATTTACGTTGACTCTAAGGTACAAGCAGAGAGTTATTTTTGACTTTAAAATAGAGCAAGAACTGGACACCTGCTGGAGTTGTCTTGTTTTTGTGTCGCATGTAAAAAGTTTTCTGACAATCATGAACTAAAAATTAACGACTATTTTGTTTTGTATTGACATGCAGCAATTATTAGTGTGATGTCAATGAAAATGAAATAAATATTTTACAACTACTTTATTTTTCTATTTTTGAAATAGTTTTGTTTATTTTTTGTAATTTTCTCAAAATTGAAGTGAAGCTTTCTGGTTGCTTCAATTTATAAATGCTCATAAAGTTAAATAAACCACTCGTATGCTTCGAAATAAATAAACTTTGATTTTATACCGAAATCACACAAATCAAATGCACCTTACTGTAAGCTACAATTCTACTAGCAGCCACTAGAAAAACCTCCCTGAACTCTTTGTATAATCGTCCGTTTCAGAATGGAAACCGCAAGCTATAAATCCAAATCTAATATGGTTTTGCATTCTCCTTTCACACAACAGATATCTACTTTGCCATGGGTGTGTGTATGGTGGATGAGATTCTTAAGCTCGACACAATCCCGAAAATAAAATAAAATTCAGGTCACTTGTGGTATAAATGCACCATGAAATGTTATTAGCAGCACAAAGTTGCACGGTCGAGCACTCCTGCAGGACTCTGTGATTAATATTTTCTCACAAAGTGGCTGCATTGCTTTGAATGGTGGTGTACTCATGTAGTTGCCTGTGCCTGACTCCCACAAATGTGTCAACTATGAGTGGTGAAACAGTATGTTTTTTTTCCAATTTTAGCTTCGAGTATACAAGGTCTAGTTATTTGTTGCAACTTGCTACACACACTGGATGAGTACCTACTTGTAAAGAGATATATTTGTTTGTTTATTTTTTCTATTTGATTCTCTTCAAAGTGATTTCGTGTGCTCTCCGAATGTGGTCAGTCCACGAATGTCACACATCTCGCATTGGGAGCACTCATCATAAAAATTAAAAATAACCTTTTTAATGTCATAATAAATTTATGTGACGTCTGTCATGTCGTAGATGAGAACACGTAAAAAAGAAGGAGTATTAACAAAAAACAAAAGTCCTTTCAAATTAAAGCCACTTAAAAAATCGATTTTGGACAGTCCTATAGTTTAACAACACTTTAATGGTACCTTGGTTGTTTTTTTGATTATTGTTTATTTATAGAAAGAAAATTTTGTATATAGATACTAATATTTATTCCGTTTACACAAGTCAACACGCAATATCAACGATCAGCTGCAAAAAATCGCGAACGACTAAAAGTTGGGCTAATTTTCTTGAGATCGAATTCGCCAGCAGAGTGTCGGACGGAAGAAAGGCGAGCTTTTTATTTCTCGACTTGTCATGCTGTTTATTGGTATTTATTGAAGATTATATACCTATTTGTATATGCGGCGGTCGTGAAATTGTCACATATCACTAAGTGACCGACCACTTTGTGTAGGAGAACGAGACAAAAATGTAAGAGAAGTGCGCTCGCATTTTTTTGGGAGTGAGCCAAGATTTTTTCTTGTGGTAAGAGATTTTGTAAAGGTCGTGTAATGAACTTAAACGTAAAGCGGCGTGGGAAATGAAACGAGGAAGTGTTAGATAAATAATGAGATTTACAATATAGGTTTAGAATTTAAAGTTTTCAAATATTAGAATTTATTATTTCGCTAGTTGAGAAGATAGTTTATTTCGCAGAAAGATTGTTTGGTTTGTGCCAATTATATTGTTGACACTTTAACCCTCTCTTCGCAAATATTCACGCTGGGTAAGTAAACAACTGACAGGAAAGGGCATTATGCAAGATTTAGATAATGGTTTTTAATAAGATTAAGGAATGTTCTCGTAAAATAGTAACTGCGGAACAAGTAATTAAAACGTAAAAGTAAATTAAAACACGGTTGAAAATTGTATTTAAACAGGGTTATCTGACGATGTACAGAAATTTATTTTGCTTAGTATTTTTTACAACCCCCCAACAAATTGTGTCTGTTGTAGAAGGCGGCGCAGAGGACATAGGTCCATGCACATTTTGTCGTTTTGAAAGTGGGCATTACGTCCATGTTGGAATTTGGGCAGTAAGTTTAATCTTATTCATGGATATATATTCATGCTGTCAAAGATAGCTTGCACAAACGATTTGCCAATAAAAACAAACAGTTTTCACTTCGAAATAAATTTATGAAAGTTTTAGTCTTAGGCGTCTGCCTGATGAAGCCTATACCAAGAGATTATGGCGAGAATCCGCAAATCGGGTGCGGGTGCGGCAAAAGTCCAGTCAGTTGAGCAAAAGTCCGAAGTCCAGTGAACGTTTTATGTTTTTTAAATTGTGGAATATTGTAAGTTTATGTCCCAGCTTCTCAAAATTCTTGTTTTTGCGATGCGACTTCTTCAAAGCTGACCTTCACTTATCCATAAATAAAATTAACGCATATATCGAACGCAGTTCGACGATTAAACAAAATGTTTGTCCTTGTTAGAAAAGAGACAAACCAAAGTATACAGCATATTTTGATGCTCTACGAATAGATCCTCAAGAGCCGAACTCGAAATATTAATGATATTGATGTTTTATTAATGATTTTTCAGTTCTGAACAGCACTCTTTACTTTTCAAATTACATTGGCTTTCATTATTATTGATGGTACTTTTAAATTTTTCGTGGGCGCAGTGGCTTAATGGTTAAGTGCGCTGGACTACTTAAGTGCGAGGGGTCTCCGGTTCAAATCCGAACTATTTTATTTGCTGCCCTACCTCTTGCGAACGTCTGATTAAAACCGCCATGAAAAGTTTCTCAAAACTAAATTGCCCTTCGGAATCGGCTTGCCATTAAACTGTAGGTCTTCTCCATTCGTGTCACAAATTTTGTAAATCAAATCGTCGCGGTGTAAATACAAGCTGACATTTTGACAATTCCTGTGATGTCACAATTTATGCGTTATGTCGATCTATCCACAACTTTCAGAGCTTACTCGAACTTGAAGTCAATGCTGCTCTTAATATTACAAGAGTAGCACCGATTGTATTTAGTTAGAGCAGCACTGACAACAGCTGAAGTCAGCTCTAATACAACTATCAATAAAAATCGACTTCACAATTGATTTATGCCTACTAATTATTATTTTTCCACGAATGGTAATAATCTACAACCCCGAGGTGGAAAAAAAAAATGGAAACGTGCTTCAGAATATTTTAATTTTGTTCGCAATTTGAAAAAAAAAACAACTTAAATGATTTTAACAATAGGCGCAAAAACGAAATTGTGAATTCAATTAATATTTATTTGTTCTTTTCTGCGGTTCTTTTTCTAAATAAATATAACCCAACGCAACAGCGAACAGGACGCTTCCACTTAAATTGACCTCGAATTGCATTACATTTTTATCCCCAAACATTAAATCGAAATAGTATAATTGATTGTGTCTCTCTCTCTCTTTTAATAAAAAATAAGAGCGCCAAAATAAATCAAAATAATTTGCATAAAAAAAATAGTGTGCAATATATGTCATATTTCTCTCCCCATCATGAATTAAGTTTCGAGGATACATACTCTACCTACATAAATATGCATATATCAAATGATATCTTCTACTAAAATACATACTTTGATTAATTTATATCCGATAG
This sequence comes from Ferdinandea cuprea, assembly GCA_963576555.1. Lineage (NCBI taxonomy): Eukaryota > Metazoa > Arthropoda > Insecta > Diptera > Syrphidae > Ferdinandea > Ferdinandea cuprea. Next base: position 60,365,629 of record OY754958.1, read on the forward strand.
CTTGGTAACGCTGTAGCCTCTCTTTGTAAACAATTTTCAATTTCAAGATCTAGCAGGTGATTTCACATTCTCTCACTCAGTCTCTTGTTGTTGTCTGTGATTTATAAATACATTTCGACGTCCACAATTTAGAACATTTATTTTCGGTCTACAGAAGAAGAAGTCCCTAAATAAATGTCAATTGTTTTGTATTTTATAAATAATCCACAGTCAATTGCGCGGCGGCATTGTTGTTTTTTTTTTTGCTTTTATTTTCACTTGTTGAGTGCGAGTAATGGGAAGAATGATTTGTGCCACATTGAAGTTGAATAGATAGCTATGTATCTAATTAGTGTCATCTGACAAAAGGGAAGTCAAAATGACAAGTTGTCAAATATCATGTAAATGTAGGTCACCTAATTTTTTTCGGAAATTAAATTCAATGAAGGAATTCATCCATCGTCCCTTTTATACGATTTGCCTAATTTGCCGGAGGATGAATTCTGTGGGCACTGCAAAGTGAAAAAGAAAATCAAGTTTGACTTTTCTGGGTCTGTTATGTGACGAATTTTATCACCATCTAGTGAAATATGCGACTGCAACACTCACTTTCTCACCAGTAAATACAAATCGTGTCTAGACTTTTTATGAGTGTTTGTTCTGCATAATGCCTCTCGGTGTCCTTTGCAAAGGAAACATCAAACAAAACCCGTATGCTGACTATGCTTATGTAACTGCCATGTTAGTGCTTGAAAGCCATTCCAAAATGGGTGGAACGGAGGAGGTGAAAGCAGAAACACGAGATGAAATGCTTCGTGTTCGAAATCTTCCCCAGAGATCTGCAATTGAAAGTTTGGCCATGCTCCAAAATTATGTGATTGCCAGCAAGAAGTTGATTTTAATTTGGTAACAGTTGAATTTCTGTTGGTGGTTGGTAATGTTGAGGTTAGGCGAAGAAAAACTACTGAAATGGAGATAAGTTGATGGAATTAGGAAGAATTAGCGATGTCAAGATTAAATTGTTGATCTCTTGAACAAGTTACATTGTAAGCTTCCGCAGTTGTAGGCACTGCGAAATGACTAGCTATTCGAATGCATTGTGTACCTACAAATCAGGTAGGGCCAAGGTCTGGTTGCATTTTGGAGTATCGGAAGTGGGCTTCCTATTTCAAAAGGAGGAATAGGGATTTTCGATGATAATTATGCTCGAGGGTGTATACACCGAGCTCACAAGGACTCGTGTGCAAAAAGTGAATATATGCTTGAAAGAAGCCTTACGCAAGCATTCTTCTAAAGACGTGAACTCTAACATTTTGAACATTTAATTTTTCCACAAGTACGCACATGTACGTATAAAACCCCCCATCACTTTGCACTTCTAACTGCGGTTATCCAATTAAAAGACAATTTTGCCAGCAGTTTTCTTCTGCACTTTCCGCTCTTGGGTATTTGTAAAGAAATGTCGTTGCAAGTGTTTGCTTACAAAAACAAAACAAGTCTCCACACGATGGTTTAAAGCTATTTGCAAATTCTAAATTCCTGAAGTGTCCAATGGTACAAAATCTATTTGGAGCCCATTCTTTTTTTGCGTGCTATTTCCGCAAGTGCAGTGTGTTGTGTGGCAGATGCAATTAGAGGATTCCACTTCAACTGCGGACCAACAAAATATTGACCAATAAAAGCTTTATTCACAGTTCAGTTTGGCATGACAATTCGTCAGTTGAGAATTGCAAGGTCGTATGGAAACGGAATTTGCTATTCACATACGACCTTGTAATTCTCAGCTGACGAATTGTAAAGAAAACTAAATGCACGTTCCAAATCGATGGTAATGTCCTCAGTCCTGTTAGCCTGTAGCAATGACATCATTGAAATTTGTAATTCATAAACAATACTCGTATAATGGGTTATGACAAGGACCTGCATTCGGGAAATAATTCATCGAATGGCATCTGCTTCCGCATGCATTTGCCATTCTTCCAATTATCTATGATAATAACATCGCATGCAGGCACACCACTACATAAAGGACACTCTACAGCTTGAAAAATAACGATAAAATAACAAGCATCAATGCAATTTAGCAACAAGCAAATTTTGTTTGCACAAAACAGGCAGAAAGGGAACACCCTTTTTGTCATCGATTTGCAGCCCTTCGTCATCGTGTTGCAATTGCAATTTGTATCGAGCTTATTTAGCAATGACAGTCACATGATTACCGCAATTCACGGCCTTTGTGGACATTGAACGTTGTCAGGGTGTGTTTTTTTTTTTTGAATAATTGCTTTTTTATGTAGTGTTTGTTTCTAAGTACTAAGGTACAGCTCACAGTGGTCAGAAGTCATCCATTTGATGGCCAAAAACACAGGTCCTTTGTATTTGTAGATATAAACGTATTGAAACTTCTAGGAAGTGTTGTATTGGCGAAATTTTAATTACAATCGTATGAGTATTATTTGACAGGACTGACAAATATGTAAAATATGCATGTATGATAAATAAATGAATAGTTGAGTCTTCCCAGATTCTTGGCTACATTCCCGTTCCAATTGCACTAACCTAATTTGTTGGTTTAAGTAAAAAGCCCAAGTGTCAACTCCGACTGCATATAGTGCGTTTTGGTCATTAATTGCTGTAAATTAATGTCGAACACATATCTGTAGCCCATTTATACATAATGTATAATTTTAATATACTATGCTGTTTCATTACTTAAAATATTTATTTTGGTATTACATAGAGGAGCGTGTAACACTTTGTACTAAAACCGATGCTCCTCCTACAATTTTGAAAATAAGTCAACCAAACCATTGATAAATTGAAAAGCCATGATTAAACTACAAAATCCATCAAAAAAATGTTTTTCGGTATTTTTTTTATTAGACGAATTGCAGTCTTCGTCTCACACAGTTCAGTTGTTAATGGGAGGTTCTTTTGTTTTTAGACATACAAAAGTAGTGACTAGACTAAATTTGTCGGCATTGTTTCCGTTACTTTAGGTTTGTTCCAACAGGAGCTAAAACTATCAGCAAACTGTCAGGAGCATGCGCAGTCTAGTTTAGCCGTTCCAACACGACACAAACGCAAACTAAACTATCATAACGATTTCAAACAATCAGCAAACTTGTTTCTGATAGTCAGAACAGTCAGAGGATTTTTTGCGGACTAAAAATCAGAGACATGCGCAATTCGTAAAATTCTCTCTCAGTCTCAGTGGCCTTGCCTTTGCTTGCCTTGTCGTTTTCAGTTTAGTTTATACATTAGTTCGAGCCTTCGTTCTGTGTAGGCGGGTGCTTATGAATCGGAAATAAACAAAAGTGAAAGGTTTGTATGAAGTAATTTTAAGCATTTCGTTTACTATGATTTTTTTTGCCGCAAGGACATAATTCCTAATTTTTGTCGTTTGGGACTTATGTATATAAATTATATATGGAAGTACATAAGATGTTTGTTTTTGGTTTTTGTACTTCTCTTGACCATTTAATTGAGGAAACTTAAACTTATGATGAAGCATTTACTAACGTCTCTCAGACTATAGACATATAGTTTATGGTTTTATAGTTTATATCGAATTGTTTTTCGACTTATGGACAAGTTATGGACATATTCTACAAAGAAAATCATTCTAGAGTAGGGTCTACCTCCTCTAATACCTTCAGTATTGTATTCTTTGGTGTCTACTTTAAGGTGTCTAGGACATTTCCCAAATATGTCATTGGAACTTTGGAAAAAGTCATTGAAACCTTAAAAAAGGACTTGTTAATCAAATTTCCTTTGGTTCGTTACGTTTCGAGTCTTCCAAATCTATATCCATTTTCATGACTTCAGCGTATAATTACACACGATTGAGTTGTAAATAATACTAAGCTTTTAACGTGAGTAACACTCACTTAGTGGTCAGAGAACTGCAAAAAGCGTTGCATGCGCAGTAAAAAATCAATAAGATTTATACTTTTGTTTTGTTTTTTTTTTTTAAATTAATATAAAACATTGAATTGATAAATATTGTTAAACAGAGCCATTAGTTCAAATAAAAAATAAATTAAATATGTAACAATGGAATATTTTGTATTTCCTGGATATACAGACAGACAGACGGACGCATTGGCGGACGGACTTGTTTTTTGACTTTTCTATAGTCGCGTAAAATTATGCGTCATGCCCCATACTTAGTTTGATTTAGAAATTTTCGCACGATCGGAATAGATTTTTCTTTAGTATATGAGAAAGTTAAAAACCCAAATGCATAACAAATAAAGACATTTGGCACTGCACTTCTTTCGTTTCAAGAGAAAGACCAAATATTCAAAAAAAAAGTTACATGTTGTTTGGCACCCACTATATAACTTCCTTCGCTGAAGTCTTATTGGCAAATTAAGTAAACACACGGGAACCTATTAAAAATACGAATATTGTTCTCTTTCACGGAATTCTTAATTATAAGAGGAATCCTGTTTTTATAAGCTGTTATTTCCCCCCACTTTACCTTACATATATCTGCTCCCATGCAAAACCCAAGCATTGTTTACTAAAACTGTAACTAAGCTCAACCAAATAAACAATTTTTTTTGACATAAAGTTAGTTCTACTGAAGTCCATTATGGTTTGCATTCTCCTAATTCAACTTTTTTAAAAACGTCTCTTATTTGTATTTTGGACGGTTTTGTATTTAAAGCCGTTTTATTAAAGTATTGATTTTATTGGCTTAAAAATATGTCGCTGGTTTTTTTTAAAAAGGTATAATACTTTCTTCTCGCTTTAGCGAGAAATGCAGATCCATTTAGCAGAATTTCCAGCAGCTGCCTTGTGGCTATGATGTTCAGAAAAAGACATGGCAACAAGCAAAGCCAAAGTAGGTAGGTAGGTAAACCCTAAAGCCCACTAAAAGGGGAGCGCAATTAGTGCTTAACCGCCGTTTTGTTGCCACCACTCACGGGACCTGTGAGAAAGGAATGTAGATTGGAAGTATAACTTCAAACCAACCTATGATATTAAGGAAAGAAATTATGTTGTTAAAGTTTATGTTCGAGATGTCCCGAGGTCATCAAGGAAATGCTTGCCCAGTGTACGATATTTGGTTTGAGAGTACTTATCGGCCAGTGACCTGTACATATGGCCACCAGCCTAGCGACGTACACACGCGTTCTACGTGTAAGGTTCTGCGTTCTTAATTTGTTGTAAGTGGGCCACATCTTCCTTGATATGACACAGTGTGTCAAGCTCGACCACCAAGACTCAGCTAGTGAGGACAAAATATCTCTGTTCACGTATCCTGTGGCCTGGAACCTATACTGGAGTGATGGTTAACCAGTGGCTAACATCGGCAAGAGGTTTTTCCTTACAGTCCCCAACGGTTGAATCCAGGAATCGCAGCATGACAATCGATGAAGTTAGAAGCTATCCAATGTACTTAGTAATCGCCTCAAACCTCTCTGCAACACATTTGTCGGGGTATTCCAGTGTGAATTTCCCAGCAAATCAAATCTTTACGCTCGGGCAAATCATGGAAAAAAACGAGCAAATGTCATTTCCATGGTGATGGACCTAAAGCCCCGGCTATGTATTTCTTTATTATGTAGACATACCTATTAACTATTATTAAAAAGCAGTATGCAGTAAAACTAGTTTACTTTGAAAATAAATGATAACAAACATTTAAACAATCTATGCACCGCTTTGCAGAAAAGGTAATGGTAGTGTTCCGGATAAATATACAAATATCATATCAAGATGTCTTACTTAAAAATGGTTCCAAGTACTTTGGGATTGTTGTATACTTTGTGGATAAGAGGAGTGTTTTTCAACTCAGTTTTTTGAAAATATTTTGAATAATTCAAAAACGCATCTCATGAACCGAGAATGTTTGAAAAATGTTATGCAGTCATGCGATTCCGTCACTTCAATTGTTAAAGTTGAGTATTTCTTGCTTTGTGAATAGTTGGCTCTACTGACACTGAATTGAACTGCTTTATTAAAATGATTGCTCAAATTCGAAAATATGGAAATGTAGGTATGTCTGTTTGTTAGAAATGGTAACATTTAATCACATCACATGCCAAATTTAATGATAAAATCAATATACCTACAATTTTGGACTTCTCAATTATCTATACTACTAAAAAGCTAAAACCTAACACACTTTATATGAACTTGTATATGCGAAGTAAAATGTTAACATCGTTTCGTTTCTCTTACAACAAAAATACGCTATGTAAAATAGCACATGCCCAGCCGCATGCGGAAAACCGGAATCGCACCATCATCCCTCATTTGCAACAAGCAACCACGTAAACATTATCCATTACCCACACGTAATAAATTAAACCCCTTTTGTGTAGGCGCAGTCACAAAGGATATGCAGACTCAGAAAATACATCAAAAATTGTTAAAGACCCATAAATCAATTTCACATTTTGTTCGTTCGCCTCCCATAGGATACCACCTCATTCGCTACTATTGTATCCGTTTATCATAACAAGTAAGCATCATTGGCCAACTATCCCCTTCCCTCTATGAGTATGATAAGCACACATAGATGTTAGGCATTGGCCTAGTGCAAGGACCTGTATTGCACCAGCACCGGTGTGTCGTCAACAATCGACCGGAGACGAACGGGAATGTCTCTTATGTTGACAGGTGGGATTCGATGGTTTGCAATTATCCTCTTTTGGATTACAAGTGTCATTAATTTGTGTTCTCCTTCTCTCTTTTAACGATGTTTTCTTCAGATGAATGGGGTTTTATATTTACACAAGTACATACTGGTAGCTAGTAGTTGGTTGGGGTTAAATCGTTCAGCTTGTTGAGTGTTTTTAATGGCTTTGACCTTATTTCACTTGAACCAAAACTCGATACGATATCCTTCGTTGGCACGAGCAGTCGTCGTTGAACTTGATCCTTGTTTAAGTTCTGTGGGGTTCAATTGTGTGACAAGCCCAGGCCCCATTTAGTTAGTGCTGAATCAGCAGCAGCAGGTAATTATTACAAAACATAAATTTGTTGGCTCATTTGTGATTTTGTTGATTTTGGTTGCTGAAGTCGATATCGTTGCCATCGTTTTGCTTCTACAATGAAGAGGACAGGGAAGCAATTCCTTCTGGTACTTATTATATTCTTTTGAAAACTTTTTAAATGTCGACAAAGTCAAGAAAAGTTTTCCAGCTACCAAGTTATTATAAAATGGCGCACTGAATGATAGTCTTCTTTGTTTGCGGATCGTGGTAGTAGTAAAATTAAATTGGAACTTTATTGGCCCGCATGGAGTTTTTTAATGTGGAATTTGCTATGTTATTAATCTCTTTAAATTTTATTTTATAGCTGCGAGTTGTTAATAATAGGTAATGAGGGAAGAACTAGTAAGAGATTTTACTTACATAAAGGGTGGAGCAATTTCACGAAGCGGCCATTGAGTTTATGTGACGACCTACGCTAATTATTTTTATATTAGCTTTACATAATACTTAAGTCGACATAAGGAAAAGGATACGGTAAATTCTTAAGAACAATGATATGTTAAAAAGTTTATCTATTGATTTTTAGCTTGCAATTTTAGTGACAGTATGACAAGATCGGCTTTAATAGTTACTTCACTAGCTCTTCGAAAAAGTAAATATAAAAAAAAAATTAAGTTTACTCACAAACATTATTTTTAAGTATATGCTCTAAATTTTCTTTTAGCTCTATCTTATAGCATTCAAAAGACAAGATTATGATAACTTTTGATGGTGATCACAAAAATGTAAATTTTGTTTGGGGTCTATGACCAGTATTGTGGGGACTGTGTATTGAAATCTGAAGGTAGCGTTTGATATGGCATAAAGATACAGCAATATAAATAAAGCGGTCCAATAACCGCCTAAAGCTCACCATGTAAATATAAAAAAAATGCTGTTCGTTGGGCAGCGCATGACTTGCGAGCAACTGTTCCAAATTTGATCTTTTATTTTCAAGTTTGTAATAAACCTTATTTTATGGAAATAAAAATTGTAAAAGTTAATACAGACATGGATATAACAATTTTGCACATTTATACATTTTTTACTATCTATAAATATCAAGACGTTGCGAAATATTTTAAAATACCTGCAAAATTCGTCGTCCGTCGGTGTTTGGTCATTTCTCTCGTCATTGCGGATATAATTCAGAAGTCGAACAATCTGTACAACTTCTATTTCCTTCAGCAATAGGTGCAATTACTTGCACGCATGTTACTTTTATTAAATAAATATGTAAATAGGAAAGGATAGCACAGTACTTTTGTCATGCCGCTTGCACTTTCATAAGCATTATTCGCTAATTCCTTTAAGATAGAGGTTAAAGTTTGGAAATTTAGAATACGTACTAAAAAAAATAAAGTGCACGACTGCGTCGTACGAGACTTTCTCGAATCGTAACATTGGATTTGCAATTTTGAACATTTGTTCTCATACCAAATTTATATAATTCACTTTGAAGGTTTTGAAAAATTAGATTTTCTCAAAAACGGCACCTACGATTTTGGAGTAAACGAATTTAATTTAAATTAAGGAAAATCGTTATATGAAAAAAAATTTAAAATAAAATTATTTAAAAAATCTAAGTATGCAGATTTGTTCAACTTAATATTATAACTCCATTTATTAGGTTTTGAGATATTGGTGATTTTATAAATTACCGTTATTCTGAAAAAACTGAGTATTCAGTATTTTCGGCCCCATCCCAAGTATCTATCGTACAACAAAACAGATCTGCGAGAAAATTATTGATAATTGTTTCACAAAAAAAAATTATGACAGGTAACGTTACAGATAGATAGATAATAATAGTTTTATTTAATATAGTATTACAGGGTAAAATTCAAATACAATTCATGGAATATTAGACCGATTGAAAATTATATGAAAAGTTGGGACATTGAGTATTTTACTAACAGAAAATTGATAGTATTGAATGCCACTTCAGCTATTATTAAAATTTAAATTAAAGTTTATCATGTGGTGGCCATAAACAACAAATAAATATTCAATTAACAAAAGTAACACGCTGAAGGAATAACAAACAACTCAATTAACTGACATTAAAATAAGGAATAGAGAGAACAATCAAATTTAAGCAAAAGTTAAATCAGAATGTCGAAAGTAACAGATTCTAAACTAGCGTAGTTTAGGCTGAGAAGCCATTTTTTTTTACACATTTTAAAAACATTCCAGATGTTGTTATTGCTTTGATAGAATGTGCAAGTTTATTAAATATGCGAACAGAATAAAAATTACGGTATGCAGTAGTACGAGCAAATGGAACATTCGCACGATCGCAATAACTTTCTCTTTAGTATACTAGTGTATACGAGAAAGTTAAATATGATTACTATCATGGATAAAATGTCCTCCTATTGACTATACACCAGGTTTTGCAGCAAGTCAACTTTTAAACAAACATGTTGTTTTCGAGATACTTTCCTAAGAAAACGTAAAAAAATTTACAAGAAAATAGTGATATTGCCAAAAATATAACAGCCTTATTGTGATAGTTTATTTGGGGTATTTGCCTATGACATAAACCATTTGTATATATACAGCCGTAATACAATATTTGTTCTATCATTTTCCAATATTATCTTCATTCGTCTCCAAATCTGAAACTTCCCATTTAAATGTAAATCTCATTTATTTTTAGTAGATAATAAATATAAGGAAAATCCCCATCACCACAAACAGACTTCTCTACTCAGAATTAATTAAGTTCATTGCCTAAATGCGATCCTTCCTATTACTATATTATTTATTCTGTCAATTTTTGAATTGAATTCAAATGTATGTATGCCTATGTATCAATTAGTCTCGGAAGCAACTGAAACTGGCACAGTCTATTGACACACATCAATCAAGTCACTTTCATTGAGTCTTTGCCCAGTGCCAGACACGGAGGGAACATTTTCTAATTTCCAATCCAAACACTCATTGATATATGGTTACTCATAAATCACACAGAAAAACCAACAAAACGAAAGTCCACTGCAACAATTAATCACAGAATTAGAAGGAAACAAGAAATCTTCCTTCTTGATGTTCCTTGTTGTTGGTTTTCCGTCCGCAGCAGTGGAGACAGACAAATCATGGGAATGATTATAATTATTCGTCCAAATATTTAATAGCTACTGTCAATATCGTCAGTGGACTCACAAATTAGACAAGAGTCGTTAAAGGAACCTTTGAGTTGGTCTCAGACGTAATGTTAGTTTACTCAGGACTTTCATTATGCACATTTCACATTAACTCGCACCCGAACAACCCGAACTCGATGCGAATGTATTTAGTTACAAAAACAAACTCCCCGGTGAAGCTCCTTTTGGATTCCTTGGGCAGATATAATATTGCAGGATGTAAACAACCAAATAATACGCAGCTAGTGAATGGGCTGAAAATGTGTACATCCGCAGTGCGACATGGATTTTTTACGCCGCCACCGCCGCTGGTACTACCATCAACTACCACCACCACCACCACAAGAAATTCACTTTGTTTTTGTGTATTATTTACACTGGGAAAATTGTTCAAGTTCACTTTTTAACGGTTGTTTTAGACATTTTCCTTGCCAAGTCGGTTGGGCAACAACAAACAGTTCAAAGTGAAGTCTTCCTTTCTATTTTGCATGCTACGATAGTTTTATCTTTCCATTGTCTCTCGCTCTCAGACTTTCACTTCTATCATCAGCCTTGTCATTCTTATGAATAATTTTTCATTAGTTTTGCGTGGTGAATACAGTTGGTTAATAATAATAGAAAATGTCATTGTGGGGTGAAGTATGGCGTACCTAACTCGTGAGCATAATAACTGAAGTAGACGTTTGGGTGAGTTTGGTTTGTTTTCGGTGACATCAGGTAGAAAATTGCAAAGAAGCAAAGTACCGCCTTAAGGATCCATAAAGTCATTGGACCTTGCCAATAGCATATTAAACTCGTGGTCGCGTTTTCTCAAATTTTCGTTAGCAGAAGTGTTTTAGGGACGTCAAATTTAAGATCTACATTAAATTTTTTATTGGTATCGGGCATTGACTGTACATAATTACAGTTTTGTAAAACCGATTATCGCTAAAATGTTGCCAATGTTCTATTAAAATGCAATCTAAACGAATTTTTCAACCACCAAATTCTTATCATTAAACGGACCAAACTAGAAAACTTAATGTAACTTTAGTTGAGGTGATGAAAGACCCAACTTTCGTTTTCGAATCACAGCCTCCAGGTTCGATACGATGATATATTGAAGATTGAACTTAAGTTTTTATTAAGGTCCTTGCCATCGCGAAGGCCAAAGCACTTGATTTGGACAACCGCCGGAAGGCTGCCGAGTCTCATGCAGAGACTCTTCACGGGTTTGGCTTTAAGCAAGCTTTATTGGTATTCTGATAATTGTTCTGTTTTTGGTAATTTTTTATCAGAACGGAATTATATGAATTTTGTATGACGATGTGGCCGAGCCAATATAGTCGACGTGTCTTGTCTTTTTGGAGTACATAAAGATTTTGGCAAAGCTCATAGAGTTCGCAGTTGTATCTTTTCCCCCATTCGCCATCCTCGCACACAGGGCCAAATATTCTTCGAAGAATTTTGTGGAGGAGGAAAAGGAGTTTAGTATCTACTCACCTTTCCTGCTTATCGTTTAGCACTAGGCACCATAGAGCAGAACTACAGAGCTTTCACTTCGTCCTTATAGTTACGAGCTTTGAACCCATTTGTTTTGCCAAACCAAAGAAGCAGCAGTTTCCTAGGGTAATTCTTCGTTGAATCTCCACTAAGTTGTCGTTTGCGGAGTTAATGTTGACCCCGAGGTAAGTAAACTCTTTAACCACCTCTAAGTTTTTTTTGCCTCGCCAATTATCGTAAAAGCCTCTATCACGTCCGCATACCCAAGTAGCTGAACGGATCTGTTGAAGATAGTATCTTGCGTGTTTACACCCTTCGCACTATCTGTTCCAGAATTAGATTAAAAAATTCACGTGATAGCGCGCCTCCTTTCCGGAATCCGATTCTTGTATCTAACAGCTGGATGAGCTTCTGCCGAAATGCACATTGCACCGCGTATACTCTATAGTCACGCGTCACAGTCGGATCAATTTTTTCCTGGTATCCCAAATACGGCCAACGCCATGTAGAGCTCCTGACAATGAATGCTACCATATGTGGCTTTGAAGTCGATGAAATGATGGAGCGTACAACTTGGAATTTTTTGGTCTTTTCCAGGATTGGTCTTAGTGTGAAAATTTAGTCTACTGTCGATTTGCCGGGCCAACGTTCACACAGTACGTTAGATAGAGTCTGTAACCCTTCTATACTTATGCAAAGAAAATAAAATAATTGAAACTGAACAAATTTTTTTTAAAAATGTTTCAAAAATCAATATTAATCAAAAAAATAATATTGATGATTTGTGTCGGTCTGACAGACCATATGCGCTAGTATAGGAGGCTTAACTGCATCGAAGTTGCTGGTATTATTGTGTAACCTGTACATTACACCGCGTGCTTTCTAAGGCCACGAGACACAGCAGGATCAATTTTGACTCAATACAGAAACATGACATCGCCATGTTAAGCTCCTGACAGATGGTATAACCTTATTAGTTAATACGGCATGATTAATAAGGCTGATGGAGTTTCAAAGTTTTTTAATGTACAAAAATACTTTCAAATCGGAGAAATTAAATATAAATTTTCGGACGCGTCTTAGGGAACCATACTTATCCAATATGGAAAAAAACAAAGAGTAATAAAACTTGTAAGTTTATCACAATAAACATACCATTCAAACTAAACTAAGGTATAGATAGCGCTCTTCTTGGTTTTTCTGTGTGAATAGACATTTTAATTTTGCTATACCTCTCCCTACTCACTTGGTACGAGTAGATTTATATCTTTCATTTAGACAAAAAGACAAAGTACTACATCTACATAAGGGAATCGCTTACCATGCACAGGAATCGATGACAAATTGCACTTTATATGCAAGGATATGTAGATCCTTTTCAGCACAAAAAATGAATGAAGTACGTTTGCTGTTTTTTTTTTTCAGGCTATTTAACGCACTTTCAGCTTTCAGGCGCAAATGAACAGCTACGTGTGTTGTGTATCGTAGAAGGGGTGAAGGGGTTGAGATTGAGAAAATACTTGCCAGTTGAGTTGGTTTATGACTTTAGTTATATGTATAATACCGGAATGGTGTCTTGACAAATTGTACATTGTGTACCCGTTTGATGTTTCTGGGTTACATTAATGGCACAATAAGAGTTATGAAATCCATATGAATCTGATTGTTCGCCATGGGCAAGTATTACACATTAACATATATCTAGTGAGAGTCATATAGAAGGAAAGAGAACAAGGGACCACACCGAAACGAAACAATCTTCTTGACCCTCACATCTCTTGACAAACCTTGAAATTTTTTTTTTTTCGTTAATGTTCAAAATAAAATAAATCCTTCAAGAATCAACCACTTAAAATCCGCCCAGTGTTGGTCAAAGAAACGTTACATAATACTAAATCTATATATAAGATGCAATTCTTAAAACTCACTCATTCTTAGGCTCAAGTTTATTTCACCCCTCGTAGAGGAAACCATTTATAATTGCATAATAATTTCGAAGCATTGCACACAAGTTTTCTAATTTAACTTTTCAAACCCCCTTGGAGGAATTAAATGCTGCTGCTGAATTTATTTTGCAAACACCAATACAACATCCATTGCAGAGCTCGAGGCAAAATGGTCATCGGCAATGAAACGAAAAAAAAAATTAAAACATAAAAATATTGTGAGATTTTTCTTAGAAAAATTTTCCACAACGATGAACTCTTAATCCAATAAATGGGGATAGACGGCAGTAAGGGATAATGTTAAAAGTGCACTTGTGCTTCAGTTCGTTCGTGTTATCTAAGGAATGGAGAACCACCAATTAAAATGGCTTTTTCTGTAAAAAAATCCCCCATTTTCTTTATTACTTTTTATTATTCCTTAAATGAAAACTATTTTATTTATGTCTAGATGGGCTGTTTGTCAGTCATACTTGGGGTTAGAAAGTTTTTCAATCAAAAAAATTGTATCGTTTTAAACAATTTTTTTAGCACGGAAACAAATAGACTTTTCTAAATTGTAAGTGAGATAAACAAAAATGCACTGGACATTTCCACTAGGAAGTGTTGAGTAACAGGTGGACATAAGGCCTTTAAATTTAAAATGTAAACTGTAAAATAAGAAATGTGAAAAAAATAACCCCTATCAGTTTGAATGTGTTGCTTGGTTAGGCTATCCAACAAGCTTGCAACAAGACTGAATGATGAATAATACTTACTTTTTTCGCCCATTAAATTTAACTCAACGTTCTGTGTGAATGTTCACATTTTTAAACACAAGTGTCAGAAAGTTTGCTTTAAGATGACTTTTGGAAAGAAGGCTGCTGTTTTTATGGAAGATTCGCCATATAAACAGGGAGCCTCTTAAGTATATAAGTATGAGTAAGTTGTTCAAAAACCAGTCATTTGGTCATTCAGTGTAATCAGAAGAAACAAATTAATATTTTTCATAGAATGAATTGTCTCAGAACACATTGATTTTGTAAAAATGCATTGATTTACGTTTATTCATATAACTCCGTAAACAGAATACCTTTTTCGCAATGAGGGGTAATCCCTATGCGTATTAAGCGATCAACGAATTAATCTACCCTCTTATTGCTAACTTATCTAATATACACAAACTCTTCGAGGGGATATTGTACGCAGCGTTAAGTCTTCAGCGTTATACTCTTATTTCAGCTTTCTAAAGGTGGGTCAACCAATGAATATCTTGTAGACTTCATGTCTTTCGCTCTCTCAGCCTTAGCGAATGGCAACTTATTTGGTAATTTTGCATCTGATAAAGCGAAGCATTTGATAAAATTGTTTATCAATCAATTCTCTTCTAATTTATTGCCTGTTATTAAAAATATATATAAACATAATTTAATTTAGGATGTTGCTCAATTTTCCCATAATTTTCATAGTCCCAAGCAGACGCCGAAAGTCTTTGCAGCTAGACTCGTTATGCCGATCATACTTAATATTACAATCATGATAGTTTTACCATTTAGCGCCTTAAAGACTGTTTAAAACTAAATATTACTAAATATCAATCTACAGGCTTTACATGTAAGTGCATATTCCCCACATAAAAATCAATTATTTGAGTCAAATATTTGACCTTTATCTAATTTTTCTAAAAAGAGTATTTTTATTTGCTTTTTATTACTAAAATAATGTTTTAGTCTCTAAAATGCAGTAGTTTATAATATTATTGATACAAGCAATTTTTCGTATGTAATATCCCTAATTATATGTCCAATTGCACATCCATCTCTTTTAGTTGGATTAGACTTCAATATGTTTAGACTTCTTCACTTTCACCATAGCTGGTTAAAGTAAAAGTTTGCTACAAAACAGTGCTTGCGCATTTATTGCGTAATATTGAATTTGTTTAATGTTGAATTTTAAGAATGTTGTATGTTTTAGAAACCCCGACCTATGAGAAACGATTTCAAGTACAATACTGTAACTCCCTTTGAATGAAGTGATTTTTGTGATATGATGCGATTTCAAATGAACTGCTTAAGTGAGTGTGCCTAAGTTAGGCTGGTGATTGAAGCAGATATCATCTCTATCCCATCTGAACTTACTCATTTAAAAAAATAAAAAACTCCTCTTCCAAAAAAAATCCTGCAGATGTGCAAGTAATAACTAAGTGTCCGCCCAGTGAATCATATCTAAATCACCGGTGGTGACATATATTTAACAAAAAAATACCCCGAACAATCTAGTTGGTCGACATCCAATTCTTCGATTTCTTATTCATTGATTATCCTGATTTCATTCACTTCGTTCACACAAAATATCTGGAATCATTGTATTTGCCGATTTTTCCGCAAAGTCAAAGAATTGGCACATTGCTCAATATTTAATATTCATTATTCTATAATATGAAGGCTGAAATCAGTTCCGCAAATATTTTACCGCAAGACGCCGACTGAATCAGATTTTATCATTTGCCGTAGACTTTATTCACACCTCCTCCTGTCATTTACATTTTTCATTTCTTGTCTGTTCAGTAAACTCGATACACCATTTCTTATTTTGGTTAATTTTTAAATCTGTCAATCTTCGTTTTATCTTTCAAACTATAGCTTCATATAGGGTTGAAAACTGTATTTTAAGCTGACCTCGAAATAAGTCCACTGCTTACTTGTTCATAATGAATGGAACACATACAACAACAAAACTTGAGACATACACTTCATTCACTATATAATCATTTTTTTATCGACCATTTTATGCACATTAACTACAGCAGATACGCGTAAGCGAGAGCTAGTTTACTCTGCGTAATCTCATAAGGATTTTTTTGTTTATATGCACCAGGAAGATAGTAGACATCCTTACTCTGCAATGTTTTATATTCCCGATGAACGAGAAAGATTACGGATGGCAGGACCTCGCGGGTGTAACTGTGATGTGGGTGGGAGTTTATTTGCATGCACTTTAGTATCACAGATACTTTATAAAATTTACGCTTCCTTAATTACATCTAAAAGATATGAAGTGAATGCTTTTGTGTTCTATAAATAATAGATGAAGCTTTTTTTTTTAGTTGCAAGTGGTGGGGAGAATATAAACAGAATGTTTAAAGTTTTTTTTTCTCTCGTAACACTTGAGCTTGTCATAATGTAGAATGTTGCAGCAGGTTTTTTTTTTTGTCATCTTTGCATACAAGATTCAGCTTGGTCTTTGTGAATTTCCTCAAGACCTGCAAATGACTTTTCTTTTATTTTCATCTTAATTTAATTAAAAGCCTTTGTGTTGCTGAGAGATATTTTTAAATTTGTATATACTTTTTGTTGCACACAATAATCAAAAGAAAACTACATAAAAAAGGCAGCTGCATTGAAAAGCGCATAAAAACATTCAAACAATCGAATACAAAAGCAGAGGAAATTCAAATTAATTCAAATTCTGAGAGTAGACGATTTAACAAATTGATAGAAGCATAATGCCTAATAGAATTCTGTGTTCATGCTTTTCATCTTGCTAAGGCACATTTAACAAATTGTCATAGGGTATGAGGATTTATTTAGCATATTTTGCACTGACGCCAAATGTAGTATTTGTTGCCAAAGATTTTTTTTTTTCGTTCTTTTATTTTGTCGCACTAAAAATTACTAAAAATTTAGTAAACGTTAGAGATTTAACAAAGAGAATGGTGTAAGTAAACATATTTGTTTTGATTTTCGACATTTATTTTCGAGTGCCTGTAGATTGTAATATATTTTTGGTTAAATTGTTAGCTCACTCTCGTGTATAACTCTTAGATATATTTTGAACATTTGTTTATTAAAAAGTAGCGCTAAGTTATTTATTCAAATTCTTATATTAAAGTCACAGAGACATTAAAAATATTTATTTGATGACAGCATTTTGTTAATCACATTGTGTAATATTGCTCATCAAGTGCTGTCATAACATCTTCTGTTTTAAAGGAAAAAGAGCTCTGGCTCAACGAAAATCTACAAAAACCTTTTTATTTGGCAATATTATATTATGAATCCAGAGCAGTGCTGACATTTTTCAATTTCAAAAAGGAGGCACAGACAAATTATCCCATGAATAGATTAACCCATGAAGTTATTCTTTACGGATCTTTTTTGGTTGGTGGTATTATTTCTGTCTTATTAAAAATTTGTAATAAAAAAATCAAATTGGTTACAGCATAGCTAACGCTCTACGAAGAAATAAAAATCGCTAAGCAACTTACTTACCCATTTTAGCCAGACACAAACAAATTGTTCTTAGAAAAACTTAATTACCTATGCCCATTGGGAAGTTAAACGGCTTAATTGTTAGTTTGCATGGCCACGCATCCAATTTTTGCACGAGATTAGAGAGAGTTCGTTTTTCTGCAGTTTTTAAAGACGTTAGAGTGATGTGACACAGCATTTTTGGTCTTACCTACCTTTAGGCACCATAAATTCTACATGTCAAACCTATTTCCTCGTTTTAGCATAGCGCCCTCTAAATGCATACACCGAAGAAGCTGGACGGCCCAGAATAGATAGCAGAGGTATAGTTTCATAGTTTAAATAAAATCAAATTACTTCAGTGAGTAAAGATAGTAGCTTATTACGGTGTTTCATTTGATCAAGCAATTTAGAACAATTGAGGTTAACAAAGTGTTAGGTTTGTGGAACCATGTAAATCAACCATAAAGTGTTTGACATTGACAATGGATTTTGGAAATACATTTTATACTCGAAATACAGATGTGCAAATTATGTATGCAACAAATACTTGTTATCAAGTTCAAATTGAAGGCAAATGTTATTTTGCATTATGCGTAATGAAATGAACTTTACTTATTACTTTTCTTCTTTATAAATTTACAATTTTTAAGAATTTGGGGAACCATTTTGATTTTTAGGGAGCCCAGTGCCCAGCAGAGGAGCCAAAAGCTCCTAAAGGAACCATTCCGGCAGCGCTGATCCAGAGTATTGCGCGAGATTTCATTAAGTTAGGTTGATGGTGGATTCTTTTGGAAGTGAATTAGATGAATAGACACACTTTGTCGCAACATCGACATCTTCAAATGTCATCTGTGATAAGTTTTAGCTTTATAAGTATGTCCGGTTATAACCCTAACAAGATATGAAAAAGACATTTCGTTGTTATATATAATATTCTCTGATTTTAGTTTGCTGAATAGTGGCCAGATTTTCCAGGTTACAACAAGGGATAGCAGTTCAATTTAATTAAGAGGATTAAGAGGATTGGCATTTTTGCCAGCTCATCACATACTTTTTGCCACCCTGTCTATAAACCCAGCTGAGTCTAATGTCGTGCTGTGTAAACAAAAGTCCGAAGCTTTGCTGCTTGATTTTATTTTAATTGCTGAAATAGTTTTTTTGCTCCTTAGTTGTCAATGGGAATATTATATCAGTGTGTGGAATTGTAGTTGTTGTCCCGCCAAGCTATGTGTTGTGAATACCTAATTCGTGTTGGCGCACAAATTCCGTCAATACCGTTGGAAATTGGAGAGTAGCGGAATTTGGCAGAGTACTGCTGATTTGACATTTTTAAATCCTCCTATATTTATGTGCAATAATCGGTTAGGATTTGCAATTTATATTTATTAATAGTTGAATAGAATTTGAGGTATGCAATTCATGTGTTCGCCATGTTATTATCATCGCCATCATTGAAAACATGTCTAAATATTTCTTTTAAAATAGTTTGTTCCGCTACAGATCTTTTTGCTGGTTAAACTAAATTTCTAATTTTAGCCCTTGAAAGAGGACCTTGAAAACCCTTTAAGGGCTAGGATATAAGGACTATGATGAGAATATTAGCATAATTTGAAGTTCATATTTTCGCAATTTCAAAATGTTCTGTTAAGAAAAAATTGTGTTAACTCTCGGCCTCCCTTAAAAGGAAATTGCACGTAAATTAAAATTTGCTGTAACTAATATCTGATTAATTAATTTAGCGGTTAAAAGCAATTGTCCACATCTGGTAGGTGACGGGCCTTTTTCCTGTGCGCGAGGAGGTCGAATGGAGGAGAATATACAACCGCCAAGTCTATGGCCTGTACCAAGGTGTGAATGTCCAAAAGCTAGGCCACATCGAGCGAATATACAATATTGCACCATCTTCGAATCCCAGCCCCCAGATTCGAAAGCACAGGTAAGATCAAATCCCCGCTTTAATGACTAAGCCATAGCAGATGCCAGAGCGTTTAGTTTGGAAAGTTGGAAGTAGCGTGCCCGGGTTTGCGAGGATGGCAGACACTCTTATCGTGTCGGAAACGTATTAAGTCAAGTAAAGTAGGAAGAGTAACTTGCTTAGATGTAATAAAAAATTATGTCCCGTGTACAGGTCACCAACAAAACAGGCAATCGATGCAAAATGAAAATCTTCCGAAACATCTATCAACTGCGGGTTTAAATAATTGAGGACTCTCTGACATTTCACCAATATTGTGCGAAAAACTTTCGAGGCCGGAATGCGTCTGGGAGTTTTATCTGACAAAGTTAAACAGAACACATCAAGACGATTTTTAAGTGAATCAGTCGTTTGCGTTATTATTCTATGACCTCTACGTTTTATCGGTTTTATCGCTCATATTCAGCAAACTTAGTTATAGATGTAACAGACAGGTTATGAAATGACTATTATAATCAAGTTTGAGCGGATGATCGTCTTGTAAATCATAGATGTATCAAAAGGGGTTAACATGGGTAACCATGTCACCGGTAGAAGAAGCCTAGATATTTCGCAGTGATCTTAACGACATTGTATATTTCACTATCCCAATAACAAACGCATACCAAAAATGGAAAGTCTTTTCAAGGATTCAATTGTTCATGAATCGTACAACGAATTCTAGAAATTGAGTGTACGATCGTTAGATTAGAACTTTAAGTAGCAGACAAGATATCGTTAATTAATAAAAAAGAGAAAGCAGACAAGAGATTATTAGTTATAAAATAAAAAGGGAGTCGGTGGAAAAACCAAGCCATTTTCAAAACATAAAAACAACTTGTATTGTATTGTATTGTAGCTAAATTGCTAGTGTAACAGCATTCATCTTAGCAATATGGTGCAAATATAAGCAGCTACATATGTGCCCGCATAGTAATCGTTTACTTTACTACACCCCGCCGCAGGAGGCATTCGAAAGGAAAATTATAAGTAAACATCTGAAACATCTCGAGATATCCAGTATTATTAATGAGTAGATTTAAGGAATGGTGTGCTAGTAACAAATTTAGATCTTAACGCAAAGTATGCCACGAACCGAAATAGGAATAATATAAAAAAGTACAAAACTATAAAATATACTTAACATCCAATGTGACTTCACTACAAAGACTACTTCCATTCTAAGCGCGTATAGCGTTTCCTTAATTCGTCTTTTAGCCTTTGGTAAAATATCCAAATCCTGTTGACGGAGTAGCAAATATCTATTTTTTTTTGCGGATCTCGTGTTCCTTTTGATCTTTTATTCCTTATCTTTTATTCTTCCGATGTTTTTCTCTTCTATTTTCAAGGCCGAGGCGACTTATAACCACTTTAAGCTTGTAGCGCCATCTATATTGGAGTAGTTATTGGTACCTCAACAGCAATAACCTATATTTTCTATGTAATTAATAGAAGGTTTGTGTACCTATGTAATAGAATGGGTTTGCTAATCAATGTTTCAATCCTTTTGATTTTATAACTTATATTTTCAATGTAATTAATGGATGGTGTGTATACCTGCTGATAAAGGATGCGTTCTTGAGGCTTAACTACATTCGGCAAAAAGTGAAGTACACACACGAAAATATTTTTTCTCTTTCCACACCGTTTGCAATTTGTATTTTTCTCTCAACTTTTCACAAAGTTACTTTCTTGAAAGTTAGACATATCTCTAACTTCCAAGTGGCACACTTTGGAAAAGTTCGAAAAAACTAACACATTTGCACAAAAAAGCTGTCACGAGTTACTGATCTTAAGCTTAGATGACTGTTTCTTTCTTTCGTTGGCAAATTCTTCCTGCTTTTGTTTATTTTTTCTTAGAGCTTTTAAAAGTCAAAATAGATACTTAGTCCAGTTTCTGAATACGGGGGGCAGCAGCGTGTGTATGTGAGCTTTAAAAAAGTCACTTTTTGCACATTTTGCCGAATGTAGTTAAGCCTTTAGATATTACCTAATGAGATTATTTTAAAATAGCCCATCTAGACTCAAGTACTGATGACATTATTACAATAATACAGAATAGAGGCTTAATATGGCGCGAGCAAAAGCGCCTGAAAAGCGGCACCACATTATTGATTTTCATACCTTAATAAAGGAAGTCCCACTCGACATTTTATAATAGGCCGGAGATAAATAAGAATCATCATAG
Source organism: Ferdinandea cuprea (assembly GCA_963576555.1). Lineage (NCBI taxonomy): Eukaryota > Metazoa > Arthropoda > Insecta > Diptera > Syrphidae > Ferdinandea > Ferdinandea cuprea. The sequence continues at coordinate 60,387,548 of OY754958.1, forward strand.
TTATAAAGAATCATAAATATAGTAGTTTCCCACCATATATTTGTATTTTCTATGCAATGAAAGTAGGCCGCTGTGTAGAAATATATATCATCTCACCTAAAATAGTTAATATTTAGTTGGATAGTAAATCTAATTTCTTTTATCACGGACTAGGCCGGACATTCAGCTAGTAAATTAATAATCATCCATGCCATTTAATCCTATAACATACCTTTATAAGTTGTCCTACTAACAGTTCTATATTTGTGCACTGCAATACACATTTCCTGCAATATACTGACTTTCATTTGTATAAGGGATAAATCAATTTCGATTTGGGTTTCTTCTTGCAGATTAACGACTATCGAATGAAATTGATTTAGATGTCATCCACCCCGATTTGGGAAGACATAACTCTGAAACTGAAATCTATTCCCAATTGACTTGACTTATTATGAACGTAATATATGTTCAATAGATGGATCAGGTCATGATCTTCAGGAGGGTACGATTAATATTTGAAAGCATGTCTGCATGTTAACCTGTGCAAACCCAAAGGACAACTTCGAAGGATGCCAAGTTTACACTTGTGACTGTCATATATGTCACATGTTACCCTTAATGGACATTTAGGTACACTCCCTATTCACTTAAGCACTTATACTTAGTAAGTCTCATTCGTCAAGCTTACTCTCATACCCCTTAAGAATAAAATGCAAACACACGAGAAGTACTCGTAGGGTAGTGGAAGAAAATGCATTTTCTGCTCGAATACCTGCACCTTGGTTTGTCCTTTTGAGAGTTTGTTCGAATACAAAAAAAAAGCATATGCTGGTTGACGATTGTCCTTATTGTTCAAAACAATATCCGAGGCGAAGGTACATACCATTGGTATAGTAGAAATAATCGAAAGTCTTCCTTTTCGTTGTTTGTTTTTGCTTAAGAAAAATAGGAGAGCGAAAACACTTTTTGGATTCTTTCATTCTACAACAGCGTAGTTTTGGACTACTTTTATACTCTTTGGACGGCCTATAGGCAAAACAAAACAAGTTTTGGTAATGAAATTGAAATACCTTAGTAAGATTGAAGGAGACTTTACTATTTGTGTTACTCTTCCAAAGAGTATCCATTAAAATTGTATGCAGCTAAAAGGAATCGAACTTTTATTCTCGTGCAAAGAATTCACTTAAAATTAGTCAGATCTCGAGAGAAAGTCTTGGGACCGGTACTACTTTTGAAGTAATTTTATAAAAATTTCAGGCATTAAATTAATTTTATTAAGAATACAACAGAACAACATCTAATGCTGTGAGGTTCTGCGGGGTTTAATATATCATTTTGTATATGTAAAAAGAAGATGATTTGTTTTGTGTACCTTCCTTGCCGAATAAGAAAGACACAAGTATATGGCAAACATATTGCGGTTTATGGAGATATTTTAGACAATCAGAATCATTTATCATATTACAGAGATTCCGCATGCCTCTACCGAAAACATGCGAAGAATGAAATTGTTTACTCAAAAAGATAACAAAGGATACGTGGGGTGTGCTGGTTGCTGGTTTGCGCTTTCGTATATTGATTAAACCATTAAGAACATGTTTAACATTGAACAATTCAATTCAATGCCATGAGTAAAGTAAAAAAAAACGAGAGAATTTTCCAAGGAATACGAGAAATGTCCTATGCCGAATGTGTCTGATCTTAATGGCTTTTGGATCGAAAGTGTTAAATCGGTTGAAAGTGTAACATAAACGGGTTGACTTTTTTGTCTGTATAGCATTGGGATATTTCAATTTGGAATGGATTGGATTGTTTTTTTTTTAAGTTAAAGTTATTTGATTCTTGAATAAAGTTGTCGCAAAAAGATGTCTTCATGGACCATTTTACAAGTGATGTAAAATATATATAAATTCAATATATTCAATATATCCATTCGCTCTACATGACTCAGCCCAGTCGTTAGACCTTCTTTCTTCTGGCTAAGTCGATGTCGGTGTACAGCCTGTATCTCCTCTTCCCTTTACCGTCTATGCAGACGGGACCAAATATTACTCTAAGAATTTTCCTCTCCCTCCAAGAGTGGCCTCACCCACTTTTGATAGAGTCCACGCTTCTGCACCATAGAGAATGACTAAGATTATTAGGGTCTTATAAAGGGTCACTTTAGTTGTTCGAGAGAGGGCTTTGCTACTCAATTACTTTCTTAGCCCAAAGAGACAGCGATTGGTCAGAGTTATTCTTCGTTAAATCTCAGCGCTGGTATCATTGCCCGATGTGTGTTCTGGTTGCGAATATAAAAAGGACAATTCGATTTGCAGTATGTACCTTACCACTCGAACATCAGCTTGTCCCAGTTTAAAAGACAAAGTCGGTAGATGAGTACTCCCGGGAATATAACGAAAAAAGTTCATGACTACGTCATACGAACACGCATGCGTAAAGTTTAGTTTAGTTTAGCTTATAAAGTCCTGTATCAGGTCAAATACAGCAAAAACCCTTCCCAACTAATAACCAGAGGTACTTTAAAAACTTTTAGTTTAGATTAAATCAGGGGTGCGATGTAAAAATCATCACACAACACTAGGCACCATCGCGATCCTTAAAAACCTTTACCACAGGTGTCAATACTGTCAGCACCTTACTGTCTTTAAATAAATAAACATTCACTCTGTCAGGGTAGCTAAGAAACTGTCGAATCCATCGAAACTCCATCTCAATTTGAGGAAGGTGGACTGAATTAGCTGAAAAATCACTTTTAAGAAGCTATTTCCTCAACAAACACGTACCCCACTTATGGAGACTTAGTGGGATTAATTTCCATTTTAAAGGCGGGAAGTGGCTGTAATGAAAACTCGAAGGATTTTATACCGATCAGCCTGACCTCTTTTGTACTAAACAAAGACCATTCCAGATGCAGATTAATTCATAATACAAGTAGAACTTCTCTCTAAATCATAGCACGAAAACTTTAAAGGAATGCACCTCTTCACTGTCAACCATATAAAAGTCCTTACGCAATAAGAAATACACGCTTGTTATAGATCTAGAATCGGCTTCGAACAACGTACACACTTAACACACTAAAGTCCCCTACGGAGCTTAGAAATATTTATATGCTCTCTATGCTTCTATGGTACGAATCAATCAGGCAATACTAGGAAATAGGAACATAACCGAATTTCGGAGCAAGATGGTCGGATATGCAGTCGATATCGCTAAAATGTAATCAGTTTATTTAGTTTAGGCAGTTACTGGTGTTTTAAAAAATTCAGCAGAACATTTAAACTGCTAAGCCCGTAAGTAAAGACGCGGACCCATAGAATCCGTGGCTGCATGCATTCGTTTTCATCTGACAGTGAGATAGAATATACGTATACTAAGGGCTACGGTTACAGTGGATGCGTATTCTGACGAACAACCTTAGCCTTAGGCTACGATGAAATGTTCGGACGATTCCGACGTTTCAGGACTGATCGTCAGAAATTGGTGGTTACAATGAATGCGTTTACTCACGAACCTAATTTTCGTTGAATTCAGTTTTCAATGGTTTTTTAAGACTAACTAAAAGGAATATGTTGAAAGTCTGCTTCACAGTAAGGAAAATGAGAAAAAAAATCACGAACTCGTGCAGGTTCTGATGGTCAAAACGCTGGCACTGTAACCGGCTTAAGAACCAACGGTTTTATTTGTTCTGACTTGTACATCAGAGCAGTTGTTCGTCAGAAAACGCATCCACTACTTCCATAGCCCAACGAACCTATAACAACGCATTGTCGGTTACGGAGTCCAATTTTGCCCAACTTTCTACTTTATTTTATACTTTGACAGCGAGGCGCAAATGCATCTGATTGTTTGAAAAATTGATAAAACGAAAGCGTTTGTTATTGCAGTCAGCCATGCAATATAAGCAGGTTTACCGTAGAATCCATAGATAAATTAGCTTTTTCTATTATTTGTTTCAAAGTAAAATTTATTTTCCAACTAAAAGAATATTTTTATATATCATATATATCTAAATGATTTATCCTTATTTAACACAAAGTTTTAAAACTGAACGACTTACAAAAAACAAAATCCGATTGTTCCGACGGATTATGTAAGACCGAATATGCGTGAGTTTTAAAGTTTTAACGCACGCAGGGCACGACGGATTCTATGGGTCGGGGCCTTAAGGCAAAAATGTGCGTCTACTTGTACGACATTCTAGAACAAATAAATAAAACCTTGAAAGCCCCTTCTTCTAAATATAGTTGTCTGAAACTCAATCACCGTTCTTTTGGTTTGTTATTATTTACTTAATCAGAGATTCTACTAATTTTGTGTTAATTTTGATAGCTGTCCACACCATTCTTATTATGTCGAACAAATAATACAAATTATTTCCAACACATGCGGTTCCAATATGTATATGTATATCTTTCTCTCTCTCTAAATGAACACTTGAATGATAAATAAACTAAACTAATTTGTATTGCCCGCTGTATCCTGCCAACGTCTACAAACAAAATAAATATTAACTTTAATAGTAGAGCATTTGGCTCCTCCCTTGCCGTCGCCGTAGCCCGTGCTTGGAACAAAACCCTCTTGAATTTGTTTTCATGCAACAGCTAACAAAGTCAAGGATATACACAGTCACAACATTGTAGTAAGAATATGGAGTATGAAGTAGATCCACTCAATGACTCTCACATAAAATTCCTAGGAGTGGGAGAATAAACTTTTCAGTTTTTGTGTTATTAAAAAAAACAGAACTGAAAATGTATTCCCGTAAAATAAAAGGTCGTCGCAGTATATGTAGCTCTGTGCTGTGATGTAGACTGCGTATTGGCTTCCTTGGATGGGCACCTTAGAACAAGGCACAAGCAAAGCACCACATAAATAATTCTGCACTGTAATGCAGGTTGGTTTTTTTGTTTTTGTTTTTGTTTTTTTTGGCACTTTGCTATGTCCTGTCAGTGCTTAAAATGGGCCTTTTTGAATGTTCTGATAGACAAAGCAAATTCCTTCAAGGACCGGCACCAATGCCAGGTTCAAGATATGTATATGCCACGTGCCAACATATGCTGTTTGTCTCGCTTATAAGAAAAGCTTACCTTGATTCTAGGGGGTGGGAAATCAATAAATGAATTCAAAACCAATTCATTTTCAGATGGAATTCAATGTTTTTAATTTAATCATTGAAGCTCCTTAACGCTGATGAAAAAATTAAAAAAAATTGTACGATGTTCTGTTCTGGGTGTGCTGTGCAATTTTGATTTACACGTCAACTTTGACTTTTATCATCTTGGATGTATAATGTTTGAACCTTGGACAAGGATGATTTATGAATAGGCTACGAATGCGTTAAAAAATGCATGTGTTGCTGGAAGTGGGGGTTGTTTTATATTTGTGGTAGTTCTACATTCTAGTTTAAAATGGCAGTTGCGAAGAACGCTCTCTATTTAGCAAATATTATAAATGTCAGATCTTTCAGAATACAAGGAAACATTTTTTTATACTTAGTCTTTATTTTCCCTGAAACGTGATATGTCTTTTTGCAGAGCATTACAAATGGAAATTGTAAAAATTATACCCTGACTACGATAAAATACCGCATGAATGTCAAATGCTTATGGTTATTATTTAATCAAAAATGTTCTTATGAAGCTTGCGTCAGTGACCCAATGAATATATTTGTGTTCACAAACCTATTAGTGGGATTTGCTTATTTATTGAATTTAAAAAAAGGAAGTGCGTCTGACTATGCAGGCGAATTATTTATTTTAACCAAAAAAAAAATATCTCCATTAAAACATTGACGAAGTAGATGATGAAGATTGAAGAGTATAGGATTTCCTCTGGCGACCTTGTCACTGCTAGAACGTACCATATATACCAACATGACAGTAAACAGAGAAAGCTAAGTGAGTGATAAGTGCAAAGAAAGCGGCACTCAAAACGTTCCGAAAATCTCTCGAAAAAGAAGTGCACCTGAATTCAAGAAACGAGTATGAAGACAAGCCTGTATCGAGAGCTGAAGTAAATGACTTCTTAACCTGCTGTAATGAGCCAAGCAACCAACAAGCTAACAACTCCAATAAATGGTACAACAATCTACCATATAGTCGCATACAGAAGGCGAAAATCAAATACAAGATTTAGATGCCCCACCGGAGTCACCGAATAGTTTCCATTCATTGCTATTTTACTCCCGGGAATTGTCTTAAGCCCCTTGCTTATACTTGTTATAGATTATTCGCTCTAAGGAACAATGATGAAACGACCACTTAATGTGATGACACTTCAATTGTCGTATACGTTTTTAAAATGAAAGCTCCACCTCACAGGCTTAACCTACTGGGTTAACAATGAGGAGCAAAAAACAAAATATTTGAGGAAGAATGGAAGGCAGTTGATTCGCATGACATCACCTCATATTAATGACATCACCCATCTTTAAAAAATTTAGATTCTGACCGGAAAAATCAAAAAGGGGGCCCTATGAGCTTCGTCAAAAAAGAAAATGCAGCGTTGTTTCAAAACTTCGTCCCACATTCCTGATTGAACTTTGACCAAAACTGTTTAGCAGCTAGACATGTGATTCCTATTATTCACAGTTTCTTTTTCCAGTGGCAGCCTACCATAGTACCTCTTACAAGTAGCAATAAAAACCTGATCTTTTGACTTTGAAAGAAATTATCACGATTATTATAGTGTTTTCGGTTATAACTACAAAATTTTTACCTTACCGCCACTCAAGTACTAAACACAAAAGGTGTATACTCATTAAACATCGTGCACATTAGCTTCCTACCCTATAATAACGTCTAGCCATCTTTATAAAACAATATATTTCACACTGTTAAATATACATATATTGTATATATCTCTCTTCAAGTAGGACGTAGTCAGTTTAGAAAAACGAACCCTAATCTGTTGACTTTATTTTATGTTTTAGATAGTCGCACTTTTGTCAAATTTGTCACTAACATTAATATAAATTGGTTCTTAACAGATTTGACAGATTTGAATCACAATTTGATTGATGGCTTTCAGCGCTAACAACATTTAGAAGAGCATTTTAAATAATATATGTGTTGTCTTTTACATTTTGAAATATGATATGAGTATTTAAGTTCCTTTTTATGTCTCAAGCAGATGACAAACAAATATATTACATTTTGGAGGGGCTTGCACCTAAATAGGACACATCACTATATTCCAAGTATTAAAATTGTCTTTTAAAAAGTTGAGTTCTGTTTGTAAGTTGATAAGAATTACCTTGCAATCACTTATGATGCTATACAAGTTACAAGCATATAGTAAGCCATCTGGGACATTTTTGCATTCTTAAGGCTTGATAGGTTGGGAAAATATTTTCCTTAATTTAAATTGATCTACTGGAATGAGGTTCTTCAACAAAAAAACCTAATTTCCAAGAGATTCTAGTTTCAATGAATAATAACAAATCAAGTGTGGCGCTTTTTTTATGGTCCCTTTGATTCACATGCATTATAAAATTTGTAGGAGTTAGTCTAATTATATCTTTGAAAAGTACTTCAACTATGAAGGGATAAATTAATGTAAGCATTAAGTTTTTATGAAATCCATTTGTATGGCAGGTGCCGTTATCTAACAAAAAGCTAACCCTAAATCTCTAAATTCGAAACTTTGAAGCAAATCCGTTGAAACATTTTGCCATACGACTTATGGACAGACAGACAGACAGACAGACAAAGCAATCGATTTATCCACTCAGTTTGAGTAAGACATTTTCGCAAGATTGCAATAACTTTCTCCTTAGTATGCTAATGAATACGAGAAAGCTAAAAATTACGTATACGCCCAAGTGAATTAGTTTATTATTTTTCATTGCATTTCTTGGCTGCAGTGTGGACGTTGTTAACATATCTGTTAAATGTAGACAATTTAGATATACATATAGTTAGTGTTTTTCTTATAAAGCCATCACATATATTTACACTTTTACTACAATTTGTATAAAATGTTTTATGGTATAGTTAATTATTAGTACTGCATTAAGCCAAGGGAAAACATTTTTAGCACAAATATCTTAGCGGTTTTACAGGATGATTCTTCTTCGAATATCTACAGGGTTGTCATTCTTGAAGTTAATTTTTACCCCGAGGAAAAAATTGCTGCAAATTGCAAGAATTGTAGAAAAGTTCTTGGGCAGGCTTATTGAAACTACAATATGCTACAAAAGGCCACAATGCAACCTAATTGTAGAAACCCAATAATAGTTCTCTGAAGTTTAATGAAATTATCAATTTTTTCGTAAAAGCGTATATCACCAAGTTACCGATGCGTATGATGAGATTGTCCTTATCATTATCATGTAGATTTATGGGACTGTTTTGGGTAACAAACCCCATATTTTTTCAAAGGTACCGATGATGTCCTATATCGTCTTCACATATTTTCTCCAAAAGAGCTTGCTATCGACGATTACTTTAATACATTTATATTGATAAACGCAATTGGTTGTATACAAATCCGTCAGGTTTCTCCTTTTTGTAAAGAGAACATCGGTTTTCGAGGATCCACCGATAGCAAATTTCAAGGACACCAATCGTCGATCCACCGAATGAACAGCGACAAAACATGTGAGGACTTTGATACAAGAGCTGCCACATAAGTGTGAAATTCATAACAGGTGGCGCAAAAGTAATCCTCCTATCAGAAAATGCTATAAATTTTGCGATTGGCCCCTAATGTCAGTTCCGTTTTGACATTTGTGTAGTAAACACATGCGAAATACACGTTAATAAACAATGTTACGCTACACTGCTCCAGAACGCGGAATATTGGTGACTATTTTTTTCATTTTTTTTTTTAAATTACAGCCAAAAAACATCGGAAGGTTATTTTTGCGCCACCTTGTATTATTATTCAATTAAGTATAGATTTTTGTTTGCGGCTTTTATTGTCAACCAATTTTAATAGATGGAATTTCAAATTAATGCAACTTTTTAGCTTCTTGGACCAGTCGCGAAGTTTTATTAGAAATTACTTGATGATGATCTTGGCCTTAAAATACTTTTATATGCTATATGTTCTGCGCACAAATCCTTTCTTTATATTGTTCTTTACAGAATACTCAAGCCACATGTGCTACTCATCAAACAGGCTTATATAGGCACAAAAAGAAAAAGTAATAATCTTAATGCATGTGACACCAAAGGGCGAACATTTTGTTAAGCAGTGTCGCATTGCACTTTTACTGAATAAATCATTTTTCGGTCTTTACAGATGATAGATGCCTTTCCTACAAGAAGTTAAGTCTTATATCATTTTCATTATCTCAACTCGGCAATTTTTAATAGAAAGAAGTTTTTATTAGCAAGAACAGCCCCATAAAGTTAGAACAATACACCCCAAAATGTTTATAAAAAAAAACCTTACCCAAAACCTTACTTCAATGGTCTTAAGCTTAACAACCAAAAACAGTAAATTTTAAATATAATTATGTTCTCAAAGTAGGTACCTAATAATTGTAAAGATATTTATTTATAAAAGATTTACGCGGTTGTATTTTTACCACAAAATATCAATCAATATCGCCTACAACGAAAACAACTTACCGTTATAAAAAAAAGAGGCAAAATTAATCCACTCAAAATCAATCAACCATGCAAAATAAACACTGCTAAATGTAAATTAATATAAAGTATGTATGTATGTATAACCTTTTGAATTTCCATTTGTCTGTATTGCCGACATTGGTATGGCCAAACAGTTACCTGCCATTTCGATCTCTTGCGGATCCGATCGGGGACACGGCGTATAGGCAACCTTACTACCTCGTCCTGGTGACGGACTAACACGGGAGTGCCGTCCATTCACACCGCGTTCGCTCATGGTCCGAAAGACCTACTAAATCAGCATACCAATTTAATAAGACAACGGTAGCGTAACCCCTTGTATCCTCTGTGTTTTGCACTGCTCATCAACACGGAACAAATAAGGGTGGTTTTTCGACCTTCTTCCTTCCTCTATTGTGACGTTTCCACTTTACTTTTCCACTCAAGCACACATTTCTATTCTGCTTGCACTCTCTTTCTCTCTATGTAACACAATTCGTTGGCAAATCGGAAGCAGGAAGGATCTTTCGCCCCCCCTTTATGCTCTGCGCCTTTGCAACTGACAGCAACTAACAGCAACTAAGTCGAAAATTATTAAATATTCCCCTGACTTTCATACGATTGCATCTTTTCTACACACATCTTTGTGATACATTAATGCAGAAGCAATTTTTTCTCTGTTCCGCATTACGAACTTGCACTGTACGAATATAAAAAGGCTTTCACTTCACATATACCGCGACTCCATACAGAGCGAGACAAAAGGCGATGAAAGGAACTTAAAAATATGATTCTTCTTTAAAATTGCAACCACTTAACATTGCACCTCTACGACAAGACGACAACGGTGAGGATACACGGTGGTGGTGGCTTGAAACGGTTGAGCTCAAAAGTCTCAACAAAACAAGAATACTTGCGACCCAGTTAAATCGAAATAAGTTATACCGTAAGATGCGGGAGAAAAACAAAAACGAAACGATACCCGGATAAGGATTTACGCTACGAAAGGACATTCAGCAGAATTCTTTACGGTTTTTTTTTTCTATTTCTTTACTTTTTCTCATCAGCAACCCGACCGCACACTTGAAGAAGAAAAAAAAAATAGATTCAACCGCGCGCAAGTTGAACGATTTTTCAAATTTCCTCAGCCGATGTCCTGCTAGCGACTAAATGCGAAAGTGCATGTGTCGCGGTATGCTGCTGCTGCTAAGCATAAATGAAACCGCATCGAACTTGGCGAAATGGAGTAGATGAGCTTTGCGCAGGCTTTTCGCTCGGTTATGTTATTTTGACGGACAAAAAAGTTTCATTTGTTGACATTTACATGCGGCATGTGCTTGGCATTGGCACTTGCTTGGGATAGGTTGTTGATTGTAGATTGTAGTGCACATGTACAGATTTTTATTTTTTGGGAAGTTAAAAACGTATTGTTGTTTTTTTTGTTTAAAACTAGAAGCTTTTTTTTTTAGTAAAAGCTGAGCGCAATGCGCAGGGATGGCATATTTTGAGTAAACTGAAATTTGCTGGTGTCACAGCTAATGCTTATGTCGCTTATGTTTAACATTTTCTAACTAACCAATATAGATCCTACCCCTCAAGATAGGGATCCTACCCCCGGAAGTGAAATATAAACTTCCTAAAAGTTTCTATTTGCTGCCCCACATTTTGCGAAAGTCTGCCATATATCCTTTAAATTAAAAACTGTCATGAGAAAGCCTTTAAAAAAAATTAAATTAACTGTAGGTCCCTCCCAATAGTGTCAAAAAATTATCTTCGCACACACAATGGTTGGAGAAGCTAGGCTTAAGTCTATTTGTTTTTAAAAAGTATGTGACCGGTGAGCAAGTAAATAACGCCCATGTTACTGAACTATCGAATAAGCACAGTGGTATTATGTTAGAAAAGCATCTCGCTAAGCATATTAAGAAAACTCTAGTGCATTGATTTGTTTGTAGGCCCAGTGGCTCAATGGTTATTATGTTGGACTACTGAGCGTGGAATTAAACCTTGACAGTACCACCCTAAGTTGTTTGATGCTTTACCCATTGAACAAGTCTGACAAACATCTAAGAATATAACTTGTCATGAGAGAATATTCAAATTTGCCTTTGGAAATTGATAGATTTATTCAATTTGTTCCAAAAATATAAGTACGCCCACATAATAGTTGAAAAAAAAGGCTTTGTAAGGTCTTTAAATGCCTTATACTGTGTGATCCAAGTAGAGATACTTTTTTCAATAGCCCTTTTTGTCAGATCACGTGTGAGTCGTGTCATGCTGTCATGTTATTTTTGTTTAGTATTGTTTGGCATTTCATAATGGGAAGACTTACGCGTGAACAACGTTTACAAATTGTTCAACTTTATTATGAAAATTCACGTTCTGTGAGGAATGTGTTTCGTGCACTTCGCTCAACTTATGGTCAACATAATCGGCCTACTGAGCGTACTATTCGCAACACCATCACCCATTTTGAGACCCAGCATTCGACCGAATAGACCACGTCCAGCACGCTGTGAAGGAAATATAGCGGCCGTAGCTGAGAGTGTACACGAAGACCGTAGAGAGTCGATTCGGCGCCGTTCGCAGCAACTCGGACTGACGTATGGAACGACTTGGCACATTTTACGTCAAGATCTTAAATTGAAAGCGTACAAAATACAGCTTGTGCAACAACTGAAGCCGCTCGACCTTCCCAAGCGACATCGCTTCGCTCTATGGGCTCTTGAAAAGTTCCAAGAAGATCCGACGTTTTCGAGGCAAATTTTGTTTAGCGATGAGGCCCATTTCTGGCTCAATGGGTATGTAAACAAACAAAATTGCCGCATTTGGGACGAAGAGCAACCTGAAGAGATTGAAGAACTGCCACTTCATCCAGAAAAAACAACGGTTTGGTGTGGTTTGTGGGCCGGTGGAATCATCGGTCCATATTTCTTTAAAAATTATGCCGGTGCGAACGTAACCGTCAATGGCGACCGTTATCGTGCCATGATAACCGACTATTTGATGCCTGAAATTGAAGCTCGTGATCTCGGCGACATTTGGTTTCAGCAAGACGGCGCCACTTCCCACACATCGCATTAATCAATGGACTTATTGAGAGAACATTTCGGTGAGCACATAATTTCACGTTTTGGGCCGGTCGATTGGCCACCAAGATCGTGTGATATCACACCGTTAGACTTTTTCCTGTGGGGATATGTAAAGTCAAAAGCTTATGCCGACAAACCCGCTTCGATTCAGGCCTTGGAGGAAAACATCACCCGTGTCATTCGCCAGTTACCAGTCGAAATGCTCGAACGAGTGATCGAAAATTGGACTCAACGGATGGACCATCTGCGACGTAGCAACGGCCAACATTTGATAGACATAATCTTCAAAAAATAAATGCCAAAGAATGTTCTTTCAAATGATAATAAACATTCTCCATTAAATTTGAATTTTCTGTGTTTTTTCTTTAAAAAAGTAGGGAACCTCGAAATGGATCACCCTTTATTTACATATTTTAGTTAGTAATTTACATATAGGACATTTTTTAAGCACATTGATTTTGAAAAAAATGTATGTAATGTTATTAAATAGGGTGTTACCGCCTTAATGTTCCATACTTCAGAAAACTGTCTCTACCCAGATAAAACAGTAATAGAATTTAATGAAAATATTAAAAAATTATTCACATTTAACAAGGAGAGTACTGCTTGATCCAACCCAATTATCATAAAATCTATGGGTTTCTCTACAAATTTGTTAACATTCATATAGACATATAGACCAACACACCATGGAAACGATTTGTTTTCTTACTGCAAAGAAGAAGAAATACATTTACTTTAAATATAAGATATGGGCGAAGAATATGGATATTCTATACTAAAAGCTGAAAGCTCTGCCGGACTTTTAACTACATTATGTCTTTTACTGAAATGGAACTTAGAACTTAGAAACATGTTCACTATCGCTTTTATTTAAAGCTTTTTCAAACCCATTCTCAATAAATAAAATAAAATGGATGCGGAAACGGAAACAAATGTTGCCATATTCTACATTTTCTAAAAAAAAAACCGAGTCTCATTTGAAAATTGATTTGAACTTCTATATTTGATGCACAGATGGCTGCGACGAGTAAAAATGGATTTGACACCTAGAAGACCACACAATGAGAATCTGTACAGGTTTAACTTATTCCTTAACAGCTAGTTTATTTGGAAAGGCCTGTTTTGAATGACAAAGTACCTTATTTGTGAAAAATGCAAATCACTTATTAAAATTACCAATCGTTGGCTAAGAATGTAAACCCTCTAACTTCATTTGTATAATATATGAGATTATTACATAATTAGAAAGGTGAAATAAAGACGCGTCGTCTGATTTAAGGAGTTTACACTCTAAGCCGAAGAAATGCATGTTGCTGAATGCATTTCATCTTTGCATATAATAATTCTCATTAACATTGTTCGCCAAACTTTTTTTTAAGAATTGGTAAAGCATGATTTTCTCAATTGGTGTTCAATTCTCTCTTCTTAACGATGAAAGCGGCATCTATATGCGAGCAATGTAAAAGTTTCTTATTAACATTTCATTAATTCGAGAGTTGTAAATAGAAGACCTTTTCTCGCAGTTTCTAATTAAAAAGTCATTTACATTAACATTTAGTTTTCTTTGATCTTTTAAAATTGCTTCTGGTTGCTTTTACATTATACACACTTCTCAATTTCCAAATAAGCAGTAAGCAATGTTTTATGTTTTTTTCCAATTTGAAGTTGCCACATTTATGCTTTATGGTTGCTCAAAAATTAATAGTATGCTGATTTGATAGTTTCGGAAAACAGTTAATAGGTAATTAGGTATCGGATGGAAGGTAAATCATCTGAAGTCGACTTAAGCACTTGGTTCATACTAAGTCAGAGAATCACGCTGTGACATGAAGTTAAATATGTTATAGGTACATAAGATGTTGTCTATAAAAACTTTAGCAGAGTAAAACTTATTCAATCCTTATTCAAAAGGTCAGTTATTTTGTGAAATATTTTTAGTAAATATAACTCATAATCTTATAAGTTTAAGTCGATTTATTTAATGAAAATATTTAGAATGAATGAGACATAGGTATGTGTTTTTAGTTTTCCTAATTGACCGAGAGCCTGCAGTAAGTTTTGAAAGCGAGAGGCGACCGAGTGATGCCTATCAGCGCTGCAGCTGGAAAAAGAATTGCAGTGCCAACTCTTATTTTATGGGTAATTTAAAAAAAACACTGATAGATAGTTATTCCTTAAGTTTAGGCGAGAAAAATGTGGCACAGTAGAGGGTTCTATCATCACCCCGACTCAAGTTATAGGAATTTAAAATTAATATTTCCAATGTCACAACACTCTAAATGATATAACTTCAGAAAAATTAGATATAGCTAGAAAAACCACCCTACAAATTTTATAGATCTAATTTAATTACGCAGAAAATGTTAGTAGCACCGTGAGATTTTATAAGCACAGAAATTAATTCAAATGCATTTTTCTATATTAATGTCGCAATATGCTTATATCATGTTTTCGAACACAACAGTACACAAGTACAACTACTGAACAGCTGCAAAGCATATCCTACCGCTGTAGTGCGGATTCAATGTACCTAAATCTCACACCAGACTATATTCTGCAAAAGGTTGGAATGTTTAATGCACCGTCAATATCGATAAAGGCAGAATATATCCTGAAGAGTAATAGCTGCCTTACGCGCGATAGGTGGAATATTCAGCCCTTTGAATGCATTGTAGCCCTTTTGGCACAATCCGGTTTGTTGCCGATATTTTGGCATGTTAACAAAAAAATGTAAAGGGTCCACCATCTAACGTTTTTTTTTGCAACTAGTGCTTATTTCGCGAATGGTAACACTTAGCTCATGTCTGATTTGACAGATAATTAGTTTTATCGTTCCGCTGAACGAATATGGTTGTGTATACGCTTGAACAACGAACAACAAGGAGTGGCCGTTGCAGTCAATGGCGATCGTTATCGGGCCATGTTGAACGAATTTTTGTTCCCAAAAATTGAAGAGGAGGATACTGGCAACATTTGGTTTCAACAGGACGGCGCTACGTGCCACACAGCCGAAGCTACACTCGATGTTTTGCGCCCTGTTTCCACAAAAAAAAAGTTATTTGGCGGACACCTATATGTCAATGCAAGGATACAATGTTCATGTTGGTATAGCACGATGTATAGTATAATGTTTTACGAATTGTTTGCTACCAATAAACGTTTTTGTTTTTTGAAAAATCATGTAGAAAGATGAAAAACTGTTAAAGAAATACACCAAATGACTTAAACTTTTTTCTTCTGATGTTTTGATTACTGACCAGTTTTCTCTTCACATTTGTATTTCAATAAATGCTTTGCTCGCGATGTTTCACACAAAAACACAAATGATTTGTTTAATTACGTTACTTTAGATGTCGCTACAGTCCAAGACGGGTGTGGGTTCAACCAGCCAGATCCAGTATTTTACGTACAAATGGCTGAGTTCCCATTCCAACTGTGCACGTCACCTTAGGTAAGGCAACCTTCCTCCACTTCGTCCTTCCCAATAGAACTGTGATTCCCATCTCTTTGGCTGCACCAGAATAGCCTTTGCTACTCGTTATTTTCTTAAATCGATAGAAAATAGCAATTGTGCGCTTTATTTCCTGCTTGATGCCATTATTGGCCCGAACGCTTATTCTCTGGTGTTTGCAGACGAACTTCATACAATTTTCTTCAAGTATGATATTATTCCGGATCTTCCAGACCTTATTCTGGGCCTTCCCAGCTGAGTAAGATTCTCAGTAGAAAAATTTCGGAGCAGATATGAAAATGAAAAAAGGTCACAGTTGGTTGGCAAATTGAATAACATTCTGCTGTCAGTAGATTCGTTCATTAACTTACAAATTCGTAAATAATTATATAATGCTGTTCCCTTACTCGAGAAATTCGTAAATGAGAGCGTCATCGAGGGCACAAGTTGTTACCCCTTCACTGAAATAAACTAAATAAAATGAACATTTCATCGTCATTTTTGGTTGTTGCTTAGTTAATAAAAAGTTTTCCAAACTATTTAGACTGAATACATGTCAGCACTTGCTTGGTTAATAAGCAACTTTGGTAAAATTGTTCCATTTTTCAGTATTACAACTGTTAAAATAAAATTATAAAACAAAACGTATGTCATATTTGAAATTTTACTACTTCTTACTATGAAAGCCGTCTCCGCGAGATAATTTATCACCAGCACAGCCGTTTTAAAGGTCTTTAATATTGTTACGATAAAGTAAGGGAACAGACCTACATATTTACTTTGAAGTGATTTGGCTTAGTAATTTTTCAGGTTAACAAAATTGGAGTAGATCACAAAAAAGCGGAGTAAATTTGTTTTCTTCTTTAAAATTTAACTAAATTTACTCCCGATTTGTTTAAATTTCGAGTGATGCTTCTCAGTCACAAAACACACTGGTAATGATCACAGATGATAATCAACTCTGCATGGCCCTGTCCCCTTGAATCCGCAAACATGTTTTAATGAAGTCCGACAAATTCTATCCCGTGTTTCCTATCTGTAAATACGTGTAAGTGATTTGACGCTTGTTTGGTGGTATTTACGATAATGGACAAGATTGCTGTGGAAAATGACATTTCATGGGGGCGGCAATTAAAACCCATGTAATTCCTTATAAGAGAGACACTCTTGGAGTTGAATATCTGGTTAGTTCCTAAGCTGTGATCTTCAGGTTGTTGAAGACGGGTACTTTTCCTTCCTTATTTAGTGCAGATCAAGATATTTCTTCAAAGAACCCGGAAGCTAGGTCTTCGGCTCCCGCTTTGCTTCGATTTTAGCTATCTTTAGCCTGTTCGCGTAGACGATTTTCTTTTTTATTAGACTGGCAGTAGAAACTTGACCGTCAACTCCGTTTATCGGACTGGAAAAGTTCTTATTTCAAATTTGGCGCACGGACTCTGTTTCCTTGACCGTCCGTCCCTATATATTTCGATTACAGCTTAATAACCTTGAGAGAGAGATTTTCTTTTTTGCTTCCCTTATATTTACAGCTAAATCTATTTTCGAATCAACCGCACGTTACTCAGATTACCTCCTTTTTCTTCGGGGAATCTTGAATTCGCACATTTTTGGTCTTGAATAAAATTGCGGTTTTTGAGTAGCTATGCTGCTCAAGCATGGAAACCATTCTGTCGAATCATTGTGGGTACCTACTTATTTCTTTTTCTCGCTACTAATCCATGTCGTTGAATTACATTCGGGGAATTCGGACACATCAACAAAATACGCACAGATGCGGCCTCATTGCACAAAATACGATACCAAATACGTTGAAATTTGCAATCTCTACAAAAGTGAATAAAATTCCTTTCCAGTACATCACATGTTTGCGATAATGACAAAGTTGAATTTGAATCATTCGTACAGTAATCTCACCGCTTCTAAATTCACATATAATACCATAAAAAAATACTCAGAACTGCCTGCAGGATACCTTTAGTGCAGTGCTGTGTTTAGCCGAATTTAGCACAAATGACGCCTCATTCTATCTCTTGTGCGTTAAAATATAATTCCATAATTGTCTTTTTTTTGTTTGTTTTGTGGTTTATATTATTTATTTTATTCTTGTATTAATTAAATTTATATAACTAATAATTAAAAAGAGACATATTTGTTGTTGTTGCTTTTTTATCCTTATTTTCATTATATTTACTTTTATTTCATATCTTATATAATTTATACATAAGTTTTTCTTTTGTTAAATTTTATATATATAATTCTGTTGTTTAATTTGTTTCATAATTTAATGTCAATACCAGTGTTTTTTTTACGTCAAGAAAATGAAGAAAAGTATTTGTTGTTTTTTTTTACGAAACAGAAACGACTTCTTTTGATAAAGTTATTATGTATGTTTATATATTCTTTTCCAGATTTCAAATTTTGTTTATATATCTTTTTTTATTTTTCGTTTGTGGTGTTACTGTTTTTTAAAGAAAGTTTTTGTTATACATTTATCTATAAAAAAAAACAATATTGCACCGGGACCATCAGGTACCGATGTGGTTTTGTTTTAATTAAGTTATTTTTCCAGTATGTTTTACACATTAAGTACGAATTTTATGTTAATATATTTTTGTTTTGTTTTTTTTTTTTTTGCAAATTTTCAATTTGTTTATGTTGTTGACGTAAGAATGTTTTGTTTTTCCTTTGTGTACTAATTTTTCATTCAATTATTTATTTATTTATTTTTATTAGTTTATTTATTTTTAAAATAAAATTTTGCGATAGAATTACTTTTTTTTTCGTAGTAGTACAAAAACACAACAGAACAAATGTATCAAATAGTTTTTTTTTTATATATATATATAAATTTACTTATAAAGGCAACAGAATTCCATACATGAACTTTTGTTTTTTTTTGCAACAAAGAGAAAACTCGACATAGATTTTTATTTTTTTTTATTTTGTTGGTGTTATATTTGTTTTTTTTTTTTTTTGGGCGATAAGCTTCCACAAGAGATGTTTTATTCGAGCTTTTATTCTGTTTGCTTGTCATTAATTGATTGAACTATTTTTTGTTTTGTTTTAAATACATTTGTAATTTTTTAAGAGTTTTATATTTTGTTGTTTTTGGTTTTAAATTGCTGGTATATATTTGTTTTAGATCTAGTTTAGTAAATTGTAAAGCTTTAATTAATCGTTTGTTATAGAGTTTTTTTTTTGTTTAATTTTATATAAAAGGAAGAAGAATCCTCTGGTGTTACACTATAAATAAGAGATTAATTTTTTCGTGATACATTACCAACAGCTTTTTTTCGGACTTTATTAAAAAGTTAAACCGTTTTAGAGTTGAATAGATTTAGTGAACAAATGTTTAAATTGTTTTATCAAATTCGTTTATTGAAAGATTCAACGATTCAATCGGGACCAATCAATTCATCATGGAAAAATGTGCAAAAACAATTAATCTTCGGCAAGTGGAAGTGGAATCTATTCAATCCAACTCACATAAGGCCAGTCCAAGTGAATTATGAATTAAAAGTTCACCTACTCGTGGATTCTCAACTTTGTTTGTCTTTATGGCATTGCCATAGGAGAAAAGAGAAAAGGTGTGCATTCTAAGATCCAAAGTCGTTTAGTGATCCTGACAGTAAGCTGTGACTGATCTTGTAGATATATTTACTTTTTTGTCATTAAAAATTCTCAGTTTGTTTAGGAAAAGGCATTTGATAGTGTTGTAAAACTTCTGAGCGTGAGGGCACTTTTCATAGTGTGCTTTTTTAAAACTGGGTGATGAATATAACTGTTCGAAGTATAACTCAAAACGGTGGAAGTACTCTCAACCGATCATTCAAAGTATTTTTCCGTACGAGAACATTATTTTTGTTCAGCGTTGATCGATTGAAAGATAAGCTACGCATGAAGATTCTCTTTTCCAATGTCGATAGGGGTCAATGGACAGCAGCTGGCTGATATTAAGACTCTATAAACTTGAAATTTTCACCGTTAAAGACAAACTTAAGCTTCGGTGATATCAAACACAAGCACTACATTTATACGGGTAAATTCCGAAATTAAATAGATATAGCATATGGAAAAACAATCAAAAATAGCATCTGTGAGACGTTATTGCTTTTCTTGAGAAACATGGCGCAGACATGTGTGTCGCTTTTCCGTGTTAACCCACATGCTACTCTTTTTCTCAAGCAGGTAGACGCCCCATTTCATTGTGGAATTCGTAATATTGTAATATTCGCAGGACGCTGAAAGCACGATGAGTACCAAGTCCTCTCTTTGAGCAGTTTTCCAATTGCAGCGATTTCATTTTACAACTAAAACCCGTACTCTTATTGTCAAAGACCACGTCCATAACAGTTTGAGTACAAGAGATTTGTTTTTTTTTTTCAGTATCTTACTATTTTCCATTCGTTTTAAAGTACGAAAATTTAAAAAAACGACGGTCACTGCCGTCATAACGTAAATTATGAGACACTTGAGGACTCGTTTCTGACATCAGTTTAAGTTTGCTTCCGACAATCTTCCAAGAGTTCAGTGGTTTTACAGCTCACATTGCACTTGATGTACGAGTTAAACAAATGAACTGTTATTTGTTCCTGCAGAATTAAGCTAAGCTAAGAAAACCTATCATCACCCTTACGTTCTTCTATTTCCTACAAATTTAAAACTCATGTGTCTACAGTCAAATGCAGAGCATTGATCCCTGTCTTCCCCAATATTAATATTTAAGCGGGCAGCTGGCAAGTCTAAGTCTAGTTGTCTAGAAATCCCACAAAAGGCGATACTTAACAAATCTATTGAATTTGACTTCAAAACGCACCGCTTTAAAATATGCGTCTTAATAAAAATATACAGCATCGACCTTTAACTTTGAGATAATTTGCGATTGCAACATATATAATGAGAAAATAGTAGTAGTTCCTCCTCTTTCATATTTTAGTTCATATCCATAATAGCGTCCATCGCGTTGAGATTGGTAAACAGCCAACCTTTTTCAAAGTCCTTAATATTTACCTGACATTCTGCTACAACTTAACTCCAAACAAAATGCAAAGTGACACTGCGCCTTAAAAGCGTACCTAAGAAGTTCAAGCACTGAAAAATGAACCAGGAGACGCGTCGAAAATTCAGAATATCTCCACAAACAAACCCACATATCTGTTCTACATCGAAAACCAATTCCAAACCATTTCCAACGGAAAACAACAAAAATAATCAACGATTTTTTTTTTTAGTTTTTCTCATTGAAAGTCTCTCTCCACTTTGTTTCACACCCCCTGTGTAATTCCAGAAGTAGGTAAGAGATATCTTCAGTTTTATTTTTTTATTATTTTAAATTTATATAGAGTTCTGTTTGTTTTTTTTTATTTAAATTAATTAATTAAGTTATATAAATATATAGAAAAAGAAATTATAAACGTTTCTGTCGCAATTGATAGTTATAATTTAAATAATTGTTTTATTTTATTTTTTTCATTTTAATATAGCAAAAATTCAAATTGATTTTTTTTTTTGTCTTTTTGTCAGTGGTTTTATTAAACTTTTTCTTTGTTAATATTTGTTTCTACACTAAAAACATTTAAGTAGTGAGTAAGTAGTCATATAGTTTAGCTATATAAAGGCCCAAAATGTTGCTTAAATATTTCTTTCTTGTTTGTTTCAATTGAAAATCCTTTCTTTCATTTTGTTTGTTGTTTCATATAAATTGTTTTGTTTTAGTAAATATATAGATAATATGCATACTCATATATATATAGATGTATGTTAACAGAAGAAAAGGAAGAAACAAATGTGAAATTTTGTATGTGGTTATTGGTGACTTTTGTAACCCAATTTTAACGTAAAAACAAATAAAATTAAAAGAAAACTGATTTAGTGAAACATTTTTTATTTATCAATTTGTTTTTATAAAAACGGATAAGGATGCGATATACAAACTTTTCAGAAACGATATGAAAAATTCCTATATTATCCTTGACAATTGAAAAAAAAAAATTATTTTTATCAGGTGGTTTTAATTTTTTTTTTTTGTTATAGATTTAGCTGTTCTTGTGTTGTAGATGTGTGTTTTTTTTTCTCAACCGGGAAAGGGAGAGGGTGTTTTTTTTTAAACCACCAACGGATGTCCTTTGAACGGGGCTTTCAGCTTGATGGTTATTTAGGAGGAAATTTAAACAAATAAAAATGAAGTAAAACAAAAAACAAATTTTGTATAGAACAAAAAAAAATGTGTTTTCAATTCTTTTATATCTGCTTTGGGGCGTGAACCACTGGAGAGTATACAAGAAAACATACGTAAAAAAAGAAAATATAACAAAAAAACAGGATATTTCAGGAATGAAATAGTATAGAGAAGAAAGAAGAGAATTATTATTTTTGTGTTTTTTTTTTTGAAAATTGGAATTCAAGAAGGAAGTTGTTTGTTTGTTTGTTTTTAGAATATACAAATCTTTTAGAACTAGAAGACAAATTTTTTGCTTTTTTAATTCTTTTTTTTTTTTCAAATAAGGATTTAGTTATATGTATATTTTTTGTAGTTTTCGCTTTAGAAAGATGTTGCGTGTGTGGTGTATTTCTGTGTATAATGTGTATCCGTGTGTGTTAGCGATTAAAATATTTTTTTTTTCTTCATTCCATTTCTCATAATTTTTTTTTTTTTTAATAATATATCTTTCTTAAATAAAATTGTATTACAGTTAATTTTTTTTTATATACGTCTGTTTTGTTTTTTGTTTTAATTCAATTATATCGAAAAGTTGTTGTTTTTCTCTTTGTTTTTTTTTTTTTTATTAAGTTTTGTTATTATTATTAATTTTTAAAATTGAATTATACAAGATTTTTTGTTTGTTTGTTGGGTTTTTCATTTATATAGACTTTTTGTATTTTTATTTTTTAAATGTTTCTTTTATTTAAATTTAATTAATAATTTGTTTTTTTTTTATATAATTTTTACTTTATTTTAATGTTATCCATAGCAACAGCGTCGCACGATGTTGTTGCGCACAGCTACAGTCTTCATCAACATCTTAAACAAATAGAAAGGCTTAAAAAGAAGTAATTTAGCAGCTCACTTCGATGTCATCATAGTCACGAATTCTGAAATTGAAATAAGAAAAAACAGGAGATTAGTTTTATTTCGTTTACACACTTGATTGGTTGAGAAATCTAAAAATCTTGACACAACTTAGTGCAGCTAGTAAGTTGTTCAGGCGGTTGGATTGAATGAGAATTTAAGAACAGAAAACCGAGGAAGCCTTTAGACAGAAAAGAAGTAGTCACTGTAGGGGATTACGGAATTAAATTAAAAAAATATTCACAATAGTCTGTTTTTTTTGCAATCACTTCATGAGCCCATTAAGCAATAGAGGTGCCATGTAATTTGTAGTTTAGCTGGCAGCTCGTCTGAGCTCTTCAAGATTAGGATTAGAGATATGCCATCATGTTACTCCTTCAATCTTGTTTTGAGCAGTGCACATGGCAGGTGTCAACACGGAAGCCAAATATTTCACAGGTGAATTCTGCTAACTCAACGAAGTACAACGTAGTGGAGATCCGCCGACGGAGATTTAACTTCGGAAACTTTCAAAACTGCCGACTTGAAAAACAAACAAAATGGACAGAACCCCCATATTAGGTCCTCTCGAAATAAATATTCTTCGACGAAATTTTATGTCCCGCATGTGAGAGCGAATGGCGAAGAAAGTACTACCGCGAACTCTATACCAAGATGTCGATGTAGTCTTAAAAGCCAAGACACGTCGATAATATTGGCCAAATCAAGACAACAAATATTGTTCCAGGCAAGAGGACCTTCAAATTCCAGTTCCATACGTGGAACTTACGTTTTAAAGAACAAGCCATCGCGGATGCAAGAAAGCTTGCACTGCAAATATAAGGCTTTGTACGAAATAAGTTAGTAATTCAGGCTCATCTTCATCTCCAGTAAATATTACCATTTACAATAAATATAAGGCTTTAACTGTCCTTAAGGATGGATATAGGGCATAGCTCTCCAAATATTGTGTGTGCGAAGATATATTTTTGACACAAATGGTAAGGAAGGTGTATTAGGGTTAATTGTATTATAACATTTGCAACAAATTCATTCAAACTCTAACTTTAACGAAATGACACTGAGACTTGGTTGTATAATGGCGAGTGTTAAAATTTATGAATACCCTTTCGTTCGCATGTAGCTAGTAAATATTAGTATTCTCCACAACCATTCCTTGCAATTTCTGAACCCCAAATGCATATAAATTTCTAAGATACATTTCAATGGCGAAATAAAAATATTAAATCGAAACCCATACATAATCCACTTATTGAGATATAACAAATAATTTATAAACAAACACATTTCCGACCAGTTTTAAACGTGAATTATTTGAAAAAGTTTTTCAATAACAATAAAGTTATAAAAAAGTACATTGACTTAGTCTAACAGGATCCTGCCTGTGGCAGCAAAGCGTTTTTCGAACAACACCCAGACGTCATTAAACTCTGAACAGATAAAGATGTGTACATATATATTATTTTCGTTTTTCTAGGCAATTCTATATAACACAATTTTTATTGTTGTATTGTGCTTTCGTTTAAAAATACATTTGGTTCACGACGCGGCGTCACAAGTGCTATCTTCCAAAAAAAGAA
Organism: Ferdinandea cuprea; assembly: GCA_963576555.1. Lineage (NCBI taxonomy): Eukaryota > Metazoa > Arthropoda > Insecta > Diptera > Syrphidae > Ferdinandea > Ferdinandea cuprea. Next base: position 60,412,309 of record OY754958.1, read on the forward strand.
CAAACAAATACTCATTTTTATTTATAACTCGACTCATCCAACCACCTGATTAATCAAAATCACGTGCCCCAACAAAATAAGTCGCTCCCAGAACAAAAATTTAATGAGCAAAACGACAAATCAACCATCACAACATGGTGTAGTGTTGTAGGGATCGCGTCTAGGTTGAACTATGAAACACGCCCCCCTTTTGCAGGTACCAGATTGTGCAAATTGACCTTGACATCGTCGTACACTCAACCCTTTTTGGCAACAGGCGTAGAATTTGTCGCCTTTGGTTGATTTAGATTTGCTAAAACACAAAAGAAACAAGATCATTACTCACACAGCAAACTTTGGCTTATTTCTTCGTAATGTAAATAAGCAGCCAGAAAAAAAGAGACAGGGACAAAACTTGCTGTTTTCCGAAAAAGAAATGAAAAAAAAAAAAAAAAAAACACGTTCACAATCAACTACTAACCAACTCAATTCCTTTCTATTTTATCAAAATTTCCACTCATGCTTTGGCAATGCGCCAGTCAATGGCATAAAATAAAACACCGTCCTAATTGCTAATCAAATAGTCAATATAGGAAAAGATCGAAGACAGTGATCTTCACTTGATCTTTCTCACACAATGAGTCGTCTTTAGTCATTGTCGAAATGATATTACAAGTACATAGTAATTGCTTTAGAATGCGCATGAAAATTGGGTTATTTATAATGGCAGACGCAGTAGTCTGCAAGTGGCATTAAAAATGCTTTCAATTTAATATCGACAAATCAAACAGATTATTAAGTTTTCGAAATAGAGTCGTCGACATTCATCAGTATAGTAAAATTTATATGGAAATCATTTCCGACTTGTGTGATAAATAAATGAGGTCGTAATAAGGAAGGTCAAACGATATATATTATAGGTGTTGAAACCTTGTCTATTTTATGAAATTCCTTCTGCAATATCTTTAAAAAATTGCTTTCTACAACAACAACAACAACAATAACCTTTTAGCACACCTTAATATGTATTTGCCGTCGGCCCATAACATTATACAGGTGTCCCAGTTAAAAAATACCAATTTTTTGGAGCGATTCCTGAAGTTCTGGCGAACAGGTCATGAGGTATGAAAACTACTAGATCTACACAAGTAAAGTCAAGGTAGCTGCTTTAACCGATGTTCTATCACAACGATGATTGTGCTACAAAATAGCATTTGAGATATGTGGATTGACTGAGCGTAGAAATCTCTTCATTCGGTGCACTGCAGGCCAATAACGGCGGTTTGTTTTATACTCTCTATTTAACTGCTCGTTGCAGCATGCTGCGTAAGCGTTTACAAATTATGTGCATAAGCTGAATCTTCCAACAAGATTGATTCCAAAGCATACCGCACATATAGTTACAAGATTGGCTACTTTATTATGCCCCACGACAGTTGCACACACTACCTCAAAGCTTTGACTTGAATGTCATTGAACAGGTGTGGGAGATTCTGGAACGTAGAGTCAGGTATTATGCACTTACTAGTGCTTCAATGCTGAAAAAGAAGCTAAAAGAAGAATGGCAAGTTTAACGTCAACCGAACTGGAAAATTTAGTTGCTTCAATGCCCAGACGATTACAGACAGTTCTTGATGGCCGCGGAGGACTGACTAAATACTAAATGTGGTTATTGGTTAAAGTTTTACGTAATGAATTAAAGCCATTTCTGTTTGTTAATAGGCCGTATGCAGACTTTTGTCAAAGCGTTTTTTTCGTTTTTTGTGAATATTTTAAGTTTACACTGAGGTACCGCCACTTTTTTATTATATTAATAAAAAAGAGATTTTAAACGAAACTGCATTATTAGATTTCTTTATTAGGGTTTGGGGCTCGTCCTGTTGCAAAATTGGGGTAGTATGTAGACTTTTGTCGAGCACTGTACATATTTAAGAACATTTTCGTGGTAAAACAAAACTACTTTGTAGAGTTTTCTTAAATATTTTCAAACTTTTGTTCTTTTACTTGATCCCTAGTGAGTGGCGAAGCTTGGGCAAACATTTTATTTTTGACGTTAGGCAATAGACACGAAAGAAGTAAGTCTCATCAGTAGCCTCATCATAAATTCCGAGGTTTTCGAAAAATTTGTTGTTGAATCTCGAGGAATATCGAATATACGAAACTGAACTTCAAACACGTGGGTTTTTGTGCGTCGGTAATTGACAATAAAATAAAAACGTGCTCATCTAATCTTAACTCAACGTCTCGTCTTCTCTCGTCTTCCTAGCCGAATAAAATTCAACGATTTACCGAATCTCTTACATTGTTTTCTGCATTTCCGTCTATTTTCGGAGACATCTTGGAAACATGATAATAATGATGGGTGTTTTACTAGCCCACGTGTTTATGTTTCGATAATAAATTGTCGATAATCTTGTGATCTGCACCGAAACAAATTCTCGCACTACATCTATCTGGAGTCTTTGCCGAAATTTATATATATTTTGTACTAAATTGCTGCCTTTAACGCGCCACCTATTGAATGAGTGCCAACACATTTATTGTTTTATTTACACGTTCGTTTGCCCCACAGGTTTTCCTTTGATGACCCCCAAACAAAAACATATTGCTTTGAAAAACGAATTAAAATCGGAACAAATGTTCATCTGGGCTTTGCTGTTGCGAATTTTATTGAATTTGCACTGGATTAAGATGATTATGCACAGGTTGAAATTTATAGTCAAAGGAGTTATTGCTTTTTGTTTTTTGTAAGCACAAAGAGAGAGGGAGACGTGTATTTGCATACTAAATCCACCGCAGAGTAGATACATACGTCAACTGTGAATTAGCATTAAAAGATGTTTGTGAACAGGAAGCAGTCTTTGAGGCAACAAGAAAAAAAAAACAATAAATAAATAAAATTACGAGAAGACTGAAGAGTGTTGTGTTAAGCCGTGCGCTATTGCACAGAATGGGCACGCTACCGTTTGCTTCTTGAATTTTAATTGCAATGAACCTAGATACATTTTTGTATCGTCAACGTTGACTGTATATTGACGGTTATTTTGCCAAAAACTTGTGTGTGCATGTCTGTGGCGGGTATTTGTTTACTGAGGCAACTAACTAATTGCGGATTGTTTTTTTTTTTTGTTTTTCACCCCAGAGTGAAAAACACAACGGCACAGCGCAATTCATTGAGTAATGTTTGTAATATACTTTTATCTTTTGCACAGAGTCAGCGATCTAAAAATAAATTACAAGTCAATCGATTGGTATTGAAATGTACACTACGCGGTGCCATCAGTGGATATTTAACAGAGGTTTTTTCATAGTCGTGTCAAGACGTTCGTCTTGTGTGACTAATTGACAGATGAGTACCTACACATGCTTCATAATTTGCTAGGCTTGATTATGGACAGAGCCTTGTATGTCAATAGAACCATTTTATAATTCGAACATAAAAGCATAGAGGTGAAAATATTTGCAGAAGACTGGTCCGAATTTGACGAAAGGTACGAGTGCAAGTCCATAAATTTTGGTATGTGTGTACTTCTTTAATATTTCAAAGTTGGAGGATATCGTAAGCTTAAAGAAATGTGAAGAAAGGCACATTGGGCACAGTTAATCATTTTATTTAAATAAATTACAGGAAATAAATTGATAGAACGGAGAAAACGTTTTTATACATGCAGCGAACGTTAACCATTTATAAATTAACTGCTGCCTTAGTGCGTCCTTAAAAAGTGTAAAAACAACGAGGCGTTTTTGAAAATATATGCATACTTTCATGAGGCTACTGATGAGACTTACTATGAATGCGCCATAAGGCTGATAGGTCAACAACTTTTGCAGCTCACAGAAAGGCGGAAATCGTTTTTGAATGATTCCACGGTACGACCAAACAAACCCGTCCTTCAGCAACGTCAGTAACGTGATCTCTATATCCACAAACGCACTCAAATATTTCCTAACATTGCATCCAATGTGTCTTTATTTTTCTTTTTCTAATGATCATAAAACTTATGGAGTAAGCGTTCATTAATTTATTTATTTATATGCACCGGCTGTGATTCACTCGCTAGAAATTATCAACCACCAGAAATCAGCAATAGAAAGATAGATATTCTCACATTAGATCAGTATTCTCGCGCGCTATGACGATTGCGATACGATCACGCCGAATGATGCCAACCAAAAGCGACATAAAAAAAAATAGCAACAGATCGTCTATGACTCATAAGATATAATGAAGGTGAAGTCAAGTAATTGTATCGCAAGAGAATTTATTAAATGCACATACGTAATACTTTTTGCCAACAAAATAGCATCATCTTGTGGTGAGATAGTCGCACAATTATTTTTTTTTTTAATTTCGCAAACACATGCGATGATGCGGTGTTTTCTCGCTCTCTCGTTAACAGTGTGAGTTTGGTTAAAATCAGTTCCCATGGGATATTGAACAGGGTATTAGGTGACACAAGGAATTTTATAAAGAATATGACAAAGTGTTGTCATTATGAGATCACATCAAAACGATGGCGTAAGTGCGATATTCCATAATAGGATCCCTACTGAATTTCCAAAAAAAAAAAATGAGTCAAGGTTCTATTTTAAGAACTCAACAAGAAAAAAATATATACTTGAACAAAAAAAAAAAAAAAAACTCAATCACGTAAATTAATTACAACACTATGGTTTGGGGTTGGAGGTTAGATGTATGGTTTTCGTGGTTTAAATGGAGAAAAACATCGAAATCCAATTAGGAGGTGGTGACGCAAACTTGTTCCCACTTAGTTTTCATTAAAAACAAAGTGAGTTTGGGGGCAAATGCAATTAAATCCACTTGAGAGTTAATTCAATTCTCGACATACGTAAAGGGTGATCCAATTTGAGCTATTGAACTTGTTAATCGAGAGAACAGTATGTATTTCATACTGAACATTAAATAGACGCCTCTTGACCTTCTGCAGTAAGACCATTACGAGGCACTTTCACTATCACTCAATGTCACAAATACTGGGTTATAATGCGAGTACTGATCTCAATAGATAATTGTTCAGTCTGAACCTAATCATTTAAAAAAAAAATTAGACATACATAACGCCATCTACGCCCAAAATTTCTAAACGAAACGCGCCTTATCAGGAAAAAAAATTTTCTTGAAAAAGGAACATCACCTTTTTGTAGGCTTACATCCAATCTGCGTAAATTTGTTCTCTGCCCATGATTTTTGGTCATCAATACTTGAGTAAAATGCAAAAAAAAGGTAGACGACCACTTCAACTCGAAACGACATAATGTATCGACGTATCGACGTTTTTGAGTAAATATTTCTTATTACCATCGAACAACTCAACAATTCTAATGGATTTGTTGTTGCAAACTATAATTTTTCATTTTATTTTCTTTATTTACAGTGCTGCCAACATTGAAAGTTCGTATTGAATAAAGCTTTATGAAAAACAAAACACTTACCTTCGTAATTGACCTGACCATCACCATCGATATCAGCTTCTCGGATCATTTCGTCTACCTCCTCATCTGTTAGTTTCTCACCAAGATTTGTCATCACATGGCGTAATTCGGCCGCCGAAATGAAGCCATTACCATCCTTATCGAACACTCTGAACGCTTCTCTAATTTCTTCTTCGCTATCGGTGTCCTTCATTTTACGCGCCATCATTGTTAAGAATTCTGGGAAATCAATTGTTCCATTACCTAAAGAAAAAAACAAAATTCAAAAAGAGTTAATATCAATTTGGCAACTAGAAAATAAAAGAGAAAAATATTGTTTCACTTATTTTCATCATAATTTCTAGAAAAAAAAAAACGAAAAAAGAGACCGATGTTCTGAACACGAAACTTGAGTTCTTTTGAAACTATTCAAAAAATTATCTTTAACTTTGATTGAAGTGTTAATGAAAAGATGTAACGATGACCAACCACCTCCCATGCACGATCTTAGTTCTCGTCTGGTTGTGTTCCATTTTTCAGAATAATTTTCGTTACTAGATCATTGCCACGGAAATGTTGCAAAGATAGGCGGTTTTTATACACTTTGAACCAAGACCCTTGTTTTATAGTGATGAGGTAAGTAAGAACAATAAGTCGAAACACAATTCCAATCATTGAACATGTCCTAAGCTACAAGCTGCTCTGTAGAAAATAGTTAAACACATCTAATGCATTTTTCAGCTTGTTTGCAAAAATGTTTATACAAATGCAAATGGAGGTACAACATTTAAAAATTTGTACAAAACTCCGAGCCCCTTGTGTCAGTGGATTTCTTTACTCCATAAGGACAATGCCTTCCCACGACCATGATGAATAATTTACTTGAATTTATATCATTTAACAAACACTTAAGCGCAGATGGAAAGAATTGTTACAATTCTCACGTCGACAAAGGCGGCCAAAGATGGTATTGCACTTATAATACAAATAATTGTGAATTTTAAAGAATGAAGAAGGTAAGGAAAGCAATAACAAGACCACAATTAGGTGTTGTTGTTGTCCGTACTGGGTGTGTTTAAAAATGTCAATACAAGTTTTTTGCAAATCGAAATTACATGTTTTTATATAGCCTATCATTAAAAATCTAGGAGAACCTATAATCTTAACCTATTGCAGCCAAATAAGTATTTTTTTTTTAAGAACAAAATAAATTTATTGCCATTGAGGCGAGCAGTAAGTATCGCCGCATTTCGAAACACATCATTTTGTTTAGTTGTTAAGTTTTTAGTACATAGAAATGTGGAGGAATGCTTAACGTTTAATGGTCTGATGAGTGCAAGACTAAATTATTTGGATTAAGAATGGTCATTTGTCATTCACTTTGATAACAAAATCAACAACCAATATCTGGTTGTCAAATTGCTTTCTCGCTCTCAATTCTATGCAACCAACGTCACTTTTGTCATATCCAGGTATGGTAAATTGGTATTTAGTGTGTTCACAAGCCGATCCTTACATGCAAACCTAATTTCTTTCATTCAAATTTGTATGGTAAATCTTAAGATTTAAAGTAGATTAAGGGTAGAATAATCTTTATCTCGGTTTAGTGCTCGGTGGAAACGTAGCATTAAAGGACTAATCCAGCGCAAGATAACTTGTATTCTTCCGGCAACAGGAAACTGCGCATTATTGGAAAGATTTGCATGCATAGAAAGAATACACTTAATCTGTAGATTATCTACCATTAATAGTAAAGTTTGTTGTTAATTTTCCACAACTTTCTAAAAAGTTTGTTTAAAAAAAAAACCTTGAAATCCTCCATTGTATTAAATTCATCTTTCTTCTGTCCACTTGTCCTTGTCAAGTGTGACATTTATAGCTAAGCAATTTTCTTCTTAACTTGCATAACTATGTTCTCTGCGGTTTTCCAACGTTCGTCTGCCAACTCTTTACAGCAGGATATATACATATATATGTATGCAGTTTATGGAAAGTTTCACTGCGGTTGGCGTTTCTCAGTGGTTTACCACGACGTTAAATGCACACACACAGAAACCCCATTCCATTTATCTTATATGAAAATTCAAAGGAAAAGCAATTAGAGTCCCTCATCCTCTTTTTAACTGCTCTTTTCTCTACGCTTTTGCTAACTAGTACTACCTTTGTGCGCATCTTATTGCTTTTTGTTATAAAAGAAGAAGAAAACTAGAGTAAATTTTCCGCAAAAACACATACAAACAAGAGCAAAGAACAGCAACAACAACGAGAAAACACGATAACAATAACATATATTACTGCCCACTGCACAATACATACAGCACAACTGGAAGAGTGTGGGTGTTGGTTTTGCTTCTTTTTTTTTCCTTTGTTCCTTGTTTAAATAACAATAAAAATAAACAGTTACGAAAGTATAAGAAAAAAAAAACAAGTAAAACAGCAAAGCAAAGAGAAAAATAGGTATATATACCTACAGGACACAAAGTCCATTCGAACTTAATCGTAAAGAAAATAAATAAAAGAAAATTATGCTGCTACTGTGTGTGCCACAGATGCGAAGGAGAAATGGACGCACAAAAAAAAAACACTCTCTTATTTTGCTGAATTTAATTTTAGATAATATACTCATTAAGATCATTTGAGATGTGTGTGATTCGGTTTTTATTGTGTTATATGTGAAATTAAATTCTATGTTGAGAAAACAAGCAAATAGTAATCAACTGAGGTGTTGTGTGTTAAAAAATAAATAAAAATAATTGCTGTTGATCTGGCGAGAAGGCAATGAATAAACCGGATGTAGGAGGACCTTAGTGACCCTTTCTACAAGTGGTTTTTAAAAGCTGTGTATTTCTATCAAAGGGGGACTAAAGCTTTGTAGGTATAGTATATGTACAAGCTTGGGTTCGAAATGAAGGATTTCGAAAAATGCTACAAAGACGAATTAATCAAAGTAATAAATAATCTAATCAGGATAAATTATGTGACAGATTATTCCTGTTTACATTTTTAAACCTTCTTGTGTGATGACTCGGTAAGGAGTTCCATAGACGAATAGTTACAACAGAAGAGTAACGAGGAGGGATCAACTGACTAAACCAGAAGGCATAATCAGCTTCTCATTCAGACCAGAACTTAGGCAGAAGAATATGATTCTACTTGCAAATAGAAAGTGTTGTCTTCTGGGCACTTCAATGGAAAAGTCCATTTAGTGTTCGTTCAAGAGTGACAGTTTGTCTTTTTTAAAAGCCGAGCCGCGATATCACCAAGGTCTATCATGTACAGTTTTAAGATGATGCAATTAAGGTAATGGGTTATGTAGACATTGATCCACATTGATTATGAACAAGTTTGCCAAAAGTTGGCCCCAAAATTTAGCCTATAACTACAAAGAATTTGGACCATCCACGAAATAAAATGTAGTCCATGCAACGTTGATTTGCACTGCTTTTACTTTGTAGTAGGGAAATCTGGAACGGCGAAAACGAAAACGTCATGCCCTTTCTTGGGAAACGTTCTGATTACAAAGCATTTGTTATCTAAAATATGTAGACAATAGCCGGTACCAATAAGAATTAATTTGATGTAGAGCTAAAATTTTTCGTCCTTTACGGACTTTTTTTTTATAATTCGAAAGAACACCGAATTTAATATGAACAATTAATTTGTTACTGGTAAGACCCAAGTTTATTTTTTCGAAAAGTCAATAATATTAAATATTAAAATAATAAAGTAAAAATTAGAACCTAATGTGATATCTGCTATTAGAAGTGACAAATGAACTCACATCATACGTTTCGCAGTATCAAAGATCAATTAAAAAAATTCTATTTACAACCGTTATCTAGACAAAAACAATCAAATAAATATATATATGTAATCACATTTCATAAAAAAATACGTGTTTTCTTGATAAATTAGAAAAAAAAACTCCTGCGCATTGATTGCTTTTTATGAACATTCAATCATCTTCGACATTCCGCAACAAAAACTGCACATTTTCCTCCACCTTGCTTGGAATAAAATCAAATTCATATAAACAAAATTTCAATAACGTGCCAAAAATATAAATTTCACCCCGCGCGCGTACGTAGAAAATATGTACATTTTATTCTTTTTGTAAAATTAGGAGGATTTCCCTAAAAATGAAAAAAGCCTCAGACAACGTAGGAGACTATACAAAGCAATAAAACGAGAAAAAAAAAATTATCCAAGCCAGACGCGAAAATAAAATACAATGCGGCTAATGTAAATTTTGTCGTCGACAATTTTCACAAAAATCTTCGCTTTCGAAGTGAGATGCAAAACACAACAAGACGACAACTGAGAATTTAAATTTACAAAAAAAAAAACAATTATGCCAGCTATATGCGCTATGAGATCATCGTGAAGTGTTTGTATGCGCAACTTTTCTGTCACCGGTACTTGTTGGAATAATAATATCAAGCGCAAAAAAAAAACGGAACGTTACTCTTCTTCCCATTTAAATTGTTACGGGGCGCGCGCGCAAACATGCCATAAAATAAAATAATACTGAATTCCTATAAATATAAGAGAATTCCTTTCTAATCTGTGGAAAAAAGTATTGTTTTATCGTTTACTTTTTAGATTAACATTTTTCGTATTTTTAGAAAAAAAAATGGAAAGACGACAAAATAAAATAAATAACAAAAGTGTTGCAGTGGTTTGTTAAGATAAATTTATGAACGTACTCATACTATTGGGCTTTTTGTTTTTTTTATTATTTTCAATTTGCCGCCCCAGTTGACAATTTTTCAAAGAAGTAAATGACTTCGTTTTGTGTAAAAATCTAAAATAGATCCAACCGCACGAGGCGGCGTATGTGGAATATTTTTAAGTTGCATGTTTTCACCACGCGTATTTTTTTTGTTATTTTTGCTCCATGCATACATACAATTTTCTAGTATGTTTTTTGGGAGTATTTTTAGAAATTCAATTGATTTTTTTTTATATTGTTTTGTGTATCTATGTAATTGTAAACTTAAAAATTAAATGTTTTAACTTTCTGACATTTTTGACAGAAGTTTGGCGGTTCAAAGGGAAACTAATTCAAATTGGTAAACTATTTGTGTGGATAAATCGTTGTTAGGTGCGTGTGGTTGTAGTTTTAAAAAATCTGTTTGAACTATTTCGAAGTGCTATGACGTGGAATATTAGCTGGGTTCGTTCGTTTTTTTTTCTATTGAGGGAGTTGATTAAATTGACCATAAAAAGAAACTTCAATCGGAAACAAAACAAAACATGTTTTCAAAATGTTGAAACTGGAGAAAGTAAAGTGTGTGTTTCAATAAATTGCTCTCTGTCATAGAGGATATCTGACATTTCAAAAGTATCGCATAATCTCTGCGTTAACTCTACCCATAAAGTTTACCATTTGAAGAACTTTTTGACCACACCGAACTTTTGACCGTGGCATTTTTTTTCTGAACTCGTAACAATTTGAACTTCTACCACAACTTTGTGACAATTTTATTTCCTTTCATGTTCATAGAATTTATAGATACAACGTTCGTGTGTTAAAACTTTTGCATCGGAAGCTGGGAAAAAGATTCCTACAGAATATATGAAAGAGCACGTCCCATTACTACGCCGTTCGTTCATTATTAAATTTGAATTTCGAAGGATGTTCGCCATGGATTATTTAAAAAAATTAAGCAAGTCACGTATCCAGTGAAGCATCTATTTTAATCCCAACTTGGTATTTACAAACCTTCCCTCTTTAAGTTATTTACACACACACACAGATGATAACTTGAAAGAAATCCTAAGCCCATTTCGGATTTTCATATTTTATTTTATTTTTCAAACATCATGTGCTTATCCTCATGGGATTGAATATAGAAGCTATCCTTTTTCCTAAATTGTCAGATTTAGTTTTCTCTTTTCTCAAACATGCCTTTTTTGCTACCAAAATGCAAAGCTGACAAATATTTGTATATACTTGTTCTACTTTATCTCCCTATAGTCGTTAGTTTTTTTTTATATTCAAGGGGTTGACATAAGAAAATATGTACATATATACAGGATTATGTTCTTCTTGACAATACATTAATGCTTTTTGTAGAGGATACATTTGTGCTCTCTGCAACAACAATGCAGATTTCACGTTTCAAAACTGGTTGAGATGTTGAATAAATAAATTTTAATCAATAATGTTCCGCCCTGGTCTCCTTTTGGTGTTTTTTTTTTTTTTTTTGTTAGCTAACATATAACAAAGGACATGAAAGGTGTAAACATTTATTAAAAGTAAAACATATTCCATGATGGATATATTTTTGCATTTTTCGAGAAATTCCGAAAATGAGGGATTCTTTCTCGTACTGCGCGTGTGCAAGAAACAGTTTTCCTGGGTCAAAACGTGATAGGAAAAAAAAGGTTGCAACGCACGTTAAAAGGATAACTTAACGAAACTACTGCACAGGGATGTGCACAAAATGTGCCCTGGATTTTTGTCAGAAATCCCGAAACTGCGCAATAACTTCTAATTTTACTCCTGAAAATGTGTGTGTGTTTTTTTTTTCTTCTTTTAACAGAACAAAATTGGGTCGAGGTGGAAGGATACATATGAGTTGCCTTCTGGTATTGTGCATGACTCATCATCTTTTATGAGAAATGTATATACATATAAAGCTTGCCGAAGGAAAAAAAAAGTGGATAACTGTTGCCGGATAACCGGGTGAGCGAGGAGATACTAGCCAATTTTGGAATAAATTTAGTTCTGAAAAATGTAAATACAAATCAAAAAGCATTTTGCTTTGGTGGTTAATTGCGAATTCTAAAATAAAATAAAATTAAGTTGAAATATCTAGATACAGACATTATTGCCTGATGGCTACGTACATACAATGAAGATTGTCTTCTTAAGAAGAATTTTCTTTTTTGTGTCCGGAAGATCAAAAGCAGGAAATTAAAACTGTAGAGAATCCGGAATGGTTTATGACCCGCGGCTGGCAGATTGACATTGAAATGGACAACAAATGAGTGGCGATTTGTGGATGGATTTACAAAGGATTATTATGTAACAGACGTTTTCTGTCAAAACAAAAGGCCTGTACCGAGAATTTGAAAATTTAATGCATCACTGAATGTAACATCGACTGCTCCCAAGAAGAATAGAAGAAATTTGTTAGTGAACCAGGTCTTGGATATGATGAACAATTCAATTGCATCGAACATGAAAAAAAATAGGTATTAGCACCCTAAACCTTCGTCCTTCAACAATTGTGCGTACGAAAAGGAACGCCCAATTTTATTCCAAATTCAAACGTTTTTTTTGAGAAGCTTCTCATGCTACATTATAGTTTTGGATAATTTGGGTCTTTTGTACGAGGTGGGACAGTGAAAAACTTGGGAAAATATGAACATGGAGCCATGCCTTTATACCAATAATGTACTTTCAAATAGATTTTAAACAGACATACAATAGGATACCTCGGGGTCACCACAAATATAAGACATATTATAATCCTTAAAACCACAATTGAGTCGCCAAGACTAGTAGAAAAAAAACTTAGCCCTAAAGCTGTTGGCTAAGGGTTGGGTAGGACCCTTTGGTAACAATTATATTTCCTAATCAAAAGGCGTATAGTCCAATATACGAAACATATCCAGTGTCAATATTAAATATATTCTTTTGCAATTAAATATCTCTTTGACATATCAATCCGCTTTTGATAGCAGCAATTCCATACGGAGCATCAATATGGATGGCTTGGTTATTTGCAGTCCCAAAGAAGAGTCACTTTCCCCATGGGTACGACTCGTTTTTAAAAATTAAACTTTGGGATGCAAACAATTTTGATGATACCCCCGCCCTACCTACACCCATCTGCAATAACTACTTAAGCCAACCATTTCGTCGTCCTGTAGGGAATTCTTCATTAAAACTTTTTAATTTCTACAAAAAAATTTACCCCTATCAAGGGTCGTCATCAGCGTTGCTCTTCATGTCTCATAGCTCGTTCTTTGTTTGATGGAAAAATATTAGTTAAAACTTTGCAATTGTGCCAAACTTTCTTTTCCCATATACTCTGGGAGTTTCGCCCTCAGAAGCAAGTAGCAGTATTTGTCGTATTTGTGTTTTTTTTTTTTCAATTATAAAACACAGAGCCTTAATTTAGTTCTTTCCTTTTTTTTACTAGAAAAAAGCAAGCTTCCTCATTTTTCATTTTAACGACTGGCGTCATCCGTGGAGAAAGGATTTTTTTTTTTAATCTAAATTTTCTTCCAAAACAGCATACCAGCTGTGGAAGAAGAATAATAAAAAAAAAGGTGGCACGTTCTTCTCGTTACCTTCTGGTCCCTTATGAATATTGATCAGTAGCTCGCGACAAAGTTTGGGATTTTCGTTATTCACTGTTAACTAAAAATCGATTCTAATCTTATATGCATGTTTAAAAAACGAGTTTGTGGTTACGGGGGTGGTTAAAAGAAAATTTGGGAAATTATTATGATTAAGGTGAAAAAAGGGAACACAGGGGTGGTTATTTTCCAATGCAGACTCTACAAAGTGGGGCGAACAGAAACAAATATGATAAATTCTAGGTCAGCTTGGAAATCCTAACATGAAAAAAAGAAAACTCGCCCGAAAAATTATAAACAGGAGTGTATTCACATTATTCATATTTATATTTCTTGTTGCATTATCACGCGGCAAGCAACCCCTGTTTGATCCCTTTGATTTCTATCGCGCAGGAACGAATTATAATAGGCAATATTCATGCACACGTTTCTTGTTTCTATGCATGCTTTTTTTGAAATTAAATCTTAGCTAGGTACCTATGTATTATTCACTTTTTTGTGAAGTACATATATATGCATATATGAAGTCGTGTTAAAATTTGTTGTTACAATTCTGTAAATTTTATTTTGGATGTGAGTACAATAAGTGACGACAAATTTGCTATTGGTTCCGACCATTAAAAACGTTTATCTTTTATGAAAATACGTTTATTTTTCAGAAGACTGCTGAAACACGTTCTTGTTGTGAGTATAAAGAAATAATTGGTATGGCGTTGCCAATTTAAATGTTAGAAACTAGTTAGCTGCAATTGCTACGGCTTCTCAAAAATCACATTATCACTAAGTCTGAAAACTTATAGCCGGAAAATTCGGAATGCATTTAAAAAAATAAATACTAAAAACTTCTTCATATCTTATGCACGAAGAAAAAGCGCATAGTTTCGAAGCCAGTGTTGCCAAAATAGTCCGATAATTTCACAGCGTTGTGAAAAGAATCACATAAGATTGGCACTTAAACAGGAGTTATCCTCGTAATCGGCTGGTCGAGAATTTTTATAACTTTTCCAAATTATCGTCATAACGTTTTTCTGAGCTCAATATCAATACTGTTAACATTTCTTTCATTATTAAATTAGGTCTACCAAATGTATTTAGTAGTTTTGTAGCTATGCTTAACTTCTGACGTATTATTTAGAGAAGCTACCTATACCTCAAAATAACTAGATATACCATGAGTTGGGGTGATGGTAGACCACACCAATCTACCGCTTTTCATTCGTCTTATGCGGTACATAACTTTGGTCATGAGTTTGAAATCAATAGCGATTCATTTTTTGCTAACTTCCTGAAATAAATGGAACACACTTAAAATGGCATCAAACTTTATCCAACTGAATTTTTCATAGCACCAGACACGTCATTCCTTGTTCACCGATTCAAGCGCAATCTCTTTTTATATTCATCACAAACTGTTCCTGTTTTATCCATTTCGATGCAACCAGCTAAGCCCCCGCCTTGAATCGAACTCCCTAGAACTGCTAACCATTCCAATCTTCTGATGTTGAGTTAAGAAGCAAAACCACACTCATGTTCCATTCACCCAAAGTCTGACACAAATCAAAGGCAATGACATGAAGTAGAAGAACATCAGCAGCAGCAAGCGACAGAATACACAGAAAAACCCAACTAAAAACTATGTATGTCTTCTATGATGCACTGCACGCATTCTTGTCTAATGAGTATTTTAAAATTCTTTACTGACTCCTCTCTCTCTGTATTCCTGTTTGCTCGGTTTATTCCACCAAAAGAACAAAAAACAATACACAAGCAAGTAAGACGAAGAAATATCAGTCGCCGCCGCCGCCGCCACCGCAACCGAATCAAGAAATGATAGCATTTGCTATTTATAAAAATTGTATATTACCTCCGCCTTCTCTGCGGCACACCGGCCCGGCATATAGCGAAAGCTTTTATACCACCACAAGTCGTTTCTATCTCATCCACAATTTCATTGTTTGATGATAGTCATAATCAACTCCTTTTACTTTGGGGGTTTAGTCATATTTTTTATTATCTTATTATCTCTGGTGGAGGGAGAGAGTTTGCACAAAACTATCTAAATGAGCATTTCCTCCTTTTCATAAAAAATATGTGTTCATAGTTTCTACTCTCATCGTTGGCTTTGGGCCAAGTTAACAAAATACGTTCTAGAGTGTGTCTTCTCTCGAAAATATACCTCACACTCACACAAACACACAGAGTAGAACTAAACATTTTGAATATTTTTCTTCGTTTTTACAACTTTTCGTTTCCTTATGGACGACGCTGCTGATGATGAAAATATTTTGTGTATTTTTTGTACGTTTACTTTTTTTTGTATGTTGAAATCTTAGAAAATTTTAATAATTTTCATGAATGAATGAGATAAAAGCAAAAGAGGCTGACGACCGGTCGCACGACCGACCGACCGACCGCCAGTGGTTGTTGTTTGCACACTAATGCATTTTGTTCATCTTTATTGTTTTTGTTGGTATGCAGTGAGAATAAAGTTTATTGAACTTACCATCGGCATCGACTTCATTTATCATGTCCTGAAGTTCGGCCTCTGTTGGATTTTGTCCTAGCGATCGCATAACTGTTCCCAATTCCTTTGTTGTGATGGTGCCATCGCCGTCTTTGTCGAATAGCGAGAATGCCTCTTTGAATTCGGCGATTTGTTCTTCTGTTAGTTGATCGGCCTAAAAAAAAAAACATAGAAATGTAAAAAAATTAGTAAGTTTCAGTGGAAAACAGAGAGATGGGAGGGTGTGTTTTTTTTTTGTGCAGAAATATCAGAATTTTTTGGGGGTAAGTAGTTGTTGGTTGCCATCTAAAATGAGGCAGGAAGTGGATGTAGGTATCTCTTAAATAATTAAATGTTTTATACATTTGTAGTGTTTTAACTATGACAACTACTAGTTTAGATGGATGATTGACCTAGCTTTTAACCAAAGTAACGGACGGCTTAATATAATAACGAATGAAGATTTAAATCATTCATCGTCAAATGTTGAGCAATTTAATCTTCTTTTTTTCTGTCTGAAACTTAAAAACTTAAGCACTTAGTACCCAAGGTTAAATAAATATTCTCCAAGCCTTTTTCGAATGTCAAGTTGTACTCTCTGTCTTTAAAATACGACCTGTTCTTTTATTCCACGAATAATAAATAAAGAGGTCCCAGGTAAATTTGCCGCCAATTGTGCGGTAAAGAATTGTCAACCACAAAGAAAATCAGTAAATTACTGAACGAGAAAACAACGTGTTTTCATTATATTAGCATCCACAGTTCGCGAATTTGGAGGAAAATATGGTCGTAATATTGGTTTAACTTGGTCAACTGTGAACAGAGGAATTGATAACAAACCCTTTGATTTTCAGTATGGAAGAAATGACTGAAGCTGTTGGTGGAAGTCCAGGACCATCAATTCCGGGTAGTGGAAAACTTAAGGAAGCGCTCTAGATGATAATGCAATAACTGAAGTCTTTTGATTATACACAGCGAAGTGAGTCCCGTTGAATAAGAGCAAAGTCATCCTAAGCGATGAAGCTCATTTTCACCTTTATGGCGACATGATAAACGAGTTGTTTTTGTCTAAATTCAAATACTAACTTTTCCATTCTGGTTTCGGCGATCAGTCTTGACCCCTATATCTTTTGATTCAAAACCGCTTTATTTCGATTTTGGGTTATTTGAAAAAAAGCATCCTATCATTAGGTAAATGATTCCACTTCCCTACTTATCAACTTTTTCCAGTCTGTAAAGAAAAAACCTATAACATGTGCAATTAGAAAGATTTTTTAAGTCCCTGGACCACCTCGACAGTACCGTTACTCACGCAACCGGTAGTTGTAAGAATATGGTGAGGAGGGCTCGTTAAAGTTTCAGAAATATCAGATAAATGTTTGCTGAAGTGCATGAATTTATTTCATAGTGAAAGAATGTCACATTCATTAATATAAATATTCATGATAATAATCAACATAATCAATAAATGGAGTTTTTTTTTTGTGTTACCAGCTAACCAAACACACTCAAATTGTAAATTGATTGCCCTCAGGAAAAAACCATGTAGGTACTGTCCTTCGATGTATTTTCTGATTAAAATCGATTTATTTTCTTTATTAGATGGTAAATGTATTTGTTTAATGAAATTGTGGACAGCCATCATTTGTGGATTTTATTAGTATAATTGATCGACACTATATTGTTGATCTAGGATACAGTGGTTAACGCTTTAATTTACATAAAGCAAACGAAGTACTAGCAACTTGTTACATACTGTCCAATTTTATTCAGTTTTCGGAAGGATACATTTAGACACTGTTTGATTTTGTTGGAACAAACGAATAAAAATTGGTTGTGACAAGTTTAACAAAACAAATACTTTCCACTCCTATTTTAAGGTCTGTTTGCGCTATTTTGTGCGAAGAAAAATTAAAGCTTTAACCAACATTAATGCGTAAAATGAATAATAATGCTTTAATTAATAAAGTAATGTCGCAACCATACAATTTGTTCCTGCTTTTAAAGAATATTTTTATTTTCATACAATGAACAGGATATTTCCACTAAGGAAATAACAATTTTGTATTAAAATAAAGCAGAGAATAATTCAGATATCGGTCTGGCGCGATACACAATCTCGTTTATATGAACACGAATCTTTGACGCCAATTTTGCAATTTTTTCCTTGAATTGTTCCTCCTGACAAACTGTCGCAATAATAATTAATCTAAAACACATTCCTATTAGAAGCATGTCGTCTCGTCTTATAACTATGTATGCGTTGCTTACTGTTCATCAGGAATGGCTGTCGTTTAACAATTAATTGGTCATAAAGATAATTCATAGCGACGGCTCGTAATATGCTGGACATTTTTTACAAATATTCTTAGAAGAAGTATAAATCAAGATCACATCTGCATCGTAAAAACATTGCCGTTTCCACAATGCTTACAAAAACCACGGAATGTGCCAAAAAACGGGGAAATCCTTCGAAATTTCTCAGCAGACTTGTCAAGCTTAAGGTACTCGAAATCGTAGCTGTAATAATGCATTTTTGTTCAGAAAGAAAATATTCAAAGTTACTCAAAATAGTAATTCTATTGAATTCGATGAAATTAAAGATTCGTGGAAGAATACGTTTTTTGGGCACCTTCTGACACCGACATACCTATTTACCATATTTCTTTAAGAAATAGGTAAGGGCTTCATCTGAATTCATCACAAGGCTTACATAAATGCCTAGCCTCAACATGCCCCACAATCTACAAAAAATACATTCAAATAATTGCGACTACAGTACGAGTACGTACAGCAGAAAAACAAGTACGATTACCTAGGTACCTACGCACTTGTAGGTTGTATTTGTACCTATCAAAAATTTTCAAGGCGAAACGGTTTAAGTTCGTGTTAATGTTAAGCCCCCATTTAAGCACACTTTTTTTTGGCATTCCTAATCGCTGATGAATCACTTTGAAACACTTCACCACCAGTATGAGCTAAGCATCCAAAATAATAATGCTTCACTTCACAACGAAGTTATAGAAAGTGCTTGCGTCAGCACGCGGCTCAAGACACTCACAATATGAATGGAAACACGTAACTATTCTGTTTTATATCTAGTCGAATCTGGAGATAGGCAGTACAAGCTAGCATCTAAAGAAGGAATTCGTTTCTTGTGCTGTTGACCTTTCTTCTGCTAAATACCTATTCACATCATGACTCTGTGAAAAAAAAGTAAGAAATACAAATTTGATTTTCAATACACAAATCGCATATCTACGCAACCAGTTTTGCAACATTTCGTTAAAACCGACGCGACATTCACTGTAGGTACCTAGTCATAGCGAAGCAACCGATAGGGTGAACTCTTCTTTATGCCGGCCGGTAAAATATATGCGCCAGTGTATACCTACATATATGTTTGAATATTTTGTATGTTTTCTCATTTTATTATATTCATAGTCTCTTTGCCTCAATGCAAAAAAAAAAAGAAAGAAAAAAGGCAGAGCCGCGTTCCAAAAGAGAAATAAAAACGATTGGGTTATTTAGAGATGAAATGGTTTGGTGTGAGCGAGCGTACGTCGCATTGCCGGTATCCATGTAAGAATACTTGTCGCATTGCTTAAACTCCACGCTCCCTCTGTCGTCGTACAAATACATGATTTTTTTATTATAATAAAAATTTAGCGTGTTGTTGTCGTTCCCGCCGCCACACAAATAAATGAGTATCGCTTAGCTTGGCAACTGCCACTTCGCAGAGAAGAAACCGGCTTCAGCTTTCAGAAATATTCGCCGCAAATGATGACGGAAAATGAAGCAAAGAAAAAAAAGGAGGAGCGTTGCTTAAGTTTTGTACGCGGCGTCGCGGTCGTCGTGACTGTGGCAAGGAGCGTGTTGATGAATTATTGTTCTACCTCGCGATGCTCAATTTTATTTATGGGGTAAATTTATTAGCACACCAGGACTAGACAGAGATTTTTAATGAGCTTTCGGGGTGTTTTTGAATTACTGAATTTAACTTTGGTTTTCTTCAAGTCACGAGAAAAATAAGATCGAAATTAAATTTTCCCCTTCCCATTTTTGTTAGTGTTTTTGCATTTAAAACGACACTTTTTGTTATAAACTGCATTGCGCTACATGTGGTGAAAATTTTCGAATCTGAATTTTTTTACAACGTACATAATATTTGATATTTCAACATATTTTTTTGTCAGCGATTGAAAGTTGCGTGCTGACATTTTTGTTTGGAAAGTAGTTTGACGAAAGCAACTAAGTGTGGACACGAAATTAAACATTTCACTGATATTTAACGTCTAAATGTTAACCATTTCAGATAAAATGTTAAATTTAACTTCTATGTAAACGTGCTATTTTTTCCTACGATTTTATGGAGTCTAGAATTAATGTTAAAATTGAGCAGCATTTAACCGTGAAAGTAAATGCTACGTCGAATTGACGACAAACATTTTTAAAGTCTATTATTTTCTATGATTCATTTAGTTCATCTATCATAAATAAAATTTGATTTTAATGATTTTTAAGGTATTTCAACAATTGAATGAGTTAAGCAGCATGTGTATGTACGAGGCTCGCAATGCGTTCATCACAAACATGCTGCTACAAAAATAATGCTATAAAAAATGCTACAAAAATAAAACAGGCCTCAAGCGCAGCTTCCCCAACCATTGTGGGCGCGAGGAAAGACTTTTGTTGTCGAGAATTCGAGGGACGTACAGTTTTAATGGCGATTATAAATGGCAAATTTTTGGATACATGACAGTTTTTAGACCGTCCGCATGTTTGGCTGTTTGTCAGAGATTTTGCAAGATTGAGCAGTGAATGAAAACAGTCAGCCGATTTGAAGATGGGACCCCTGGCTTAGTAGTCGAATCCACTAAGCCACTGCAATAGTCTACGAGGCTTTAATTATATTTGAGTTGAATCAAAAATTGGACGACCGCTGACGAAGAATAAATTTGTTTATTCTTCAAAAACGCTTTAGAGACATCAATCAAGACAAGAAAACATATACTTGATCTTATTCTACGACTTGTCTTAGTAGAATGGAAATTAGACATTATAAACTATTATTCTGGAGAAACCAGAGTATCTGAAAATGCATAGCCTTTCAAACTCTTTGGAAAGAGACGATAAAATTGCAATCGTTATAAATTTCTTTGAATGATACTCACATAACTGATTTAACGAAATTATATACAATCACTACGTTCCTATATTGGTTATGCTTATGGAGCTTCACGTAAAATTTAAAATTGACTTGACCCAAAACTCATCTTCTCCGTTGAAAAAAAAAAAAACTTTATATTCATTCAAAATAAATTACAGTCATGTCTATGAATTATACATGAAAACGTATGTCTATGCATTGCGAATACCTTTCAAAGAATTTATCAATCAAAAAGCTCAGACGAACGGTATAATGTTAGCTGCAAAACCAATACATATTTCAATTCAGTAATTTAAAGAAAGAAATCTCCTCCTTTTTCTAATTATCTGATAAGCAAAAACTAATTTTATTCCCAAATTCATCAGTTCACTGAAGCCAACTCATTTTTATAGAACGACGAAATTCATTCATACGGAGAATCGATTTCATTTCAACTAGCTTTGGAACGCTCTTCTTTTTTTTTAAAGTCGAATTTCATTTCATTTTTTGACAGATTTAATCAAATGAAATGAAACCCCTTCTTTCCTGTCAGCACTAAGATTAAATGTAAACTAACAAAATGAACTATAAAAGGTATACAATGGAGGAAATGCAAACAAAGGCTTGCAAAAAACAAGAAGGGAAGTCATCTTTTTTTATCTTAATATTAAAGATAAGGTTCACCTATTTGTATTTTTTGTTTCTTCTGTCATCCGAAATCCATTCAAAAATCCACATACACAAAGTGAATTGCAAAATATAGTTTGAAGATGGCATCTTTCGCCATTCGACCTTTTCACTGATTTCACTGATTACAGGGAAAATAAATAACATTTCTTCTGAACAATTGTAAATAACAAAACCTACGCAAAGGCAAACACACAGAGAGAGAGACAGAGAGAGATAAATAAATAAAGTTACAACAGAAAACATATTTCCGCTCCGCTGAAACTACGTCAATTGAGATATTGAAGAAGGGAGCAGCAGTACGAAAACAAATTGCAAAATTTGAATTTCGAAAAGAAATCCATATTTGAATCAGAAAAAAAAAAATATACAAAATAAAAAAAACCCCAAATGGGCAACGAGACTGATGAACAACACAAAATGGCAATTCCATTTGCAAAATGATGTCAAATGAATGCATCGAAATGGAGTTTGCAAAACAAGCACATTTAAATATGTAATTCAATTGCTGAAGGCGGGCGTTATAGTTGCTTTTTGTTCTAATCGCTTAATTGAAAGACTAGAACAACAGTAAATTAAAATTAATACATAGTTGTTTGTGATTGGTTAGTGTGTGTTGGGGATGATGCACATTAGAACACGTATTAAATTGTAGGTGTGGGAAATAAATAAATTCGATTAAGGTGGGTTAGAAAAAACCAAATACAGACGCTATTAACTGGAATTTTAAATTCCTTAAAATGAGACTTATTTTAATGGGAAGAAATAGTTACGAATAGAGCGCCTTAATTGAGAAAATATTGGAAATTATGGTTTACGTAAATTTTTAGTAAACTTAATTTCAGCTCAAACTCTCAGAAATAGGAACCTATTCGTTTACGGCAGCACTTAGAATTGCAAATAAATATAATTTGCACGTATAGTAAAATTGGACAACTGCAGTAATGCATATTAAGTAATAAAAAATCACAACCAAATTTAAATCTGTATCACAGGGAAAGTAGGTACATATGTACCAACTTTCTCAAATTTCTTGTTGAGCTTGTGCTCAATAAACTCTTTTTAAATAATTCTAAAGGTATACGGTATTCGAATACGTGAATCGTTTAGCAAACGATTGCTGACAAGATGCAAATGACTCGGGCGTCCAAGATTTTGAGCACATAAATTAAAAGACATAAAAATTCAATCCAATACGGAAAAAGTAGAAGCTTTTAAAAGAAGTAGACCCATGTAACCGGGCATTGACTACATAAAGAAAGGAAGCGATATTAGGGAGCGGCGGTTGGGACGCGTTTATGAAGCGAAGACCCATAAAATCTATCGCGTGAGTTGCATCGGGTGTTATGATTAAACTGATGAAATTGCTGACGAAGTAATGCTCAGGAATATAATAACATTCGCATTTTAACTTCTTTTCCAAGTTTCGAATAAACCACTAAAGCCAGTCAGATGCTATTGGTGTTGTTATATTAATGTTATCCTAGGGGTGTTGGACCTTTCGGCGATTGCAAATCCACAAGCTACTGATAATTTCGGGGCAGCACTATTATTTCAAATGTGTTGCTAGGCTCACCTGGATGTTAAATTTGCCGAGATTTGACATCTCTCCTGAAGTATTTAACCGATATTCTTTAATATTCTTTTTTTATTTTGTGAAGAACGATGACGATAGAAGATATTAAGATTTTACTCAACTATATCTAACGATATTGTCAAGAGGCCTTAATGCCTCCTAAAATCGGGCGAACGCTTTGCAAATCCGCATTCCACCTTCGATTTTAAGGTACGTAAGAACAAAAAATCAGGGTCATACAGTAAAAAAAAAAATTACATAACATCCAGATTTGTAATCTTTCAACTCACAATCCGGGCAGATTTTAATCACATTATATCAACAGCACGTTACGAATTTCAAAATGTGTCACATAAAATCGCGATAAAAATCCCTCTATTATGTACTTTTACTCGAATCTATCTAATCAAATAATAAAGAAATAAATATATATTTATGCATTCTTATCAGACAATGAGAGGGTGTAGGTAGGCGGCAGGAGTGAGCCTCCATAGAGATAGCTGATTATTGGGGTACTCCATAGATAATATTCCAATAATACTTATATATGCTATATATGCTATGTAGCTTTGTAGGTATGTATGGATAGAACAAAAGATAAAAACAATTTGGGAAAATTTACGAGTTCAATGGAAATATTTTGCTTTTCCGCTAATGTGTGTCTGGCCAGACGGCAACAGAAAAAAAAATAAAACACATTTAAAAGCATTTATTGAAGAAATAAAATAATAAAAAAAAATAGGTATGTTTCGATTGAAACGAAAATAATAATAAAAGAAGAAACAAATTGACTATAAAGACTAAGTTATTAGGATCATGTTAAACGCTTCACGCATTGTAGAGCGTACTAAAAATACTGGCCTTGAATTATATTTAATTTATGTTTATTCAAATATTCAAAAAAAAAAATTTTTTAAGTTCATAAACCCGTGTGGGGGCACCTTTACAATGCATGCTTAAAAGTGTGACAGAAATAAACAATTAAAAACACGGATGAGGTGAGAGTCATGTGTGATTTGGTTTTGATAAAATACAGCACGCTGATTTGATAAAAGTTCGCGTGACGGTGGTAAGGCGTTTTGGTTGATTTTGTTTCTTAGTGCTGACCACTATGGCCTATATGAAAGTAAAATAAATATTTTTAAAAAAATGGATTTTTGTTTTATTTACATGTACATTGGAAGATTCGATGACACAGTACGCCCTCGATAAATGCAATACCTCAGAATATTGGCAGGTTTTCTATAGAAATGCTCTGCTAAGTTTTTTTTTATTTGTCAAAAAAAAAAAGTAGACTTCAAAAAAGTTGTATAAACCCTTAGCAAATAAAAAAAAATTGCAATGTATACGTCCCATTTTGTATGTCGTTTAGAAGTTGCCGAGTTAGGTAGAAAGAATTAGAACTTTTTCTTCCTTTCATACCATATTCAACAGTTACACACGGGTTAAGTTAGAGTTTTAAATAAGTTAAATGAGTTCAACGTTTTCTGGTTGGACTCTTTTCAAAAGTTTTTTTTGTATGTACTTTCAAACTTAATTCTGCTTGGAAAAACATTATAAATTGTTACATTTTGAAAAAAAAAATTGCGTCCAGTAATCTAAGTAGGTAGGTAGATTAACTTATCACATTTCAAATATACATATTACGGATATGTACTAGTATTATGGTTAACTTTTTTTAAGTGGGGATTTATGCCCTAATCACCAAGCAAGTGTACTTATTTAGTTTAAGTGTGGGTGAATTTTCGATTTAAGTGTGCTAAATACATACATTCGAATTTTATGCAATTACCCGCCTACATTCCTATAGCGGAGGCTCATACAATTATTATGCTCGGTTTCTTGAAGCATCTATAAGTTCTGTGGGCTTAAGCGGAGTGTAGGTAAATGAAGTGGAACCATGCAAGACAAACATTCTTAAAATGTTGTCTTTCGCTGTATTTTTTGTTAGAATAGATATATGTATATAGATATGTATATGTACATATAGATATACCTATGTACAATCCAACAACTCAAGGAATAGATTTTTCTTCACTCAACCGCAAAATTGTTCAATAATACACAACAAAATTACCGATGTTATTCTTATTCCTAGGGACCTAACAAATTTTCGTTAGAATGTAATCCGATCGCTTGTGATTTTGCATTTTGCTAGGGGAAACTTAATATCTTGCGTAAAAAATTGGTTAGATACGATTGCAACATTGTTTATTTAACATTAAGCGCGTTGTACCACTAACCGAGGGGTCACGGGTTCAAATGCCACCCCGTACAAAGTTTTTATTCCCTGCTCCACCTCTTGCGAAAATCTGAAAAACATCCAAGAGTAAGAAATGCCATGAGAAGCATAGATCTCAGCATTTTTGTTAAAAATATATCTTCGCACACACAATGGTTGGAGAAGGAAGCTATGCTTTAGGTCCTGTTCGGGAGGTTTACATTTTTTTTTATCAGCCCGATATATTGATTTGTATACATAAAGCAACAGCTAAAGAAAAAACGCATTCCAAGAAATTCAATCGACGTATATGTATGTATTTCAAATTAAGAACCGTATTGACTGTCAACTACTCAACATTTCTCGCGAAGCGAAGAAAATACATACCTACTTGCACAGCTGCTTATTCATAGAATTTGAATCATAATCTGATGAATCAGGCTTACGTACAAGAACCCGCCTATTAGGCGAAAACAATCTTTTAACAAATAAGGTGCTGCGGGCGCGATTTAAGAGCAAACTCTTTGAAAATCTGACAGATTATGTCTAGGTAGGTACCTACCTAATTACTTTTTTTTAAAACAAAAACATGAACAACTGGAATGTTTCTTTAAAGGATGAACTTTAATAGAAGAAAGCCACTTGCTTGGTACTATAAAATATGAACAGACAACAAGAGTTCACGATCACGTTTTTTTTCAGAGAATTATGGTCATTGAATTTTGTTAGCGGGAGAAATTATTTCATTTTATTTTGGAACCGCAAATCGAATGATATTAAAAATTATGTTTTTCTACTTGATAATGCCAATCTCTTGAATTTTTATTTTAATTTACATAAATTCCGTTGTTTGCTTCTTCTTTTGCAGATAAATAATTTACAATATTTTATACTATCATATACAAAACTTTTTGTTTTTGAAGTGCAAGTGCAGCAGAGAAAAAAGTAAAAGCACGATCTGCCGTCTGACAAGTTTTGAATTGACTAGGTAGTTCATAGTAGTTCAAAGCAGAGTTAACGATTTTTAATCAATCGAAGTTCACTTAGCTTTCCATTCATATAAAAACCAATGTTAGTAGAGATTTTCAGATTGCAAATCAATAATGAATTAATAAGGACGTCTTTGGAAGCTACAAAAGCAATATCTTTTAAATTGTATCTGCGATGGCCTAAGTACAAAACGTCGTGATTCATAAGCAAATTTTCTATTTTTTTTTTGTTTGTTTCATAAAGATAGTTGTCTTGATACTATATTTTGTGCACCTGCATTGGAAACACAAAAATAGCGTTAGAAGCGTCAAATGTAAGCTTATTCGTTTCTTTACGGTGTTTTTTTAATTTATTCGATTTAGTTTGGTAAACATTTGAATATATTATTAAATAGGTGATGTATGTATATGAAAAATTTAGTTTTATTTTCATCTGTACGGACTACCGTCGGTGAACCAAGTTTCAAATTTTTAAATTTCTCCGCATTATAGAAAATTAAGTTGATATTTTCTGTTTTCATTCCCTTGTACTTTTTTTTGTTCTGTTTTTCAGTAAACTATGGAGCAAATGTAGCTACATAGGAAAACAGTTTGCGCTACCATTTTATAAGCATTTGTCATATGCAGGACAAGACTTTTAAATTGATTTGTTATAGGTAAGTAAAAACAAATGGATGTGGGCATTGGCTCAGTGGCTAGTCTCAGGATGCTAATTTTTCAAACAATTTTGGGTTCCAACAGCGTTAACAGGCTGATGGTTATGCACATTACATTACACACCTAGTTAATGCTCCATTCAATTGACGTTTGAAAAAACAATTGAATGGGTTTTTTTAAAGGTTAATTGCAAAACTTTGTTTTCGTATAGCTCTTCTGCTCAAAAATGTACATTCAAGCCGTCGATGATGAAAAGGATTAATTCGATTTTTGTTCCTCTAATCCACGAGTTGGAGTTTATAATCAGAATTATAAGGACCATAACCCAACCCACTTCAAAGCATCAATAAAAAAAAAAGAACTAACCATAGCTTTATTGACACCGTTATAAAGAATTTTCTTGTTTCAATTCTAGATACCTACCTAAGATTTGCAGGTGAAAGTGCATGCATATGGTTAATAAACTTCATCATAGACACCTATCAACCATGTTGTTCTTAATCTGATGACCACAGCTATAAGTTATTTAATATGAATAAAACAATGCTCCAAGGAAGGATTAACTGGATTTTTCATCAGAATGTTTTTTTTTTGAAGACTTTAACTGGTCTCACAGGTTGTACCTATGCCAATAAGACCATTTGATACCACATTATCATTTGAAATTTAAATTGAGACCATCAAAAATATTAAGCTACGACTACAATTGTGATTCGATTTAAATATAATGTACCTATAACTGATATTATTAGTGGTTGTCAAAAAATTTACAAACTTAAAATTAAAATATCTGGTCCCTTTTGGTACGGTATGGTATAAGCCAACTTCTAATTAGGTGCCATTTTTCTAACGGAAACTACTAGCAATCAAGTTGAACCGGAGAAGCAACAGTTTCAGATGTCAAGACAAATAAATTGCTAACACCAACTTAAATCACTAATTGTTGTCAAGAGAATTAATAGCGCTATGCTCTTTCAACAATACCAAGATGCACTTGGTTCTCCTCATTTTGCAACCAGTAAATTCCTCTGCTGACTCACAGGACCACAAACTCGAGCCAACACACGCACACAATCGTAAGTCCAATTTTTGCCCATTCTTATCAGAAAACTATGTATAAAAAAAAAATATTTTTTTTTTTGCTTTTTCAAATTTATAACGTTTTCCAACTGCCACTTGAAATTGTGATCAAATTCAAAAGATAAATTTGTCACAATCTCGTCATTTTTTCCCACAACTGGAATTCCAATTAATGCCATTGTAATCTACATACAAAAAAAAATAGAAAAATAAAACAGCACTTCATGGACTGTCGATAACGGTTAATATCAGTACAGTTCAGCATATTTTATTTCTCCTTTCCTTCTCCTGCGCGATTTCTAGGAAATTTTTCGTCGATAAGAGAAAATGTGACCAAAGGTGTGGTTCGCAACACAGAAAATTTATTCACAATAGCCTATGCAACACTTTCGGCAATTTCTTTTACAATTCACAATAAAGAAAAACCAAGTACTTCTTGTGGAAAATAATTAAATTTAATAAAAAAAAAAAGAATTAAATAAATTTAAAGAAAAATTCACCATTTTAGTTAGCTGGTATTGTGTGTGACGTCACCCTTCCCAATTTACACGAGAAACAAAAATAAAAGTACACAAAATTCTGTGAAATATCAACGAAACAACAGCGACGACGTTAACCACAAAACGGAACGAACAAACGGAATGGACGAACAATATAAGAAATATATATATATTCCTTTTCTTATTTTATATTAAAGTTTCTTTTTTGCAAAGAGAAGAGCAAATACTAGCTCGCGGCTGGTAACGGCGACGGCGGCGAAAACACTATTCAAACAATATTGCGAAAAGCAAAGAAAGATTCCAATTGAACACAAAAACCGAATGAGAGCGAGTACCAACTAGAAGAGAGGGGAAGGTATGGGGAAAACGAACGAAAGTAAATGCGCAGAGAAAATATACGAGGAGAAGGAGAAATATAATCGCACTCTTTTTTTTCGTTGGCAAAGTATCTCTATTCTACTTTCGGTTTCTGTTGAATGTGCAGTTTTTCGCCTTAATTATATTAATTAAATTTAAATTGACAAATTGGATTAAAAACCGGTTAAAAATTCAAACCAACTCCTAGCAAAATTTAAAAAATCTGTTCTATTCTTCGTTTTGTTGTTCTTCTTTACATTCCCTGAAATTTTTTGACAGTTTGCACTTCTCCAGAGAGAGAGAGAGAGCTACCGAACGAAGTAGAGGTGTAAACATAATCGGAAAATAACCGCAATGCGGCAAAGTCATCGGGTCGAATCGTGTCACAAACGAATTAAACATATCAGACATATGGCTGCAGTGCATGTGCGACAGAGACAACCCCCCTTTTGCGGCAACACACACATGAATGGGGAAATTCTTTAACCGATTCGAAAACGAAAAAGATGGGGCATGGTGTTGTAGCAGTGGGGCAATAGCAATAGCAGCAGTCATCGTTCTGTTTGCCGAAAATCGAATTCGACAAGCAAAAGAGGACAGCAGAAGATGAGAAATGATACATGGGGAAATAAATAATAAATAATAAATAAAAGAATAAAAATGTTATTGTTGCCGCCCGTTTCCCGTTCAAGACGAAACATTTTCCTACGCCATCTTGACCAACTTCTAAGAACCAACATTTTTTTCTCCGTTTAATTTCCTTCTGTTCTTACTACTGGACACGCACACACAATTTCCATATTTAGCACAATTTATCGTGAAAAATTTAATCACCCTGCAACTTTACACCACCAATACAACAAGAAAAAAGTTCGTTGGTTTTTTTTTTGTGTATACACAGCAATCTTATTAGAAAGAGAAAAACAGATGTGTAGCTATAGATGGAAGTTCTTTTTTTTTCTCGTGATATTTCTGCAGTGATTTCTTTTCTTGTCCGTTTTGATTAAATATAAATTCAATTTCGAGTATATTTACCATTTTATCTAAAAAATTTGTTTGTTTTGAGGGTTTTGTTTAAAAAATAATCCTTGTATCGATAACAGATATATCGATGTTACTCCGAACACACACACGCTTCTTGCTGCGACAACGACGACGAACCTACTGACTGCTGAACAGTGAGCACTGAGCAGATGGCAAGTGTTTCTTTCCCGCAAACGAAGACAACGACGAAATCAACTTGAACCGTTTGTCGCTTCGTCTATATTTTGTTTTTACTTTTTCTCTGGCTTTTGTTGAACCGAGAAACCGACAATTTTTTTTTTTTTTGCTTTTTTAAAGTTTGAAATGTGTCTGTGATTTTTTTGTTGTTTGACGTTTGAAAAATATTTGCAACCCGTTAAACAATTTGTATTTGTTGAAGTATTTTTAAGTCCGATACGGTCCGCAGCAAAATTGCAACTGAATTGTGTCGGAAACAACGTCGATGTCTCTATCTGGCGCAAAAGTTTTCCTTTTTATTTTTCCGCTTTTGTCGTTTTTTGTTTTTCGTTTATTTTGCGGCGCTGTATGAACCGTAATTTCCCCAATTGAGATTTGATTTGAATGCGTTGCGTACGCGGCGTAGCCGTTTTCTTGAGAAAACTTGACGATGGGGGTAGGCAATCTTTCGTTGAATTTGGTTGAGTTTGAAAAACGGTATCCACATCCATGCAGGGAGGGTTTTTAATGTAATGAGGCGGATTCAGGGATACTACGAAAAGTATTCGACTTTGGCTCTTCGGGTAGGTACATAAATTATATGTACACTTGTAGGGAATTGGTAGTGGACTCGGGCTATTAACTAGTGTGGAATTGTTCTTGTTTTGGTGGGTCATGGACCAGAGCGAGGGGATAGTGAATACACTTACTGTGATGGTGGCCTTCGTTTGAGGATATTTTCTGTTTTAGGAGTAGTTCAATACATAGGTAGGTACACGACTACAACCACTGAACAGAACATAGCAGCTATTTCTATATCGCTAATTATAGGGTAGACTGTTGGTAATGTCCACAATAAGGTAAATATACGTAATATACGGAACATAAGAATTATGATTGCGAAGACACCAGCAAAGATGCACCTGTTATTGTTTTATTTTAAGTAAAGAGTTTATAGTTTTGGCTATTGCGTAGGTAGGTACCTACATACCTATATTTCTTTCGTGGGACATATCTAAGTAACAAAAAATAACGTTTTATCATAGATATCATGCTAACATACTCCTAATAAAGCAGTAAAACTACAATCAGATAGTTTAGCAAAATTAGACGCATTACTTATTTTGACACTTATGTTATCTGTCATCAAACCCTTATCGCTAACAAAATTGTTGGGCAGCTACTCTACCTACTGCTCTATCAGCTATTTTCGCAACACTTTACACTTTCCTATTTTTCCTAGTTTTGGGTTTAAAAACGTTGTGATAGTTGGCATTGTCTCTACAGAAATATAGCTACTTAAACTTTAATTTTTTATTTTAAGAAAATTCAACCCAGGAAGTGCTGACTTAATTTCTAATAGTTTAAAATAGTATTTTAATAAATATTAAAATTTATTAAAGAAATACCTATGTAATTAACAATCACTATTATGACAACTGTGTCCAAAACAGTTTAAATAACAAAACTTTACATTCAGCACAATTCATTTACAATAAAATTCATAATGAGTATTATTCGCTCAAATTTTTAAAATTCCAATAATACATTCGAATGAACAGAGACATTTCATTCGAATCTGAAAAGCGTGAATATTTTTTAGCTATTTTATGAATGCAATCTTTAAGCTTCTTCATCTTTTCACTATGCTGATCTTATACAAGTACATATAGCTTATTTACTTTGAATTCTTTATCTGGAATAGGTATCGTACCACCAAACACAATAAAATCAATATTCTATGGGGATCCGCTAGTCGGAAATTAAAAAAGATTTTATAAGAAGAAAATGTCATCAGGAGAACCATTCCAAAATGAACATCTCTGCTAAAAAAGTAAAAACTTTAGAAAACAAACACTTTAAATAAAATAGAAGCATAAATAAAATTATTTTAAATAATTTTCACTTAAATCGAGTTCTAGAATAAAGCTAATATTCTTTTAAGGTGCAGTTTATTGATCGAGTTCTAGGTTTCCCAAATTAGTTCTAGTCAAAGCATGGTTCGAAGTGGGAACTCCCAGTAGCACTCGAATTCAAACTTGGACAGTTGTTGACTTGACTCCGTTTCAAATGGTCCATTCGGAAGGTCCAATTTTGCGTTAAAAAAGACAACTTCATGTAAATGTTGTCCGCGGCTCCGTTTCAAATAGTCCATTCGGAAGGTCCACGAATTACGCGTGTTATATTATCCTGTAAGGCTTCAATAATGTTCGGCTTGTCCACACAGACTAACGACTTTATATAACCCCACAATTAATAATCAAGAGGCGTTAAATCGCATGACCTTGGCGGCCAACTGACAGGGCCATTTCGAGATATAAGCTGTTCACCAAATTCATCTTTCAACATTTCCATTGTTTCACGAGCTGTGTGGCATTTGGCACCTTCTTGATGAAACCACATGTCAACCAAGTTCAACTCACCCAACTGGTGCAAAAAAAAAAAACGTCGCGTATCATGGTTCGATATCGTTCGCCGTTGACGGTAACGTTTCTTCCACGGTCGTTTTTGAAGAAAAATGGACCGATGATGGCACTAGCCCATAAACCACACCAAAATGTCGTTGTTTCGGGATGCATCGGTAATCGTGTATGGCATGTGGCTGTTCATCACTCCAGATGCGACGGTTTTGCTTATTGACGTATCCGTTGAGCCGGAAATGAGCCTCATCGCTGAACACAATTTTTCGATAAAACAGCGGATTTGCACATTTTTCACAGAGCACGAAAACAAAATTCAATAATTTGCAATCGTTGCTCGTTTGTAAGTCTTTCCATGATTAAATGGCAGAGTATACTGAAAACAGCTCCATTAACAGCTCCATAAAAACTTACAGTTTTCTTTGTTCCTAACGCGTTCCGTACGTCAGAGCAACAAAGAAAACTGTAGGTTCTTATGGAGCTGTCGTCAGAGCAGTTGTTCGTCAGAATACGCATCCACTGTAACGGTAGCCTAAATCGTAGTCTTATAGTATAATAAATGCGAACAAAGTCAGAAAGCGTGTTTAATCGGGGCTTAATCGGGTAAGATTTGAGATTCATTTCAGTTATATTCGAAATAGAGGGCAGTTAAAATTTTAGGTAAAGTCTAACTTATGTATTTTCTCGAACCTCGAATATTTAATTCTTAGGCTTATTTTTGACTTCTGTTGATCTTTTTTCGCTACTATAGTCCAGCAATTCGTACGATGATGAAGAGCATTCGTCCTTGGAGTCAGGTTGTTTGAACTTGAAATCGAAGTATAGCAAGTTCTTTACGATAATTTCATAAATTTTCACTAGTTTTTCAAGTGGAATATTGACGTTTTAAACCGGAAAGGAAAACTCTTTACCTACCCTACAGGACCTATATCGTATCTTCTCTACATCAGCCGAAACTGCAGCTACCCTGTATGTGTTTTTTGATTTCCTTTCAGTCGGAACGAGCAGGGGTTTTTTCTTTCGTTTGGTTCGTTATAAAAATGAATACGAAATCAGTTAACTGTCCTTTGTTGTGTTGTGAATTTGCCAAAGCTTTTACAACCCCTCAAGTGTTATGAGTGAGTCCTTTTGCTCGTTTGTCCGATTCTTGTTTTTTGTTCGTTTATGTATTTTTTTTCACAGCGCAAAAGGTTATTAACATGCAAATAGGCTGCAAAGAGATTTGGTTTTAACTAGACTTTCTGTGAAGGAAGGGGTGCTGTCCTACCCCCCCTTTTTCGCAGGCCAACGTCGTTTTTCTTGCCGCATTTTGTGAGCGCAATGCTGCATAAATGTTTCTTTCCATCGGCCATCATCGTCAGTTAAGGGTTGATTTCAATGTGTGCATAGATTTTATCTGATTTTGTGCTGTTAAAATTATGTACCTTATCGGGGAATGGTCTTATCAATATTTTCAAATAAACAACACTCTCCTATGGCCTGCTATGAGGTGTGCATGTGCCTGTATGTGTATGAACCGCTTTTTACCGTCAATTTCATGAGAAATAAACCAGGAAATAGCTTCACCCAATTTGGGGGGGCATAGGTATGGGTGCGGTTTTTTGTTTTATTGTACTTTTGACTTCTCTGGCTTCGCTCAGCTCCATCATGGTCGTCGTCGTAGCGTAGCGTTGCGATGTTCATCGCATTCGCCTGTGTGCTGTGAAGATATAGTGACAAAATGTTAATAATCTTGTACACACATTTAAAGCTATGAGTGTATGTACACACGAATTTGTTCTCTTCGAAAATGGTCACAAGCATGTAACGAGAAAAAGGCAAGCAGAACACAAAAACGATTGCCAATAGAGCAGAGTTTGCGCCTTATCGATTCCACGGTACGCACCTGCAATGCGTCAACATTTTGGTGCTTTTTCCCTCGTCCACTGGCGGGTGCTTCTGCTTCGTGCTTCTGGTACTAGTGCTGGTGCTGCTGCTCCGGCTTACAGTTTGTTTCTCATTTTGCGATTCTCTTGTTGCCTGCGCTTTCGTGTTTCATTGTCGCGTTTGTGCTTTTCTTCGGGTGAAAGACGTAAACGATGAAGATGTATTAGAAACGCGACGACGAAAAAAAAATTCCAGGAAAAATATATTAGCCATAATAATAATAATCAAATGAAAATGACGAGTATACGTCCCCGCACCCTTAATTTTGGTTACGCGCCACCCGCTCTATTGGAGCAAGTTTTTTTTTCCTGCACTGTTTATTCATTTGTTGTTTTTTTGTGGCGCATGGTTCTTTTTTTTCAGGTACACATTTAGTTGATGTATTCGTGCATGCAGAAGAGTAGAAAAGACATGAAGAGCATCGTAATTGGTTTTTTCCGCGTTCGCGATGTTGAAATAGCATAAATGTATGGACGAGAGGTATGCCTATGTCCTCTATTTAACTGGGTGTTTGTGCCTTGTTTGTAGTCTTTGTCCAGGTGGCAGAGACTAGTATATGTGTGAAACATAAAAGTTCATGTGTTCCAGGAATGTTGTTTTGGTTACTTTTTTTTACTTGCTCTTTGTTGTTACATGTTGTTGCAGATTATGGTTAAGGTTGTTTGCGAAAAGTATTTTTTTTAGAGAAAAGGATGAATAGATTTTTCGTAGGGAAATATGTAAATGGCAGGAATGTTATGGCATAGGGGGAGCGTGATTTAAATCCTTTTTTTTATTGGGATTTTGACTCTGAGGATTTTATTCTAGGTAGCGCAGGGTGTTACGAAGTTTTTAATTGGATGGAAAAAATATTTTTTTAGAGCTATCAGGAAAATGTAATTATAGGTTCTGCAGATACTGACTCTACAAACTGCAATTTGCGAAATTTTGCCATAGTTTTATTATGAAAGTACTCAAATTGATGGAAAAACTTAATATTGATAAATTAATTTAAGGGATTAGGTTCAAATATTTTGTTGTTAAAATTGCAGAAACGTAATTAAATTTTCAATTTATATTTGTTTCTTCGAATATCCTTTTTCGAATTAAATTATTTATATATTAAATTTTGCTTTTAAATTATTTATTTATTAATTTCAAATAAATTTAATACAAATACAAATATTTTCCTCTTTTAATTCATGTAACAACCATCAAAAAAGTATTTTACATTTTCTTAACTATCACCATGCTACATTTAAAAATTAATTTGACTAACGGATCATGTTTTCCAAAACTACGCAAATAATCGCTTCCCCAAAGATTAAGGTTTCGAAAAAATACCCCCCTAGTATCACGACTCTACCATAAGTGACTTGAATAAGTAACTCTGAGTTAGCATGATCTTAAGGCGCCATTTTAGAAGATTACGCTATAGCATAATTGTTCTAACACTCCTCTCAACAATGTCACTTTTCTGTTACCTAAATAATTTTTTTTTGTTGGCATTTGGTTTCGACCAATATAAGGTCCGCCATTTAACGTTTTTTTCAACTAGTGCTTTTTTCGCGAATGGTAACACTTAGCTCATGTCTGATCTGACAGATAATTAGTTTTATCCTTCCTCTGAACGAATATGGTTGTGTAAACGCTTGAACAACGCTGGGAAATACATAGCGACATAGAGAAGATGCCGAGTTTGCCAAAAAAATCATCTTTTCAGATGAAGCTCATTTTGGTCTTGGCGGGAATGTAAACAAGCAAAATTGTCGCATTTGGGGCACAGAAAACCCGCACGCATACATTGCAAAGCCGATATAGCCAAAACAAGTCACTGTTTGGTGCGAATTTGGTCCACAGGCATAATTGAGCCATTTTTCTTCGAAAATGAGCAAGTGGCCGTTACAGTCAATGGCGATCGTTATCGGGCCAGAGGAGGATATTGGCAACATTTGGTTTCAACAGGACGGCGCTACGTGCCACACAGCCCTGTTTTTTGAAGATCGCATTATCAGCCGCAAAACTGATGTCGTTTGGCCACCGCGGAGCTGCGATTTGACACCGTTGGACTATTATTTGTGGGTTGCCGTAAAAGATAAGTGTTACGCCGACATGCCAGAGACAATTGACACTTTAAAGGACAATATTTGTGAAGCCATTGGTAAAATACAGCTGCACACAATCGATGTGCTTAAAAATTGGACCGATCGTGTAAGCTACTGCATGGCCAGCCGAGGCAGCCATTTGAATGAAATTATTTTCCATTATTAACCGGAAGGATTGTACTTTCAAATAAAAAAATAAATTTGAGAAAATATTCAGTGGTTTTTTTTTTAAAGCATTTTAAAGCATTTTCAGTTATTTGGCGGACCCTATATTATGATGCAGTCTAGATAATTTTTTTAATTATAAAGCTTAAACATTTTAAGCGATAAACAAACTTGACACGCGCTAAACTAAACATCGACGAATCGGCCAGAACGTCACAATCAGACAATTATAACTTCAATAAAGGACGCTGTCTACCTCGCTTCTGCTATAACGTCTGAAAATGGCATCACTTCAGAAATCAAACAACGAATAACGCTTGCCATTCGCTGTTTCTTTGGGCTGAGAAGACCAATTACTATGTAGTAGTATGGATCCCAAGCACTCTTTTTTAAACGAAAGAATCATTGGTCATTTCGAGAAAAGGAAGAGAAGGGTATAATGAGTCGATTCAATGACAAATTTGTGCATTGAGCATTTGGAGATCGCTGGAAAATGTATGCGAATAACCAACCGATTTTTATCCGAAGCCTTGCCTTTGGTGGTGCGTACAAGTGAAGGCGACCTCAACTTGGCAGTACTTTGAAAAGC
This sequence comes from Ferdinandea cuprea, assembly GCA_963576555.1. Taxonomy (NCBI): domain Eukaryota; kingdom Metazoa; phylum Arthropoda; class Insecta; order Diptera; family Syrphidae; genus Ferdinandea; species Ferdinandea cuprea. Next base: position 60,450,140 of record OY754958.1, read on the forward strand.
TTCAACTTTTAACAAAAATGACTTCATGTCTCCCGTGCAGGGCCGGGATAAATAAGAATATCCCTGCAGCGCCGCATAGCAACACATTATAACACCTTAATGCTATCGAGCGAGTGTACATGCGTTTACGTGGGTTGACACGACTGGAGATCACCGGGGTCATAAAAGCAGATCAAATAAACAAAACAAGCAATAATGGCAGGCTAAAGAACCATAAAAAACCGCACAATAAAGTAATAAGTACGATACGCAAATGAGAGGCCTTGAGGTCGAACGGGGGAACCTGATAGGGATGCAGTAAAAGTGGAAAGATTCCCCATTCCTAAACAAAGTCTCGTTGGAATACGAAAGAAGAGAATGACTCAATGCCCCAAATCGTGTCAAATCAAATCAAACCATACCAACCATTTTCATTATAACTCTAATCCATCGATGGCCATAAAAAGCTGTTTAACTCTCATAAAATCTAATTTCCACAAAAACATCAACATTCTAATTGTTCGATCCTAAATCGAGCACGATTTTGAACAGTAATGTCATAACCAAAAGTCATACCCTGACATGATCGTATAATCAATAATTTCATCGATGACATAGAGTTATACAATCTTTAATACCCCCACATTCTGAGATATGACAGTGGTTATCGATACGATACCATATTAGTTAGCACCCACTTATCGCTTGTGTTCAATACAGCAGAGACCTTGCCTGCCAAGTGCTCTTACACCAGCAGCAGAACCTCTTTGGCATTCAATTTGAATGAATCACCTTGCATCGCACACTCCATACGCAGAGTGGGTCTCTAAAGTGGTCAATGATAAACGATATGCTAACTGTATCAAACTGAAAGCTCACTTTTAAAAACCCTTCATTCAAGCTTTTTGTAGCACTTCTGTGAGTCCACAACACACCTGGGCAGAGTACACATGTCCTTCGCGGCAAATAACAATAAAAAGGAGAAGAAAACTCAATTTCAAGGGTACACACAACAGGTACACAATTTTCAACATCATCGGCTGCATGCAACAATAATGATGTCGTCGGTCGTCGTCGTCGCTCCTGCAAAGGATGCCCTGGATCTAGATGGCTGCTGCTGCTGCCCAGAGCTAGGGGGTGTTTGTGTTTTAAGTGATTGCATTCATTCTCTGCTCCTGACTGTAAAGTGAATGAGAAACAGAGAAGTGCAATGCAAGGGTGCTTATGACCAGCACTTTGTGCTCACCTTGTTCCCATTTCCAGCCAGAGCACCGTGGACATTTAGCCATACACACATGTATGCAGCACCTTTCTGACGCAAGAGCCAGCCAGCTGCAGCAGCAGCAGCAGCTCCTCGACGACCAGTAACAGAACACACGGCAGCAGCTTGCTCCTCTTCAACCACTTGTGGGGCACGTAACATACAACGACGACTGGATGATATGTATGGGGAAAATTATTTATAGACTCCAAAAAAGGGGGGGGTAGGGTTTAGAATGAGTACTGCTGCATAAAGGGGTTGGTTGCCAATTGCGATGCGACTGCACCCACCCTGGCAGACTATATTGTAGCTTCTGCTTCGTCGCTGCGTTGCATTGCAGTTGTTGGAAATTACGATGGTTGTCGTCGTCTTCTGGTGTCACACTGATGTTTGAGTGACACATGCCCCTTCACAATATTTTTACTTTTTTTATTTGTACTCTGCTGTCTCCAGTGTCTACATGGTACAAATAATTACCTATTAAGGGTGGAATCGAATGTGTCAGAGGGGTGGATATAAAAATATACCGCAGGTAAACGAAGAATTGAGGAAAAATGGAGAGCAGAACAACATACTGCGGATGTGTGAAATATTTCTGTATTTCTTTTAATTGCAGATATTGGTTCTTTTTTTTGTAAAGATAAATTGTAGACGTAGAAGCTATAAAGCTGTGTAATTTTTCCTTTTACTGTTCCGTAAATGGAATTACATCGACAAATTAGTGCGATTGCATGGAAAAGGCGGAGGAGGAGATTTTGTAAAAAGAAAGGTTTGACAACTTTGTTAGGTAGAACCGGTTTGTTACATCACTTTGAGGGTGTGTTTTGTACGAGTGTGTCATACACGGTGTCATGTTTGATTAAATAAGAAGATGATACACGTAATTGCTTATCGATGACAGTTACTACGTCACAATGACTTCACGCTTTTGACGTAACAGCAAATGACAATCAATCAGTCATGCAACACTCCGTCTAATGAGAAATTAAGTGTCAAATGTGACTATTGATAGTTTTCCTTAGGTATCTGGAAGTGACTTGAATGAATTCAAATAGGAAATTGTTGAACAAACTGTCCTTAAAATTAAAATATGCATATTGGATTTAGTTTTAGATCTTATCAAAGAATTGCAGTTTTAATTTAATAGGTGCTTATTTGAACTTTTCTAAAAGGCGAACTGGGAAGAATTAAACAGTTTGTTTAGGAGTTTTAGAAGTTTTAATTCTTTTTATGTATGCAATCATTTTATTTAAAAAAAATGTTTTTAAATAACAATAATTAAATGTGTCAATTGTAAATTTTTCTGAGTAAAATCCTCGCTTCTTAATTATTTATTTTAAACTAGCAAAACCGAGCAGAAGCTGTTCTGTCTGCAAACATTTTTATACCTCTGTATATATAAAAAAGGACTATTTACGTGGGACTTATAGCCAGTCTTACATAGATGTTTTTCCAAATATTGGCAAGTTACAACAAATTGGATGACAATTTCTAAATAAAAAAATACACATATGTGCCAACTGTCTTGGTAATCGGTCAAACGGTGTCAGAGTCCCTTAATCTGATGTATCCATTTTAATACATATACCTAGATATTTTTAATTCAAGCTTTTTCTACAACAACTGATTGAAATCATAATTTTAACTTTTTTTATTTCAATTAAACATTTTCCAGAGTCCAATTTTGTCAAAAAGAAATTTAACACAAGTTTTTTTCTTAGGAGAGAAGAATGGAGAAATACTCTTGTCTCCTAGGAATTTGGGTATGCTCTGAAAAAAATTATCATAGCTCTTTATTAGACATCTTGGTAATAAAAACAGAATTGAGTGGAATCTCGTGAGACCTCGACTTGAAAGCTTAACTAAAGGTTTACCTTTTAATAAACTTATGTGCGACTTAGGTGTATTAATGTTAAAAACATAATAATCATAATTTACCTTCTCAAGTTGTGTTTTCATTTTATATTTACCATCGGCAAAAGAATCCATATTTGAAATTAGTGTTTTATATTTCCATTTTGAATGCAAATTTACTTTAGCAATTAATGCTATTCACATTTTTGCACTGATCAATCAGCTTAAAGTGACAACTGTTATTTTTCCAGGGATGACCGAAACTGTTTAGCATAATGAAGTTTGCAAATTTTTCAAGAAAAAAAAAATTAATTTTGAAACAACAAATTTTCTGACTTTTGTCTAGCTAGAACGTGCATTTGGACCACTGTGCAACAAAAAATATTTGTGTTTTTTTTCAAAAACGCTTGTCGGCTTCTTGCGCACTTTGCAGCTAGCTAAACACATGTGCCTTATCTTCCTGTACTTCAGCGTGTAGAATGCTCCATGGAAAAAATTCAATTTTGCGCTAGTAAAGTAGCAATAGTGCTTCAAGATCTCGAGATTCCCCTATTGTTCTGAAGAGGTATTCTTCAATATGCTTGATGTTTCAAATGCATTTGGGACCAATGATAATCTTCTTCAATGGATTAGATTTGGCCTTTCAAGTCCGCAACTCACCAAATAAATGCCAATGTTACCGATTCGCCCCAAACTTAAGTACAATAATTATTTATGTCCAATCGCATATTTGATTGCGATAAAACATATAGACAACTATCGGGACGTAGCAAAGTTGCTTGACTCCCTTAGTCACGATCGCAATATCTCTAGTCTAATTTTGTTGTATCGGTATTTCCATCATAAGACCACATTAGCCGCTCAAAACTTTGGTGGAGTGCTCTACCATGCTTCATTTATCGTAGACATACAGTTTACAAACATTCAAGACCAACGTGCATCGGTATAAATAAAATATATAAATTAAGCTTGTGCTCTAGAGAAATTTCTCTAAAATCTCTAGCAGACGTCGAAAACCCCAAAACTAATGAGTAAATTCACGGAAAGAATTGTGGCGGCAAGTTGGTTTTTGTATGTTTTGTTTGAATAATAATTTATAGTGCAAATTGAGATAATGTGTAGTTGCCAATATAAGGTGAACAGTTGATTAAATATATTTGTGAAAAATAGAAACCAAAATTGATATTCTTCATCCACAATAGCGAAAGTATGTGTACAGTTAACATACTACCCAACTTCTAAAATATGATTGCTAGAAAATCTGTAAATATTCCACCGTGTAGATAAAGAAAATTGGAACTTAGAAGTGAAGATTTTCCTTATTCGGATAATTAGGTCAGAAGTTACATGGGTTTGATTTCAAGGCTGATTGAACCTCGAACTAATTTGTTGTTCTTAACACACCCAAATTGGAAACTGTAATCTGCTCAATTGACTCCACGGTTTCCAACTTTTTGCTATTGAAAATGACATTTCATGGTGGCGGCCATTAAAACCGATTTAATTCCTCACATGTGTGCAAGCTTCCCCTTTGATTTGCATGTAAAAGACCATGTAAGTGCAAATTATATTGGTAAAAATAGCTGAGTTTACGTTTGGGGGTGAATTGAGCGACTCTCTCGGAGTTGACTGTCTGCTTAATGACCGATGAATATGTCACACGCTCTAGTCCCATATTTTTACGCAATTTAACTGGTAAAAATGTTTAGTGTTTAGTTTAGTACCAGATTTTCCAAATTCAAAAATGTTTTGCATTGATTAATTGCCATTTTTTCAAAGACCTAAAATATTGCTGGCATCATTGCTTCTGTGTGTTTTTTCACAAGTTTTTTACAACAATTTTATTTGATGAATACAGTGCGTATTTAAATTTCTTAAATTCCGCAAAAAACTATGAAAAATTTTCAAATTGGTTTTTCCATTTCCGCTTCCTTCCATTTTGCTAAACATAATATTATCATCTCTCAAAATAACGAATACGAAGTAAGACTCTCGGCCTTATGCGGGTGGTTTGAACGTACATTTTTATTTGCTGAGACATGTAAAAGAACAGATACAAAAAAAAAAATTCAGGGAAGTACGCACGTGCTATATCGTACATCACACATCAACGACAGATTCAACAAAAGTCAGTTTCCCCGTTACTTTACTACCCACATTTTTTGAAATGTGTATACAAAAAAGGGATACGAATATGTATAAACATACCAACATTTGTATGTATAAAGAAGATTGATGAAGTGACTGAAAAATGTCTCCCATGAGCTTCTATCTCCAATACGTCTTCGTTGATTTTTTTTTGTATTTATAGACATACAAATAGCATGACATATTAGATAACCGTGTTGCATGCTTAAAATGATACGTGTTAGGTTCTGATTAAATTAAAAAAAAAGTAAACAAATTTTGTACCTACTTCAAAATATTACTTGGATCTCTAGAGACAAGCAATTTATATAGAAAATTTTTTAACAATATGAACTAAGCTTCACGTTTTACTTTGCGTTTAAGATGAGTAGTAGCTGGCGTTGTTTGCAAAATGTTTAGATTTTATTGAAATAGTGATGTAACCCGATAGCTTTTATATGTTATACGTAATCGTACATGGATTATTTAATTACTTTTATATTCGGCTATAATAGTCTAGTAAGTTGGGATGTAATTAAAACAAATTTAATCCATACTGCGTTACGTGACGAAGGGTAACGTTTCTGAACTGCATCTAATTCTGATCTAGTTCTGATTTCACAAAGATAAATTAACGTAAACGCAAGAAAAGAAATATATGCATCTATAAAGATCCATACAGATTTGGCACGCATGCATTATCGCATATGTACATTGTACACCATAAACATATGACGTGGACTTAATGGACAAGAAATACATTCGTTAAGAAATGTGAAAAAATAAATATATTCATGTCCACATACGATTTAGATGATTATGATATTGTCCCCCTTATGCCAGAAACATGAATATGCAAAAATCACGTTCGAATGTTAATTGCTCTCATAGAATTAGTTAGCCTGGTTTCTGAAAAATTTTAAAATACTATTAGGTTCTTGTACTCATGGCATTCTAGATTTTGGTATAACATAGAAAGGTTAATCAAACCAACGAATTAACTTAAACATATGTTTACAGTTCTCTCGCTCTTTTAGTTCCATTTTCATCATACTTTTTGCGTAAGTAGTTTATTTCCAGTAATCAAATTAAATTCGTTCCAATTGGAGTGGAATAGCATTTCTCGGTAAAAATGCTTTTGCTTAATGGAAGTACATTAGGGTTGCCAGAAATATTTTCAATAAACTAGTTATTGAGCTTGAAAATCCCGTAATTTCCCCGAGAAAATACAAAAAGAGTACAAGATAGTACCAAATCGAAAGTATGTATGTACTATTTATCACACAAAGATAAGTTTTATTGCAGTAATTTGCGTTTAAAATTAAGTAATTCAAAGTTATCAGGACAAAAGCAATGGAGGAGAGCTAACACTGGGATCCTTCGAAAGAAAAATCCTTTCGCGGATATTTGGTCTTGTGTGCGGAGGGCGAATCCATCTTGCACAGAAGATACAACCGCGAACTCTATGAGCTGCACCAAGATGTGGATGAAGTCCAAAAAGCCAAGACTCGTTGACTACATTGGCTTCGCCACATCGAGCAAATGGACAATAATGCTCAAGCTAAGAGGATTTTCGAATCCCAGCACCCATGTTCGAGACGACAAGTAAAACCGAACCTCTGACCAAGCTATCGTGGATGGTCTGGACAACTGGAAGCAGCGTGCCCGGGATCGCAGAGAATGGAAGGCTGCCGTGTCTCAGGCACTGACTCTTCACGGGTCGGGAGCTTGTTAAGGGGTTACATGGGTATCACAGCTTTAAAAAGAAAACAATATTCTTATTGTCTTATTAATTTCTACCACATCTCGAGAATATTTTCCTAAATTTTCAAGTCATTCCGAATAAAAGTTTCAGAGAAACAGCCTTGGGAAGGTGCGCACTCAATTTAATCACGAGGTTTATTTGAGGTTATCCAAACTTTAAACGAGTTGTTCTCGAAACTGTCGGTTGTCAAAAGTTCTCGAAAACCACTCAACCGATCTTGATGAAATTTTACACAGGTAAAATTCACCAAGGACGAAGGTTTTTTTCAATCACAACTATTTAAAAAAAAAAGGTTGAGCAAATTTTACCAAAATTTGCATTTTTTTGTGCAAAGGTCTGCCAAAAATCCAATTTAAAATTTTTTTTTTCCTTCGTCCAAATTCTAGTTTATGGTCTTAATTAAAATACAAGTTTTTTTTACTTCATTTGATCCTGTCACGAGATCTACTGTCAACGCGGACGCACCTTTACCGAGGGGTCACCGGAAATGACGTTACAATGGTGGAGGTTTGAATAATTTCCTTTGAAAATTTCATAAATTCTTTTTCAAATGTATATCTTTAAGACAGGAAAAAGTTTGAATAAAATATTTTATTTTTTATAAAAAAAAAAAATTTTGAAAATAGACCTTTTTTTTCCCAAATAAACCCATGTAACCCCTTAAGTAAAGAAATATTATTTTGTTTAACTACAAGCTGGTTAATTTTTTCGGACTTATCTTTTTTTAAAAATGATTGATATCAAGCACACAATACCTATGATACAGAACGGGGGTAATTTATTGTTGAAAATCAGGAGAAAAATAAACTGCAGTTCGGAATCGGCATAAAACTGTATCTGATCTATATTTTCCCACATACAATTGGTGAAGCACCTAGGCTTAAGGTCCCAGGAATAGGCGTTTTACTTCTAATATCTTTATTTTTAAAGATATGATAAACGTCTTTTGTTGAAAACAGATTCGAAAACTACTTTTTACAACTTAAGAAAGAGTGGAGTTCTTAAAATCTATGTCCTTCCATTTCCTTCCATTTCCATTTTTTCCCAATCTACGCCAGGCAACATACCAGTACGTTTTCTTCACCACGATAAATTTAAGGAGAATGTAGGGAACCCGATTCATTTCATTTTATAAAACTTTACATTTTTCAGAGTAAAAGCCCTCATGTCTATTTCTGTACAGTCCAAAAACCAGTTTTCGCATTTCGTGCATTATATCATTATTTCTTACTTTTTGAAGTAAATATCTACTAAAATTTGTCCAGTATTCTTCTTATCTTTTTTTGAACCACCAGCACTTCATGAAGGTCATTTAATAATAAAGTAAATAACAACGGAGCTGGCAAGCATCCCTGCCTAAGTCCCATAGAAGTTTTAATATAAAAATGTTTTTGTTATATTCTTAAATCTGTCATTTGATTCGTTTCTCCATCTGCATCTAGTAGGAAAATATCGTGCTGTTTTGGAATAGCATTTGGAGGCCAAATCTGATTCGCCTGCACAGTGCACCAATACAACCTTAAAAAGTATAGTGCATTTTTTATCAAATGGTTGCAGTAAAAAAGCAGTACATTCTCAATTGAGTTTCGTCAGAAACTTTGAAAACACTATCACCAAAGATAGCATTAAATCTTATCGTTTAATTTATGATTTTAGCATGAATTTTCTAAAATTCAGTATCGTATCGACATATAAAATTAATTACCAAATTGCGTTAAATATGTTGAACACGAAAATACTTTTAAAACAAACAAACAATCATTTCAAATTCTGTTTAATAAAGTACAATTTTCTTAGCCATTACCCTTAACTTAAATTAATTATTTATCTTAAAAAAAAACAAATTGTTTTTCATATTAAAATATTTATTTTCATTTGGTTAGTTTTGAAATGCAAAAATTATCTGTTCATGATTTTATCACATAAACCAAATTCTATTCATAATTTTTATTTAGGACTCTACTCTGCTGTGAAATGATAAGGCTCTTTGTTTTGTTTTCTCTTGTTCGTTGGCGGAAGTTCATTAACATAAATGAGGCAAATTACTGTAATTTCCATTGGAAAAAAAGAAGGAAATACCATCGGCTATGAAAAGCTTATCAATGAATAGTAATCAATAAATGGTACTTGACGATTGGGACGATTTTTTCTTGTCTGCCTTCAATGCCAATCGATAAGATAATATTCTTTTTATTTTATATCGTTGATAAGAAGTTAATATTATAATGTGTGCTGTTTCTAAATGATTGAATCAATTTTTTTTTTAGAAATTTGGGTCATACGTTCAATAAGTGTGTGTTTTGCTTGCCTGTAAAACAGACAAGACTGAGCAACTTTTAATACTTTTTTTTTGTGGGAAGCTTCGGACACCTGTTTAAGGACAGCCTCCATATTACTTTGAGACAGATACTTCCTTTTACTTTGGAAATTTACCGAAGCCGAAAAGAAACATCGGTGATACGGAGCTGGTTAGAGCTGGTTCACAGTAGAAATGCGAAGATAGTTGTATCGCTTAAGCCTAACATTTTAAGGTACTTGGCTAAAGTGTGGTAACCCGTCAGAATGCCTACTAGCCATCTGCAGTCTTTTCCCGCTATCGAAGACTTCCCACAGACGAAATAGTTTGGTTTGTTTGCAGCCCGAGTTATACAATTAAGGCCCTTACTAGGAATGCCGGCAGACCCGAAACAGGTTCAGGTCCTGAGAAAACTTTTTCTCAACCTTGACGAGCAAGTTCTTCATAGATCTCATTTCCCGTGATTCTAGTACCCAAAAAAATCATTTAAATCTTCCGACCGAATTCAAAAAACTTATTGAGTTGGTCCACTAACTAAGAAGCCGAAGTTCCGGTATCATTGCATCAGATGACATATTCATTAAACAAAGGTCGTGGGATAGTTCTCACGCAATGTTTTTAAGCGAAAAATGCTCATAGCAAGGTGTGTAAGTTTCATCAGATCATCTAGAGCAGCGCCAGGTGTGCTAGGGAAGACTACAATGCAACCTTAACATACCGTCCTTCAGCTTATTCCAACAAAAAATCGAAGCATATGTTTTTAACACTTATTAAAGCCGATTTTGGACAAACAATTATTGAAACTATGTCCCTATGCCGGCTGCCACTTCACCCTCTCCCGATGAGGAAGAACATATTGTAAATATTCATATATAAGTAGTAAATTTTATATATTTATTTTTGAATTATCTTTGTGCATATGTCGCTGTTTTCAAAGCAAAATGTACGCTCCAAGATTGACAAACGATTTAAATGACTCTAAAAGCTTATGAAAACTAAGACCTTAGCAACATAACAACTTATAACATAATTTTTTATAACATTTTTACGGTTCATATTCCATATTTTTGGCTTCTTTATGACGAAAAAATCGTCTGTACGTTCGTCCATACCTCGAAAACCATTCAACTGATTTTCGACATTTTTTTTCCAGTTTTAGATATGTTGCCAAATTAGGGTTGAAAGTGAAGGGAGAGGTTGATGACATCCCTCGGATAAATATAAGTCCCTTCTAGAGGGCGCAAAAAAAGGCTTAACGGGAAGGACAAAAAAAAAAACGAGTGGTTTAAGAGGGAAGATGGCTAATAATAGGGGGGTGGGAAATAACAATAAGGTGTTCATAGAAGCTTTCTGTGGAGCTACTCGGCTGATTTAAAAAATTCTTTCAGCATTGTAATCTAATCTTTCGGGCTCATAGATTGACATTTTAATTGTTTGATTTTTTTTAACGACTTATTAGTTCATGGAATTTAATTTGTTAGATATATAGCGTTGTAAGGAATTTTAAAAAAATGTGTAGATGGTTTTATATGTAAATTATAAGGTATGCAATTTGGAATGCTAAGGGAAGAAAACGCGAATTCTTGGAACAGGAACTTCTCAAATGATCACTCTCTCTCAACGTAGTCTCAATAGTGACATGTCTTTCTTACAACAGCTTATAGCAGGTCATATAGATGCTTCTGATCTGTTGTCTTTCATAGCATTTAACTTCCATGAAGGGGCTTACAACTAACGAAGTGTGGATCTATTACTTAGCGCTTATCATAGCACGAATAATGGCAGGAATGAGCCAAGTACTCGCATGTGTAACATTGATTTTGACTTGCATGTTATGATACCACCAATATGATGTTGAGCACTTTTGTACCGGCAAACTTCTGCTTGTGACAGCTGCTTGCAATAAGCTTTGCAAAACACAGATCTGATAGTATTTTCAAATAAATACAATGTTTATGTATTGACCAACTTCCATTTTTTTAAAAACTCCAATATGATTTAAGACGTAAAAGTGAATTCTAAAATCTTTTATTAACAGAAGAAATAAAATTATTTATTTTTAAATCAACTGTCCTAAATTGAATTTTTTTTAAAATAAGTCTTAATTCTTAAGAATTTTTAAAACAAAGTGCGTTTACAATCAAAAATTGATTGTGGTCCATTTTCTAGCCGTAAAACTTTTTCATCAAACCATCGACCCACACAAGCGCACAATTACGTATGCGGTAAAAGCGGGAAGTAAAAGAAGTAAATCTACTTCAAATTAAGTAAATTATCATATCTGTCTTTCAGATCTTCCAGCAATCCTAAACCTAACACCTTACACGCCACACAAAGGACTCAGCAATCAGTCTAGGCGCCTACGTCGCGAACAACCTTCTGATGAAACCTAGACACCTTCATACATAATATTTATGTGATTAAATGTATCCCTTGTCGCGAATTTCGAAAAATTGTATTCAAACTCTTAATCACTTCTTCAAAATATATCTATAGGTCCAAAAAAAGTTAACCCGTAACAATTATTTTTATAAAAAACATGCTACATTTAATATGGCCAACCAGAATAGAAAAAATATCCAACCCATATAGCGCAGCGACAGCAAACACAAAATCCAAAACAGCGAGCATAAAGGAGTCACAATAAATAACCGTTATTTCAAAATATCCTTGTCTACAACCCAAATAGCATAATGTAGAGAAGAGTTGGGTCGATCGTAATAGTATGGTGGACTTTCGCAATGGTCGAGCTAAACCACCCATAATTTTCCTCTCCAGCTGCTGCTGCCTGTTAAGAGATACTTCTATTTTCATTGGCACACCATTAACAAGGGGGATACAAATAATAATAACCGTTATGCAGTACGTATACACCATAATCGGTCGCGTCAAAATGACAAGGCGAAAAAGAAAACAACAAACAAGTCGGCGGTAGGTGCCAGAAGACTGATGCAAAAAAAAACATAAAAAAAATGTTTTATTTTTTTAAATAACAAGATTTTCTCATTATGAGCAATAATATGTTGCGAGTATCAGTGTATCTGTGTGTATCGTTTCATTTGTTTGGATAAGTGTAAGTGCAATTATATTAAAAATTCATTAGTAGGTCAAATGTACGTGGTTTTTCACAAAACATCCCCCTCGATCCACGGCGTATATATGATTCGATACAACACGACACGATATAGAGAGAGAGGAAGAGAGAGAGAGAGAGCTCATATCAGAAGTCTAGAATCAGCCCCTGGCGCCGTGCCTCAAAAGCAGGACTCTTGCATACTACATACACAGAATAATGTATAGCAAGTGGCGAACAAAAGAGATCCCCATGTCGAGCCAAAATGTCTGCAGCTATTAGATCCCAAAGCTTCTTGCTCCTTTTTGCATACAAGTAACAAGATAGCAAGGACAGAGAGATAAAAGAGAAAGCAGAAGGACATTCAACACACAACAATACACACATCTATGTAAAACGAAAATTACCACAAAAAAAGGGTGAAACATCTCTGGATTTTTCCTCTCCTCGAGATAAAAGATCCAAGTAGAGACGAATCATTTACAATTAAATTTTCCCGAATCTGAACCGTTTGTTTTTCCCGATTTATTCTTTCTCTATCTCGTGAAAATACACAGAGGAAGGTAGTTCTGGCTGGTGGTGTGGTGCGTTGTGAAGCGGAAGCTTCTCATTCTGCGGTAAAATCTCTCCTCGGCCGGATCCACTGCTGCGACTGGGGAAGACGCTTTCGTTAAGTTCTCGTTGGGTACATTTGCGCCATACCCAAAGCATAATGCAGCTATCGTACGCATACTCTACGATTGGCACAGGTTTTTACTTGTTGCTGGGATTTTTGTATCCTACCTACTCTGTATAGCCCGGGATGGGACAAAGGGCTAGAGCTAAACATACGAGCAATTTACTATCAAATGCTGTGTGGAAAAGAAAAATCGCATTATAAGTCTCTACACCAAGGGAGAGAATGAAGAACGACGAAAAACAGACCATTTTCCCCGCTTTTCCATTGTCTTCTGGTTTTTATCGTAGCTCATTTTATCTCAATCCTTAATTTCCCTTTACTCATGCGACACCCATAAATTTCCACAATTTGATGATGATGACGATGGGGTGAGATGTGGGAGCATGGTACATTGTCCATTGGGGGTTGGTAACAGCAGCAAAGGATAGAAAAGAGAAAATCACAGGAAAGTAGACTGCAGAAGAATTTTCGCACTTGTCAACTAACCAAACTATACCGTGCTCGCTCTTGCTCTCTGTCGCTCTTTTCTTTCTGATATGTCACCCATCAGCTTTGGCTTCTCCGTACTCTGTGTGCCATCTACTGTCATTCTATTGCGGAGGCTCCCCAATCCCAACTACCAAGCACCAGTAAAGTACAAAAGAAGGAGAAGAAAATCCAATTGAATTATGCTAAATAAGTCGATGGAGGCGAATTACTCACTCACTGTGTCACATTTGAGAACGCACACATATCTACCGTTAATGCTGTTGCCTTGACAGGTGTTTTTATGGTGTGCGTTAGTTTCTTGCCTTTGTCGAAATTTCTTGTGCGCTCTCCTGCTCCACTTAGCAGGGTTAGGGATGTTAAAGCAATTGACAATCAATCGAAGATTGTTTACACGGGAAGCAATGGGAATTGGCAGCTGAGGGGGTAAATGGTTGGTTGACTGACTGATTAGTTTTGACGATCGACGACGATTGGTATTTAAAATGCGAATGAATGGGCGTGGAATCATTTAATTTAATGATGAAATGTTGACAATTGGTTTTGTATTGATTGAATGCTGGAGCTTTGGGGGATTGGGAAAAGAAAATTTCTTTCGAAGGGCCGAAGGATTCCCTGATGGTAGAGGTGTTGACGTCTTAATTTTGTGCACACTACGCAAGTAGGTATACGCAGATGTATGCAGATGCATGTAATTTTTTGTCAATAGTAAGCGATAGCTGCGGTAATGCATCGAAGGAAGTACCTACTTTTGTAGTTAAGGTATATATATTTGAATTTTTGGTAAGTCAATGCTATTTTTTTACCAAGTACTAAACAAAACTTAATTTAATCGTAAGTTCAACAAATAAATCGGAATCGACCAAGGAGTTTGGAATTAAGATGCGGGCTTATTAACAGAAAGAAAATAAACCTGGACTTTTGTATGCTTCACCCGCATAAAATAAAATGTAATTAGAAAGCAGATCACTTATCGCCTCATTTCCAGGTAGGGGTGAATGATCGTCAGATCATGATACCCTCATGCGGACGAAGATATCATACCTTTGGATGTTGGATATGCATCAGAATTTCGTAAGAGGTAGAGCTGAAGTATACTTATTGAATTTATTGTATAGTCTAATTTAGGAGATGCATCATCATCATTTTGAAAAATAATTAAGTATAGTACCTAGATGGCTCGCTAAGTGGGACTTAGGAATTTCAACACTCTCTTCGCAGGCGGAATGTAGCGTAGTGGCACCAGTAGGTATGTAGTTATAAATTAATTCTGGTAGAGAAACTCAAATCTTTTAATGCCTCTAACAGTTATTTCATTATTATTATCAATTCATAAAAAGAACTATGTAAAATTGAGTAACATAGACTTTTTCCTATTCTCGAACACTTGTTTCCCAAACCCAAACAAAGAGTCTATAGGACCCAACGCACTTAACTAATTAGTGACTGCACCCACGACGGATGTGTAATCAAGCCAATTATTTCTAAACGTCAGCCATATACTAATAAAATCTTCCGGTTCTTTTTCACAGAGTCTCCGAACAACCCACAACCCAATCGACAGGGATTGTATTTTAAATTTTTGAACGTATTTTTTGATATGGAAGAAACAAGCACAGGAGGCAATGTTTCACCACTTGCCCTGAAAACCCGGAGAACCGTCAGATTACTTGACCTGGTATACATTCCGATACCCTTTTGGGCCAATAAAGTTCCCGGTTTTCAGTGCAAGGCTGAAAATTGCATCATGGCTGTTGAAACTTAGCGTCATCTTCTTCTAAATATTTTTCCAAATCATTGAACCATTGGCGAGTGGTCTCTTTTCTGATTATTGATCTGGCCTTACTGATGGTCTCAGGAGATCTTTGCTGAGGTTAATAATTTAACCCAGATTGTAAATTAGCCGACACGGATACCGGACATTAGCGGTCAAAACGCCAACACTCTGGACTTGTTTAATACCTCTCACCCTGATAAATACACTTTAAACGTATTATCGTCGACCATTGTATCATATCGGCGAATTTCTCGTACTCCAGCCACACAGTTAAAGAACAAGCTCCTAAAAGAACCGTATGGCAATACAATAAAGCCAATTGGGAAGCTTTAAACGGTTTCTTTACGAGTTTTAACTGGTCGTTGTGCTTCCTCAACAACGACGTGGATACCGCTGCCGATATGATTACAAATTTAATTCACCTGGGTATGAAACGCTTTATCCCTAACAGGATAAAGTGTATCAGACCTAAGGAAAACGCGTGATGTGACTTGAGCTGTAAAGAAGCTATCAGGGCTAAAGAGGTTACTTTTCGGCCTGAGGAAAACCGAAAAAAGTTCAAACGAGCCAGAAATGACTGCAATGCCCACATTAATCGTGTCAAATTCTCCTACGACCAAAAGTTGAGGCAAAAAATACTACAAAGTCCCTCCAGTAGTAAAAACTTTTGGTCGTTTGTTAAGAATATTAAAAAATCGGCCTCGTCATCTATCCCGACACTCATTTGCAATGACACCCCAGCTGTCAGCTCTTCGTATAAAGCCAAACTGCTTGCTGTTCAACCGGCAGTACGGTTTTCGCAGCAACAGGTCCACTGGTGATTTAATGACATATCTAACCGAAAAGTGAAACCAATCTATTATTGACAGCATACTTAAATGGGGTAAAACCAACAGAGTGGAATTTAATGCTTTCAAAACGCAATGCTGTCTGCTGTCATTGAAGGGAACCCCTAATTCTCTGCCATTATCCATGAATGCCACTTGAATCACTGAAACCGAACTACTTTCTATTCTCGGTATGTGTGTTAATGACAACCTTCGTTGGAATGACCACATATTTGATGTCGCCAAGAACGCTGCGAAATGTCTAGGCTTCCTTAAGCGATGCAAGAAATATTTCACCCCTTCTGATCTGGCTAGAATCTACAAGGCGTTTATTCGCCCAAAACTTGAGTACAACGCTCATATCTGGTCTGGTGCACCAATAACATATTTGGAGCTACTTGACAGTATCCAAAAACGTGCGGTAAAACTTATTGGCGATCGAGACATCGCGAAATCACTTGACTCTCTTAGTCATCGTCTTAATGTCTCCTGCCTGTCATTGTTTTATCGGTATTTCCACCACAAGTGCTCAAATGAAATAGCCAGTTGCATTCCACCCCTACAGCAATTCAACCGCAATAAGCCTGTATTAAGCCTGTTTTCGGACGTACTATGAAATATAAAGATTCCTTTCTCAACCGTACAATACGAATGTGGAATGCTCTACCACGCTCTGTTTTTCCTTTGCATTATAATTTACAAAAATTTAAAACCAACGTGCATCGGTTTCTTCCTTTCTCTAATCCTTCATTTCAATACTTCAATGCCCGCACTGTGTCACTTCATTATAAGGGTATCCAAAGTCCCTTTAGGAAACCACAAAATTGCCTTGATTCCTATTTGGTGTTATATGGTGCTATGGTGGACATAAAGGTGTTCGAAAATAGGAATACTAATTTTGTTGGCAGTTTTGGTTACACAAAATCCAAGAGAGTATATTTTGCTTTAAATTCCTCAAGAAAATTAAAAAAAAATAAAAATTTACAGTTGCCTATTCCCGAATATATGTTCGGATAAGGAAACGCTAGAAAATTGTATTTCCTCTTTTTGAACACTAAAAAAACAAGCAAACTTTAATTTTTTTTTTTAAATTTGGTTGTTTGCATTTATATGAAAAATAACATTTTCGTTAAAAAATTTCTAGTTTCCATGACCCTCACTACAAGTTTTTTTTGTTTTTAATTTAAGAAACGGCACTTATCGAAAGCAACCTGTGAGTAGATCATATTTTAGCACATGCTACATTTTTATAACCGTGATAAACTCTTTGGGATTGGAGAAGAATGTTGTGCCGCCATATATTTGTTTT
Organism: Ferdinandea cuprea; assembly: GCA_963576555.1. NCBI lineage: Eukaryota > Metazoa > Arthropoda > Insecta > Diptera > Syrphidae > Ferdinandea > Ferdinandea cuprea. The sequence goes on from OY754958.1 coordinate 60,467,573, forward strand.
GGTTTAAAGAAAAAACAAAAAGAAGTTATAACAATTTTTTAAGAAGTGTTCCAAATCTGGGGACGTTCGGGAGTAAGTGCCACTCCCCTACTGAAAATGCGAGCTTTTCGAGTTGATTGAAAATTGGTTTCGGATGTCTGCGGAGCGAGTAGTATAACTTTGATTAACATCAAACATTTTTAAGGCGCAGATCAAGTAATTCAAGAAGTTGTAAAAAAACAAAAAGAATTTTACATTTTTTAAATGCCCAAAAAATACTTCATTGCAATAAAATAAAAAACAAATAACCCCAGTTATTTTAAAGTATTGTTAAATGCAATATTATTTGACAATCTCAGCTTTTTTTAATTGGAAGAGAATGTAATATCTTTCATCACCATGTCTCTTCAAAGAGAAAATCTGTTGTTTTCCTAGCCGAAGTCACGAGCAAAACGTCCAAAGTCGTACTTTGCGCAGTGCATTCTAAAGTCACTTTCTTTATAGTCCTGTAATAATATTTCACTGCTCGCGTGTAATAATATACTTCAGCAAACTCTGAAGACACCCGGAAGTGTCCCAATTACAATTCTGTTGGAATTTTTAAAATCGCCCAAGATGGCTTCATGTTACGCTTTATTCCTCCGCGACTTCTCCTTAGGTAAGTTGTCCTGATTCAGAGCTTCTTACTCGAAGGTTGCTTTCCTTAAGAAATGTAAAAATAGATAGATGGTATCCAATTTGCATGGTACCCAGTCCTGTTGATGATGGCTATTTTTTAGGTCGAATAAAAACACCAATGACATTCTTCGGGAAAGCATAAATTAATATTTTGCTCTTGTAAGAAACAATTCGCGGAAGCTCTCTGCTGATAGAACATGAACCCTTCATTATCATAAAAATGCTACCACCTCGTAATTTTAAAGCATTCACATTTCCTGAAGTATAAAAGCCTACCAATCCAACGACCTGATTTCAGGTGATTCTTTCTCTCCTTGCCTAAATACATCCCAGACATAATCTCCTCTTCAACAAGTTAAAACAAAGCTCACAGACTTTAATGCAAATTCAAATAGATTGTCTGTCATTAAATAGGATCTGCAATCGGTCTGATTTCCGCTGAACAAATACGTTCCTTATTATACTCTCTGTTCTTTTCCGCTGTCCGCTCTGCCAACATGAAGGAAACAAATCTATATTTAGAGAATTGTTGTTGACGTTTGCATGACGACTGTCATCATTGTTTGCTCTTCTCACAGAAGGATCCTAGAGGGAGTATCACAATTATGTATTTAAGGATATATTCCTTCACTGTGTTTTTTGTTTTTTGTCTTTTCTATTCCCAAATCATGTCCTTTGGCAGAAAACAAAAGTAGGTAGGTCAATTGATATGCCAACTGTGGGCCATAAGAGATATATGTACAGTATAGCTATACAAAACATCATATACCTAGTTGACACACAAACAATATGCCGCACGTAGCATTCTCCGGAGAAGTTAATGTTAGTTGACAGGAATATTTTGGAGGACCGTTATTTTAGTCCTCGAGTTCTAGTGGCGTTCCCAAGGCAACAAAACGCCCCTTTGTGAGTTGAGTTGTGTTGTGGTGTGTGGTGCTGCTACTCTGCTGCTATAGCACACACCAATGCCTTGTTTTGTATGATGTGTGCTAGATGAATGTGTCATCGAAAATATTTCGTCGCATTGAAGTGACATAAACATTTTTAAGGTCGTTTTTTGGGGTAGATGTGTGGATGTGTGTGCTAAATACAAAGCCCAACATCATTCGGAAGGATAGGTAATATCCTGTCAAACAATTGACTTAATGTTCAATGGCTGTTTTATGACGGTCATAGAATCCCTTTGGGAAATCTTCAACGTTATTTTATGGGCCCCGGACTATTTTAACCGTAAATTTGAGATGAAGAATGGTATTCTGCTGGGACAGGTGTACGTACATCTATATGGAACAGACAAATATGGTGGCTTGGATGCTTAGTTGATGATAAGTATTTCGAAATGAGGCCTTTGGCAAACGAAATTGCTAAATAGATAGAGAATCAATATGGAGGAATGGGTCATAAAAGAGATTCATTCACGGTTCGAATAGAATGAGGGACTGTTTTTTTTATTTATTTTGAAATGGGTCAGAAAAATCCAAATGATTTCAATTTATTCAATCTTACAAAAAAAATTACTAGATCTATTTGAATGAAAGTTGAAGAAAGGCAAAGGTACATTTAAGAAAGTGAGTCCGATTTTGGGGGAAATCTTCTTTAAGATGTAAGTGTAAAAGGAGTTGCTTCAAAGCTTTTATTTATTGTTTTTGGAGTAACATCTTGCAGCGTTAATTTTTAATAGTTTTTTTGTTATTGTAAAGCTTTCATGAGCCGTAATGTCAACTGCCAGCTTGTGCTCATAATAGTGTGAGATTCTCACTCAAACACCTACCTTCAATAAAATATATACTACAACTAAAAATGCACACATCAAACTTGTTGTACGCGTTCGCCAAGTAGCTTCACAGCGAATGAACCTGCTTTTAGAGGCAACAACATGATGTAACATCTTATTACGCATTGCTATCTGTTGAAGTCGATGCACAAAATTGGTCTTGTTTAAAATTTGCATCTTTTGTGGATATCACTGGTCATTTGCTAAAAGCACATTTATTCCTCCATTTTTTGTGCTGCAAAATAGAAGTTTTAAGAAACCTTTTTTTTTCAAGAAAGAGAAACGATTTACTGAAAAAGATTGGGAAATGGTACTCACTCGTGGTCTTACCCTATTTTCATACTAAGCTTCGAAAATCGGTAAATAGAAAAAAATCTATAATATAAAAATTGTAGTAGCAATTTATCTGATGCATCAGAAAACTTAAGTTATCAGTGATAGGGTTGCCAATGCTTTAACAACACGAACTTTAAAAATTAAGTTAAGGCTTAACGAACTCTTATATGTAACTTTAGCAGTTTCGAACTACTGTTGTTTACTTCTTAGATGGAAGCTCATGAAGATGAAGACTTAACAGACGCGTTGTAGCGTTTATTGGCCCACAACTTGAAGTTATCAATAGACAGTCCAATTGGGGAATAAGTTGTAGTTCACGTAGACAGTTTCTTATTGTTTTGGTTACTTTTACATTAATTCAATTCACTGTCATCATTACTCATGGGCAAATGTTTCTCTCTTTAAAAGGGTACATATATTTATTAGTACGTTCATCGTAGATCCCTAAAAGTGATCAGCAACTAAATCTAAGACAATTTAACAATATCCGTCCGTCACCAGTATTTAGGGCTTACATTTTTAGTTACAAAGCTAAAATTTGAAACATATACTCCCTATGTTCCCGAAATGATAGAAGGCATGCTTCTTCTTCGGAGGGGCTAACAAGTTTTTTTTATTCTACCAACAATTCACAAAAAGTGACAAAGTGACACTCAGTAAATAGTACATCATTCTAACCTCCAGGCGGCGCTAAAATCTGATAATTGTTGGAATAAATGGTTATGTTGCTACTCTAATGGCTGCGTTTGGAAATACATATTTCTTAATTCCAAATGTAAATAAATTGCCTTTCTCAGATTTATTAAAATAGATTTATATTATTAAAGTATTAGTTATTGATTTCGAAAAAAATGGATATAGTTAGCATATTTTATTGTTTAAGTGAAAATTCTACTCTTAATGTAATTAAATATGAAATAAACCGTTTTTTTATTTTTTAAGACTTTATTTTAATACATCGTTAAAAACTTTGTCTAAAATGTAAATTTTGATTATAAAAGTAAAACAAAATTTTGTTTTTTTCGAAATTACTTAAAACAAAAATCTTTTGTGTTAAAAACTCTTCGTTACTCAGTGAGTATGGCAGTCTAGGAGGCTGCAATGTTTAATAATTGCATAGCTCAATCGTAATTTTGGGCAATTTAAGTAATTGATAGCACTTTTGATCAATTTTCTATCAGTACGATACTCCGCAACAATATCAGTGTCAGAATAATGACAAACTCCCGTATTTTATTTACGGTTTGACTTTTGTTTTTTTTTTTTTTTTAATTTAACTCAATAGACTTATTACTTTTTTTTTGCATTTGTTGTATGTTTGAAAAAGTCACTAGATTATAAATGTTTACCAAAATTAAAACGAATAAACTATTCCCGCATACAATATCCCCATATATAAATCAATCTGACTTGTATGATAGAGGAAACAACGACAAATTATATACTGAGGTCAAGGAACTGCATAAATATCAAAAAGCTAAATTCTTACGGTACAAAAAAACAGTACAATATGGTATTATCTGATTACAACACTAATGTGCAAAAGTGTCCGAATATTGAATTCTGTTATTTTTGTTCTGAATATTACTTTATTTTATTACTTATTGTTATTTAATTTGAAGAAAAACGTTTAATTAAATAAAAAAATGACAAATATATGTTATATTTCTATTACATTACTAATTTTGTTAACATAACCAGAGAAATGCAAAACATCCGGACAGTTTTGCTTCCCACTGTATATTTAAAAGAAAGATCAATTCTGGTGAATTAATATGATAATTAAGAATATCGCTAATAAACATGACGGAAGTTGCATCGCGTCTGAAACTTAAGGTTTGCAGACCAATTAAATTGCACCTTCTGCCATAATTAGGAAGTTTTTTTGGACTCTTTCGAATCTAAGTCCGTGAACTGCATATGGCGAATCTTAAATTACGGAACAATATTCTAAATAAGGTCTGACTAACGAGCAATAAATAATGTTAAGGCTATTTATATCTCTAAAGTCTTTACTATTACGTTTAAGGAAGCCTAAAAATGAGTTAGACTTGGCAATGACATAATCATAATGAAAAAAGAAACTTAACTTATTGTCAAATATGACACCAAGATCTTTTATACATAATATAAATAGCAACGGGCCCAAATGACTGCCCTGTGGAACACCGGAAGTAACTTCTATAACGCGAGAAGTCAAACCATCGACTTTAACCATTTGCCTTCTATTAGTCAGGTAATTACGAAACCATTTTAGCATTGATGAATGAAAACCCAAAGACTTTAGCTTAGCCAAAAGAAGTGTGTGATGCACCCTGTCAAACGCTTTCGTAAAGTCAGTATAAAGTACATCAACTTGTAATCGTTCATCAAAACTATTAAATATATAATTAGTCAACAAAGCTAAATTAGTAGCACATGATCTACCACGAACAAAGCCATGCTGACTATTTGAAATAATTTCTTTTACCGCGAAAAAGAGTTTGTCCTTAACAATACTTTCAAACAATTTTGGTATTGCAGAAAGCTTTGATATAGGCCGATAGTTTACTACTTTTTGCCTTAAACCGCTTTTATAAATAGGTGTTATGAACGAATATTTCATTCGAATCATTCGATTTTTAGTACTATACTAATGCAATAACCAGTTTAAAATAAACCCCAAAAGTGAATCAAATTAATTTAACACTGCGTGTAATTCTCAGAATGGCATGACTGCTAATTGAATTCTGGTAAATTAAACCATCCTTAGCACTCAGTGTATTTTGTTTTTTTTTTTTCTGTTTCTCATCTTCTGATCGCATTAATTCTTATCGCATTCAAATGAATCCAACAAACGTCACTTTCTATCTTGTGAAAATGTATCCAACTATAATTTCCATCCTATTATATGTATGCATACTCTAAAGGAATATCCGCATGGCCAGACATTTTTCATAAAATCAATAAAATTACAATAAAAAGAAAAAAATTCAATGGGCGGAGTAGGTAAAGTGCAACAGCAACGATGGTAAAAATGCAACCTCCTAACCAACGCATTAATGCCGCATAACACCAACTGTGCATACTCTCGAATCTATCCGGAAAAAAAATGTACTCGACACTGCTGTACTGTTAGTTGTTTGATAAAAAGGACGAGGCACTAGCGAAAACGTCTCTATTGCGATATGCGTCATTTCAATGCGTCGGCTTTATATCGAAAGTAGAGACGTGGCCTGGGCGAAGGACGGCGTTGCTGAACAGTAATTGCATTATAAATGTATGATGATGGAATAGGATAAGATTGCTTTTTTTTTTGCTTCTTTCTTGTTGATATCCTTTATGTTTATTTGCATAGTGCTGGGGAATGTAATGTACTCATTTAGTCACTCAGCCAGAGAGACAGACAGACAGATTGCAGGCAAAGTGGCGTTGCATGGAGTAAATGTTTAATGATTTTGCCTGCGCTGAGCCCTTTTGAATGCGATAGTGAAAGGAGTTGTCAACAAGTATTGCATAATGATATTCAACCAGCTATGTACATATGTACATACTTGAGATAAGACTTGCTTCAAGCTGGATCTCTTAATGCAGATGATGATAATGGTCATTCATCATCATCATAGTGGTTGTGATTCTTCACCATTCTGTTGGCCATTTTCTTTGTAATAAAAACAAAATCGTTGCATGTTTCCACAATGCATTTATGCACATGCAATGATACCATAAATCAGCATCATTTCGGCCATAATCTAACGAGACGGATCTATTGTTTATAAACACGCACAATAAATTTATTTCACCATACTGGCAATCCAAAATGCATAATTTAAAAGAGGGGAACAACAAATATAGAATATTACCAGCGATCCATCATCGTAAAAGGATATGTGTTCCTACTACTCATACAATGGGGACTTTGTTAGTATACACCAGCACGACTGAAAGGATTCTTTTCCATAATGTTAAAGCGCATAGAATTCTAAAATATGAATGCAGAATAATTACCCACAATCCACATGTCTCGTTGTCGGTCGCTCGGTCGCCATATTCGCTTACGCTACAGCGAATGGCAAATAGCAAAAATGGCTGCAACGGATGTCCTGCGTCGCGTCGTTTGTGTGTACACTGTACGCCGTATATCATTTCTATAAATGCACACAATGCCACCGAAGCTTAACGATGCATTACAGGACAACAATTAGAGTTATTTTTATTGCATTAATTACTGCGCATTGCATTTTAAACTGGCGCGTGAGTGCTGTGCATTTTGGTAATGGATTTGGACGCGCAGCAAAGGGAACGACAGTTGGAAAATCGCATGATTACGCCACTTTATGGGTGTCCGTGAAGGTTCTCTTAAAATAAAAACCACATTACATTTGCATGCAATTGTATGTACGTATGTACATACCAAATTACTTGGATCAGCAATAACAAGAGATAGAAACTACTTAGTGAATAAAATGGATTTCAATTGGATTTTGTTTCAAGGTGCATGTTTTTATGTTTTATCATATATGTTGTGTTGTTAGACAAAGTGCATATTGTAGTGAATAATAATAAGGAGTGCATTTAATAGTTACTTTCTAGTGCGATATTAACATTTGCCTTAAGGATTGTGTTAAGAATTTTTTTGGAATAGTAATTGCAGTAGCTCTGAGGTAAGTGCGTTTGAATTAGCAGCATCGCCGTATGTTGCGCTCCAAGCAAACTGCTGTACAAATTGACTTCATATTTATAAAATTTTTTTAGTTATGTTTCGGGTTAGGGAAAAGGTATGCTTCCGGTAGCCACCACCAGAAGAAGGGGTGGCTTGAGCATATCTCCACATCTTTGTTATCTAACATAAATTTAATGGCGTATGATTTACAAAATATGAGGAAAAAAACCAGCTCTACAAATGTAGGCTAGGTAGGGTAGAAGAACTTTTGACAGCTTCAGTAAGTATTCCAAATATATACAAACTAGTCGGGACTTGAGAGTGCAATGGCTTAGTGGTTAAGTGCGTTGGACCACTAAGGAAGAGGTCGCTGGTTCAAATTCCGGCCTGTACCACCTTAAAGTTTTTATTCGCTGCCCCACCTCTGACAAACATCCCTTCCATCCTAGGTCCCTTCCATTCGTGTCAAAAAATATATCTTCGCACACACAGTGGTCGAAGTAGCTAGGCTTTGGGTCCCATATGGACCGTTTACGCCTAATAAAGTGTCCGCCATCTAACGTTTTTGTTTTCAACTAGTGCTTATTTCGCGAATGGTAACACTTAGCTCATGTCTGATTTGACAGATAATTAGTTTTATCCTTCCGCTGAACGAATATGGTTGAACAACGCTGGGAAATATTGCGACATTACTTTGAAAATCATGGTAATGTTTCAGAATGTGTGCGAAAATTGCGTACGGAAGAAGAGAAGCACCGTCAGCTCCATATATTCGTTATCTTTTGAAAAAAGTGAAAGAAACTGGCATCCTCATCGATAAACCAAAGCGTGAAAAGCCAAAAACAGTGCGTACACCCGAGTAAATTGCTGCTGTGACAGAAAGTGTGCGTGAAGCGCCATCAACATCAATTCACCGTCGTTCTCAACAATTGAACTTTTCGGAGACATCATTGAGACGAATTTTGCATAAAGACCTTGGTATGACGCCATACAAAGTCCAATTGGTTCAGGAGTTGAAGCCAACTGACCATCCAATGCATTTTCGCTTCGCTAAGTGGGCCTGCGATCGACTTAGAGAAGATGCCGATTTTGCCAAAAAAATCATCTTTTCAGATGAAGCTCATTTTGATCTTGGCGGGTATTTAAACAAGCAAAATTATCGCATTTGGGGCACAGAAAACCCGCACGCATTCATTGAAAAGCCGATATAGCCAAAACAAGTCACTGTTTGGTGCGGATTTTGGTCCAGAGGCATAATTGGGCCATTTTTCTTCGAAAATGAGCAAGGAGTGGCCGTTACAGTCAATGGCGATCGTTATCGGGCCATGTTGAACGAATTTTTGTTCACAAAAATTTAAGAGGAGGATATTGGCAACATTTGGTTTCAACAAGACGGCGCTACGTGCCACACAGCCGAAGCTACACTCGATGTTTTGCGCCCTGTTTTTGAAGATCTCATGTCGTTTGACCAACGCGGAGCTGCGATTTGACACCGTTGGACTATTATTTGTGGGGTGCCGTAAAAGATAAGTGTTACGCCGACATGCCAGAGACAATTGACACTTTAAAGGACAATATTCGTGAAGCCATTGGTGAAATACAGCTGCACACAATCGATGTGCTTAAAAATTGGACCGATCGTGTGGGCTACTGCATGGCCAGCCGAGGCAGCCATTTGAATGAAATTATTTTCCATTATCAACCGGAAGGATTGTACTTTCATATAAAAAAAGAAATTTGAGAAAATATTCAGTAGTTTTTTTTAAAGCATTTTCAAAAAAAGTTATTTGGCGGACCCTTTATTTATTTTTATTTTTTAGTCGGGCTTATAACTTTATCGGATGCATTTGTATGGGAAAAAAAAGTAATTGCAATCATGCAAAATTTCGCTAATGTCGTCCGTCAGTCTGCCTGTCTTCTGTTTGTCTGTCATGGAGTTCGTTTAACAAGTTTTTTTCACTGCGTTTTCTTTTTGTTTTGTTCTATAGTTTTAAATAATGGTACCTCACATATAATTTTTTTTTAAATCGCTTAGAACTAATTTTTCTCCTAATAGGTTTTAAGGATTTTAGTCTGTGCATGAGCACATGGGATGGGACTGAATTTTTTTAAAAATTTCGAATAACGGGCAAGCCAATTCATATCATGTCAAAAACTAATAAAGTGCTATTCAAAATAAATACTCCTTCTGCTAAGTTCAACAAAACTTCTTACTTCGAATATCAAGGGGTACTACAAAATAAGGGTCAAACTAAGACTACTCTTAGGATAGGGTAGACAATTGAGATTTTCCTGTGTATATGTGATCATTTGAATCGACACAAAAAAACCTATAACAGCCCAGTGACGTAACGGCTATAGACGAAACATATAACTTAATTCATAAGAAACCCTATTCAATGTGTGCGTATTTAACAATGAGTGGGTGTAACGAAATCAGACAATATTCGCCTACAAAGTCATTCACCTAAAAAGCACAAAAATTATTCTACGTCTTTCTTATACACAGTTCTGCCAAAAACATTTTAAAAGTAATATCCGTAAGCAGTTAAGGACTAAACCATACCAAACTATAAAGGACACTATCCACCAACTAAAATACAACAAACCAAAAATAAAGGAACGATGAAACCCATCAAGGAATTGGATCACCGCTTATGCCTGCCAACAAATTTCCGAATCGATAGTTACTGTAAACTCTTTGCCGCTGCACTCGTATTTGTGTATGTGTATGTTTGTGGAACATATTTATATGTCGTCCTACAAGCCAAAGACACTCGAAATATTTCCTTCGAATCCATAGCCCATGGGTGAATGACATAAATCACCACCATAACCGAGAGACCGCGCCATTCCTTCTGCCAGACGTTTTACCCAATTCATTGCTTCCTTCCACATAGGCATAAAGCATTGAGAGACCGTCCAAACCAGCCAGCCAAAGGAGCTGTGCATGCTAAATGCATGTGCAAGCAGGCTCTGCACACAAAATGTCAAATGGCAAACTTTGCCAAAACGAATTGGGTCTTCTGCAAGTATATTTTTGTTTGCTGATGATGGTTTCGTTTTTTTTTTCTTTTCTTTTTTTACTATTTTAGGTATTTAACAGTACATTTATGTATGTGTTTTCAGTTTGGGGACTGAGCCAATTGCAACAACGAACCCTCATATCGTAGAATTTAAAAAATAGGCATGTATGTATGTTAAAAAGGGAACATGGAATTATGGCCAAAAAACTAAGTAGGAAAGATAATGTACATTGTAGAATGTCGTGTGGTTTCCTTTTGCATGTAGCTAGGAGAATGGTTTGAGTGAGAATAGAATTACACGAGTTCGAAGTTGAATTCTCACTTGGAAAGAGTGTAACATAAGAAAAGCAAGCTAACAAGTAAAATAAAATCAACGACATTGATGGAATGGTCAAGGTTAGAAAATGAGGTGAGACTTTTTAGTCGATTTATACTGTTGCGTATTGGGCGAATAAAAGGCGTTATTATATTTTTAACGTATATTTAAAGTGTAAGTTAAGTTACAAAACTAGTTGACAAAGCACGCAAAAGTGAATACGTAAGAAAAAAGGCTAACATACTAACATATTTTTAACTTTCTCATATACATTAGTATACTAAAGAGAAAGTTATTGCGATCGAACTCAAACTGAGTATGAGGGATGATATTACGACTATAGAGAAGTCCAAAAAAATGGGTCCGCCAATGCCGCCCGTCGGTCTGTCTGTCTGTCTGTCCGGGCGCCGTATGTCGAAACGGTTCGAAGGATTTACTTCAAAGTTCGCATGCAAGGTTTTTGGGGTCACATCTCGGGGCATCTTTTTTTTTTCGCTTTATCTTTTGAAATAACGGTACCTGCTATACAATTTTTTTGTGAAAATCACTTAACACTATTTTTCTCGAAAGTGGACAAGGATTAAAAACATAAGGAAAGGCTACAGTCCGCTTGGGGCGAAAATTACGATACCCTATCCATATCCCTATATGCGCCAAAGAAAAAAGCATTTAGAAGGTGATGGATATCATTTCATTCTATGAAATTTATAAAAAAAAATGGGCGTGGCCAAAAACTTTGTATGGGCGATATATTGGAAAAAATATTTTCTAAATATCTTGTTAAACATTTTTTTTCAGTTTCTATGAAAATATTCGATAAAAACAGCATTTTAGTGAAAAAAGCCCACAAAAAGTAGGCGTGGCAAAAAATCTTATATGACAGACTTATAAAGGAGGGCAGTGCCTACATATCTTGTAAAGGTTCCAATACTCTATCTCTCTAACTTTAGCCTTAAAATGTTTTTTTTCTAAATTCTGGGCGTGGCAGTGGGCGGATTTTAAAAACTTTTAACACTTTACCATTTCGGGACCCTAAATGGTAATGATGCTCTGAATTTCAGCTTCCTAGCATAAATTTAAAGGCCTCAAAAGTTGATACGGACTAAATAATCTTAGGATTTGGTCCTGATCATAAATATATATACTTTTATAGGTCTACGACGAATATTAAGGGGTGTTACAAACTATGTGTCAAAATTAATATACCCTTAGGATAGGGTATAAAAAAATCGATTAACGGTAATTTCTAAAACAGGCATTATCTCGAAAACTAATAAATGGAACTTCAAAAAACTTACAGTTTTTACAGTCGAACAAATTTGCATACATGGATTGATTTTTGAAATAATTTTTTTTAAATTTTATCATATAACGATTTTCTTAAATTTAAATTAAATTCGATTTCTTAAAAACAGCTCTAAGGATTTTAATAATTTTTTGTATTTCGAACAATTATGTTAAAAGTGTCCAATGTGCGAAATTACATCAAAATTTTTCAAAACCTAAAAAGTGATTTAAATAAATTTGTCCCCATTCATTTTCGATTCATTTGAGAAAAAAAAACGCATCTCATGTACCGAGAAAGTTTCGTATGACGCAGTCGTGCATTTTATTTTAATACGAAATCAATTGGTAACGTAATAGCCTATATTTGTCACATATGAAATCAAAGCTCGATCGAAGCTCGATCATAGTTAAAAAAATTCGCGATCGTGCGCACAACAACTCAACAAAGTTTTACCAAAATCCGTCGAGCGGTTCTCGAGTCTATAAAGGAGGCACATACAAACATTATTTTATACAAATGTGGACTAACGGAACGTAATATAGTTTTTGATTATTCTGCGCGGTAACAGATCGTATAGGAAAAACGCTATGCTTTAATAAATGTTTCTCTACTGAAATCACAAACAGAGAAGCATGGGTTGGAAACACGGTATACGGATGGTCTCTGGGGTGGGAGCTGGCATCTACGGACCCAACAAAAATGTCTCAATAACTATGGGAAAAAGTCCCAGTGTATTTCAGGCAGAGCTCCACGCCAGGAATGCGCAAACCTAATTCACAGCTCAGGTATTAAAGGCGCTAGCATCCATATATTCACGGATAGTCAAGTTGCTATAAAAGCCCTTAGCTCGACAATTATTGACCGCAAATCCAAATCAAACCCTTCATGTACTCAGTTTCAGGAACAAAACCAAAATCCTGGGTTTCCGGACATAAGGGAATTGAAGAAAATGAAAAAGCTGACGAATTGGCTACAAAAGGCTCGGAAACCCCTTTTATAGGACCAGAGCCCTTCTGTCCATTAAATAAATCAGCTATTAATTTGAAATTAAAAAGTTGGGAACACAAAACGTGCATCTCTTACTGGGAAAGCATCCCATACAGACTAAAAAGGTAATACAGCCCTTCAGTAACGATGCTAAAAAGATACTTAATCTTTCCAGGCATGATATAAAAAATTGTATTGGATGCCTAACCGGTCATCACCGATTAAAATAGCACTTGCATAAACTAAAAATAGTCGACTATCCGGAGTGCCGACTTTGTCTTAAAGAAGACCGAAACTGCCCGGTCCTATACGGAATTAGAAGGACAACTTTTCTTCCATAAGTACCTAATTTCGGTACCCTTATAAATACCTGTGCATTGCTACACAAACGATTATTTTATTGAAACATTAATTTTGTTTCCGCTTTATACCGTCAGTAAAATTTTGGGAAATGCTAAAACATATTTTAAATTTCAAGTTAATCGACAAAAAAGTATTGCTCCTCATGCTTCTTAAGAGTTGCTTCTCTACAACGGTTTTGAAGTTAAAGGCTTCTTAAGAAAAACCTAAAAAATCAATCGAACGTTCAAAATTTCAAATTAATTGGAACAAAATCCCAAAAGCCCTAGCTTCATCGAAGCCTTGTAACTTTACTACTTTTTTTTAAAAAATTTAATGAGAAATGAACAAGAAATTATCATATACAAAAGTAATCCCACAGCAAACATGTTGAACATATATTTAAATACAACCTCACAGTCTCAAGCTAACTTGAACTTTTTCCTGTAACTTCAGAGATCTAAAAAGGAAACTGACTTCCTTCTAATAAAGTTGAGTATAATATACTCATATTTCAGAATGCTTTATTATATTCCACGTCCTATCTTCAACAAAAGATATCCAAAACGATTCTGCCTACATTTGAGGTACATATAAGATTCTAATTTTAAATTACAAACATAATTTTGCATACTAATCCATGCAAATTGCTACAAAATAGGAAAAGTTTCCTTTCCACAATCCTTCAACAGCCAACAGTCGAGTGAAAGGGGTGATGGTGTGGTGACCTCTTTCGGTATATCTTCTTTACTCTGCGTACATGAACGCAGAGCATTTGAATCCTCTTTATGGCTAAACCTAAAACTAAAATATATTTTCACATCAACGCCCAACCGAGTCTCATTGCCTGTGCATTGTGTGGACGAATCTCGAGACTCCTTTATCATTTGCGTGCGAGTGGCTGGCTAGCGACGAGCAACTCCAACATTCCAGCGGAAATCAATTTGCATATTTTGATAGTTTTTCTTTCCGGCTCGTGTCAGGGATGATTTGAGGATTTATTTGCGCTGCTCTCAGAATTCCGCCTTTCAAACAAAACAAAAAAAATAAATGTCAGCCTTAAGGCTTACGATACTGAACTATCTATGCATCTATGTGTAGATACGAGTAGTTGAAGTCCTTTTTTGTGCACTTAAAATTTCAATCGGAATGGAATTCGCTTTATAAATGATTATTATGGAAAATTCAGAACTAGGAATTCGTTAGCTCCTCTCTGACATGCAAACCGAGTTGGGCAAAGACAAAAAAAGGTCAAACGGCGAGATGACTGAGTAAATTCGAAAAGGATAACCTTTTCAAATGCAAATTCCATCTCATAAATCAGAGAAATGATATAATTTAGCATTGGGACCGTAATCTTGATCATTGTTTGCGGATTGCGTGTTCTTGGACTTGTAATTCCATTAATATCGATGGGTTTGGGACTATCAAACATGAAGAGATAAGCGTAATGAGAACACATGTTTCTTTGAGTTATTTTTTCCAGCTTTTAGGAGTTTCAGGAATGCGGTTAAAAATTTGATTATTTTCATCAAACTCAACTTCGGGAAAAGGCCATAACAAGAAATGTTTACGATAAAGAAATAAAATAGATCTTTATATGAAGGTTTTTCAGCGACGGTTGAATAGAAATAACTTTCTCTCAACGGTAGATTAAAATTGTCAAACTGTCAAACAAAATTTATTCAATTACAGTGTGCACTTTAAGGTTGCAAGTTGTAAGGGGAATTCTACAGTTTCCACTATATAATAGTTCATTTAATTTATTCACCGGACGCGAATGAGAGAGAGTTGAATGTCGTTGTCGTACCGATGAATTGACATGTAGAACAAAATCGGTCCTAGGATTGATCCCTATGGCACTCCTCGTTTGACGTTGTTATCTACCGAAAAAAACTGTACGGTACGTAGCTGACCTGTAAAAATTCATAGTTATTAAGGCCAAGTGCTCTGACATTCGCAGTGATTTGGTCTTTGAAATGAATGTTCCGTCTTCCTCTTGGCTAGAACAATATGGCCACCTACATCGTGGTACAGCTCATATAGTAGTTCGTGGCTCCATTCACCATAAATAGTCGTCGACGGAGTTTCCTTTCGAAAGCACCCGCTACTAGTTCCGACTTATTAACTAGCAATCTGTACCCTCTATCAGAACTTGCAAGTAAAGGTTCTGTTTAACATGCATTTCAGCATTTTTGGTTGATTGTGATTTCTTAATACATTCTCAACGCTTCGTCCCCACTCAAATAAGCACGCCTTATGTTAAGCTCACAAATCACTTGTATCAAGGCCAAACCACATACACCAGAACAACCTTAAAATATTTAGTATTCGCAAATAGAAAACATAAGCTCGTCAGACAG
The DNA here is from genome assembly GCA_963576555.1 of Ferdinandea cuprea. Lineage (NCBI taxonomy): Eukaryota > Metazoa > Arthropoda > Insecta > Diptera > Syrphidae > Ferdinandea > Ferdinandea cuprea. The sequence continues at coordinate 60,483,301 of OY754958.1, forward strand.
ACAAGCACATACAAGATAGCACTCCAATGAAATGGAAAATAACAAATTACCCCCGAGTGCATTAAATGAATGACGTGTAGCGTATTAAGGGCATTTTTTTTTCGTGGCCCAGAGAGCGGTCACGTAATTTAATTCTCTCTATTTCTAACTTACTGACTAATGGGGCTACGAATAGACAAAGTTGGTGTAAGCTTGATGGCGCCGCCAGAGAATGCTAAAAGATCTTTAGGGGCCACCATACACACGTACGTGCTACTTGCTACACAGGATAGCTATACCGGGTATTGTTTTAGTTTTATGTGGTCATAGTTGTACCTACTGGTAATTATAAGTAAATTAAAAACTACGACACCCAGAGTATGGTCTTGTGAGCCCAAAGACAACGAACGGTAGGTACGGTGTTATTAGCGTAAATGAAAATGTTGCATGTCCGCATTGTTATCCGTAGTGTTTGCTTTGTAATGAAGAGCCTCAGCATAAACAGAACTGTATATTTCAGGGGTGTGTTTTGGTTTTTGAGGGTTGGTTTCGCCATTTATTTTCCTAATGGTATTTGCAATTTTGGTTTTCAACAATAACATAATATCAGTGCTACCCGATATAACGTGCAATTATTTTCACTTAAATGCATGTAATTAGAAATCGAGGGGGCGTTTTGTGTAGACAATTTATGTAATTGAATTATTATAGTTCTTGTATATTTATAGATCTGGAAAGGACCTATTATTATATAGGTAAAGAATAAACCATTTAATTGCGTCTTCATTTTGGATCAATTCCGCAATAGTTTTTTTATTTTTTTTGATATTTTAAAAATTCTTTAACACGCGTTTTGCAAACTTTGCATTAAAATGTTGATTTTAAAATTAAATGCGCATCAATTACATAAATTTGAAACTGCTGGTCCAACTTTGTTCAGTTGTAAATCGAAAAATTTGAAAATTCGAAAAAAAACTGAGAGTGCTTCTCGCATGCGATCTTTGTTTGAACTCACGACCATATTTCACGATTCGATCGATGGACAGAAGTGACGTCTGTCAAGTAAGCTTATTTAAAACACAAATGGGTCAGTAGATATAACATTGCATTGCACTACTAAAGCGAGGTTTTTTTGTAAACCGAATACTGACAGTTATAGCTATTACAAACTGTGGGTGTCGGGTTTATGCAGTACTCTTTGCAAGAGTATCGTGGTGGCAGACTATGTTACCAAATTTTATCAAAAAACAAATTCTAGTTCTGCGCCAAAATTCAAGAAGACTTCCAGTTCTAGAATGCGACCTACTTTCCACCTGTGAAATATCCAAGAAGATGAGGCTAGAACTCACATAATCCTTCAAAAAAGTATTAAAATCTATTCCGATGATGTTGGGAATACTTAGTGGAACAACTAACGCATTGTAAAATTTCAAAAAACGTCATTTATAAATAAAGGGAGCAATTGACTACGCTGTAGAACGGCCGAAGTTACTCCAATGTCATGTTTATATTGAGCGAACATGTCTGTCTTTACCTAACATTAGGTTTGTTCCATTCTGAAATGAAACAAGTACGACGTTCATTGTGGGGAATATTGTATAAAAACCCCACATTTATTATCTCCTGTTTCCTCCAGGAATAAAACACGACCTCTTTTCCTGAAGTCAGAGCAACTCGGACTGACGTATGGAACGACTTGGCGCATTTTACGTCAAGATCTTAAATTGAAAGCGTACAAAATACAGCTTGTGCAACAACTGAAGCCGCTCGACCTTCCCAAGCGACATCGCTTCGCTCTATGGGCTCTTGAAAAGTTCCAAGAAGATCCGACGTTTTCGAGGCAAATTTTGTTTAGCGATGAGGCCCATTTCTGGCTCAATGGGTATGTAAATAAACAAAATTGCCGCATTTGGGACAAAGAGCAACCTGAAGAGATTGAAGAACTGCCACTTCATCCAAAAAAAACAACGGTTCGGTGTGGTTTGTGGGCCGGTGGAATCATCGGTCCACATTTCTTTAAAAATTATGCCGGTGCGAACGTAACCGTCAATGGCGACCGTTATCGTGCCATGATAACCGACTATTTGATGCCTGAAATTGAAGCTCGTGATCTCGGCGACATTTGGTTTCAGCAAGACGGCGCCACTTCCCACACATCGCATCAATCAATGGACTTATTGAGCGAACATTTCGGTGAGCACATAATTTCACGTTTTGGGCCGGTCGATTGGCCACCAAGATCGTGTGATATCACACCGTTAGACTTTTTCCTGTGGGGATATGTAAAGTCAAAAGCTTATGCCGACAAACCCGCTTCGATTCAGGCCTTGCAGGAAAACATCACGCGTGTCAATCGCCAGTTACCAGTCGAAATGCTCGAACGAGTGATCGAAAATTCGACTCAACGGATGGACCATCTGCGACGTAATCTTCAAAAAATAAATGCCAACAAATGTTCTTTCAAATGATAATAAACATTCTCCATTAAATTTGAATTTTCTGTGTTTTTTTCTTTAAAAAAGTAGGGAACCTTGAAATGGATCACCCTTTACAACTAAAACAGGCGAAGTTATTTGCATAACGCGTGAATTCAAACCATAGAATCTAACCATTTGCCTTTTATAAGTCAGGCAATTAGAAAAAAACACAATACGTCGAAAACACTTTTGTTCGTAAATATCTTGGTTCAGCGTCACCCTTCTTTGGAAACCTCGTTAAAAACTGATAAATGCAAGAGACACAGAAAACTCAAAAAAACAAATCGTATGACTTGTAAACCTAGAAGTATGTTTAAAACTAATTGATAAAATCGAATGTACCGCTTGTAGTATAGAATTGAAGACAATGAATGCAAACAAACATTTAAATTCATCAAAGATTGCATTCTTTCACAACTCTGGACTACCTAAACACATAGTGCAAAAAAGCACATTAGCACATTAGATACGCATATGATAGTTTTTTCGCATTTACAACCTCACGTGCTTCCGAACAAAGTCTAAACTTAATTTCCTCGTCAATCGGCCTATTCACACTGTGAATCATCTTCTCACCAAAACCTAACTTTCTGGGAAAAATCAATTAAGCCAACTATCCAACTGCAAGTATCTTAAGCATTTTCAACTCGCCCAGCCCCTTTCTTCGAGTGGTGCATAAAAGTGCTTTTCAACATAAAACTGCACAAAAAGGCTGTTAAACTGCAACTTCAATAAAACTACCCCCTCCCCCCTCCTAATTCTTTCTGCGACTTGGTGTTCTGAAAATTAATTTGCAAACTTTTTTCCATTAGACAAGCAAGAGTCCATTAGGCAAAAGGAAAACTTCTTCCTACTACTAGACGGAAATTGGTTCCGCTGCCATCGCCTCCGCCCCAAAAGAGCACCTCTTTATATATACATACCTGACACCTTTTAGGGCGAAACATCCTCAAGTAGATGAAAGATCTAACTTTCAATATCCGCACTCATATATCACAAAGGATACGTTCTACACAAACAGCAGCAGCAAAAATAAAATGGAAAAGAAAGTGCAAGTTTATCCATGTCACCTTCTAGCCCTCCATCCTCCCTTCGCTTTATCAATTTTTGGTCTATAGAAAACCCTTCACTGCAGGACATGTGATTGTACCTATAGGTTTATGTGTATGGAATGAAAGAAAAAATACAAAAAAACCATACAAACAACAACCGCAAAAAAATGCGCAACACTGACAGCGCAATGCTGTGTCTTGCAGACAACAGGGGTAGCCGAAGTCGTACTATGTTGCTGCAGGCAAAATTAGCAGTAAAACCATTGGCATTGCTACTCCTGAATAAAGACCGGCAAGCAAGCAAGCAAGCAGCAGTAACTTAGCGCTATTGCTGCCGCATCCCCAACACAATACACTATGGATTGCAGAGTAGATTGGCCAAAGTCTCTGACAGTGGTCATGACACACCACACCAGCAGTTAGCGTGGTGGAGTCAGAGTGAAGTAGTGTGGTGGCACGGCAGTAGAGAGCGACGCCAGCACCAGCACAACTTTGACGGAAGAAGGTACAAGTATGCAGAATATTTTGTCATAACTGACTGACTGCTTTTGTTCAGGCTGAGGCAGGCATTGTGCTGCATGCTGAGAGTTGAATTCGTCCGTTCGTTGTTTTTTCATTGCGAGGTATTTTTTTTTTTTTTTTTTGGAGGGCAACATAAGCAAACAGTACTGTGTGTAGGGCTTTTAGGTGCTTGGTGGATCATGGCAAGCGGTGAGAGGTGTCACTGCGGGTAATTCTCTCTGCGGTAGAAAATATATTTGACTGGGAGTTCAAGGAGGTTATGGTTTGGAGGGTATTTAAGTTTGGTTACAGGATGGAAGGAGATTTTTAAGAAATTATTGAGAATAGAAAGGGCCAACGGAAAACCGCAGTAAGAAGCTTAAGTTCATGGGTCTTAAGCTGGCTTACAAAAAAAAAAAAACATGAGCATGGAAAGGGTAGAGTATGAATTTTACAGAAAACTCATGGACCGGTGGCGTATACGCAATATTTTTGCATGTTTATTTTAGGGACATAACACTGTAGTTTTGTGGATTCGTTGTTGATTGACCTTTGGCAAGAGATTTGCGATGATGTCGTGTTTGAATTTTAAATTAAAATATTATATTTCACTTGTACCTAAACGAAATACAGCGAGAACAGTTTTCTACATGAAGGAATGCGTTGGCATTGACGATGCGATTGTATTACTATCACACACTAACACCTGAAGTTTTCAGATTGGTTCAACTTAATTCGCTGGTTTGAATCAGAGTACAGTTTTAAGTGATGACTGCGTTTCGAAGGCGTTTCAGCCAAGTGCGGTACTATTGGATTATCAATGGCGCTTTCTTCTCGGTTGTTTGCCCTTTGTTATAGTGTCAAAAAAAAAATAATTTGTTGGCATCCACTTAACATTTTAGTACTTCGTTTGAAGATTTAGATTTAGTAAGCCTCTAATATCAATTTGAAAAAAAAAAAAAAACGAATAAGTTTTTTATTTCTGACCGTACCATGATTTCGGTGTGCAGTTTTTTACCCATGCAATTTAGACAATCCAATACAGGTATTCGTACACCAAAGTGTGCGCTGCTCGTAAGTTCAGGAAGAGGAGCTTTTCGGCTGCCCAAAAAGGACCTAAGTAATTGCAAGAACCACTATTGCAGTACTATTTTCAAGATTTGACGGAGGAATAGAAGCAAATACTGGAGAAAACTCAGAGAGTAATCGATAGGGCTTCATGCTAAATTGTGATGGAGAATACTATCTTCACTACAAAAGTCGAAAACAATATCACCAAAGGGCAGTTTGTAGGGAAGGTTTGAAGATACATAATGCGATCTGTCATCCACATAAAACGTCAATAGCTATGGATAACAAATCAGGCTCTAAAATTTGGCCCAACAAGACGCTTATCACATGAATATAGTTTGCTTGGAACAGGAAACTTATTGGAAAATGGTAAGAGTTACAGGAAGTGGTAAGAGTTAAAATATTTTGATTTTTTTTTCCTCGATAAAAGATATAACAGTTATGACAAAAATATTTCAGTAAGATTCAATTCATCTTCAGTACTACCTTCAAGGGCAACTAGTTTTCGCTGAGAATTTGGCGGTACCAGTACTATTAACAAAGGTTGCAGGTACAGGAGCTGGTGTCTTCTCAGATATTAATTGGTTAAGCGGATGCGGTTAAGAAAGCAGCATCGCCCCTTCTATCGTTGAATAATCATATGTGTTGACAGTCATTTAACACTTAAAGCAATCGCTTCCAACCTTGTAAGCACGAAATGCGCTACAGGTTACCTCTTGGCACGTAGGGCTATACGTCTTCACTTAGTTCTACTCTGCTGGGTGCCTGGAAGCGTTGGAGTGGAAAAGACAACGAAAAAGCTGATAAACTGACCAGGTACTGCTCTGATCTGAGCGTGCTCTCGACACTGTCATTAGAAACATGTCTAAAGGGCTAGCAGTCTTTGCAAATGATTTCTGCAGAAGCTGCATAGATAAAGAGCAAATAGTCTGTGGTATATCTCCTATTTCACTGGCCAGCTTCACAGGAATGCCGCTTATCCTGGATGGCAGTAGGACAACTTGGCTTCTATCAGACATCAAGTGATTTATCAACAGATTGTTTGCCACATGTCCTTACATTCCACAACAAAAGTATTCAACTTGTTGCAAAACAACTCTCCTAACCTAACCTAACCCCGTACTTAAACAGGTAACAGATTTTAAAGACTTAAATACACGTTTTAGGAATCCCACAAAGAATGGGAACGAAGGTCTAAGAACTACTTAATGACAGTTTTGCAACAACACCAGCATTTGAATACGCTCAGTAAAGACATATCCAAAACTGTGAAGACAACTGATACATTTCGAAGCTTGCTTTAAACGCGAACTAGAAGCGTAAAGCATAGTGGAATGATTATAAATTACAACTTAAAACACACTGAATGTGAATGAAGAAATTGTTTACTTTTTTTTCTTGGGTAAAAAATGCCTTTCATTCCAACAGCATAAGAAGCAAAACTTAAAGTCATTTAAGGCTAAGAGTGCAATTATCATTTCAGTTACAAGAATTACAAGAACCTTAACGAGCAATGAAGTATCATTAGAAAAATGTTTTCTAGAAGAAAACCCTTGCCCTTGAAGCAGTCAAGTTGTCCTAAGATGTAGGCTTACGAGTTAATAGCAGTACCCTTCCATTGCTTATCGACTCAAACTTTTCCATAGAAAACTTTTACCAGCTAGACGCGATTAGACGCCTCAAGGTGTGAATAATTTTCACCACAACATTATGAAACCCATTTGCCTCGCCTTATGTATCTACACATACATCTCTGCGTTTCATTGAGCACCCAAAGTCTTTAGCACACATCTCCGAGATTACGCAATGGGGCCAGCTCAAATTCGCACAACTGTTGGTAAGGTTCGTTTTTGTGCGGGTACTTCAAGTTAATGACTTTCATACCGCGCGTTTACATAGGACAGCAGCAATTAACTTTTACAACGATTCGGTAAGCTGTAGGCAACTAATAACCAGACAACCAGTACAAGCATTTTAACCCCCCGGTAGGAGGACAATCAACCCTGCAACATGTAATGAGTATTTGCCTACCAAACGGAGCCAAACCGTAGTATGTCGAGACCATCCAGCTGTGACAAATGGTTTTTGCGAGGCGGTTATCCCATCATTTCAGTCAAAGTTTGGCCCCAAAAACAACATGGTTCATTCAAGTGAAAGTGTTAATATTTACGAAGAAGTCACGTAGCTGTAAACGAGTATAAACGAGGGGCTACAGGAGGTATCGTTTATGTGAACATGCCCGCCATGTCTGACAAGTCAATGGTTTCGCCGTTCGTCGTCGTTGGCATTCAATTTTGAACTACATTTTTTTTTTTTGGGGGATAAATGGGGCCAGAGACGGTCTTGTAGACATTTATATCTAATGCGTGACCATTCTAAAGTCACATTTGGGCTGTTTTCAGGGACGAAAATGAATAGAATATATCGTTTTAGTTTGGTGTGTGTGACGAATTTTAAAGAGCACCGAGACAATATATTTTTATGGATTGACTTGCGAAATTGTTTATATGTTTCAGTTTTCTTCGCTCGTGATATTTTGTCGATTACATGGTGGTTACATTTGTGGGAATTCTTATCTCTTTATAAGTGGGTTCCTTCGACCCAACTGAAGGGATAAATATATGGTTTTCGTTATAGCAAATGATGTCAGTCAGGCAATTGTGTGGTGCCATCATTGTGGGAATTGGGCTAAATGTAATGTATTACTTTTGGGACATGGCAATTTGTCAAGTTCTATTCCCATTTTTAAAGTTGTGAGAGTATGAAGTAGTTTTTTTTTAAATATGTATTTCCGATTCAAGAACTCAGACTCAGACATACTTTTCGATTATTTTTTTTATTTACGACCAATCATCTCTTAAAATTGATTTAATGTCACGGCCTTATGCGTGCAATAAATATTAAATTCCAACATGGATACAATTAAGAATAAAATCAACAACATTTCGGCATTTTGGCGCTCTCTCCACAGAGGTTAGGCTGACTGAATAAGACTCAATAAGAAAAACATAATCGACATACGTTCTACCACAGTCGTTGGCAACATTTAAGGCAAACGTCAGCATCGTGTTATGGATAGACCTATCCAGGCAAACACGATTCCATTATTCGAACTTTCATGACAAACTCTATAGCAGATCCGCCCCTCTCAATCAAAGTACACCAAAATATTTAAGCTGAAGCCCGAAACCGCCGACAAGAAAACAAAAAAGAAAAGAGTTTTATAACTTTAATATTGCTTCATGTTTATCAATAAAACATCAACACCACCATCAGCAATAACAACAGAAGCAACAACAGAAGGCGGTGAACATGAACAACCGAAGAACAAATAATGTTTTGTCGTTTTATTGATGGCCCCGAGGGCAGAAGAAAAAAGAGGAAGAAAATAAATAAGAGTGATATCGATAAAACAAAGACTCTCTAGCACGACATCATGCACACAGATGAGAGTAAAGGATTTTCTGTTTGCCTTGGACGTGTGTGGAGGAGGAGCACGGGTGCATACTTATTTTTCACGAATTAAATGTTTCATGTCAGAAGTTAATTACAATATGCGGTAAATCCATGAAAAGAATCACTTACTTGGATCAGCCACCAATAATAATGAATTGCAATGAGTCATGGAAACAAGCCAAGGCTAAAGTGAAGCGTAATTTGTGAACTTCAACGTATCCAGAGAGGGCTGTCTAGAAAATGACAGAAAGTTCATGAGATCAATCGTAAGTAGAAAATGAAAAGGGTTGAGCATATATGACATAAATTAAAACGTATTTAAGTCTGTTCGTGTCTATATTAATATTGGCCGTATTTCGTTTGCGCATAAAGTTTTAAAGTACAGCAGCTGTTAATTGCTAAAGATGAAGCTATCAAAAGCGAGGATTAAACAGGATTTTATAGGGAAATGGATCTATTCTCTGACCTATTCCAGACATTTATATAAATTGAAAAGTGATTCGCAAGTGCGTAAAGGTTAGATTTCTGTGATCTATGATCAAAAGAGAAACAACCAAGAATGACGACATTAATCATTCCCAAGTGGCAGGATAACTCTGCTATCTTCGAAGACGGAAAGATGTACGCATTAGGTTCTACACCGTGCTTCTCCGTCTGACATACAGATCCGGTTTCTAGTGTAACCAACATGACAGCGAGAGTGACAAAACTTGATGAATTTACAGGTTCTAAGTATGCCTACAAGTCAAAGAACAAATTTTAGTTCGTCTTGGAATGAGTTCTCATATGCTCTCTACCAAGTTTGAACAGTTTGTCTGGCTCAGCAGCTTTATTGGATTTTAGTTTAAATATTGCTTTTCTCACTTCATTCTGGTCGTACGGAACTGCCTTACAGGACAAAAAATGTTTTATCTTTATCTTTAGCACCGACTGTGACTCTAATACCAGGTTTCCCCTGACATGTTCTTTTACTTCTAGTCTAGTTTACCCTGAAGATGCTGATGTGCTTCCCTTCTTTTTTGTTTGTAGAGCTCACTAGAGCTTCTTATGTTGATGTTCTGCTTGCAGGCACTCTCATCAAAACAGGGGTCTTATGGTGGTGGTCGAGCGAATCCCACCGCATAAGGTGCTTTTAAAATGGCTTCTCGAGTTCAATGCTGCTGGTCTTCAGTACTTGATTCTGGATACATGGACTTCCGCAAAGATTCTAACGATTGCAACCTTTCAACTTTAAATCTCCTTTTGCTTGTGAGAATCCGTAAGTGTTACGTTGGCTGGAACTAGTTAGTGGTAAGTGTTTTTGTCGGCCATTTTATAGCAACGTTCCGACGTTCAGCAAAGTCCATTAGCCTAAGTCTGTTTCGAGACGTGGTGTCCCATAGGGTTTGCTCTCCGATCGTGCTTCCAAAAATGTCCCCGTTCCTATTTTGGAATAGACATCTAAGACGATTTTAACGTCAAATCTCGGACATTTCTCCTAAATTTTATCGAGGAGCTCGTGGAAACTCTTTTGGAGGCGTTATTCTATTCTTTTAGAAGGACATCAGCGTATATCAGGCTGATTTAAGCGTGATACGAACAGGACTTATTGCCTAAGTCTCCCAACAAATTCGCACCCCAACAGACTCTATTTTTTCCTAATATCGCAACCACCGAACGGTATTTAATTTGCACGGCCCATCCCACCGCACTTCAACCGGTAAAAGCCCAGTCGTTGTCCTTTTTTCGTTTTGCAGGGTCGTCAACTGTGAATCCATCTTTATCCGAGGCTCTTACACTACGGTTCTTTATGGTGAGAGTCTAGGTCTAGTGTTTCTTCCACCAAAATTTTCTAAGATTCTAAGATGCAAAAAAATCAAATATATTTGATTAATTTAATTGAACAAAAAAAGACCATAATAAAACGACTTCTGCCTCGTTGCTTTAATGTATTAGTCAAGTTATTAAATTGAATTTCCACAAACTGATTGGCAAAATCAAAAACAAAGCATCAAACACTGAAGTGAGTCCTTAATTAAATTCATTTCCTTACCACTAATTTCTCATTCAAGAATATTATAAAACAATTCCAAGGACCGTCTTTCGAAAATGGTCTTCACCATCGCTTGTGAAACCATAAAAATAAAAGTTCCTCAAATATTCACTACCAAAACCAGCGATGTACAACAAATTTTCTGTTCATTCAAACATTTTTTCATGGCCAAGAATCAACTGTCTTCCTTCTCCATCGCTATCTTTACTAAGAACTATCTACATCGAGCAGCGGATCCACTTACAAAAAAATAAAAAATTAAAAAAACTCAACTTTTAATCGTGGAAATATTCTACTTTTTGTTTGCCTCCTGAACAAAGCACGCTTCTTGTGTTGAGACAATTCATGTCCTTGCAGTGAAACAATTAAATTTTCTCAGGATTTGCGCAAAGCAACTTTTGTAATTATACAATTTTTCTCCTCTCTTGTTCTCACTCTCCATGTCCCATCGTCTATCTCGTCGTAGTAGTTTAGTTCATAGGAAAAACTAAAAATCAACTTAAAGGATAATTTCCAGGAAGTGAGTGGGTCGGTTTCGCTTGATTCTTCCATCGTCTTGATTAAATAAGTTCCATTGCATAGTCAATTTACATGGAACATGCAAATGTAAAGGCTGTGAATCCTTGAGTCCTGTACAGTTACATTGTTCAGCAATCTTTACCAAAACATTAATTTCGTGTAATTTGGCGTTTTGTGTCTTTTGGAAATTCCTGTTTTCGAATTAATGGTGAAATAAAAATAACACGAAGCCACGGAAGGAGTTACGGACGAATGTCGGAGCCACCGCACAGTCATTAAAAATGAAATTGCGTGAGCTTTTCGGGTTTAATTATTGGAACCGAGTATCAAAAACTGTTTATGTCCTTTTTGGTGGAATTTTCCTCCTTAAATGTTTATTCGATCCTAATTGGGCCGAAAATCTTCATTCCAATTTAGGGGCGGTGTAATCCTTTCACCTGAACGGCCAAAGTCGATTTATCCTATTTATGGCCGAAGAAAGGATGGATAGCGGTCATAACTTTTGATTCTGATTGTCGGTCATAAGATCTCGAAAGAAGAAGTTTATTTCCCTGACAGAGGTGCAGATGCTCGTAAATAAATGAATTTTATTTATTTATAGCCTTGATAAGGTTGGGAAGATGTTTGCCGGTTTATGGGTGCCAATGCTATCTGTCTTTATAATTGTTTTGCCACAGTCTTAATGTTTGCGAGGGGCGTAAAATAAATCTTTTAGTGAAGCAGGATTTACTTTATTAAAACGTCATGGAAATTTATTGCTTATGGTCGAATTAGAACTTTTGGTTTTCGGTTACAGCAAGGTTTTATTAGCACGCTTATTAAAGCCTTGATATTAGGTACGCTTGGTTCGTATACCTGAGGTAGATGAACTCCTTAATCATCTCTGAGACAGAGTTTTTTTTGTGTGTTGAATGCAAGTACTCTGTTCAAATACCGACTACAATGTTTTACAATTAACGCGAACGGTTCTATATCGTCAGTCTTGGAGAGTCTTATTATGTTAATATCGTCCGTATATGATAAGTACAGGGTGTTTTTTTAGAAATATAGAACTTCGTTTTAATGTCCATCAATTTGGCTCGAATAAAGACAAGTCTAGAGGTCCAATTTCCAACCACTTTTTGAAGCATTTGGAACTGTATGTCGGCAATAACGCCACGAATGTTGGCTTCCAAGTCCCCTTACGTTTCTGGTTCGTTGGCGTAGGCGAGCGACTTCACATATCCCCAAAGAAAATAATCCAATGGTGTCAAATCACACGATCTTGGTGGCCAATTTTTTAAATTATGCGCTCATCGGATGTTTCCTTCAATAAATCGATTGTGACGTGCGCTGTGTGGCATGTAGCGCCATCTTGTTGGAACCACATCTCATCCACATTCATGCCATCCAATTCGGGAACAAAATAGTCGGTTATCATGGCTCTATATCGGTTTTGTGGATGTAATGGCGTTTCAAGGGTCTCATGTAGATAGATTCTTTTCACTCCAGATGCGGCAATTTTGCTTGTTGACGTAGCCATTCAACCCAAAATGATCCTCATCACAGAACAAAATTTTGCGATGAAAATCAGCATCGATATCAATCTCATTTTCGGCCCATACCCCAAAATCACGACGCATTGCATGGTCTCGTGGCTATAATTCTTGCACAAGCTGGATCTTGTAAGGTCGCAAGATGAGATCTTTGCGCAAAATCTAGTTAACCGAATTAATTGCTCTGATGGACGATTATGTCGACCATAAAATGAACGGAGCTTGCGGTAAACTTCGCGAACTGAACCATTATTTTCGAAATAAATTTGCAGGATTTGGAAGCGTTGTTCATTTGTCAACCTGTTAATAATGAAATGGCAAACCAAACTGAACATAAATGACATTAGAGTTGCCAGATTTGACCACAAAATGTCAGTTTTATCTCTATTCGAAAAAACCAACCTCTAAAAAAAAACCTTTCTGACTGCACTAACTTATTCGGAAGGAGATATAAAATAAGTGTAAACTTTAACAATCGAACCTCAACCTTGAAGGGGACGAGAATTAAACTTTGGAGAAGACAAGACTAGAGTAATTTATACAACCAAAGCTGTCATAAATTTCGCTTTTTTCGAAGCATAAAACTAAATAGTATTAAGTTTACCTCATGCCATGTTTACGTCACTGATTATAGCTTCTACAAAAAGTCCCTGCCATGAAGAAAGAATTTATTATCATGGCAAAAACATGTACCGCACATGTGTCCCTCAAATGCTTGCAATATATTAAAAAAAAAATATTTACAGCATTTTCCGAACTCACCAGACCGAGATAAAACCCCTTCAAGCGTAAAAATAGTTCCAATTTTTTTCAAACTATATTATTTCTATAACCCTTGGGAATAAAAACCATAAATAATGATCAGATTTCAATAGAAAAAGAGCAAGGAAGATAGATAGATATTTGGTCAATTCTCCAGTGAGAGTATCTAATCAATAAAACCCAATCTTTAATGTCACTGTCATAGACAGAGCATAAATACAAAACGACCATAAAATTAATTTGCCTTCTTGAGAGAGAGAGATAGAAGATATTACGGACTTTTCCCGGTGAAGATATTGAAATTCTATTCGAAAAGCCATCAATAAATTAGTGTACAGTCGACGCCTTCACCCTTAAGACCCGTTCAAGATGAAGAGAGTCACAAATGATGTCGTTATTATAATGGTTATATGGTGTCACCAGCAAAGCTTAAACCCCCACAACCATCACCTCCAAACATATGTTGGATTGAATCGGAAAATCCAAATACGATTCCACATCAGTTGACGATGCTTTGATGCAAACAAAGATACACACACACACAATTGAAATCAACCATGAAAGGCGGATATTGATTTTGGTGTGCGGTTTTCGATTTGAACATGAAAGGCTTAAGGTTCCTGATCAACAAAAAAAAAAACTACCTTTGCATTGTAGGGTTTGCTTCCAATTAGTCTTGTTGTGTGTCTGGTTCTGATGTATGCCGTTAATTAATTTTTTTTAAAAAAAAAATGTTCTCATTCACGCGAATTACGAATTAAATTGAGTATCCAACTGCACCACCCACTTTTCTTGTTGGTATTATTATTTTGAAATAGAAAATTCCTATCTTACAAGTCGAGATATTTCTTTGCATAAACTGTTGAATGTTACGATTTGCTCTATAAATATTTGTTGCATAGCTAAAATTGTATATCCTTTCGCAAGACAACACTGGGGGTGGAAAAATATCCTGTCAGTTGCGCAATATTCCATGCACATACCAATGTCGCAGCAGCAGCGCCCAGAAATGCTGCAAAAACTGTCAATACTGCTGCTTCTGTGCAGCAGTGGATGAGTACTATTTATAGCCAAGTCAATGGCGGGGGTGGTGGTTCAAAATTGCTGGTTTCGATGGCCATGAATGCTGAATGGTGCGGTGAAGAAGTTCTCTGCATTGCGATTTTTTCCCCGATGCACAACAAGCACCTGATCAATAAGTGTTTTCTTTTCTCTTTTTTTTTTTTTGCGAACATGAAGAGGTTGTTGGGGTACAGTGATACCGACGGCGATGATAATGGGGTGAGTGGAACTGTCTTTCATGTTGATATAAATTGGGATTCTATTCGTTGGGAATTTAAATGTTTGCATTTGCCTGTATTTTTTTTTGTTGCAATTGATGCGGGTGGATGTTATTGGATTGGAAATTGAAAATTCGAAGCGACTTATCGAAACTTAGGAGACGCAGAGGTGTAAAGTTTATTCCCTCCAAATGGAAAATCTTCACTCTAAAGGGTAATCTTCACTTGAGTTTGGTTTAAAAATGTTTTTAAGACCTCACAGCTCTAATTTAAATTTAAGTTTACAAAACTAACGGTCCTTGCAGACCAGATACATAAAGCCTAGCTACACCAGGTAAATTTTTTTGACACGAATGGAAGGAACCCTTCTTTTTCGTGAATTTTTTTGGAATGAGAATATTAAATTTGCTATTTTTACCCAGAAGCTGTGAAAGCCTATTGTGAATACTCCAGTTGTTCATGTTCGGACATGTGACTAACAAAACCATTTCGATCTGTTAATAAATCGTTTTATGTCAGGCGAGTCATTTATTATCAACATGAAAAATGTCCTCCGTAATAACACCAACGAAGTTGAGGATGAAGAGTGCAGCGCAGAAGATATGTGGAATTCCCTGCAACGAGCCTGCTTAGAGAAACTAAGTCACTACTAGCACGGAAAGGAAACTTGGTGGTGGACAGAGGAAATTCAAGCAGCAATAAAGGAAAAGAAAGTGGCTTTCAGAACTTGGTCAAAGTGCCCCTCTAATAATATAGTTGAAAAAACTCGCCTTGAAGTGGAATACAGACGTTGCAAAAGTATACCAAAGTCCGACCGAACATTCGGCTTCTGCTTCAGCTACATTCGGCCAAATTTACCACCTTCGGCAAAACATTCGGCTTCGGCTAAATGGTGACCTTCAGCTAAAGCAACACATGCAGAGATGTAGCGTTTTGATGTTAAAGGGTGGAGGATTTTGTATCTTCTAAGATAATATCGAGCAATATCTCTTTGAAACGAAAGCAAGTCATGTTCTGAACCAGCTGCGACTTTATATAGTTTTCAAGTGTTCACCAATGTTGAGCTTAGCATTGACGTAAACAGCGGCCACCACCACTTTTTTCCTCGAATTTTGATTTTATAGGCATTGACACATTGGTCGTGGAAGTCAACGCCACCATTATTATAATCCGCAATAAGCTTCGGCTGCTGAATGAAAACTTTTCTTTTTTCGACTGATGAGCAACGTTTGACATAATGCATTGGCTGGATGGTATCGAAGTTTGTTCCCATAGTGACAACACTATTATCATTCCATTTTACAAAAAGAATATTATTATTTAGGTCATATACGTGCTCAAAATGCCCTCTTCCCTCTTTCTTGAATTCTTTTTTCAGTTTCAATGGGCATTTTTTGTTCGGTTTTCTCTTGCTGTCCCAGTAGCTCTGAAGGCCTTTTCTCTCAACAATCGGAAAAGCTCATGAGAAGTAAAATAGTTGTCAAAATATACTATGCGGTCTTTAGGAAATGGAACTTTTTCTAGAAGCTCAAGTACAACTCGCGATCTCAGTGGGATTTGTAACACAGCAGCGTTCACATGTTTGGCACCACAATAAGTATCAAAGTTATACAGGTAGCCACAACTACTCGTCAACATCCAGTTCTTGAAACCAAAACGAACAGATTTCGAAGAATGGTGGCCAAAAGACTTTATCATGGCTTCATCAATAGACCATTTTTCGTATATGAAGCCCCGATGTTTATATTTTTGGCACAAAAGATTCATAATCGGCCTGAGCTTTGCCATTTTGTCTCGAGGATCTAATTGATTATTATCTGCGAAGTGAATGTATTGTATGATCTCATAAAAACAATTGCTCGACATGTTGTTTGCTACCAATGCGGTTCTTGTATCCTCATCTTATTTCCAATACATGGACTCCCTTAACCACTGTAGAACATAATGCCTATGAAAATGTCCAAGTCTTCTTTTTGGAACTTGAAGTTATGATGATTATGTTGAGAAGCATAAAGACGAGTTTGATTCAAGATCAATTCCATTACCTCATTATCAAAAAGTGTTTCAAATATTTCGACTGGAGACTTATTGTCTAAAGCACATTTCATATTCATCTTGTTTACTTCAAAGTTATTAGAACGGTTCATCGTCATATCAGTACCTCTTTTGGACCAGCGTGGTTGGTTTTGAGATTGCCCACACGTTGAAGCGCTTATCACTGATAAAGGAACTTCGTCCTCGCTACCGAAAACCTCATCTCTAATGAAAAGATCAATGTTATATGAATCATCATTGGGTAAGAGATCGTTATCCACATTTTCTGTGCCTATTTCGTCCTCGTCTGTATTGTAATCTGCATCTGGTGTTGCAATGCAATGTCAAACACGGCATTTCGATCATCTTCTTCAATTGCATTTATTGCATTTGAAAGATTATCGATGTTGAGAAAGCTTTGAAAATCATTCAAATCAGATTGTCCCATTGTACCCAAGCGGGTACACCTTATTTTACGCGTACTTACCTAGCGTAAAAATAAATGAACATTTTTTTTTTAATTTTCTGATTTTATTATATGTTCTTGAACTATTTCCATAAAAAGAAAAAGAAAATTAATAAAACGAATATGTGTTTTATTGCAAAATATGGACCAACCTCCGAAAAACTGAAAAAAATGCAATCGCACTTGTGGCGGAATAATAATAAAACTACCGTTTTATTTTTTTTTTAAATAAAATGCACGCCTACTTGCAGAAAACTAGTCAACGAACAAGTAAAAATCAAATTTCATCAAAACAAATTTGAAGAAGGACAATGGTAAAACCATAAAGTTGTTCAATTTTCTGTACCCAAGCGGGTACAGTGGTAGTAAATGGGTTAACCCAACCCACTTATTGTTAATCATTTTTAATTCTTACTAAATAAGATCACACAAAATTTGAAAACATCAATACTACAAAAATAAATATAGAAAAAGAAAACTTTGTCATAGTAAAGGGTGATCCATTTCGAGGTTCCCTACTTTTTTAAAGAAAAAAACACAGAAAATTCAAATTTAATGGAGAATGTTTATTATCATTTGAAGAATATTCTTTGGCATTTACTTTTTGAAGATTATGTCTATCAAATGTTGGCCGTTGCTACGTCGCAGATGGTCCATCCCTTGAGTCCAATTTTCGATCACTCGTTCGAGCGTTTCGACTGGTAACTGACGAATGACACGCGTGATGTTTTCCTCCAAGGCCTGAATCGAAGCGGGTTTGTCGGCATAAGCTTTTGACTTTACATTTCCCCACAGGAAAAAGTCTAACGGTGTGATATCACACGATCTTGGTGGCCAATCGACCGGCCCAAAACGTGAAATTATATGCTCACCGAAATGTTCTCTCAATAAGTCCATTGATTGATGCGATGTGTGGGAAGTGGCGCCGTCTTGCTGATCACGCCGAGATCACGAGCTTCAATTTCAGGCATCAAATAGTCGGTTATCATGGCACGATAACGGTCGCCATTGACGGTTACGTTCGCAACGGCATAATTTTTAAAGAAATACACCACATCAAACCGTTGTTTTTTCTGGATGAAGTGGCAGTTCTTCAATCTCTTCAGGTTGCTCTTCGTCCCAAATGCGGCAATTTTGTTTGTTTACATACCCATTGAGCCAGAAATGGGCCTCATCGCTAAACAAAATTTGCCTCGAAAACGTCGGATCTTCTTGGAACTTTTCAAGAGCCCATAGAGCGAAGCGATGTCGCGTGGGAAGGTCGAGCGGCTTCAGTTGTTACACAAGCTGTATTTTGTACGCTACGGTCTCTCTCTACGGTCTTCGTGTACACTCTCAGCTACGGCCGCTATATTTTCTTCACAGCGTGCTGGACGTGGTCTATTCGGTCGAATATTATCCAATAATGAATGCTGGGTCTCAAAATGGGTGATGGTGTTGCGAATAGTACGCTCAGTAGGCCGATTATGTTTACCATAAGTTGAGCGAAGTGCACGAAACACATTCCTCACAGAACGTGAGTTTTCATAATAAAGTTGAACAATTTGTAAACGTTGTTCACGCGTAAGTCTTTCCATTATGAAATGCCAAACAATACTAAACAAAAATAACATGACAGCATGACACGACTCACACGTGATCTGTCAAAAAAGGCTATTGAAAAAAAGTATCTCTACTTGGATCACCCGTTATGTATTGATTTTCACCATTAACATTTCCAGTCTTCTTAAATAATAAAACTTCTCTTCAAGTCTATTTCGTTGAAATTAAATAAAAAAAAAATTCCATCTTTTAATCCATAACCTACGTGTGCTCGTGTCCAAAAACCAATTCAACAAGTTTAAGAGATCTTCACTTATAAATTATTATGTAGGTACTTTTTGTGTCAGCTTCTTCCCAGCACAAAGTTCAGAACAAACAGCAAAATGAAAAGGAAAGAAGAAAAACACCAAGAACATGGCTTGGCATATAAATCAATAATTTTATCTCTCACTATTCAATGGGCCAAGACACGACATCCACTTCCACTTTGTGTTCCTTGTTAGCTAAAATGTCTTTCGTAAATGGATTATCAAATTTCTCGTCTGTCTTTTTAATTATTTTTCCGAAAATACCATTCGAGAATGAGAACGGCAACAAAAAAAAAAACAAAAAAAAACCAACGGAAAGGGCTGATGACTTGGTTCTCCTGTTTGTGTGGAAAAATAAGAAGAAAAAAAAACACTTTTTGCCGGATAAGGAACGACAAGAGTAATCCTCCTCCTCCTTCCAAACGGATATGCTTTAATATTTAAAGGATTTTCATAGAATCTTCAATCTGTGTATCTGTGAGTACTATAATCCCACTGACATAGTACAGTATATATCTGCGTTCTTATATCCATCCATTCCATACATTTCAAACGAATATGAGTGGATCTGTTTTTTTTTTTCGTTTTTGTTCGCTTAGCAAATAAAAAAGGATATTTCCAATTTTTTCTTGTGTACTCAATGAGAATCTCTGAAGAGCAAGCTAAAGGAGATAAACATAAAAAAAAGACTGAATCCTGAATCAGAATTGGAATTGATTGCATTCGCAGACGACAACGTGCTGCTTGGATTGAGTAGGGAATGAACTTACTGCTATACTATGCTGTGAGGGAGGTTAAACGCATATGCATGAATGTATGTGTAGTTTGGTGTGTTGTTCTTTTGGAAATCGCCAAGTCGTAGTCTCGGAATAATTGTGCGAACGAGTATTGGGTATGGTTGGTAAACTCTGAATGAATTCAATTTTTGTTTGCAGAAGTGTCGCATCCTTTACTACGAGATTTGTTTGCAAATGTATTACGATTTTCTATGGCGGGTGGAATGAACTAAATTATGGAACATTGGATGTGATTCTGTTAAATAAGAAAGATGGACGAAGAAATGTGGCAAGCTTTTCAATTCAATTGAGAATAAATTATTTATTCTTCGTGTGCTGCGTGGATAGTCAATTTTGTTGCAAATTGCAAAAGTTGATGCTGAGTTCACAAGCTTAGAAAGTTATTCAAGCAGATTGATTCCAATAAGAAATGAAAATGGCATACAATGGGCGTGAATTGAATATGTGGTTGTTGTGAGTTTTTATTTTACTCTAAAATGTTTTGAGAGGAGTGTTGAAGTTTTTAAAGAAACAACGTAATAAGCTATTTTTATCGGGTGCATCATCTAGTTAAAAAGTCGAAGAATCACTAGACGCCAAAGAAATTGCTCTCTGTTCCTTTTAGACATCGCTGTGGCCTTCGACACGTTGTACTCCTCCATGGTGACGTGAAATTTCGCTAAACGCAATAATGCCAAATTTTAAATAAGGCGGCTTTGGCAACAGTACCGCTACGCGGGATTAAGGGATTTCAACCCTCTTTCTGGAGGCGGCAGGTACTGCTCACGCAACTTCGTTGCTCCGCTCGGGGTATGTTCTTTTCTTTAGGCAGGCGCCTATGGCAACAGTACCTGAGTGGTATAAAGAGATTTAAATCCTCTTTCCGCAGGCGGTTCGATTTTTGAATGGAAATAAAGCTAAATTTTTAGAATTTGGCTTTATTTCGTTTGGCGTTATTTCACGTCACCCTCCTCCATCGCAAGGGCCGCCTTTTGCAAAGGAATAGACAAACTAACTATTAAATGCCTAGCTTGGACCAACAGCCATCAGAATTAAAGACGTCAAAGGATGTCCAAAAGGGAGCGTTCTATTTTTCATCGTCATTGATGAACTTCTAGAAGACCGACGCCCTAGTGATCATTATAAGAGGCAAACATCGACCTACTCTATCAGGTCTCATCCAAATCGCCTTAACAAAAGTATGGCACTAGTGTCAAGACAAAGGTCTAAATGTTAACCCCTCTTAAACAAAAATTGTTCCTTTCACCCCAAACTATTTAAGCAACAGGAGATGACTTAATAGAGAGCACACACCAACTCTTTTCCTAGATTTGTTCGGAAGAAAGTATGCTTGATGAATGAAACTTGAGCATTATTCGGCTGGATCACAAGAAATGAGACCCTCTTAACTGCGCTGAATATAAAGACATCAGTCTTTTAAGCATCGCGTGTACTATATTGTCTGCCGTATTGTACGAGCGCCTCAAACCATATATGAACGATCTAATTGGACTATATCAATGCAATATTAGTCCCCAGTAAGTACTGACTTTGTCTTGGCTCTGCTACCACATCTGAAAACGAGATCTCTACAGAAACGAAGAATACAGCTTGGCAATCCTGTTTCTTTAGGCAGAGAAAAACACATTGATTGGTTCATTGACACATCACATTCTTACATTCCTAGAGAGGAAAGTAGTACCGTCGTCATTGAAATCCATTCTTCCTCTCGTTAGTATGAAATTCTTTCATATAAAACTCAACTAAACCATCAAATACGTGCACATGGAGGACAACATTTTAGTCAACTCAACTCCAGTCAATTATTATTCCATAGCCACTCCTTCCAAGGTAGTTTGTTGTATTTATATGTAAAGGAGCTAAATTTAGTAACTATAAGGTACTTAGGTCCTTTAGTTGAACTATGTAGGGTAACGATTTTTGTAGATGATTTTAGTATCGCGTACTGTTCCGTCAACCTTGCCAGATTAACTGTAGGTGTGGTTTCTGAAAAGAATGTCATTTGTGTGAGGAGAGCGAATAAACAAGAATTTACAGATGGAAGAAAACAAAAACACTTCAACTGCATTGGTCGAAGAGATATTTGAATCCGTGCAGACTCAATTTCAAGACTACAAGGAAGAACAAACTTTAACTTTAGAGGATGAAAGGTTAGTGAAGGCTAAAGCAGGCTGTGTCCACGAATCGCAAGCTTGTTAAGTAAATAAAACTAAAAACCAATATTTTGCTATCTAGGGTCACAAACATAAAAATAAATTTAATAATTTAATCTAATTTTCATTTAAAATAGAATCACAAACTCCAGGATATCCGACAAATCAAAAAGAAATAACCATCACATTTCTCTTTAATAATTAATATTTCAAGTTAATTTTAAAACAATAACATTGAATTTGATAAGCCGTCATCATAAGTGTCTAAAATCATCTCCATTTGATTGCTTACTTAGCGCTGTAACGATAATATTCTCTTCCTATACAGTCACATTTTCACCTAATCATGGATGAAAAATCGAAATGTATGACCAAATTATGTAAACACTCTGCAGAGATTACCTACTCAATCTGATAAAAGGAGAAGGTAAATAAAACGAATTTTTAAGCATTTCCGTTTCCGTACTCGACAGGACTTTCAACACTCTTTGGAGGCGCACCATCGATAAGAAGAGACGACGAGCGACAACGACAAGTAAAACAAATTGAGGGCGAATGTGCAAGTGTACCGATAGAAGACGACATATCGCAACCTATACGTTAGCGACATTTTTCATCCTTTCACCTCGAAAGGACAGCACAACCACAAACAACCTCGACTAAAGAAAAACATCCTTCAGGGAATAACTCCCACACACTGATGCACATTTACGAATAAAACAACACTACCACACCAATAGGGCTAATCCGATTTTCCATTCTGTAATGTGTCTCTTCCTTTTTTTGGGGGGTTAAATTTATCCAATGCTAAGTAATCTGGGTGTGAACGGACTGACCTAAGGCTTTTAATACCCTTCAAGAGCCTTTGCACGCACACACACATAAACACACAACCTAAACGTGGGGTAAATGCAAAGTCTAATCGGGATGTTTTCTGGGTATTTAATTTTTTTTTTCTTTCTTTATGTGTGTATGTGTGTGCTTTAATGCTAGGAAATCAGGTGCACACCGGAAAGAGGTCAATTTGTTTTACTTCTTTAAATCTATTCTTGTTTGTGCGGTTTTACTTTATGCTGTATCCTAAGGGCACCAATGAAAAGTGTTCCACTGCAATTTAAGGCGAGGAAGATTTCTTCGTATATTTTACGGATTTTCGACTATAAAACATTTTGTCGATAGGACTCGTCGTATAGCTCGTCCTCATATGTGAAAAAAAAAAATCCCCTGAGTACTCTGTGGTAACAAGCTGCTTCAGCACTTTTAGTGGAAACATTTTTCTCTAGAGGTTTTTTATTTTACTTATTTATGGTGCTACTGTGAACCGCTATATCCGACGAGACTGGGAAACAAGGTTTTAATGTTCATGTAATTTTAAATCATGAAAAACTTCGGGACAAAAGATCAATAGAGACCATAATCTAGAAACACCAGGTCCTGGATGAGGTGAATTAATGAGTACACTGAAAGAAGGGAAACGGTTTTTTTGTTAAGAGACATTTTTAGGAATGCTTAGGATGTGATGCAAGATACCAGATACGCTGAAGAAGCATCAAAGAAAAAGAAACTGGGTGATATTTTTTTTAGGAAAATTGCCAAGTTGATAAGAGTTCTTTGAGTGGGTTAACAGAAAATTTAACAGAAGAGGAAAACCTCAGCGAATGGTTGCTATCATGAGACCTATATTAACTTGAAAGGTTTTAATGATTGCCATCTTTGGGGTAATTGAGGAAAGCAGGATCCATTTCAAAGTGAAGTGCACGACTGGGTCATACCGAAATTTTCGTGATACCTATATGAAAATTTCGCATAGTCTGTTTGAAGTTTTCCAGATGTGGAATGTAATTTGAAATTTTGTTGGGTGCATTCACAGCAAACTATAGATGTGCGTTTGAGATCATTGGTGAATGTGTTCAAATCAAACTTTTGGATAAAGAACTGGTCAAGTTATGCAAAAATGTATCACATATGGATATCTAAGTGGACAGACAGACAGACGGATTGAATTGAGGAAACTACTTTGTTGGACTTTTCTATACTCGCAATATCATTTAAGAAAACATTGTATTACGGCAACGAACGCAAAATTCTTCGAGTGATTTTCGGTCCCGTTTGCGTTGACGGGCTTTGGAGGAGGAGATTTAACATCGAACTCTACGAGCTGTACAGCGACATCGACCTGGTCAGAAAAATACGGATTAGTCGTCTAAGATGGCTGGGACATGTAGAGCGAATGGACACCAACGCTCCGGCCCGAAGAGTCTTCGAATCCAACCCGGAGGGACAACGCAGTAGAGGAAGACCTCGCCTAAGGTGGCGCGCGCAAGTGGAAGGGGACCTCAACCAACTTGGAGTGCGCAACTGGAGGCAGTTAGCCAAAGATCGTGCTAACTGGAGAGGCGTATTGGTTGAGGCCCAGGTCCACCCCGGACTGTAGCGCCACCTAAGTAAGTAAGTAAAGTGTATTACGGCAACTTTTAATTTTTGACAATATCAATTTTAAATTGATTTTCTTACTTACATTTTTTGGAAAACTAGCTGTTCGTGCCCGAATGTCATGTCTGTATCTTAAGCGGTTTAGGCTGTGCGTTGTCTGTTAATCGGTTTGTTGAGAAGTTATGCATCCAAGCGAGTACATAATTTTGTGAACTAAATATACGAAATGTGAAAATTTTCAGCACGAAAAATAAGAATTAATTGTTTTAACAATAATTTGTTGGTGCTTTTAAGAGTTTATCGCAACGCTTGACGATGAGCGATATTTTTTGTCTTTAATTATAGTGAACTATTATGCAACTATTGCATAGTTTCGGTTAGTTCATATTTTAAAATGGTTATCACCGAGCTGAACACTTTGATTCTATTCTAGATTATTTAATTTTAAAGCACTTTGTTTATGCAAGAGTGCTACTCAAATGTCAAACAACAGAATCGCCCAACTAATACGAAAGTAAAACATAAGGAAAGGCTACAGTCCGCTGGGGGCGAACAGTATGATACCCTATCCATATCCCTATATGCCCCAAAGAAAAAGCATTAAGAAGATGATGGCTAGCATTTTATTTCATTCTATTAATTAAAAAAAAAAAGTTTTTTTGAAAAACCGCCCCCAAAAAGTGGGCGTGGACAAAAACCTTGTATGGGCGATATGTTGGAAAAAAAATTGGGTAAATATATTGTAAAACATTTTTTTTCGCTTTCTATGAAAATTTTCGAAGAAAACAGCATTTTAGTAAAAAACGCCCACAAAAAGTAGGCGTGGCAAAAAACTTTATATGACAAACTTATAAAGGGGGGGGCAGTGCCTACATATCTTGTGAAAGATGTACCACTCTATCTCTCTAAATTTAAAACGGTTTTTTCTAAATTGTAGGCGTGGCAGTGGGCGTATTCAAAAAAAATTTTACACTTAACCATTTCGGAGCCCTAGGGAATATGTGTTCCAAATTTCAGCTTCCTAGCTTAATTTTAAAGGCCTAAAAATTGCGTACGGACGGACGGACATTGCTAGATAGTCTTAGGATTTGGTCCTGATCATAAATATATATACTTTTATGGGTGTACGACGAATATTAAGGGGTGTTACAAACTATGTGTCAAAATTAATATACCCTTATGATAGGGTATAAAAAACAGTGCCACATTTCAGAATTTAACGAAATTATAAGTATGAAACATAATAATCATAGCCAACGTACATCCCTTCTGCTGTAAACAAATATCAGTAGTCGCATTTTTTGTTAAATATCCAAAATGTAATTCTTTTTAGGAGTTACATCTGAATTTTTTGAAAGAACAAAATTTGTGTAGCGTAAATGTTTTAAGAAAACTTAATTTGAAATGAAAAGCGGAAAAACGTAGTTTTTTAATTATAAAATCACACAATGCTACTTGCATTTTTTGCGTAGTTAAATTAGGTCTGCTGAGCTTCTCGCCTGAGCTTCAGGAATAACTATCTATGAGTATTTTTTTTTATAATTCAATCAAAAATATTTGTAAAATTGCTATAAGCTTACTTAACTCAAATAGATAAATGCAAAACGTTGACTGAATATACCATTATTAAATATATAGATAGAATTTCTAAACGCCAAATTTGAAAAAGCAGTTCTTGCTCTTGAATGTTTCGCAATGGCTGAAGAAGCGTATGTAAATGTTTAGGCATCGGATTTGAACCTTGGACCGCACACCGAGCTAACTTGCCAAAATGTATACTACATCATTTGATTTACCTTAACTTACTTCCAGTCATCAAGAGATGGATTTCTTTGCAACAGTACCCAAATATGAACTATGGCAGCATTTTTAAACGCTCGTTCGCTCCAGTCAAGGGACGTGAATCTCATGTACATTACACAGCAATCCCGTTAAAATATATTTCCCCAAACGTCTCCTATTTCCCCATAAATTTCCTCTAAGTGCACATTTTCGCCTACACCACACATTCCTTCTGTTCCTTCCTTAAAAATTCAACACACGAGTTACAAAATAAAGCGAAAAAAAAAATTAAATTTATTCCTATTCATCCTCGTTATAGCTACCTACCTATGTATGCGAATGCATCGTTAAATATACAACTTACTTTGTAGAAAAAAAAAATCCAACATCATGCAGACTTAGGAATTGGGTAAGTTTTAATGCTACTGCTGCGCTATCCCATCAGCACATGCACAATGTCCTCGAAGTGGCAAATAATAATTTAGGTTACGTTTATCCATCTGCTCCTGTGCAAAATTCATGAAGTAAACACGACGTGAACAACGAGTCTATCTAAGCATAGCCGGGGGATACAAACGACACACAAACGTTGAGCGGGATATAGAATTTTGATCCAAATGCTATCCTCCTCCTGGAAGGAGTCCCTAATGCGTAATTTAGCCACGTTATTTGAAATAAGGACAATTATGCAAAAAAAAAAAAAATATAGTCTATTCTCTTTATTTTATGTTTTCCCCGCCCACAGTCAACTATACGCCTCCATCTTGTACTCATTCATAGTCTGCTCTGTCTTTTGTTTTTACCCACTCACTCGAAGGACGACACAGGAAGATAAATATCAGTTGGTTTTTTTTTATTTTATAAATACTTCTATAGAGAGACTGTTTGTATGTAGTACTGTGCTTCTGGCCAATTATCCTCGTTATTGGATTCGTCAAGGTAAAAAAAAAAAAAAAAAACATCCATAAAGAATGATTCCTTTGAGAATCATTTAGATATTACCATCGCGCGCTTGCATCTTGCTTTGCTGGAGTGATCTAGGATAATAGGAGCCTACCGGGTACTCGTAGAAAACTATTGCCACTTATGTCGGCTTTCAGTTGTTCGCAGACGTGAATAAGTTATGGGTGTAATTATGTCGACTGTGCATAGAAAACTGCATAGAGAAGAGAAACGTCATCACATGGTAAATGACGAAAGTTCAGGTGAGCGCTGCGCTACATGAATGAAGAAAACTTCTCCGCATAAAAAACGAAAAAACTCTCACTCGGCAGCGCAACGGCAGTAGAACGAAGACCTTGGATTTAGCTTGACTGACTCTGTACCAGGTAGCAACTATATTCATTGCTTTGAGAAATATCCTTGAGAGGAAAATATCGGTCGAGGAGGAAGAGGAGCAGGAGGAGTGGGATAGTTGGATAATATTGCAACTTCTCCGCTGTTCAAGGATATCAATTGCTGCTGTTTATTGTAGATGTACCTATAGCCTGGCATAGAGATATTCATTATAGATAAAGATGGTGTTTTGATATCGCTTCGCTATTCGCTACTAGGAGAGGGCAACTGCGTGTTTGTGTTGTGAATACGGGTATATTGTGCATAGAAGCAGGAAAAGTATTAATGCCTCTCAGTCCCTGTTTATATTTCGCGCACATAAATCCAAATCCCCCCTCCATCAAGATGGTAATAGTAGATTTGAGCGGTACTTTTATGCTGGGCTTTGACGTGCCTTCGGAAAACAAAAAATGATTTAGTAGCTCCGGGGAAGGTTTCACAGAGAAATATACAGATTTGCGTCGTGGTGGTGCTGATGAGGGTGGTCGTTTGAGTTTGCACAATTTAATTACCATGTTTTGCTAATTAGCGTTAAGATTCGAATAGAAGAGAGAATAGGGAGAGATAAATGAATAACACTCTTATTGTTTTGTGCAATGCGTGTGGGTGCGCTCATGGTGGGATTATCCTTTTGGAAAACACTTTTGAAACAATAAGCATTGGAGTGGAAAATTGTGGGTTTCAGCGGGAGTCACGTTTTCTATTGTACTATTATTATGTATAGAAATTCTTGAGTTAATATTTTCGCAGGTGCTTACATTGTTTTTGGTGATTGATGACACCTATGGCATAGTCTTTCTTTGTACCTCTGATGTAGACCCAAAAACTCATATATGATAACCGGCTTTTGACACAATTGGATTACGGTAAGTCGTTGTTTTCGCCTGAAGAAACAAAAGTAGTGTCAGTTGTGGATACCAGCTCCACCCAGAGTCCATTTCTGAACCATCCGTATACCACTTTAGACCGTTTTGGCAATTTGGTGAGTTGTTGCCAAGCCATGCTTCTCTATTTGTGATTTCAGTGGAGAAACCTTTGTTGAAGCATTTTTGTTGTTTGATCTGTGACCGTACAGATCATGTCGAGTTCGGGAATTTCCGATAGCAGTTCCATTAGTTCGAAGTTTGAAACTTGCAGTGTTGCATATTGCCACTTTTTTATAAAAATGTGGACGGGTGTTAATCCTATAGGAGCTTCTATACATGTTCTCATGGCACCAGAGTTGTACCTTGTTTAGTTTGATTATCATAGTCTTTTAAATAGTTTTCTTCTGACATATGATAGAAGCATTTGTTATAATGGGCTTGACCATTGCTCCAGTGAGTGATCTTTGGAGAGATATGCCAGGTTCTTCCATATATACGGCGGCTGGACCAGAAAGCGTTCGATGTTATTTAAATCTTGTCATTTAGGTGTGGATTCCAATATAGTCCTTTATCGAAGATTACACCCAGATATTTGACGTCGTCGGAATACTCTTTGATAGCATCATTCATGGAAATTTAGTTTAGATTTATATTTCTTCTCTTTGTAAGAGTCCGTCTATGTTGCACCAATCAAGGACTGCCTTAAGAGCATTTTGCGTCGTGACATCGTTTGCTTCATTGCCCCTAATTATGACGAGCAGATCATCGGCGTCTCCAACTACGTGGAAGCCTTAATTAATAAGGTCTTGGAGTAGGTTGTCAATAACCAGTGACCATAGTAAGGGTGAGAGAACTGCTTCTGTGGGCAGCCTTTGGCGGCTGTTACTGATACTGAGGTCATTGCTGATGTTGCAGTTATTTTCCGACTCTCCAGCACCGCTTTGATCCATTTGATCGTAGGTTGATCGATAAATTAACTCATTTGACAAAAAGCGGGGGGAAACCATTAACCATTACCCCTTACCAAAAATTCGAATTTCTATAAAAAAAAAGTCCACAAAACTCCAAAAAAAAAACGTTATGGTCTACATAGTAAGTAAGAGCTCGTAACATCAAACCAGATTTACGAAAGTCAAAAAATATAGTAATACGGCCGATCATCGTTTCGGTGACTGAATAAAACGATGTCACCGTTTTTTTGCTTCATTTAACGTCACAATGGCATCTTTTAGTCGAATAGATCAAAGTGTTCAATTGAATGGAACTGCCAACACAATATGACATCGCAAATATAATAAACAAAATTGCTGTCAAAATTAGTTAGACAGTGGAAAGATTTCCAAAAGCACAAACACACAGTTTTTAGACATCATTCTAATAATCGGTTTTGTATTAAAACGAAAAAGAAGGATCGCCGAGACAATTTTCGCCTTAGTTTTTTTTTTTTTATAAAGCTGTGAGTCAAAAGGCGAAATGTTGTTAAGTAAGGACCACTCTTTTTGTGCAATCATAGGTTAGTTCAAGTTTAAGACAGGGGTGTGATGTAAAAGTCACCACATGACACTTGGCACCGAAGCGGACCCATCGCGATCCCTGAGGAACGGGTTGAATTTGTACTCAAACGATAGACAAAAACCTTAACACTTTCCCTATTAAAACATCCAATTATCTTATAAAAGTCAAGGAGGCCTTTGAAGTCTGTACCATATATTTCCTCCAAAGCTTCGAAGAAGTGTCTCCCTAAGAATTTCCTACGACATTCACACAATATGTGCAGTATATCCTCAACAGCCTGCAAATCACCACAGAATCTGCAGATGTCTGTATCGCAAGAGACAATGCCCTGACAGGATTCCTGCTAATAGTTTAAGCTTATCCCTGCTAAGTTTTATAAACTTCATGGAATTCTAACAGTCGAGAAGTGGCCATAGAGCTTTTGATACTGTCTGTCCTTCAAGACTTAACCACCTTAGGTTGGCAGTCCTTAGGGTTATTTTCTCAATAGAACCCCTTATTATGCAGAGGGAAAGTTTTATGTCAGCAACCTCACCAATATTGAGTAGCCCTCCTATTCTTGCAAGCTCATCCGCCTGCTTATTGCCTTGAGCATTATGCGACAGTTCCTGACTATATCACAATTGATTTTTGTTGATTCCATTGCCTTAAGTGCGGTTTGGCTGTCAATGTAGATAGTAATATTTCTTCCGGATATTGATCTCATCTGCATTTGCCCAGCCGCCTTGAGGACAGCCAGAACCTCTGATTGAAAGACGCTGCTTGTGCTCGGTAGCCTTATAGACTCTCTTAGTACTGGATCTTTTCAGAAGATCGCAATCCCTATTTTCTCTGTCGTTTTCGAGCCATCTGTAAAAATTTCAACATTATACGGAATATCGAAGTCGACTAAGGTGGGGATTTCATGCGTTTCATGATTAATATGATGTGCAATCATAAGAAGGAATTAAATGAGTCATAAAAGTAGTATAAAATTTAAAGTACATAGACTTGAAATATTGGTACGTTTGTAAGCCCCGGCAATGATCAAAAGCTGTGAAGCTTAATGGGAGGAGAGTTTAGTAGGTACACACTTATGCGGTACTATTTATAACCTTCTTTAAGCGTGCCGTTTAAACCATTCTGTCGTCAGAAAAGAGCTTCTTCAGATATTTGCTGATTTACCTTTTAATATAAAAAATTAAATTCTATAATAACAAAAAACTTAAAAAATTCGCTTAAAATTACCTCGATTTTTCGTGTGCAAATATAAAACATTTGCCACCCATGCCGACTGACAGGTCACGAAATGTCGTAGTCCACTAATGCATAGCTTTCCAATTCACCACTTTCCTGACAAAAAAACATTAATCACTTGCCGCAAAAGTGGGCTAAACATTAATAAAATTTAAACGACGACGACGATGATGGCGCACTGTTAAGGGAGCAACATCCGCCTAATGCACATTATATGTACAACATTGTTATTTGGTCTGGCGGAAACCATAATTTATTGATGCGCTACTGCAAGGATTCAACAACTAATCCCACTTACAAGGCAAGCCATATGTTTGACACTGGATCTCTCAATATACTCCAATTAACACATACGGCACTGGAACGGATTAGAGCGCATATATATACACAGGACGACACAATGCAGAGTATTAATTACTCGATGGGGATCCTCTAATCAGGATTATCTACAACCGGAATTCTTCCGTGCAGACTTCCTAATGAATCTCTGTGTTTGAAATTAATTAAATCCGAATGGAGTCAGATCATAATTAAACGAAGCAGGATATTTGCAAAGGAAAAACGGAAAATAAAAACTTCTAAATTCCTATGTTGCGTCGTTTTTAATGAATCTTGATTCGAAATCGATCGAAGGTATTTGTTTGATTTTAGCCTTTGAAATAATCACTTTTTCATTACGTGCATAGCAGGTCATCGTATTTAATGTGTACACTTACATCATGAATTTCTGCAATTTCTGTATGTACCAAGGATGTTCTTATTAAGGAAAGCAGGATGACAAAGGTGTTGAGATAAGTTTATTAATAATAATTGAAAGGGAATACTACATATATAAATATAGATATGTTGAGCTAGCAGAGGATATTAATGGCTGACATACATACATTCTATGATAAGA
The DNA here is from genome assembly GCA_963576555.1 of Ferdinandea cuprea. Lineage (NCBI taxonomy): Eukaryota > Metazoa > Arthropoda > Insecta > Diptera > Syrphidae > Ferdinandea > Ferdinandea cuprea. The sequence continues at coordinate 60,515,330 of OY754958.1, forward strand.
ATCAGATAGGGAAGGTGTCTATATTTGGAATGTGACTCTCACGAGAATACAAGCCTAGAGTGGTGCGGAAATCAATTGCAATAATGGCGGTTAATAAAATTATAAGATGTGTTTATAGAACGGTAAAGGCGTTTCATGGGATAATGAATAGCGATAGATGTTTATTCGTGGTCAGGGTGATCATATTTATGAATAGAAATAAAACAAAACATAGCCAGCTATTTAAAATATGTAAAGGATGCCATTGCGAATAATTATAGTACACTTTTAAGATGGCGTTCCGTTTAAATCACTACGGCGAAATAACGAGTTGGCAAAAACCATTTTTTTGTATGTAAAACATCATTTTGTGAAGTAAATATCAGGCGCTTAGAAAGAAGACGTCAGACTGTTGAATTCACTTGATTAGATCGACGGTGTCATCAATGTTCATGGTGGCCAGTAAGGAGTGTTCAAGACTAGTCAGGTGTCTGAAAAAGAGGTGGTGGCGAATGAAACCTTTAGGGGCCAACGGCAGTTCTCTCATACCGAAGTGGGTTACAGCACTGAAATTACTGACTTTCTGTTGTAAGGTCAAATTCAGTGGCGGGCTGTCGGACATGGGTCTAAAATGCGCACACGCCGCTACCGACGAGACTGAAGACCCTTCTATGAAGAAACTTTTACTCGACAAACAACATATTGAATCCGCTTATCAAGGCACGCACCTTTCACCTTAAGCTCGCATACTTTCCGGGAAGCAAAAATCGGCTCTGATAGTGCCTAAGTGAAAAACTCTCTACTGCGCATCCATATACTACAGAATCCAATAAAAAGTTTTTTCAGTATCGCAAGACCACCCTAGTTTACCAGCCACCCTACAAACAAAGCCCGAAGTTTGATGATGTATGATTAAGCGTGCAACGCAAAAATGTGACAGGGCAGGAAGAGGAGAATACGCCAAGAGAAGGAAGGAAAAGAACATCCTGAGTAGAAAGAAAAAATAATTTTATAAAAAGACCAAGTACCTGGCTGCTGACTTAAAAACCCGAACGCAGACTCTTCGAAGCTTAGGAAAACCTAGTCGAAGAATAGCGCAGGGATCATCGCAGATGTATTCAAGCGCAACATTTCCAGCAACTTCTTAACGGACAGAGAGATTAATGGGGCAAGAAGAGAATTCACGTGCAATCAATAATGAAACAATTATGAAAATGTTCAACAGATCCGCTCAACTATTGGGATATGCGGATAATACTAACACCATAAGCGACTCCACAAGTTTAGTTCGTCTTGAAGTAAATGTGGACAAGACTAAATATCTACTACATCAAGTAGCACAAAATGTCACTAGTTCGGTTTTTCATCCACCTCCACGAATTACATCTTAGTGGAAATCCGTCGCAGAAATCTTTGCTACCCCGAAAGTCAAAATTTATGCTCTATGGAAATTTTATCATGACAGCGATAGAAAAATTCTTCTACAGATATTTCGGTCCTGTTTGCGAGGATGGCGAATGGAGTCAAAATTGCGAACTCTATTAGCTGTACCAAGGTGTTAATGTAGTCAAAAAAGAAAAATAACGTCGTGGAAAGGAATGGACAATAATGCTCCAATACACATGACGCTGTGTTATTTGCTGCAATCGGCAAAGTATGAGCATCATCAACGGAAGAACATCTTATTCCTTAAAGGATTTGCTAGTTGGTTGATTTTTAAATAATTCGAAAGACAAAATGGAGATCTGCTCAAGCCAACGAGTGCAGCGCAGCATAAAAGATCATTGATAGGTACAAGAGAAGAAGCCAAGAGTTAGGGCCTAAAACCAAGCTTCTTCACCCAGTTATTGATCGAACTTTTATTTGTCATGCAAATTGAATGGGAACACGGATTTCGACAAAAAGGAGGATCTTCCATGACAATATTTCTCATGTTAATACTCTTGTATGTTTAAACTCTCACAAGGCAGAAAAATACTTAAAATGGTACTGCTGGTGATTTGAACCTGGGATCGCTCGCTCAGTAGACCAACACACTGCGTACCCGCACCTCTCAGTGGGCGTCTAATCCATATAAACTTTTTCGGCCCAGGAACATAATTCAAGAGACTTCCTTCATGAGGTACCTACTGCAATCTTTTCTTTCCGCATTTTATAAATTTGACAGTCTTGGCCCATATTACCACAAAACAACTGAAATTCGAGCTTTTACAACATCTCTTCTGAGCAGAAGAATTTTTTTGTCTTGAGCGCTACATAAAGAAATTATAAAATTTCCGACTTTTACTTATTTATTTGTTAATCATGTATTTTATTATTTGTTTATCTATTTATTTATGTTTGTTATTTGCAAAGCATATTATTTGAGATCAGCTTTTTCCTCCTATTCTGTCCAATACTGTTTGACTATTTGAAGAAGGTTTTTCTTGTAGCTTTTCCTTCGACTATTTTCATTATAAAAAAACTGTGATATTTGCAATAATTATATATGTTTTTTGTAGTGTTTTTTCAGAAGTAATGTAGAGTTATACTAAATCTCTGTAAATTGTGCAATATAGCTTTAAGAACGAAAAATATAAATACAAATACAAATACGTTTTGAAGATAGAGTCTTCATATCAGTTCCAAGAAAAATTTAATTATTCCAAAAAATTCCGTTTAAATAATATATTTTCTTATATTATGTACTATATACTTTCTCGTTGTTTTAAAACATTAAAAATAACTTCCAACAAATTTCCATCGATTGTGGTTCATTCATCTCAGTTGATAATATGTGTTCCAAAACCTTCTAACAGCTCAGCTACATCTGCCTTATCCATCAAAAATACCACAAATTACCGAAAAAAAAACAAAACACCACTCCTATCCATTTACGAACACTCCCTTTTCTCCAAACATCGAGATAATAAGATGTGGTTCATAAATATTACGCATCCGATGAATTCTCATTCAAACCGCATATTCAATTTAACACATTTCGCTTGGAGTACTTCTTGGAAAACAAAAAGAGTCCCACATTGTCTTGTAAGCACTCCCTTGCCAAAAACAAAAGTTCATCATAAGCACCCCCATATAACACTCTATCATCGCCGCCGAGGTGTTTTACCAGCAAATTTAAAACAAAAAATAACAACAACAGTGAGTATTGCTGTTTCCTGAGTCGCATAAATACAATGAGCCAACAGAGCAAAATTTGAACTCTTACGCAAATTATGACCTCAACCGGGAACAGTTTTTGTGTGATGCATAAACAACAATACACCCAACCCATCCCATCCCATCAGTTCGTCCACGGGTTAGATAAACCAAGTCAGCGGGGGAGTATGAGTTGAAAACCCAATTAAGGGTTTACAACAACAAAGCCTGATGAATGGATGTGACTAGAAATGCGTATACATACAAGAAGACAGCATTTTCGGGGCCCTTCAGTTGTATAAATTCCAGAGAATTCCTTCTGCTTAAAGTTTCAATCATTTAATCAAACTTCAAAGTTTTTCCAAGAGATTTCATTGTGTAAACTTGATAATTGGTGGGAAGCTGGGACTGAAAGAGAAACAACCCAAATGAAGGAGCAACGAGGGAGAACATTTTCCACACAAAAAAATTAACAAAACTTTGACTTTAGCAGGGTAGTTTGAGTTTGTTTGTACTTCTTTCTTGTTTGAAAATCCGGCTTCTTCTTTTTCTTTTACAAACAACATATATATTATACAAAATTAGGACATGAAAAACAATAGGAAAACTTTTGGACAAAGCAAAAAGCAGCAAAAATTCACAACCAGTGAACTTTCATCCCCTTTAAAAGTCACTGCGCTTGTATTTGATGCGCCCTTCGTTCTATGTAAAAACTTACAGCAAAAATATAAAAAAAAACAATATAACCAAGGAATACGAAACAAAACGGCATTTCATGGGCTTCAGTAGAGAAACGGTTTCTTCCTTTCAACCCCCTCTGGCAGTGTTTCGTTTTGGAGCGCCAGATAGGTTACATTGGGCTTATTTAATCGATAATCCAGGTATAAGTGTATATGTCGCTTGGTTAAATACCAAAGCAGCCGAATAGTGTACAACAGAAAGAGACTGATAATCGTTTTGTGAGGGCGGTTTACAGGGGCCGCACGGAGTGTGACGACTATGTCTAATGGTATATAGGATGTATTTATATGATGCCATGGCGGGTATAACTATTTTTTTATTCTTAAATAATTTTTTTTTTTTTTGGGGTTGTGTTGCCTGGACTGAAACCATTCAAACCAACAAAAAAAAAAGAAGAAGAAACAAGCGGCATGGGCGGTCAAAAGTTATTTTGTACATTTGTACATACATTTACCGTATATAAGGATGGGATTTGTATGAATGTAGACAACTTAATTATTGTAATAGTAAGGGTTGGTAGCCAAAGACAGTAGGAACAAATATAGTGCCAGCATCTATTCTATGAATAGTATAAACAAATGGAACACCTGTGGAGCCAGTCAGTGGATTACTTTAGAATAAAGTTTCTTTCTCTCTCAAAAGAGAAATCTCTCGAATGGTTTTGAAAGAATTTACAACAGCCAAACAATATTCTCCCAAAAGGCCAATTGCTTACCATTAAAAATACAAAGTTTTTTAGCCGTGTTATTGGAATTGTCGATGTAAGGCGTCATTTTTTGTGAAAAATACTTACTCGGTTTAGTCCTTGTTAACCGCTTAATGCATTTGTGACGGTTCCACAAAAAAAAACAGCAATATCCGAGGTGATTGGAAGGATATGAAAAAATAAAGTTCTTCAAGCGTTTTAGTTGTGAGTTTCTCACAATTCGTTCCAACATGATGTTAGAAGAGTCAAATGACAAAGCGTCTTAATACCATTTTTGACAAGAAAGGTTTCGGTTAGATCATTATCGACTTTAATACAGTAGCAGACTACCAGGACTTACCAGGGCTAAAATAGGTCTGAAAGGTCCTTAAGAAACTGTTTTAGCCGCTTGCATAATACTACAGACAATATCTTATATGCGGTGTTTAGGAGGTTGATACCTTTTCATATAATTGACGCAGTTGGTTTAGAGAATCTCCTTTCTTGTGAACCGGCCCAACTGTGCTGAGGTTCCATTCATCAGGCTTGATTCCTTCGGCAAACATTTTTTAAAAAAACAAGTTGGTAAATACAATCGACCAATTCAATTTCGGTTTGGTGGGTAAACCTTCCGTTCATCATACTTGTTGGACCTTAGTATTTCTACCCGCACCTCATTTAGGTCGGGTGGGCAAAATATGTATGCAGCAATTAAAGTTTTATTTATTTTATTTATGGGTACACATTAAGAATATACTTCTAATAAATAAGTGTTAAGGTAAAAAAAAATAAATTATGACAATTCTACTTCGAATGACAGTATAACTAACATCACTAACAAAAAATAATACCCCTTTAAAATATTATTTTACTTTCAAAAAACTTCCACATATAAGTTTTGCATGTAAAGGGTGATCCATTTCGAGGTTCCCTACTTTTTTAAAGAAAAAAACACAGAAAATTCAAATTTAATGGAGAATGTTTATTATCATTTGAAGAATATTCTTTGGCATTTATTTTTTTAAGATTATGTCTATCAAATGTTGGCCGTTGCTACATCGCAGATGGTCCATCCGTTAAGTCCAATTTTCGATCACTCGTTCGAGCATTTCGACTGGTAACTGGCGAATGACACGCGTGATGTTTTCCTCCAAGGCCTGAATCGAAGCGGGTTTGTCGGCATAAGCTTTTGACTTTACATATCCCCACAGGAAAAAGTCTAACGGTGTGATATCACACGATCTTGGTGGCCAATCGACCGGCCCAAAACGTGAAATTATGCTCACCGAAATGTTCTCTCAATAAGTCCATTGATTGAGGCGATGTGTGGGAAGTGGCGCCGTCTTGCTGAAACCAAATGTCGCCGAGATCACGAGCTTCAATTTCAGGCATCAAATAGTCGGTTATCATGGCACGATAACGGTCGCCATTGACGGTTACGTTCGCACCGGCATAATTTTTAAAGAAATATGGACCGATGATTCCACCGGCCCACAAACCACACCAAACCGTTGTTTTTTTCTGGATGAAGTGGCAGTTCTTCAATCTCTTCAGGTTGCTCTTCGTCCCAAATGCGGCAATTTTGTTTGTTTACATACCCATTGAGCCAGAAATGGGCCTCATCGCTAAACAAAATTTGCCTCGAAAACGTCGGATCTTCTTGGAACTTTTCAAGAGCCCATAGAGCGAAGCGATGTCGCTTGGGAAGGTCGAGCGGCTTCAGTTGTTGCACAAGCTGTATTTTGTACGCTTTCAATTTAAGATCTTGACGTAAAATGCGCCAAGTCGTTCCATACGTCAGTCCGAGTTGCTGCGAACGGCGCCGAATCGACGCTCTACGGTCTTCGTGTACACTCTCAGCTACGGCCGCTATATTTTCTTCACAGCGTGCTGGACGTGGTCTATTCGGTCGAATATTATCCAATAATGAATGCTGGGTCTCAAAATGGGTGATGGTGTTGCGAATAGTACGCTCAGTAGGCCGATTATGTTGACCATAAGTTGAGCGAAGTGCACGAAACACATTCCTCACAGAACGTGAATTTTCATAATAAAGTTGAACAATTTGTAAACTTTGTTCACGCGTAAGTCTTTCCATTATGAAATGCCAAACAATACTAAACAAAAATAACATGACAGCATGACACGACACACACGTGATCTGTCAAAAAAGGCTTTTGAAAAAAGTATCTCTACTTGGATCACCCGTTACAATTGTCGCTCCGAAGACAGACAAGAAGACATTTGAAAATGGAAATACGATTGAATAGATTTCTCCTCCTTCAATAAAATATAAAATATGAGGCGTAAACGACCCACATAGGACCCAAAGCATAGCTTCTCCAACCAGTGGATGTGCGACGATATACTTTTTGACACCAACAGTTTAATGTCGATTCCGAAAGACGTAGTACCACTGACAAACATACCAACATATCTTGAAACGTAAACTATGGGTGAACCAAGATTGACATACCAAAACAGAGTCATCGACAAACATACCAAAATTTCTTGAAACTTAAACTACGGTTGAACCAAGATTTAGGATTCAAGGAATGCAAATCGTTTTTTTTTTTTTCCATAAGCTTGTTGTTGTTTCCCAGGACAATTTCATTTATATATATTTAAAGGTGAGTGTTACGGTTGATCTTGCTGTTCGAAATGTTATCTACAGATATCATATATTCAGCATGTAAAAGGGTTTTGTGTTTATCTTTTTAGGTTTCTATTCAAGTCCGAGCGAGGGATAATTTTACAAATTAAGGAGCGTTGTTTAGATATTCAAAAACTGTATTGGTGGTATTAAATTGAAACCTTGATTTACTTACCTTACTTAAACTTTTAAAGGCAGTACGACTTAAATTTTTGTAGGATTTGTTTCAAACTTAGAGGCGCCATCGTTTATTTAATCTAGATAATCCTTTAGCTTCAAGGATCAGGCGTGGTTTCAGCTAGAGAGCAGTTCTGTCCCATTCTCTTGTTTGATGTCAGAAGCGATCTTCCAATGAGGTTTTCCTCAATCGAGAATCTACAGTTATCACCAATAACTACAGTATTGCGTGCTTAACAGAATTCTGTAAGAAAAGCAAGAAGAAAGCGATTCTACTGATGTTGTTTCAAATGAAAAATTCGAAGTCGCGGGTTTCAGAAAGTTTTGGTTAGACTTCTGCGCCTCCAGAAGTATAGAGAATAATAGGGTGAAGTATTTTAGATGTATGTTCTTTACGGGTTATATTACAATACCTTATTCCATTGACTGCTACTCCTCCCTGAAGCTAGGCCCTTTTTAAAACCTACGACCGAACTGTGCAACAAAATCAACAAACAACCCAAAAGGGACGACAAATTATTCATATCGCTTTAGTCGAGTACGCTGTGTTACGTTATAAATATTTTATGACCCCATTGTCTTGTGGGAGAGTGCGGGCGAATAGTTTGCAGATTGTTCCACACGACCGACAACCAATGTTGAGGGTGGAAAAGGAAATGGCATCCATTTTTCGAACGGAGTTATACATTCAAGTTGTTCGTGATGGTGATGCGCAAACATTACGCTGCTCCCACCCGCTGCTTATCCGCGTTTGCTTCTCTAACAGGTTAAAACTTCGGAATATTTTTTTGGGTTACTTTTGTTTTCTCATTCTTGAGCTAGGTTAGAACTTAGCACAAACTTTTCCCATTACAGGAACAAAATCACATAAACTTTGCATTATGGGAAACAATTATTATGAGTTATCTTTGTATATTTATTTTATGTATCTCTTGAGGTGGGAGTAAATCACATTTTTTATTGCAATCGATTTTCACTCGAGCAACAAGTTCCACAAGGGGATCATTGTAGTACATCGATGGAAAGATGATTGGCAGCAACGATTATAGACCATTAGTGGGCAATCACGCTTAACAAAGCCGCACAATCACAATCGATAAGCGTTTAAATTGAAATTTTATCGGAAAAAGCGGCTGTAGGTGGACGACAGACGACGACAATGAGTGTTTGCGGTTTATACATAATAATAATCTGACCTTTTCATTATGAAAACTGAAGTAGGGAGAAGTTCTGTCTACATCGGTTTGGTATGGTGTATGCGCGAAGGCTGTATTGTAGTTGTACATTCAATGTTGGCTAGGGGTGGGTGGATAAATAAATCCCAGACGTGGAAGGAAAAGTTTGTTAGAACTGGTTTTCGAATTCCATTTGTTGAATATTAACTAGAACTTGTGGTTGCTGTTATTGTTGTGTATAAGGATTTTTGATTGAGGGTGAGGATTACCTAGTTTTGCCCACCAAGAAGTTTGGCCTTAATAGGAATTAAAAGGTTTTATTTTTGGCATAAGGGGAAAGGTTGACTATACATGTCCACAATGCTACTCACACCTTATTTAAAGCTAAAATACGAGAGTGGATTATGAGACTTTGTGTTCCTGGAAGATAATAAAGGATCAATATAAGCAGTGAGAGTACAAACAGTTCACTAAACTTAACGACTGACCCATGGTCTGAAAAGAACCACATGACTGCTTAAAATCCGCAGGCTAACAAAATTATTAAATTTTGGAAAAGGACTTTAGGAGCTGCTGTTATGTGTTCAAATCTTTTCTTTAGATTCAGCGTTTCGTCTTCGAATCGCGCTAGAAGACTTGCAAAACTGATGCCTATATTTTATTAGAGAAACCAAAGCAAAAAGTAATCTTTAGCAAAGCAATCCTTTGAAAGAAGATGTAGTTTCGGTACGCTATAAGGACGATTAGGTTTCGTGCGCCACTGACCTGACCATTCCAAAAGGGATACAGTGGTGTCAAAGAGTTATAAACGCAGACATATAGTAAACATCGTCTCACATTTCAATCCCTTACGATTTCGAAAACCCCATATCAACTTGAAAATTCACACAAGTCAGAGCAAAGCTTTACCATTGGTTCTATCTGACCACATCAGTCCATTCACTCAAGCCCTTCCACATCGTCATCGTTGATTATCAAACAACCTTAAAACCCTTTCTAATAATTTGCTTATCCACTTACAATTTATTGGGTCTGCTCCCATTCATCAGAGCTTCTTTATTGGGTAATAAAGAAGCAGCAAGATTTATTATTGAACCAGAACAAAGAAAGTGACGTGTCATATCGATAATTTATTTTTACTCCGTGCATCCTGCTCCCACTGCCTAATTAATTACTTACTTCTCCTCTCTTGTTGTCATTATTATCGTCGTCTTCTTCGACTTCTTTCATAATGGCACAAAGTACCCGGAGAGTAGGTATATTCTATTTACCATTTCTGCCTCGTCTCTGCCTGCCATCATGCACCATTAAATCTTTGTAGAATACCAGTCAGTTCCTGTGTATAGCACGCCCCCGCCGCCCGATGGCAAGAGCTGGAGCCGTCCTTAATTGATACCACAGGCACGCATTAAATTCTTACCCCCCCCCCCCCCAGGAAAAAAGGCGCACAAACCAGGACAACAACAACAACAAACGCAGCGCATATAACAAAGCTAACGACAAACGTACAACAAGCTGTCGTAGGTACTCTAAATGTTCCGACAACCCTCTGCAAGGCACGCAACACTCGCTTCTTCACTGTGACACAGAACTCCGACAAGCAACACACATTAGAAGTAGAAAATCAATATACACCCAGGCCTCGAGCAGGGTAGATACCGCCTCTATACACCCCATGGCGGCGGTGCCTAGTGCCAGCGGCGAAACCATCGCCACTTAAACCATTCATTCTCATATAGCATACTGCCTTCAGTCAATCTCGATTCCAGGAATCTCTGCTCGCAAGGAATTCCTGTTTATTTAAGTAAAGTAATAGACTGCTGTTTGCGTATCCCCTTTTGCCGCCGCCTATCAACCGCCCTCCCGCTGATTTGGATTTAATGGAATTGTTTGCCAAGGGTACACGGAATACCTTCCCATCCCTTCGAATGCTAGCTATAGAGTGTGTAAGAGAGTGTGTTGTGTGTAAAGCCTTTGAATGTAATTTTAAAGGAAAATATATTTAAGGAATTCAATTGCAAAGTGCCAGGGGGAATGTAAAAGAGGAGTAAAAAATACCTACATACGTAATTTCTCTCAAAACTTGTTTACCTATGAATAAACCATATTTGAAGGACGAATGCGGAATGGAACTTTCGAAGGGGTAGTTATTGATTTAAAAATACTAGAAGGCAGCACACATTTACCAAAATCCATTCGCATCATTTAAATGTTCCTTTTGCAAAACGGACTCCAACCAATTTTCCCTAATCCACCCGAACAAAGACCACTCAATTTGATTTCTTTTGCCTTAGATGAAGAAGAGGGTTTTTCTCTTTTCCTCTGCGGCTCATGATTTTGTCGAGAAGAGCAAATGTATGTATTCTTACAGGAAATCTTTTTCGCATATAACTGTTATTTTTTAGAGTTTTTTTTTCTTTTTTTTGAGTTATTTGCGGTCCATTTGGGTAGCAGAAAAGGGTCTACAATGATGTGTTTCTGGGGAGTGTTAAGTGCTTGGAGCTGAAAAAATGAGATAAACTACGACATTACAAAGGATCAACGGAGGCGCATAGTTTTTTTAAATGACTTAGATGGATCAAAACAAAAATTAAGGGAAAACAAAGTTTAAAAAACAAAGAAAAGACAGGGATATTCCAAATTATCGGCATTTAAGCAGCATTACACCCCAATTTGACTCTAATCTGTGCAGCCCATCACTAATGTGTTAATGTTTCTAAATTTGTGTAAGTCTTTCAGAAATAGCAATCAGAAATTCTAGTATTTGTAAACTAGGCAATGGGTTGCCAATGTTCGTAGCGTTCCAGTTATACAACAAAAAAGTGTTCAAATTAAAGCGAAAACAAAACCAATTAGTATATATAAATTAATATTATATCATTTTTTACACTTTTCAGAAATCGGAAAAAAAACTGCTTCTTTTTTTACAAACTTTTTCCGACACAGATTGGAGATACTGTGCCACAGGAAATAAGTTTCCTGGTTGCTGCACTACATCTGGGTATATCGAATTAATTTGTCAGTACACAAATTATAAAAACATTGAGTTATCCACTTCTTGCAGTCAGGTGACGATATTATATATTGTATAATAAGCGCCTGTGGGCTAGTGATAGCAAAATGCCGCATTAAGTATTGAGCCCAGTCATCAATGGACATTTTCTACCGAACTTTAATGAGCAAGTTAGTTGACTGTTTTTAATTAGGGGTTTGAGGTGGCTGGGAACAACTTACAAAGTAGTAAAGAAAGGTCTTGCCTTAAATTTCGTGCAAAATTGGAAGGCAACCTCAACAAACGTGGAGTGCGGAACTGGATGCAGTTAGCCAAACATCACGATAGATGGAAAAGGCCTAGGTCCACTCTGGACTGTAGCGCCGGGCGCTTAAGTAAGTAACTAAACTAAAGTTCCGGTATCATTGCATGAGATAACGTAGGCAGGGGCTGTAGGATAGTTCCCCCAACCTCGGAAGGCAATCTCAACTAACGTGGAGTGCGGAACTGGATGCAGTTAGCCAAACATCACGATAGATGGAAAAGGCCCAGGTCCACTCTGGACTGTAGCGCCGGGCGCTTAAGTAAGTAACTAAACTAAAGTTTTGGTATCATTGCATGAGATAACGTAGGCATTGGCTGTAGGATAGTTCTCGCAACCTCGGAAGGCAATCTCAACTAACGTGGAGTGCGGAACTGGATGCAGTTAGCCAAACATCACGATAGATGGAAAAGGCCTAGGTCCACTCTAGACTGTAGCGCCGGGCGCTTAAGTAAGTAACTAAACTAAAGTTCCGGTATCATTGTATGAGAAAATAAAGGCAGGGGCTGTAGGATAGTTCTCGCAACCTCGGAAGGCAATCTCAACTAACGTGGAGTGCCTAACGCAGTAAGCCAAACATCACGGTAATTGGGAAAGGCCTAGGTCCACTCTGGACTGTAGCCCCGGGCGCTTAAGTATGTAACTAATCAAAAGTTCCGGTATCATTGCATGAGATGACGTAGGCAGGGACCGTAGGATAGTTCTTGCACATTGTCATCGAAACTCTAGTGTAAGTTGAACCACTCCTTTTTAAATGGCTTTCGGAATTGCCATGATAAAAATATCAAGGGATGGTATTTCGGAGGGCATCTTCACCGTTCTTTGGAATTAAATAAGCAATGACTCTTTGTATGAAAGCCGATGTCGATGCATATGATAAGGTTGGCCTATTCATTGCCGTGTACACCCATAAGACTCTTTTGGGTGAAAACCCACATTTTTGATCCAAATGACCTTCCTATCGAGGATGACTTGCAGATTGCTGATTGCAATATGACACCTTTTAGAATTGGTTGAAACAAACCTGAACTCTTTAGTATTTCTTTTCCTGATTGTCAATTTAGTTTACACCTAGGCGCCGTTTTTAAAAGTATAAATCATATAAAACCGTTTCTGTATAAATTATTATGCTTGACATGATCTTGAGAGTAGACGGCATATCCTTGAAGTGGCTTTCTCCAGATTTTTATTCCAAATGGTGTATTTGAAATATTCGATCCGCGAAGCCGAGCGTGCCTGCTTATTAATTTAGTCTAACCCAAGCTGAATGTTGGCATATCATTATAACATCTCCAATTTCCTATTTGCTTTGCCACATTATTCGACACCAAACAGCAATCTTAGAAACGAATTCATAAGACCATCCCCGCCTTAACATACCTGAGCGTTCCTAACCCATATAATTTATTAAGTCACAAATGGATTTCTCCCATTCAAAGAGCATTCATTTAGAAAAAACAAGGCCAGACAGCTATTAACTACTACCGGCCTTCCATCCACGAAAACAGCTAATGAACCGTCCAAAGTACATGTTTTATTTAATTTCTTAATGCCTAACTTACCCCTGAAGTAACATCTACAACGTTACGGTGAACATGGAAGGTCATTCGCTAATATTTGATGTGTTTTACGACCCGCATAGCCACTCCAGCACTTCCCACAGTTTTCCAACTTTTCTTAGTTCTGCGAACCATACTTCCCGCCTCTTCAAGAAGCAGCAGCCGCTATAGCACAGTGTTAGTTTCCAGAATTTCATGGACGTAATAAAATGTTCACATTTCAAAGAATCCTTAACGACCTTTTCCTTTGGTTTCATTGTGTATACCGTGTACCTAAACTGAAAGATTATTATTATTATTATAGTTAAAGACGTTTGGCATCCTTGAAACTTTGGGGTAACCCGTTAAAATGGTTAAAATAACTTCTTCTTCTTTTTATTTTTCGGAATATTATTGACTACGCAAATTTCCTCCCTATTCAGAGAAGTTACACCAAAATGGAGTCATAAATTATTATCAAATTTAAACGAATAAATCAAAGTAAATGCCAAAAAAGTTAAAGTTAACTTTGATGTTCCTCGCGGAAGAAAAAAAAATTTCGCGATATCAGTTTTATTCCTTTATGATCTTTGTTTCGCATTTGATGTTTTTTATTTTTGTTCTGTTGTTCTGGTCTCATTTGCAGATGTCTGTTGTAGAAATAGGGAGCGATTTTTTTCCTGTTGTTTTATTAAACATTTAATGGTTGTCGTAAAATGTTGCATTTTTTTTATGGGTGAGATGAGATGGGATATACATAGGTACACTTCAGAGTCTCAAAGGAAAAGGGGGAGAAAATCCTGTTGTTGTTTTTTTTACACACAAGCACATACATTTGTCATTTTCATGATGATTAAGGCCTGCGTCTGGCCAGATGCTTATTAACGACTTACTACCAATTTCCAATCCAAAATATTAATTTTCCAACAACGTGTGTCAAAGTATTTAATGGGAAATGTATATACTGGGGACAGGCAGGACCAAATAACAAATGCGAATTATATTTTACATACTGGCCATGTGACCTACATAAAAGTCAAACTATTTGACCTTGGTAGCAAAACGTTTGTAATAGAATTATAGAAGTATTCAAGGTAAGTGCGATTTATCTTCAAGTCATTCTGCAGTCAGACTCTAAGGCAAACATAAGTTCAGAAAAAAAGTAATCAAACAAGATTGACAACTGTACTTAATTTTTAAAAAAAATTATATTTTCTATAAACCTACAATTTTTTATGAAAACATTTGGGAAAACTGATCGCGAAGTGGAATTACTCATTTTTAATGTACAGCAGGCAGCGAAGGAAAGCTTACCAGGAACCCTTGACAGGGGAACGCTTGAAACAAGATAAACTTATAAACATAAAAATTCGTAGAAAATAAGGTTTTTTAAATGATAAAAGTGTTCTCAACCGTCTTAATAATAAACTGAAAACAAGAATCTGTTTTCAACAAATATTATCGATAATTATTGTGGGAAAATTAAATTACTGAATCCTAATATTTTGTATTGACTTTTTTAGTATGATACGAACGAGAATTTTCGGATCAATGGACATGGTGTTCCGTAAGTTAATGTCCTATGATCATCACTGTGCCTGTGATACTCCGGTCACTCAAATGGATAAATATTCACCCGATATATGTCAACAACCAAATTGTACCCACACTAGCATAGCCAAACATATAAAGTAATGAAAGACAAGAACTAAACTTGAGTTGCTACTTAGCAACCGAAGACTATTTGGCAATGTCCGTCCATCCGTCTGTTACCAATTTTTGGCCCTTTACATTAATTTAATTTATTTATTTATTCAATCTACGATTTTATAATTATAATCTACAGATTTTGAAATTAATAATTACTTAAGAGTTAAATGTTTACATTTTGAGTTCACAATTAATTTAGATTCTACCGTTTAAAATTGACTTCAAATACATTTTAAATTGATTTCTAGGCATTATTATATCTATATTGTCATCATAAACTAAATTTAATAGTTTCGTGCATCTACAAACGGGGTCACGTAAACCATAAGCAGTATTGTGAAAATGTTATTGTAAGAAAAGCTTTGATCTTAAAGATTTTTATGGTACATGAAGATTTATACAAAAAAAGCAAATTCTCCATGGTGAAGCAAACTAAGTCCCTAATGAACATAAAACAGTACATTTTTCTCCTATTTTCAAAAGATTGCATATCTAGCAATAAGCATTTAGTTTGGTTCGAACTATGCGTATTAAAAAAAAGTCGGCGAAGTGCAAAACGAAAAAAATTGTTTTGAACCCTTTCAATCCTATCAATATTTTTTAACGTAGTTGGATTCCATACAACACTACAGTATTCGATTGCAGGCCGAACAAGACTACTGAACCCTGCCTTTAATGTATAAGGGCCCTTAAAAACAATCGAGTTCATTTTTAAGAAACCAAGCATCGAATTAGCTTCTAATAATACAACTCCAAAACACTAGGCAGATCATTAACCAACAGAAGAAAAAAGATCGGTCCCAAATGGCTTCTCTGAGGGACCCCGGAAGAAACAACAATTTCCTTTTAAATATCCTCCCCAATTACAAAAATGCGCTTTAAGTTTTCTAAGTAATAAATTCACATTAACTCTACTGAAAGCTTTGACAAAGTCAGTGTATACTACATGAACCTGTTTATACTTTTCCAAAGAATTGATGCAGTAACTGGTGAACTCAACTAGATTAAAACAAGTTGATCTACCTTTCCAGAAACCATGTTGACATTCACTAACAAACCCATTTATTACGCAACCAATTTGATCTTTAACCAACTAATCCTTTTTGCCCGACTTAAGGGTAGGGCTTACATTAGACAACTTCCAATCGTCCAAAAAGATTCCACTGGCGAGAGATTGGTTAAATATGATTTATAAGGGCAACGATATGGAACAAGAGCTAGAAAGCTGAAATTTGAAACATAACTCTCTAGGGTCCCGAAATGACAGAGTGTATACATTTTTTGAAACGCCCCCTGCCACGCCCACAAATAATAATATACTGTTTTAAGCCTAAAGTTGATGGAATAAAGCACTAAGCCCTTCACAAAATATGTAGACCCTAACCTACTTAACAAATTTCACATAAAAAGTTTTTTGTCACGTTTTTGGCCATGCCTACTTTTTTAGCGCGTTTTTTGTTTAAACCTGTTCTTATGTTTTTTTTTTTAAAAAAGCCAAATAAAATGTCATTCAACTTGTTTGCTATGCCATTTTCATTGGGAGGGCTATGGATAAGGTATCATACTGTTCGCCCCCAAGCGGACTGTAGGCTTTCTATATGTTTCTACCCGTAATTGGTTAATGATTCTTGGAATATCGTTGATGATTAGATGACTGCACAGAACACGATTTGTCACGCAGGTTCTCTCTGGAGAACAGTATTACCATTATTTCTATCGATGCACGTATGTAAGTACAGTGTAAATGCCTATGTCCGAATTCCTTGAATATGTTTTCTTAAATTGTGACATTTTTTAGTTATAGTGTTTATTTAAATAACACACCTCACGTGAACGTTCTACACGAAAGTGGTTGTTTTGTATAAAACAACAACTGTTGCCCAATACAAAATGTACACGCAATTGCAATAAATAGCTGGGTCATGTTATGAATATTTAATTAAAACAAAATTACATTTAACAATCCAAAATGTGTTAATTAAATATCAAAAGGAATTAGTGTAATGCGGGAAAAAAAAAAAGACCTCCCACGGGTTAAAATTTGTAAAATAAATAACAGGTGCGTCTTTTTTGTGACTAATTGATAGCTAAGGACATAAAAAAGGCTTAAAACAACTAAAGTTTATAATAACATATGTATGTAATTGAAGACGAAAATTAAGTTATTCTCATCATATTCAATCAAGTTTTAAAAGGGGCTAGTAGTAAGAAACGAAGCTCCATATGTCCCATCTACAAGAAAGGCAATCCTATGTCTGCAAGAACTATCGAGGCATATCCCTGCTTAATGTCGCATATAAGATCCTATCCAACGTACTGTGTGAACGTCTCAAACCTTTCTGCAACACACTAAACGGCACGTACCAGTGTGGCTTCCGGCCCGGCAGATCACAACATCTCTTCATCGACTTTAAAGCCGCATATGACAGCATTCATCGGCAGGAGCTTTTTATGGCGATGGCCGAATTCGGGATCCCGTCAAAACTGATCCAGATGTGTCGCATGACACTAGATAACACGCGATGCAATGTGCAGTTTGGCAGCAGCTCATCTGAACTCTTTCAAACATGCAGCGGATTTCGGCAAGGAGATGCGCTGTCGTGTGATTTCTTCTCTCTTGTTCTTGAGCAGATAGTGCGCAGGGCAGGTGTCAACACGGAAGGCACTATCTTCAACAGTTCAGTCCAACTGCTGGGGTATGCGGACGATATAGATATCATCGGTCGATTCCAGCGTGCCGTGATAAAGGCTTTCACGGCTATTGAAGAACAGGCGAAACTAGTTGGCCTTGAAGTGAATGAGGACAAGACTAAATATATGCTATCAACAAACCAACAATCATCTATCCACCGACTAGGACAAAATGTTGATAGCAGCAACTTCGAGGTAGTTAGGTAGTTGATCTACCTCGGGATAAACATCAACTCCACAAATGGCATCTCAGTGGAGATCCATCGAAGAATTACCCTATAAAACCGCTGCTACTTCGGTTTGGCAAAACAAATGGGTTCAAAACTCCTAACTCGAAGGCCAAAGTGCATGCTCTACAGAACCCTTATCCTGCCAGTTCTGCTTTACGGCGCCGAGTGCTGGACGATAAGCAGGAAAGGAGAGTTAATACTGGAATCCTTTGAAAGAAAAACCCTTCGACGGATATTTGGTCCTGTGTGCGAGGAGGGTGAATGGAGGAGAAAATACAACCGCGAACTCTATGAGCTGTACCAAGATGTGGATGTAGTCCGAAAAGCTAAAACTCGTCGACTACATTGGCTTGACCACATCGAGCGAATGGACAACAACGCTCCAGCCAAGAGGATCACAGAGTATCACAGCCCCCAGGTTCGAGACGACAAGGAAGACCGAACCTCCGTTTTAAAGACCAAGCCATCGCAGATGCCAGAGGGCTTGGTCTGGACAACTGGAAGCAGCGTGCTCGGGATCGCAGAGGGTGGAAGGCTGCCGTATCTCAGGCAGGGATTTTTTACGGGTCGGGAGCCCGTTAAGTAAGTAAGTAAGTAGTAAAAAGAAACATTGCAATCAAGTAACTCCTTCCAGTGTAGCTACTATCTCCAAGACTATATGTATGTACATTTGGGTGTCCTACAATACGTGCGTTTAATAATGCGTTTCTGTGAAGAAACTTTTAAAAATCTCGAAAAAAAACCTTGGCGTACTTGGTGTATTATTAATTTAGGCTCATAAACAATAACACGTTAAGCAAAAACACGAAGAGCCCTTTTTACCTGGCTTAAATGTTATGTATATATTACATCGTTAGGAAGGTATTGTGGAGAAGAAGGGTTCAATCTATTTTTTTGGGGCTTTTCATATTTCGGTGCCGTTGATAAAATTCAGCGACTTTTTATTAAAAGAATATTTAGTCTTCCTGATTTTACCCCGAATTATATAGTGAATCTTGGCATATGTACACGTTAAGACTACACATGGAACATATACAAAAGACTCTAAAGATACGTCAACTATCGGTTACCGCACATACTCTCAAAGCATAGTGGGAAAAAATATATACAGGTTTCAGCTGGTCTGGCTTGCAGCTGTACGAAAACGTTTGGAAAGCCAATATTTCAGTTATTCACTTTACATTCGCGTAAAAAATAAACGAACAGAGGGTATTCTACGTCGTTAAGGTCTGGGAACTATGAACTTTCAATCAATGTATATCCCTATCGAATTATCTGAACATCAAAATCCTAAATTAAGTTAAGATACAAAATTAGTTTTATTTCACGTTACTCTTATTCAATATCTGCTACTCTCTTTGGCAAAAACGTTCAGCCCCCAACTACGTCAATGATTTTTCGGTGGTCATAATTGCTATCACCTAAGCACGCACTTGCTATTATATTCCTCAATTATTTATAAACAGGAACTATTTTCCATGAAAATTCAATTTCCCAAAAGTGGGGTTACTATGCTTTGACAATCATAACAACCAGCAATTTCAGAAAGGTTCCATTTTCCAGGTGCTAAAATTATATGAACTTTCCTCCCGTGAACAACCACCTTACCCACCACCTACGCTTTTCATAATTTCTTATTCGTCAACTCTTCGAAGTCAATTATTACGTAGGTACCCCGAATACATAACGAAACCCAATGTTATTACCTTACCCCCACAGTCAATTGTATAAAAGCAGAAAATATCATTATATCATATCACGTGCTACGTGACCTCAAATTTCCTTCATATACGATCTCTTCTCACGTGAAAAAAAATCCTTACCACCGACTCCCCTATTGCATGAATAATTCAAATGCCGCTGATAAAATCTCAAGCAAGTGACAAATTGCCAATGAAAAAAAACAGCATTTGAAAAAAGTCCCGGACAGATACGAGTATGGCCAACCAGAACATTGGTAGTTAAAATTGGCAAATAGCGACCAAGGAAACACCAGTAACTTCCAAATATATTGAGCGTAATTATTCCACAGGAGATTTATGTCACTTCCGTTCAAGTCCTTAGCACCACCACCGCTATTCATTTGTCATTCGCATGAAAAACTGTTTTCATACATAGAGGTAAAAGAAATTGCATCAAATTACGTGATAGGAGTAATTTTTAAAGATTTGTGGTTTCGGCGAAAATGTCAGGGATGATTTTTTTTTGTTTTTTACTTCAGATATCGGTGATTAGGAAGATTTATGTCGCAAGGCCAAAGGTCTTCTCAAGTTGGTTAAGTTAGGTAGAGTTACTGTTGTGTTTGTTAAATAGAAACGACTTAAATTATGTATTGGCTTACTCGTTTGGAAAGTATTTGAATCGATTTACTTTATGAGACCACATTTAAGAACGTGTTAATAGAGTTCAAATCGGTTTAAAAATCTACCAAAATTTATGCGCTTTATTATGGTAGTAATGATCCCTTTTGCGGCTCTTACATAAAATACCAAACCAATAAAAAATTAAGTGTTAATGTTACACGTGAGTTTCTCGGATGAAAATTTCGTCTTTATAAATATTTATTAACGATTTGTTAGGGAGCGTTCAATATCTGCAAAGAAAGAAAGTGGTTCGGTTTCCACCCATCCACTTGGATTTACAATCGATGTTAGAATTAATAAGAAATCTTGCCTTATTCACTGCTATAATGTCATGTCATATCAGTCAACATGATGGAAAAACATAGGGCCTGAATCTTAAGGTTTGGGGTTGTGCCGTTGGTACACGCGCACTAAAGGAATTTTGGATAACCTTATAATGAAGTGACACAGTGCGGACAATAGGGAAATGGATGATTAGAGAGAGGGAGATACCGATACACGTTGGTTTTAAATGTCTGTATACGATTATGTGAAGGTAAAACAGATCGTGGTACAGCATTCCACATTCGTTTTGAACGGTTAAAAATTAGATGCTTTTCAAAAACGTAAGATATTACCAAAAAATTCAGGATGAATTGCATTAGGTATGATGAGATGACAGAATTGCGATAATAGCTACGGCTGAAGTAAAAGATATCGATATTTCATCGTGCGAAATCGGCATAGGTCAACCTTTATTGACTTCAAGTAAATCGAATGGCTATGATGATATATGTACATGGCGAGGGATGTTTTATGACCTCCTGGGTAGAGCCCACGGAGCCCACTTGGTGAGTGATGTCAAACGTTCTAGGGGATTGTAATGCTAAAGTCGTCGTAAAACATATTTGTGGTAAGCATAGCCACCACGAAGTGACATCAGACATCGGCTACGCATTAATTGATTTTGAAATAACTTAAGGTGAAATAAATAATAAGAAGTACACAGCAATGTTGCACTTTCCAGATGGTCAACCTGCAAATTAAATCGACGATGTGCTTCTCGATAGAAGGCACGCATATAACTACTTTAACATGCACATTTTTCGAGAGGCTACCATCGGCACTGACTAGAGCTCAACTGTCCAACGAGAACAAGCTGCAAATAGATTGAAGAGTGCTGGCTTTAAGTCCGTTGGGTCTTCAAACCAGCGAAGAAAACCTAGTCACCTTGAGGTGGGCTTAGCTATTAAAAAGCTTGAGAAAATCAACGCCCTCAGCGACCAGCTTTTCTAAAATGGAGGTAATGTTTTCGTGCATAAAATCACCTAGAAAATCATGCCCGATGAACTTTAGCTCTATACGCCCCATCTATGTCTTTCAAGAATTATAGAGGCACATCCCTGCTAAGTCGTATCCAACATACTCTTTGAATGCCTCAAAACTTTCTGCAACATACTTACTGGTACGTTGCACCGCAAATCAAGCAGATAGCGCACAGGGTAGGAACTTGATATTCTATCAGGCTTTCACGGAAGAGCAAACTCTATAAGCTGCACCAAAGTGTTGATGAGCGAATAGTGCTCCAGCCAAGTGGATCATAGAATCTTAGCCCCCAAATTTGAAACGATGTTTTAAAAATATTGAAAATATTGAACTAGCAGTTATAACCTTTAACTCCTCATCCAATATTTATCGCGTATGCATATCCATTTATAAATACATTTCGCAGTCGCAATTTTGTCTAAATTCAAACAAACATCGATTCATTTACACATATTCAGATGACAGCCTGACCTTGTTTTGTAAATATTCCCCAGCATGGACGATTAATTAAGTTGTAGCAGCTCCAAGGATATACATATTTAGGTATTGATTTGCTTTTTAATGGAAAATTTCCAACGGAATAAATGCAAATAAGAATCGTTTGACTATTAGGTCTATGAAGGACACGACTACGTACGCTGGGATGTGTGCTATGCCAATATAAAGGACAAAAATGTTAAGCACAAAATTTGTATTCCCTTGGTATATGTATTTTTAAATACGAACTTTCAAGGTAAGGCTTGGTAATTAAAATTCAAATTAAATTGTTATTTGAAAAGATGAAAATGTTACTCATACGCCCGAGTGAATTCATCTAATTTGAATACTAACTTAGAAAGGGAGTTTTTAGGGAGAATAACCTACAAATTAAATCTACAGTCACTTAATAATGTATATCCCTAATAGTTCTGCATTTATGAGTTCCAAACACGCATTTGAGATCATAACATACATATATAGTAGTGTGGATAGTAGGTGTGAGCATTTTAAGTGCTGAAAATGAATTTTTTTTAATCTTTGGTCATTTTTATTTAGGTTGAAATGACGAAATATGAAAAATCTATACAAACATATTAATTAACAACCACACGTTGCTGATAGATTAAATTCTTTAATAAATGGTCACTTCTATCCCTAATTACACCTCCAAAAATGACCATAACGACCCCATTCTCTGTAAGCACGACTGACCGCAAAATATTCACAACCCATTCACAATATCACAATCAAAATGCATTTCATATGTCTGTGCAGTAAGCTGACAACTGCAAATTGCAAATGGGATTTCCACACTTTATTCGTGCGATGTCAGCCTGACTGTATGCTCGCTTGGCTGTCTGCTCAAAGAGCAATGCATAATGGATTCGCTGTATCCATGTTCGTACTGCAATAATACGCAGCATTTTGGCACCATAATTTCGTATGAAAGTCCTGCAATCATCTGTCAAATGGGCGTAGTCTCTCTAGCTCTTGGCATACATACAAATAAGTTCAGTGTATCTCTGAGGCCTCTGAGTTTTGCATGCAAATTGACACATAACCAAATGCAAGGATAATTAGTCATGTTCGCCGCTTTGCTTGCAGGATAAGAAGATGCAATATACATACACAACTGAGCTGCTACTGTTCTGCCTGTAAACGGATAAATTTCATTAAGATGCCTTGCAGATTTATGTTGCTGATTTACTCTCTGGCAAACTGAAACGATAATCATCGCCAGCAGAAGATTCTCATCATCGGCGTCCATTTGGTAACAATTTTGTTCAAATTCGGTCAGAGAGGCTGACGTAATGTTCCATTAACATGATTAAGTTATGATTTACGTGTGTGAGAGTATTCTCTCCTCTGATCCATCGTTCTCGGCATAATGTAAAACGTGCTCCTTGAATCTCCACTCCACATCCATCTAAAATTCAATTCACCGGAAAAGTATGTACGTGCGGCGGCATGAAGCAAATAGACTGTCAGACAAGAGGACATACTACAGGCACAGCAGCGTTGTCGTGGTCGTCGTTGTTGGAAGCCTTGAACTCTCAGTAGTGTTGGCTGTCGTTTGTGCTTCAATGGGCTATGGCATAAAAATGCTCGGTCTCTCTCGTCCTATATTGAATTGCTTCCGCTTTAGTATAAAGTAGCTGCTCCTGCATAAGCAACCTTCCATATAGGGGGGTACTGGGCACGAGGCTTTCCTGCCATTGCTACGATACGACAAGCTCTTAGGAAATGATGGAAGCATATTAAGTAGGAGTTAATTTTAGTACGGTTCAGTGGTGGTGGTTAAGCAAATGTCTTCACTTCAGCAACCGGAAGCAATATAAAAGTGCATAAATGTGGGAGGAGGAGGCCTACTACCATTTAGGTGGGCAGTGGCATTATTAAATTAAAGTGATTGCCATAGGAGTGTCCTAGAACCTTAGTCGATAGACAAATAGAATCAGACTGATCAACACATAGGGGGGATATATTTTTGGATTGAATGACATTTTGAGTTCAACTGCCTTTTTATAATGGGAAGTTGTAAATAAAAAATAAGGTAAAATTAGAATAAGGTTTTGGCTTACAAATGAAGACATTTTACTTTATTTTTACAGAGACTTGCAAAATAATTTGAGCTATAGTCTGACAAACTTTATGGTCGCACTGAATCTGATTATACAGGAAAAAAAAACACTTTTTTAAGTGAGGTTGTATTTCATTGTGGATGTGAAATAATAGAACTGATAACTTTCAGAATAGTTATATTATGCTAAGTGTTAGATATGCGCGAAAACTCAGCAGAAAAAAAAAATCGTTGGAGAACTTTGGTCATGTGTACAAGGAAAAAGATTCAACAATTACCACCAAAATGTGGATCCAGCTCAAAAGTCTAAGACGCGTCGAATACACTTTTCTGGTGGCACAGAGCGAATGTGAAATGATGGCCCAAGAACCTTACTTTCAAGTTTGAGAGAACAAGACTAACCGCCAATTTTTTAAATTACTAAATGCTATGCTGTGAGGAAATTCTCGATTAGTCGGTAGTGCGTTCACAACTAGAATTAAAGAGGCAACGATTCTTACACTTACAGCAGTGATTGCAGACGCGGAACAATGTCAGGTGAACGATACGACTCTATCAAAATAATTGTAAGTTGAAACGCATTATGGTTGAAAGAGGCATACCATACTGGACCCGAAGTCTAGAAGATATTCAAAAAAAGTGAAACGGTTTTTAATAATGCCAAGCATACCGTACCGTGGGAAAAGTATACAAAGGTCCCTGTTAACCCTATATAATCAACAGTTGCGAAGATCGAAAAGAAGCCCCTGGAGTGCAATCTATGCGAAACTCAAACAAATGTCTACCGTAGCACGGATTTTCTGATTAAACCATTATCTGGGATTAATGCTAGGATAAAAGACTTAACTCCCATTTAAGCAACAAAATAATTTAAGCTATCAAAGCCTTAGGGCTTATCGTCAAACGTATGGTAGTACATAATATATCCCTCCACACATATTTCACTGGACTTACATAATGATGGTAAATTCGGTATTTCAGGAGTTTTGCAGACCTGCTTATAGCTATTAAGAAACAGTAATAGAATAAAAATTACTGAACTTACATATAAACATGGAGGCATTACGCAGCTTAGCAAGTTTGATTTAAGTTTAAGCCTTACCGATCAGCATGAGATCTTCAAGAGAAGCATGGGTTAGCAATGACCGATCTCCGATACTGAATACTATAGCTAGCGCTGCCGGAATAGCTCCTTAACTGAGCTCTGAGCTCCCTCAATATTAAAATGACTCCGCAAATTATTAAAATGTTAGATTAATAATGAATAAAAGTAATAAGTTAAGTGCGTCTTAATGCGTAATGCAAAAAAAATATTTGCCTTCTATTAAAACTTGAGAACAAATATTCATTCCACACATAATTCGCACATCTCTATTTCGAGTATAAAATGCACTTCTCTAATCCATTTGTCAAACACAGTACATGACGTTTAAATCTCGAATGAGCACAGGTAATGCAGTTTTCCTAAGAATTATTTGTTTGTCTGACTAAAATGGATAAGTAAGTTCTTTAACGATTTTTATTTCTTCGTAGAGCGTTAATTAGGCTGCAACCAGTATGTTTTAAAACCACCACCGCTGCCGTCCCCGCAATCAAAGGAAAAAGTCCAAAGATGATCCAAAACCAACATCTTCATAACCTATGCACGAAATATTTGATACTGTTTCGTTTCACTGCAATGGCTAACCAAAATCTTCAATAGGCCTTCCCTTTGAAATTGAAAAACAACAGCACTGACAGTAGCCATGTTTTGTAACTTATGTGAAAACATTTCGCATCGAGATAACATTTAACGAAATATTCCGCTCTTTCTCGCATCTGAAAAAGGGTTTCTGTAACTGAGGTCGAAAACATAAAATAATTGTATTATACATTGCATCTAAATCTAAATCAATTTTACTAAAATAAATTCTGAAGATATTCGGGATTTGTGTTCTTAACTTCGGGAACATCCCTGCCATAAGTACAACCACGACATCCATCGCATACGTGTCATCGCTGTCTTTATTCGACAGAATTTTTTTGAGGACCAATATCCATAGCACATGCGAGATCACTCTACCTTGAGGTTTACCCCTGCTTCCAGATTTAATTAAGAGGCTGTTACATACTTTTGCCTGAATGATCCTTGTTCGTAGCATGGAAACGATCCATTTCATAGTAAACTGCTCTAGAGAGAGGGAGAGGGAGATATAGAGAGAGATAGAGAGAGAAAGAGAGATTCCTAGATAGCTTCAGTATGAACATTATTAAAAGCACTTTCTATTGGTGATAGTTAATAGACCTCCCCCTATGGTACGCACAATTTCGTGCAGGGCTCTTTCAGTGGAATTACCCCTGAGGTAGGCATGTTGAGACTTGCATAGAAGCGACCTGACTAGGCCTGACCTCATGTAGAGGTCTAGGATAAGTGTGGGGTCTAAAATCAGCGGTGGGATATGGTTAAGCAGGATTCAGTCACTGTTAATGGCAAAGGGTAACATGTTCTCTCATGGAAAAAACTAGATATTTGTTCCTTTCAGATATTATTACCTGCCGACATCTTCTATCAATATACAGTAACAGTTTTCAATTGTGCACTCAAAGTAGGTATGATATATTCCTTTATTGTCGCCACTTAAAGCGTTGTCCATATTAGTTAGAATACTTGTCAGAACTTTGATGTCCATTCGCTCTTCATCCCAATAAAAATTAACAACAAACGACAGATGCGAAATGATGCACTCTTTTCTGAACGCTACGTAGCTTATCCAAAACGATGAAGCATATTTTTATCGATCTTTGATTTCGTGCTGAATTGGGACGATAATTTATAAATTGAATTTACAGATTTCTTACTATGCCTAGCTACTTAATTTTTAAAAAGCTTCAATGGACTGAGGTAAATGCGAACCTAGGGGTCTCGCTGTTTATATCTGTCTATCATATTGTTACGTTCTGCCTGATTAGTCAAAGAATGCAAACATATTAATCGCGGCTCAGTATAAAAATAAAGTGCATCATACAATATCAGAGATAAAGGATATGAATAAGAAAAAAATATCGAAGATTGTCACACAATGTTAAGTTATATAATATTAATTTTAGTAGGTGTTGCAAGAAATATTTATTAAATTCAAACAATTGTATGTGTATACCTCTTTTTCGCTTACATTACTACATACTTTTATTTTTAGTAAGGCCAAGATATCTGGCACTGAGGTTTAATCGTTCCAATGCTTCTTACAATTATTATCGTGGCATGTCGTGCCACCAAGATGACATCATCTATAAGAAACTTCATAAAACTTTTATATGAAGACGACATCGGAATAAGTAATACACCCAATTTTGCTGGTGGAAAATAAGCAGATATTGCCGGGCCGGGACACATTGAGGAATGGATGGATATAATTTCCGGAGCGCGCACACACAGATGTCGATAAACGCAAAAAAAAAATTCCAAAAAATAAAACAGACGACATGGTAACTTCTTTGGTTGTCTGTACATACATATGTGTATCAAAAAAGCGTACTGTTCTGTTACGTAGAGTGAGATGCGTAAATTGAGTTACAACAACGCGTCGAGAAAATTGCGAATTATGTAAAAATATGAAGTTGAGCCAGAGTGGCAGAACGTGTCCTTGAGTATAATAGGCATATTTTTCCCCAAAAATATATTAGCAAAATATATTTGATTAAGAGATGATTATTTGAATGGACAAAAAGTAAGTTTTAGTTCTTGTTAAATAAAAATGTTAAGTCTTTAACCTTTTATTTGACTATTGAATTGAAAGAGTTATGTCATGTTCAATAGCAATTTCTTTCAGGAGATGAGGGGTAGAGTGGTAGGCACTCGCATACAATTTTTTTGGGAATATTGGACATTTTATTTGATTTCAATATGAGATACAGTAAAAAGCAACAAGCATGGTGGAAAACAACAAAAAGTAAAACGATCTACAGAAAATTAGCGGCGGTTCAGAGAACAGTCAGTATTAATACAGATGAGATCGATAACCGGAAGGGATATCGCCATCTACATCTAAAGCCAGGCCGCACTCAAGGCAATGGAATCAACCAACATCAGTTCTGATACAGTTAGGAGCTGACACACAATGCTTAAAGCAGTATGCAGTCAGATCCGACTAAGACTGTGCTGGGTGCCAGGACACTACGGTATTGAGGGAAGAATATAAGGGCGACTCGTTAATAGTGAGGTTGCAAAGATCAATCCCTCCCTCTGCATTATAAGGGGCACTATTAAGGAAAAAAAAATCAGTTCTGCCAACCTAGGGTGGACAAGTCTGAAGGGAAGCAGGGTATCTAATTATGGCCACTTTTCAATAAAAAAAATTTCTACGGAGTTAATAAAATTCAACAGGGATAAACTTAGAACAATAGTGGGGATTCTGACAGGGCACTGACGCCTGCGGAAATACGCAAAGAGGCTCGGATTATCGGATATAGTTACCTGCAGATACTGCGGAGATCTGCATGCTGCATGAGGACATAACACATATATGTACATCCTTGAAATTGGATTTTCATCATGTGGTTTCTTAGAAAATTATGATCATTCTGGTCTTGTATTCCACTCGTTCTCTTAGGTTGCGATCTATTTCGGATCTTTTTCGGTCATCTTATTGCCGCTGATGTCCCTGTGTCCAGAAACCCCACATTATGCTGTGAGCCAAGAGTCTTAAGCTCTATGTGACTTCGGTGAACCAGCTTGAATTTGATTTCAATAGCATTAACTTGGCTTGGCTTTCAATGAAAATGGTAATATCATTGCGCATTGCCGACATTGATATAGTACGAGCCGCTTCCACGATTGATGTCGTACTTATTGCACCCGTTGTCACTATGCATGTTTGTCTCTAATACGTCAATAACTTAATATTGTTTGAATAGTCAGCGGCTTGCCGCCACACTATATAGGGGCTAATAACATCAAATCAATAAAAAACATGGTTCCGAAACATCCATAAAGGTCATACATCTTTTTTCCAAGACTAAAGCTATAAATACATATGTGCGCATGGCAATGTCAGTCAGTTTTACCTAAGATCATGTCGGGAAGTACACAATTCATTTTAGAGAGACTGGCATGTGCTGACATACGAAATGGCAGTACAAATACGGCAGTGAAATGACACAAAATGCTTTTATGGGGTCTGCCATGCTAAATAGGACAGCATGACACTTGTTTTATAGAAATGGTACCGAAAAAGTATTGTATGGCAATACATGAATTTGTAGAATGCCATTTATAGCTGTCGTATGGTAGTTTGTGACTTATCCTATTGTAGCTCTACATATAGATATGTACTATTTTTGTATGAGCAGAAATTTTTTTTTTTTGGATAAATGTTTGTGCCCATCCTGATCTAGTTTTCGTTTATCTTCATGTAGGCCATTTCCTCCTAAACAGTTGTCCAAATAAAGTCTTTTTTACGTCTAGTTTCTGGGGGCTGGCAAATCAAAGGTTGGTTAGTTGGTCAAAGTTAACTGCAGTCCATCCATATGTGCTTCTTCATCTCTATATATTGTGCCAAAGTTTTAGGTGTTGAAAATACAACCATAAACATGCTCATTTGAACAAGTTTTGAGTTTGCCTTACTCAAATTTTCGCTGACAAGATTCACATTTTAACAAAACTAAATAGATATGTAAGTGTATGTATATCCATTTCCCCATTCAAACCTTCCGCAGTTATTTTAACTATCAAAAGTATACCCCACTTCAATCAGCTGCTTAACCATCCACTCTGAAGATGGGACACCGCTCCATTAGCCAAGAGTGTTAAGCATTCAACATTGCTGTCAAGTGCTTGATGTGACACCGACAGCGTTGACACACAGTGTCAAATGTTTTGACATATTTTGGTACATTTTGGATTCATCTTTAATAGCTGCGTTGCAAAACAACCCCCAGGCTCACTTGTCACTGCGTCATTTGTTTGCCTCCAAAAAAAAAAAAGAGAACATTCTCACTCCTTGCAAAACCAGGTTATGGTCATCGGTAAGTTTGAAATTTAGGTCAAATTGGGGCGTTGGTTGCAACTTTATTTATTTTTTTTTTTTTTTTGTATTCGAGTTAACCTACGCAAATGCACCTAGACAAGTCCACGATAGTAGTGCTGGGATGGTGATGATGATGGAGGATGAATAGGAAACTCACAATTTTACCTCTCTTTTTCTCTCGCAAGGAAATACAGGTTAAGGTCAGCACAGGCGTGTAGTGCAGATATGATTCTTGCGATTTTCCACTGTCTATGTGTGTGAGTATGCTGCGTTTCCATACGGATAATGCATACGAGTAGTATTCTCTCCTTCACCTCACTGCGTCGGTTAATTCTTCTTAAAAGTGGTTTGGGTTTGCGTTTCGGTATACGTATACTCGAAGGGCTACCACACGTTCATTCATCTGCAAAGCAACTTGTGGTGCGGGCTGGATTATACCATCCAAGTTGAT
Source organism: Ferdinandea cuprea (assembly GCA_963576555.1). Taxonomy (NCBI): domain Eukaryota; kingdom Metazoa; phylum Arthropoda; class Insecta; order Diptera; family Syrphidae; genus Ferdinandea; species Ferdinandea cuprea. The sequence continues at coordinate 60,546,045 of OY754958.1, forward strand.
GATGATGATGATGATGATGATGATGATGATTATTATTCTGAAATGTTGGACTTGAGCGCATTGGGAGGAGGTGGTATATGGACTTGTATGCGAGTGTTGCGTTATTAAAAGTTTTCTCTTATTGTTGCGGTTTGAACCAGTTTGCACACTGCTTACGAATGTGTTCGTGTCTACTACTGATACTGCAATGGTCTATGTCTATTTTTAGATAACCATTTTTTTCCTCTTCATGTTTCATTTTGTTCATTTTTGTTATTGTTTATTTCGAAAACAAAAAGGAAGCAACTTTGAACTGTTTAAAACTAGATGCTATGTATAGTGGTTGGTCCTTATTTGTTCATACAAGCTATCGTGGGGGAGATACGTAAGGTAAATGAAAAAGAATGACAAAGTCCTTCAAAGGGTTTTTTTCATCTCTTTCTAGTGGTCACGGGGGAATTTAGAGAGAGCGAAAAAGAACAGCTTATGAATGAGTACTGAGAAAAACACAAAGTTGACATTCGACTGCACTAGAGAGTCAGCAAAAAAAAAAGGTTTTTAGCTTTGACTTGAGCTGAAGGCTAGTGACATCAAGGTTAGATGTGTGGGTACTTTAGAAATTGCCTGGATCTGCCGCAAGGATGTTGTGTTATATATTATCCTCTAAGGGGGCGGAATGCACTTGAAAAGTTGTTAGCATCTTAAAATGCAAATTAATTGTCAAAGTAAAAATGGTGCGAAGGCTTTCGACATTTATTGATTGGGTAGGGCACCTACAACCCCTATTTCTATTCTTCTGGGAGCTTTCCTATGTATAGTAACGGCTGCTTTTAGTAGCTTTTCTTTTTAGTTATAGATCGACTGACCAAATATTTTCTAGATTTTGAGTATCAACGGTTAAACGGGAGGACCTCGTAAGTCACGTTTTCCAGATATCACAAAAAATAACGAGGTAGTGCCAAATTGTAATCTGTAATGCGAGTTTTTGAATTCTGCTTTTTCGGTAAAATGTTCAGAACAACATTGTTATCGTGAAAATTCCAAAATGTGATTTTGATTCTTCTGATTTTTTCGCATAAATAATACACTAGGGAAAACAATTGAAGGATACAAAAATAAATTGCAAATTTTTAGGTGATTTTCAACAGGCTGTAATTTGGAGAAACATGTTCGTACAGCAAATAAAAGAAATGGAAATTATAGCTCCAAGTATCTAGTTTTTGGATGTGAACTTCCATAATTTTTAGCGGCAGCTCTTTTTATCTACGGACTTAGTATATTATGTCCCGACTTGCCATATAGGCCAGATAACTTGTTCATTCAGCTTCGATTTCATTCTTTAAAGACCTTTACACGACTATTTCTCACCGATATATCGTTCTCGATCATTTTGTCTTTGCTTATCGACATCTCCGTAAAATTTCGAATAACTTGAAAAAAACAGGAGATGAAGACTAAATGCAAACCCTGATATGAACATAATGTCAACACTATGGTGACATAGAATTTAGTGGAGATTATGAAGTTAAAAAACTACGATTTTTAGCTTTTCATTTCAATTCCTTTTCTCCAAAAAATTACTCCATCAGAATGTAATTCTTTTTAGGAGTTATTTCTCTGATAAATTATCTATGAATTTTTGGAAAAAAAAAAAAAAATTGTGTAGTGTAAATGTTTTGAAAAAATGCATTTGAAATGAAAAGCTAAAAATCGCAGTTTTTTAATTTTTACTATAAGTTTGTTTGGCTCAGTAAACCAAGTTCAATTCATCATATGCAGAACAAAGTACAGTTACGTGAACATTGGTTTAATATACTATTTTCCATTTTAAAGTTTTTTTTTATTCCCTTTCCACCTAATCGGGGCTAGACCGACCCACAGGCTATATAAAAGCAAGAGTTTCTTATCCTTTTTATTTAATTAAATTAAAAAAAAATCGCACTTATTACGTGTTTTCTTCTATTTTTTCCACGTTAAAATAAACCGAGATTATAGCCAAAAGATTAAGAATAACCCTATTTTTTTCTAGATTATTTTTTTAATCTTGTGCTTAACTGATTAAAATTTGTATGGTAAATCTCGCGGTTTAGGGAAGATGTATGTCACTTTAGTTTTAATCTCGGTTCAGCACTTGGTGAAAACGTGGCGCATGAAATGCACACGAATGCCTCTTGCACAGTCGTATCCTGCAACTCTCATACAAATTGTTTGCCTTACTATCGTCGGTTGCACATTCATTTTAAAGTCCTTATTGATAATTTAATAGATTTTTCCAAATAATTTTTAAATTGTTAAATGTTTCGTGGAACTCAAATAAGAGAAAGAGAAATAAAATGACATTTTCCGTACAAAAACACACTTACAAGGGCGTTCAGTGCCCTCCAAATGCATTTACGTTAGACAACTTCCATGCAACATTGCATAAGTTTTATAAAGAATGTTTTTTACGTTTAGAGGCATTATAAGACTGCTCAAAATTTTGTTTATCTTTGGTGACTTTAAAATGTTGAATCAGCAGAATATTAATTAATGGAATAAAATAAGTATCACAATTATTGAACTAAAAATTTAACAAGTGTGTTTCACATCTTACAATTAGTGAATTAACAGAAAAGAAAGAAATTATTCATATGATGTCATCGTTTCTACTTGTTACTGTTCCACTTACTCAAAATAATTTTTTATTTCTTCTATGTATTTTTATTATTTAAACAATCAAAACTATACTCGATTAATTTTTTTTGATAATCATTGGTTTAAAAGCCTTTTTAAAATGAACTGACAGCAGGTACATGGATTTGTGTGCACGAGGGGTAAATCTTTCTTAAAGTCAAGGCCTACAAAATTTATCAGAAATCAAAACGGAAGTGATTTTTTTTACCCATTAAAATCGATGTTAAAAAAAAATTTATTTATTTTAACAAACGAAAAAACCATGAAATCAAAATAAAAAATGTTTATTTCACAAAATACTACAAAACCGATACCTACGTATTTTTTATTTCTTAACACACTCTTTACAGTCGCCTACAAAATTGACAGCTGTTAGACAACAAACTGACATCGCAAAATGCAAAAAAGAGAAACGACTCAAAAACAAAATGTCATCAACAGCTGCAGAAGAAATCGGTAAATTCTATAAAAGAAAATATTTATTTTTAATTATTTAAACAATAAAATCCACCGAAACCTCATTAACCACATAAATAATTGTCAGTTGCATTAATTCCCAAGTTGTTTCATTGAATTTCAGCCTAACTTCGCTCATTTCGCACTTTTTCACTATCATTGCGTTGTTTGTCTGGGAATGAATTGCAAAAAAAAAAATTTAAATAAATATTTTCCTCTTTTTCTAATATAGAACTTTTAGAACGCGTTTTATTGCGTCTAGGCGTCGCTGACAGCGATGAAAAATTAGAAGGAACGGTAGGCCGGTTCCTAACACCGGTCATCCTGAAGATAACCTCCCCACATGACAATGTTAGGGTGAAGGTAAGGTGCATGTATGCAGAACAAAGAAACTCCAAATAAAATGCGTTGTCGATTTTAGGTGGTAGAAGTGCTGACGCACATCAAGCGTCGTGTGACATCACGACCTCTCGTCCAGATTCCAGTAGCATCGTTGTTAGATCAGTACAAGTCTTCAGGCGAGTCACCATTCCTGCAAAATTTTGCAATTATTTTCATAACAATGGGCTTCCCAAGGCTACCAATTGAGAAGCAAACTGAGCTGGCTGCAAAGTTGATTTCGTGCGAGGAAAAATTGGAAAACTACCAAGATAAGTGAGTAATCGAGTGAGGAAGCGCGGGGCTGCGTTGTTCTAACTGCTTGGTGCGTTTCAGGTTGTTTATGCTTTTGCTGCCATTATTGAGCGAAATGAAGTTTCCAGAGGATCCAGCCAAAAGGAAGGAGCTGCTTGATATCGATAACAAGCCAGCAATAAAGAAAAACTTTTTGGGACTATTGCAGGATGTTCTGCTACTGCCATACGGGTGAGTTTCTTAAAACCAAAAACGCAACAAATTTTCGAGTTCCTTTCATACAGAGCAACACACGACGTCATACCAGCAGGATTAAGCACAAGTTCCTTCAAACGCATCAGTGCCAACAATTGGAAGGCTGAAGAATTGGAGAAAATCAAACAGGGAATCGTGCGCTTTATATGTTCCGGAATATTCTCCGATATGGAAATCTTCATTCTTCTCGTAATTGCTTCCTCCGATACGCGCTTCAGTGTGGCCACACCAGCAATCGCTGAGCTTAGCAAAGTTTGCACAATGCTGGACTTCAATGACGCTCATGTCACCGCTCCTCTGTATACTCTTTTCTCCGGGAACAATTCCCAGAATGGCGATCGAAAGACAACACCCTGCTGTGCTAGGGTTCGCCAGAAACTCCTCCAATACCTCATCAAAGCTCGAGGCAAAGGAATCAACACACCCAAGGGTATTCAGGTTATCTTCGAAGGACTTTTCGGCGAGTACACCAATCAGAAGTGCCGGGTGCTAGCCCTACAATTTTGCGAGATTCTCATCAAAGAAGGACCAATTGAGATTGTCTCTAAAGTAGCCAAGGTGATTCTAACCGGTTTGTCAAAGCTGATTGGGCGCGAGGCTGATGAACCCGTCGATGTGCAGAATGCAGCATACTCGGCTCTGGCACAGCTTTCGAGAACATGCCCGAATGTCATCAATCAGGATCTGAAGATTGTTCTCTCGTATTTCAATCACTTGGCAAATGCTCAGCCAGAGTTGCATACTTCTATCCGCGAGGCTTTGGTATCAATGGCTCCAGCGTTTGCTTACAACGCTAGCATGGAAGTAGACGGCAAGGAGAACTATCAGCTGGACTCGCAACAGCACTTGTTGTTGGCCATGTTGGCTGATAATGCCGAGTCCAAGTTGAATATTGTACAAAATGTCACGAGCGTCTTTTTGACCACCTGCTTCCCGGAACACTTTGCTCCGGCGCGATTCCTGCTGCTGCTAATCGCTGGAGAGAGGTAAGTCAGCAGTTTTCTATATTTTTCTTTGGATTTAATCGTAGTTCTTCGGCATAGAAACTCGCTGCGTGAGACCGTTACATCATATCTGTATGGAGTTTCAAAGAAGGACCAAGTCAACTACAACTATCTGTCATCCATCGACTTCTCCGAGGGCCCAGTGGATGATTTCAACAAGCTTAGCTCTGAGCAGAGAAGAGTTGTTATTCCTGGCTTCAAGCCGATGATACGTCATGTCTCTGAGATTGCCAAGAAGCGATTAACCAAAAGCTCGCAATATGTTGTGGTTGGTCGGACCAAATTGGCGTTCAATTTGAATGTCTACGAGGAGGTTGGTTAAGTGGTTGTTTTCATTGTCGACAAAGGCTAAATGTTGCGCTTTTGCAGATCCTCGACTACCTCAGAGTATGCCTCTGGTATTCAGCCGGAGTGAAAGGCGGTCCTGGCGATGAGAAGAACACGATGCTGCTGAAGAACTACATCGTGAACAACTTTAAAGAGAGTGAAGATAACGAAATATTCCAGTACCTGCAATTGGTGCAGAAGTCTGTCGAGGCTAAGAGAAGTTTGTCATGTCGTAGTTGTTGTCCTTTTATGCATACTTAAAAGAACATCATCTTTTGCAGGTGAAGGCAATCTTCTTTGTTTGTACGATCTACTGAATGCTGCTCCGGAAATCCTCTCCAAACCACAAATGCATTTGATAGAATCACTATCCAATTCACTGAAAGACGTCTCAGAGACCACGCGGTTGCATGTGGCTCAAGTTTATGGAATACTTTTAGCCTATGGCTGTGAAAAGAAAGATTTTGATTCGCAGATTTCAGATATACTTTCGTCACTGCCGCAGAGATCTCTCGAAAATCGACATGGTTGGCTATTGGTGTTGGGTCACGCGTACAGTCGTCGCATCGAATCCATTCCTTTGGACAAGGAGAAACTGGCTTTGAGTCAGTCGACGCAGTTTATTGAGAGTGTCAAGCTGCTAGGTAGTTTGCTTTGATACATGTATCCCATTCACTCCAATTCACTCTTTCTTCAACTTTAGTGAAAATGTTAAGCGAAAACCAACCGATCCTGGTATCCGCAGGCATTAAGGGCATTTCCATGATTGGCAGGACAATTGCCATCCCAGATTTTGATGTTGAAATAGATTTGTCTAAAGAAACTCATGACGCAATGGACGAAAGTAAAATCAAACATTCATCCCTAGTTGCCATAATTTGTTCTCACTATCAATCTCATACTTACAGCCAGTTCAATGTCCACGAAGTTCATCATCTTTGGAACTGTATTCGCTCTATTGCGGCATTCGGCAGTAAGGGCAAAGATCCGCGAAGACGCCTGCAAGTGCCTGGCCAGCATAGCCATTGGTGATGGCGAGCATTTCACTACGAAGAATCTGGATGAATTCCTTACTTTGGTTAAAGTACAAAAAGACGCGGCGCTAAATATCGCAATATCTGAGGCAATTGTTGCCACCATAAATGGTTACGATCCCAACTGTGGTCCGCCAAGCGAGAACTTTGTCAATCCCCATTGCGATGACAAAACGTTTGAGAAGTTCTTAAACGCCTTGATCAAAGTAGTCACTGATCCAAATCCTAACTCCAGACAGGTAAGTGGTTATCACTATGCTTAAACTTGTTGCCTAGTCACTATTCCCGAATTTAGGCAAGCGCAGTGTGGCTTCTAGCCGTGGTGAAACATTGCAGTAGCCGTCCAAGTGTTCTCGCTAAGAAGCAGCTTCTCCAGTTTGCCTTCACCGAACTCCTCTCCGATGACAGTGGTAAGTGGCAACAATATCAATCTCGGCTCAATTACTAACACTTTTTGTGATCCTCAGAATTTGTCCAGGATGTAGCCTCTCGCGGGTTGGGTTTGGTCTATTCACTGTCGGACAGCAACAGTCAGAATGATCTGGCCAACTCGCTGCTGGATCAGTTGATTGGCGGTAAAAAGAAGGTGAACCAAGTGGCAGCTGACACCGAACTCTTCGCTGAAGGAATGCTGGGTAAGACTCCAACCGGTGGCAATATTACAACGTACAAGGAACTCTGCAGTCTGGCTTCTGATCTCAATCAACCGGAAATGATTTATCAGTTCATGCAGTTGGCCAACCACAATGCCACATGGACGAGTAAACTTGGCGCAGCCTTTGGGCTGAAATCGATATCGAAGGATGCCAAAGCTAAGATGCAACCATATCTGGGTAAGATCATTCCTAGGTTGTATCGCTACAAGTATGATCCCACGCCAAAGATTCAGAACTCTATGATTTCCATTTGGGACTCGATTGTGGCGGATTCTAAATCAGTCGTGGAGGAGTACTACTGGGAGATCATGAAGGAGATTCTCGATAATTTGACATTTAACGAATGGAGGGTGAGAATTGCGTGCTGCTTGGCAGTGCGCGACTTGCTGAGACGGCCAAATGGTCTGCGCCTGAGAACAGAGGAAGCTGGAAGAAAAAAGCCTGATGCCATGGACGTGGACAACGAAGTACCCGAACCGGAATTGAAAGAACTGTGGTCGCAGTTATTCCGAGTGATGGATGACATCCATGAAGGTACACGACTTGCTGCCCAGGGGACGGTGAGCACACTCAGCAAAATCTGTGTGATTGCTGCATCAAGCGATCATGGGAAATCCGGTCTAGCTGTGGCTTCCTCGATCTTACCACTGCTTTTGGAGACAGGAGTGGTGCACACAGTATCCGATATCCGCATGATCAGCATAAAAACTATTTCGGAAATGATAGAATCATCGGGATCTCTCATCAGTCCGCATTTATCATCACTGATTCCTTGCATGCTGAAGGCAACTGGCGAACTGGAGTCCTCCAAATTGTCGTATCTATCTACAAGACTAGGCGCTGAGGCAGAGGCTCAAGAGGCAGTTGATTCGATCAGAGCTGAGGCAGCGAAATCCCATCACACTATGGAAACTACAGCGAAGGTGCTAGTTGCCTCTTCTGCTGTCTAAAACCTTATTTCATAGCTTTTTATACTTTTTTAGTGCATTCGATATGTGGATTATGAAACTTTAGAAAAGATGACACCCGATGTGTTGGAGTTAATAAAAACCAGCGTGAATTTGGGGACCAAAATAGCATGCGCCCATTTTGTTTGTCTGGTAAGCATTCACCATCTTTTAATAAATGAAGTCTTATGAAACTTTTTAACTTGTAGGTCAGCATCCGCTTGGGCAAAGAGATGACGCCACTTGTTGGAAAATACTTGGGCGCCTGTTTCACGGGTCTGAAGGATCGCAACGCCACCGTGAGAAAGTACAACGCCAGTGCGATTGGTCATCTCATGGGAATTGCAAAGGTATGCCAAACGTTCCAAACCAAAAGATCGTTTACGATTTGATTTTTTACAGGAGCAATCTATTCGTAATCTCTTCACCAAACTCGACGAGCTCTACACCGAGAATCCCGCAAATCGATCCATTGCTCTCACAATTCAATCTATTAACAAACGACACCATGAACTTCTTAAAGACTACACAGACAGCGTCATTCCGCTGATCTTCTTCGCCATGCACGAGGAAGTGAATGAAGAGAACAAACCGAATATTGAACTGTGGAAGGACCTGTGGAATGAAACAAGTCCAGGAGAAGCTGGCATTCGTCTTAACCTGAATGTGATCATTTCTAAACTGGAAAAGTCCATGGACGACTCCAGCTGGCTGCGAAAGGCACAGAGTGCGAATGCTATAAGCACTATCGCAAAACGCCTAAACACCAGCTTAGAGGAGGCCGATCGCTTGCGTCTAATAAATCTTCTCCTAAATGCTATTCAAGGACGAACGTTCCAGGGCAAAGAACGTTTGTTGCAAGCTTTAGCTGACCTTTGCAAAGGTTTGGACAAGAATAATGAAGTTAGCAGTAAGATCATTGATGCCGCTCTCAAGGAATGCAAAAAGGAAGAACCCCAGTATCGTACCCTGGTCCTCAGTTCACTGGGTGACATTCTAGAAGAGTTAGAAGCCGATCGCTTCGAAGAGGTATACAACATGATTTGGTATCTTTTGGACAAAAAAGACCTCAAAAACGACGATGATGAAGAAATGGGAGATCTCAATGCAGATCAGCGCAACAAAAGGGCCAATCTGTTTAACAAACTTAAAGAAACTGTATGCGAGACTCTTGGCAAATCATGGCCGAAAAATTCTCAAGACACTCAGGACAAGTATCAAGTACAATTTGCTGAGCGATGCTCCCAATGTTTGAAGGATAACACTCGCCCAGTTCAGGTCAGCTTAATGATTGCGATGACAAAATTCGTAGACAGGTTGAAGATTCTTGAGCCCGAGACTGCAGAAAATAAAGAGAAGAAGGCGAAGGTAGATTCTTCGAAAGAGTTCATAGTGAAGAAAATTTGTACTGACGTATTAGCTGCTGTCACGTATGCTTCAGGTAGGATCAGGCACGCAATTATATATTGAAAAGAATGTCTCAATGTTTCCTTTTATTTAATTATTAAAGGCTTACCCCACACTGGACTCAAAAAGGAATCTTTAAACATTGTGCTGACTCTCATCAAAAAGCTCACCGAGGCAAGGGACGAAGTTCACTTGGCCCTTGTGAGGAAGACTTTCGAAGAGTCTCTGCAGCGTTTCGAAAAAGATTCGGCTCCCGAAGTGCGCTGTCGCATCAAGGATATTGAGGATAAACTGAGTAAAACTAAAAGTTAGGTGTATAGAATGTTTGATGGCCAGTAAACTGCCGCCAACTTTGATCATGAAATTCTGTGTGAAGTATACTTTATAAATGTTAATAAAATATTTCGTGGGAGCAGTATCTGCCAGGGAAATGTGATGTGTATAATTTTAGGTGCATTCATTCGAAGAAAATAACAGATAGGAAATACAAATTTTTGAATTCTACTCACTCAGTGGTTTACCAAACCGCGGGGAATGTGTTTGAGACACAGTATTCTTTACGGTCCCGGATAAACTAATTTCAGCTAACAAAACCATGTTCTCTGCCATCTAGGATGACTTATTCTTTTAAGAAAAATTAGGCCTGCCTTGTCGTCTCGACGCTGGGGCTGAAATTCGAAGAATTGGAGAACTATTGTGCATTTAAACTGATAATAATATATTTACCTTTTTCTCGCGCCTTTAGATCCTTCCACAGGGTTCTTTAATAGTCGGTAACTGAATTACCTGCAGCCACCTGAATAAAAGCAATGATTTAAAAAAACCAATTAGTTTATTCAATTGCAAAACTTACCTGTTCAGAATGCATTGATGATTTACCTTGCTCCTTTTAGCTGAGAATAGTACCTAGGTAAGTAGACCACTATGCTAGAAGATGCCAAGTCGAATGAAATTATGTGCCTGTTACAAAAAATATATATCAAGATTCTTCGACGACTTACTTATAAGCTTTTCCTAATCAATTCTCACTTCAATTTTGCTGGTTCAATTCATTGGATAAAAAAACAATTGTTCTGAGCTTCAGCTACATTTAAAGTGATGCCATCATTTGTTACATTTTTTGGCCATCATTTCGACAAAGTTGGTTAGATTAATTAATTGGAAGAATAAACACTTCTTGTGCAGTGCATGTCCGAAAACATATGAGTATGAATAATGAACCCATAGTCAATTCTGTTTACCCCTTTACAAATAATTGAAAGGATCACAAAATTGGTTGCTTTTTTAAAAAAAAAAATCACTTTGATAAAATAAATTCACTATTTGCAGTAAAATCGGAGTAGGGACATTCTGTCTGATTTTCATTTGTACAGTGCACGACGCACGTCCAATATAACAGTCTTTCGTTGAATCAAAAAATTCGTTATCGTTCATATTTTTGTTAATAATAATATTACAGAGAAGTAATTAAAGTGAGATTAACAAAATTAAAGCACTCATGGGGTGTTGTTGAACCAGGTAAAAAGTGGGAACTAGGGAACTCACTTTTCTTCAGTTTCTAATGTCTTTAAAATAAATGTCTAAAAAACTGCCACGCATGCAATTTTGCACGATAGGTTTTAAACTGTTATCCCGAAAATAACCGTTGCCCGAACAAAATAGGTGTCACACTGATTTGCATGTTGGTAGTGCTGTCACTCACTGTCAGTAGACTTTTTAATATTTTACATCTTGCGTTGAAGGCTTATGATTAGAGATGATAGAGCCAAAAATATGACAGCATGGGTAAATTCGTCAATTTTCTGGAATTTATCTGGAATTTAGCTTGTAGGCAGAGTGTTTTCCACTGGAAAGTTTGGCATCTCTTTGCTTCTATCATCTCTGCTTTTGACCACGTAAACCAACACTAAATTCACCACAACAAATAGGTACATGTGAAACTAGTTTTTATCAACAGCCGCTTTTTATTACCACCAAATTATCGGATCAAATTCAACAAATAAACGAAAACTTTTTTTCTGCTTTTTACCACTCAACGTTGCCATACTTAAAATCTAATAACATTAATAGTTCCATATTCCATAGCTATTTATTTATATTGAATCAAGCTCCATATTAGAATGCTGCAAGTGTTTCTTAACCAGAGTATTTTATTATTATCGGTTGATTCATATAGATCATTTCCGATAATAAACTGCTATTAGTACCTAAATGCAATTTGAAATTTGTAGGGAGTGTAGAGGAGGATAGTTTCACTATTGTAGAATAGTTTTTATAGTATTAGTTCTTGTCATTTTTTAAATATAAATAAATACAACATATTGATCGAATTAGAAATTCAATAATTTGAAAAAGCCTTTACCACAATGAACCCATTTCGAAACATTTGTGGTTAGTTGGTATTGTCATGTATGTACTTAACAAATATCCTGTTTCTGTTCCTATATACATACATATGTAAGAGCGAGAAAGAATCAAAAAACTCTCCAACAAGACGAAATTCGCAGCTTAAAGTTTTATTTTTAGTCATTGTCAGTTTAATTTGCTTTACTTTACTTACCTTATTATTTAAATGTATGAATTTGCTAATTGTTTTTTGTCTTCAAATTTATTTTCGATTTGACCGATTTTTCATATTGACATCCTCATGTATTGTTTTCCTGTGATGAACTCCTTCCTGTTGGTTCTGTTAGGGACAAACTAAGATAAACGCCCCATGTTTATTGCACATCTGCTTTTATTTCAGTTCTAAGAAAAGTTAATTAATTTGAATTCCGAGAAAACAAAAATTATTGTTTTGGTGTATTGTTTTATTTTAGATAGGCAAATTGATTTATTGTATAGAAAATAAAAAAAGTGCTCTTTTTTTCAAAATATGATAGTGTGAATTAAGCATGTGATCAGATGTACAGACGAACACAACGAATAAGGTAAGATGAGACTGCATGCCAAATGGTCACATAATTGCCATTTCTGACAGTTTTCGCTTGCAAAATAAGATTATTTGACAGCGAAATGGTCATTATTTAACCAATTGGCATGCAATCTAATCCTACCCTTAAGCGAGAAAATTTCGTATGACGTTTCATTAGATTATGAGATTACACAGAAGCCATAAAGGCCCATTACAAATACCCTAGTTGTACATGTAAGCACAAGTTACAAACAATACCATTTCGATCTGTTGATATTTTTGAGTTGCTTTTGGAAATTCGAGACATTATTCCTTTTGTTTTGCGCAGTGCCATTTATTACCTACATATTGTTGTTTATACCCTATCCTAAGGGTATATTAATTTTGACACATAGTAACACCTCTAAATATTCGTCGTAGACCCATAAAAGTATATATTTATATTTATGATCAGCACCAAATCCTAAGACTATTTAGCAATGCCCGTCCGTACGCAATTTTTAGGCATTTAAAATTAAGCTAGGAAGCTGAAATTTGGACCACATACCCCCTAGGGCTCCGAAATGGTTAAGTGTAAACAATTTTTGATGTTTTTTATAAGTTTGTCATATAAAGTTTTTTGCAACGCTTACTTTTTGTGGGCGTTTTTTACTAAAATGCTGTTTTCTGTTAAACCAGATATTTAGCCAATATTTTTTCCAACATATCGCCCATACAATGTTTTTGGGGCGGTTTTTTTTTCAAAAAAAATTTTTTTTTTTTAAATTTAATAGAATGAAATAAAATGCTATCCATAATCTTCTTAATGCTTTTTGCTTTGGATTTTCCAACAAATGTATTGTCATTTGTTGCGTTTGTCTTGTACAATATTGTATGTTTATCACAAGATTAGAATTGCCGGATTTCGTGTGCAGTCGCCGAAAGTGTGTTTTCTCTTCCTGCTACCGATAGTGTGTTTCAGACGGAACTATTTACTATTTGCATTAGCAGCTTTGATAATTTTAATTTGAGTTCCAAGGCAAGGCAGCGTTGACGTTAAACTTTCTTTTCCACTACAATACGACTGACGATTATAATATATTTCGATACATTATGTGACCTGTATAATTCTCGACGCGTCGTGATATTTCCATTTATTTATTTTTTGAGTAAATAAGGCCACAATTCAATTATTATATACAAACAATTGATTTATTACAAACAAAATGGTCACTTTACAGCAATGGATCCCTAACAAGATTTACATAAATTCCATTAGCTGATTGTAAAGTCATTGCTCTATGTTCGAAAACCATTTTGGTTAAGCTCCTTGGACCCGTAGTTACAAAATGGTTTCTCAAACAGCTAATAAGACCCACTCTCGTTTGCATAAGCCCCAGACGTTCACCAATGCAATTGTGTGGACCAGTGCCAAATGGCATGTACGCATAAGGGTTGATGTTGGACTTATTCTCGGATGAAAAGCGTTCAGGATCAAACTTCTCGGGGTCAGGGAAGTACTAAAAAAGTATATATTAAAAGAGACATAGTATACTAGACATATTTAAGCATTTGATTGAATGGTTTACAAACATACCCTAGAATCCTTCTGAAGTCCAAAGTTTGAAATATAAATCGGCATGCCATTGGGAATCGCAAACTTGCTGAATGGCTCCAATGAATATGCCTTCTGTCCAGCGGGCATTGTACATTGTCTCTCTAAATGTGGTACACTTGGGTATAGACGTAATGTCTCATTTATGACCTTATTTAAAAGCTTCATATTCTGAACCATTTCATAAGTTATTTTACCACCTGTTTCCGTGAGAGCTTCCCTTATCTCCTCTCTAAGTTTCTTCTGTATCTCTGGATTTCTTGAAAGTTCGAACATGGCAAAGGAAATTGTGGAGGACGATGTTTCGAATCCCGCAGAAAAGAAAACTGCCGCTTGTGCCAGCAAAAAGTCATTATTTTCACCTTCTTTTTGAAATGTAAGTAGAATATCAATCAAGTCGTTTCGAACTTGTCCCGACTTTGCACGTTCTTTTAGTACGTATGTAATGCTTTCCTTAAGAAATTCCGTCGTTTCTTTGGAGAAAACTTTGCACGGCAAAATTTTAACCAATTTTGGCACGAAGAATATTACAAAAAACTCTAACGCTCTTAGCGGGGTGAACGCAAATATACGCTTGCCATTAGCGCGAAAGTCGTTGTTGGGATTCTCAAAGCTGTTGACTTCAACGCCAAAAGCTACGGTGGCAATCACATCATTGGAATATGCTGCACTTATTTCTTTAATTTCTATTTCTATGTCGTTTGTTTTCTGATTAACGGCTCGTGATCCAATGTAGGAGTCAAGTTTGTTACCGATCTAAAAAAGGAAGGGTTGAATAATGAGAACATTTGTTAATGCTTAAACAGTTACAAACCTCCGTAATCAGGGGAAACATTTGCTTGACTTTTCCACTTGTGAAAACAGGCGTAAGTTTGGTACGTACTGCTTTCCACTTAGGATTTTTGACAAAGAACAGATTTTGATGCCCCAAGGCATCGCCATGTGAATCGGGTGAAAGATATCTGTCGGAGAAATTGGAAAAATCCTTCACCATAATGCGTTTGATGAGCTCTGGCTCGCGGACTACCACTGCTGGCTGGTCCATGATGTGTATTCCAAAGATTGGTTGTTCTTTGGCATTTGGATGGTTATAGTAGATGGCCAGTTGCTCACCCCAGCTTTGTTTCGTTAGGAGAACATCTTTCAAGGATCCAACGAAGGGAACTGTAGATGTAAACGGGACGTTGTTGCGTTTCCAATAAGAGTAAGTGTATTTTGACCAGATATACACCGCTGATATTATACCAATTAAGGCGATCAGAATGCTGGTTTCGCCAATCATATTGGAATAATCTGAAAATGTTAATATATCAAATGGCTTAGTATATATACTTTATAATTATACTCTGTAATTATCTAAAAGCGTTCGGAGAAGGTGTCTTAATTGCTGTTCGCTCCCACCATGATTCAAGTAAAATCGAATTCCCATTCAATATTAATAAAGAACTAATTTGTATCAAAATTACCGTTAGGTATAAATCTCTGCTCGTTGTACACGGAACTATCTATGATACTCGATCATTTATTGTGCCAGTACATTGGCGATTACTTGGCGATTTCATTTTGCATCATATAGGATGCGATGCATCTGAGAACAAATCCCATTCTATTCCCATTGTTGACTGCACAACAAACAAGTTGTATAACAAATTTAATTTAGTCTGCTCTTCTCACTCTGTTAGCACTGTTGTTTTGGAATCAGACTCCAGTATCACTAACATAGATACACATCTTTTACCCCTAGAAGTTTTTATTTTGACTTTCGGAAAGCAGATTTCAAAAACCTCTCCGTCCGCTAGGAGTGGGTTCATATCAGAGCCGTACCTGGCCAATTCGTCCACATTTTCGTTCCCTTCCACTCCAACGGGTCCAGGAACCCAGCAGATTAGAACTGAGTGATGACGTATAGCCCTGAGTGCAAAGAGGTAGTTCTCATTTACAAGGTTGGAGTCGATTGCTTTAAGTGCAGCTTGACTGCCCATGGCTATTTCCATTGCTAGCAGTCCAATCGATAGGATAGTCTGTGCTGCTTTAATTGCGTAGATCTCAGCTTGAAAGACACTGCAGTGATCAGTCAGTCGAAACGACTGGTTTATAGCAAGTGTTTCTGAAAAGACACCAGATTCTGTCCTTTTTCTGTTTTTCAACATCCGTATAGACGGATATAAATTTAATGATGGTACTGGGTGAGTCCCAGTCCTGTCATTTGAGTATTGTGATTCTAAAATTTCTCTCGAAGTCAAACCCGGGTTTCTCATAATCAGTTAGTGGCATGAGTCCCTTCAGATCAAAGATTTCAAATATGCCTGAGTGTCCGCAATAGCCTGGCTTCTTAAAATGTTGTTCTCCCTTAATCTGAGAGCAGCTGTGGTTGCCACGTTCTTCGTGAATAGCTCAATGGATTGTATGTTCAATAGCGTCTGCAGACCTAGTTGCGGTGTGGATATAATTGCGCCTGTTATGCCCAGACAAGCATTTCCCTGCGTGCTTCCGAACATAGGTTTTAACCAATTTACCAAATATATTTTATTAACGTAAAGTAAATTGGTCGAGTGGTTTGTATGTTTCACACCGAGGATTTAATATAGAAGATTTATACAGATATAATTTATTCTTCCTGTTTTTGCTTCTGATGAGATGTTTCATTTGTGAATTTTTGTAAAATTATTTAAAATATCTTTTACATAGTATTTATTATTTTCAATTTTTGTGTCAAATTTTGACCGAATTACGATTTTTTTAATGACAACACTGCGCATAGTTTGCATTTGTGTATTTCCAAGTTAATTTGGTGAACTTTTTTAAAATATATTTTGCTTACACTTTTTACACCAAACTTTCGATGATTCGATTATGGCAAGGACTTCAATTAGCTTTTATGAGCTTGTCAAAATTTAGGATTTAATAAGAATAGCCACCAGCGGTATAAGTAGACATATTTTTAAATAATTTCACTTCTTCCCGTACAATATCCCGAGTAACTCAAAAACTGAAAAGAGAGTGAACATACTAATCTATTAGGCAATTGCTTTATAACAATTATCAAAATATTAGTGCGCAATTCATGGGCACAAAATACTGAAAAGTCATTGTTCTAATCAGTGTTCACCGCAAGCTACCACGCGTATCATTCATATCATGCAGATTATTTTCATATTGCCTACACTTATATGTTAAATATTTTTTACAATATCACCCTGTGCGCAAGTATTGTGTTCATAAAAAGTCCCATCTAAATAGGAGATTAATGCAAGCAATTGGTATTATTTTAAAGAGTATGAGTTTTGGATCAAATATTATTTATAAAGGACTATAAAATACCGAATCATTGTGTCACTTTTTCAAATAATTAATCTTTTATGAAAAATATATAAGTTTCGATTTCAACATTTGATTAACAAAATATCAGAACCTTTCTTACACACAAATATATTTTTGTTGACCGAAGATCGTTACAAGAAAAAAAAATAGTTATTAATAAATAAATCTTCTTCAAAGACAGTGACCTCCTTCTTTGTCAATATTCAATGCAATTTGGATGTATTTTCAGAATAAAAATACTTGCAGTCTAGTTTACATTTTTCAAGTCTAAAATTTAAATAATAAATAATTACTCACTATGGCTTTTTGCATATCATTTAACCTAAACATTGGCAGATCCTTTTTAAATAAATTAGGGAAGCACTAAATATATATTCGTTTTGATTTTGGAATTCGAATTCGTTTGGATTTGTAAAATGCTGTAATGAAAAATAAATATTAATTTGGAATGGAAGTTTTTCGTGTTTTTTTTTAAACACCTTACCTTAGGATCTCTTTGAATGGCATAAATCGGTATGTAAACCGGCATTTTATGTGGCACCCCAAAATCACTGAAGGGCTTCAACGAGTACTCTGTCTAGGGAAGCACTAAATATATATTGTTCCGAAATTGTAAATAGAAATAAATAATTGGTTTTAATTTTATTGTTTAATAGAGTGACCTCTATTGTCGGTGTACAGTAAAATTTTTTTTTTTTTTGTAGGACTCACTTCAAAACAAACTCCATAGAATAATCTAAGTATTAAAACGGAACAATTGATTTATGTGATTTGCATTTGCCGAAATTCAAGACATGAGTTTTAAAGAACGCATTCAAATACGATAGCAAACAACATTAAGTGATTAGATAGATGTTTCAGCAGTTTTCTTAATGGCCATATTTGTCATTTAACCGTCGCGCCGCGTCCACTTTATTTGGTATTGTTTTATTCAAACTATTAAATCAAATTTTTGATATTGCACATAGGTTATCTAAAAAGATGATCATCGGTTTACAATCTTTACATTACATCTTTTTCTTAACTTTTTTGCGTGAAGAATTTTTTCTTTAAATTGAAAAACATTTTTTTTATAATTTAAAGACGTTCGTAGGAAAAAATAAAATCAATCTGCGATTGAATCAACGATGTAATTTTCAATTCCACTGACAGCTCAAAGCAACCATTGGCTCAAACAACTGCGCAGATAATAGCACTGTTGGCATAATTTTTAAAGCTAAACAAAGTTACTAAAAACTGTTTAAAGTTGTTCCATAACTCAAAAAATTAAGTAAAAGAGAGACGCAATGAGAGTATAAAACATTTTCCCTTCAACTGAGAAAGTTACGAAATTTTACATTGTGATTTTATTTAGAAAAACCATTTTACAGCGTTGTTAAAAGATTGCGCCTTCCAAAATTTTCCACATCCTAGACCTAGGCCTGTGATAATAAATCTTTCGTGTGGCAGCACCAATCAAAATAAATTGCTTATCTGATCTGGACTCTTGTTATCGAACTTCTTCACAGCGACCATTTGCATTTCTCTATCACTTAAGAATAATGAAAGTAACTGATAATGCGGAATAAATTTATTTATTGAGTTACTTATCAAGTGTAACATTTTTATCTTCTCACTTTTTAACGACACTATATCTTCTTCATCAGCACTCAAAAGCAACACACAACCCTTTAAAGATAACTTAGCCTTAGGTGCTTTTATCAATAAGGAAACATTTTTCTTACTGCAAATTAAGCGTTAGTAAATATCGGATGAAGTTAACGTGCCACGGGTCCAAATATATATAGGAATTAGGTCAGACAAGGCGAATTCGAGACAAATCAAGCCAAATGAATTTTTTTTTACAAAAATAGTTGCATTTATTCAAAACGGTATAAAAATGACATAATAATGGAACTAATTTATAGTGTCACTACACATTTAAGACTTAACCTTTCTTAGCTTAGCAATGGATCTCGTACTATTTTGCAGTAAATACCACCAGTGGATTGGATAATCAATGCCTTTGGATTGAGTATCATTTCTTTGTGCGATTTATCACACGTCGCTATGTAATGATTTCTTAAAAAGTTGATAATCCCAACCTTAGCTTGAATAATGCCAAATCTTTCTCCAATGCAATTGTGCGGTCCAATGCCGAATGGCAAATATGTGCCGGGTATCACATTGGCCTTATTCTCTGGCGCAAATCGTTCAGGATCGAATTCGTTTGGATTTGTAAAATGCTGTAATGAAAAATAAATATTAATTTGGAATGGAAGTTTTTCGTATTTTTATTTAAACACCTTACCTTAGGATCCCTTTGAATGGCATAAATCGGTATGTAAACCGGCATTTTATGTGGCACCCCAAAATCACTGAAGGGCTTCAACGAGTACTCTGTCTCACCCTTCGCCAATGTACATTCTCGATCTAGGAATGGAAGTGGTGGATACAATCTCAAAACCTCCTGAATAACCATATTAAGGTACACCATATCATTAACGATATCGTAGGTTAGCTTGCCATTATTCTTTTGCAGGGCTTCTTTGATTTCCTCACGAAGACGTTGCTGTAGATCGGGCTTTTTAGCAAGTTCATACATTCCAAACGACATGGTCGATGAGGTGGTTTCGAACCCGGCTGTAAAGAAAATAGCTGCTTGTGCTACTAGCATGTCATTGTTAAACATAAACTGATCCTTGTCCTTGTTAGTTTCGGCTACCTTTTGGAATGCAACTAAGATATCTATTAAATCATTTCGACTTGTTCCATTCTTTATTCTTTCAGCCATAACATAGTTAATAGTATCCCGAATGAATTTGGTCGCACTCACGGAAAATATTTTGCATCGCAATAGTCTCGCGAACTGTGGCAGGAAGAATACTACCGAGAACTCGATTGCTCGGTATGGGGTAAAGGTGAATAAACTTTTGCCGTTTGTCCTAAAGTCGCAGCTGGGATTTTTAATGCTGTTTGCTTGAATTCCGTATGCTACTGATGCGATGACATCGGTGGTGTAAAGTGCGCTGATATCTTTTACCTCCTTTACGCAACTATTGGTGCTTGGATCCATTGGCAATGCACGAAGATACTCATCCAATTGACTACCAATCTAAAAGATAAACCATAGGCATATATAAACTGGCTTTTACCTAAGAAGAAATCAAAAAATTTACCTCTTCGACTAAGGAAAACATATGCTTAATTTTGCCACTGGTAAAGACTGGTGTCAGCTTGGTTCGCATTTCCTTCCAATACGGATTTTTAATGAAAAAGAGATTATTATAGCCCAGAGGATCTCCATGGGGATCGCATGACGAAAATCGATCGGAGAATTTGTGGAAGTCCTTAATGAGGACAGACTTAACTAGTTCCGGATCACGAACTAAAAGTGCTGGCTTATTGAGAATGTAAATACCAACAACGGGTTGGTCTTGGGAGATCTTGTGATTATAAAGTTCAGCTACGTGATCTGCGGCACTGGCTTGCATTAAAATCATTTCTTTAAGATTTCCAAATATGGAAGTTGCCTTTATGTAGGGCATATTAGTCCTACTCCAAAAGGTATACTGGCGTTTCAACCAAAAATAGAGAATAGTTAGGGCTCCTGACAACAGGAGCAGTGCCTCGGTTAGAGCCATGCTGTTATGTTCGGTCCTGTTTTTGGAAAAATATAGAATTAGGAGTATATTTTTATAATATTTAAAATGTGAATAAAATGTCTACTATAGCAATATTTTTTTTAATTTATTAAATAACAACTAACAAACTTTCGCTCCGTTTCTTAAGCAGTTTTTAAAATCGAAGTCCTTGAACTCTCACATAGACCGAAAGCAGCGATGTATTTAATATATATTCTTAGGTGGTACAAGCGGCATATATTTTTTTAAGTGAGAGCAATATAATAAAACCGCCCGAAGTAAACTTTCTAATTGTACCTCATCTGTGAATGTATCCGATAGTGATAGAGTAGCAAGTTTTGTTGTTTAAGCGACCCTTAACAGTTGTTTATTTGTTATGAACTATTATAGATTTGCCTAGTCTCTTGCAGCTAGATATTTTCTTTAGATCGCAGCTCTTTCGTTTATACAGCTTTTTAGGAAATGCATACGTAACATTTTGTTTTAGAAAAATATGCGACTTTTAATATATACAAAATATTTTATGAATAATGCTTTCACTTGTTTTTTAAGTTTTGCAGCTATGCCTTTTTTAACACATTAATCGCACTCATATTTTCAAGCATTTATGGAAATTTAGCGATAGTTCTGACTTAATGGACAATTTTTCGAAATTAGTTTTTGAAGCTATCAAATAAGAAGCATTTATCACTGTACTATATTTTCTCAGGTTTAAATGGAAAATGGAAATGTAAAGTTCTAGTCAAAACAATTCGATAAAATTTATTCCGCAAATGGAACTCGGAATTTGGTCATAACAAAGCCATACTGAGCACTTCCACAACCGACAGTTGGTCTATTTATTTTGTATCACTTTATGAAAAAAACAAAATTGTTCCTGACCAACCCTAATCAGTCCCAATATTAAACAAATTGATTATTTCCTCATTAAAACGAATTCAAAGCAATTGCAATATTACCGTTCTTATGTTCCACGCGTACTAATTGTTCTTAAATAAATTCCAGACAGTAGAGCTACCTCCTTTTATAGCACTTGACAAACAGTTTATGTCAATACAGTTTCTAGTAATAAGATCTCATTACTATTTCATACTGTTATCGTTATCTGTTTAATGTTCTAATCAGGTTTTCTATACTGTATACATTATTTTAATATAGTAAACAGTAGGTATTGATCTACCTTCAGTCATATAATAATAGTAGGCTTAGTTGAATATACTAATAAAACTTAAAGATGGATGTTTTAGCTTTTATTTTTTAAAATGGAAATTTAAATGAGAGCGATAAGCTCTGCGCTGCGTCTGCTGGTTGCCCATTCGCGTGGACAGCACTAGATAGGTACATACTACAATTTTATTATAAACAATTGAGGCATTCAATAGGGTGTGACTTGCATTTTTGTGTGCCTCTTAATCGGCATTGTATAATAAGCAAATAAGCGGGCAAGTCATTCAATATAATTAATAACTATTTGATGATAAAAATTGCTTGCGAAATTATACATACATACATAATGTATTGAAAAGCATATTTTCTAACATTTAAAGGAATCTGACGTAGGTACTTTATGTAAATATAGTTTTCCCTATTAGCGGTGCCATTTAAAAAAAAAATTGCTGAAACGCCAACCAATCTAATAAATGATATAAAAAATATGTTTCTTTAATGAATTTTGGAAATGTAAAACTATTGTGTTTTATAATTATTATCTTAGAGTCTTTATTTTCATTTTTAAGTAGGTGAATGCGACAAATTTGTATATAAATATACGGATTTAGCAATTATGTTGAAATTTCCATTACCATCTACAATACATTTTAAAATGAAATGCATATTTTGAAAAGTAGAGAGGAATTATCAAAACCCTTCTTCAGCGGAGTAAGGGAATTTATTGTTGTTACAAGTTTTATTAATTCACGTGTATGTTAAATTTCTGTTTTTCAAAATATTTTTTTAACAGAATATCTAAATAATATTTGAATTTCATTTTATTATTTTTTTTTAAATTTAACATAATTAAAGATTTCAAAGTTCACTGAAACTAATTTGATGCAAGTTTTTTATAATTGGATGTAAGCCTTTCTGGCTATTCTCTCCCTTGTGCAGCTAATTCTTGTTATATCGTCTCTCTCTCTCTCTACCCAATGTGTTGCTTTCGTGGTACATTGATTGTCGCTCAATCTAGATGCATTACCCGCCCAGTTCCAGTTTTGTTGCTCGCCTTTGTGACCACATCTGAACAATTTGCTGTAGTCTGGATAGATTTAAAATAGTTATTTCCATTGCCCTCTGTGTTACTGCCAGATTTTGCAGATTTGGCTTAGAAGGTCCAAGTTTGTGTGCCGAATATCATGACGAGTCTAATTGTCGCTTTAAAAAGATTTCTCCTTAATTGGGCTAAGATTCGAATTAAAGATAATTTTATGTTTCCCAAACTACTTCCAGCTGTTTGATATATTTCGGCCTATTTTTGGTTTTTCATTATTTTCTAGTGAAATAAGTTGCCCTGCATATATGTAGGTAGTCAGCGAGTATCGAAGTTTGCTATAGACCTATTATTTTCTATAATCTTCTTGTTCATTGTAGTTCATGTACCATTTTCTTCATGTCCTGTTGTTGCTACAAGCACTTTATCATCTGCCATCTATTTTCACGGGGGAAATATAATCCTCCAAGTTGAACACCTTTATTTACGGTTCGAGCTGTGTTCTGCTGGTATACAGAAATATATTCCTATGTACCTATAAGGTACATACCTCCGATTCGCATCCAGTTTATTTAGTTTAAATCTTTATATCAAAACATTAATTGTTATTCATAATATTAACAGCAGACAATTACTAATTGGCGGTGCAGAATCTTTGCAGTTATTTGAGTTAAAGCTCTATCCATCCTTAAGAACATAATGTGAAGGCCGTACATAATGGACCGTACAAATAATAATCTATTTATCTATTTGTAAGGATTTAATTTGTCGCGATCTAGTCATTTATCTTATAAGATCTGTCAAACTATTCTTCTTCTCTCCATTTAACGACGAGATTATGATCAGAATTATAGGGATCACAACCCTCCCACTTCACTGCGTTCCGCCTGGGGGGTGCGCCGGTTCGACCTCAAAAAATATCTACAGGGCTCCCGATTTTGAATCACTTCATCATTGAGGCCAATCAAATGCCGGTGTTTCTGCATTTGTGTGATCCAGGAGTTTTTAAGCCTGCCTCTTTTACGCGATTGTAAGGAAATGTTGATTGCCAGATCTGTCAAACTATTATTGTAGTAAATTTCTGTTTGGTTTTGCAAAAAAATATCTTAGAGGGCAATGTTCATGAATTGAACGTTATTTGCTTTGTATGCAATGCAGCATGAAGATTTTCCAATCAAATGTAAGTCTGTCAGGCTATATAACATCAAAGAATATAAAATTAAATTACCAAGAAATATTATTGAACACAAAAAGCTCCTTCTTAAATAACAAAAACAAAAAGAAAAAAAAAGAGCGGACTGGAAAATGAAATTGAGAGAAAGCTCTTTCTCTGTGCAATTCTCGTGACGTCGATCCACTCCGTGACCGTAGTCATTGATCAAAAACAGGTTATACAGAATATTCGTTTGGAATATGTTAAATAGAGGTATCTCCGTCGCTTGTCGTACGATCGTGTGGATGGCTGTGGGGCTGTGTGTGTTGTATCTCGTTAGACTGGCTTTTGAATTTCTCTGAGCAAAGAATTTGAAAGTTCTTGATAAAGCAAAGCAATAGCAAAAGCTTTGAGAACGGGTTTCAATGTTGGAACCCGCCATTTTCAGTATGAACATTTGTATGAGATGCGTCTTCTTGGTAATTTTATATTCTTTGATAACATCTATCATCACTTCATAAAAATTCTCCTTTCCCTTAAAGTTACTTCCCTATACTAACTGTATTGTAAACACCATAATGATGACTACTTGCTAACCCTCTATTTGGAAAAAAACCAAAATCATTCCGATTCCTTTAATAAACAATCCTTATCCAATTGTTAAGCCTTTAAATTTAAGGCAGGAAGCTGAACATATACCTGCTCCCTAGGGTCCCGAAAGGGTAAAGAGTACCTTCACAAGTTTGCCGTATAACATTTTTTCAACACGTACTTTTTGTGGGAGTTTTTTTTACCAAAATGTTGTCAAATTGCTAGACAGTATAGCGGCCTTGTGACATCAGGGAGACAACTTTAAATTTATGCTGTCATGTATGTATGTTAGTTTTGGGCTGTAAACAAAAATCAAAAAGTATATTTTAGTATGTATTACGAATAGACTAATTTTAAGATTCTTTCGAGAAAAGTTTTAGAATGCATTGATGGAAGTCATGTTATAATTCTGAGGCCAACAAATCTTTAATCAAAAAGGAATGGATAACATGGTGGTGTGTTTATCTCAAAACATCAAGTGGGAAAATTATTAATGCACATTTTTGGTAAAACATATTCCAGATTTGCAAAAAAACAGGTTTAGTTATGAATACAAGATATGTTCGAAGTACTAACGGAAGATTTCTTTGGCATCGAAGTAATAAAATGATGCATTGGAAAGATAATTTATATCAGGCAAGAATTCATCGTGACTTACTTACTCATATTTTTCAACTTTATTTATTAGAATTTGCAGAGTCTACCCCATCCAGAGAGAGAAATAAATATTTCCCCAATCCATCCTTGTCAAGCCATGGAACTAAAAGCCACGAACTTTTCTTGTAGAGGCTAGTAGAATCAAAAATGATCTATTTTATAAAAAATAATTAGAGTACTGTTTTTTTTGAGCTTAGATTTTATTTTAAAATAACCAAAAATTAAGCAAAAGACAAAACTACAGCATATAACGGATATATGAAACTCCATAAATCGAAAGAATTTCTATCTTATATCAGTGTTTTTCTTATACTGTTCTAGTACCCATGCATGGTGTATTAGCGTGTCTGTTAGCGTGTTTTTCTTAAAAAATATGTTCTTATCACCGTCATCTACTGTACTATGTACATATGACATTGCATTTTCTCGCCACCTAGCCTCCTCTTACTACATTGCCCTCATGTCTCACTCTTCTCTTTCTACATTAATTTGTTTTTTTTTTTCAAAGACAATTGCTTTAGGGCATCCCGAATCTCCAATAAAGTTTTCTTCGATTTATTTGCATTTCCGCATTTTTTTTGAGTTCAAATTGCTTACACAAAAAACATCTTGGAGTTTGTGTTGCTGTTATCCCGGGACAATTTGTCAAGCGACGGAACAGATTCGTCTTTCTAATATCCCTAAAAGGACTACATATTTGTGCTTCAATTAGTGCCATCACTAGACTTTACTTTAGTTTGATTTAAACGTAAAGATAAAATTTCAAAATAAGCAGGAGGAACGAAAATGTTAGAGATTTTCTGGAGTGGAGCACTAATACATATGCTCTTAGGTGGCATTAAAAAATAGTTTCCAACGCAAAGTCTTCTGCTGAAGCTGCCCTTTCCCATGTTCTCTAATTATTTAAAATGCCCAATGCAAATTTTTTTTTCACCAAACAACGTTTATTTCATTTAGCCTACTAAAAAGTATTCTTAAACTAAAAGTGGATCCCGCACTAGGTTGCAATAAACGCCTCCCTTCGACTGGATAAGCAAAGCTCTTGGTTCGAGTACCATCTTCTTGTGCGTTTTATCACAAACAGTTACATAGTGATTTTTTAAAAAGTTGATTAGTCCCACTTTTGCCTGGAGAATGCCAATTCGCTCTCCAATGCAGTTGTGAGGGCCGGTACCAAAAGGAATATACGTGCCTGCTATCAAGTTGGCTTTATTCTCAGGGGAGAATCTTTCTGGATCGAATTCATCAGGATTAGGGAAATACTAAAACAAAATGAAAACTTTAAGTGCATTTTCAAGTTTC
This sequence comes from Ferdinandea cuprea, assembly GCA_963576555.1. NCBI lineage: Eukaryota > Metazoa > Arthropoda > Insecta > Diptera > Syrphidae > Ferdinandea > Ferdinandea cuprea. The sequence continues at coordinate 60,572,777 of OY754958.1, forward strand.
TAGCCTTTTGTAATCTCTCACCTTTGAATCTCTATGAATCCCATACATTGGTATATAAATTGGCATTCCATGTGGCACGCCAAAGTCACTGTATGGTTTCAATGAAAATTCTGATTCACCCTTAGTCAATGTGCACTGGCGATCTAGGAATGGAAGTGGTGGATATAATCTCAAAACCTCCTGTACGACCATATTGAGGTACTCCAATTCATTGATTGCTTCATAGGTAAGTTTGCCACCGTACTTTTGAAAGGTTCCTTGAATTTCTTTCCGCAGACGTTTCTGCAGATCAGGCTTCTTGGAAAGTTCATATAATCCAAATGACATTACCGATGATGAAGTTTCAAATCCGGCTGTGAAAAAAACAGCTGCTTGCGCCACTAGCAAATCATTGCTTATCTTAAGACTCTTCTGATCGGTGTCATCTTCGGCGGTTTTTTGGAATGCCACTAGAATATCAATCAAATCATTTCGGGTTGTGCCACTCTTAATCCTTTCCGAAATAACATAGTTTATGGTGTTGCGAAGAAATTTGGCTGCTGCCGCGGAAAAAAATTGTGTCCTTAATAATTTCACAAATTGCGGCAGAAAGAAAATCACGGAGAACTCAAAAGCTCGGTATGATGTGAACGTAAACACAGGTTTACCATTGCGACGGAAATCACAATCCGGGTTCTTTAAACTATTTGCTTGGATACCGAAAGCCACCGATGCAATGACATCCGTCGTAAAGAGAGCGCTAACGTCCCTTAATTCTTTGACACAGCTGTTAGTTTTTGGATCCATTGAAAGATTGCAAAGCAGAGAATCTAACTTACCGCCAATCTGAAAGATTTTAATATTAAATTATTTCCTGTTTAGTCCTTGATTTTTTATTCCCTTACCTCTTCAATCAAGGGGAACATCTGCTTAAGTTTGCCACTTGTAAATACTGGGGTTAATTTGGTTCGCATTTCCTTCCATTGGGGATTTTTTATGAAGAAAAGGTTATTGTATGCTAAAGCGTCTCCATGGGGATCAGTTGATACGTAACGGTCGGAAAAATTGTTGAAATTCTTTATTAAAACTGACTTAATTAGTTCGGGATCACGGATTAAAAGAGCCGGCTTATTAAGCATGTAGACGCCAACAACAGGGTGATCTCGAGCATCTTTGTGATTGTAAAGTTTGGCCATGTGATCTGCAGCACTAGCGTGCATGAAAAGCAATTCCTTAATATTGCCAAATAGGGATGTCGGTCTGATGTGAGGCACCTTTTTCCTTTGCCAGTATGAATATTGATGTTGGAGCCAAAAGTATAGCAGCGCTAGGACTCCTGATAATAGAAGAAGCCATTCCGATAGAACCATGACTGGATGTAGCTGGTGGAAGATAGAAAGATAGAAGGAATTTTGTAGTTTAAATTTTTATTTCCATTCTGCTGATATTTTTTAATGCAAGCAGTGTGCTTTGGTTTTGCATGTGTTGATCCATCAATGGAGACGTTATCGCAAAGTGGCATTCAATTTGCTATCTCCTCACGTATGTTATGCAAGTAGCTACATTGTAGATATGAAAAGTGTTTACATTTTAAAAAACAAAAAGAAAAAAAAACAATCGTCAGAAAGTCATCCAGATTAAGTAGTGTGATAAAAAGCAAGGAATAAAATAAACTAATACAATTATGGTTTTATTAGTTCATATAGTCTTCTTAGTTGATCAACTATACATAAAAAAAAATATCATAAGACATTCGAGACAAGAAATTAAAAAAAAAACTGTAAGCGTGTTTTTGTCTAGGGGTTTAGGAGTCTCTCCTCAATACGGGGTAATGTTAGAAATGTAGATTATTCATCCATATACATAGCTCACGAATGTTCCTGTCATAAGAGCTTTTCACTATTTTTCTTCTTCTTCTTCGTTGCTTACTGGTAGACACAATGATATTTTAAGCACTTCCTGACTATTAAATTATGTATATTTCTTAAGGAAAACAACAGGTGATATCCACCCAAAAATAGAGTAAAACGAGATATAAAATTTTTCAGGTCATATCAAACAAAAATAAGTTCTTTCCTAATGAGTATGTAGCAATAATAAAAAAAAGAATCACGAACTAATTTGCAATTTTCTTCAACTTTGTTGCAACTGGCACAAATTGTAAGACTTGTCGCGTATTTTTACTAAGAAAAAAAACGAAGTAAATCGTAGGTAATTATTTATATGCAGTAGTATTTTCTACACTCACTTCGAAACTGATTCCAATTACTTACATTTAAAACTAAGCTCTCGCAAATATAGTCTGCTGCCTTTATATTAGCGGTATTATCATTGAAATTCGTACAATCAGCTGAACTTTTTAAATTTTATATATAATCTTTCATTAGATTGGCTTAAATCTAATTAAAGAGGGTCGCGACCAAACAATAATTTATAAATAAACAATTAATGTTTTTTGTGGTGACTTGATATCACACTTTTGATAAAACCCTGTCGAGGTAAACTTAGTATTTGGCAAATTCAAGGTGTTTCTTTACCGGCATAGGTGAAAACCTATACCAGACACATGCACATATGTTATGTCAAGGTACTCAAGTTAACTCGTATCTGTATTCCTCTCCTCTTTTACATACCCGACTATGATTAGTATTATGAGAATCATAACCACTACTCCTTATTCCTGCTGCTCCGCCTGTAGGGTTCGCAAATTTGCCCACAAAAATTCGATTCAGCCTTCTCGGTTTTGGATCATTTCGTTATCAGGATGGTATTGTTGCATTTTATTGATTCAGCCTTTTTTAGGCGGACAGAAATTTCCTGCCATTACGTTTGCACTTCGATTGATATCGGCATCCACGGTTGCTTGACTGTTGATCAAAGACCCCAGACATTTTAATATTTTACATTTGGGAATGACTTTTCATTAAAATAAATGTCTGAAATAGATTGGATAGGGTCAGATAATAGACAGAGCATATGTATTCACCGCCATTTGCGCAGTAGGGGGACGGTACACAACAGGGCCACAGTTCGTAAGTTTCAAACAAAATATGGTCTTTCTTCGAATTTCCTTAGCGACGATGATCGTTTTTTTTGTGCAAAATACACACATATAAAAAAACACGGTTAGTATAATTTTAGATATTTGTAAGTAGACTGCAACTTCTGAACTGATTCCAAAAACTCTTTCATTGCATAATAGAAAGTTATTGAGCAATTTTTTTATATATCTTAGATTTCTGTTTTATTTTCTCTAATTCATTTCTTATGCGGTAAATTTTGTAAAACACATACGATCTTAAAAACTAACAAACAATGTGTCATGCAGTTCATCTACTTAAAAGTATTCTAAAACTAAAAGTGGATCTCGCACTAGGTTGCAATAAACGCCTCCCTTGGACTGGATTAGCAAAGCCCTTGGTTCGAGTACCATCTTCCTGTGCGTTTTATCACAAACTGTGACATAGTGATTTTTCAAAAAGTTGATAAGTCCCACTTTTGCCTGTAGAATGCCAAGTCGCTCTCCAATGCAGTTATGTGGCCCAGTACCAAAAGGAATATAAGTGCCAGCTGTCAAGTTGGCCTTATTCTCAGGGGAAAATCTTTCCGGATTGAATTCCTCAGGATTAGGAAAATACTAAACAACACGATGAATTTGAATACACTTTCAGGTTTATAGTGTTATGTTTAAAACTCACCTTTGAATCTCTTTGAATTCCATACATGGGTATATAAATTGGCATTCCATGTGGCACGCCAAAGTCACTGTATGGTTTCAATGAGAATTCGGTTTCACCCTTAGGCAATGTGCACTCCCGATCAAGGAATGGAAGTGGCGGATATAATCTCAAAACCTCCTGAACAACCATGTTTAAGTACTCCAATTCGTTTATCGCTTCGTAGGTAAGTTTGCCTTCGTTCTTTTGAAAGGCTCCCTGAATTTCTCTGCGCAGACGTTCTTGCACTTTAGGATTCTTGGAAAGTTCATATAATCCAAATGACATTGTCGATGATGAAGTTTCAAATCCTGCTATAAAGAAAACAGCTGCTTGCGCAACCAACAATTCGTTGTTTACTTTTAGACTCGTTTGATCCTTGTCATTTTCGGCGGCCTTTTGAAAGGCCACTGGAATATCAATCAAATCATTTCGGGATGTGTTACTTTTAATCCTCTCCGAAATGACATAATTTATGGTGTCGCGAAGGAATTTGGATGCTGCCTGGGGAAACATTTTGCTTCTCAGTAATTTCACAAAACGCAGCAAAAAGAAAATCACGGAGAATTCAAAAGCTCGGTATGATGTGAACGTGAACAAAGATTTACCATTGCGACGGAAATCACAATCTGGATTTTTTAAACTATTCGCTTGGATACCGAAAGCTACTGATGCAATGACATCCGTCGTAAAGAGGGCACTAATATCCCGTAACTCGTAAATATTAAATTATTTCCTATTTAGTCCTTGATTTTTTATTCCCTTACCTCTTCGATCAATGGGAACATCTGCTTAAGTTTGCCACTTGTAAATACTGGAGTTAATTTTGTTCGCATTTCCTTCCATTGTGGATTTTTTATGAAGAAAAGGTTATTGTATGCTAAAGCGTCTCCATGGGGATCAGCCGATGAGTACCGATCAGAGAAATAGTTAAAATTCTTTATTAAAATTGACTTAATTAGTTCGGGATCACGGATTAAAAGAGCCGGCTTATTTAGCATAAAGATGCCAACGACGGGGTGATCTCGAGCATCCTTGTGATTATAAAGTTCGGCCATTTGATCTGCAGCACTGGCGTGCATGAACAGCAATTCCTTAATATTGCCAAATAGAAAAGTCGGTCTAATGTGAGGCACCTTCTTCCTTTGCCAGTATGAATATTGATGTTGCAGCCAAAAGTATAACAGCGCTAGGACTCCTGATAAGAGGAGAAGCCATTCCGATAGAACCATGATTGGAAGAAGCTGATGGGAAATATAAAAATAGAAAAATCTTGTATGTTCAATAGAATTCCTGTAAGATGTTTGTAAGATTTAAGTGGGGTGCTTTGGGAAGTGTCGACCCATTAATTGAGACGTTATCGCAAAGTGGCATTCAATTTGATATTTCCTCACTTATATTATGCAAGAAGCTACATTGTAGATATTGAGAGTGATTGCATTCAAACCTCATATTATTTGCCTTCTTCTACAAAGTAGATGAGCACACATAGTAGAAATCATTATATGAAAAATGTAAATACATTTCTTAAATTCATTTCCTTATTTTGAACTTAAGTAAAATAAGAGATGGTACCTATCGAATCAAATGTACCATAAAACGAAGTATACTAAAATAGACAGAATTAATTATTTTACAAATTTTGCAGGTCAGTGGACAAAGTTTTAACAACAATAATATAAAAATAAGAACAAAATGCACGAACTTATTTATCGGTCCTAAACTTTGTTGCAACTAATACAAATTGCAAGACTTTCACTGTGCTTATGAATTATGATAACAAACATAATCTTAGGTAATAATATTTAATGATATTTGCAACACTGACTTGGAAAGTAATTCCGATTCCTAAAATTTTTAACTGAGTTCGCACCAATATAGCCTCCTGCCTTTATATTAGCGGTGGCCATTATCTTAAAAATTCGGCTACTTATCATCTAAACTTTTTTTAATTTTGAAATAATCTTAAATAAGATTGCCTCAAATCAAATAATGAGAGACAATAATTATATCGCAATCATACATTAATTAGTAAATAAACAGCTAAAACGGTTCCTTGATATCAAGGTTTAGATATCAACTTATCGCGAAACACTTTTTTTGGCAAGGAACTTGCAAATTCGAAATGTTTTAAAATTTGCAAAGCAAATATGTATATTCTTCGTAGAGCCCTCAAAGTGTACATAATTATAAGCAACATCAAAAGCTAAGTCCATCTGGTTTCAATTTGTAGGCCTTTCAATTTAAGGTAGGAAGATAAAATGTATAGTATACGCTATTTCTGGGATTCCGAAATGGTTAAGTGTAAATTAGGGATGCTCATAATACATCGATACATCGAAAAACATCCATGTTACCATTGAAAACATCTAAGTAAAGTAAGAAAGTATGCTTTCGATGTTTACCGATGCATCGATGTAATTCATTCAATGAATCGAATAAAAGTATGCTCTGTAGAAGTATGGAATTTCAAATTAAATTTATTTTATATGCTCTCATCTCCTTCGTTTTGTCAACTTCAATGAGAATGAAGCGACCAGAAGAAATTGTACCGTAATTTATAATAAGCTCTTTTCGTAAACCAAACACCAAACACATAAGCCCCCTGACACATGGCATATGTGTCAGGGGGGCATGCTGTCACCCTGCAACCCCTTGCTGGGGGTCAGTGTTGGATTTGAAGAAGGTGCGGTATATGCAAAGATTCTTTGGTTTCAAACAAAGTTAGCATACAACCTCGCGCCTACTCTAAATCCAACAGTGACCCCCAGCAAGGGGTTGCAGGGTGGCAGCATGCGCCCCGATACATATACCATTGTTAATGCATTCATTTAATTCAAGGCTGCAAACTTCGGCCCAAATTGATAATTTTATAAAAATGAAAAATTTCCCATCGTTTTGTTTTTTTTTTGACGATTATTCATATTTTGGTCCTGGGAGATTTTTCACAGCCGCCAAAGTTATCTTACTCGTGCCTACACTTTTACATTTTAACAACGATTCAAAACCAGGTTATGTACCTATAACGAAATGTATTAAAAAACGTATGACGCGACGCAGCAGAGCACAAACTCTTGTTTGAAAAACGTAATCCAATTGTTTTGCATTGATTACAAAATCTCGTGCTGTATTGCTTCGCATCACTTGCCATGCCGCACATGTCTCTCAGTATGCTCTTAGACATAATAATGTATGTGTTGTCATGAAGGCGCCTCTACACTACACATGCATGCATATGAAACGGTAAAAATTATAAACTTTCCCAAAATATGCAGTGAGTACCTATACTTATTTAATTTTTAGTTATTTATTTTATTTAATTATTCTTTTTAAGACGAAGAGGAAATAGAGTCCGTGGAACATCTTTTATGCCACTGCCCAGCTTTATAGGAACGCCGCTCATCCTGCACGGGAGCACGGTTCTTCGAAAGTTTGGTTTGGTTAACTTTTCATCAAAAGATCGAAGCGGTACAGGGTACTCACAATGGGCGTTTACGGGTGAAATTGGCATCCTAACCTCACCTAACCTATAAACTACCAGGACAATTGATAACCTTTTTTCCAATCACATCTCCGTGGCAAAGCATCTTTGCTCTTTAATCACAATATTCTCCGTAAGTAGGCAAAATCAAGTGAATTACAAAAAAAAAAAAAACAAATCACTAAGTTAATAAATCAAATGTGGTCCAAAAATCATCATCAAGCGATAACATATGTTTTCTTAAAGTCATACACTCTAATTGCTGACAAGACAATATTTGCTTAATCGCAAAGAACCAATTTTATAATAATTGTTTTTATACCTACTTCTTAATAATTTGCAAGTCATCAGCGTAATATATTTTTTAAGTTCCCATACATATTTTGTTTAAATACGATTAAAAGTAAGTACTGATTATTAGAGTATGTGATGTAAGTATGTGAGATGCTATTCTGGTTTGATAATAAAAATGTTGTTGAACTTTTTCTAATACAGTCCTATGCATAAATAAATAGATGTGTAGCTGATAACACCGATACTTTTTTAAGTGTCTGCAAATTCTTTGGTTGTGGGTTTGATATAACTTTACTAAACTCAATGTAAAATAATTTCCCCACTTCAATCGACAGTGCCTAGAGATATTTTTCAATTATTTTGTAATAAAACATTTTCTTTTTCCAAAAAAACTAAAAGCTCCATCCAACGATAAATCATCCACCAACTGCGATAGTAAATTGAAATTTAAATAATCTTTACTAGATCTTTTTAGCTGCATCTGACCACCATCTTTAGAAATTTTATAATGGCCTTTTACGACCAGCGAATTTTAATGAACCAGTTTGTTCTGTTCACATATTAAATAAAATGCACGACTGCGTCATACGAAACTTCCTCGCTACCTGAAATACATTTTTTTTAAAACATAATGGAAACATTCTATCACTTACCAAATTTATTTAAATCGCGTTTTTAAATAAACCGATTCGAAATCAATTTTCTCAAACACAATAGGCTAACTTATCCAAAATACAGATGAAAATTTTGAGAAAACGAATTTAATTTTTAATTTAAGAATATCTTTATATGAAAAAGAAATCATTTCAAAATTCGAAGTACGCAGATTTGTTCAAATTAACATCATACAAAATTGTAAAGTTTTTTTTTCCCACTATTAGTTAGATATTGGTGGTTTTATAAATTACCGTTATCCATTTTTTTTTTATTTTGAGGCCATCTCAAGTATCCCAAGTACAAAAAAAAACCAAAAACCGTTTTTGAGAAAATTAGTGATGCGTTATTTTTACAAAAGAACTTGTATGGCCGGTAACATTATTTCAAACGATAAATCAAAAAATAAAAAAATCCCGCGAAGTGTTATCCCAAAAACTTTATTTACTAACTTTGAAAGCAAATCCGTCACAACGTTTCGCTATACGGCTCCCGATCAGACAGACAGACCGCGACGGACGGCATTGGCAGATTTTTTTGGACTTCTCTATAGTCGTAATATCATCCATCATACTCAGTTTAAGTTCGAAATTTCCGCACGATCGCAATAACTTTCACTTTAGTATACGAGAAAGGTAAAAAAACGTATCACAATTCGAATCAACAGTAATTGAATATGAAGTATCTGGGTGTAATCCATTGAATGTTTGAAACTGTAAGTGGATTTTGAGAGATCATTAATTCCCCTGCTCCTTTTCGAACAGGAAGGAATGTAATATAAATGAACCTAAGAAAAGGAAATCAATATCCATAGTCCATATAGTCGAATGGATGGAAGATATTTGGATATTTAATGTAGACAGCTCAATCGGGCTCTATGATCACAGCAGTCGCTTTCAAGCTGAAATAAACTTTGTAATTGGTGTCGCTAGTTGTTATTGTTGTTCTTTAAAATATTAAATTTGGCATTATTTCGTTTGGCATTATTTCACGACACCGATATTTTAGCGATTTCTGCCGGATTTTTCCAACACAGAAATTAACATCTCTAGCGGATTTTGAAACATAACTAATATTATGAAAGCAGAACCAATAAAATAAAAATTGTGGTCTGTTTATTGCTTTGACTATCCACAAAACCACAGAACGTAGTTAAATCTGTCCTAAGATGACACATCATATTTTTTATGTCATTACATGAGACTTTACTAATTGGATATTATCTTGTTTATATATATTTTTTTTATTAATTCCCTGCCTTAAGTTAAATAAATCTCAGTAAAAACCGCATGTAAATGAGTTTTAATCGTTACTTGCATACATTTGTAATAAGGACAATCACCTTCACATGCATATAATGTCATTGAATCAGTTATTATAGTTATTAAAATTTTACTACTTATTTATTGCACACATGAACCTTGGCAAAACAAGTTGTTCAATAGTGAATAAATACATTTAGCTGCAGAACATTTTTCCAATAATTCGTTCTGAATTTATTTACAAAAACCCGAATTATGTGCAATTAAAACTAGTACAATAGAGCGCATGTGTGCATCCTCGTCTCTATCTATCTACTTTATACTTAAACTAATGGATCCCTTACGACATTACAGAAGATGCCACCCTTGGATTGTATGATTAAAGCCATCGGATCTAGGATCATGGTCTTGTGAGATTTCTCACACGCCGTTACATAGTGGTTCCTCAAAAAGTTAATAAGTCCAATCTTTGTCTGTAGAATGCCAAAACGTTCTCCAATGCAATTGTGTGGTCCAGTGCCGAATGGTAAATATGTAAATGGTTTCACATTAGCCTTATTCTCAGGAGAGAACCTTTCGGGATCAAACTCCTCTGGATTCGGAAAATACTAGAGAAAAGAATATGTCGCACAAGCTGCTAAGCCTTTATAATATAGTAACTCTTACCTGAGGGTCTCTCTGAAGAGCGTAAATCGGAATATAAACCGGCATCTGGTGAGGCATAGCAAATTCACTGTATGGCTTTAATGAATATTCGACCTCACCCTCTGGCAAGGTGCACTCCCGATCCAAGAATGGTAGTGGTGGATATAGCCTTAACACCTCCTGAATGACCATATTCATGTATTCCATTTCGTTCAGCATTTCGTATGTTACTTTGCCATTGTGTCTGGCCAATGTTTCTTTAATTTCCATTCGCAGTCGATTTTGAAGTTCCGGTTTTTTCGAAAGTTCATACAAGCCGAAGGACATTGCCGATGATGAAGTTTCGTAGCCAGCGGTAAAGAAAATTGCCGCTTGTGCAACGAGCACATCGTTGCTCAAGGGCTTTTGATCGGTACTAGCTTCGGATGCCTTCTTGAAGGCCACCAAAATGTCTATCAAGTCATTTCGTGTGTTTCCATGCTTTATTCTTTCTGCCATAACAAAATTGATTGTATCACGAAGGAATTTAGACGATTCAACCGAGAATATCTTGCAGCGAAGAAGTCGTACAAATTGCGGTAAAAAGAATATTACAGAAAACTCGACCGCTCTCCACGGAGTAAAATGGAAGATTTTTCGGCCGTTTCGTCGGAAGTCCCCATTGGGGTTTTTTAAGCTATTTGCTTGCAGTCCATAAGCAACCGTTGCTATGACATCTGTTGTATAGAGAGCACAGATCTCTTTGAGCTCCTGAACGCTGCTGTTAGTCTTTGCGTCCATTTTCATCTGGTTAAGGTATTTGTCTAGTTCTCTTCCAATCTGCGAAATAAAAAATTCATTAAGTATGCGCCTACTTATCGCATCGCATTAAAAACCAAACCTCTTCGACAAGTGGAAACATTTGCTTCATTTTGCCACTGGTAAAAACGGGTGTCAATTTTGTGCGCAGTTCCTTCCACTCGGGATTTTTGACGAAGAACAAGTTATTTGATCCCAAAGCATCGCCATGAGGATCGCAGCCTGAGAATCGATTTGAGAACTTGTTAAAATCCTTAACCAGTATCGACTTGATCACTTCTGGTTCGCGAATCAGTAAAGCCGGTTTGTTGAAAATGTGCATTCCGACTATAGGTTGGTCTTTTGACTTCTTGTGGTTGTAAAGATTCTTTAAGTGATCACCAGCACTTGCAGACATTGTAACCATTTCTTTGAGATTGCCAAAAATTGGATGCGGTTCAATGTAGACTACATTCTTTCTTCGCCAATATGAGAAGTTGTGCTTGCACCAAAGGTAAAGAGCCACAAGAACCGATAAGACTAACAGAAGCACTTCAGTAAGGACAATCATTTTTCATATCAGCTGTCGATAAAATTAATTAATTATAAGTTGATTGTTAATAAAATTGATAATTTATATATGGATAAGGTAAAGGTTAGATAGATGTGTATTTTACCAAAGAGAAACAAGTTTCTCCCTACTTGTTAACCAAACGACCTAAAGCCTAGCTTCTCCAACCATTTGTATATGCGAATATATATTTTTTTGACAGGCATTGAGTGACCTATATTAATGCCGATTCTGAACGGCAATTATATATTTGAGAAGCTTCTCATGACATTTCCTACTCTTGGATGTTTTTCAGACTTTTGCAAGAGGTGGGGCAGCAAAAAAAAATTGTACTATGATACAGTGCGAGATTTGAACGAGAGACCCCTCGCACTTAACCACTAAGCCACTGCACCCACAACAAATAAATAAACACTTGAAAGTGCACGTCGTATTGTGGACGTGAAAGAATATACAAAAATCTATTGTTTTATTTTTTCTAAATGCACCATAGAAAAGCGAGCTTCATCGCTCAGAATTATTTTTCGGTAAAATCGTAAAGCAATCGTATTCATTTTTGTGATGAGTTTTAACGATTTCGGGACTACTTAATCAAAACTATACAAATAATATAGATATAGTCTCTAAAGCCAGCACAAATGGAAGGGACATACAATTTAGTTTACTCAAAAAAAAAATGCTAATTAGTCTAACGACTAGGTGCAATACCTTTAAGGCAGACGCTAGTCAGTCTTCGAGAGGTGTTTTAGATAGGGTTAAAGTCCCTCACTACTGCTTAGGGCTACCTTGCGTATAAGCCTGATGCAGTGTCTTTCGATGATATTTCCTTCCAGCGAACCCCCCAAACCGAAAAAAACATAACAAGTGACTTTTGGATGTATAACTTATTAAACAAAACAATAACCAATGATTTAAGAAAAATAAAAAAAATTGTTTATTTAAAAATGTAATATTAAACTTGCACGACTTCTATTAAATAGGGTCTTAAGTCGCATATCATAATATTATTTCAAAAATTCAGGCTTAGATCTAAAATGATAGCTTTAGAATGATTTTAATAAAATTAACAATTTAATATCTTGGAAGTGTGTGTTGTGTCAATTGAGATGCCCGAAATTTTGTTTCTTTAATCAATCAACGGCATGACATTTGTCCAAAATCAATGGCAAAATAAAAACATGTTAATAATCCGCACATTTTTCTTTATTCACTGTAAACTTTGTATGCTACAAAATAATAATTGCAATTTTATTCCTGATCGCCAATATTTACACTATTCAAATTCACTATCCACATTATTGTAAGCTTCATATTATTGTAAATACATCCCAGTAAACGTTTGAATTTAATTTTAACTTCTATTGATAACCTTTCTAACAAACAAAATATATAAAAAAAAATCTTATTGTCCTTGTTAGTTCTTATTTGGACATTTTGATGTCACACTCACTTTATTTTATTTTATTCACTTCAAACACACAATTGGCTTATCCCGTTAATAAACAACTTTGCAAGATAAACATTTGTTAACTAAATTTCTAAAAATGTGCTGGCAACTTTTATAGCGTCGTCTTCTTATCGAATTTTCCCCATACTACTACATATACTAAGTTATTAACTTCATCAGATTTAGTTTAACTAAAATATAACTATGAAATTTACCTGATACTCTGTTTGACTAAGACGAAGGTGCACGTATAATAACTAATCATAGTGAACGTACATGCGGCTAATTTAATTGTTTAATTGTATAACTTAACTTGCGTGCGTGTGTAAGCTAAACTTTGTTGCTTATACATTAACATTACATACAATAGAACGAGTTGCATTTACAGAACTGTAAACTTGTTTCGTGTACATGTATATTACATATTATATCAGTTTGCGTGGTATTTATATAATATTTATACTAAGGAAGTGAATTTTGTGCTAACCTGAGTTAACACTGGTTCCGTAAGTTTTGTGCATTTCTCGTCTGTTTGAGTAAATTTTGCATTTTCGAACGAAAAGTTCGGATCGAACTTGAGAAAATAAACACTTATTTATTAAACGACCTGACCCGCTGCTTTGATTCAAATTCTTTATTCAAAAGTTTTATTAAACACAATTGAAATGTCTGAAGTATAACAATGTGTTTCAATCAAACAGCAATGACTGACATGTCAGCCAACTTTTCTTGATCTCACTTATGTATGTGCTTCATGGTACAAATAATTTTTTTTATATTCTCCCATGAGAAACTTGGAAATTCAAGATTGATGTTTCAAACATCCAGTAATTATCCTTGTCACTTATTCATTGCCATAGCAAGAGCGGGACGCACGGGAAATTGAAGACGCTATAGTACGTATGGCAAATTGGTCGGAATAAGGGGAATTCTCGCATGTGGTTTTCAATTGCAATTTCTTCACCGCCTTCAAGTAAACATTCAATTCATCTGCCAAAGTTGATCTTGGAATAATGGCAGGGTTTGACGAAATCTGCCTGACAGTAAAATTATTGCGCCACCGTTATATCTTGCATCATTTCGTAATTCTGTCAACGTGAGATGCTTTTAAAATTGGAGAGTTTGTTGAAATGTTTCATATAGGTTCTACATCCACTATAAATTCCTACGCCTTCCAACAACGTAGCAGCTATCCCAGAAGAGGAGAGTGCACGTTTTTAGGTGGTATTCTGAATTTGCACAACAAATTCCCACTCATGAGCAGACTTATATGCTTGATCACAATCGAAGCTTCGTTGGCAGCGATTCGAACCAAGTGGGCCACTAATTTTGACAAAAAGTATTTGCAAATAGAAGCATTCGTCGTTTTTCGGTTAAACTGTGAAAAAAATGTACTAAAAAAACCGGATCTTTTCTGATTTCCAATTCTCCACAAAATTTTCCAGGATTTTCCTCCATTGTGTCCTTTCCTGGGCTAATACGAATCAATCAACCCCAAAATCGTGAAAATCAAAAGATCCGGTCTCGAGTTATACACACACGGGATCCCTCTTATATATAAAGGGTGTTTTTTAGAGGTCTAGAACTTCGAATTTTAATGCACATCATATTGGCTTTATTGGAAGGATAATTTTATGCCATTAAATATGATTTCGGGCATGTGGTCGCCGCGGCTGGTTCGAATAAAGACAAATATAGAGGTCCAATTTTCAGCCACTTTTTCAAGCATATGGGGTTGTATGTCGGCAATAACGCCACGAATGTTGGCTTTCAAGTCCCATAACGTTTCTGGTTTGTTGGCGTAGGCGAGCGACTTCACATATCCCCAAAGAAAATAATCCAATGTTGTCAAATTCCACGAAATTATGCGCTGATCGAATATTTCCTTCAATAAATCGATTGTGACGTGCGGTGTGTGGCATTTAGCGCTGTCTTGTTGGAACCACATCTCATCCACATTCATGCCATCTAATTCGGGAACAAAATAGTCGGTTATCATGGCTCTATACCAGTCTGCATTAATGGTAACTGACTCTCGAGCATCATTTTGGAAGAAGTATGGCCCAATGACACCACCAGCCCATAGAGCACACCAAACAGTCAGTGTTTGTGGATTTAATGGCGTTTCAAGGGTCTCATGTGGATTCTCTTCACTCTAAATGCGGCAATTTTGCTTGTTGACGGAGCCATTCAACCCAAAATGAGCATCATCACTGAACAAAATTTTGCGGTAAACTTCGCGAACTGAACCATTATTTTCGAAATAAATTTGCACGATTTGCAAGCGTTGTTCATTTGTCAACCTGTTCATGATGAAATGGTAAACCAAACTGAACATAAATGATATTAGAGTTGCCAGATTTGACCACAAAATGTCAGTTTTATTTCTATTAGAAAAACCAACCTCTTAAAAAACACCCTTTATGTAATTTGATATACTCTATCCTAATGGTATATTAATTTTCACGCATAGTTTGTAACACCCCTAAAAATTCGTCGTAGAGACCCCTAAAAGTATTTATGATCAGGACCAAAACCTATGACGATTTAACAATGTCCGACGGTACGAAATTTTTGTGCCTTTAAATTTCAGATAGGAAGCTGAGTTCCAAGGGTTCCAAAATGATTAACTGCTAAAGTTAGAGAGATGGAGTATTAAAACTTTCACAATATATGTGGGCACTGCCCTCCTTCATAAGTTTTTCATATGAAGTTTTTGCCGCGCCTACTTTTTCTTGGCGTTCTCCACTAAAATGATGTTTTCTTTGAAAAATTTCATAGAAACCCATAAAAAATGTATAACAACAGCAGTTGGTTTACTTAAATAACATAAGACAAATAGTCTGATTTAACAATCCACTAGAGACTTGATGAAACATTTTTTTTTACAATTTGTCTACAGTAGGCATTGCTTTTAATAATAATGTTGCAGTTTCTAATATTAAAATATGTATAAATGTTTGCATAACGTAATAATATTTTGAAAAGCAGTTTAACACAATTTATTATCCATTAAAAAATTCTGTTGCTTACATATTTACATATGTATTTATTTTGAAAAAATTAAATCATATTTTCACGTATAAAGTAAAAATGTTCGATCAAGTAACGTTCCATTTAAAGATATTATTTAATTAATTAATTTATTTTATTTTATTTGTTATACAAACTTGCAAAAACAAGCTTCTTCATTCAAGACTAGCAAATGTGCAAAATGTCAATCAATCAATGAACTGCAGCTGATTTGCACGAGTGCCGATAAATGTATTCATTTATCACTATCAGGGCAGAGCGTGTTGAAGATGATAAACAACAAACAGCAGAGCAATTCATTTCGTAATATGTAATTGTTTAAAATGTAAACTAAGTTCTCACAGCGACAAATAAAGTTTCTGATTAGGAAATAGAAAAAAAAACCTGCTATGTAATTTAGT
Organism: Ferdinandea cuprea; assembly: GCA_963576555.1. NCBI lineage: Eukaryota > Metazoa > Arthropoda > Insecta > Diptera > Syrphidae > Ferdinandea > Ferdinandea cuprea. The sequence goes on from OY754958.1 coordinate 60,589,037, forward strand.
TTCTGAAGGTGCTCATGAAAAGCTTCTCTCAATGTCGCAACGAAATATTATGACTACGCAAAATATTGTTTGCAGCAATTGTAAAATGTATACTTAGCGAAAATTGCATAAATTAAAATAGGGCTACAGTAGTTTAGTTTTGACAGTATTTAATGAAAGAACCCTTTCAATGGAGGCTAATTACAGGTATTTGTGGCAGCAAGCTTTGTTTCATCAGACATTTAATGTTAGTTAAATATTTTGGGTACTTAAAGGGCTGTGGTTTATTGTACGTCGTTACATAAGTTGACAAATTGTAATGCAGAACAAATGTACAGTTTAGGCGGGTGGCAGAACAGCCGTTATCAGTTTGGACAACATGTACATCGGATATATAATTTCAACCTATAGATTCTAATGAGTTCAAAGATCTTGGAGAGATTTATAGGTAGATAAATTCAATATGTTTGATGAGTTTCCTTATTTATGAAGAAGGTGCAATTACAACCCCAACTTAAATCTCTAAAAAAAAATCACTTATCTTTATTATCTGTAATGGTTCCAAGGATTTTTTGTCTGTTTTTGTACTTTGTATATTTGGGATGTGGCCGAGAATACTGCATACTATGTTTTTGAAAAAAAGTGTATTAATAAAACTGCAAATATCTCAAAAACTGATACAGAGAATTTCAAAAATAGCACTATTTTTTCATAAGTTGAATAAGTCTACTTACTTCGATTTTTAAAATAACTTTTCTATTTTCATTTTGTTTGGGGCCATTTTCATTTTGAAAAATAAATCAAATTTATGGAGCCATCTTTCATTTTTGGTTTGGGGCCATGTTTCATGTAGCCTGACAGAAGATATGAGAAGCTAGAGGTACTGTAATCAGCAAAGCAATGGACAGGATTAGAAGTTATAGACATAAGATAATTTATATAAAATGAGAAAGACAGCCCGAAACAAAACTGAGGCTTGGCGGCATCAGCATTTATTTAGTGGGTTGCAGACCTGAATTCATTCAAAATTATTTTATTGAAATGCTCTGAAAGGCCATTTTAAATCCAAGAAGAAAAGGATCATCCAAATGCGCACATTTTCGATAAAAATGCTTGAATGCGAAGCTATATCAATTGACTTTGACTACCGAGGCGAATAGATTGGTTTTACTTTACCGTGAGATATGTCATGAAACCGTACCGCCGGTCATTAATGTATGTAAATTTTCACTGGGACATATACAACTGTCACAGCTACTTTTACTGGTGAAAGTTTTGGCATGGGCCAATGAAAACGATATACTTAAGAAATTTTCGGGAATCAAGATATTTATAAGCTAAAAAAATACTGTTAAATATTTCCAGTTGGCTTTATAGTATTCCCATAAGTTTGTTTTTAGAAAATTTTCTTTAAATTTACAGAAAATTAGTCGTCATGAATGAATAAGGAATACTTTTTACGTAGATAGCTGAGTCGGTAAAAATTTTTTTTTTTATTTTTAATTCATAATGTAAATATCATTGCTTGGGTCAAGACTACCTACTCTTACAGATCTTTGAATTTCTTTAAGTTTCTTAGAATAATCAGCAGAACCTTAAGAAAATGTCTAGTTCAAGGTTGAACCCCTTCAATACGTGCCGAACAGATAAGAGATGCAAGTCCCTGGCCTTGTTATTTACGCATTGCTTGTATTTATTATTCGTACATATATTGTGTTTTTTCATAGATAACACATGGTATATTTATACAATAGCTTTGATTCCTACAAGTACCATGCTTATCTATGTTCGGTGAATCGAAATAGCGCCTTCCAGGAGTGTTAATAGTACGATCAGCAACTGATTACCTACATGATTACGAGTTTTTGATAGTGGGAACAGCTTATCATTGTTTTTGATTAGTGTCAACAAGTTAATATCTGCGATTGGCATAATAACCTAATGGCGAAGTAATGTGAAAAGCCCATAACCACATATAGATTATTTTTAAATAATCTTAAACGAATTATAATTTTATGTAGTCACATTAAAGTTCGTATTTTAAATGCGTATACTTAACCTGCGTTATCAGGTAATGTAGCATATAAGTATATATATCAACGATCAGTACCTACATACGAGACCGAGTAGCTACAATGAGACGGTCAAGGTCGCTTGTTAATTTCTTAAACAGTTATTATACGGTCTACCAAATATGTTTACAACATGATAACAATATATTCAATATGATGCGTATTGTGTATAGAAAATTCATGACATGAATTGGACTATAGATAAAGCGAGTCCATAATTAAATGTAAATAGAGAGTACATTGACTTTTTATACTAGTAATTTATTTGTATACATAGAACTGTGTTGATATGGGCTGCAATTAAAAAAAATATATATTAAAAATTGGTATCGGGTGAAGTAAGTTAATTGTAAAGTAACAATTTAAGTGATTATGATCTAATAATAGGCCATAAAACAATTAAAAAAATAGTGTCGAGTTTATTCGGAGCTTTAAAATAGACACTGCCAATATTGCAATGGTGGTAGATAGAAGAACCTCAAGTAGTAATATGAGAAAAGCGGCTTTCAAAGCTGGGTCAAAGTGCCCCTCAACACTGACATTTGTCATAAATCCGTTGGCCAGGTGGACTTTTTTCAAAACATGGGAGACATCGTATCTACATGTCCCATGAATCTAATCTACAAGCTCACGAGACACGATTCATTGCCTAATCCCAGAGGAGGGCAAGCGAGCATTTGATAACAACCGGCCTATCAGCTTTTACATACATATCTACCATGAAACTGATTCAACGGGTATTTGATGGTCGATTGCGATAAATAATGGGGCTATCTGGTGGCAAGTTCGGGTTTATCTCGATTAAATTAACCACAAAGCAAACGGTGTTCAAGGCAGTACTAACTGATTTTAAACAGACCACTTGAAATTTAATTAAATGGGCATTCATTTGCTTTCAATTGTTGTTCATTTGTTTTCATCATCCGAGAGAAAAGTGAGCTCATAATAGGAAAATAATAAGGGGGTTTTAAATCAGAAGATCTTGGGGGCAATTTACTTATTCATTACGCGAAATTATTGTTTATCGATTGTTTCCTTTAATATGTTGATAGTTTCACTTGTTTTACGTAGCATCCTGATGGAATCACATATAAAAAATCTTATATATATAATTACATTCGTATTTGATCAACCGGGGATCTAAAAAGCATTAATAGTATAAAACCCTCATTATTGAAAAAAAAAATGGTACGAGACTCTACCAGCCCACACTATTCATTTTTCGGAATGTAGGTTTCGCTAATCTTATGCAGATTTTAGAAAAATGAACCTCATCAAATACGATGTTTAAGGTTACGAGGAAGTCCTTACGTCAAAGAAGCCATTTGCACTCAATTGAAGCAGGGCGGTATCAGTGGGTATTGTGATGTTCAGACTCTACGAAGCATGTCAAAAAGGCAATGGGAAATTAATTTTATTTAGCCCCTAAGCCGCAACACCGCTCAATGTGTAGATGCAAGATAAGTGCGAAAATATGAACGCATATGTATTTGGATGTATTACCGTTTTTTTATTTTTTTATTAAAGACACAAAACAAAACATTTAGACAGTGTTTAGCTTTATTTTCAAAAAAGATTGCATTTAACATTAATTGAAGCTAGTATCAAGCTGTAATTAAAAAAGTCATCTTTCTACCTGACCTTCATCCAGAAGACAATTTAATTGTATTTAACAAGAGCTTTCAGTTTGTTTATTAATTTGTGTTTGCTTCTGGCTATAGACGAACAACAATAATATTTACCGATTGTAAATGATGACACACAATGAAAGCATTCGACAAAAATTTAGATATTATGTTCTTGGATTGGATTTTAAAACTAAAATTTAACAATTAATTGTGCCGTAGAATGCTACGCTGTTTTAGTCGGTCTTAAGTTTTGCTGGCGTAGTTTGAGGTGTGTATTGAACGCACATAAATTTTTTTATTGAATAAGTGGTTCTCTAACAATATTGCAATAAATTCCGCCCTCCGGCTGAGTTATTAGCGCCTTCGGATCCAGTCTCATAACAGGCATAGATCTCTCACATGTAGTCACGTAGTGATTGCGAAAAAAGTTAACCAATCCAATTTTAGCCTGCAACATAGCAAAGCGTTCTCCAATGCAACTGTGTGGTCCAGTTCCAAAGGGTAAATATGTAAACGGTTCAATTTTCGGCTTGTTCTCTCTCGAAAACCTCTCTGGATCGAACTCATTTGGATTTGAAAAGTACTTAAAGAGCAAGAAGCATTATTGAATTTCTGTCTAAATACCTACCAACTCGACTTTCTACTCACCTTAGGATCCCTTTGTAAACCATAGATCGGAATATAAATTGGCATTCCCCTGGGGATAGTCAACTTGCTGAACGGATCAAATGAGTACTCCTCACATTGTGGCAGCGTACATTCACGGTCCAAAAACCCAAGAGGTGGATACAATCGAAGCACTTCCTGAATGATCATGTGCATGTATTCCAGGGAAGCAATCATTCGATAGTTAACTTCGCCGTCATTTTGTTCCAGGGCATCACGAATCTCATTACGCAGACGGGTTTGTAAATCAGGTCTTTTGGCGAGTTCGTAGAGTGCGAACGACATCGCTGATGAGGAGGTTTCGAAGCCTGCTGTAAAAAAAAGAGCGGCCTGAGCAACAAGAATGTCACCTTCAAGTGCTATTTGATTTTTTTGCTTATCGCTTTTGGCGGAACGTTCAAATTCGAGAAGTATGTCTATGAGATCGTTTCGGGTCATACCGGTCTGCTCCCGAACTCTCATCACATAGTCAATGGTTGAACGAAGGAATTTTGCAGAGTGCTTCGGAAAGACCTAGAAGAGCGATTTTTTATGGCACACTCATGATATTAAAAAAAAGGCTTACCTTGAATCGAAAAATCGGCACAAGTCGTGGCAGAAAGAACACAGTGACAAACTCGATAGCCCTTTTTGTAGTGAAGTCGAAAATAAAACGTCCATGACTTCGAAATTCCCCATTTGGATTTTTAAGACTATTAGCTTGAACACCGTAGGCAACTGTCGCAATCACATCAGTTGTGTAAAGAGCGCATATTTCTTTTAATTCTTGACAAGACGTGTGAGTAACTTTGTCCACCGGAAGGGATAACAGGTAAGAGTCCAATTGACAGCCAATCTGAAAAAAGTTATATTTTGTATGGGAAAAATAAAAAAAACTCTCCAAATCACCTCCTCTACCAATGGAAACATCTGTTTAATCTTTCCGCTGGTGAAAACGGGTGATATCTGCGAGCGTATCTCCTTCCAGGCAGGGTTTTTGATGAAGAAAAGGTTCTTTGAGCCAAGTGAATCTGCGTAAAGGTCTGAAGTTGAATATCTAGATAAACAAAACTTTTCAAAGTTTCACAGTGATTTAAGAATGTAAGCTTTACCTGTCGGAAAATTTAGTAAAATCCTTGACAAGAATTCGTTTTACCAACTCGGGATGTCGTAGTAAGACAGCAGGCTTGTGAAAGATGTGCACTCCGACGAGGGGTTCATCGATTGCTGTTGGATGCATGTACATGGCTTGGAATTGTTCAGCTGGACAGCGCCTGAGTGTTAGCATTTCTTTGAAATTTCCAACTACAAGACTCGGTGGAATGAATGGAATCCCATGTTTTTGCCAGTAGCTGTAGTATGAATGAAGCCAATTGTAAATGACAAAAAAGAGGATTAGCAGCAATGAAACCGTGGTTCCGTATGTCATGTTGTGTACAGGGTAATGCTGATATAGCTACTGAATGCTATGGCAAAATTGGAGAGTTGTTAAAGCGTTGTTGTTCGAATGCTGGGCCATTCAAATGCTAATCGGAAAATAATATTTGCGGCGTCGTCGGGGTCAGAGATGACGACTACTTTTGGACATACGGTTTGCTTTGCCATAAGAGCTATTCAAATGTAGTCAAATACGATGGTCAAAGGCAGGTTGCGGATATTAATACATATTATTTATATTTTTGAATAGAACAGTGGTGAGAATTAAAAATGACGACGTGCTGGCAATCAGAGTTGTGTAAACGACGAATTTTACAGTAGAATAGTATTCGGTAACATTTAGACTGACAGCAATTTCATTGAGTCATCTACTTTCGGTACCTTATGACGTTTTCAATTGGTAATATAAAAGACTTCAGAAAGCGAACATTGCTTCGGATTTGTATTTAGAATCAAAACCAGAACACAGAATAAATCCTACAGATAGCCAATTCTGCAAACCCCTTGAACCGGAAAACATTTTTTAATAATAGCCGCCAAATCAAAGCTAAATGTAATAAAAACAACAGATTTTAAATTATTTTCCATGATTATTTTTTTTTTTATTTAGGTAGAAACTTGTATACATAAAATTAAGTCATCGATCTACATATTTTCAAAAATCTATTTTTCTATCCCGCTGCAAACGACCAAGCAGACACATTTTTTTACCCGGTTGGTTGTGGGCTCTTTTATTAGAGCCAATTACCTTTGTGAATATTTTTTCGGGCGGTTCTTTAAAGTTTATATAATGTGATTTGATAACGCAAATTTTTTAGCCAACCCAAGACCGAAATTGAAAGCAAAGTAATATTTAACGAGATACTTTGTATTTGATTAGGTTCTGAATAGGTTTTCCTGTTTAATAATGATTTGAATGTTATGGATTTTATATTTAAAAGGACATTATGTACCCAAGTTTTAACACAAACAACTCGTTGTCGGTTATAGCAATCATTGAAAAATTTCTGTCAGTGGAAGGCCAGTGGTATAGGTTTTAAGGTTAAAGTTGATCATTGAAAGCAAAACTGACAGCTGAGAATCGAACACATCAGTGAAACGATTGTGTTCCAAATTTTAGAAACGAATATCAGCATATCAGATGTTCATTGAAATCGATTTCTATCAGTGAAATAATAAAAATTGATTAAAAGAAATGTTTAAATCAGAATTAAGTAATTTTGTTTGTAAAAAATGCCATAAGTGATCAGCTTTATTTTTATACCGCTTAAAGCCAATATGGTTTGTTTAGTCGTCTTAAATTACGACAACAAAATTTGTAATGATGGATTTCAATGATAGCTATAACAGGACCCTAAGCTGAATTTTATGGTTTGCGCGCAGTTTCCGACTGAGAGGAATCGCCACTGCCATGCAACTGCGAATTATATTGGTAAACACAGCTGAATATCCGTTTGGGGGTGAATTGGGGACTCTCTCGTATCATTTTTAATGATAACCAAGTTTAATTAAACAAATGCACAAAGAAATAAAATTAGGATAGTTATTATACCTCTATATTTCATTAGATAATAGCAACATCAAGTCTGTTCCTTTATTAAAAATTCGTTAATACTTCGTACAAATTCTTAATACCCAATTCTTATTACCAAATGCCGTTTCCTACTCGAAAAAATCGTAAAAGGAAAGGAAACATCATCAAAACTTGCGAATTTTGACACAAATTTTCGGGATGGGAAAACTGTCAAATGTGAGGTTTTGAATTTTTTTTAGGTAAATAAAATGAAAGTTACATTGTTGCTTTTTCTATTGTCATATGCTTGTTGCATTATTTAGACTTGATCCATACTTGCTAGGTTAATAAACAACTTTGGTAAAATTAAACTAATGTGTATAAGAATATTGTTCCATTGATTTAATAAATATATAGGAACATTTCTATTGGATCTGTAGGTAGTATTGCTAATAAATTAACAATTAACTTCGTGTTGTTGTGCCCCAGTTTTGGCACTAGCGCCAAACATCATCGTTTGTTCAACCTGCAAAGTCATTGCACTATGTTACAACGATAGTGCTGTGTATTCATTTTTTATTATGCCGCTTCATCAAAGCCAATGCACTGGCAGTGGTATCGCCTGCTGCAATAACATTGTTTTTCTTACGCAGCAATATAGTTTCAGTTCCGCAACGGCAGGTCAACCAAAGGAGAATCGCGAATTTGAACACGAAATCTACGGTTTGTTTACAGCTGTAATATTTAAACATAACACTGTTTATTTATTTCGTTTACCAATTACCATGCAATGTATTAAAAGACGGCTGCCATATTTGACATTTGAATTAGTGAAAGGCATTGAGTAAAAATTATTACGAATTTTAAAGTGAAGGGACGGACCCACTGTCATTGCGGAAACATACTGAAGTACCATTTTTAATTTTCATTTGCTTATCCGGTCCGGGATCGGAGGGTTCTTCCGGATTACCAATCAGAAAAAAATGTAACAGTATGAGCTTTAGAGAGACTAAAAGGTGTGCGAAAGTTAGGACAAATTAATTTTAAGTCAGCATTTGTCTATTAAATTTATGTAAAAAAACAAAGCATATTTTCATGTAGCTATGAATTTAGAATTGGAACTTTTTCTATTTTCATTCTGATTATGGAAAGCGAAAGCGCTTTTCACATAGGCCTGGATATATGATATGAGAAATATTCGCTTTAGAGTAGATCCTTCCTTCCTTCCTAGTTATACAGTCATGCATAGTTTTAGCATCATTGCTATATTCTGTACAAGATGACGATGCGGAAAGCTAGCTGCTCAATGTGGTTTAAAAGTTACAGCCGAGTGAATAACCTATACACGCCACAATCCACCACACAAATCTAAAACTCAGAAATGTCCCCTGAAAAAGACTTAAGTTGTTTTTCCTTGTGGTCACAGATATAAGACAGCAAGTTACCATTGGTGCGTTTTCAAGTGTTGAGTTAGTAGTAGGTAGGTGGGTGAAAAACATGTTAAAACTTCAAACAAAACAAATGTTTAGATTTCATCAAAAAGTCCAGATGTCGGGTATCGGATGCCTCTAAATTTGAAAACTCGTACTCATAAAAGTACGATATTGGGGCTTGTTTAAAAGATACCAATACGTGAACATAAATTTCATAGAGTTTTTATTATAAGAAATATAACCGAAACATTTAAGGAATTGAGCTGTAACAAGATCATTTACAGGTTCGCGGATAACATAGCGCTTGTTGTGGATAAAAGCAGAGACTTTACGGTTCGTGGTTCCCTTAATTTAGTAGAAAACTGTACTTGGGCGACATTTATTTAACCAAGAATAATTTTAAAAAATAAACGTAGTACTTAATTATCCCATATATTGGTCAAAAGTCCTTAAACCTACTTCAAAGCAACAATACAGAAGTGTCTCGGTGATATCACTGGATCAAACAATGGAACCAGATAACTTCGCTCAAATCCATTTTCCCTTAAAAATAACAACCGATCAAGCAGGATAAGACTCTCTAAAACAGGAGCAAAACCCATTCGAATAAGATAGAATAGATCCAAGTACTTAGCTTGCTCCGAGTACTTTTCCTCCACTTGTTGAAGCGCTTGCTCTGTCAACGATTCCAAGCCCAAGTTTGCTTTTTTATTACACAACTGAACGTATTCCTCAAAGCAGCTGAACTTTTTGATCTTTCCTACTTGGACAGTGTCTTTCAGGTTGGGATCCCTTTCCACAATGAGCAACTCTAGCAGAGCTCGGTAGAACAGTGACTTGTTTGGAAGTTCTTTTGCATGTTGGGTTCTGTGAATGGACTGCGCTGCAAGCATTCTTCCATTTCTTCCGATTTTTACTTGCTGACTTCTAAGGAACTCACTCATGGGAAAGCCGATATCCGCTTGTTTATCCATGATCTCTTTGTTGCCAAAGAACTCATCTTGGGAGAATTCCTCTTTGAGAAGATGATAGCAGCATCCAATGTTGCAGAGGAGTTTGAAGTCTGATTGAGCTGCGAAGACTTTTAGGCACGTGGGGGCCAGGTTACCGCATGTGTGAAGACCAGTTAAGCAGAGGGACGGGGTGTCTTCTGCGGATTGTGGGAAATATTCGTTTACAAGGCCGATAAAGTCGAGTTGGGAGGTGATAAATTTGTTTGTTGTTTTGTAGTTATCCTGTTTCGGATGCGGAAGCGGATTTGATGTTGATTTTTGCTTTTTCCCACGTCTTGGAGGGGTGATTCCCTGGCTTTGTAGCTCAGCACGTTCCGTGAGGCCGTTCCAAGCGCGCTGCAAAAAAGAATTCATTATTACTAGATTAAGTATTCATTTGCTAAATTACCTGCAACTTTTTGCTCCTTTCAAATGCGTTTTCTGTGTTCAACTCCTTAAAATCGATGCCAAGAACTTTGAGCTCATACTGCATCGCCAAACGCGAGGACAAATATCCCTTACCATCACCAGCGTCGACGATGTATACGTCTTTCTGCTCCTTCTCCCTTCGGTTAGCTACCAAATCGCTGATTAGATCCGCGGTTATTTCCACTTCATGACGTTTCTTTTCGCTCATAAACTCTCTAATTGTTAGCGGATCTACATTTTCATCTTTCCCCAGCATTGAGCGGATCTCCGTAATCGAAGTAGTCACATGTCTCATGTTTTCCAATCGAAATTGTTTTGATTCCTCGAAAAAACGCCACACATGGTCGATCTGCTTCAACTCACTTGCTTGCCAGAAAACTTCCTTAATGCACTTGTCGACATTACACACCTCGCCCACACACTGCCTCACGTGTGACGGCACAAATCTTTCCCAATGATTGTCAGTGATGTAGTTGACCATGTGGCAGTTCACAAACTCCCAATATGGTCCCAGATACCCCAATATTGCTTGTAAACTTAACTTCAAATCCTTGGTGGTCATTTTTCAAAATGATAGATCTTTGTGTTCCACTAGTTCACCCTCACAGGGCAATTTAAGCATTGCTTTAAGTTTCTTGTATTGAGTGCGTATGTTTTGGATTTCGTCGACAATATCAGCTTCCGGATCGTTGGTCCTGGGGAAAAGATCAATAGCACTTCTCAGAGATTGAAGTGTTTTCTTGATTCGCTGCGAGTGTGAAATCTGTTGGTGGGCGACAATAGTTCCGTAGTATGTTCCTAGTTCTTCACCTAAATCAATACCTTGGGCATAACCCAGCTTATAACCTTCCAAGTTGCCTTCTTGCACTCCGTCTCGAAAGCCTTCGTCGTAACTTTGTTTCGAGATTCTCTCTTCCGTGAGGGTGATATCGTCAAAGATATCGTTGATGTCGCGTTCGTCAAGTGTTGTTGTCATTGGCATGGATGAAGATGCCACTGGTTGATTATCAGTGAACCCCACGTGGAAATAAAGTTTTTTTTAATGGCAACTGCTTATAGTTGTTGTAAAGTTTTGTGAAATATATCTAGCAAATACTGGAGGAAGAATATAAATTAAATTTCAATGGTTTATTACCAGTTTCTTAATTTTAAAATCTTTGGTTATATGCTTCCTTACGTTTTATTATGAAATGTCATTTAATATGATATAGGTTGTCATTTCATTTGACAGGTTTGATTAAATGGGTGTCAAGTAAAAATGATCTAAAATAGTACTAGATTTTATTTCGGTAAATTTAAAATTATTTTATTTATTCGATTAACAAAACGACTAATGTAATTTTTGTTTTGTTTGTTTCGTTATCTACTAGACCAAATTACATCAATATATAATATACAAATCTGGCTTCTCAAAAAATTTCGGACAAGCATAATTGTTGCGTTGCGTAAGTCAACTATGTGTACGAAGATTTTCAACAATTGGGTGAGTTTAGCAACTATGTGTACGTTGCAGCCCGTTTAACACAAAATATGATGGATATTTAATCGGTTGAGCAACGAGAATATGTGCTCTAATGTATGGAACTATAACTTTGTTTGAGTTTAATAAAAAGTTCGACACATTGGTTGAATGAAAGTTATGCACGTAGTGCACAATATTTTGGGTGGGATTCTTAAAATTGTTGCAAATTAAATCAAAAGAAGCTGGCTTAGTGTCTCGGCTAAGACTAAGAAACTATGAACTGGGTCCGACTTTAACGAAGAATAACTGGAACAGGAGAATGCACACAAAAACGAAATTTTTCCAATATAAGTAAAGTCGAATTAAGCGCCACCTATCGAGTCCAGAGAGTGTGATTTTATTTTTTTGATATAAATCAACATTATATACATTGTCACTTACCTTACTACATCGCCAACTATTGAAAAACATAATGTTTTGTTTTAATATGACCTAAATCTGTTAAGTGACTTTTGTAAATGGATTCGATTGCATGTTTTGCCCCTGCCAGAAATAAATATATATATGATATTTCTATATAATTTTTTGGCATCCATGTTAAAGATATGTCTTTGCACACACAATTATTGGAAAAGCTAGGCTTTAGGTCAAATATTATTTATATCAGCATAATATTTAATGTATTTCCCAACGAATGTAACTCTAATAAATAAAAACATGCGTTTATTAAAAAAAAATGCATTCGAGAGACGCAGCCTAAGAGTATCCAATAATTCAAAAAAGTTATTACATGCTATCTACAGTGTTCTTAAAAAATCGTTATATATTTTATTTAAATAATTTAAGAGATATATATTTTGCACTAATGGTTTCTCGTATTTTCGAAAATTGTTAACTTAATCTTTATAATTAGTCATAAAATTGGTGATACAAAAATATTTTCTGCATGCTACTACCTATTTTGAAAGAATGGAATAAAATTTAAATTGGAATTCGATTATGCAGAGTAGTCCGCCTAGAGATGAAATACAATTTTATTTTAGGGCAAATTGTGTTTAGTTTTGCATTCAAATTCGTGGAGATCGATACACCTTCTATTACGAAGAATAATGAAACTTTTGCGTACGCAAAAGAAATTTCGTCAAAAGTCGTAGTTTTGCATGCGCGATCAAACTTTCAGCTTACAGCGCAGTCTCGATTAGTTCGTCGCCGGGTCAACATGTGTTTTTCAAGTAGCACTTCTAAGTGATTTATTTTCAAAGCGTGTGTGTGAGAAGTGCTATTGCAAATTCGTTTGAGCATTTTAGCTATTTTTTTCAATCGTCTTTCTTTTTTCTTTGTTCGGTTTCGAGGCTCGCCGTTAGACAGTTCAATACAGAAACTGTGGTAAGTGAATGATTAATGTTTTGATTGATTTAATGGTTCTTCTGAATAGAATTTTTTGCATATTTTCAAAGAAACATACATTTCATGTCCCCACTCATTCTCATACACATTAGAAATTAATTTTTACGGCATTATGAAGAACGAAAATTTGTGTGTCCGAGTTCGAGTATCGAATATGCAACTGTATAACGGTGAATTAGTCTGCTGATTGTGTTCTTTTACATTTTGAATATAATAATATAATATTCAATTATTGAATAATAAAACGGTCGTGCTCATTCCGAAACTAATGATTCTTAAAGACACGATTCTTCTTAACATTTTTTAATATATTTTGTTTTCCTTTTGATGTGCCCACTTATTTTTTTGAGTTTCTGTTGCCTATCAATGTCAAATCATATCAAGAACTGATGAAGACAAAGTATTAAACTTGTAATTTCTAAATTGTACCATAATTTTATACTGGAAGATATGTACATATTTTTTATTTCAAGAATTTGCACTCTGACGTTAAACCAGAAATTTCAGAATTGTTTTTTTTAATTACTCATGCGCCTAGGTATATGCAATCAGATCTTGTTTAATCCACGAACGAAGCCGTAATGCAGTAGAACACATTTTATTTTATTTTTTTCACATAAGGCTTTGTGTAGATTTATTGTAGACACGTAATTTTAACGCCTGACTTGTTGCCGAAGGCTTTTACATACATATATGTATGTGGGTTTCATATTTTTAAAATTTAAATTGTCTACGAATGGTTTCAGTTTAGGCCAAATTCTGTAAATGTTGGGGACTGATACACGTTCTTTTACCAAGAATAACGAAACTTTTGGGTGCGAAAAATAAGTTTCGTCAAAAGTCGTCGTGTTTCGTTCACTTATTTTTTTATTTTTTTGAGTTTCTGTTGCCTATGAATGTCAAATCATATCAAGAACTGATGAAGACAAAGTATCAAAATTGTAATTTCTAAATTGTACCGTATTTTTATACTGGAAGATATGTACATATGTTTTATTTCAAGAATTTGCACGTTCTTTCTGACGTTTAACCAGAGTTTTCAAAATTGTTTTTTTTAATTACTCATGCGCCTAGGTATATGCAATCAGATCTTGTTTAATCCACGAACGAAGCCGTAATGCAGTAGAACACATTTTATTTATTTTTTCACATAAGGCTTTGTGTAGATTTATTGTAGACACGTAATTTTGACGACTGACTTGTGGCCGAAGGCTTTTACATATATGTATGTGGGTTTCATATTTTCAAAATTTAAATTGTCTACGAATGGTTTAATCTTAGGCCAAATTCTGTAAATGTTGGGGACTGATACACGTTCTTTTACAAAGAATAACGAAACTTTTGGGTGCGAAAAATAAGTTTCGTCAAAAGTCGTCGTGTTTCGTTCACTTATTTTTTTATTTTTTTGAGTTTCTATTGCTTATCAATGTCAAATCATATCAAGAACTGATGAAGACAAAATATCAAACTTGTAATTTCTAAATTGTACCATAATTTTATACTGGAAGATATGTACATATTTTTTATTTCAAGAATTTGCACTCTGACGTTTAACCAGAGTTTTCAAATTGTTTTTTTTTAATTATTCATGCGCCTAGGTATATGCAATCAGATCTTGTTTAATCCACGAACGAAGCCGTAATGCAGTAGAACACATTTTATTTATTTTTTCACATAACTCTTTATGTAGATTTATTGTAGACACGTAGTTTTAACGCCTGACTTGTTGCCGAAGGCTTTTACATACATATATGTATGTGGGTTTCATATTTTTAAAATTAAAATTGTCTACGAATGGTTTCAGTTTAGGCCAAATTCTGTAAATGTTGGGGACTGATACACGTTCTTTTACCAAGAATAACGAAACTTTTGGGTACGAAAAATAAGTTTCGTCAAAAGTCGTCGTATTTCGTTGGTAACACTTGGTTTGGTGGGAGGATGCGGGATCAAACTTTCAGCTTACAGCGCAGTCTCGATTAGTTCGTCGCCGGGTCAACATGTGTTTTTCAAGTAGCACTTCTAAGTGATTTATTTTCAAAGCGTGTGTGTGAGAAGTGCTATTGCAAATTCGTTTGAGCATTTCAGCTATTTTTTTCAATCGTCTTTCTTTTTTCTTTGTTCGGTTTCGAGGCTCGCCGTTAGACAGTTCAATACAGAAACTGTGGTAAGTGAATGATTAATGTTTTGATTGATTTAATGGTTCTTCTGAATAGAATTTTTTGCATATTTTCAAAGAAACATACATTTCATTTCCCCACTCATTCTCATACACATTAGAAATTAATTTTTACGGCATTATGAAGAACGAAAATTTGTGTGTCTGAGTTCGAGTATCGAATATGCAACTGTATAACGGTGAATTAGTCTGCTGATTGTGTTCTATTACATGTTGAATATAATAATATAATATTCAATTATTGAATAATAAAACGGTCGTGCCCATTCCGAAACTAATGATTCTTAAAGACACGATTCTTCTTAACATTTTTTAATATATTTTGTTTTCCTTTTGATGTGCCCACTTATTTTTTTGAGTTTCTGTTGCCTATCAATGTCAAATCATATCAAGAACTGATGAAGACAAAGTATTAAACTTGTAATTTCTAAATTGTACCATAATTTTATACTGGAAGATATGTACATATTTTTTATTTCAAGAATTTGCACTCTGACGTTTAACCAGAGTTTTCAAATTGTTTTTTTTTAATTATTCATGCGCCTAGGTATATGCAATCAGATCTTGTTTAATCCACGAACGAAGCCGTAATGCAGTAGAACACATTTTATTTATTTTTTCACATAACTCTTTATGTAGATTTATTGTAGACACGTAGTTTTAACGCCTGACTTGTTGCCGAAGGCTTTTACATACATATATGTATGTGGGTTTCATATTTTTAAAATTAAAATTGTCTACGAATGGTTTCAGTTTAGGCCAAATTCTGTAAATGTTGGGGACTGATACACGTTCTTTTACCAAGAATAACGAAACTTTTGGGTACGAAAAATAAGTTTCGTCAAAAGTCGTCGTATTTCGTTGGTAACACTTGGTTTGGTGGGAGGATGCGGGATCAAACTTTCAGCTTACAGCGCAGTCTCGATTAGTTCGTCGCCGGGTCAACATGTGTTTTTCAAGTAGCACTTCTAAGTGATTTATTTTCAAAGCGTGTGTGTGAGAAGTGCTATTGCAAATTCGTTTGAGCATTTCAGCTATTTTTTTCAATCGTCTTTCTTTTTTCTTTGTTCGGTTTCGAGGCTCGCCGTTAGACAGTTCAATACAGAAACTGTGGTAAGTGAATGATTAATGTTTTGATTGATTTAATGGTTCTTCTGAATAGAATTTTTTGCATATTTTCAAAGAAACATACATTTCATTTCCCCACTCATTCTCATACACATTAGAAATTAATTTTTACGGCATTATGAAGAACGAAAATTTGTGTGTCTGAGTTCGAGTATCGAATATGCAACTGTATAACGGTGAATTAGTCTGCTGATTGTGTTCTATTACATGTTGAATATAATAATATAATATTCAATTATTGAATAATAAAACGGTCGTGCCCATTCCGAAACTAATGATTCTTAAAGACACGATTCTTCTTAACATTTTTTAATATATTTTGTTTTCCTTTTGATGTGCCCACTTATTTTTTTGAGTTTCTGTTGCCTATCAATGTCAAATCATATCAAGAACTGATGAAGACAAAGTATTAAACTTGTAATTTCTAAATTGTACCATAATTTTATACTGGAAGATATGTACATATTTTTTATTTCAAGAATTTGCACTCTGACGTTTAACCAGAGTTTTCAAATTGTTTTTTTTTAATTATTCATGCGCCTAGGTATATGCAATCAGATCTTGTTTAATCCACGAACGAAGCCGTAATGCAGTAGAACACATTTTATTTTTTTTTTCACATAAGGCTTTGTGTAGATTTATTGTAGACACGTAATTTTAACGCCTGACTTGTTGCCGAAGGCTTTTACATACATATATGTATGTGGGTTTCATATTTTTAAAATTTAAATTGTCTACGAATGGTTTCAGTATAGGCCAAATTCTGTAAATGTTGGGGACTGATACACGTTCTTTTACCAAGAATAACGAAACTTTTGGGTGCGAAAAATAAGTTTCGTCAAAAGTCGTCGTATTTCGTTTGTAACACTTGGTTTGGTGGGAGGATGCGCGATCAAACTTTCAGCTTACAGCGCAGTCTCGATTAGTTCGTCGCCGGGTCAACATGTGTTTTTCAAGTAGCACTTCTAAGTGATTTATTTTCAAAGCGTGTGTGTGAGAAGTGCTATTGCAAATTCGTTTGAGCATTTCAGCTATTTTTTTCAATCGTCTTTCTTTTTTCTTTGTTCGATTTCGAGGCTCGCCGTTAGACAGTTCAATACAGAAACTGTGGTAAGTGAATGATTAATGTTTTGATTGATTTAATGGTTCTTCTGAATAGAATTTTTTGCATATTTTCAAAGAAACATACATTTCATTTCCCCACTCATTCTCATACACATTAGAAATTAATTTTTACGGCATTATGAAGAACGAAAATTTGTGTGTCTGAGTTCGAGTATCGAATATGCAACTGTATAACGGTGAATTAGTCTGCTGATTGTGTTCTTTTACATTTTGTATATATAATAATTTAATATTCAATTATTGAATAATAAAACAGTCGTGCTCATTCCGAAACTAATGATTCTTAAAGACACGTTTCTTCTTAACATTTAATATATTTTGTTTTCCTTTTGATGTGCTCACTTATTTTTTTGAGTTTCTGTTGCCTATGAATGTCAAATCATATCATGAACTGATGAAGACAAAGTATTAAACTTGTAATTTCTAAATTGTACCGTATTTTTATACTGGAAGATATGTACATATTTTTTATTTCAAGAATTTGCACTCTGACGTTTAACCAGAGTTTTCAAATTGTTTTTTTTAATTACTCATGCGCCTAGGTATATGCAATCAGATCTTGTTTAATTCACGAACGAAGCCGTAATGCAGTAGAACACATTTTATTTATTTTTTCACATAACTCTTTGTGTGGATTTATTGTAGACACGTAGTTTTAACGCCTGACTTGTTGCCGAAGGCTTTTACATATACAGTGGGAAGCAAAACTGTCCGGATGTTTTGCATTTCTCTGGTTATGTTAACAAAATTAGTAATGTAATAGAAATATAACATATATTTGTCATTTTTTTATTTAATTAAACGTTTTTCTTAAAATTAAATAACAATAAGTAATAAAATAAAATAATATTCAGAACAAAAATAAACAAAAATAACAGAATTCTTTATTTGGACGCTTTTGCACATTAGTGATTTCTTAGTATTTCTCTCTAATCGCCATCAGTTTAATACTTTGTCCAAAGCCCTTTGTTCTTTAACACACTTTTAATTCTTTTAGGCATACTCTCCACCAATTTTTGGATGATTTTGTGGTCAATATTCTGCCATTCCCTTTCTATTCTTTCCCAAAGTTCATCCATGGTTTTTGGTGGATTTTCATACGCACCCAGCCTCCTTTTAACAATAGCCCATACATTTTCTATTGGATTTAGATCCGGGCTTTGTGCAGGCCATTGCATCAGCTGAAAATTCTGATTTCGGAGCCAATTTTTAACAATCTTAGCTGTATGCTTCGGATCTCCGTCTTGCTGGAAGACGACTTCTTCAGCGGGATATGTGCACTCATATACAAAATCAGGAAGATTGGTTTGGAGAATGTTCAAATAGTCTTCTTTCTTCATAATACCTCGGATTCTCACCAATGGACCGACGTGCCACCAAGTAAAACAGCCCCAAACCATTATTCCCCCACCACCGTGTTTCATAGTTTCCTTTACCTGGTGCTTTTGGATACGCTCGTGAGGTCGATGCCAGTAGTACTCCTTGCCATCTGATTGGTAACGGTTAACTTTTGTTTCATCGCTCCAAATGACACGTTTCCAGTCATCTATGGTCCAGTTTTTGTGCTCCTTACAGAACTTTAAGCGTCGTTGAACATTTTTATTTGAAAGAGATGGCTTCTTTTTTTTTACGCTGGCTACCAACCTTACTCTTTTAAGCGCACGTCTAGTTGTCCATGTACTAACATTTTTGTTAATTGCTTTCGCAGCATTTTTGGGTGTCCGAATGTCCTTGTTATGGAGGAACCGCTCCATCAACCGAGCTTCGGCATCAGAAATGAGTCTTGGTCGGCCCCATGACCGCTTGAACAAACCACATTTCGTCGTTTTTTAATATCACTAACCGTGGTTTTACCTAATTTCAACTGTTTAGCTATTTTACGGCACGAATAGTTCTTTTGCAATAAATTGATCACACTATTTTCAAGATCAATTGGAATTTTCTTCATTTTCTACTCTTTTCTTTTTTGTTTAAAAACCAAAAGCACAGCACAACGACAAATTATATACTGAGGTCAAGGAACTGCATAAATATCAAAAAGCTAAATTCTTACGGTACAAAAAAACAGTACAATATGGTATTATCTCATTACAACACTAATGTGCAAAAGTGTCCGAATAATGAATTTTGTGTTTTTTGTGCATTTTTGTTTTGAATAAACTTTTTTATAAGTTTTGTTACTTAATATAAAGAAAAACGTTGAATTGAATAAAAAAAATCACTAATATATGTCAAATTGCTACTACCTTACTCACTTTGTTAATATAACCAGAGAAAGCAAAACATCCGGACAGTTTTGCTTCCCACTGTATGTATGTGGGTTTCATATTTTCAAAATTTAAATTGTCTACGATTGGTTTTATTTTAGGCCAAATTCTGTAAATGTTGGGGACTGATACACGTCCTTTTACCAAGAATTACGAAACTTTTGGGGCGAAAAATAAGTTTCGTCAAAAGTCGTCGTGTTTCGTTCACTTATTTTTTTATTTTTTTGAGTTCCTGTTGCCTATGAATGTCAAATCATATCAAGAACTGATGAAGACAAAGTATCAAAATTGTAATTTCTAAATTGTACCGTATTTTTATACTGGAAGATATGTACATATTTTTTATTTCAAGAATTTGCACTCTGACGTTTAACCAGAGTTTTCAAATTGTTTTTTTTAATTACTCATGCGCCTAGGTATATGCAATCAGATCTTGTTTAATTCACGAACGAAGCCGTAATGCAGTAGAACACATTTTATTTTTACCCATAAGCTTTGTGTAGATTTATTGTAGACACGTAGTTTTAACGCCTGACTTGCTGCCGAAGGCTTTTACATATATATGTATGTGGGTTTCATATTTTCAAAATTTAAATTGTCTACGAATGGTTTTATCTTAGGCCAAATTCTGTAAATATTGGGGACTGATACACGTTCTTTTACCAAGAATAACGAAACTTTTGGGTACGAAAAATAAGTTTCGTCAAAAGTCGTCGTATTTCGTTGGTAACACTTGGTTTGGTGGGAGGATGCGGGATCAAACTTTCAGCTTACAGCGCAGTCTCGATTAGTTCGTCGCCGGGTCAACATGTGTTTTTCAAGTAGCACTTCTAAGTGATTTATTTTCAAAGCGTGTGTGTGAGAAGTGCTATTGCAAATTCGTTTGAGCATTTCAGCTATTTTTTTCAATCGTCTTTCTTTTTTCTTTGTTCGGTTTCGAGGCTCGCCGTTAGACAGTTCAATACAGAAACTGTGGTAAGTGAATGATTAATGTTTTGATTGATTTAATGGTTCTTCTGAATAGAATTTTTTGCATATTTTCAAAGAAACATACATTTCATGTCCCCACTCATTCTCATACACATTAGAAATTATTTTTTACGGCATTATGAAGAACGAAAATTTGTGTGTCCGAGTTCGAGTATCGAATATGCAACTGTATAACGGTGAATTAGTCTGCTGATTGTGTTCTTTTACATTTTGAATATAATAATATAATATTCAATTATTGAATAATAAAACGGTCGTGCTCATTCCGAAACTAATGATTCTTAAAGACACGTTTCTTCTTAACATTTTTTAATATATTTTGTTTTCCTTTTGATGTGCCCACTTATTTTTTTGAGTTTCTGTTGCCTATCAATGTCAAATCATATCAAGAACTGATGAAGACAAAGTATCAAAATTGTAATTTCTAAATTGTACCCTATTTTTATACTGGAAGATATGTACATATTTTTTATTTCAAGAATTTGCACTCTGACGTTTAACCAGAGTTTTCAAATTGTTTTTTTTAATTACTCATGCGCCTAGGTATATGCAATCAGATCTTGTTTAATTCACGAACGAAGCCGTAATGCAGTAGAACACATTTTATTTTTACCCATAAGCTTTGTGTAGATTTATTGTAGACACGTAGTTTTAACGCCTGACTTGCTGCCGAAGGCTTTTACATATATATGTATGTGGGTTTCATATTTTCAAAATTTAAATTGTCTACGAATGGTTTTATCTTAGGCCAAATTCTGTAAATATTGGGGACTGATACACGTTCTTTTACCAAGAATAACGAAACTTTTGGGTACGAAAAATAAGTTTCGTCAAAAGTCGTCGTATTTCGTTGGTAACACTTGGTTTGGTGGGAGGATGCGGGATCAAACTTTCAGCTTACAGCGCAGTCTCGATTAGTTCGTCGCCGGGTCAACATGTGTTTTTCAAGTAGCACTTCTAAGTGATTTATTTTCAAAGCGTGTGTGTGAGAAGTGCTATTGCAAATTCGTTTGAGCATTTCAGCTATTTTTTTCAATCGTCTTTCTTTTTTCTTTGTTCGGTTTCGAGGCTCGCCGTTAGACAGTTCAATACAGAAACTGTGGTAAGTGAATGATTAATGTTTTGATTGATTTAATGGTTCTTCTGAATAGAATTTTTTGCATATTTTCAAAGAAACATACATTTCATGTCCCCACTCATTCTCATACACATTAGAAATTAATTTTTACGGCATTATGAAGAACGAAAATTTGTGTGTCCGAGTTCGAGTATCGAATATGCAACTGTATAACGGTGAATTAGTCTGCTGATTGTGTTCTTTTACATTTTGAATATAATAATATAATATTCAATTATTGAATAATAAAACGGTCGTGCTCATTCCGAAACTAATGATTCTTAAAGACACGTTTCTTCTTAACATTTTTTAATATATTTTGTTTTCCTTTTGATGTGCCCACTTATTTTTTTGAGTTTCTGTTGCCTATCAATGTCAAATCATATCAAGAACTGATGAAGACAAAGTATTAAACTTGTAATTTCTAAATTGTACCATAATTTTATACTGGAAGATATGTACATATTTTTTATTTCAAGAATTTGCACTCTGACGTTAAACCAGAAATTTCAGAATTGTTTTTTTTAATTACTCATGCGCCTAGGTATATGCAATCAGATCTTGTTTAATCCACGAACGAAGCCGTAATGCAGTAGAACACATTTTATTTTTTTTTTCACATAAGGCTTTGTGTAGATTTATTGTAGACACGTAATTGTTAAAATTACCTGACTTGTTGCCGAAGGCTTTTACATATATGTATGTGGGTTTCATATTTTTAAAATTTAAATTGTCTACGATTAGTTTTATTTTAGGCCAAATTCTGTAAATGTTGGGGACTGATACACGTCCTTTTACCAAGAATAACGAAACTTTTGGGTACGAAAAATAAGTTTCGTCAAAAGTCGTCGTATTTCGTTGGTAACACTTGGTTTGGTGGGAGGATGCGCGATCAAACTTTCAGCTTACAGCGCAGTCTTGATTAGTTCGTCGCCGGGTCAACATGTGTTTTTCAAGTAGCACTTCTAAGTGATTTATTTTCAAAGCGTGTGTGTGAGAAGTGCTATTGCAAATTCGTTTGAGCATTTCAGCTATTTTTTTCAATCGTCTTTCTTTTTTCTTTGTTCGATTTCGAGGCTCGCCGTTAGACAGTTCAATACAGAAACTGTGGTAAGTGAATGATTAATGTTTTGATTGATTTAATGGTTCTTCTGAATAGAATTTTTTGCATATTTTGAAAGAAACATACATTTCATTTCCCCACTCATTCTCATACACATTAGAAATTAATTTTTACGGCATTATGAAGAACGAAAATTTGTGTGTCCGAGTTCGAGTATCGAATATGCAACTGTATAACGGTGAATTAGTCTGCTGATTGTGTTCTTTTACATTTCTTAAAGACACGTTTCTTCTTAACATTTTTTAATATATTTTGTTTTCCTTTTGATGTGCTCACTTATTTTTTTGAGTTTCTGTTGCCTATGAATGCCAAATCATATCAAGAACTGATGAAGACAAAGTATTAAACTTGTAATTTCTAAATTGTACCGTATTTTTATACTGGAAGATATGTACATATTTTTTATTTCAAGAATTTGCACTCTGACGTTAAACCAGAGTTTTCAAATTGTTTTTTTTAATTACTCATGCGCCTAGGTATATGCAATCAGGTCTTGTTTAATTCACGAACGAAGCCGTAATGCAGTAGAACACATTTTATTTATTTTTTCACATAACTCTTTGTGTAGATTTATTGTAGACACGTAGTTTTAACGCCTGACTTGTTGCCGAAAGCTTTTACATATATGTATGTGGGTTTCATATTTTCAAAATTTAAATTGTCTACGATTGGTTTTATTTTAGGCCAAATTCTGTAAATGTTGGGGACTGATACACGTCCTTTTACCAAGAATTACGAAACTTTTGGGTGCGAAAAATAAGTTTCGTCAAAAGTCGTCGTGTTTCGTTCACTTATTTTTTTATTTTTTTGAGTTCCTGTTGCCTATGAATGTCAAATCATATCAAGAACTGATGAAGACAAAGTATCAAAATTGTAATTTCTAAATTGTACCGTATTTTTATACTGGAAGATATGTACATATTTTTTATTTCAAGAATTTGCACTCTGACGTTTAACCAGAGTTTTCAAATTGTTTTTTTTAATTACTCATGCGCCTAGGTATATGCAATCAGATCTTGTTTAATTCACGAACGAAGCCGTAATGCAGTAGAACACATTTTATTTTTACACATAAGCTTTGTGTAGATTTATTGTAGACACGTAGTTTTAACGCCTGACTTGCTGCCGAAGGCTTTTACATATATATGTATGTGGGTTTCATATTTTCAAAATTTAAATTGTCTACGAATGGTTTTATCTTAGGCCAAATTCTGTAAATATTGGGGACTGATACACGTTCTTTTACAAAGAATAACGAAACTTTTGGGTGCGAAAAATAAGTTTCGTCAAAAGTCGTCGTGTTTCGTTCACTTATTTTTTTATTTTTTTGAGTTTCTATTGCTTATCAATGTCAAATCATATCAAGAACTGATGAAGACAAAATATCAAACTTGTAATTTCTAAATTGTACCATAATTTTATACTGGAAGATATGTACATATTTTTTATTTCAAGAATTTGCACTCTGACGTTAAACCAGAGTTTTCAAATTGTTTTTTTTAATTACTCATGCGCCTAGGTATATGCAATCAGGTCTTGTTTAATTCACGAACGAAGCCGTAATGCAGTAGAACACATTTTATTTATTTTTTCACATAACTCTTTGTGTAGATTTATTGTAGACACGTAGTTTTAACGCCTGACTTGTTGCCGAAAGCTTTTACATATGTATGTGGGTTTCATATTTTCAAAATTTAAATTGTCTACGATTGGTTTTATTTTAGGCCAAATTCTGTAAATGTTGGGGACTGATACACGTCCTTTTACCAAGAATTACGAAACTTTTGGGTGCGAAAAATAAGTTTCGTCAAAAGTCGTCGTGTTTCGTTCACTTATTTTTTTATTTTTTTGAGTTTCTATTGCTTATCAATGTCAAATCATATCAAGAACTGATGAAGACAAAATATCAAACTTGTAATTTCTAAATTGTACCATAATTTTATACTGGAAGATACGTACATATTTTTTATTTCAAGAATTTGCACTCTGACGTTAAACCAGAGTTTTCACAAATGTTTTTTTAATAACTCATGCGCCTAGGTGTATGCAATCAGATCTTGTTTAATCCACAAACGAAGCCGTAATGCAGTTGAACACATTTTATTTTTACACATGAGCTTTGTGTAGATTTATTGTAGACACGTAGTTTTAACGCCTGACTTGCTGCCGAAGGCTTTTACATATATATGTATGTGGGTTTCATATTTTCAAAATTTAAATTGTCTACGAATGGTTTTATCTTAGGCCAAATTCTGTAAATATTGGGGACTGATACACGTCCTTTTACCAAGAATTACGAAACTTTTGGGTGCGAAAAATAAGTTTCGTCAAAAGTCGTCGTGTTTCGTTCACTTATTTTTTTATTTTTTTGAGTTCCTGTTGCCTATGAATGTCAAATCATATCAAGAACTGATGAAGACAAAGTATCAAAATTGTAATTTCTAAATTCTACCGTATTTTTATACTGGAAGATATGTACATATTTTTTATTTCAAGAATTTGCACTCTGACGTTTAACCAGAGTTTTCAAATTGTTTTTTTTAATTACTCATGCGCCTAGGTATATGCAATCAGATCTTGTTTAATTCACGAACGAAGCCGTAATGCAGTAGAACACATTTTATTTATTTTTTCACATAACTCTTTGTGTGGATTTATTGTAGACACGTAGTTTTAACGCCTGACTTGTTGCCGAAGGCTTTTACATATATGTATGTGGGTTTCATATTTTTAAAATTTAAATTGTCTACGATTGGTTTTATTTTAGGCCAAATTCTGTAAATGTTGGGGACTGATACACGTCCTTTTACCAAGAATTACGAAACTTTTGGGTGCGAAAAATAAGTTTCGTCAAAAGTCGTCGTGTTTCGTTCACTTATTTTTTTATTTTTTTGAGTTCCTGTTGCCTATGAATGTCAAATCATATCAAGAACTGATGAAGACAAAGTATCAAAATTGTAATTTCTAAATTGTACCGTATTTTTATACTGGAAGATATGTACATATTTTTTATTTCAAGAATTTGCACTCTGACGTTTAACCAGAGTTTTCAAATTGTTTTTTTTAATTACTCATGCGCCTAGGTATATGCAATCAGATCTTGTTTAATTCACGAACGAAGCCGTAATGCAGTAGAACACATTTTATTTATTTTTTCACATAACTCTTTGTGTGGATTTATTGTAGACACGTAGTTTTAACGCCTGACTTGCTGCCGATGGCTTTTACATATATATGTATGTGGGTTTCATATTTTCAAAATTTAAATTGTCTACGAATGGTTTTATCTTAGGCCAAATTCTGTAAATATTGGGGACTGATACACGTTCTTTTACCAAGAATAACGAAACTTTTGGGTGCGAAAAATAAGTTTCGTCAAAAGTCGTCGTGTTTCGTTCACTTATTTTTTTATTTTTTTGAGTTCCTGTTGCCTATGAATGTCAAATCATATCAAGAACTGATGAAGACAAAGTATCAAAATTGTAATTTCTAAATTGTACCGTATTTTTATACTGGAAGATATGTACATATTTTTTATTTCAAGAATTTGCACTGTGACGTTTAACCAGAGTTTTCAAATTGTTTTTTTTAATTACTCATGCGCCTAGGTATATGCAATCAGATCTTGTTTAATCCACAAACGAAGCCGTAATGCAGTTGAACACATTTTATTTTTACACATAAGCTTTGTGTAGATTTATTGTAGACACGTAGTTCTAACGCCTGACTTGCTGCCGAAGGCTTTTACATATATATGTATGTGGGTTTCATATTTTCAAAATTTAAATTGTCTACGAATGGTTTTATCTTAGGCCAAATTCTGTAAATATTGGGGACTGATACACGTTCTTTTACCAAGAATAACGAAACTTTTGGGTGCGAAAAATAAGTTTCGTCAAAAGTCGTCGTGTTTCGTTCACTTATTTTTTTGAGTTTCTATTGCTTATCAATGTCAAATCATATCAAGAACTGATGAAGACAAAGTATCAAACTTGTAATTTCTAAATTGTACCGTATTTTTATACTGGAAGATACGTACATATTTTTTATTTCAAGAATTTGCACTCTGACGTTAAACCAGAGTTTTCAAATTGTTTTTTTTAATTACTCATGCGCCTAGGTATATGCAATCAGGTCTTGTTTAATTCACGAACGAAGCCGTAATGCAGTAGAACACATTTTATTTATTTTTTCACATAACTCTTTGTGTAGATTTATTGTAGACACGTAGTTTTAACGCCTGACTTGTTGCCGAAGGCTTTTACATATGTATGTGGGTTTCATATTTTCAAAATTTAAATTGTCTACGATTGGTTTTATTTTAGGCCAAATTCTGTAAATGTTGGGGACTGATACACGTCCTTTTACCAAGAATTACGAAACTTTTGGGTGCGAAAAATAAGTTTCGTCAAAAGTCGTCGTGTTTCGTTCACTTATTTTTTTATTTTTTTGAGTTTCTGTTGCCTAAGAATGTCAAATCATATCAAGAACTGATGAAGACAAAGTATCAAAATTGTAATTTCTAAATTGTACCGTATTTTTATACTGGAAGATATGTACATATTTTTTATTTCAAGAATTTGCACTCTGACGTTAAACCAGAGTTTTCAAATTGTTTTTTTTAATTACTCATGCGCCTAGGTATATGCAATCAGGTCTTGTTTAATTCACGAACGAAGCCGTAATGCAGTTGAACACATTTTATTTATTTTTACACATAAGCTTTGTGTAGATTTATTGTAGACACGTAATTTTGACGACTGACTTGTGGCCGAAGGCTTTTACAGATATGTATGTGGGTTTCATATTTTCAAAATTTAAATTGTCTACGATTGGTTTTATTTTAGGCCAAATTCTGTAAATGTTGGGGACTGATACACGTCCTTTTACCAAGAATTACGAAACTTTTGGGTGCGAAAAATAAGTTTCGTCAAAAGTCGTCGTGTTTCGTTCACTTATTTTTTTATTTTTTTGAGTTTCTGTTGCCTATCAATGTCAAATCATATCAAGAACTGATGAAGACAAAGTATCAAAATTGTAATTTCTAAATTCTACCGTATTTTTATACTGGAAGATATGTACATATTTTTTATTTCAAGAATTTGCACTCTGACGTTTAACCAGAGTTTTCAAATTGTTTTTTTTAATTACTCATGCGCCTAGGTATATGCAATCAGATCTTGTTTAATTCACGAACGAAGCCGTAATGCAGTAGAACACATTTTATTTTTACCCATAAGCTTTGTGTAGATTTATTGTAGACACGTAGTTTTAACGCCTGACTTGCTGCCGAAGGCTTTTACATATATATGTATGTGGGTTTCATATTTTCAAAATTTAAATTGTCTACGAATGGTTTTATCTTAGGCCAAATTCTGTAAATATTGGGGACTGATACACGTTCTTTTACCAAGAATAACGAAACTTTTGGGTACGAAAAATAAGTTTCGTCAAAAGTCGTCGTATTTCGTTGGTAACACTTGGTTTGGTGGGAGGATGCGGGATCAAACTTTCAGCTTACAGCGCAGTCTCGATTAGTTCGTCGCCGGGTCAACATGTGTTTTTCAAGTAGCACTTCTAAGTGATTTATTTTCAAAGCGTGTGTGTGAGAAGTGCTATTGCAAATTCGTTTGAGCATTTCAGCTATTTTTTTCAATCGTCTTTCTTTTTTCTTTGTTCGGTTTCGAGGCTCGCCGTTAGACAGTTCAATACAGAAACTGTGGTAAGTGAATGATTAATGTTTTGATTGATTTAATGGTTCTTCTGAATAGAATTTTTTGCATATTTTCAAAGAAACATACATTTCATGTCCCCACTCATTCTCATACACATTAGAAATTAATTTTTACGGCATTATGAAGAACGAAAATTTGTGTGTCCGAGTTCGAGTATCGAATATGCAACTGTATAACGGTGAATTAGTCTGCTGATTGTGTTCTTTTACATTTTGAATATAATAATATAATATTCAATTATTGAATAATAAAACGGTCGTGCTCATTCCGAAACTAATGATTCTTAAAGACACGTTTCTTCTTAACATTTTTTAATATATTTTGTTTTCCTTTTGATGTGCCCACTTATTTTTTTGAGTTTCTGTTGCCTATCAATGTCAAATCATATCAAGAACTGATGAAGACAAAGTATTAAACTTGTAATTTCTAAATTGTACCATAATTTTATACTGGAAGATATGTACATATTTTTTATTTCAAGAATTTGCACTCTGACGTTAAACCAGAAATTTCAGAATTGTTTTTTTTAATTACTCATGCGCCTAGGTATATGCAATCAGATCTTGTTTAATCCACGAACGAAGCCGTAATGCAGTAGAACACATTTTATTTTTTTTTTCACATAAGGCTTTGTGTAGATTTATTGTAGACACGTAATTGTTAAAATTACCTGACTTGTTGCCGAAGGCTTTTACATATATGTATGTGGGTTTCATATTTTTAAAATTTAAATTGTCTACGATTAGTTTTATTTTAGGCCAAATTCTGTAAATGTTGGGGACTGATACACGTCCTTTTACCAAGAATAACGAAACTTTTGGGTACGAAAAATAAGTTTCGTCAAAAGTCGTCGTATTTCGTTGGTAACACTTGGTTTGGTGGGAGGATGCGCGATCAAACTTTCAGCTTACAGCGCAGTCTTGATTAGTTCGTCGCCGGGTCAACATGTGTTTTTCAAGTAGCACTTCTAAGTGATTTATTTTCAAAGCGTGTGTGTGAGAAGTGCTATTGCAAATTCGTTTGAGCATTTCAGCTATTTTTTTCAATCGTCTTTCTTTTTTCTTTGTTCGATTTCGAGGCTCGCCGTTAGACAGTTCAATACAGAAACTGTGGTAAGTGAATGATTAATGTTTTGATTGATTTAATGGTTCTTCTGAATAGAATTTTTTGCATATTTTGAAAGAAACATACATTTCATTTCCCCACTCATTCTCATACACATTAGAAATTAATTTTTACGGCATTATGAAGAACGAAAATTTGTGTGTCCGAGTTCGAGTATCGAATATGCAACTGTATAACGGTGAATTAGTCTGCTGATTGTGTTCTTTTACATTTCTTAAAGACACGTTTCTTCTTAACATTTTTTAATATATTTTGTTTTCCTTTTGATGTGCTCACTTATTTTTTTGAGTTTCTGTTGCCTATGAATGCCAAATCATATCAAGAACTGATGAAGACAAAGTATTAAACTTGTAATTTCTAAATTGTACCGTATTTTTATACTGGAAGATATGTACATATTTTTTATTTCAAGAATTTGCACTCTGACGTTTAACCAGAGTTTTCAAATTGTTTTTTTTAATTACTCATGCGCCTAGGTATATGCAATCAGATCTTGTTTAATTCACGAACGAAGCCGTAATGCAGTAGAACACATTTTATTTATTTTTTCACATAACTCTTTGTGTGGATTTATTGTAGACACGTAGTTTTAACGCCTGACTTGTTGCCGAAGGCTTTTACATATATGTATGTGGGTTTCATATTTTCAAAATTTAAATTGTCTACGATTGGTTTTATTTTAGGCCAAATTCTGTAAATGTTGGGGACTGATACACGTCCTTTTACCAAGAATTACGAAACTTTTGGGTGCGAAAAATAAGTTTCGTCAAAAGTCGTCGTGTTTCGTTCACTTATTTTTTTATTTTTTTGAGTTCCTGTTGCCTATGAATGTCAAATCATATCAAGAACTGATGAAGACAAAGTATCAAAATTGTAATTTCTAAATTGTACCGTATTTTTATACTGGAAGATATGTACATATTTTTTATTTCAAGAATTTGCACTCTGACGTTTAACCAGAGTTTTCAAATTATTTTTTTTAATTACTCA
The DNA here is from genome assembly GCA_963576555.1 of Ferdinandea cuprea. Taxonomy (NCBI): domain Eukaryota; kingdom Metazoa; phylum Arthropoda; class Insecta; order Diptera; family Syrphidae; genus Ferdinandea; species Ferdinandea cuprea. The sequence continues at coordinate 60,619,810 of OY754958.1, forward strand.
TGCGCCTAGGTATATGCAATCAGATCTTGTTTAATTCACGAACGAAGCCGTAATGCAGTAGAACACATTTTATTTTTACACATAAGCTTTGTGTAGATTTATTGTAGACACGTAGTTTTAACGCCTGACTTGCTGCCGAAGGCTTTTACATATATATGTATGTGGGTTTCATATTTTCAAAATTTAAATTGTCTACGAATGGTTTTATCTTAGGCCAAATTCTGTAAATATTGGGGACTGATACACGTTCTTTTACAAAGAATAACGAAACTTTTGGGTGCGAAAAATAAGTTTCGTCAAAAGTCGTCGTGTTTCGTTCACTTATTTTTTTATTTTTTTGAGTTTCTATTGCTTATCAATGTCAAATCATATCAAGAACTGATGAAGACAAAATATCAAACTTGTAATTTCTAAATTGTACCATAATTTTATACTGGAAGATATGTACATATTTTTTATTTCAAGAATTTGCACTCTGACGTTAAACCAGAGTTTTCAAATTGTTTTTTTTAATTACTCATGCGCCTAGGTATATGCAATCAGGTCTTGTTTAATTCACGAACGAAGCCGTAATGCAGTAGAACACATTTTATTTATTTTTTCACATAACTCTTTGTGTAGATTTATTGTAGACACGTAGTTTTAACGCCTGACTTGTTGCCGAAAGCTTTTACATATGTATGTGGGTTTCATATTTTCAAAATTTAAATTGTCTACGATTGGTTTTATTTTAGGCCAAATTCTGTAAATGTTGGGGACTGATACACGTCCTTTTACCAAGAATTACGAAACTTTTGGGTGCGAAAAATAAGTTTCGTCAAAAGTCGTCGTGTTTCGTTCACTTATTTTTTTATTTTTTTGAGTTTCTATTGCTTATCAATGTCAAATCATATCAAGAACTGATGAAGACAAAATATCAAACTTGTAATTTCTAAATTGTACCATAATTTTATACTGGAAGATACGTACATATTTTTTATTTCAAGAATTTGCACTCTGACGTTAAACCAGAGTTTTCACAAATGTTTTTTTAATAACTCATGCGCCTAGGTGTATGCAATCAGATCTTGTTTAATCCACAAACGAAGCCGTAATGCAGTTGAACACATTTTATTTTTACACATGAGCTTTGTGTAGATTTATTGTAGACACGTAGTTTTAACGCCTGACTTGCTGCCGAAGGCTTTTACATATATATGTATGTGGGTTTCATATTTTCAAAATTTAAATTGTCTACGAATGGTTTTATCTTAGGCCAAATTCTGTAAATATTGGGGACTGATACACGTCCTTTTACCAAGAATTACGAAACTTTTGGGTGCGAAAAATAAGTTTCGTCAAAAGTCGTCGTGTTTCGTTCACTTATTTTTTTATTTTTTTGAGTTCCTGTTGCCTATGAATGTCAAATCATATCAAGAACTGATGAAGACAAAGTATCAAAATTGTAATTTCTAAATTCTACCGTATTTTTATACTGGAAGATATGTACATATTTTTTATTTCAAGAATTTGCACTCTGACGTTTAACCAGAGTTTTCAAATTGTTTTTTTTAATTACTCATGCGCCTAGGTATATGCAATCAGATCTTGTTTAATTCACGAACGAAGCCGTAATGCAGTAGAACACATTTTATTTATTTTTTCACATAACTCTTTGTGTGGATTTATTGTAGACACGTAGTTTTAACGCCTGACTTGTTGCCGAAGGCTTTTACATATATGTATGTGGGTTTCATATTTTTAAAATTTAAATTGTCTACGATTGGTTTTATTTTAGGCCAAATTCTGTAAATGTTGGGGACTGATACACGTCCTTTTACCAAGAATTACGAAACTTTTGGGTGCGAAAAATAAGTTTCGTCAAAAGTCGTCGTGTTTCGTTCACTTATTTTTTTATTTTTTTGAGTTCCTGTTGCCTATGAATGTCAAATCATATCAAGAACTGATGAAGACAAAGTATCAAAATTGTAATTTCTAAATTGTACCGTATTTTTATACTGGAAGATATGTACATATTTTTTATTTCAAGAATTTGCACTGTGACGTTTAACCAGAGTTTTCAAATTGTTTTTTTTAATTACTCATGCGCCTAGGTATATGCAATCAGATCTTGTTTAATCCACAAACGAAGCCGTAATGCAGTTGAACACATTTTATTTTTACACATAAGCTTTGTGTAGATTTATTGTAGACACGTAGTTCTAACGCCTGACTTGCTGCCGAAGGCTTTTACATATATATGTATGTGGGTTTCATATTTTCAAAATTTAAATTGTCTACGAATGGTTTTATCTTAGGCCAAATTCTGTAAATATTGGGGACTGATACACGTTCTTTTACCAAGAATAACGAAACTTTTGGGTGCGAAAAATAAGTTTCGTCAAAAGTCGTCGTGTTTCGTTCACTTATTTTTTTGAGTTTCTATTGCTTATCAATGTCAAATCATATCAAGAACTGATGAAGACAAAGTATCAAACTTGTAATTTCTAAATTGTACCGTATTTTTATACTGGAAGATACGTACATATTTTTTATTTCAAGAATTTGCACTCTGACGTTAAACCAGAGTTTTCAAATTGTTTTTTTTAATTACTCATGCGCCTAGGTATATGCAATCAGGTCTTGTTTAATTCACGAACGAAGCCGTAATGCAGTAGAACACATTTTATTTATTTTTTCACATAACTCTTTGTGTAGATTTATTGTAGACACGTAGTTTTAACGCCTGACTTGTTGCCGAAGGCTTTTACATATGTATGTGGGTTTCATATTTTCAAAATTTAAATTGTCTACGATTGGTTTTATTTTAGGCCAAATTCTGTAAATGTTGGGGACTGATACACGTCCTTTTACCAAGAATTACGAAACTTTTGGGTGCGAAAAATAAGTTTCGTCAAAAGTCGTCGTGTTTCGTTCACTTATTTTTTTATTTTTTTGAGTTTCTGTTGCCTAAGAATGTCAAATCATATCAAGAACTGATGAAGACAAAGTATCAAAATTGTAATTTCTAAATTGTACCGTATTTTTATACTGGAAGATATGTACATATTTTTTATTTCAAGAATTTGCACTCTGACGTTAAACCAGAGTTTTCAAATTGTTTTTTTTAATTACTCATGCGCCTAGGTATATGCAATCAGGTCTTGTTTAATTCACGAACGAAGCCGTAATGCAGTTGAACACATTTTATTTATTTTTACACATAAGCTTTGTGTAGATTTATTGTAGACACGTAATTTTGACGACTGACTTGTGGCCGAAGGCTTTTACAGATATGTATGTGGGTTTCATATTTTCAAAATTTAAATTGTCTACGATTGGTTTTATTTTAGGCCAAATTCTGTAAATGTTGGGGACTGATACACGTCCTTTTACCAAGAATTACGAAACTTTTGGGTGCGAAAAATAAGTTTCGTCAAAAGTCGTCGTGTTTCGTTCACTTATTTTTTTATTTTTTTGAGTTTCTGTTGCCTATCAATGTCAAATCATATCAAGAACTGATGAAGACAAAGTATTAAACTTGTAATTTCTAAATTGTACCATAATTTTATACTGGAAGATATGTACATATTTTTTATTTCAAGAATTTGCACTCTGACGTTTAACCAGAGTTTTCACATTGTTTTTTTTTAATTATTCATGCGCCTAGGTATATGCAATCAGATCTTGTTTAATCCACGAACGAAGCCGTAATGCAGTAGAACACATTTTATTTTTTTTTTCACATAAGGCTTTGTGTAGATTTATTGTAGACACGTAATTTTAACGCCTGACTTGTTGCCGAAGGCTTTTACATACATATATGTATGTGGGTTTCATATTTTTAAAATTTAAATTGTCTACGAATGGTTTCAGTATAGGCCAAATTCTGTAAATGTTGGGGACTGATACACGTTCTTTTACCAAGAATAACGAAACTTTTGGGTGCGAAAAATAAGTTTCGTCAAAAGTCGTCGTGTTTCGTTCACTTATTTTTTATTTTTTTGAGTTTCTGTTGCCTATGAATGTCAAATCATATCAAGAACTGATGAAGACAAAGTATCAAAATTGTAATTTCTAAATTGTACCGTATTTTTATACTGGAAGATATGTACATATTTTTTATTTCAAGAATTTGCACTCTGACGTTTAACCAGAGTTTTCAAATTGTTTTTTTTAATTACTCATGCGCCTAGGTGTATGCAATCAGATCTTGTTTAATCCACGAACGAAGCCGTAATGCAGTAGAACAGATTTTATTTTTTTTTTCACATAAGGCTTTGTGTAGATTTATTGTAGACACGTAATTGTTAAAATTACCTGACTTGTTGCCGAAGGCTTTTACATATATGTATGTGGGTTTCATATTTTTAAAATTTAAATTGTCTACGATTGGTTTTATTTTAGGCCAAATTCTGTAAATGTTGGGGACTGATACACGTCCTTTTACCAAGAATAACGAAACTTTTGGGTACGAAAAATAAGTTTCGTCAAAAGTCGTCGTATTTCGTTGGTAACACTTGGTTTGGTGGGAGGATGCGGGATCAAACTTTCAGCTTACAGCGCAGTCTCGATTAGTTCGTCGCCGGGTCAACATGTGTTTTTCAAGTAGCACTTCTAAGTGATTTATTTTCAAAGCGTGTGTGTGAGAAGTGCTATTGCAAATTCGTTTGAGCATTTCAGCTATTTTTTTCAATCGTCTTTCTTTTTTCTTTGTTCGGTTTCGAGGCTCGCCGTTAGACAGTTCAATACAGAAACTGTGGTAAGTGAATGATTAATGTTTTGATTGATTTAATGGTTCTTCTGAATAGAATTTTTTGCATATTTTCAAAGAAACATACATTTCATGTCCCCACTCATTCTCATACACATTAGAAATTAATTTTTACGGCATTATGAAGAACGAAAATTTGTGTGTCCGAGTTCGAGTATCGAATATGCAACTGTATAACGGTGAATTAGTCTGCTGATTGTGTTCTTTTACATTTTGAATATAATAATATAATATTCAATTATTGAATAATAAAACGGTCGTGCTCATTCCGAAACTAATGATTCTTAAAGACACGTTTCTTCTTAACATTTTTTAATATATTTTGTTTTCCTTTTGATGTGCCCACTTATTTTTTTGAGTTTCTGTTGCCTATCAATGTCAAATCATATCAAGAACTGATGAAGACAAAGTATTAAACTTGTAATTTCTAAATTGTACCATAATTTTATACTGGAAGATATGTACATATTTTTTATTTCAAGAATTTGCACTCTGACGTTAAACCAGAGTTTTCAAATTGTTTTTTTTAATTACTCATGCGCCTAGGTATATGCAATCAGATCTTGTTTAATTCACGAACGAAGCCGTAATGCAGTAGAACACATTTTATTTTTACCCATAAGCTTTGTGTAGATTTATTGTAGACACGTAGTTTTAACGCCTGACTTGCTGCCGAAGGCTTTTATATATATATGTATGTGGGTTTCATATTTTCAAAATTTAAATTGTCTACGAATGGTTTTATCTTAGGCCAAATTCTGTAAATATTGGGGACTGATACACGTTCTTTTACCAAGAATAACGAAACTTTTGGGTACGAAAAATAAGTTTCGTCAAAAGTCGTCGTATTTCGTTGGTAACACTTGGTTTGGTGGGAGGATGCGCGATCAAACTTTCAGCTTACAGCGCAGTCTCGATTAGTTCGTCGCCGGGTCAACATGTGTTTTTCAAGTAGCTCTTCTAAGTGATTTATTTTCAAAGCGTGTGTGTGAGAAGTGCTATTGCAAATTCGTTTGAGCATTTCAGTTTTTTTTTTCAATCGTCTTTCTTGTTTCTTTGTTCGGTTTCGAGGCTCGCCGTTAGACAGTTCAATACAGAAACTGTGGTAAGTGAATGATTAATGTTTTGATTGATTTAATGGTTCTTCTGAATAGAATTTTTTGCATATTTTCAAAGAAACATACATTTCATTTCCCCACTCATTCTCATACACATTAGAAATTAATTTTTACGGCATTATGAAGAACGAAAATTTGTGTGTCCGAGTTCGAGTATCGAATATGCAACTGTATAACGGTGAATTAGTCTGCTGATTGTGTTCTTTTACATTTCTTAAAGACACGTTTCTTCTTAACATTTTTTAATATATTTTGTTTTCCTTTTGATGTGCCCACTTTTTTTTTGAGTTTCTGTTGCCTATGAATGTCAAATCATATCAAGAACTGATGAAGACAAAGTATCAAAATTGTAATTTCTAAATTGTACCGTATTTTTATACTGGAAGATATGTACATATTTTTTATTTCAAGAATTTGCACTCTGACGTTTAACCAGAGTTTTCAAATTGTTTTTTTTAATTACTCATGCGCCTAGGTATATGCAATCAGATCTTGTTTAATTCACGAACGAAGCCGTAATGCAGTAGAACACATTTTATTTTTACACATAAGCTTTGTGTAGATTTATTGTAGACACGTAGTTTTAACGCCTGACTTGCTGCCGAAGGCTTTTATATATATATGTATGTGGGTTTCATATTTTCAAAATTTAAATTGTCTACGAATGGTTTTATCTTAGGCCAAATTCTGTAAATATTGGGGACTGATACACGTTCTTTTACCAAGAATAACGAAACTTTTGGGTACGAAAAATAAGTTTCGTCAAAAGTCGTCGTATTTCGTTGGTAACACTTGGTTTGGTGGGAGGATGCGCGATCAAACTTTCAGCTTACAGCGCAGTCTCGATTAGTTCGTCGCCGGGTCAACATGTGTTTTTCAAGTAGCTCTTCTAAGTGATTTATTTTCAAAGCGTGTGTGTGAGAAGTGCTATTGCAAATTCGTTTGAGCATTTCAGTTTTTTTTTTCAATCGTCTTTCTTGTTTCTTTGTTCGGTTTCGAGGCTCGCCGTTAGACAGTTCAATACAGAAACTGTGGTAAGTGAATGATTAATGTTTTGATTGATTTAATGGTTCTTCTGAATAGAATTTTTTGCATATTTTCAAAGAAACATACATTTCATTTCCCCACTCATTCTCATACACATTAGAAATTAATTTTTACGGCATTATGAAGAACGAAAATTTGTGTGTCCGAGTTCGAGTATCGAATATGCAACTGTATAACGGTGAATTAGTCTGCTGATTGTGTTCTTTTACATTTTGTATATATAATAATATAATATTCAATTATTGAATAATAAAACAGTCGTGCTCATTCCGAAACTAATGATTCTTAAAGACACGTTTCTTCTTAACATTTTTTAATATATTTTGTTTTCCTTTTGATGTGCCCACTTATTTTTTTGAGTTTCTGTTGCCTATGAATGTCAAATCATATCAAGAACTGATGAAGACAAAGTATTAAACTTGTAATTTCTAAATTGTACCATAATTTTATACTGGAAGATATGTACATATTTTTTATTTCAAGAATTTGCACTCTGACGTTTAACCAGAGTTTTCAAATTATTTTTTTTAATTACTCATGCGCCTAGGTATATGCAATCAGATCTTGTTTAATTCACGAACGAAGCCGTAATGCAGTAGAACACATTTTATTTTTTTTTTCACATAAGGCTTTGTGTAGATTTATTGTAGACACGTAATTGTTAAAATTACCTGACTTGTTGCCGAAGGCTTTTACATATATGTATGTGGGTTTCATATTTTTAAAATTTAAATTGTCTACGATTAGTTTTATTTTAGGCCAAATTCTGTAAATGTTGGGGACTGATACACGTCCTTTTACCAAGAATAACGAAACTTTTGGGTACGAAAAATAAGTTTCGTCAAAAGTCGTCGTATTTCGTTGGTAACACTTGGTTTGGTGGGAGGATGCGCGATCAAACTTTCAGCTTACAGCGCAGTCTTGATTAGTTCGTCGCCGGGTCAACATGTGTTTTTCAAGTAGCACTTCTAAGTGATTTATTTTCAAAGCGTGTGTGTGAGAAGTGCTATTGCAAATTCGTTTGAGCATTTCAGCTATTTTTTTCAATCGTCTTTCTTTTTTCTTTGTTCGATTTCGAGGCTCGCCGTTAGACAGTTCAATACAGAAACTGTGGTAAGTGAATGATTAATGTTTTGATTGATTTAATGGTTCTTCTGAATAGAATTTTTTGCATATTTTGAAAGAAACATACATTTCATTTCCCCACTCATTCTCATACACATTAGAAATTAATTTTTACGGCATTATGAAGAACGAAAATTTGTGTGTCCGAGTTCGAGTATCGAATATGCAACTGTATAACGGTGAATTAGTCTGCTGATTGTGTTCTTTTACATTTCTTAAAGACACGTTTCTTCTTAACATTTTTTAATATATTTTGTTTTCCTTTTGATGTGCTCACTTATTTTTTTGAGTTTCTGTTGCCTATGAATGCCAAATCATATCAAGAACTGATGAAGACAAAGTATTAAACTTGTAATTTCTAAATTGTACCGTATTTTTATACTGGAAGATATGTACATATTTTTTATTTCAAGAATTTGCACTCTGACGTTTAACCAGAGTTTTCAAATTGTTTTTTTTAATTACTCATGCGCCTAGGTATATGCAATCAGATCTTGTTTAATTCACGAACGAAGCCGTAATGCAGTAGAACACATTTTATTTATTTTTTCACATAACTCTTTGTGTGGATTTATTGTAGACACGTAGTTTTAACGCCTGACTTGTTGCCGAAGGCTTTTACATATATGTATGTGGGTTTCATATTTTCAAAATTTAAATTGTCTACGATTGGTTTTATTTTAGGCCAAATTCTGTAAATGTTGGGGACTGATACACGTCCTTTTACCAAGAATTACGAAACTTTTGGGTGCGAAAAATAAGTTTCGTCAAAAGTCGTCGTGTTTCGTTCACTTATTTTTTTATTTTTTTGAGTTCCTGTTGCCTATGAATGTCAAATCATATCAAGAACTGATGAAGACAAAGTATCAAAATTGTAATTTCTAAATTGTACCGTATTTTTATACTGGAAGATATGTACATATTTTTTATTTCAAGAATTTGCACTCTGACGTTTAACCAGAGTTTTCAAATTGTTTTTTTAAATTACTCATGCGCCTAGGTATATGCAATCAGATCTTGTTTAATCCACAAACGAAGCCGTAATGCAGTAGAACACAGTTTATTTATTTTTTCACATAAGGCTTTGTGTAGATTTATTGTAGACACGTAATTTTAACGATTGACTTGCGCCGAAGGCTTTAACATACATTTTCAAAATTTTAAAATGACCACACATACCATTTTTCTCTGGTAAATTGTCTATGAATTATTTTATTCAAAATAATTTGTGTAGAACAAATGTTTTGAAAAAAATGCATGTGAATAATAGTTTTTAAATTTTGAATAGCGATTTAACATAGTCAGGACCACATTTATCTGAGTTTGCTTTTTAACTAGAACACACAGACCTAGAAAGGCGACTTGAAAACTGTGTCCGATTGGAAACTGAACGACGGAGTCTATCTATTTATTGTTAAGACTCAATCACATCAGAGTCGTTGTCCATCGTCCTATGATTTTTGAGCTCGAACAAGCTTGCCGTAAACTTTTCTCTTTTAATCTTTCTGTCGCTAGATCGACAGAGGCCACTGCTGCGACATAATGCAGATCACCTTTCGGTGAGAGCTACTCTGTCGTTTAACTTCTTATGCCTGAATAAATACGTCCCATACTTCCAAACTAATTCAAACCTGTCCCATTGTGCTGTAGATATCGCCCTATTGGTTCTTCAACTACTTCTCATAGTGATGCAGCTGTTTTAAAACAAAATTAATTCTTGACAACCCCAAAACTTTGCCATAAAAAAATAAACTTCATCATAAATTAAAATACAATATCTATATATATTTTGCAACATTTTAGGTGTGTTTGCATTTAAAAAGTATTAAATTTAACAAATAAATTTTGGAACCTAATTCAATTTCCTTGTAGGTACATATACAGTTACGAGTAATAATTTGACCAGAGCCACATGTGTTTCGTTAAAAATTAATTAAAACTAATTTCTACTATTTCTAGGCCGAATTTTTCAACTAGATACAATGGGGCATATTTATAGTCAACTTAATACAATTCTAAAAGAAAGTCTTACAATGAATTTTGAAATGTATAACTTAACTTAAATATCGATTAAACTTGACTATAAATTTGCGCCAATCACTTTCATTCATCTTGATTTAACACTATCTGGTTTTTTGTTTGTTTTTTATTTTCTCTGGAATGGATTTCTTTTTTCAAAAGGAAGGCAAACTCTCTTGTGTTCACGTCCTGAGTGTGTGTGTATGTGTGTGAGTGTGCCCGCACACAAAAGAAAAAGAAATATTGTAAATACATTTTTAAATCGCAGTCGCGCATTCTTCGAGCCTTGATAAATTGCTTGAAAACTATGACGCTGTTAGGCTTAAACTATAATTGAGAGGCAGCACGCCAGTACTCTCGTGAAACTATCTTGTTTTTCTCTTATCATTAGCTGGATCTCAATTTTTCACTGAAAACATTTGCGCTATCTTGCCGGCCTGGTTTTTTACATAATCATAGCTTGCTTTGCTGGCTCGCTTGATGGCCTCTGTTTTGCTGTTAGCTTGTTGTGAAACGACTGACTGTGGGCTAATAGTGGTTGGGACCATGTGTTCGCTCGACTTTGCTGCTTCTAGTGCTTGAATTTGATGAGGGAACATGGTGCGGAGGACGTAGTTGAAGCCGAGCGATGCTTTGTTGCAGTTTGATTTAAAACGCTCGACCCCAAATGCACGAATGGCACGTGAGAAGCCAAAGACTTGTGAGCTGATGAAAGCAGTGCGGATGGCAATGGTGGTGCCGTCTTTTTGTTCGTGGTATTCAACGCGTTCGTCTACTCGCTGCAAAGAGAACGAACAACAAATGTTATTTTTAGAACTGTTGATGGGCAATATAATTAGAATGGCTTAAATGCAACTAAATTAGAATATTAGATTTGAGATTGAAAAGGAAACAAGATCAAGGATGGGAACAGGCGATGCGTTCAACTTTCACAAGGTTTTCTGTGTTGATATAATCATTGTTAGCTTTCTTGAATGTGCGTTTATAACCCTGTTTCCAAGTGCAACATTCGAAATAATTATAATTTTTTTTTTGTTAACCCGTAGTGAGAGGATGGATGTATTTGCATTTTTACGGATAATTCAAAAACCTGCTAGGTGCTTTCGTGGGATGTGATAACGTAAGGCTTTTCTCTTTATAAGAAATACATACATGCATCAGTCTTCCAAGCAGAGATTTATGCTGTTCCAGGCTAAGACCAAGTATTTGTGCCTGAGAACTCCAGCTCAAGAATTCCGGGTCACACTGTGATCACGGGAAATGAGATCTCCGACGAACTTGCTCTTCAAAGTTCGGACGAAGATTTCCTTTGACCTGAATTTCGGTCTGACGGCATTGATCGATGGCACGATTTTTCGGACTGCAGGCAGTACAAACTTGTTCGAATGGCATTTTCGCTAACAATAGCGAGAAAATACTGCGGTCGTCTCGCAAGCATTCAGACGGGCCACCAAAAAGCGTGTTGGCCCGTCGCATTCAATGAGCTAGGCTAAAACGGTACAACTATCTGCGACGCTTATGGAATGTTCTGCCTTTGCTTGAACCAGTCTCAAGGGTTTAGAGTGTCGAACATCTAAGCTTCTTATCACTGAAGTTTTTTTTTGGATTTCGTTAAAAGTCGGGTAAATAACTAAAATAAAAGGAAGTATCTGACTGAAAGTACAATGGACCAGTTTCTGTTCTGAGTGCGAACCCCAAGAGAATGGCGATCAATGCATTTTTCGTATCGGACAGTCAAGCTACAATCAAGTCCTTGCAATCAGTTTCTATTAACGCCTAGGCTGTCGTTTGTCTCTTGAGGAGACAGTGAAGTCGCCTAACAATAACCTCTGCTGGGTGCCGGTGCAAGGTGAAATTTCTGGCAATTGTACTGTGATGAACTTGCCAAATTAGGAACAACTACGTCTCTCCCGACTGAAAAATGTAATTAAGGTGTACCAATGTTTAATTGTAAGTTGTTGCTAAGGCTGACTGCCACTGACGAGTGGAATCGCATGACACATTGTTTGAAACCCACTAAGCACTTGATCTCTGAAAGCAGACTGAACATTAGCCCTACAATAGGAGTTATTTCTGAACAATGACACACGGGCATACTTTTGGTTTCGGTAACATTTTTGAAAGAATGCTTTGCGAGACAGAAATACCGAAATCATTCGGTGTAACCCACTAATAACGACCACCACCTAGCACTTGTAAAGTATCCGCAAGCTGTTGGGTTACATGAAGTTAGACTTTCGTCGAAATGATATCGACGGACATCAATTGCCTTTCACTATGAGAGCCCAGCTCTCACCAGAAAAGGTAAGCTTCAACTCGGAGCCTTCTTTTATGAAGGTTCCTGTGGTATCACAGCGGACCAAATATAAGTCACTTCTACCTGGCTGATCTTACGAATTTTACTAAAAATTGAACCAAATTTTGAAACTTTGTTAACGTAAATTTTATTTATATGGTTTCTTTTTTAAGAAATTGAAAACAATGGAATTTCGTGTCTGGTACTTACTATGTGCGCTTTAGAACATTGTAACATTGTGACTATAATGATCACAGACTTTAGTGAAGCATTCGAACATATTTGGCATGAAATCTTTCTTTTCAAAGCTCTTGGTTACGCCTACCTGGATAGGCGTCTATATATTGTTATCTTTAGATCTTTTATTTCCGGGCCGTTTAAAGCCACATCAGGAGTTCTCCAATGCAGCCATATGGGTCCTATTCCTTCGTTAGTGCGATTAATGACGTTGACTATGTTATCATATGCAGAAGGCGTACCTTCTCCAAAACAATTTGACTTATTTTGCAACATGGTGTCATAAAAACATTCTCGAACTCAATATTGGCAAGTGCCAAACGATCACATTTTCTCGAAAGCCCTCCTCCTAGATTTTTTCATTTACGTATTAAGTACCTGTCATCTTTATCACTTTTTTGTGCAATTTAGGTGTTATCCCTCATAGATAAATCGAAATTATAAACAGTGCCAATTTGTAAAACGTTGGTCAAAATATACTTCCAAAGTCGGGTCTCCTACCACATCACACTTGCACGACTAACTTATAAATCCCCTTTCATTAGATAGCAGTCGATTTTATATTATAAACCATCACTTTACTTTTAACCTTCATCGAAATCTACTAGGTTTTATTTTGTTTATTTTCTTGCTCATTTTCGTGAAGTAAAATTTCACAAAAATGCCTTTTACTTTTTCCTATAACTTATTCAAATTATAATTGCAAAACATCGTACAAGTTTCGATTGTATGAACGGACCTCCAAATAATTCTACCGGTTAAAACTAATCAATGCGCTTCACAAACTTTGATTATCCAAAATTAGCAATCTCTCAACATACATACATACATTTTTCTAATTCTGTTAGTGGCAATTTGTACTATCTTATCTTATCTTGACCCCACAAGTTACTTGCAACTACTCACCATGATTTTCTTAAAGCCAATATTCCTTGTGAATGTGACCAGAGTCCGTTTCTTCAGATCCAGCACTGAATCCTCGACAATTTTGACAGACTTTGCACCGTAGAATCGTTCGCCCCATTTTGGCACTGGATTCGTCTTGGATAGCAGCCGTCTCGAGTACAATTTGCCGTCGCGGACCTCTCGTTTAATTGTGTCTTCGGTTAGCACATGTGAACTGCAAAATTATTTAAATACAGATCACCCCATTTAATGAATGAACAATGAACTTTGATCTTAGCAATTATTTTGTGTTAACTGAACAAATTGTATGTACCTCGTCGGATTTGGGTATCGATTCCAATAGGCTTGCACCACTTGTTTCCAGCTGTAGTCGAACACTGTTCGTGATTCATATAAGGTGCCCATTGCTACTGTTGCTGCTGCTCTATGGCCTCTCGGTGCTGCTCTTGAGTTAAATTTGATTATCAACCTCGGCTGGCTGCCGTTTTTAACGAGCAGAAAACGCAACGCGAAAACCGATATTATTGACGACTTTATAAATAGCAACAATGAAAGAAGATTCTGGGTCGATTCTAATTTACAATCAAATTTGTGTTATACAACTTGGGATTCGGGGGAAAAAAAAGAACACTTAATTGGAAAATGTAACAGAGAACCCGACTTGCGATCGATAATCTTTGCACAGATTTTTACCAGATGATGCGTAATGTGACAGGGCAAACGTGAATAAAGTCATGTAGACGATTTTAATAATATTTTGTAGGCAGCGCAGACGACGAGGCAAACAGAATTAGGAGCACAAAAAAAACCGGATGAAATACAAGCAGAGCAGCGCGAAGAGGGTATCATTTTTTTCCCAGTGTGACAGTTTGGAAAAAGTGAAAGTGAGACAGATAGTTGACAGTCGTTTTGACGTCTAACATTGCAAGTAGAGAAGGGCATTAATGGAAAATTGTACTAAAAAAGCGAACTAACAAATCCATAAACAGGGGACAAAGCAATTTTAATGTACCTAGTTATGATCACAAAAATTTTAGAATTCAAGATGAAAAACTTTATGTTATTCTTATTCAAATATTCTTTAAATTGTATTGTCGTTTAAATGTCGGATAAGCACTTTAGCAGCCAACAAATATGTCAAAGTCAGAGTAATTAACGTTCCACGAACGAATAAAAATATCGTTTGAACTCTTAAGTTCGGAAGGGCAATGCTGCATCCAACTATGAAATAATTATAGAAAAAACGTATTCAGCAGGCTTTAAACAATCACACCAAAACCAACAAAAGACATCACAAACAATCAATTCTGTTGATTGATTTTATTTTTGCCCTTTAATAGTATTTTATTTGGATGGCATTTTTTGCCTCGTGCTCTCTTTTTTAAGCCCCATTATTGACATTTTTCCATCAAGTCTCTTTCAGCCTCTTCAACCTGTTTGCTTGAAATTACATTTTTCAAATATTTATCTTTTTTTTTTGTTTTTCCGACGAGGTTTTCTTGCAACTTTTACTGCATCCCTTTTGGTCGTCGATTGGGCCTTAACAAAGATTGGCAGACCTCCAGCTTTCTGATAAATCACCGAGGCCAATGATAATCTAGTGTTTTTGTATGTGTGTGATTCAGAGAATTTTGGAGCTTTATAGTCCACGTAAGCGGTGAGGCCATTGCCCCTTGAACCCAAAAAAAATTCCTCAAAATTAAAAATTACCGTGCAATCCTTCTGTACATTTGCTATCTCTTCAATAGGCGGTTACAAAATTTCGCGTAATAAAAAGTTCAAGCCGGAACTAAACAAGAATTTGATTACTAAATCATATATACATTCAGCCTTATTTATAAACGTATTTAAGAGTGTACAGAGTTATGCACGCTTTAAAATCCTCTTAACGCAAAAGCGTTATTTTTAAAACGTATGCAACGTTGTATAGAGGTTGTCTAACTTAAACTTTAAGTGCGCGCTTTAAGTGTGGTTTTGTAAATGTCATTTTACTTTTTTCTTTTGATTTGTACCCACCCACTTGATCGAATTTATGTTCGTCGAAATTTTTCCCAATTGTAATTATTCAATTATCAAAGAGAATTTTGAAGTGTATATTTAACCGATAATGATTGTAGTATTTGTCAATAAAGCTTAGTTATAATTATAATATTTTATTATTTAACTTTTGATAAAATTGCACATTTCTATCACCAGAATATGTCTTGCGAGTTAATAATGAAACAATCTACGCCATTCACAATATCAAATACACCAACCACTGCATTCGTGTTTTGCGAAGTAATGCAAAAAGCTCAGCGATTCTTCTAGTACTCGGTAGAGGGCCACTGATAAATGGTAGTGTTTTGAGAATTTAAATTTGAATGTGAATCTGGATGTGGCTGAAACATAATTACATCGTAAGCTCGAGTTTCAAATGCATATAAACTCAATTTATAATAAAGCAAATTCCATACTCGGTTGGATTAAAAAGGAATCTAAGCGATTTAACTACCCTTATGTTGTGAAGCAATTATTTACTACATTTGTAAGGCCAATAATTGAATAGGCATTCCAAGTCCCCTAAAACCTGCAGACAAATTTTTAAAAATTAAAATTGAATTTCTTCATTTCTATCACTAGAAAATGTCTTGCCAGTTAATAATGAAACAATCTACGCCATTCACAATATCAAATACACAAACCACTTCATGTTTTGCGAAATAATGCAACAAGCTTAGCGATTATTCTAGTGATCGGTAGAGGGCCATCGATAAATGGTAGTGTTTTGGGAATTTAAATTTGAATATAAATGTGTAAGTACAAGAAATTTTTTTAAATATATAATTTCTTGAAACATATTAGCTAGATGTTTTTTTTGTTAAGAGACGAACCAGACATTCTGGGAAGGTTGTCCCCTAACGTACTCTTTCCAGAGCAAAATATTAAAAAAAACGTACATATTGGAAAAATCTAATCTTTGCCCTACTTACAATCAATTTAAAGGAATTTTTCACAAATATTGTATTTAACATATAAAATACACTTTCTGCAAAGATTCAATGTTTTGACTTTAAATGCAGAATCCTGTGGCTAGGGCGTTGTTTCGTTCGCGATACTTTCAGATCTCCTTATGGTGTGATACTGTGGAGCTTCTTCTTCTACCTTCTCCTGGTTGAACATATTTTTCTCTTGCTGCCGTTTTAGCGCGCCACTCTCAGCTATAAAAAGCACATTAAACGAGTTTAAACGATTTCAATCAATCGAGTGCCTTTACAAACTTCAAAGACTTTAACTGATTGTATTCACTGTTGAATTTCAAAGTGACTGGAATGAATGTAACGCATTCTTTTTAACTTCATCGTTCGCTTAAAATCACCATTGAAATTATTGAATCATGCAGAGCGAAGTATTCAAAACAATTAAAGACTTTCAAGGACGGGATAATGTTGATTATCTGTGGTGGCCATGTTGTTTTGGCGGCGGTGTTTGTTTTTATAATTCAGTTATAGATGCCTAATCCCCATGGCAAGGTTAGCAGCACGTCAAAAGGATTTTTCTTTGTTATCAAAATTAATGTCCGTTGCTGCAAACCTTTCCCACATTGTAGGAGAACCCAGTCGATTACTCGCCGTGCTGAACACGAATTCGGCCTTCCGTAAACTTCAACGAATTGTGCGTCGGGACTTGGGCCTTATTGACCGTAGACATAGCCGTTTGTTCGCTGACTGGGCTTTGGAACGTTTGGAATATGACCCCAATTATGGCTGATAGATTATCCTTAGCCGAATGTTTGTAAGCAAAATTTCCGGATTTTGGGTCGGTGGCCAATGGTGAGGCCATCACCATCAAAGGAAAGCGATACAGTATATTTTTTTGTCCGGAATGGAAAGATATAAACGTAGATCACATGTGATTCCAGCAGGACGACATGCTACGTGCCACACAGCAAACGACACAATGGACATTCTTCTGAATTTGAGGTTGGGGTTATCTATTGCGGAGGAGACATGAATTGGCTCCAAAATCGTGCGATTTGACCCCGTTAGACTTCTTCTTGAGGGGTTTTCTGAAGCCGCAGGTCAATGCCAATATGCCGCAATCGACTGATGTCCTAAAAGTTGACATTACCCAGGCCATCGCTCTTACGCAGCATGATTTATGTAGCAGAGTCATTGAAAATTTTACTTTTTGCATCCGTGCCACCCTGAGACGCGGTTGCTTTTAACGAACTCTTATTTAATAAATAATGGTTAAATAATGAAGCTTATTTTATTTCATTTGAACATTGACTCACCTTTATTGGACAATATTTTATATTCAAAGACGTTTGCCGTCTTTTAAAGCTTCGCTGCGGGTAGCTTCCGGGAGGTCATAATACTCCGACTTAATACTAGAACTCTGATGATTTGACTGAAATGGAATAGAATCTTTTATCTTAATTTCTAAACCACATTCACTTATTCAAAAGCTCTGCCCATCACTCTCAGATAATTCGGACCATAAAACACCCTAACTTTTGAATATAAAAGTTCTAAATAAATGAAAGTCGATTCACCACCATAGATGAAACCTGTGTCCGTATTGACTATGAAAAAATTTTCACAAAAGGACTGCTGGTAGTACTAGTTTATTTTCACAGCGAGATAACACTGCGAAACTTGGTTTCCGAGATGCTAATTAAAATACTGAAAATTAATTGGATCTTAGATACCCGACAAGGACACACGTCCTGAATGAGAGCAAGCAGGGAAAAAAATGAAGAAGAAAGAAATCGGCGTGGAGCCCACTTTTGGTTTCGTTTTTATGCAAATCGAAGAAGAAAAAAACCGAAATCCTTTTCTTGCGTTCTCCTTTTTTTTCCATTTGGACTTATTTTCATTTCGTTTGGCTTTTTTTTTGGTACAGTGATAAAATAAATGAGTTATCCTTGCCACATGGATAATCCTTGGTCCTTTGTAATATCCTCTTTCTTTGTTTTATCTACATCCGCTTTGTATTCATTGAGAGAAAAACTTTTATGCTGTCGAAAGGATATCAAGCGGGAGATGCTGCTATGTTCGGTTGTTGAAAATGGGGGTTTTACTTGGAGGAGTTAAGGATGTGGGCGAGGTAATGTGTCCTTCCCATGTAATTGTAATTCTCAACACCCGTTTCTAATTAAAAAATCTTCGCCCATCTTTCCTCGTTCGGGGATGGTTGGTAATGGATGGCAGAAGCATCACCCGATCCACTTGATGCTTCAGTGTTAGTTGGCCAGCTTCCCCCTTTTATCTTGAGAACAAACCGCAAAATGTTCGGGAAGCGAACGCAAAAACTTGCTTGGCGAGAACAAGAGATTTATAGGCGAGAGATCCACGGCGAAGGGTGCGGGTTGTTCTGCGTTGGAACAACAATTATAACGTGCGATTTGGAAATTTATTTTTCCAAAGGATATCTACTGTTGTCCATGTTGGAATTTTCATTTTCGTTTTCGGTTGTTTGGGAAAGCGTAATCGGAATTTAATGCTCCAAAGGAATGCGGAAAATCTGCGTTTGTGTGTTTTTTTTACTTCTCTCCTCTGTGTTTGCCTCTCCAACTGGTCTCTTATCCTTTAGATTTGGTTGTTTTTTTTGGGGAGGTTAGACTTGAAGAAGATTTCTGCTGCTCTGGGAAGTAGTTATAAAAGTTGTGATTGCAGGAGGACCACTCGACGGCGCTGATTGCGGGTGCGAAGAATCAGATTTATGTGAGACTAAATGTGGAATTGTAATTGTCTCGGACACGGAAAGTTTATTGAAATTGCTTCGGCTCGAGAGTAATGGATGTGGTTTTTAGATTTTTGCTGGTAGCGCATAAGTGAATGATGATCTGGATGCGTGAAACAATGAACTTTTTGCATATTCAGAAATTTCGTTTAGCCGCTGGGCGCCTGTTAACTACAGATGTTGTTTCACAACTTATTACTATTGTATTTTGTTATTGATTGTTTTTTTTTTCAAATCGAACGATTAATTTTTAACTTAAAACCACTTAAATACAATTTTAAGTCTTGTAAATTATAAAACACATAACGTTATCACCATCATTGACCTCAATTTATTAAAAGGCTTACGACATTGTCATGTAACAAACAATGGGCGAAGGCATAAAAACCCTCCCGATAACCAATTACCTTTTAAACTGTATAAACGTCGATAAAATGTACATATCTACATATCGCTCGCGAAAAGGATTTTCGCACAATAACTATTAATTATTGCGTTCGACACACACATTGGTATAGACTTTAAATTTAAATTTCACCCTCGCCTCATACTCGTGCATATCCTTGGAATATGTCGATTTTATAACAACATTGTGGCAACACAGGGCAACGCACAACACAACAATCACTTAAATTAAATTATGTTCAAAGCCTCATAAGCAGGAGTGTACGTCCGAGTACATGTGTGGTGGTGTGCAGCTCTGCCCCGAGTGAGTTTTATATCCTTCTCCTCAGGGGCCATCAAGTTTAACAGAGATCCAACTTCAATAAAAAATAAAACAGAAAAAAACAACAACACCATTACACTCATGTTTACAGGGCCAGACCGAAAGTTTAATAAAGCACCAGTCCGAGTCACCCACTCGTCCCTTGAATGAATTCAATTAAATCCTTTAATCTGCATATTTGCTGTGGGGTTTTCCAATTGAAGGATGAGGGATGTATGTATTGTATATACTCACATTTACGAATCGTGCCTGGGTGCATGTGGTTTCATCCAAAAATGTCTCATAAATTTTGACATCTGTTGCACAGCGAGTAAGCGAAGATATAACAGTTTTTGGTTTATTATCTCCGGAAGGAGTTTTGCACAAGCAGTTCTTAGTTTATCCTTAGGAAATATTCTAACGTCGTAGTCGTCGGGTCGCGTTGCGTCATTCAGAAAGATATATCCGAAATGACATGTGCTGTTGTCGATGCGAAGTGGAGTGGAGCGGTTTATCATCGTTCTTCGTTCGTTACTCTATGCACCAATTTCCTTAGATATATGTATGTTGATTCTCGGTCGATACTCAAACCAGTTGCTTATTATGTTGACAGAAAACATTTAAATTTGAACGTTTTTATATGCTCATAGTATAGTATAGGATGCTATCAAGATGGTTTTTATATTTTAAATTTTGGTATACCTAACTTAACTTGGGAGGATACCAGGGTTGACATGGAAGAATAGTTTCCTTCCTGCCACACTAGGTGCTTGTGATGCCGTTCAGTGGGGGATACGCTGGTTTTGATGCCTTCTTTGTGGTCCCTCCGCTCGTAGTTACTCAATTTTATCAAGCCCTCCTGATGTCTCCAAAAACCTGCAAAGATTAGAGAGTAAAACATCTGACAATTCCTCAATGTATTGGGAGAAGAAACTTCCAAGTGTTCTGTTCCTCCAGTGACAGAGAACCGGACAGTGACAGAGATAGTAAGGGGTGTCCTCGTTGAGCTCTTCATCGCCGTAGCCTCTACAAATATCGTCATTCTGGAGATTTAGAAAATGACGACCAGTTGAAGCACCAACCAGCTTGGACAGCAATGTTCTTACGTACTGTAGAAGCTTTATGGTTCGGTTTTTATTATATTCTGGCCATAGTTTCCGTGATATCTCACAGGTGGTTAGAGATTTCGACATGTTCTTGGCTTTCATTCTGGTCTTGTATTCCACTCGTTCTTTGAGTTTGCAGAGTAATGGTTTGATCGACTGAAGTGTCTGGTTGCGATCCATTTCGGATCTTTTTCAGCCATTTCATTGCCGATGATATCCCTGTGTCTTAAAACACAGGCAAAGGCATACCTAGAGCTGTGACCCAGAGCCTTAAGCTCTATGCGATAGAGGTGCACCAGCTTGGATCTTATTTCAATAGAATTAACTGCTTTAATGGCCGCTTGACTGTCAATGCAAATGGTAATTTCATTCCGTGGTATTTCCGACATCAATACAGTATGGTCCGCTTCCGCGGTTGCCAGAACCTCAGCCTGGAAAACACTGCTTTGATCAGGGAGTCTGATGGATTGGTGTATATTTATTATTTTTATCAATCTATCTATGTCTATGGATATAGATTTTATTTTCGTGGGTTCATTCATTTTCCATTCTTCCCTGCTTGAATAGAAGCAGAATCCAAGGCGCTCTTGGCTACTGAGTCGTGCAAATATAGATCCAAAGATAGCAAATTTAGAATTACTTCAAATCCAGCGGTTGGTGTCATTCTTATAAAGGGTGATCCATTTCGAGGTTCCCTACTTTTTTAAAGAAAAAACACAGAAAATTCAAATTTAATGGAGAATGTTTATTATCATTTGAAAGAACATTCTTTGGCATTTATTTTTTGAAGATTATGTCTATCAAATGTTGTCCGTTGCTACGTCGCAGATGGTCCATCCGTTGAGTCCGATTTTCGATCACTCGTTCGAGCATTTCGACTGGTAACTGGCGAATGACAAGCGTGATGTTTTCCTCCAAGGCCTGAATCGAAGCGGGTTTACTTTACATATCCCCACAGGAAAAAGTCTAACGGTGCGATATCACACGATCTTGGTGGCTAATCGACCGGGCCAAAACGTGAAATTATGTGCTCACCGAAATGTTCTCTCAATAAGTCCATTGATTGATGCGATGTGTGGGAAGTGGCGCCGTCTTGCTGAAACCAAATGTCGCCGAGATCACGAGCTTCAATTTCAGGCATCAAATAGTCGGTTATCATGGCAAGATAACGGTCGCCATTGACGGTTACGTTCGCACCGGCATAATTTTTAAAGAAATATGGACCGATGATTCCACCGGCCCATAAACCACACCAAACCGTTGTTTTTTCTGGATGAAGTGGCAGTTCTTCAATCTCTTCAGGTTGCTCTTTGTCCCAAATGCGGCAATTTTGTTTATTTACATACCCATTGAGCCAGAAATGGGCCTCATCGCTAAACAAAATTTGCCTCGAAAACGTCGGATCTTCTTGGAACTTTTCAAGAGCGCATAGAGCGAAGCGATGTCGCTTGGGAAGGTCGAGCGGCTTCCGTTGTTGCACAAGCTGTATTTTGTACGCTTTCAATTTAAGATCTTGACGTAAAATGCGCCAAGTCGTTCCATACGTCAGTCCGAGTTGCTGCGAACGGCGCCGAATCGACTCTCTACGGTCTTCGTGTACACTCTCAGCTACGGCCGCTATATTTTCTTCACAGCGTGCTGGACGTGGTCTATTCGGTCGAATATTATCCAATAATGAATGCTGGGTCTCAAAATGGGTGATGGTGTTGCGAATAGTACGCTCAGTAGGCCGATTATGTTGACCATAAGTTGAGCGAAGTGCACGAAACACATTCCTCGCAGAACGTGAATTTTCATAATAAAGTTGAACAATTTGTAAACGTTGTTCACGCGTAAGTCTTTCCAATATGAAATGCCAAACAATACTAAACAAAGTTAACATGACACGACTCACACGTGATCTGTCAAAAAAGGCTTTTGAAAAAAGTATCTCTAATTGGATCACCCGTTAGCACCAGTTGTCCCTATGCATGCTAGTCTTAGTATTTTCGTCAATAACTTAAATTGGTTGATTTTTCAGCAGCTTGGCACCACGTAATAACGTTTGTTGTGTACCTGCTTATGTTCTTGCTGCATTAATATTTTTTTTCGAGGAAAGGGGCAAATATTCTCTGAGACATTGTGATGATCGGTCACACGTGCTCTTAAGGCGAGTGCATTGCTTGATTTTGATTCTCCTTTGGTAGTTCTATGTTATACCAAAACCTAGAATGTGTACAAGGAAACCATAATATTTTACAATGTTTCAGAAACCAAACCATCTTATTCTATGAGAGCAAATAACATTCAAACGTGATTTCCAAACATATTAATTTTTGCACATTCATGTTTCTGGCATAAGAGGGACTATATTGTTAAACTCGGTCTCAGAACTTGCTTGTATAAAAAGTTGCTTGTTGGGGCCAATGCATTTGATTATACCTTGATAATTCTTTCAGCTTCTTTCTTAAACACGATTTCCAATTAGTTTTGCTTGTAATGTAATTTTTAAATATTCATTTGCGTACCTCATTTGTATGAAGTTTATAAAAATGGGTGGTTGAAGTGTATAGATTTGGTGTCATTGAGGATAATACGTCAGTCTTTGTCTAAATACCGTTTGAGCTTATTTGTTGCTTATTCAACCGTAATACTCACCGATATAATGATATACTGTATCATCGGAAAATGTAGCAACAGTTGTGCCTTCTTCTTGTAGAATATCCAGGGTTTAGATTTGAAATAAGATCGGACCAAGAGGGCTTACTTGTGGAACTCTTGCCGAGATTTGTAAATTCGGAGTACTCGTTTCCGTATGCTTAACACGAAGAAGTCTGTCTGCAAGAAAAGAACTTAGTTTCACATAAAACTGCCTTTGAAAGCCTAGTTTTAGCTTATATTTCAATCTCATATGCCACACTTTATCAAAAGCCTGGGCGACGTCATGGAGAACGCTAGAACAAATTGTTTCTCTTCAGCTTTTTCTATTTTTTTTGTTATTCTTAACAAACCTAATTGGCTTGATTTTGAATGGCAATTTGTGAACAGGTAGTAATCGTTAATTTTTTTTCCAATACCTTTGACATTATTGATAAAAACGCAATTCGTCCATAGAATTTGTTGTCATATTGGGGCTTGGCCGGCTTTGGAACCATTATGACTTCACAATATCCTAAGCGAAGCATTTATTAGATAAACAGAAATGATTAGTGCATTCATAGATACATTTTTAAAGTTTGTTTTAAATGTTCGTACTTTATAATACAGTTCTGTCACGAAACTCTTATGTTAACCAAAGAAGTTACAAGATCCTTGTCCACAGCTGAACGAAACATGTCAGCTGGGTTAAGAAGAACCATACTACAACTATGTTGTTGTTCGAACCCTAATTGGAATGGCGAAAGAAGATTCAATTGGTAAAAATGTGAGTAGACTTGGGCACTCATCAGCTTTTCAAATATCTTTGGAATAAATTAAAGAATAGAAATCGGACGATATTACCTATTAGTTCCGACCGATTCCTTTCCGGCTTTCCACGATGTTGGGAGGGTGATTAAAATGTCATTAAAAATATAAGTAGGAGGCAACATTTTTTAGACCTCCTGCTTCGACATTATTTGAAGTGATAGCTTTTAGAACATCCATTTCGTTGACTCTAGAAACCTCAAAAGTGGCATCTGTAGGTAATCGCAATGAGGAGCGAATTAATAACAACTGTCTCATGAACATTGTTATTATTGAAGGTGCGATCAGACGGTCATCCAAACTTGTCATCCGCATGACGTCCTGACGACACTATGACGGTGGACAAGCTTATCAGAGAATTTAGAGTTAAGGTCTTTAATATTTATGTCATTATTATCTGAAGTTATTTTTTTGCCTATACCCAGTGTCTTGATATATTTGCAATCTTGTTTATCTAAGTCCTAAGGTAAGATGAATGCAACTGCTGCGAATTTCTGCTTAATAAGAGGAGTAAAAGGCCTTTCCTTATGCATACATATGCTGAGAAAGCCAAGCTGCTATTAAAGCAGAGGGCTACTACTTTAACCTACATAGGTCCTCGCAGCATGTTCTTTGTTTACTGCCACAAAATAATAACAATTATTGAAAGAAGTTTATTTTTAACGTTTAACCAATCAGTTACTTCAAGATTTCTTTATTTTTAAGTTGGCCACCAACAAAAGGCCATTTGGACCATTGAAAGTCTTATAGCTTTAACAAAAATATAGACGGAAGAAAAACAAGTGACTCACCACAACTACTCCCCATTTAAATTTCAGAAAATCACTTCTCAAATGAAGATCCCTTTCATAAATTGGATTTGATGGGTTTAAAAACAAAATTCAAATCCAATTTTCAAACGTTTGGATTTGTTAAATAAAAAGAAAACGAGAAACAGAAAAACCCGTTCAACTTCCGCATTCAAATAGGCAAATAAGCGCTTGCTTGGTCATAAATTCACGCAATGTTTAAAGCAACATACAAAATTATTCGCCCTACCATAATAAATTATAAAAACCTGTCACATACTCCACATTATGTAGTTTAGGAAAAACATATTCCGCCTGGGATACATTTGACTACAACACCCCCTTACGGATATTCGTTTATCCTTTTTCGGCGCCATATCGGATTTATAAATAATCCCATTTAGTGTGTGTATTTTCGACGATAATTCATCTTGGCTCCTCTTCTTAAAGGAAAAGCGACAAACGGACGGATAAATTTGGTTGACCCTAGAAAATTTGCCAACATCCTTCCGGTGCTCTAGATACATACTTCCTCGCTCTGAGGAGGCGCGCAGAAACACATACGCATTCATATGGATGTATTTCAAGTTGAAATGATTTTCCGGCGGACACCATTCTACTATTATTTTTTCGACGTTATTCTGCTGGCACATCCTTGTTATGGTGTCTTTCTACCTCTCTTGTGCTTTCTCTCCCGGGAACACATAAAGAGGAAAGTTCAGAAAAAATATATTATCCGGTTCTCGGTATGTGACGACCCATTTTCCATATCTCTTCCATATGCATGGATTGAAATATAATAATAATTTTCCGTCAACTTTAAAGTGCGTGTTGGAGGATTTCAACAATTTAGTTTTGCTTCCTTCTTTGCCCTTTCATCTTTCGTCCTTCATCATGGGAAAATGAGACATTTGCGTAGAAAAGAGGAGGGTTTTCTCGAAAACAAGAAACTGTCATTTACTTCGATCTTCTTCTTCTCTGTTTTTTTCAGAGATGGTGTGCCGTTCCGTTATTCTTCTTTTTTAGACATCCTTGGCCTAGAGAGCACGCTCATAAAGGAAACATCCTCCCACCCTCTATGCAAAGTGAAAAACTTTTTAATTTGACTACGGAAAAACTTTTGTTACCCGTATGCGCTTATTTTTTCTTGCAGGCACCAACAATCCTACAATTTTTTTTCCATCTTTTGAGTGGGGCGGGGGAGACTCATTCCTAGAAGAAAATGCTTTTTTTTTTTAGCTCTTCCGCCTGTTAATAGAGACAAAGCTTGTAGTAGACACACTCTCGGTATAGCTCGGGGATTTTTTTTCTGCATACTTTTATTGAAAGCAGGTGTGGCTAACGCTGAAAATTACTTTCAGGGCAGAGTTAAATCCTACGCGGTGATGGTCCGTGTCGTTAGGAGAAGGTCCTGGATGGAGAAAAAAAAAAAACAGAATAGCATTTGTAGTGGGAGTGCAGAAAACTTTTAGTCGACATAACCGCGAGTTATTTTCACTGAAAGTTTGTGGTCATAGCGAACGGCGAAGGATCTAATTGAAATTATGATGGCGATTGTTTTTGTTGATTTTTTTTTTGGTTTCCTTTTTTTTATCGCATTCTATGATATGGAACTTTAATAGCGGTACCTATGTGTATGAAAAGTGTTTTGAATTGCATTTTTTTAAGTTGCTCCCTGGTGGGTATTTATGATAATGACAGGTTGATTTTTATGCACAAAGAAAGCGGAGCAGCTGAGTGAGTTGAAACGGAAAAAAAAAACAGTTGCAAGTTGCGATAATTGAGGCATCTGCTATTTTTTTCTGTGTTGTATTTGCACTATCTACATCTCAAGCCATTTCATATTTTTCGGCGTTCAATCATCTTCCGAGAACCTATCTTAATGCGTCTTAAAAAACATGTTTCCGATCAGACTGATAAAGATGTACTATACAGAATCTTGTTTGCGCTCTCTATAGTCAGAAGTTACCAACTGTTACTAATATAAGATAATCTGTTCGTCAGGGTGTCCCCAAAAAGAAGTAAAAGTAATAGGCAGTGGTGACGCGTTAATAAAAAATCTTGTTGTTTAGCAATTTCATTTGCGATTTAGGTGCACAACTAATCTACTACATGCATAGAGGTTAACGTTTGAGTCTGTTTATTAATTAAAAAAAATTCCGTTATGGTTTTTATACTCATAAAAAACTAAGTGGTAAAAAATGTTATTCGCATACCTCTTCACTAAAACCAAAACTCAATGCAATGTATACACATCAGCATTGCGAAGAAAACACACTATTGGGCGTCAAATTTCGTTAAATAACAGAATAATTCATTTCACTACCAATTCCTTGTGCCCCGTAAATTACGCCCGACATTTTTTTGGAAGAAAAGCCAGAAATAATTCATGAAATTGAAAAAAAGAAACATCAGAAAATGCTTGGATAATACGCCAGAAACGTTCGAAATTAGGCCAGACAAGTTTGGATAAAATCTCCGAAAGTAAAATGCAAATTAGGCTAAAAATAATTATATTCTGCCATAATTTCTAAATTATTTCCGGAAAAAAGTGGATAAAGTTTATCTGCCGTACTAATAATCAAATTTAGTCTGGCGGTTAACTTAAAGTCTGTACACTTTCTTAAATCCCTGTACCAATAAACAAATTTAGTTGTCGGATAATCGTTAACTGTAGGGTTGAATGTTAATGGTCAGAAAGCCATGTTTATGTCTAACATTAACTCTAATTTTCATTCTGCAACGTTCTGCAATTTTTGTATCAAATAAACTTATAGTAATATATTTTGAAGTAAATAGTGTTAGTCGGAGCAATTAGGTACGACTTTTGTTGTTCGGCTTTATCAAATAAAAATGTATATGAAAAATACAAAGCATGAAGAAATAGTCCAATTAGCGCAGGAAAAGGATACAAATTGTGAATTTTCGCAACAAATTCAAACAGTTTCCTTTTATAAAAATTAGTGTTTAACTGAACGTATATCGAAGTAATTCGAAATGTGTAAATTTACTTTAGAATAGGTACATTTTTCGTTCCGAATGGGTTTCAAATTTTCCAAGATATTTCTTAACATACTTAATGCGATCAGAACTTCTGTTAGGCCTTCCACAACACCAAGCACGGTGTCACATATATTTCGAAAAAATTAAAAGCACTAAAAGGTATGAACAAAATTATTTCACTTAAAGCACCATGGCAACCCAAGTCACATTGACAGAACTTAAATCCTGTCACACAGAACCGATTTGTTGCTTCATTTGTTTCTACACCTATGCCGAGCACCAAATTCTCCACCAGGACTTTTTATTTTGATGTGTGTGCCATCAACTGCTCCTATACCTTGGGGAAATTGTGCAATTCTGTTAAACATAGGTCAATTGGTTTTTTATAATTTTTCCCTTTTCGAGGGGTTGCCGATTCGTCAAATATCTTCGTCCCGATTTGAATTGATGTTTAATTACTTAATTTCTTCACCTTATTTTTAAAGTACCTCTTTTTGAAAACAATATCAGATGTTTTAACAAATATATTTGACAGCAAATGTAATAGATTCAAAAAAAAGTCCTCGCACTAGTAAAGTGGAGGTCAAATATTTATTGGTACCATTTCAAATATGCTGTACAATTTTATTTAAACTGGCAGTCAACTAATATTCGACATTAGTGTTTGATTATTAGTAAGGCCGTATAAGTTTATAAGCAAATAAAAAAAAATTTGTGGGTGAAAATTAAACCAACAAATAACTCAGGGGGATCAACATGCTGGGGGAGGGTTGGCGACCCTTGCGTGCTAGAATTATCAGGGGGACGAAGTAGCAGTTAAAAAACTGGGTTCTTCTTAAAATTAAGAATTGCGTGAAAGCAAAATCTTCCTCTTCTTAATAGCTACTAAGTTGCAGATTAGACGTCAGTGAAGAAACTTTCTATAGGTAGTGGGTGTCCAAAAAAAACAGAATTTTTTTTTCTTTGCTTTTTCTCTTTACACGAAAGAAGTACAGTACGGAGTCAGTTTTTATACCCTATCCTAAGGGTATATTAATTTTGACACATAGTTTGTAACACCCCTTAATATTCGTCGTAGACCCATAAAAGTATATATATTTATGATCAGGACCAAATCCTAAGACTATTTAGCAATGTCCGTCCGTCCGTCCGTCCGTCCGTCCGTCCGTCCGTACGCAATTTTTAGGCCTTTAAATTCAAGCTAGAAAGCTGAAATTTGGACCACACACTCCCTAGGGCTCCGAAATGGTTAAGTGTAAAATTTTTTTGAATACGCCCACTGCCACGCCCACAATTTAGAAAAAACCGATTTAAAGCTACAGATGGACAGATAGAGGGTTATAACCTTCACAAGATATGTAGGCACTGCCCTCCTTTATAAGTTTGTCATATGAAGTTTTTTGCCACGCCTACTTTTTGTGGGCGTTTTTCACTAAAATGCTGTTTTCTTCGAAAATTTTCACAGAAAGCGAAAAAAACAGTTTAACAAAATATTTACCCAATATTTTTTCCAACATATCGCCCATACAAAGTTTTTGGCCATGCCCACTTTTTGGGGGCGTTTTTTCAAAAAATGTTTTTTTTTTTTTCTAAATTTTATAGAATGAAATAAAATGCTATCCATCATCTTCTTAACGTTTTTTTGGGGCATATAGGGATAGGGATAGGGTATCATACTGTTCGCTCCAAGCGGACTGTAGCCTTTCCTTATGTTTTTTCTAAATTTTGATCTTTCTGTAAAATTTAATGCCGGCGATAAATATAACATTTTTGAGGGGTAAGTTGTAACCGTTTAAAACTGACCCGAATGCTGTTTTTTTTAAATAATTTTTAACAGTAGGAACTAAGGTTACTGAATTAAGAGTTTTTTTTTTATATTTTTTATTATCTACATTTAAAAAATAAATTGATATTTCCTTAAAAAAAACAGAGAATATGTCTTTTCAATTTAAAAAAAGGTTTGGCCTATTTTTTTTTTAAAAATTGTAGAAGGAGCATCGGTTAAAGTAAAAAGTATTGCTTTTAAATCCACTCACCCCTATTAAGGTACTAAAGGGTGATTTATTAAGAGGTTTAGAACTTTTTTTAAAAAAAAAACACAAAAAATTCGAAAAAATGAATGAAGTATTTATTTGAATCGATAGTTTGAACCTTGCAATTTAATGTTTAAAGATAATTTCATGCAAATGTTGACCGCGGCTGCGTCTCAGGTAGCCCATCCGCTGAGTCCAATTTTGGCATACTCTTTCACACATATCGGCCGGTATCTCACGAATGAATGCATGGATGTTGGCTCCCAGTGCGTCAATCGAAGCGGGCTTGTCCCTATACACATTAGCCTTGGCATACCCCCACAAAAAATAATCTAATGGTGTCAAATCGCACGATCTAGGCGGCCAATTGACCGGCCCGAAACGTGAAATTAACTGTTCACCAAACTCGCCTCGCAATTGCGCCATTGTTTCGCGTGCTGTGTGGCATGTGGCACCGTCTTGTTGAAACCACATATCATGCAAGTCAAGAACTTCCATTTCGGGCAAAAAAAAGTTTGTTATCATCGCTCGGTAGCGTTCACCATTGACAGTAACGCTGCGATTCGCATCATCTTTGAAGAAATATGGCCCAATAATGCCGCCGGCCCATAAACCGCACCAAACAGTGGCTTTTTCGGGATGCATTGGTAGCTGTTGCAATGCTTCTGGCTGATCTTCACTCCAAATGTGGCAATTTTGCTTATTTACGTACCCATTCAACCAAAAATGAGCCTCATCGCTGAACACAATTTTTCGATAAAAAAGCGGATCCTCGGCCAGCTTTCCAAGAGCCCATTCACCAAAAATTCGGCGTTGTGGTAGGTCGGCTGGCTTTAGTTCTTGTACCAGCTGTATCTTAAAAGGCTTTACGCCCAAATCCTTCCGCAAAATTTTCCACGTAGTGCTGTAACAAAGGCCTAACTGCTGGGAACGGCGCCGAATCGACATTTCGCGGTCTTCTGTCACACTAGCTGATACGGCCCCAATATTTTCTTCAATACGCACAGTACGTAAACGTGTTGGTGGTTTAATGTCCAACAAAGTAAATTTGGTGCGAAATTTGGTCACAATCTTCCGAATAGACTGCTCAGAAGGTCGAGAATGCCGATCATAAAATGGAAGCAGCGCGCGATGAACATTTCGAACCGAGCACGAATTTTGATAGTAAAATTCAATAATTTGCAAGCGTTGTTCATTTGTAAGACGATCCATGGTTAAATTGCAAACCAAACTGAAGCTGTTTGACAGTGACACAAGGTACTAAACACACGTCAGCTGTCAAAACCAATGTTGCCAAAACCAAACCAGCTAAAAAATCACCCTTTATAAGAAGAAATTAAATAGAAAATTTTCACAGGTAGGCGATCAATTATCGGCTTAAAATCAATTACTTGTGACCTACGCCGATTTTTCAGTTCCTAATGCATGCGATCTTTTCTTGCAGCTCGAAAATATTTGCGTATTTTTAAAATTAGTAAAATTTTTTCACCAAGCAATACTTTTCTCAGAACCGGTTCTAACCGATTTTAGTAAGTTATCATCAGCCGCTGTCAAGTTATATTCATTGCTCTTTTATTTAAATTCAATTTTAATTCGAACGCCCTTTTAAGCCATTAGCCGAAATTTCAAACTTTTGAAAACAAAGAATTATATAAAATCAAAAAAAAAAAAAAGACAAATAATTTCCAATCAAATTATAAATACGGAATCTAAATACTTCCACTTCAATTCGCACGTGTATTACTCTAATCCAATATGCCGTAGCTCCAAAAGGGAACGTGTATCCCCTAACAACCTGCATCAATTATTATCATCAATGCCGTGTGCAAAGGAATACGTTGGCAAACAGAATGCCAAAATTACTTTTCTCTGTACACCAGCCACCAGCGCGAAATTGGTTGAATTCGATCACCGATTGGATAAATCGCGCAACACTCCAACTGTTATCCATTCTGTACCATCATCAGCAGATACACTGGGCGCAAATGACTATCAAACGCTTGGACAAACGAAATCCTAAACAAAGACCAGCAGCTAGATGTGTGCTGTTGTTAACCCATGCGGGTTAATCTACTACTAGTGATTACTACTTCAACACAGCACAAACTACATCATGTAGCTGGTGTGTGTCCAACTAAATAGACTTTTGATAATTTGAAAAGTTTATTTAATACAAAACGTGATTCAATTTCCAACACAACCCTCTCGCTGGTCTATACAGAAAAAAACAAAAACAGAACACGGAGAGAAAAGAGTGGCACGGAAAAAAGCCCACAAACACAGACACACACACACCAAACTGTTTCGAAAGCCACCCTCAATCCAAAATGGTAATCTACTCCTCGATGTCTATACATTGGGGTTATGTCGCTATGTGAGCGGTGAATTAACTGAAATTTTCCTGATCCTAGTTTCGTGCAGTGTCCTACAAAACAAAAATGTAACTTGCAAAGACGAGCACACACGTATAGAGAGGGTCGTTTCGTTGCCGCTGTAAGGACGAGCCTTAAATTAGTTTGGACAATTGGAGCATGTTTACGATACGATGGTATTTGTACAAAAACAAAATCGACATTTCCGATGATACGTAACGTATTTCTCAGTCCAGCTGCCATTGTGTATTGACCGCAAAATTTGCCGTACCTAATATCTAACATTTCGTTGAGTGTGTAAGGGGAGAATTATTTTTAGGTTGAGTCAGCTAGGGCTTTTGCAGCACGCGCCGGTTTTTAATTAGGGATGCTAGTATAACGTATTTATTGGGAATACGGGGAAAACCAATTAGGTTACTACTCTTCATTCCTCAACCATTTTGGAAATAGTTTAAATTGAGGTCTATGCGAAAAGATTCTGGATAAATTTTGTCAAATTGTCAAAAGATATTACATAACAACATGAGCTTTAACCTTGGTGTGAAAGTAAGTTAAAACATGAGCAACCCCCCATTGGCTGGGTATTGGAATATACCCAGCTTAAGGATGGTTGTCGTAAGAGGCAACTAAAATTTATTGCAATTATTCGGCCTTTTTAGATCTAGTAAAATTACAACCGATGGGATCTGGCCCCGCAAGATTTTGAGCCTAAAGATATTTAAAATCTTTACAGAGTAAAATTATGAATTCCGCAATAAATATGTCTGAAACGAGGTTAAAAAGATATTTTGACCAGCTTAAAGTAGAAAACAGAGCACTAAAGGATTCTAAAAAAAACACCATTGAAATAAGACAATTAGCAGAGTTCGTTCGGCCCCATCGAACAATAGCCGGAGCATTCTTCAACCTGCAAAGAATACGGTTTGCAAGACCATAATAAAAGTCTTCATAGATAAACGTGAATCTTAAAAAAAGTTTGTCAGCACCCGCACCCACATTTTTTGAGCATTTCTTATTTATGTTTCTTAAGGGTCTATTAATTTTGACACATAGTTTATAGCACCCTATAATATATGATCAGCATCAAAAGCTAAGACGATTTAATAATGTCCGTTCGTCCGTCCGTCCGTCATAGTCATAAGTTTTAATTTGGAATATATGCTCTCTAGGGTCCTGAAATGATAACACTTTTTCTTTAAATACGACCACAGGCAATCCCTTAATTTAGAAAAAGCCGATAAAGGGTAAGAACCTTAATCACACCAAAAATATAAATGTTAAAGAATAATTAATTAATGTCTCCAGCTTTGTTGCCAGCGAAGTTAGAGGGGGGTGGGGCCTGAGTTGGCTCATGTAAATAAGGGTATAATGCCAGTTTCTAAAGAACTTGGCTGGGCACTACCGTGGCCATTAATCAGTTTGCAAATTATTATGTTAATATGTTTAAGCACTGACCGAGTTGAACCAAAAATTGTCTGATCACAGGACAATTCTGGCAAGCATGACACAGTATATAAGACTTAAAGTTATGAAATTATACAATATTCCAAAAAAGAGGCGTGTCCACCGCCCATATATCGAACTCATTGGACCGTTCTATAATTTTACATGTTGGTAGTTGTTTTAAAAGTGGGTGCAGTTGCTTAGTGGTTAAGTGCGTTGGATCACTAAGCGAGAGGTCGCAGGTTCAAATACCGACCTGTACCACCTAAAAGTTTTAATTCGCTGCCCCACCTCTTGCGAACGTCTGGCAAACATCCAAGAGTAAGAAATGTCATGAGAAACTTCTCAAAAAAATAAATTGCTGTTCGGAATCGGCATTAAACTGTAGGTCCCGCCATTCGTGTCAAAAATATAACTTAGCACACACAATGGTTGGAGAAGTTAGGCCTTAGGTCCTGTATGGGCCGTTTACGCCTAATATTTATTTTATTTTAGTTGTTTTTAAGGCAAACAAGGATCTATATAATACAAATTGTATTTGCATCAAAAAAGAACGTTTACGTTCGGTAAAAATTCCTACAATTGTAAAATTTTGAAAATCTTTGCAAAAAGTATTGAAATCATAACAAAAACATAAATGTTAAAGAATAGCCAAGTCCTTTTATACAAAAAACGCTTTTGCTTTACAAGTCGGCAACAAAAAGTACTGACTGTGAGATCTAAAAAAGAACGCCAAGTTTGTATTGTAATTATTAAAAATTTCATAAAATAGTATTTATATAAAAAGCGCTTTCATCTTGTATCACGTTCTTAAATTTAGGAGAATACTTGCTACCATATCCAGATACAAGCGGCAAGATAAATAGTACACGGTCTTTTGTATGGATATAATAACCTACCTGTACGTCAAGACTTTCCTGTTACAAATAAATATTTAAGAAGATAGATAGATATTCCTAAAGCTCAGACGAGATAAAATTGGTACAATAGTGGGCTGAACCTTCACCTTCACCCCAATTCAAGTTATATCAATTTAAAGTGAAAATTTCCGATTATTAAATATATCAAATCTAAATCTAAATCTAAAAAATAGGAGACAACAATACGTATTAAAACAATTAAATAATAATATTTACAAAATGTATTCATTCTTTTTACTTTCTTTCTATTTTCAGACGTTCGTCGTGTCGTGTTGCCGAAAAATATCGCGCTGGAGGATTTCTGACATATTTTATCACTCATAGAAGGTTTTTATATTTAAAACAGTGGGTTGGTCATGATCAATATGTTCTTCTCTTTTTTCCTAATTTATTTTAAATATGTGTTTATCATTAGATTGTCCATTGTCCCAATGCTTTACATTTGCTGTGTTTTTCGAAAGTATTTGTGATAAACAAAAGTTATGCCAATTGACGCAATGTTCGTTCGTCTATCCGTTTAAATTTAATATAATTTAATATACTCTCTCTCTTTCTATAGACTCACTAGTTTCAAGTGTAAAGATTTTTTAAATCTACGTCGAACCGATTTTCACTTTCTTTTCCGTTAACTTTGATTTAGATCCGTATTGCGCGGATAAATTTATAAATTCCTTTTATAAAAATAATATATTTTAAGTTTATCTCATTCATTTCTTTAAATTGTTTTACGATTCGACCCCAGTAAAACTGCCATTTAATATGCTTAAGTAACGTCTTCCTTTTCGTCTTATTTTTTTCCTTTCCGGACGTCGAGGATAGGCTAATATACTGCATTTGGTAAAAAACATAATTACAGGATTGACCAACCTTCTGCAGACGATTGCATAGGTTGTAATTTAGTGCTTATATTATTAATATTTAAAAGATTTGGCTTAGGCTAGGTTGAAGTGTAGTGTAGTCTTACGTTGCTTGAGTGTCTTAACATGTA
Organism: Ferdinandea cuprea; assembly: GCA_963576555.1. Classification (NCBI taxonomy): domain Eukaryota; kingdom Metazoa; phylum Arthropoda; class Insecta; order Diptera; family Syrphidae; genus Ferdinandea; species Ferdinandea cuprea. Next base: position 60,655,841 of record OY754958.1, read on the forward strand.
GTTGGTAGTTGCTATTTTGAGTACGTTCTATTCACCAAAGTAAAGTTGCTAAGGCATGACATTGTTAATTGTTTTTGTGTAGTTATTTTTGAATGTTGTCCTAATATTTCGTTTGTTCTTAAGATGAACTGTATATTGCTGCAGCTAATCCCCCCACTACCGGTAAGGTGGCTGCAGTAGGGTATGTAAGATGATTATCTAATATTTTTTCTTAGGCAGCTTAGATATAGGTATTGCTTATATATTATTTATATTTAAAAGATTAATTTAAGATTATATAGTTTGCTTTTAAGAGGAAAGGTATATTGCTGCAGCTAATCCCCCCACCAGCGGTAAGGTGGCTGCAGTAGGGTTTGTAAAAGTATTAAATTTTCAGCTTAGATATATTGCTGTGGTTTACCACCCACCAGTGGTAAGGTGGCCACAGTATGCTTTCGTTTGCAGCCTTTTAAAAATTATGTATTCACAAATTTTAAGTATTTAGCTTCAAGAGGTTTAGGTATATTACTGCAGCTAATCCCCCCACCAGTGGTAAGGTGGCTGCAGTAGGGTATGTGGTATCTAAGAGAATTACAGTTTCTTAGGCAGCTTAGGTATATTGCTGTAGTTTACCCCCCACCAGCGGTAAGGCGGCTACAGCACGTTTTCGTTTATTTCATATTTATTTATATCTGGACAGCTAGGTTATATTAGCGGGCTTGTCTACAAGTCCTACGTGACTTATTACTAAATCCAAAGATGTTATGTTTCTGTCATTATGTATTGTATTTATATTTAAAGTATGTTATTGAAAACACAGGATAAGGTATGTCAGTTCCAAACCCAGATGTTTTTAAAATGTCGTTGGTTCGCATTCGTTTTAAAGTTATCGTCGTCGGTTGGTAGTTCGCCTGCGTGAAGGAAATTTCGAACGTGCACAGTTGCGCGTCGGTTCGATTAGTCCTGAAAGCTCTTAATAGCCTCTTTGATTCATATTCGTATAGTGCGGTTCGGTTAAAATATGAAGGCAGCATTTAAGCCATAATAAAAAAAATCGCTATCCACGCAAGTTGAGAAAAAAAGCAATAAAGCCACTGATCAGGGTCGACTTGGTCATTAAAAGACCTTTTTAGGTCAAAATAGGTTATAAAAAAGTGCATGTATGCCATTTATTCCCTTCAAAAATAAGTGTTCAGTTTAAAAAAGTAAAGTTCTTCAAAGTTATCGATCTGAAATAAAGTGCGGTTCGGTCCAAAAATGTAAAAAGGCGTTAAAGCTATCGAATGCGAAAATGTGAATGTGAGTGAGTAGGTCAAAAAGGTTATAAAAAGTGCTTTAAGCGAGGCATTTGTGCCATTAGTTCCCTTTTAAAAAAGTGTTCAGCTTAAAAAAGTAAAGTTCTTTAAAGTTATCGATCTGAAATAAAGTGCGGTTCGGTCCAAAAATGTAAAAAGGCGTTAAAGCTATCGAATGCGAAAATGTGAATGTGAGTGAGGAGGTCAAAATAGGTTATAAAAAAGTGCTTTAAGGCAGGCATTTATGCCATTAATTCCCTTTAAAAATAAGTGTTCAGCTTAAAAAAGTAAAGTTCTTTAAAGTTATCGATCTGAAATAAAGTGCGGTTCGGTCCAAAAATGTAAAAAGGCGTTAAAGCTATCGAATGCGAAAATGTGAATGTGAGTGAGGAGGTCAAAATAGGTTATAAAAAAGTGCTTTAAGGCAGGCATTTATGCCATTAATTCCCTTTAAAAATAAGTGTTCAGCTTAAAAAAGTAAAGTTCTTTAAAGTTATCGATCTGAAATAAAGTGCGGTTCGGTCCAAAAATGTAAAAAGGCGTTAAAGCTATCGAATGCGAAAATGTGAATGTGAGTGAGTAGGTCAAAAAGGTTATAAAAAGTGCTTTAAGGGAGGCATTTGTGCCATTAATTCCCTTTTAAAAAAAGTGTTCAGCTTAAAAAAGTAAAGTTCTTTAAAGTTATCGATCTGAAATAAAGTGCGGTTCGGTCCAAAAATGTAAAAAGGCGTTAAAGCTATCGAATGCGAAAATGTGAATGTGAGTGAGTAGGTCAAAAGGTTATAAAAAAGTGCTTTAAGGGAGGCATTTGTGCTATTAATTCCCTTTTAAAAAAAGTGTTCAGTTTAAAAAAGTAAAGTTCTTTAAATTTATCGATCTTAAATAGAGTGCGGTTCGGTCCAAAAATGCAAAAAAGGCGTTCAAGCTATCGAATTCGAAAATGTGAATGTGAGTGAGTAGGTCAAAAGGTTATAAAAAAGTGCTTTAAGGGAGGCATTTGTGCCATTAATTCCCTTTTAAAAAAAGTGTTCAGTTTAAAAAAGTAAAGTTATTGGTTGAAAATAAAGTGCGGTTCGGTCCAAAAATGTAAAAAAGGCGTTCAAGCTATCGAATACGAAAATGTGAATGTGAGTGAGTAGGTCAAAAAGGTTTTAAAAAAGTGCTTTAAGGGAGGCATTTGTGCCATTAATTCCCTTCAAAAAAAAGTGTTCAGTTTAAAAAAGTAAAGTTATTGGTTGAAAATAAAGTGCGGTTCGGTCCAAAAATGTAAAAAAGGCGTTCAAGCTATCGAATACGAAAATGTGAATGTGAGTGAGTAGGTCAAAAAGGTTTTAAAAAAGTGCTTTAAGGGAGGCATTTGTGCCATTAATTCCCTTTTAAAAAAAGTGTTCAGTTTAAAAAAGTAAAGTTATTGGTTGAAAATAAAGTGCGGTTCGGTCCAAAAATGTAAAAAAGGCGTTCAAGCTATCGAATACGAAAATGTGAATGTGAGTGAGTAGGTCAAAAAGGTTTTAAAAAAGTGCTTTAAGGGAGGCATTTGTGCCATTAATTCCCTTCAAAAAAAAGTGTTCAGTTTAAAAAAGTAAAGTTATTGGTTGAAAATAAAGTGCGGTTCGGTCCAAAAATGTAAAAAAGGCGTTCAAGCTATCGAATACGAAAATGTGAATGTGAGTGAGTAGGTCAAAAAGGTTTTAAAAAAGTGCTTTAAGGGAGGCATTTGTGCCATTAATTCCCTTCAAAAAAAGGGTTCGGTATAAAAAAGTAAAGTTATTGGTTTAAAATAAAGTGCGGTTCGGTCCAAAATATAAAAAAAGGCGTTAAAGCTATCGAATACGAAAATGTGAATGTGAGATTAAAAATTTGTGTCCAGTCAACAGTTTCAGAGTTCAAGAAGTCAACGGAATGAATCTACAAATTTCAAGATAAAATTAAGGTAAGTCTGCTTTCTTTACTTCGTCTTTCTATAAAGAAAAGCTTTCTTAAATATTTAAGCCATAGCCAAAAAAAGTAAGTGCCGATATCAATTTTTTGTCGACTTGATTAAGTCGCGTTATTTAACGAAAAGAGCTTCCTGCTTGCGATGGCTTAGTCTTTAAGTGTCTTTAGTCTCTTAGGACTATTTCCTAGTTTTGGTAAAACTTATAGAGTTTCAACTTCTTCTCCAACAACCCTTCGAAGAATTTTTCCTCTCGAATAGCCTTTTCGAAGGACTCGGCGCGGTATAGTTGAACAAACAACATTCAGCATTAAACTCAGGAAGCATTCAGAGTTTTGAAGCCAATTGTGTTGCCAAAGCTAAGCAGCAACATTCTGCTTGTGCCTGTTGTTGTCCAGTCTTTTGTAAATTTAGAAGTGCACACGTGCGTATTTCTCATGTTGTAGCTGCGGTGCCGTGCAGCAAAAACCTAACATGTAGCCCATGGGGCTTCATGGGTAGTGTTGTGATTTGAATTTCCCGCCACCACTAACACCACTTTTACATAACGCCAGGCCTTTGAAAGGAAGAAGATGTTCGTTGCATTCTGGAGCATAACTTGACCCTCACGGCCGATTATAGTGAATACTAAACTGAGGAAATGACTATGTTAATAAGTGAAGTGAAAATGCTTCATTTAATTATTCCTGCTTCACACGCAAAGAAACCTCTGTGGCGCCATTTGCCTAGCAAGTCCTTTGACGATATATTTCCGCAGGTAACGACAACCATATCATCTGTAACCTGCAATAAAAATATCCACAAACAAAAAGGATGGCAGCTATACATTTTTCGTTAAGAGTCCACAGACACCCCCATCCTCATTGAGGTCAATACCACGATTTAGTAAGGAATCCTTTTAACAGCAAAGAAAGTGGTCGCCAAGGAAAACGTAAACTTGATGAAAAATAAGCGGATCGTTTTTCAGCATTCACCTATACAGCACCTGCAACTGCAAAAAAATAAAATAAAATAAATAAATAAAATACCGAACAGAACCCTCGAGTATAAAACAAATTTATTATTTCAAGGAACGCATGGCAAGATGCAATGAATGGAAATTGCATAATTATTTTTGTTCGCTTTTAATTATGCACAACCCCAACTGCCTGTTGTTCTATTTGCAAGATGCCAGTGAATCACTATGACAGCTGGATTCTGTACCCTCCTCTTTCTCTGCCCAGAAATGGCATAGAATTGGCAGGATTGTATAATTCCATTCATTGAATTTATTCTTCCCTTTTGGTATACCAGCCAGAATAGAGAATAGACTGCAAAGTCAAGTGTTTCATTAAACTAAGGGTTAAAAATGGCTACCTTCGCCCTGTGTGACCCTTACCTAGCGATGCCTTACTCTTGAGTGCATTGGGGACATCCTGGCCAAACGCACACAATTTGTGTCCGTATACCATTGCTTTAGAGCGGAAGAAAGAGATTTAATTAAATTAAATAACCAACACCTGTGGTCGGTGTCGTATATACTTATATACATAGATCGCGAAGTTATAGCAGAGGTATCCTTTTTCAATTGCCAAGATCCTGTTGTTGAACAGAAGCATATCAAAAACTAGGATGGTAGTGCATTTGTGAAGGCGGTTACGCGCAGATTTATACTTTTTTGTTTTTTCTTTGCAGTTGAGGACGATTTCTTTTTAATTAAAAACAAAAAATAAAAACACCGCGCAAGTGTGTTATGTGTGTGTTTCGAATAGGGGGTTGTTTATATTAGAGCCTGTGCAAATTGAAGAAAAAAACAAGTTCCACTCTGTGCCATTTTCTAATTTATGATAATTATTTAATTCTGTAGCTTTGTGTGGCCTCAGGTCACATGTGCAGTTTCTAATTGGAGATACTGAGTGATTTTACTATGGGTGTTTTTTTTTGTAAGATTTTTAATTTGACGTGGTTGCAACTGTTACAAACTGTAAGTGAAGGAATTGCAGGACACTGTCATACAAGGTGAAGAAATGGAATGAGTTTAACCTTAATTACTAAAAGGAAAGTGCCTCATTCTACTGAATACCTTTTAAAAATGTTATGCATTTTCTCTAATTAAAACTGAAAGTGGACTTGTCAAGGTTGAATAAACTTGTATTTAAAGTTCATCTTAACCTTGTGCTGTTTTTTCATATGCAAATGAAAATACTAACTGAATTATGGCACAGTTGTTAGGCGGCCTCAGTAGAAACATTTTAATGATTTAAAAAAAAAAATAAACTGAAGCATTTTAGCCCGTGTTAGTGGTTTTAACTCTCTCTTGGTTTCCATAGAATTTCCACCGTTTTAAGAGGCAGGGCCTTTGACATGGTTTCTATGCAACATTTAATATCTAGGCTTCTTTAATATTTTCATTAACATCAACGTGGCCCGGCAAACTACCAAGAGTTTGCACTTAATGACGATTTTATGATCAAACGATTAAACGGATTTGCTTCAAAGTTCGTATAGAAGGTTCTTGGGGTTACATCTCGGGGCATATTTTTATTTTTTGCTTTATATTTTCAAATAACGGTACCTGTCATACAAATTTTTTTGTGAAAATCACTTATCACTATTTTTCTCGAAAGTGGTTCCAGGGATTTCGGTCTTTTTTTTTGTTCTAAGGATGCTTAGGATAGGGTCAAAAATTCTGCATACTCAGTTTTTGGAAAAAATCGATTAACGATAATTTATAAAACCGTCAATATCTCGAAAGGGAACTTAAAAAAATTTACAGTATTTTTTATACTATAAACTCGTACAAATCTGCATACTTAGATTTTTTAAATAATTTTTTTTTTCATATAACTATTTTCTTAAATTTAAATTAAATTTGTTTTCTCAAAAACGGCTCAAACGATTTTGATAAATTTTTGTATTTCGAACAACTATGTTAATAGTGTCCAATGTGCGTAATTGCATCAAAATCGTATCTGCCGTTTTTGAGAAAATAAAATTTTTTAAAACCCAAAAAGTGATTTAAATTAATTTCTCACCATTAATTTTCAATTATTTGCGACTCAAAAACGCATCTCCTGTACTGAGAAAGTTTCGTGTGACGTAGTCGTGCACTTTATTTTTATTAATTGAACGACAGTAGTCTGGGTCCCAATATATTTCTTCAAACGTTTACTTTATCAAAACATAATAAATTTAAAAAAGTTCTATGAATTTTAGAAACGCCAACATTTGCTTACTCTTCATAAATGTTTTTTGAAACAAATAGCTTAAAAACATAGTTTTTTAATTTTTACTTAAAGCCCAGTTCCTGCTCGCACTAAATTTTAGCAATCCAAGTCTCCAATTTATTTCTCTACATCAAAGATTTGGAATTTATGTATTTTTTCTTAAATCAATACAAATAAGCCGATTTGCATGGAATTCTGAGATTCCAAATAGCTGCACATTTTTCCAATGTTTTTTGTAATCGCAGGAAAATGTTTTTTTTTATTTTTTCTTAATTAATAAAATTCATCCATTTTTTGCAATATTATTTTTTCAAACCGATAATTATTTTTGAAATGTCAAAAATTTATCGCCGATTTAATGTACCGCAATATTATTTTACTAGCTAAAAAAGTGTAGACTTTAATCATTGAAAAATAATTTTCATAACACTTATAATTTTTATAAATGGAGACGTTTTGTGTAACCAATCTACCTGAATTTAGCGTGCGAGGAGGATACTACTTTGCTAATAAAGCTCGCTTAATTTTAACTCTGTACCCATTTTTGTATGCGAGATAAAATCTAGCGCGAGCAGGATACTGGGCTTTAGGCTCTATAACTTTTTTCAGGACTTATAAAATCACATGAAGTTCAGAATAGTTATATCTTAAGTTTATATGTTTACTTTGACGATTTATAACTTTAAATTGAATGCTAAAAGATCCATCTAGTATAGCATGATTTTATAAATCCCATCCTAAAAAAAATTGTCCATACTCTGATGTGATTTTTACATACAAACAAAGTAAACATTTGTCAGAAAAACTTTTTGAGTGACTGTAGAAAAATGGTACTTCTCGAATTAAGCTGTAGTTATTAAAACTATCGGAAAAGCATAAAGTGCAGGATACATTAATTTCCTGATTTTGAAGCCTACGTACGTTAACAGTCATATAACTTTTACAGGCCTAGATTTGTTTTGCGTAGCCATTCAAATTCTGCTGAACATGAATTGTTAAAAAGGCATAAAGTGCACTTTTTCAGTGTTTTTTTTTTTTAATTTTTTTGTGGTTTTTAACTGGGAAGGCTTTGTTGAACTTTAGAATTCCTAGCATTTCAATATCGTTTTCGAACGAACTTTTACAAATATCAACTTCAGTTCGTAAAGTAAATTAAGAGCTAACTTTTTTTCCACCAATCGAGCTTTGGTGGACAACTGGTAAGCTTCATAGTGGTAGATGAAGGCAGTCCATATTCATTTGTCCCAGAACTACCAAAGCAACGGTAGTGAGCCACGTTTAATAGGGAGAAGATAACGCTCTTTCTTTTTTCTCCATCGTAAGGCAATAGAGGAGTTTAAGTGAAAAGAAGCCACCAAGTCTAAAATTTTAATTTACTTCACCACATTGGATGGAATGGATTGAAATCACCACAGAGATCGTTGCCAATTAGGATCGATTTGAAAAGTTTTCTCAGGTCGATCGGAGCACACCATGATTTGACTTTTAAGTCGTCGCGCTAGATTTTGAGTGCGTGCAATGTCGTTGGCTTGTCTGAGGGTGTGTGCAGTGCGCATATACGGTATTATAACCACCACCACAAAAGCTTGTTGATTGCATGCAATCAGCTAACCTTAATAACGTTTTTAAGAAATGGAGCTAAAATAATCATCCAATTTTCTTTTTGAATTGTTTTTTTTAAATAATTTTGAGGGAGGGAAATCTTTATTTAGACCTTTACACTTTTTTCTGTTAAATTATGATATACACATTTGTAACCGTTTTACCGCATTTTCCATGACTTTCCGCAAGATTTTCGGTGATAACAGTTCGCATTCCTATCAAATATTCTCCTTAAGGGTTTCGATTTTTTGAGGCGCGACTTCAGCAGCCCCAAAGAAAAAAGTCTGGTATGGTTACATCCGGCGATACAGCTGGCCATGCCAAAACACGAGATTACGCGACCAGGAAAGGCTAACTTCGCAGTATCCTTTGTTGATCCACACAGTGCTTTGAGTGTATGTAAAGCTTTTCCTGCCCCTTAAACGAAGATTTTGCTAACTAAGGTGTAATGGCGGCTTGGCGATTAAAAATAATTTTCAATTTTAGTTTTTAATAAATGTTTATTTAAGAGAAAGGTATTGTAATGATTATTTTGAGGTTTTTATACCCTATCCTAAGAGTATATTAATTTTGACACATAGTTTCAAATATATAATATTCGTCGTAGACCCATAAAAGTATATATATTTATGATCAGGACCAAATCCTAAGACTATCTAGCAACGTCCGTCCATATCAACTTTTGAGGCCTTTAAAGTTATTGCTAGGAAGCTGAAATTTGGAACATATACTGCCTAGGGTTCCGAAATGGTAAAGTGTTAAACTTTTTAAAATATGCCCACTGCCACGCCTACAATTAAGAAAAAACCATTTTAAAGCTAAAGTTAGAGAGACATCTTTCACAAGATATGTAGGCAATGCCCCCCTTTATAAGTTTGTCATATAAAGTTTTTTGCCACGAACTTCGCCTTCTTCGAAAATTTTCATAGAAAGCGAAAAAAAATTTTTAACAAGATATTTACCCTATATTTTTTCCAACATATCGCCCGTACAAAGTTTTTGGCCATGCCCACTTTTTGGGGGCGTTTTTCAAATAAACTTTTTTTTTGTTTTTTAATTAATAGAATGAAATAAGCTGTCTGGATAAGCGGTCGCAGCTGGCCTCTTCTGTATCTCTTCATGTATGCGAAGTTGGCTCCGCTTCCGAAAAACATTTAAGGTGCTAATATGAGGTAACCGCTTAAGTGGAAATTCGCTTCGTCGCTCATGTTATTTTCGACACAAAACCGTCCTATTTTGTTGAGATTGAGGATGGCTTGACAGTAATTCACACGCCTCCTCCACCACCCTCATCTCTAACTTTGCTTACAACTAAGCTAACATTTATACAATTTTAGAAGCTCAAAATGAGTAGTTTTAGTTAGTAACTGACTGATTCACTGACAGCCCAGCAAAACAATGAAGCACAGTCTTACATATTGAGATTGTTCAATTGTGTAAACTCACCTAACAAAGGACCTACAAATATGAAATCTTTATTGGGGGTGGAATCCTTTTTAAAATTTCAGCCCACAAAAGAACTAAACCTATGAAATTATAAATGGTTGTAGTATATGTGTCTTTGCCATCTAATCTAATTCAGATTTTAATTATGAAAATGTATATGGAGGTAGTGTCTTGAGATAAAGAAGAACGTAAATGATACAAATCATAAAAACTAAAAAAGGGGCGTATAATAAGAGGACCGCATACGCATCACATACAAACTGCACTAAACCCTTCATACTAGAATGCAGTACATGCGCCCATAAGTGGAGAAGTTTTGTTTGCGGATTTAATTCACAAGTTCTGTAAAACTTCAAAACGGAAACTTTACTAAATAAATATTATTAATTTTTATTACAAAAAAAAAAAAAAAAACAATTCGTCAACTTTAACCCATTAAAAACTACTGCATAAAATGCTTCGCGAATTGCTATATTCGCGTGCTATAAACATTCTTAAAATACTTTAGTCCTACACAAACCGTTGCCAAGCTTAAATGTTTTCACACATGTGTACGCACGCAATTACAGCATCCTTCCATCACAAGGAACAGGATGGGAAAACAACAATCGTCTCCCATTACAAGTACAAAACTTTTGGAATTTCGAATTTTCATTCGGTAATTTCGTATCGGATTATGCGACGCGAAAAACGCCTTTTCCATTTTCACAACTGAAAGCGTCGCAAGAATTTTAAGCGAAAAATGCAATTTTAATGTTCTGTCACCGTATGCAGCTGGTCCTACATGCCACAATCTACTGGACTATCGCTGGTCATTCTGTTTGCGAAGTTTACACGCGGCCCAGGCCCAGCGCTGTTAATGTGCCGAAAATGGAATTTTCGTGAAAGGAATTTTTATTTAATTCCATTGTCGTCCTTGTCGCGTGGTTTTTTTTTTTGCTTTTTTTCTGCTAGGAAAAAAACGAACTCTGGCAGGACGACACCAATGATACATTCTGAAAAATGATGATCACGTTTCGTGTTTGCGATGTAGCACCTGATTGAAATGTTTGCCGCTTGCTGACCAAAAGGCGAGCAAGAGCGAGTTAACTGATTCATAGCTGGCGCCCAACGGTAAAGTTTGGTTGATTTTCAGATCGTCCCAGCACGAATGTGAACCTTCAAGTGACTATCGACGAAATGAGTGTGTGGAAAACAGTTTTAATTATTTCGCAATTGGAATTAAACTCGCAGCGCTAATGAAATGATGCACCAACAGCGGGAGGTTTTTGAATACGCAAAATTATTCATGGCGCACTTTGACCCACTCTGGCGGTGGTAAGTACGCGTGGAATGCATTTGCATGCCAGTTTTTTCTTGCATGCCTTCATGTGACGGGTTCATTGGTGCTTTAAGTTGGACCAATTAATAGAAGCACGTATTTTCAGTCCCAATGAACATTCGAATTGCTCTTGAGAGCTATAGACAAGAGAAAATATACACGAAACGAATCGAATCGAATTTCGAGATAATTGGAATTAAATGAACAATCCTCCGAGTATGCTGTTGTTGCAGTTCGTTAGGTTGGGAATGCATTTTTTTTGTTTTATCGAATTTTAATGCAATTTTTTGACAATTTGTTGGCATACAATTTGTGTGTGTCTATTGAATGGCTTATTAATATTTCTTTTTTAAAGTTTCAATTGTGATTTCTGCATTTGGTTGGTATTGGCTTGTGGATGAGACCAGTTTTACAAGTTGGTATTTATCAAAAAACTTCAAAAGAATCGGACTCATCTTCAATGTCATAGGAGTTGTCCTTATTGACAAGAGAAGAACCTACGTCCGATGCAGAAACAAATCCTTTCATAGTTTAGGATAACTAAGTTTGATGAAATAATAAATAATATTCAATAATGAGAATTATCAAGTCCTTTTGCTTTGATTGCGGAACGGAAATGCCAACTGACAGCTGAACGATAAATACTCCATTTCTCTTCTATTTTTTGTTATAATATACGCACACTAAAGGGCCTTTGGATGCCCTTTAGTGTGCGTAATAAAGTGATACAGTGCAGGCTTCAGGGAAATGAAGGATTAGAGAAAGGGAGAAACCGATGCACGATGATTTTAAATGTTTGTAAACTATAATGTGTAGGAAAAACAGAGCGTGGTAGAGCATTCCACATTCGTATTGTACGGTTAAGAAACGAATCCATGTATTTCACTGTCCGTCCGAATATAGGCTTATTGGTGAACTCATGTGCATTTCTAGCATGGCGAGTATTGCGGTTGAATTGCTGTAGGGGTGGAATGCAACTGGCTATTTCGTTTAAGCACTACCAGAATATTCTTATTATCGTAATATAAGAAAAGGAGTAACACCAGAATTTTCTAAAGTTTTAATGTCCTATAACAAGGTCCACAAGCTTTGTGAGAAAATGTTCTTTTGTAAAACCTATACGTTACTCAGATAGCTCGTTCTTACAGCGTTAGGAAATGATATGATATATTTAAGGTCTCTCTACGTCAATAAATATATGAGATATGCCACTTTTATAAAAAAAGCGCATAAAAAACTAGAAGCTTAGGGCTTTAAAGTGGTGCTTATTTAATATCGATGGGGTAATTATTCACAAAGATATTGCACTTCAAAAAACAGTGCTCCAGCAGTACGCCCATCACTCGTCTGACAAGCACTTGCATGCAACCACCAGAACACTGCCAGACGATTATTTTTAGGCACTCACATACGTAAACTAAAACATACTAAAATTATAGCCTTGGAACCACCAAATGCCTGCCAAGAGCGTTATTATCCTGCTTTGTATGTCCAAAATTACTAGACAGAAAATTGTTATCCTTGTAAAAAGACGTTACTCAAAACGTTTACTAGCTCTTGGACTTAACCGACAACCAGATCAACCACGTCCTTATCTTAAACTTGCATACTTTCCGAGGGGAAAACGTCGAATATATTGTATATTTCTAGCGAAAAGAAGCTGCGAACCGCCTGGAGTGCTGTGCACTCAATATCCACGAATGCGAACACCATGTGGAACTGGTATTGCAACATCACCATGGAATTAGCCGAGAGCACTTTAAATTACCAGAGTCAGTGATATGATGCTGAGTCGATGGGAAAATGGTGACAAAATGTGCACATTTAGAAGCGCTGCAGCGAGGGATGAGTATCAAGAAAAAGGGAGGAGAAAAAACCCTGTGTCCCGTCCCGAGAAACAAGTTTCTACAAGAAAGCCAAGAATTTGGCGGCTGACTTCAAGCCCACACCGCAGGCGAGTTGGTTTACCGGACAAAGGACAAAACGTAACAGAACCTCAGGGTATTAAAGCAGTTTACCTGCCTCTGAATTAAAATCAACTTCGCCAATGGCACCTTTGTTGAGATTAAACGAAGAATCAGGAACACTAGGAAAACGATGCTTATTTGGTTTGAAAAGAAAAATCGGATTAGTGGGGAGAAAGTTAAATGGCGTTCGTTGCTAAGCGCCTTACTTGAGAACGGCTGAGAGTTAAGTTGGAAAAATGGAAAATCGCTCTTATTTGTGTTGTTTTACTTATTTAATCCCAGATCATTATACCTACACAACCAAAGGAATTGGTACGAATATCTATGAAAGTGATCGGCCCATCTTTCGCCCACCACCAACGACTAACGGTAGGCATTTTGCGTTTTCAATTACCAACTCTTCTTTTCTTCTATCCATAAAAGTACCGCACAAGTCAACTTGAAATACCCGCTCAACACTTCGTCTTTAATGAATTGCTTCCATTGCGCGGTAGTAATTGTGTGGCACTTGCACTTTGAATTGCATTTCACCCCGCCCATCACAGCACATTAACGTAACGCACACGCATTACGCAAATATACATTACGTTTTGCTGGCGTATATGAATGTCCTTTAATCTACCACTACCACTACCACTACCCTTACCACCCATCCTTTTGGTTCGCATCGCTTGAATGCCCCCACATGGTGTATTTATTCTTTGATGGTGACTATTAATGTTGCATCGCTCGCCAGAAGCAATCACATTTGCTATCAGCCAGGCAGCAGGTTACTTTTTCGCCCCCAACTACAGTTAGTCGAGTGTAAAGTGATTGTAAACAGAGGATCACCACCCACACATCACACATGTACACACCCATTTGATGTCGTTCCTGTCTTTCCCACTGCAATCGCGGTGGTATAATTTTGAAATAATTAAAACTGCTTGTGCGTATTATGTCAGAAGGATAATTTCATTTATTCACATGCCAATACCCATTCCCACGTTTTTTTTTGTTTATGGTGGGCGTGCGACGGTATGACTGCTAGTCGAGTCGAGTCGAGTCGAGTACTGAACTCCTCTTTGTAAAAAGGACGAAAGCAAATATTTATTTATGATTTACTGTGCTTCTTGTGCAAGCAAACATTGATGCTGTTGGCTGATGCTGGTTATGACGATGATGATGGTGATGATGATGACGATGATGGGTGATGATTGTGATGATTATTCTGGAAAGGATATATGTATGCATGCTTGTTGATGATGATGGGCTGTGCGCACTGATAATTGAGGTGGGGTAGAATGATGAAAGTGTTTACTTTTCCACTGACTCTCATTTTGTGTGCCTACTGTCTCTTTTCTCGTTCTATTGTCTCGTCTCTCTAGGCGATCAGCTCAAGTGGAAGATGTTAATGGTTATTATTTCATTGGTAGATGTTTGCTGATTGAAAAATTTATATTTCCCTTTGAGAGCAGTTGAACCGTGTTTGTATTCAATTTAAAGGACTTATTATTATAATTCATTCAAGGGAGACTGGATTTATTCTAAAGGATGCGCTGCGACGAAATTTGTTGGCAATTAACAACAAAGTACAGTTCACTGGAGTGAACTTAAGTGCTATTGAAAATAATTGAGTACAGGTGGTATGCCATTATTGTGTTGCATGCGCTTTCACCTATACTTCACCAATGGAATGCTTTCTAATGCAAAAAACTTTGCTTTTTAAATAATTCAATGCAAGTAGAAAGAGACGCATTATTTAGGTGTTTTGCTGGACGTCCTTTCATTACATTTTGAAAGTTGCTGTTATTGTTTCACCTGTTTGTGTCCGCACATCCGCGGTGGTTTCAGCTGTGAAGATGGTTGTTACTTGATAATGTGCCTAAAGCTGCTGGAAAAGTGGTTGAAGGCAACACAATTAAAGGCACCAGCACGGAAGGTGCAGGTGCTCTTCAGCTGAAAAAGAGAGTGGTGTGTGTTTTTAATACTTCTGAGCTAAAGGGAATCACTTATTTGACTTAAGATCCTTTATTGACTTTGTCACTGATACATACTGATTAGATAGATACACATATACAAGGCAACACTTCCTCCATGAAGATGATCTCAGTAAAATTGAAGTAGCCAACAAGCGAATATGACATTAAGCACTGTCAGGTTCAGCAATTTAAACTTCGATGTAAACTAACACTTCCGTGGTTTATTTGGGAAGCCTATTTCTAAGTGCTTGTTGTGTTCGGATGACAGTCGATCGTCTCTTCAGGACATGTCGTAACGGACAATGTCTTGTAAGCAAATATGCACCAATACTTGATGCATTTTCGAACGATATTTGCAGAAGTCCACCTCCTCCATCTCTGAGCCTTCTTCTACGAGATACAAGTGATCTAACAAACATGACCTTCAACTCAAATTGGTTCAACGAGTAGGAGAAAACTTTATCCTAGATCCCCGTGGTATCACAACGGACCAATACTGGTCTAAGTGTGTCGGTTTTTATGCCGGCAGCCATTTCAAGCAAACCTAACCTTATCTGTGTTCGGATAAGGTTAAGTTTCCAAATGAAAACCCTACATTACACCAAAAGTACGATTTCTGACTACTAGTTTAATGTACTAGTTCTTTTTACCCGAGGGCTTGGATTTGACAATACTCTTGGCTTGAGACATTAAGTTTTAGATTCGTGAACAGCATTCACATCTTCATGCTCATAGAGTTCGAGGTTCCCTTCTTCCCCTATTTTTTAGTCTTCACTTGAAATAGGTTTTTGATATTTCCTGTTTATAGTCCAGCATTCTGCACTAGCTGCGCACTATTTAAGCTTAATGAGTTTGAAAAAAATCACATAATAACCAACCTCCTTCCGGTGAGTAGAAGAGTTATATGTATGTTACATTAAGAAGCTTGATCAGTTTGCCAGGATTCCAAATTCGGTCATGAAGATCTCTGACAATGAATGGTTTCAATTGCGATTGTTAAAATATGAAGTTAGAAGCCAGGTTCTAGTTGTGGGTTGCAGGAAGCGTTAATCCGATCACACTATGTCTAATGAATCTTATATGCAACATTAATGGTTCCTGCAAATTATATGTGTTCCTTTTATGAAGATCGGACGAATGGATCTATGGAGTTCTGGTTATTAGGTAACTATTTAAAAAGGCTCTGCGGGAAGGCCATCGCATTTTTTTTAAACCAGTGCTGGAAATGCCAATTAAAGATTGGATTGGTTGGTGATTTGCGTTCATTTATTATTTCAAGAAGCCTGCGTACACTTCTTAAAACCAGTAGCCAATTACTTAATTAATTAATGTTTCTATCGTATGACCTGGTCAAGTACATTGTTGCATTTTCTGTCACGCAATAAACCAAAGGTAAACTCATGGTGTGACTCGATCTGCAGAGAGAGAGATTTGCTTATGGCCTTAGAAGGCCAACCCAACTGAGGCAAACCGAAAAAAGTTTAAACGAGCCAGAAATGACTGCAATGTCCATATTAATCGTGTCAAATCGCTGTTCCAAATGGTATTTCTCCTATCGTTCTGAAGAGGTGTTCTTTAACTCTGGTAAAACAACTGTTTAAGCATTTTTGTCTATCCTATTCTTCAGAGCTCATTTCGAGAAGATAGAAAACAGCATTTGTCCAGCCTGTTCCAAAAAAAAACGAATCTTCCTCCCCCTCCTCCTACCGACCAATTGCAATTACTTCCCTTCTTTCCAAGGTCATGGAAACGCTGATAAACTGTCAGCTTATGAAATATATTGAATCCCGAAAACTTCTTAATAATTCTTAACCGGCAATACGGTTTTCGCAGCAACAGATCCACTGGTGATTTGTTGACATATGTAACCAAAAAGTGGAACCAATTTATCTACCGTGGTGGTGAAAGTAAGGTCGTTGTGCTTGATCAAAGGCATTTGACAAGCTCTCTTGTCGAAAATGCGTGCATTTGGGATCGATGATACCGTTTTTCAATGGATTAGAAAATTACCTTGTCTTGGACGGTTTCAAGTCTGCAGCTCACTAAATAAATGCAGGTAACCCCCAAGACTTTGTTTTGTCGCCGACTCTCTTTCTCATTTTCATCAATGATCTCCTGTCTGTCACTTCTTATCCAATCCATTTATTTGCTGATGACAATACTCTTAGCTTCGCATATTCGTTTTGGGATTCACGTATGCAATGTATGTTAAGCTCAATAAATTCTGACCTTGATAAAACCAATAGAGTAGAATTTAATGCTTCCAAAACCCTTATACTCTGCCACTATCCATGGTTTCGCCGAAACCGAAAGACTTTCCATCCTAGGTATGTGCGTTAACGACAAACTTCGTTGGAATGTCGCCAAGAACGCTGCGAAATGTCTACTTCCTCAAGCGATACATGAAATTTTTTAGCCCTTCTGATCTGGAAACAATTTATAAGGCGTTTATTCGCCACAAACTTGAGTACAACTCTCATATCTGATCCGGTGCTTCCATTACATACTTGGAGCTACTGGATGGATTCAAAAAAGTGCAGTGAAACGTATTGGCGATTGAGACATTACGATATTACTTGACTCTTGACGATGACTAACGTCGTAATGTCTCTTGCCTGTCATTGTTTTTTCGGTATTAGTTGCATTCCACCCCTTGAACTGTTCAACCGCAATACCAGTTATGGCAGGAATGCTCACAAGTTCATCCTTAATCCAATATTCGGACGTACAAAAAATAAATATTAGACGTAAACGGCCCATATATGTAGAACCCAAAGCATAGCTTCTCCAATTACTGTGTGTGCGAAGATATATTTTATGACACGAATGGAAGGGACCTACAGTTTAACAGCCGATTTTACAGCCGATTCCGAATGACAATTTATTTTTGAGAAGCTTCTTCTGACATTTCTTAATCGTGGATGTTTGTCAGACGTTCGCAAGAGGTGCGGCAGCGAATAAAAACTTTAAGGTGGTACGGGCCGAGATTTGAACCAGCGAGCCCTCGCATAGTGGTCCAACGCACTTAATCTAAGCCATATTATCGAACGTACAGTGAAATATAAAGATTCGTTTATTTGCCGTTCTACACAAATCTGGAACGCTCTACCACGCTCCATTTTTCCTACACTTTACAGTTTACAGAGATTCAAAATCAATGCGCATCGGTATCTCCTCCTTTCCTCTTATCCCTAAATTTCCTTAATGCCCGCACTGTCAAAAAACCTATGGGAGTTTTCCACTTAAGCGCTCGCGCTAGGCTCTGCCTAAAGCACGTCTGCATAGGCGTTCATTGTCAAATGTGCAGTTTCTGTGCAGTTTGCAGCTTCTTCTGGCCACACAAGACATTCGGAAAAAGTGCAAGTTGAAAATGTAAGATAATAGCTCGCATCGATTGCACATGGTCAAATTAATTGGGGATTTGACAGTGGGGATAGTGTCAGGTAACTTTGTGGATTCTCTGACAAGCTGCCTCAAAATCGGTCTCTGTTGTCGTATACGCAAAAATCACAGAATGTTGTGTTCTTTCCATTTCTTACTCATATTCGTTCACCAATTTTTCTTCGATTTTCCACATAAAATGGGATTTTAATCAACCGACATCATCCGACTCTCTAGCCCCAAGGATTAACTTAATCATCTACCAATTTTACGACATATTTCCAACACTACTATCTTGTGTCTAATCTTAATGTCAAAAGTTTTCCCAACTAACATTCGAATCCCTTAATTAGATTAGGCAAACACATACATACACAACCACACATGGCCTTTCACAGAGCGAGCGAAAGTGAAATTCAAACAAGAACTTTCTATTCGTTCGAGTAAGTCCTGCGAGATAAAGCGCCCTCTCCGAACCCTAAAAAGTAATTTCTGAAATATTATTCTTGGGAATTAAACAGATCCATAAACTTCTTATCGTTGTCGTGGAAAATCACTCGATGGATGTGTATTTGAAAATTCACAAACAAGAAGTCAGTCAGACAGACACATGGGAACATGAAATCGTCTACCTTGATGAATAGGAATTCGTTTTTAGTCCTTCTGATAAGAGATGTACGTACCCAACAATCATAAGTAGGTAGCTAAGACTTAAGTTATGCAATAACAATACTTGCTCGTCGAGAGTATTAAGAGACAGACTGGATAAATTCTATATAATTACATTTCACAGATCCACATGAAAACAAGGAAAGGACTCTTGTAATCATTTTTCGCATACAATGTTTGTCTTTGTTTATTTGCTTTTTTTTTTCATCTGAGTATATATTTTTATCAGAAAAACTGACTATAATCCTTATGAGAAGCCAGCCCTAAGCTAAGATGAAGAAACCAGCGAATGAAAAAAACTCAACAACAAATGGAAGAGGGAAAACTTTGTTTGAAGGATGTTTTCCATACATAACAATATATTCTTCCTGCTAGCTAGGATGATGGCACTTAAGTACGCTCTGCTGAGGAGTTTTTTTTTTTTTCTTTTTCAGATTTTGCTACTTGTTTCCTGTTAAGTTTCGTATGCACAGCAAAATCGTGTAATAAAATTAGTTTCGATTGTCCTTTTTCTAGCTCTCTCCCTCGAATAGAAGGAAAATGACAAACGGTTAATGTGAGGAAAACTGCCCATTTTCCAGAACATAATCGAACTCGCTGCTTAATTACGAACCAATTGGTTATCGAATGTGAAAACTTTGTTACTTTATTTGTTTTCGAGGGAAGGGTGGTAATATGGCCGGCGTCTCTCTGTCGAAATTGGTCTCTTGTCCTAATGTGTTATTAAAAAAAAATATATATGTATAATCCCAAATGAGTGTTCTGTTCATGTACTTGGGCTTGTTACTTTATGGACGATTGCCATCATCATTAAGACAGAGAAAAAAAAAGAAGAGAAAAAGAGATACAGAGAAACTTTTGCAAGTTATACTGCACGAGGTCGTAGTGTGGTGGTGGCTTTCAAAAAAATTCATCTCACGATAAAAATTTAGAGAAAAGTTCACAACTCGAAAACGGCAGTGATAGGATGACGACGACGTCGTCATCGTGTTGGGGTAAATTGATATTACCAAATGTGACATGGGTAGAAAAGGACATTTCTTTGAGTTGCAAAAAAGTTGGGAGTGTTTTGTTTTTTCCAGCTTTTTCTGCTGCCATCGCTTATCGCTAGAGATGGACTTTTGCACTTGTTGGAAAATTATCCTTATTGTAGGGAAATGTGCAGGAAGTTGTTTTTTTTGCTCGTGCTCCCTCTATTCTTGTTATAGGTGGAGTTTTTCTTTTATGTTGAGTGTGGTTATATCCTTTGCACATTTTTTTTTTTATTTTTTTTTTGTCATGAAAGAAATGGTAATGAGTTTGAAAAAGTCATTTAAACTTTGCTGTTTTTTTTTTCTCTCTCGTCGGGATTTTTGAGGATCGTAAAGGCTGATGTAAACTGTGGCATAAGCAAACCACATTTTGATAAAAGTGAAGTATTGAAATGTTGTAGGGGTAAGAGGCTGAAGATTGTATCTAAATATTGCATCAACATCAACATCATTATGAAGCAACGCCAGGCACTCAAAACTTGTTTGAATCAAATTTAGAAAGTCCCATGACATTAGCTTGAAACAAAAATTTGTTGTCGCCCGATTTGATAGTAGGTACTTTGGTCAGATGATTTGGTGACTTAAAACTTTTCTAAAACGTTTCTGAAGTCGGCACTAGTCGAACATTCAGTCTGTAAAGGAGAAGATGTTGAAAGTGGGCTATGTTCACTTTCGCAGGTGTCAATATGAATGTTATCCTCACTAAACCGAAAATAAAATAAATCCCCATAACATGTAAGGACTGAGGAGGACGGGAGTTTATTCACATGAAGTAAATTTTTATGATTTATGAGGCTTCAAAAATTGGTGGAAATAATTCACATGGGATTATCGACGCGCTGTTATATCCCGTAACATTATTTAAAAATGAGGCGAATCAGCATGTTAACGCTATTTGCTATTAAGGCACGATTAGTCGCCTTTTTTATTCTACGACTAAATGACATGAAGGTGGAAGTGATATGATTATAGAACTATGGCGCTACTTGCCAAACAACAAACGAAAATACCAACTTATCGAAGGAAACATTGACCTCCAAGATTTGACGTTTCTTGATTATTTTCTTTGGGGATACCTGAAGTCACGATTCTATGCTGAGAAACCAACAACGAGCGTTGGAAGCTGACATTAATCGAGTTATGCTTGGAAAAGAGGTCAAACATTTGGTTTCGCCAATGAAATTCATAAGATCCAGCCATTTTGGGCTTAAGCACTCAGACTTTAAACCTGCTCTTCACATTGTAATGCGTAGTCATTAGAATCGCAAAGATCTCCGCTTGGAAAATCTATGCATATGCCTAACGAGGGGAAATGTCACATTCCACAAAAGCTCCAACACCTGAACCTTGGCAGATTTTGGAACCTGCGATTACATCCCTCTCCTGCCGCAATTTCTGGTCGAAATCATTGTTAAACTTGGAAAAGTCGACTTTAAAATTTTTTCGTAGACGAAGTTCCAGTAATTTAGTATTAGATAAATGTCTTACAATAGTTCTCGCGCAGCATCATGCAAACTACTACTCAGCTACTTAACAAGACAGCCTTCCATCCTCTGCGATCCCGGGTACGCTGCTTCTAATTTCCAGTCTAAGCGCTTTGGCATCCGCGATGGCTCTTATGTTCGGGCTTCTATGTCGTCTCGAACCTGGGGACTGAGATTCGTAGACTTGCTTGGCCGGAGCTCTATTGAAAATTCGCTCGATGTGGCCGATCCAATGTAGTCGACGTGTCTTGGCTTTTTTGACAGACAGATGCACCTGTTCGTGAGTAGCCGTGACGGCCTCTATCACGACGCGCTGGGAGCGACACACTGGTGCACGTTTCGAAGAGCTCTGATGAGATGGCGTGTATCTACTTGAAATTCATTGGTCTTTTCCTTTTTCCGTTTCATGCAAACTCCACATGAACCAGAAAGCAATATCATAAGGTGAATGGTTTGTTGGTTCATCAGCAGCGTCAGGTATGCTAATGCATCCTAAACATTCCGCTCTTTACAGTTTCTAAAATTAACAATGACATATTTACGTGAAAGCTTTTTTTACCGCACAACTGATGCGTATAACAGGATTGGCATAGTCATTAGCCTCTTTTTAGTGACAAGCCCCTACAGCTAAAGGCACTCTTGTATTGCCACAAGGCTATCGACGTATTTGTTCCGAAGAACCTTGATGGCGAGGATTACTTCAAGCAAGTGAGCTTTCCTCGACAGTTGCAATGTGATGCCTTTCACTACCAGCCGACAATTTCCTCTTTCTCGTAAAGAGAACAACCTAGCTTTTAACAACAACCGTCGATCATAATCAAAGCCGCCCGCACTTTCGCACAAACATTCGCTATGCCTCACCCGAAAGAAAGAACAATTTTGTAATTCATAATGTTCTGTGGCACCAATAAATTTCTCGCGTATTCCTTTGTCAAATGTGATAAATAATTTTACATAATTTGGTAACACTTTCACTAGAAAATCAAAATTTAATTATTTTCGATCAAAGGTAAAGTTGTGTCCACGTACAACCGTTTTATATATCAAATTATTGGTGATGAAGGTTATGTAATTTTCGTGGTAAAGTCACTGAAATTCAAGGAAATCGAATTTACTTTTCGTAAATACACCCAAAGGTTTTCCAATTTCAGTGGAAAAAAATAATTATTATATTTTCCGTGGAGGAAAACC
Organism: Ferdinandea cuprea; assembly: GCA_963576555.1. NCBI lineage: Eukaryota > Metazoa > Arthropoda > Insecta > Diptera > Syrphidae > Ferdinandea > Ferdinandea cuprea. The sequence continues at coordinate 60,678,310 of OY754958.1, forward strand.
GATTCTTGGATTGGGTTTTGTGTGCTTCCATTTATTCGTAAATTTTCTATTTTATTAATGTCACATTAATGTTTGGTATTTTTTAGCAAACAAAAAAATTGAATAGTATACACATATTTAAGAATTTCAACGATGTAGGGTTGCTTAACTATAGCTATATACTTTGAATAGCTATTTCCTATGTAGATTTATAACATGCACCCGCCTCAATAACATTCGATGGAAAAATGAAGCAGAGATATCTTGTGTACGGATTTCGTACAGGCTCCGGAAAAATTGTCTTTGTCTGAGACACAGCTGCCTTCCACAATCCACGATTCCGGGCACGCTGCTTCCAGTTCTCCAGAGCAAGCGCGGATGTTCGGTGTTTCTGATCGTCTTGAACCTGGGGTTGGGATTCAATGTTTCTCTTGGCTGGAACACTATTATCCATTCGCTCGATGTTGCCGAGCCAATGTGGTCGACGTATTTTGGCTTTTTGTACTCTTGGTACATCTCATTGAGTACGCGGTTGTTCTCCTCCATTCGCCGTCCTCGCACATAGGGCCATATATTCTTCGAAGAATTCTTTTCTCAAAAGAAACTAAGGTGTCGGTCGCGAAGTTTATGTTAACCCCGAGGTAAGCAAACTCCTTAACCACTTCGAAGTTTATGCATTCAATAGTTTCGTTGAGTCATAGCCGGTGGATAGATCCTAGTTTGTTTGCTGAAAGCGTGTATTTGGATTTATCCTCGTTATAACTGCAAGACTAAATATACTCGCCTGTTCTTCAATCCCTGTAACAGTCTCTATTACGGCACGTCACGCGATACAATTGGAGCAGTTCGGCCATCGCCATGTAGAACTCCTGCAGATGAATGCTATCATATGCGGCGTTGAAGTCGATGAAAAGACGGTGTGTCTCGAATTTCGAATTCGTTGGTCTTTTTCAGGATTCTGTTATGGATTTGACGGGCCGGAAGCCACACTGATATGTGTCGATTAGTGTGTTGTAAAACGGCTTGAGTCATTTACACAGTACGTTGGATATGATCTTATACGCGACATTAAATATGGATATGTCTCGATAGTTCTTGCATGACATAGGATCGCCTTTGTTGTAGATGGGGCATATGGAGTTAATAGTGCAGTCATCGGGCATGGTTTCTCTCTATTATTTATATTTTTTTTTGCTAACTTATACAAATTAACGGAACCTAACGAAGTAGTGCCTATTTTCCACACGAAATATTACCAGTTGAACTCAGACACCCTGACTTTAGTCAAACACGAAGTTGATCATATTGAAATATCTTCGAAAATAAGGTATTTAAGATCATATACCAACGCTGCGCGCATGTAGTGAACGTAAAAAAGAAAGGTGTCGAAATATCATACATTGTTTAAAATTACACAGACCTTCAACATAAATGTTCGAGAACCGCCGGACCGATTGACACCAAACTCGGACAACATATTAGTTTTGTCAGCAGGAAGGTTTCTGCCTTACTCCGAAAGTTGGTGCTTTAGTCATGATAGTTTTTATAAAATTAATTTTTATGCTGATAAAATTCCCCGCTAAGTGGTGGTAGAGCCGAGATTTTCAAGAAAAACTACACTTACGGAAAACGTGTTTACGAAGACGTAATTACACTGGACGCTTAAGCAAAATGTAAATGTGAATCGAACATTTATATTGGTGCTTTGACAGGAATTGAAAAAGAGGGCGCTGCATGTTTAAAACTAGGCATTCATTTATGCGCTAACACCAATCTCGAGTAAATCACATGAAGTGTATATGTAGGCTACTGGGCGTATACGTAACATAAAAATCGTATTGATGAGAAATAATCAAATAATCGGTTATGCGTCTTAGATTTTTTTGATTTAGTTAAAAGTGCCGGCTTAAGCGGCGCAATACTTTGGGGATTTTTATGTTTTTACAGGGCACAAATTTGTTGGTTGGATTAACTTTAAACTAGTTCATTCACTCAGCGTTACCATATTGCTTTTTTTTTAATGCTAAAAGCGGGCCGAGAACCTGCTAAGCAAAACCGTAAAAGATGCTAAGAAAATGCGATCGATTTATTCATGAAAAATATTTTATTTTTTAATTTCCTGTGTACTTCTAGTGAATACTATGACTTGAGATTTTGACCAAATGTTTTGGAGTTTCTTCGTGATCATAAATTACAGCCAAACGAGGCAATAAATTGCACGCACACGCTTTACAAAATGCAATTTTTTTTTCTTTCGTTAGCCAAGAAGAAAACTGGCATTTGTTCGTATTTCCCTCTCATTTTAAAGCACACTCACTTGCAGTTGCTGTTTGAATTTTTTCAAAAATAATATTTGCTTCATTTTGGAAAAGCTTAATCTACTGCTTCGCTTGTTATTTGCAAAAAAAATCAATAGTTTTCGTGAATGCATGCGTTGTGTTGGTATAGGTAATAAAAAATGGCGTTTAAGATTGTTGCTGAGTGCTGCCAATGTTTTATAAGCCGATGTATAAAATGGTGCTAAATATATTAAATTAAACTAATTTTTACAAAAAGTTTTATGAATTTTTGTAAAAACTGCTAAAATTTACAAAAATGCTAAAAAATCAACTGCACGTAAAATTTACAAATCGCAGGAAACTGCTAAATCTGGTAACGCTGTCTCCTCCACTAAGTTGTTAATTTTGAAGTAGGTACTTATTTTTGGATGTTGAAAAGTGTACATTTGTTAATTACGAAAACTGCATTTGTGAGGTCTATATGGTTATGTGTGCCAAGTATGCCAACTTTATTATGGACCGGACATCTAAGAGGCTTAGGTTTCCTGTGTTTTGCCCCAGATATATATATAGCGAAATTCTTCTATCTCCTAGAGCTGGGATTCTGCTCACTGTCCTTTTTTTCTACTCAGAATGTTCTTCTCTACCGATCTTCTGGCTTGATACTCTCCCTTTGCTATCATTGTTTTCCGTGGTATGTGTGCAGTTTTGTCACCTGCTTGCGGTATACGCATGGGTGATTTCGGCTACCTCTTTGATGACGTCCAAGGCCAGTGGCTGTTGGCGTCTGTTGAAGGAGAATACTCCGTGCCCGTAGGCGTTCTTTGTAGGCTCTGCTACTTGTCGATCTCTGAAAAGAAAGTGGATTTAGTCGACGTTTTCCCATTGTAAAGTGTGCACGTTCAGGGTGTTATATGCGTGGCTCCTCGGACATGATCGATTTGGTTGACTGGACCACTCTGTTATTCATAAAAATGTTGGCAATATCTTTAAAGTTTTGAAAATGCCAAAAAACCCACTTCCGAATGCACATGTAGCTAATTATGCCTCAATCTGTAATTCAGTGCAGAAGTGTCGACGGTGTCTCCCCAGACAAAGACTAGTAAACTAGAAGAAGTGCATTTCCTATTTAGAGCAGCAACAAATGACATTTCGCAATCCAATTAAACTCGTTCGACTTTCAACTTTCGCTTAATTGAATTAATGAAATGTCCACAAAGTTCACATAATCGTATTCATGTTTCGAATATTTATACACCTGCCCTCCTGATATACTTGCAAGACCATATTGCATTTATTTTTTCTTTCCCTGGAGAGAATATATTATACAAAAGTAACATTGTTGCATACTCCCTAACACCATACGTCACACATCCATTTCATATGCAGGCAGCGAGAATGCGGTTCCAACTAATAAATTGCTTTATGCTTCATGATTAAATTACACAAAATATAGTGAAGAGAATTTAAATATTTACAAAACTCATTCTGGCCAGAGAGAAAGCAGGAGAGAATGATCTCCAGTGGCATTAAGTTCACGTAAGGTGATGCCAACTCTCGTGCACCCACAACAACTGTTGTTTCTACGTTGATGATGGCGCGAGAAAGCTACGCCTCTCCTCTCAACTATTTTCATAGTGATACTCACTTTTGAATATTTATATCCTTGGCAAAGTTTGTTAAGCGCATATAAAACTTTAGCCATTCCGGCCGTTTTATTTACGATTGCTACGGAAAGTGCCCTGTCATGGTGTTGGGAGCTTGTAGATTCTTCTACAGCGGAAGATTATACATAAATATACGTAGAAGGGTGCAGAAGAAGAAGAAGAAGTCCAAAATAGTTTTACGACAGTTGAAGCACATAGACACACAAAGTACTTTAGCATAATTTGCATTAGACATATACAAACATATGTATGCATGTAGAATGCCCATGTGTGGGGGTGGGGAGCAAGAAGCTGTGGGAGAAGGACGAGTCGGCCGGCCATACTCAAAAACTGTGTGCGTACTAAAAATAAAACATTCCTTGTACATATGTCATATAGTACATACGTTTTCGAGGGATTTTAAGTGCTTAATTCTGGAGAAGATTTTATGGCAAACCTTCGTCGCTTGTCCCATGGCCATTTTGCAAAATGGGTACCAGGGAATATTTTGTTGAAATGTCAATGATGCTGTCACTAGAGCATGAAAGGGATGTAGTTTATGCACAAAATGTCGTCGTCATCTCATTGAACGAGATAAAATGAAATGAAATTCCAAAAGGAGCTGGGGGTGCTTTCACTAAAGAGTACAACAACTACGATGATGCTGCTGCTGCTGCTGATGATAACTTTGATAAAGGACTCTAAACAAACACACACATAGTTTGGATGGAGTGAATAACTTTAACCACCTCTAGGGCCCTGTCGTCTACCCGCTGGAAAACTTTGGGGACGTTTCTCGTTTCAATTATCGGGGTTTCTGGACATAATTGTCAGAGAAATTGATGTGTTTGCCTTTCTGATGTTTGTCTTCATCGTCATCGTTGTCATAGTTATTGGCGTTATCATCGCTTTAACAGAGCGAGAGCGAGTACGAGTACGAGGGGTGTTAAGCGAAGAGAAGGGACAATTAAATTTCCGAATGCATAATTTTATTTAATCGAAATCGGATTGGAAAAATGTTCCCATTAGCCCGGAGGGTGCAGATAAGAGTCTTGTGCTGGTCACTTTTGTTTTAATTGGTGAATGTTGACACAAGCTATGTATATGCATGGCGATGGGGTTTCGTTATTTGCCCAATTCATTTGCGCAATGTGATGCGATGCGACCCTGCTAATTGCTAGAGTTGAGATTGGAAGAGGGATTTCATTTAAATATTGTAATTGAGATTGAGCGGAGGGAGGGGGAGGGGATATTATAATGAGATAATTTATAATACTATCTTGACATTTGGTGGATGTAGTTGGTTAGACTTTGTCTATTTGTTTAAATATGCACTTAGACCTTATGATGGGGTTGATGGAATACATATTTGTTGATCAGAGTGATATTTTTTTGTCCATAGTGAGAAGTATAGTCGGCGCTACTACTGAAAAAAAATAGTAGCAAAACGCATTTGTGTATATCCATATCCATAATTGTAAATAAATTTGCTAAGTTCGCGATCGCCAAAATACTCCCATTGGCATGTTCAGTATGTATTATCGCCCTTTCGTCATGCATTTCATAGATAGCGAAAAAAACAATATGCAATATAGGAAGGATCCAATGCCACTCTCGAACCGAGGAACTCAACAGGTAGACCAGTGGGCTATCCACAACTTATCTTCAGAGAAAACAAAGACAATAGAAATACCTAACAATATATACAGCGGCGAACAATAGAACGGGGACAATTGTTTTTCCCGTACGTATAAGAGCACACTTACATCAGGATATCTCTATTAAAAAGTAAAGTCAAATTGAAGCACAATCCAGGGGTTTTAATTAACAAATCTTGGTATTTTCGAGAGGTCTAATTCGCTTTAAAAGATACAGAACCCGAATAAAATGCAATGTCTACTTAGAAAAGTATTAGTGCGAGTCCATTCGATATGAACTTGTGGCGTCGATGATTTAGTGAATATCTGCTGGCCTGAAGGAAAGCTTTTTTTCGAATTTGATGAACAAAAATGGGCCAGCATTACACTCCGTAGGATTGTGCAATGTGGCTGAAAAATTAATTATTTTGTCATCTTCCCTACTTCCTAGTTTCGGGATCAGGTTATAATTAGGAATGAGGGATCATAACTTTCACACTTTACCTGCATACCTACTGGTCCGCCTAAGGGGTGAAGTCCTTCGACTTCAAAAACGATTGGTATGACTCCTTTTTTATTAAATGTTGTTCAGGTAGAAATGGTGTCTAAGATGGAAAACCTAGCTTTTATTATCAACAATAATCTCATTTGGAGTCTATGGTGCAAAGTCTATGGTGCTTTGCGGGATCTGTTACCTACTACGGTACGGCTCCAACTAATCGCAAGATTCATATACAATCTACGTAGATGCGATCATTTGTCGACCCGCTCTTGACAAATAATAGAATGCAGTCTGGAGAACTTGCGCGATGATGGTTAAAATTTTAAACGCAAAACTACCAATTTATCTTTATAGTAAAGTAATTGTCTCCCAGTCTCTTCGTTGTGGTTCCTAATGTTTTCATTTGCACGATTTCACGTAGGCAATTTTTCATTTACGCCATTCGACTCTTTAATCAACTTTCCCTTATTGTTAGTATAAGCACCAAAGTCAAGCACAGAAATTGTTTGTCCCTAGTCTTTTCATATTTAAGTACTCTTCATTGATGTTTTTTTTCTGTTTATCGAAATATAATTTAGCTTAAATTTAAAATAATAATGATGTTCAAATAATCTCATTAATAATTTTATATATTTGGTTTTACTTTTGTTTCTATTTTTCCCTTATAAAAAGTTTATATATTTTTTTCTTTTCGTTTTTATAAACTTCAAATATGTTCCACTGTATATCCCCATGTTAACTGTGCATTTTTAAGAAACTGTAGTTCTTTCTGTAAATAAATACTGTCGGTCTGTCTGTCTGTCCCGGTTCGAGTTACATCTCGGTGCATATTTTTATTTTTTGCTTTATCGTTTGAAATAACGTGCTTAACGGTGCTTAAAATTGTTTTTTTGTAAAAATCATTTGGTCTCTTTTGGTCTCTTTTTGTACTAAGGATTTTTAAGATGGAGCCAAAAATATTGCATACTCAGTTCTTGGAAAAAAAACGATTAGCGGTAATTTATAAAACCGCTCATATCTTGAAAAAAAAAACTGTTTTCTTTATACTAAATATAAAGTTGAACAGATTTGCATACATCGATTTTTAAAATAATTTTTTGTTCATATAATGATTTTCATAAATCTTAATTAAATTCGTTTTTTTTAAATGGCTCTAAAGACTTTGATAATTGTTTGTATTATGAACAATTATGTTAAACGTTTCCAAAGTGAAAAATATCATTCAAATCGTAGGTGCCCTTTTTGGAAAAATTTAATTTTTCAAAACCCGAAAAGTGATTTAAATATACTAAATTTATGTGATCAAATGTTACCATTCTTTTTAAGGCGATTTAAAAATGCTCATCATGTAGCGAGAAAGTTTCCTATGACGCAGTCGTGCAATTTATTTTTCTTAAAATCTGTCCACAAATCCATAGTCGCATGCTTGTTGTTGGATTGTGTTCGGTTTTGCACAATATTAAGACCTATGATCCATAGCAGCACTTACTTGGTTAATAAGCTAATTTGGTAAAATTAAATAAAGTTGTATTTTATGCAACTAGGATTGCCAGATTAGAAAACTCCATACTATATTTACATATAATTATTTTAGTTTACTCATGCACAACTCAAATACAAGTACACGTGCGACGTTATAGCCAAATATATGTGCCCAAAGCTATAAAAGGATATAAGACAACTTTTTCACAGCTTGCATGCCATAACACAATTCCTCATTTAGCTTCAGCACAAGCTATATCAATTTAATAGTTTGTGCACCGTTTGCACTGGAGCAAAATATCCAAGCACATCCGAACAACACTTGTGTAAAACGTTTTTCTTTCCTTGCAACTTAACATTTCGAATTGAAAATTTCCCCCCAGATACTTGCGTTGCTCACAAAACATACTCCAGCAAGGAGAGAATGTGAAGCTGTTGATCCTGTATATGCCGATTCAAATGTTCATACTCGTAAGTACACCGAGCCTATGCATCCTTTGCATGACTACATGTGAACTAGACATTCATTTTAAACATTCCTTGCAGCAATTACTAAGTATCTTTATAGCACGACACAAAACTTAAATTGCATGCAATTACGTCATAATGTTGCTTATCCTCTTGTACAGCTTGCTGCTGAAAACTAGCAAAAAATAAAATTCGAATCCAGCTAAGAGGATTTCGTCTGTTCTCGTAACCGAATAAACGTCTAAGTAATGTCACAATCGTGCTCCTTCTATTAAAATGCAATTCCCAACAGTAGCATATAAAAAGGACAAACGAATATAAACTTGCAGGAGATGTAATGCATTTTTCTTTGCCTAAGTCTAGCTTGACCCGTAAAAGAAATGACTTAAAATGACATCATCATGAGTGCATTTGTCCTTATGCCACATCAAATACTATGTAAATATTCCATGAGCAACGACAGTTCACAATGTGAAAGTTGATCTGTGTCCTCTTTAGGAGACATATATAAATATTATTAAATCTCCATTAAAATTGTGTTTGGCCTTTTTGGCATAACGTTGATGATTGTTGAAAGACTGAAAGGATTAAATGACATTCAATTGTATAAAACTTCGAATTGAAATAAAACACAAGAAAATCGTTTTAATGTCAATAAATTTGGCTTTATTGGAAGGATAATTTTATGACGTTAATGTTTAAATATGATTTGGGCCATGAGGCTGCCGCGGCTGGTTCGAATAAAGACAAGTCTAGAGGTCCAATTTTCAACCACTTTTTCCAGCATTTGGTGCTGTATGTAGGCAATAACGCCACGAATGTTGGCTTCCAAGTGCCCCTAACGTTTCTGGTTTGTTGGCGTAGGCGAGTGACTTCACATATCCCCAAAGAATATAATCCAAAACTAAACCATTATTTTCGAAATAAATTTGCACGATTTGCAAGCGTTGTTCATTTGTCAACCTGTTCATGATGAAATGGCAACCCAAACTGAACATAGAAGTTGCCAGATTTGACCACAAAATGTCAATTTTATCTCTATTAGAAAAACCAACCTCTTAAAAAAACACCTTTTACAAACAAACAAATATTTTCAGCTTTTGGTTAATGTAAAGTTCAAGCGTACGTTATTTGTATTCAATTTATTTTAAGTTGTTGTGATTTCTGTTAGTAATAAACAATCTTTCGAAAGCACTTCAAACTTTTACTGAAAGCACTGCTGGATTCAGAATTCAGAATGACCACCATAACCACCCAGTTAAAAACTACAATCATCTTTCACAATTAAAGTAATTTTTTTCTTTAAAAATTATCATTTTGAGCTTAAGTTGCCATTCTTAGTTATAACCAAATAATAAGTTTCATCGGAAAATATTGAAGATTGACCTTTGATAGAGGAAGGGTCAATAAGTATTTTCGGCTTTATGGCGATTAACCCCCAAACCACTGCGATTGTGAGCTTATTAAGAGCATTTTGTAGAAGCCCACTTCTTTCAGGGACATCAATATCTCATTCATTTGTCTAAATTGCAAAGAAGTGGGAAAGTGTCCTACTTTGCGGAGTTTCTCTACTAGCAAATGCCACCAATTGCAATTGCGAACATGTGACATTATTAAAACCTTTTTAATGTCCAGAAGTTTTAGCGTACCCGTTGTGTATGTTCTGAAACGTACCAAGCATAGCATTGACGGAAGTCTTGTACATTTCTCGTTAATATGTACATCAATAGATATAGATCAAATTTACAGAACAGCTGCTTTTGTGAAATATTCAGAATCTGATCTTAAGAACCAAAACTACCAATCAGCTGGTTGTGTATTTAAAGTACGTTTAAAGCAATCTGTGTGACATGGTCCTACTTAATTATGTATACAAGTGTGTATGCAGGCAAATCATAATTTATAGATACAAATCGGTGGCACGAGTAGGATAACTTTGGCGCCGCAAATTGAAAACAGTTTTTTTTTTTGTAGAAGAGCTTAATATTTACAAGCATTTTTGTGTATGGGAGAGGGGGGTCTATCTTGTCCCGTTTAGCGAACGAAAAAGACCTGAAATTGAAGACATTGTGTTAAAACACAATGGAAATACTTCAAAAAAAAAGTGCAATAGCAGTTTAGAAAGCCAGGAATTGGTTTTTTTATATTTGTATTTGGATTCAGTTATTTTCATGAATAGTTTTTGAAAAAATTACCTTCAAACTCAAAATTAAAAAAAAATAATAAATAAATATTTTAGGCTGATTTTTTCAGAATTGGAAAACGAAACACAAATTTGTATTTACTGCCCCTATTAATTCATAATCGAACACAGAAAACCGTATTGTTCTACGTCTTCACGTTTATTAAAAAATTGAAATTTACGAAAACTACATTTTTATTAAATTTGTAGTTTTTGGCTTTGATAAAGTGAAATAATGCCTAATTCGGTTGGTAAATAAGTTGGCTTATATTACATGCAGCGGCTGCCTGAACACCTTTCTATTTCCTATCACCATGTAATTTTTTTATCAATAACTTTAGCTATTCGACATCGACTTCTGAACATTCCTTGTCCATTGAAGAATTTTAAAACTTGCATATTATATAATGAGAAATCGCAGAAAAAATGTATATACAGGGTGGGCCAAATATTTCCCATTTATTATGGAACACAATGTCGTACAAGTGGCTGCTTCGGCTGGGTTCGCAGTAGCACATTCTGTCACTCAAATTTTTTAAAACCTTGATTGTGGTTTCGGGCTGTAGCTCACGGATTGCTGGGATGATATTTGCCTTAAGCGCTTGAATCGTTTCCGGATTGTTGGCATAACATCGGTTGGTATAATCACGGTTCCCAGCTAAAAAAGTCCAAAAAGGATGTTTTTGGAGTTCCCTTCTTAATTTTTTGAGATATTGGCGGTTTTATTCGATTTTTTCCAAAAACTGATTACGCTGTATTTTTGGCACCATCTAAAGTATCTATAGTACAAAAAAAGACCGAAATCCTTGGAACCGTCTTCGAGAAAATTAGTGAAAACCGATTTTAACAAAAAAAAAAAAAATGATAGGTACCGTTATTTAAAACATTAAAGCAACAAAAAAAAGACACCCCGAGATGTAACCCAAAAAACCTTATATACGAACTTTGAAGCAAAGCCGTCGAACCGTTTCGCCATACGGCGCCCGGACAGACAGACAGATAGACTCACGGGACGGTATTGGCGCACCCACTTTTTTGGACTTCTCTGTTCTCGTTTGAAATTTCCATACGATCCCAATAACTTTAGCATTAATTTACTAATGTATACGGAAAAGTTAAACTTTTGGTTAACATAGCTTTGTAACGCCCACGGTTGACCGAAACATTGTTCCCAGCCTCATTTTCGAAAAAACCACACATTCTCGGTTACATCAGCCACATACCACATCATTCGCACGGTACGACGACGGGGATCATAAGTGTTTTCCACTAGCATACCAGTCTCACGTACTTTTTGCGCAAAATTGCGTACAGCGTGGTGGGTGCTTCATTTCGGGCAGAACTTCATTTCAAAAAACCCACTGTTTGGGCTACACAGCACTCACTTTGCAAATAAGTTTTCAATATTTCCCAACGTTGTTCAAGCGTCAAGCGACTCATTTCGTTCCGCGGAGGTATGATACTGACTTTCTGGTAAGATTTCGAGCGGGAAACACCTTTCAGTGTCAAAATAACCTATGATTTCAAAAGAAACCACTAGATGGCTAGTGGTTCAATGAAATGAAAAGATGAAAAGATATTATGCATAAAGTGGATTGGGTATCGAAGTGGAAGGATTACATGGGAAAAAAAAAACTTTGCACCATTTTATAACGCACCAATATATAGATGGCGATACTGGTGCAAAAGTACAGAAGCATCTTTCCGACTTTTCAGCTTAAAAATTTAACGATTAATGGACAGGTGAGTTTTGAACAAAGACGAAATAGATGTGCGCGAAGGGAGAAATAAAGATGAGATGAACATATTTTTATACAAATGGAATAACAATAACAAACATTTTGTACAATTTCCTACACCACAAAAAAATGTCCTTAGGTTCATCTTTTTGGCTCCTTAAATATTCCATTGTCTAGACTTGTATTAGAAATACTGAAGAAGACAAACAAACATAGGGAAAGGTTACTTTTTTATTTTATAAATTCCCCTTAACCTTTATCCATCATCAAATTAATTACAAAGTACATTTTTTACCACATGCGCCCAAAGTATGATTGAAAAAAAAAAACTGATTCCCAGGACCCTTCTCACAAGCAAACGGCAAACCAATGACAGCCAAATGCCAAAGTAACAAATTCATTCCATTTGCTTTCCATTTTTCGATTCAACCCGGTCCCGTTCTACAAGCTTTAACTTCAAAATCAATTATCGTATTAGGTTCAACTTTATGGTTGAATACGCGTCGTCGCATTTATCCTTCACTCCGTAATTACATAAATACCCCTCTCCAATGAAAGACAGCCGGACAAAATAAGAAGTCTAAAAAAAGAAAAAAGAAAACGTAAACAGAAAAAGGCATCCCTTAATACCAAAATCGAATCGGACCCTTTTAACGGTTCATCCAATTCTCAATCTGATTACGAATTGATTCAACAGCATATCGTATTGGGAGTGACTGGTCGTCACTGTGACAAAAGGACGAAGAAGAAACATGATAATTTACTTAGAACTCTTTTAATCCACCTAATGGCCAACTAGTCCCAGAAAGCGACTATCTCCACCCATCCCACTGAATCGGTATCCTTTCAGTCGGTTAGCTTACTAATTTAACGCTTGAATATAATTTTTGGTTGCAAGCCTTTGATTGCAGTCTGACTCTTCGTCTGGTTCCTGGCGTTGACAGGACTTTTCCGGTGCATGAGACTTTTAAGTGCAAAATTTCGCAAACACACTACAGAAGTTAATAAGAGGACCCTACTTTATTACTTTGGAAAGGCGCTGCGAGGGGAAGTGGCTGGTGTGACGGCCATCGTCATCTGTGATGACATTTGAAATTATGTAAAAGTTTTTAATTTGCCATCCCAAAGCCTAGGATAAGGAACAACTTAACTCGAAGCATGACGAACGAAGAAACTTCTTTTTCAAACATCTTGGAGAATTGTTGAAGCAACAGCAACATGGCAACGCCAACGATTACCGAAAAAGCCCCACCAAAGTTCATAGTGTCATTCTAAGACAGAGCCGCCGAGGACTTGTGTCTGTGTAATAAATCCACTTGCATCTGACGGACAGACAGATTGCATCCTGCATTGGAACTTTTCTGCATGGCAGCGTCATAAATATAGCAGAGAGATATTTCGTACTTGTTCGGGCAAGTTTTCAAAACACATTAACCGATGCTACAGCGAAATGCTTTTACCAAGCAACTGAAAAACACTGCAAAATAGAAAACTTCTTCAACAGAGTAGAGTCATGGTGTCAGGACAACACATCCACAAGATTCACTCAATCACTCACGCTGCTGGGTGTTTGAGTGTCCTTTTGCTTGGAAATTATGCGACTACCCAATTCGCCCCTCTTGAGGCTTTTGCGGCGAGAAAAAGGGGTTTGCGTGAAAGTGCCCATGAAAATGAATCTATGGGAAAATGTGTCTTGGATTGTGGCAAGTGAACGGTCGGTCAGCCGTCCCGCGCGGCGACTGAACAAATACATCTGGTTAGGGGTTATGGTATCGGTTTCGAGGCTTTTCCGGGCTCTGGAAAACGGAAATGGTGTTTTTTGTGACCCCGTTTGGTGGATGCTTTTGCCTTCGTTCTGTACTTTATGTAGAAAGTTGGGGACGTATTCCATTCTGTTTTGTAATTACAACAAAGTTTTAAGTTTGAGAAAATTTATATTTTTTTTTCCCACGAAAAGATGGCACAGAACTTTTTCGAACGAGAGCGAGAAAGGGAGTTTATTTGTTTATTTGTTTGTCAAAGAAGGACATTGAATACTTGGAAGTGGATGGGAAACAGATTTATGAAGGTCTTGAATAAATAACAGCAAAGCGTAAAACTTGAAATTGAATTAAATGTCAAAAAGGCGTTACTTAATTTTGATGCGATTTTAATTGTAGAAAAAAATTGTATCTTCAAAGGAATGGAATATAAAAAATAAAATAAAAAGATGTGGTTTGACATTGATTTTATGTGATGGGTCATTGGGTGGTATCTTCGGTCTTTAAATTGGTATAAAAAAAAATATAAAAAAAAATTGAGAAAATTCTTTTAATTAATTAATGTTTGGAATGATCAAAAGGATTTATATCTCTGCCACGTTTATCAGGTAGTGTTTGATTGATTTTCTATTTCAATGTATGATTTTTGCGACCTATAGTTTGAAAAGCGTTTCTATGCACTAATCCATATGCACTTTTCTTCTCGGTTCCTTGCCGAGTATATCAAAATTCACAAGTGCAGTGTAGAAATAGTTGATGACGAGTATTAATAAAATTTTTTAATTTTCTATTTAATTTATTGTCTCTTACTATAGTGCCTCCCTGTACACAACAGTCTCTCGCCGAACTTACCCGAGAGCATGCAACGTACAACCGACCATGAGAAAAACACACAAACTCAACTCAAACATCAGCAATATTAACTGTGTGTCTTTGTTTATTTTAAAGTTTAACAGGAACAGTAAAAATTTTCAAATTTTTTAGTGAAGTATTTTCAGGAAAAAATAGGAGTATTTTGCTGAAAACTGAAGTATCACAATAATAATTGAATTTCTTATGTTAAACTATTTATGCGAAAAAAAAACAATTTAATTGTTTTAATCAGTCTTTATTATTACAAACAAAAAATAACGTAAACAAAAAAAAAAAATGGCATGAGGTACATTTTATTTAATTTTCAAAATGATTTGAATTCATATACATACGTGAGTTATCACACAATAAATAAATGAGAAGGAAACATTAGTTTTAATCTCAGCTTTGTGGTATCTTTGGCGGTACACAGTTCTTGAAACCGTTTGGAGAAACAATTTCTTTCACAAGCATCAGTGAGTAAACAGTGCTAACTTTTAACTTGTTTCGGCTTATACTCTTTATCAACTTAGTTTGGGAAAAGACCCTCTCAGTGGTTGCACATTGTAGTGCACAATGAGGACGACACAAGAAGGCTCCTACAAAATCTTTTAAATTAGGGTACATAATATGTCCCAAAGCGTTTTTGAGGCAGAAGACCGAATGCCAGAGACTTCAAGACTATATTCTTTGGGTAGAAAGTCGTCCAAAATTGGAAGCTTCTAGGTCTTCGATGTTATCGTGTTTGACTCCCAAAGTAGAAGGATTTAAAGACTGAACAGGTCTTCAAACTCAATTAATTTAATAGTTTTGCTTACAAAGTGTAATGTAGAATTCTTGACAATGGTGTTTTATGTCCCTAACTTCCGATTAATTCAAGTCACCATTTAGTATCATTAGTTCAGCTTTAGGACCAAGGTTTATAAATCGAATTATCAGACTTTGTTTTTTTGATTTAATCGAGTTGCAAATATTTATTTTGTTCGAAATTTATAATCAGAAAAAAGTGTACCAAGACCACCGCTCCAAAACTCGCTGAACTGCTGCTTGCAAAGACATCCAACGAGTGTTTGATGTCCTTAAAATTTTGTGTGACTTTATGCTTGACGTTTGCTACTATGACAAAAAAAAAAGTAAATACCTCTTACTAAATGTTCAATTTTTCGGCTACTTGATGGGAGTGTTCATTGATGAATAATGTGAGTTCCCAATTGGGAAGAAAAATGTGAAGTCAACAAAAAGTAAAGAACTTCGATTAAAGTATAAACGGCATCGCTGACTATATCGCTTCTCCTAAAAATTGATTACAATTTATTTCGATGAAATATAGGATGACTCATCGTGAGGTTTGATTTTCAATAGGCTTTTTTGTTTGACAGATGACGCGTGACTCATATCAAACTGCTTTGTCATTTTTGTTAAGTATCGTTTGGCAAGTCATCATGGAAAGGTCACAACATCGTCTCCAACCAATTGTTCAGCTGTATTACGAAAATCAGCGTTCTGCGGGAAATGTTTGCCGTGCGATTCGAGTAACTTACGATGCGCATAGTCGACTTACTGAAACTACTATTGCCAATACCATTCGAAAATTTGAGTCGCAGTTTACGCGGTGACCATAGCAGATGTAGCTGAGAGTGTACCCGAAGACCGTGACGAATCGATTCGTCGTCGTTTTCAGCAACTTGGCTTGTCATATTCAATAACTTATAACTGTTATCGCGCAATGTAAACAGAATATGTGCTTTCTCAATCTCAAGCCCATGGGCTCGGTGAGCTCTAGTTTCAACAAAAGGGCGCTTCGAGCCATACAGCGTGTGCAACATTGAGGTTGTTGAGAAATCATGTTGGTGAGCACTTAACTTCACGCTTTGCTACAGTAAATTGGCAGCCTAGATGACCTTTAGGCCATTTTCTCTGGGAAAATGAAAAGTCTCAGATCTTCAGGAATCGGCCAGCTATGATTGATGCCTTGGAAGCCAACATTACTCGTGTTATCGTGCACCACGTTAAACGTAGTCTTGGCCAACATTTTTACACCAATATAGTTCCATAAAATATACCAATTCGCATCATCTTATTACAAGCTTTCATCCATCCGCCACAAAAACAAACCGAAAATATTCGAATAGAATGGCAACAACTTTCTACTTTTTATGTTGGGGGATTCAAGAGGATAGGGGTATGTCGAGTTGACTATCTGGTTATTTACTCATCTGTGGTTGTGACCCACCAGGCTGCCGTTTGGATAGTTCTAGGAAACAGTAAACTGATTTGATTGCTTGACATATTTCATAGAGATGTTTTTGTTTTGTACTCTTTCTTCAAATGCAGATATGCAAGAAATATTTCACCCCTTCTGATCTGGCTAGAATCTACAAGGCGTTTATTCGTCCAAAACTTGAGTACAACGGTCATATCTGATCTGATGCACCAATAACATATTTGGAGCTACTTGACAGGATTCAAAGACGTGCGGTTAAACTTATTGGCGATCGAGACATTGCGAAATCACTTGACTCTCTTAGTCATCGTCGTAATGTCTCCTGCCTGTCATTGTTTTATCGGTATTTCCACCACAAGTGCTCAAATGAAATAGCCAGTTGCATTCCACCCCTACAGCAATTCAACCGTAATACTCGCCATGCGAGGAATGCACATCAGTTTACTCTTAAGCCTGTTTTCAGACGTACTGTGAAACATACAGATTCCTTTCTCAACCGTACAATACGAATGTGGAATGCTCTACCACGCTCTGTTTTTCCTTTGCATTATAATTTACAAACATTTAAAACCAACGTGCATCGGTTTCTCCTTTTCTCTTATCCTTCATTTTCCTAATGCCCGCACTGTGTCACTTCATTATAAGGGTATCCAAAGTCCCTTTAGTGCGTGTACATTATGAAATCATTGTATTGACGAAATCAATTGGCAGAAGCCGACTTGATTTCGACAAAGCTCGATGTATATTTTTTTTGTCAATTTTAAGTCTCGTGTCGGTTTTTTTATGATTTCAACATCCTGCGGAAAAATATTGTAGAAAACTAGGCTATTTCTATTTAATGTCCTAAAGACCTGTCAAACACGTCTGGCTTTATTTTGCCCGGGTACGTGTACTATTAACAGTATCGATGAGATAAGTTAGCTGTGAAAATTAACGTAACAACCTACCCTTCAAATCCAATCAAATATAATTTCGTTTTACCTTCACTCCCAAAATTTGTTACGGGCTCGTCGACCATTTCAGAAGTGTAAAACTTGTCAGGACTGTTACTACTACCATTTCGCAATTTAAATTTTAACCTGTTCCTTGAACATTGCTGAACGCTCACCCTTTATCCTTCTCAGGGAATTTTACTTACATTGCCATCAATAGTCGTGTTATTTCTAGCTTCAACACCTTAATCATTTTAAAAAGAATTCGAAAAAAAACCCTCTTTAACCTACTTATTTTCCTCAAGGTTACAATGATTAATATCCAATTGCTTACCGAACCCTTAATGTATGTTTGGACTGACACGTATGTGTTTGCCCTGGCTACTCGTTCATTCTACGTGAAGAAGTTTTATTGGCGGCCATAAAATATGTCTGCTCCATTTCTCTTAATAGTTTCATGGATATCGATTTGGCCCGCCACCCGATAAAAAATCCCTTACTGGACACACTACCGTTGTATGGGTATGTGTATCTTTGCATCGATCCCTTTATGGGGCATCATAAAATAGGACATTTAGTGGTACACCTGACCAACCTAGATATTACTATCCATGTTGGATATTGGTTCAATGTGTTTGCGGATCGAAATGAACTTCCTATGCGCTAACATTGTCGAACTCTCTAATGCACTAAAAATCACACTTTGAAGCTTTGGCTTCGGCTTGCTTACAGCACTCGGTTCCTCCTCCCTCACGCTCCGTACCTTCGCTCGGTGCTGAGTGAGGGTAAAGATTTATGTTGTTCAATAAATATAAATGTGGTTAGTTGCCGCAATTGCTGTAAATCATTCAGGGGAGAGCAAAAACCAGTGGAAGTCCATCCATGACCACCAGGATGAGATGTTGTATTTTCTTGCTAGATACAAGAGGCTGGATGCGAATGAGGGCGGACTTTCTTTTTCAGTTTATTAAAATAGGAAATTAATTGATGAGGTTATTTATACATGTTTGGGTTGATTTATTCCTTCATGGGAAAAACAACAAGTGTAGTTGGTTGCTCTGCCATGCCGCCAAAGGCAATGTCGAAATGCAAAATTATTGCAACTTACTTCTCTGGAGTCTAGTGTCAGGGGTAAAGTGGTGTCTAACTATGGCAGGAGGTGAATGAAACAAAGATAAATGTGGGTAAGTTGGAAGAGGGGGCCCAGCTGTAGGAGGATTTCCCTCCATTTCCATTTATGTCGAGATAACAAGCACTTGTATTGTACGAAAATTTATATTCAATTTCTGTCCTTTTAGGTCGACCTACATTATATTAGTTATAAACAGTCTAAAAGCCTCTAGCCTACCTGTTTATATACTTCAGCTTGTAAGTCAATGAGAATAAATCTAAGTGGTAGTCGCACACATGGTTGGAGAAGCTAGGCTTTAGATCCTGTTTGTTTTTAATAATTTTGTATGAAAGAATAACAAGAAATAGAGAGGAGTGACAGGACATATTGATTAATATAATTTTTAGAACTCACCAAAAATGTGTACGCAACAAACCCTAGCTAGTCGACTTTTCTAAGAAATTTAACCAACTTGTTGATTGACGACACACACTCAATCTCAACTTCATATCACATTACGGTAAACTTCCGATTACATTTATTTATTACATTACCCAGAAACGAGCGTGAAAACGTCTGTACGTCTTATTTTGGAAAGAAGTTCTAGGAAAATATTTACTGAAAGCTTACTTTATTCGGCTTCCATTTGATTGATAATTTTTTATTATTGAGTTTACTTTATTTCCTTTCCAATTTAACCTTTCAATATTTGCCTCGTATCACTTCCTAAAATTATTAAATGCATCTTTTGCGACGTTATATGCAAGGGACCTAGCATGATAAACATTTCATGAAAGTTCTTACACTTATATATTTGTCAGACTTTCGCAAGAGATGGGGCAGATTTGAACATGCGATCCCTCGCCTACAAGTCCAACGTACATAACCACTAAGCCAATGTATCAACATGTCATACCATGCGGAAACGTTTGACATTTCCAATTATTAAGAGGGGCATACTAAAGAGAAAGTTATTGCGATTGTGCGGAAATTTCGAACTCAAACTGAGTATGCCGTCCGTCGGTCTGTCTGTCTGCCCGGGCGCCGTACGCCGAAACGGTTCGACGGATTTGCTTCAAAGTTCGTATATAAAGTTCATGGGGTTACATCTCGGGGCATCATTTTAGTTTTTGCTTTATCTTTTGAAATAACGGTACCTGCCATACAATTTTTTTTGTGAAAATCACTTATCACTATTTTTCTTGAAAGTTCCAAGGATTTCAGTCTTTTTTTGTACTAAGGATGTTTAGGATGGGGTCAAAAATTCTGCTTACTCAGTTTTTGGAAAAAAATCGATTAACGGTAATTTATAAAACAGGCAATATCTCAAAAACTAATAAAGGGAACTTAAAAAAAATTAACAGTATTTTTTATACTATAAACTCAAACAAATCTGCATGCCTAGATTTGATAAATCTAATTTTTTTTTTAATTTTTTTTCATATAACGATTTTCTTAAATTTAAATTAAAACCGTTTTCTTAAAAACGGCTACGATTTTGATAATTTTTTGTATTTCGAACAACTATGTTAAAAGTGTCCAATGTGCGAAATTACATCAAAATCGTAGGTGCCGTTTTTGAGAAAATCAAATTTTTAAAACCTAAAAAGTGATTTAAATAAATTTTTCACCATTCACTTCCGATTCATTTTGGGATTCAAAAACGCATCTCATGTATCGAGAAAGTTTCGTATGATGCGGTCGTGCACTTTATTTGATATTATCATGAATTCAAAAGGAATTCTTGCTCAAGAAGAAGTTAGTCTTGCGTCTTAACTGTGAACTATAATCAAGGTATTTACTTAAACATGTTTATCATTACCACTAATTTAATAGAAACTCAGAGTTGATAATCTGGTAGACCGAGTTATGTCAAAAACAAAAGTAGACAAAAAGCAGTAAGTGCGTAAGGTTGCGGCAGAATTTTTTTTCTAATTTAAACTACTTGTAATGAGTTACCCCGAGTTTGAACTTTTTAAAAAATCGGTATTATTAACCCTCGTTTCGGCAGTTTAAATTCGAAATCTTAAAACTAGTTCTGAATATTATTCCAAATTCCTAGAAAACAAGGAAATTTTAAGCAATGCTAAATCTATCGTTTATTATTACTCCCCAGGATATAAAACGCCCAAAAAAGTTATAGAGATTAGATGATTGAAAAAAAAGACTAGGTGGCTTACAAGCCCGTACTATGCGATTCAACTAATATGATTGATGCAATCAAACTTGACCTAATTTAGAATATTTTCTGGAAAAAGAGAAAACGATTTATGATATCATTTAATCTATGCCTAAAGGTATATGCGACTTTTTCAATCTTGTTCTTAATCAAATAGATCGTAGGGCAGGTGTCAACACGGAAGGCACTATCTTTCGCAGATCTCTCCAGCTACTGGGTTATGCAAACGTTACTGGCATCATCGGACGGTAGATGCTTTCACGACTATTAAAGAACAGGCGTAGTTACTTGGTCTTGAATTGAATGAGGACAATACTAAATACATGCAATCAACAGTCATCTGTCCACTGACATCTGATCCGGCGAAGAATTACCCTAGCAAACCCCTCCTACTTCAGTTTGGCGAAACAAATTCGTTTAAAACTCCTTATTCGCAGGACAAAGTGTATGCTCTATAGAGCCCTTATTCTGTTATATTCCAAAGAGTGGTGGACGATAAGCAGTAAATGAGTGTTAAAACTAGGCTTTATAAGCTGTACCAAGATGTGGATGTAATCCAAAAACCAAAAACTCGTCGGCTCGTCTCCTAACTAGATTATTGTTATTGAGTAGTCTACATTGACGTGGTTGTGAAGTCCAACGTCATGTCTTCTTGCTACTTTTCGGACTTTGTCCTCCACCATTTGAAGTTGAAGTCCCTAGTACTTGTACTTTGTTTTGAAAGCATTGAATTCTTTGCATGTTTCTTTTGCTTGTGCACCTCCAAAGTGCAAATATGTCTATATTGCCTTAAGAACTTGCTTATAAAGAAGCAGTTTATTATTTACTGACAGACAGAAATACCTGCCCAATACATTTTATTATAGCGTAATACAGAACTTGAACTGTCTTTACCTGCAATTTTTTGGTCCATTTAGGCATGTTATTTAACACTATTTGCAAATTTTCGGTTTCTTCCTGCTTAGTATTACCAATATCAATCAAGAACAGCAGTATCAGTGGTCACAGTAGTTTCGTTACTTTGTGGCAGATCGTTGGTGTATAACAGGAACAAGACAGGTGCTAACACACAACCTTGCGGAACTCCAGCTTTTATATTTTTTAATTTGGAGTAGTCATCCTTTGTTTTATTCTAAACAGTCGCTAAGATATATGAGAGACTCTAGGATTTCTGAGTAAAGTTTTGCTTATGGACTAATCCTTTGTGCCATACTTTATCAAATGCCTGTGTGACACCAAGAAATGTGGAAAATGGTAGAACAAATTTTTCTTTCTTAAAGTGTTTTTTTATTGTGTCAATTTTTCGGTGTACCTGGTCTTAGATGAGTACCTATTTCTAAATCCAATTCAATGGTTCGGTATTCTTCTATGATCGGATCAGCAAGGGTATCGGACGATAGGAGGTTACATCACCTGGTAGCTTGCCATGTTATTAATGTATTGTATAAAATAAACCGTGCAAGCACGTAGCAGCGCACTGAAGACGTGCATGTAGGGCTAAAGACAGCTCGCTGTGTGATCACAGAGATGTACATAGTTTTCTTTTTAGGGCCACCCAAGAATTGCTTAACTCGTGTCATTGCTCAGCTAATGAAACTCTCCTAGTATTATTAAGCTTTTGGATTTTCATTTTCAGAAAAGATCTCTGCTAAATGTTGGGTGAATATTATAACTTACATAAAATAATAATTGTACATAGTTTAAGCTAAGTTGGCATTTACAGTTCTTGCCATATTAAAGTAGTAAAATTTCCATGTTAAAATATCCCATAATTCACATCAAGCTGGCAATAAAATTATTATGTAATTTTATAAATTAAATTTCAAACCCCTGAATAACATTGTGTCACAGTGGAATCTCATAAGTATTTAATCTACTTTATTTTCGAGACACCACACTAACCTTTACCGCAACTTACATTTGACTTTATGCAAAATGAAAATGTTCTTAGCCGCGGGCCAACACTCCCACAAAAGGGTAATTCGTTAAACTCCATGTACGCGTAACATGGAAGATCCGGAAATACTCTGGATTACGTATAATTGCTCCCCAGATACCCCGAACAGTCTGATCTGCGTTCGAACGCATAAAAGTATCCACTATTAGAGTATTCTATCCGAACATAACTGTTTGAATATATGAGAAATGAAAAGGCCTGAAGCGGTTTATTAAAATTTCTTCAGACTCGCATAGTTTTGTGACAAAGGAATGGGTTCCTCCACTTACATTCTATTACCATCATCATTATCAGGGATAGAGAAGCTATAAAGAAAAGGGTTTACGGCACCCACCCACTTATATTCACACACACACACACACACTTGAGAATGGGATGATTTTATAACATCCTTAAAGGAGTTTATATAAATTTTGCAGCCAACTTAATATGATTAATGAAAACCCTCTGGCTGTTGATGTTGGCTAGGATATGCGCCACAGAAAAAAAATATCTTATTATTGTTATAAGGATAACATAGGAATTTGCTTTGCAATTATATAGCCTCGGGTCACATGCGGGATAACAATAAAAAAACAAAAAAAAGGAATACGGAAATATAAAAAAGTTAAAATTTGATTTTCTCCCACACAACATTCGAATAGAAAGCGGGGTAGTGGGTTGGTAGTCGTGGTGGTAGCAACTTGTAAGGATATGCAAGGAGGTCGTTAAAATTGTTGACAGCACAAATCTAATCAAATTCCTTTGGCAAAGAGTATAAATCCAATCACAAAACCGCGCGAGTTGATTTGATTCCATTTCAGCTCTATACACCAACCAACCAACCAAGCGAGCTGCCTATGGTAACTTTCTTGCTCGAGATGTAGCTTCGGATAAGTCTCACGTCCCCCGTCCATGTCACTCCACCACTCCGAGATGGAAACTAATTCCAAAGTTTGATTTGCTTGATGCGATTTGTGATTTTCATTTTATTTTCTCTGTTATATATTTTTTTTTGCCTGCCTTTACTTCTATTACTGTCATCTAGGCAGGAATGTACAGGGGATGGGAATGCGTTGTAAGTTCATTTCATTCCCGAAAATCGGAGAGAACATTGAAAATCTAATATCAATTTTCAATTTCATTGTATTACTCTTTTGCCAAAATGTGGAGTGGATGTGGAGGGAGGACGCACGAACGTCCTGTCAGTCGTCAGATTAGCTTCAAGGTGTACAACAAGTCGTTTCAAATAGCATTTGCATACCAATTTTATGACGAGGCTGGGGGTGCGACGGATGAGATGAAGATGACGAAGTCGAAGTCGATGGTTTGCAACTTCAAACTGGCTTAGGTTTGCTCGCTCAGGCGAATTTTGATGGTAAAGTCCTTCAAAGTCTAGCAGAAGTTTGAGGAATTAAATTGCCAAAGCATCAAACTGATTGTCATTTCAATTATGTTCTTGAACTGAAGTGGCAGTGAGCTTGGCGCCCTGTTTCATTGCTAAAAGACTGTGGCAGTGAAAAGGAAAGCTGTGATTTAAGAATAAAAAGAGCGACGGCCTTAAGAGTTTAACAGTTTTAAATACATTTAAAGTTGAAGAGGTACAATAGTGTGACCTTTAATGAATATGAAATATAAAATTGGTTCATTCTCAAATTTCTGTATTCGGGTGCGTTATTTATTTGTCTGTGTTTCTTTTTCGTTACACATATCATTATTATAAGTTTTGGATATTTCTTACTCCATTCGACAATTTAGGTAGCTATTAAGTGTCATCACTTCTTATCTCCATTTAACGACGAGATTATGATCAGAATCCCACTTCACTGCATTCCTACTGGTCCGAATGTGGGGTTCGCCGGTTCAACCTCAAAAGATATCTGCAGGCATCCTGATTTTGGATAACTTCATCATTGAGACCAATTAAATGCTGGTGTTTCTGCATTTGTGCGATCCAGGAGTTTTAAAGTTAAAATAAGTAAAGTTAAAATAAGATAACATGTTATGGTAAATTTTAAAGGCGCATGCTTGAATGGAGGACTAGAGAAAGGCCGGTATCTCTTGCACGTTGGTTTTAAATGTCTGCAAATTATAATGTAAAGGAAAAACAGGGCGTGGTAGATCATTCCACGGTTAAGAAAGGAATCCTTGTATTTCACTATCCGAATGTAGACTTAAGGGTGGATGAATTGTTCTGGAGGTGGAATGGATCTGGCTATTTTATGCGAGCTCTTATGGTGGAAGTAACGCTAAAGTAATGACGGACAGGACCCATTGAGACGATGATTTGTAGAATCAAAGGATTTCGCGGTTGCTTGATCGCCAATAAGTTCAATCGCATGTTTTCGAATCCTGTTCAGTAGATCAAAATATGTAATTGGTGCACCAGCCAGAGTAAAAAGGGTGAAATATTTCTTACATCACTTGCGAAAGCCTAGACATTTCGCATTGGCGACGTCGAATATGTGGTCATTCAAACGATGTTTGTCATTAACGCACATACCGAGGATGGAAAGCCTTTCGGTTTCAGCGATACAAGTGCCATTCATGGATAATGGCAGCGTATTGGGGTTTCGTTTCAAGGACAGAAGACAGCATTGTATTTTGGAAGCATTAAATTCTACTTTGTTGGTTGTATTCCGCTGAAGAATGCTGTCAAGGTCAGAAGAATAAGATAAGGGACGTATATCTGGAAACTAATATGTAAAGCTGGGGGTACTGTCAGCAGCGAAGGCATAAATTGAATTGGCAGTAACATAGCCTTGTGGTATACCAGCTTTTATTTGGTGGCTTGCAGATTTGAAGCCAAAAGAAAATAAATTTAACAGTCCGAAAGGTAATTTCTAATCCATTGATTATTAATCCAAATGCACGCATTTTCGACAAAAGGGCTTGATGCCAAACATTATCAAATGCGTTTGAAATATCAAGTGTAACGACCTTACTTTCACCACCACGGGGAATAGATAGGTTATACTTTTCGGATAGATATGTCATAAAATCACCAGTGAATCTGTTGCAGCGAAAACCGTACTGCCGGTCATTTAGAAGTTTTCGGGATTCAAGAATCAATTCAATTCCATTTCATATGCTGATGATTTTCTAAGTGTTTCCATGACCTTGGAAAAAGGATGAAGAAGTAAGTGCAAGTATAAGGGGGATGATTCAACTATTTTTTTCGGGACAGGCTGGACAAATGATGTTTTCAATCTTCTCGGAAAGTGCACTGAAGAATAGAACAAATAGAAAAGCTTACGCAGTGGTTTTGCCAATGTGGAAAAACACCTCTTCAGAACGTTTGACAGTCTGGGAGCCCTAAGCTAGCTGCAAAATGAGCAGCAAGCAGATTGGATTTATCCGAAGAGCTGATAGCTGGAATGTCATTGCAAATAATTATCAGGATAGATGATGAGGCCCAATTCTTAATATTCTTTTCAAACGACCAAATGTTTTTAATACCAGTGGGACTTTGCTGTATTCTCGGCTTCAACATTTGGTCGTAGAAGAATTTGAAATAATTTATATGGCATTGCAGTTATTTTTGGCACCTTGAAATGTTTTTCAGTTTTCCTCAGTTGGGTTGGCCTTAAATGACTGACAAATTACCTCTTTATCTACCTTCACCTTTGGTTTGATACTCTTTACACAGATGAATTATGGTTGCAATCATATCGGCATCAGGATCCACGTCGTTGTCGAGGATGCGACCAGTTAAAACGCCATAAAGATTCCTTGTTCCTTAATAAAACACCAACTTTATGTCGAAGCCAACTTGAATTGTGTATTTTTAAATCGACGATTTCGAATGCCTGTCCGGGTTGGGGTTTCTATAAATGAAACAATAGTGAATTAATTGCCTACGGACGTGGAATTTCAGCCAAATGAAACTAAATTCCGCGTGTGCACCTTTCGGTATGCAAATAAGAACTCAATTTTAGTTACAAAAAGGCATTTAGTAATTTTTCGTTTAATTTTTTAAACAATTTAAAATTCTGTTTTTCTCATGAATAACGACTATTCAGCTGGACCCGATGGCGTTGCACCGCCTTTTGTATTTGTTTGAATACTCTATTATTACAGGAAAATATATGATTTAAAAAAGCAAAACAAAACGACTTTACGTATGTAAAGGGTGTTTTTTTTTAGACATTAGTTTTTGGAATAGAGATAAAACTGACATTTTGCAGTCAAATCTGGCAACTCTATTATCATTTATGTTTAGTTTGGTTTGCCATTTCATCATGAACAGGTTCACAAATGAACAACGCTTGCAAATCGTGCAAATTCATTTCGAAAATAATGGTTCAGTTCGCGAAGTTTCATCGCAAAATTTTGTTCAGTGATGAGGCTCATTTTGGGTTGAATGGCTACGTCAACAAGCAAAATTGCCGCATCCACAAAAACTGAATATTTGGTGTGCTCCTATGGGCCATACTTCCTCCGAAATGATGCTGGAGAGTCGGTTACCGTTATTGGAGACCGGTATAGAGTCACGATAACCGACTATTTTGTTCCCGAATTGGATGGCATGAATGTGGATGAGATGTGGTTCCAACAAGACGGCGCTACATGCCACACAGCGCACGTCACATTCGATCTATTGAAGGAAACATTCGATGAGCGCAAAATTGAATGGACCTGTCAATTGGCCACCAAGATCGTGTGATTTGACACCATTGGATTATTTTCTTTGGGGATATGTGAAGTCGCTCGCCTACGCCAATAAACCAGAAATGTTAGGGGACTTGGAAGCCGACATTCGTGGCGTTATTGCCAACATACAGCCCCAAATGCTTGAAAAGTGGTTGAAAATTCGACCTCTAGACTTGTCCTTATTCGAACCAGCCACAGCGGCCACATGCCCGAAATCATATTTAAACATTAATGGCAGAAAATTATCCTTCCAATAAAGCCAATATGATGGGCATTACAACGATTTTCTTGTGTTTTATTTCAATTCGAAGTTCTATACGTCTCAAAAAAACACCCTGTATATAAACCGGATAAGCTATTTTTATTTTATCTTTAAAACTCCTTTTAATTAGGTATCAAAATAAGGAATTTCTTCTGACATGACAAAATGTATCTAAGTTTTGGAAATAGAAGGCGTGTTGTCGTGCGAATAACATAAAAATATTCGTAATATATGAACGCTTTGCTCCTACCTTTCTGCTTCTATGTGGTTGATATATGTTTGCGCTCATTAGACGATTGCATTTTAAACATCTAAAAATTGATAGTTGAAACTTAGAAGTCATTGCAGCAGAGCGTTGCACCTTGGCAAATCGTTTACCATCTGCCACCAACCAAAAGAGCAACAAAAGCAACTTCCGTACTCGGAAGACCCTTTGGAAATGAAGAACTCAAAGAACGATTCTAACAACAACTAAGACAAGTTTTCTTATTATTCCAACATTTTGTCTTAAGCCCTCATCATCAAGGAATATCCGTCCTCCAGCAAATATGTACCTACTCCAATTTATATCTAGAGTATACAGCCAAGTATCAACAAACAACCCGCAACCAACAAGCAATTGCAGTCAGTAGCAGAGCTGAGCAAAGAAGAGATGATCCTCCTCGTTTTAATACTGCAAAAAGGAGGGAAGCGCTCCCGTTGGAAGCGTTGCGCGATCCTTATCTCTCCTTTCAATTATTTTATTTGGTTCAGATGTGGCTGGCGATAAAATCGTTGATATGAGGTACACCGTAATATAATTCCTTTAGCCCTTCGTTCCACCACGCTTAATTGACACAAGAAAGAGTTGCCGCCAGATAGGAAACTAAAAAAAAAAAAAACTGAGAAGAAACCTCTGTGTGCTAAGTCGATCGACCTTTTCGGCTATAAAATGGAGAGGAGCATCATCGTCATCATCAGATGCGCTAACAAAAAAAAAACCTTGTGCAAAGATGCACACAGGGCCAATGTAGGCACCTACTACTGCCTATGAAGGTCGGTCGACATATTGACGATGATAAACCGATTTTCAGTCCATAAATAAAGATACTCAGGCCATGGTGCTGATGTAGCTTCTGCTTCTTCTTGGTCATCGATGGTGATGATGAAGATTTAAGATATCGGCGCGGTGAAGAGGGGCACAACCATCGCACTAGTCACGGTGTATTGTCGGCGCTCTGCTTGTCGATTATATTCGCGAATCTTGATCCCTTTCCTCCATTTGGATATATTTTCTGGAGCTGCTGCTTCCTTTGTTTTACAACAGATTCTCGTTTTGGATACATTTTATCCGCTTGCACTGTTTTTTTTGTTAGTTATCCCTGTTTGCTTATTGAAGAAGCGATAACTAAATACTCCACGCTATGGGGTTGGGAATAGCCGATAATGGTGTCCCTTTTAGTTTTGTATTGTGTTTCTAAAATATTTTTCTTGTTAGTTGAACTTATTTTTTATTCTTTTGTGGTCCATCCGAGGATTTGTGTGTGCAGATTTAAGGAGTGCAGAAGATTTTGACCGTGATAGTGAAACGTTTTTGACATCGTTTGGTCATCGATTAAGTGGATGTTGCTCTTCTGGCTGGGCTAAGGTGGCTTTGGAAATCGGGATCAATGAAGGACACAATAACTGATGATGCGCGGCGGTGGCATGAAGATAATTTGAAATTGTTAAACGAGTCGGTGATAAAGAGGTGGCTGGCGAGCATTATCTGAACCAATGAAAATATATTCGATGTGGACGTTGCCTTTGAGCTGGTAATCAGTTTAGGATGAAGGTGATAGAATTCGAATATGGCCAGGAAGACGTCCTGTCTTAGAACTTTACTTAAGCACTAAGATGAAAGCACACACAAAAGTGAATCGTTCATACATAGACCGTTTTTTTTTTTGTTGAATACGACTTTAACTAATCATAACTTGTACTGATGGGTGAATTCGTTCCAAAAACAAAAAATGTAATTTTCTTGCGATTTTGTGGAGTTTTTTTTTAACTTTATTACTTAATAATAATATAAATAATTATAAAAAAATAAACAATAATTAAAAACAAAAATATTTATAACTATTAAACGTTGCCAACATTAAAAATTACTTAAAATTAAAAGCAAATTATTTTTAAAATAAAGTCTACTCAGACTAAAATCACCATTGTCTAGGTTCGTTGGCACCATAATTTGTTCTTCTGTGGTACAGAATGTAAAAAAACTTTCTGGGAGGTTCTAGGCGTTCTCACATTGAAAATATCAGAAAAATCAATTTGATTAGCTAATACGTCACGAATGAACATAACCTCAGAGAACTTTCTTTGAATGTTAAGAGGCAAGATTCCAAATAATCTCTACGCTGTTCCATAGGAAGGCATATCTATATCCTAGTGAAGTTTTTTCCCTAATATTCTTGTAAATCGTTCTTGTATTCTCTCGATTCTAAGAGTGTGGAATTCGCCAAATAGTATTGCAATATTTAAGAGCAGATCTAACAAACGCATAAAACAGCCATTTTAAAGTGTGAGTTGCGCCAAATAAAACCCATTGAATTACCTTTGGCTACTAAAAAGGCAACAAGTTTTATGAAGTTTTCGGTCGAAATTTACCCAAAGGTCTTTTTTAAAAGTTACAATTGAAACGTACCGTTTATTTAAAAAAAAATTTTAGTTGAACGATTACGACAAAACATTAAACTTTGACATTTTGCAATATTAAGTAAGGAGTTAATCAAACAAACAAATAAAATTAAATATTAGGCGTAAGCGGCCCATATAGAACCCAAAGCCTAGCTTCTCCAACCATTGTGTGTGCGAATATACATATAATTTTTGACACGTAATATCACATACAATCATGTATATAATATAATCATGAAAGTTCTTACTATTGGATGTTTGTCAGACGTTCGCAAGAGGTGAGGCAGAGAATAAAAATTTTCAGGTGGAACAGGTCGGGATTTGAAGCGGCGGACATCTCGCTTAGTGTTCCAACGCATTTAACCACTAAGACACGGCACCCATAGTTAATCAAACACAAATTCGATATATGCTCAAGTTCTTCTTAAAATAACGTGCATCATGTTCATTTTGTATACATCGATCGTCCACATACATAAGACACTTAGAATTTACAAATACGTTGGGAAGATCATTGATAAACAATAAGAGAAGTAGGGAGCCGAGGTGTCTTCCTTGCGGCACACCCGATGTGACATTGATAGGTGAATAGAGAAAGTTATTATTTATCCAATTCAAGAAGTTGGAGTGAAACCCAATTTTATTTTATTTCATAAGTAATATGTGATGATTCACACGATCGAATGCTTTCCTCAAGACCATTTAAAACATAATATGGGAGATTTGAATAATAGCATTAACAAACCCACGTTGACAGGGAGAAATAGTGATTTAAAAAATTTGGGTTAATTTTACATAAATCAGTTATTCAAACAATTTTGGAACTGTAGTAATCTTACAACTAGGACGACAGTTAGAAACCTCCAGCCTACTACCTGATTTATAAATTGGTGTAATTATATAACGCTTCCACCTATTTAAGGAATAACCACTTTCAAGGGATCGATTTAGGATTAGATGTACAGCAAATACTTTCGACCACCCCTGTAAAATAATATTAACAATTCCATCCATTGATTATTAATAGGTATATTCGGAGAGGTATCTTAATATACAGATTGAAAATGTCTAGCAAAAAAGTTACATGCAATGAAAAGATCAGAAGATGATATGCCAGGAATGCCATTTTATTGTTTTATAGCGTTTATTAATTTCCAAAGACTTTTAATATTGGATTTTAAATCACGTTCAACAGATTATAAGTGCTGATTGTTCGATATTGTTTGTAAAGATTATGGTCATTGTTAGAACTGTGTAATTGCTTCTAAGCCTTATTTTTATTATTATTAAGATTGATTATTCGTCTATTAAACCCCACCGGTTCTTAAACACTTTTGAATTTTGTTTTGGGAGTGTTTTTTGTTTAAAGAGTATCAGTACTGCCATTCTCAGATCCAAGGCAACCTATTCCAGACATTTGTTTGAATGGAGTGGTGCTTCCCAAATGTGAAAATTTCAAATATCTGGGATCAATGATCAACAGCGAAGTAACCGTTGATGACGACATCAATCATTGCGTAAGCGTATGGTGGTTAGGCTGTACACTGCAGTTGTGCGTCTGGCGCTCACATACGGTTCACAATGGTGGACAATGTACAAAAAGTATGAAGGCAAGTTTACAGCAGCTGAGATGAAAATGCTTTGCATGACAGCAGGAGTAACAAAGCTTGAGCGAATAATAAGTTCCAGAATCCGAGGAAGCCTTTACGTCAAAGAACCCCTCTCGAAAAAATTGGAGCACGACCGACTTAGTTGGTATTGTCATTCGGAGGATCCCTACGAACTCCGTCAAAAAGACAATGGCAAACACACATGACAATACCAACTGAGTCGGATGTGTTCCAATTTTTTTCAAAATGGGTTCTTTGACGTGAAGGCTTCCTCGAATTCTGGAAATTCTAATTCGATCAAGCTTTGTTGCTCCTGCTGTCATGCGAAGCTTCAATCAACGGTCCCTTACAGCCGCGTAAAAGAGGCAGGCCTAAATACTCCTGGATCACACAAATGCAGAAACACCAGCATTTGATTGGCCTTAATGATGAAATCGAAGATATTTTTGATCCGGCGAACCAGTAGGAATTCAGTGAAGTGAGAAGGTTATGATCCCAATAATGCTGATCATAACCTCGTCGTAAAATGGAGAGAAGAAGAAGGACTAGCCTTAGTACTGAACCTTAGGGCACCTCTCTCGTAATTTTTTGTTGTCTTTGGCGTCACGATATTTTTGTTAGGTGTTGACTGGATAGGCTGTGGTTTGTTTGTCGTCGTGTCCTACTTCAATAACTAAATGTTTTAGATGCAGTCATGGCCGAAGCAATACGCGTTTTACAAGAATTAATTCGTTCTGGATCTATACTTACAGTTTATATGGTAAAAGTCATCTACTACCCTAAAGTTCGAGCTACTTCTTAAGTGACAATGAAGTACGTTTTGTTCTTATTTACAACCAAGTCTATTTTGTCCTATCCAATTCAATACACCCCATGTACAGCTTAAATGTTTCAATAAACACAATTCCGCCTTATTTAAATTAGAATTAACATTTAAACGTGCAGCATAAAATGCCTTCACCTTATTTCCAACGTCGTGTTTAACACCTTATTCACTTTCATTCCATTAGGGCCGTGCGCCCAAAAAAAAAACAAAAAAAAATTTAATTTTGCAAAACATTGCTGTACCCTAACCACCACAAAATAAAGGATTAACAAGCAGCATTTCCTTGTTTAGACAACAAAAGAAAACCCCAAAAAATAACTAGGTCAGAACAAATTGAATAACACCTACTGGCATTCCGTGCCAAGGAAGAATCCACAAGACAACCTCAAGGTATGCTCTATTCAAAAGGCGAACGATACTTTTCTGGTCTTTGTTCATTCTAACCATCTGTCTCACAGGATACAAACAAATAGAAAAAAAAAACAGAAAAAACAAACACTCCTATATAGTCTATAAGAGGTGACACCGACTGGGGCTGTTCACCGGCTTTGAAAATACAAAACACAACTACGAATAACACCCTTTGGGCAAAAGACCCCATCTCCAACTCACAGCTCTGTAGTCGTGTCGTGTCGTGTCGCCTTTGCTTTGGCCACAATATTGCGTTTGTTGATGGTTGACACTGTGTTCGGGTACCTAATTATTGGGTGTAGCACCTGTACTGAACGCGTTTAATATTATTACCTGCGGAGCTTGTACAAGTGGTAAGCATAAGTAAACTTTTCGGGTAAAGGAGATTATTAATTTCGCACACATAGGCATATGTACAAATACACACACAACTCAATTCAAACAACGGCGAGAAGAGGCATGCCATGAGCGACACGACGATGCTTCAGTTCCCAAGAAGTAGTTTAGAAGATTGCTGCCTTATTTTTTTTTCTCCTTTATTGCTCAGATGCAAGTTTGGGAGCTATCTAATGGTATCTTGCTCTGACGAGTTGGATTCTACACATATGAGAACGTTGCCATTAGGAAGAGAGTACAATTTTTTTTGTGTGAATTGTCTGAGTTAAGTTTTGAAAGTTTAAATTAGTCTACCCAAGGACCGCAATTCTTCACTTCAGCGTGACTCTTTAGCACTTAAACAAGAAACGATTAGCTATGAAAATGAAAAATTAGTTTAACACACGGAAGTGACAAGTACAAATTTAAAAATAAAAGTTTTTCGTAG
The DNA here is from genome assembly GCA_963576555.1 of Ferdinandea cuprea. Taxonomy (NCBI): domain Eukaryota; kingdom Metazoa; phylum Arthropoda; class Insecta; order Diptera; family Syrphidae; genus Ferdinandea; species Ferdinandea cuprea. The sequence goes on from OY754958.1 coordinate 60,712,464, forward strand.
CTGCCATTTGGATGTAGTAAGAAACTAGGAAGAAAAACTCACATCAAGAATTTATTTAAAAATGGAATTTGTTGTATTTTCAGACTTTACAAAAGCAGTAAAATTGATCAGGTTTTAAATGAACTTGGCAAAACTTTGTTGAATTGTAAATACGCAAACTATCGCTTTTCTAAGTCTTTTACCTTTTAAGTGTTTATCTAATCTAAACCTACGTTGTGCTATAACAATAATACAAGGTGGCGCAAAAGTAATCCTCCTATCAGCAAATGCTATAAATTTTGCGATTGGCCCCTAATGTCAGTTCTGTTTTGACATTTGTGTAGTAAACACATGCGAAATACACGTTAATAAACAATGTTACGCTACACTGCTCCAGCAATAATCGATTTGAGCAATAATCGGTCGGTGACTTTGGCACAAAGTGAATTTCGTCGCAGATTTCCAACGCCTACTGGTGAAACACTGCGACGTTTAGCCGCTCGCCTTGAAAAGACTGGCACAACACGAGATGCTGCCAGGCGTGGCAGACCCCGGAGTAGCCGTTCTATTACGCTACACTGCTCCAGAACGCGGAATATTGGTGACTATTTATTTGAGCAATAATCGGTCGGTGACTTTGGCACAACGTGAATTTCGTCGCAGATTTCCTAGCCGTCCAACGCCTACTGGAGAAACACTGCGACGTTTAGCCGCTCGCCTCGAAGAGACTGGCACAACACGAGATGCTGCCAGGCGTGGCAGACCCCGGAGTAGCCGTTCTGCAGAGAATATTGCTGCTGTAGCCGAAGATGTCATGGAAGCGCCGTCGACATCGACCAGACGACGTGCCACGCAAATGGGTATTAGTCGACGGTCTTTACAGCGGTCTTACACTTACGGTCTTACACCCGCTCAAAGTCACTGTATGGTGTGCTGTTTTCGCTGGAGGAGTCATCGGACCTTTTTTCTTCGAAGACGTCGCGGGCCAAACGGTTTCTGTGAATGGTGAGCGCTACAGAGCAATGATCAACGAGTTCTTTTTGCCGCAACTTGATGAATTGGGATTGGAAAACATGTGGTTCCAACAGGACGGTGCAACGGCACACACTGCACGTGCCACAACCGATATGCTGAAGGATGCATTTCCCGGGCGCCTAATCTCCCATTTTGGCGATTTGCACTGGCCAGCAAGATCGCCTGATTTGACCGCTCCAGACTTCTTTTTGTGGGGCTTTTTGAAGTCGCGGGCTTATGTCAACAAGCCTCAGACTCTTGCAGCTCTTAAAGACAATATCCGTCAAGAATGTGAGGACCTATCGCCGGAAGTTTTGGCCAAAGTGATGGAAAATGCCATAAAAAGGTCTCAAATGACAATCAACTGTGGCGGCGGCCATTTACATGACATCATATTCTCGACTTGATGTAAAAAAAATTAAAAGACCAAATAAAAATAATCCACAAGAAGAATCAAAGTTTTTCATTTTTTTTTAAATTACAGCCAAAAAACATCGGAAAGCTATTTTTGCGCCACCTTGTATAACTAATAGAGTTTCATATGTTTGTAAACCACAGAATCGGTCTTGCCATCTTGCACCTTTACTGAACCGAAGAGCTACGTCATATTGATAACAAAGTTCGTCATATTAAAAAAAAAATTGCTAATTTTGAGCCAACAAGGCAGTTGCCAATGTAAAGAAATTCTGTTAATCAACATTCTACGTAGTTGAATTTCAATATTTAAATTTTCATATTGAGCATAGATTCTTTATTTCATAATATGTTACCCATAGCGATTGTGTAGGAATTAGGATATGGCAATCTTGCCGTCCGCCTGGTATGACAGTTCATATGATTTAAATGAAAACAAAAGAAATAAAGTGCACGACTGCGTCATACGGAACTTTCTCGTTATAAGATGTGCATTTTTAAATCGCCTCAAAAAGAATGGTATCATTTGATCACATTGCAAATTTATTTAAACCACTTTTTAGGTTTTGAAAAATTTTATTTTCTCAAAAACGGCAACTACGATTTTGATGTAATTTCGCATAATCAGCACATTTAACATATATGTTTAAAATACAAAAATTGTTCAAAATCGTTAAATTTTGATAAAATCGAAGTATGCGAATTTGTTCAAATTTATTGTATAAAAAAAACAGTAAATATTTTTGGAGTTCCCTTTATTAGTTTTCGAGATATTGGCAGTTTTATAAATTACCGTTAATTGATTTTTATTCCAAAAAACGAGCAAGCAGTATTTTTTGCCCTATTTCAAGTATCCTTAGTACAAAATAAGACCGAAATCCTTGGAACCATTTTCGAGAAAATTAGTGATAAATCATTTTCACAAAAAAAATTGTATGGCAGGAACCGTTATTTAAAACGATAAAGCAAAAAATAAAAAGACGCTCGAGTTGTAACTCCAAAATTATAGAAGCTACTTCTATAATTTAGAACATAGCCAAGTTCTCTTATATGTACAAAAATGTTTTGGCTCACAGTCAGCCACAAAAGGTACTGAGATCCGAAAAAGAACGCCAAGTTGGTATTGCAATTATTTAAATTTTTTCATACTTGGCAAGTTTTCCAATTCGAAGTATTGAAGATTTTTTTATAAACACAAGTCTATAGAGTCCCAATTTTCACGACAACTCACACGAGTTGTGAAAGATCATACCGGTGTTGGATTTTAAAATTTCAACTCTGGCTAGAAAAATGGTACTGATAACTTTCTTGTTAATTTGAAGAACTGACTATTTATAAAATTGGCAATTGTCAATATGATGACCAAATAAAATAAAAAATAAATATTAGGCGTAAACGGCCCATACAGGACCCAAAACTTAGCTTCCCCAACCAATGCGTGTGCGAAGGTACATTTTTTGACACGAATGGACTGGGACCTGCAGTCCTGCAGTTTAATGCCGATTCCGAACGGCAATTTATTTTTGAGAAGCTTCTCATGACAGTTCTTACTCTTGGATGTTTGTCAGACTTTCGCAAGATGTGGGGCGGAAAATGAAAACTTATAGATGTTACAGGGATTTGAACGCACTTAACCACTAAGCCGCGCACTGCACCAACATGATGAATGCAGTAACTTAAAACTTGTTGTTTTTTTTTACTACTGAATATTTTCTCAAGTTTCTTTTTTTATTTGAATTTACAATCCTTCCGGTTAATAATGGAAAATAATTTCATTCAAATGGCTGCCTCGGCTGGCCATGCAGTAGTCTACACGATCGGTCCAATTTTTAAGCACATTATCAATTGTGTGCAGCTGTAGTTCACCAATGGCTTCACGAATATTGTCCTTTAAAGCGTCAATTGTCTCTGGCATGTCGGTGTAACACTTATCTTTTACGGCACCCCACAAATAATAGTCCAACGGTGTCAAATCGCAGCTCCGCGGTGGCCAAACGACATCTGCTCTGCGGCTGATAATGCGATCTTCAAAAACAGGGCGCAAAACATCGAGTGTAGCTTCGGCTGTGTGGCACGTAGCGCCGTCCTGTTGAAACGAAATGTTGCCAATATCCTCCTCTTCAATTTTTGTGAACAAAAATTCGTTCAACATGGCCCGATAACGATCGCCATTGACTGTAACGGCAACTTCTTGTTGTTGTTGTTCGTTGTTCGTTGTTCAAGCATATACACAACCATATTCGTTCAGCGGAGGATAAAACTAATTATCTGTCAAATTAGACATGAGCTAAGTGTTACCATTCGCGAAATAAGCACTAGTTGAAAAAAAAACGTTAAATGGCAGACCCTATATTAAATCGGGCAGTGCAACTCAGTTAGTAGAAAAATATTAGACTGCATTCCAACTCGATTTGCTTTGTATTTGCCAACCGAACCGAAACCGGATTTTATGTGCAAGTCTTTCGCATTTAATGATTCGGTTCAGTTCGTTCCATCAGTTTCGCCAACTCGGTTTGACATAAATTTAACTCGGTTTAGCTATAACTCGGTTTGAACTAGTTTATGAACTCGAGTCGACAGAACGCTTAATGAGAACTGTTTTTTGCAGAAGGGTTAAAAACAAGCACTCTTTGTATGGGAGGTCTATCTTGCTGGAGCGGCAACTTAAAAAAACAAATTAGTGTATTAAAGTGGCAACAGTTTCAAAAAAGTGCAAAAGCAGTTTAATCAAGTTATTTCTATGGATGCATTTTTTGAAAAATTTCTATTAACAACAGCAAGTTGGGTAGATTTCCGGGTTTAAGGGATTTTGATATTCTTTTGAGCAGGACAGCTCCCGCTCATGGTATGTTTTCGTCGTCCGGAGGCGCATATTGCAACAGGATTTGTGTGACGAGGCTCGCATGAGAGATTTCGACTCTCTTAACGGATGCATTGTTTACCCAATATTACCCAATTGATCAAATTGGGTAATAGGTTTGTAGGAGGTTTTACTTACGACTCAAAGGTTTGTGTGATATTTCTCACCAGATATCTGAGGCGGGGGCGAAAAGGGGTTTTGACTCTGGTCTGTTTCCTCGACTGCTATCGAACAGCCCTCGGCCTCACATGCAGGTGACCAGGGAGCCGCTACATGGCATAGAGGCCAACAGAATGGCGAATTACTGAGCTACTTTCATCAATTTAACAATTTTGAATAATACACTTACCTTGGTACTAATGTTGAAAACTGCAATTCTTTGTTTCATATAGTACAACATTCAGCAGGAATATTGGTGTTCAAGTTCAAACTGCTTTCCAGAAGTTGGCGAACCTAGAGCGGTTGATTCTTTTGTTAACCCTGAAAGTAATGATTACAGTTCATCAGGCTAGACAGGAACTGCCTTTTAAGCCCTCTATTCCTACTGAAGCTACATACAGTGCAGCCCATTCCAACATTATAGGTACTCATTATTTTCACAAATATCGGTGCTAAACTCTATCTACTCTCTTCCAAAACAACTATTATTTTGTTTTAAATTTCTGAAACCTCTCGAAACCCCTCTTCCCTCGTCTCAGAATTGCGTTTTTCCAAATTAAATGTACCAAAGTTTTATTATTTTGAATTCGACAAAACCCTCCGCAGAATATTTAAACATGTATACCCACATCCAGTATGCTTCCATACCATCTGAAGCAATTTGTGATAATTGCTTAAACGATCCCATCAGACGACGAGTACCGCTGCGCTACTATACCGGCATGCCAGCGCTTCGGGTGTTGTTTCGAAACACCGAAAACACGCTGCTGCCGCCGACTCTAACCAGACATCGATAGAAACCTGCCAGGCGTAAAACTCCAAAACGTGACTATAAACTTTTTAGACTATTATTCGATGGCAGGACTCGGGATACAATTTTGCAGACGCAACAAAATAAAAAAATAACCATCGCAAAAAAAAAACGAGAAGTAGAAAATCTCTCGGAAAATGTCACATTACCATGATAACAGTGAAACTTCCTGTAAAACTTTTCCATGCCATATAAAACCAAAGATAAAGAGAGTGAGGCAACAACTATATGCCCCGCCGCGCCGCCTGATAGACAACTTTTACAAGATTACACTTACACTCTCTTGTTGGCGATGAGTATCTATAGAAATCTACGAAAAACGTAGAAAAAGGACACAACCAAGACCAGAACGTTTATTTATATTAATTTGTCTGCGGGGCGTAATAATGAATATTTTCATTACGTCAGTCGATTGGTTGCGATAAGGATTTTCATTTTCATTTTCATTTTCGTTTTCGTTTTAATTTTAATTTTCATTTGGTCCTGGTTTTTTTTGGTCCAGCCAGATTGGGAATAGAGATTCATCAGCCTTCCCTTCGAAGGATATCTTTTTTTTCCCGTCTTGAAGAAAATCAATAAACTTTTTAATTTGCTTTATGGCCCTACACAGGATTGAAGGATGCGTATGCGTATGTGTATCAATGTGGGTGGTCCTTCTTTGATTTTCCACTTTTTGACGATGGACTTGTACGTACAACACCCGATACAATTTTTCAAATGAAATTGGCTTAAATTTAGTTTTCCGTTTGCTCTTTTTTTTTTTTTATTTTTGTTTGTCGTTTCATGGCCTTAATCGAAACAGATGCTTTTCAGCGAGGAGAATTTCTCTGTGCCGTTTTCCTCTCTCCAGGGGAAAGAAGAGAGCTTCTAAGATCCGTTTTTCATTGCCCAAAAGGAATCTTTTTTGTCCTTTGTCTCACAATAATAACAAAAATTCAATTTCCGTTCAAGGACACTCTGTAAGTTATTTTGCCATTTACTGCGGTGGGTGGCAGCCAGAATAGTAATGTAGGCATTTTGGGTGGTCTCATTGGTTTAGTAGAGGAAGACGGAGTTTTATTCCTTTATAAGATGAATGTTGAGAAATACGTCAATGAGGTTAAGTCAGGCAAATGGGTAAAAGTTGAATGGAATAAGGAATCAAAAAGTAATATTATATACAAAAATTAAATAGAATCAATAAATGGAAGGTCTTGAAGAAGGAGGAAATTTGAACTGGTCTCTAGATGTGGTCGGACGAAAGTCTTTGATGTTCCTGTGAAAAGCTTAACATAACAACTCAAAAGCAATTTGGAGATGAAAAAATAAAAGCCTGGTAATTTTTCGGCAGACAGAAATACTTTGAACCACAACTGTTCAAAAGAAGCTTATTGTCACTAGTAAGAACTATTGACGTCTCATACTGACAGCTAAATATCAGTACGCACAGATGAGTAATTAGGCAGATAGTCAATTCCGAAAGAGTATCTCAATTCGCCCTCAAATTGAAACTTTAACAAATATCATTCGAACTTGTATAGGAGCTTACGTGCAAATCACATATCGCTGGCTTAGAGTGTAAACCTACAAGTCCTTAAATGACAATTTTACAAGAGAAGGAAAAAAATTACACCAAATCACTTTTTGCCTCTTTGTAATAAAATTCAAATTTTGTCTACACAATAAATCGATGTTAAGTTTTTATAGTTTTGCAGTTTAGTAGTTTAGTTTGAAAGTTAAGGACTTAAATGTCTTTCTTATCATGCGATTTGGACCACTTTTACTTTTTGTTAAATTTTGATCTTTATATCAGACGACGGCTTCATTTGAAATTGCTAATAATGTAATAATCTCAAATATCATTAAAATGGATTTAGACGATTTACACTGTAAGCCGACGATATGGAAGTTTTTACACAAGCTCGCAAGGATTTATATGTTTTTTTCATGGCCGCCCACATGAAATGTCATTTTCCATAACAATCTCGTCTATTTTCGAAAATACCACCAAACAAGCGTCAAATCTCTGACTAACACGTATTCAAAAATTAATTGAGACAGGATTTGGCGGCCATCATTAAATATTTTTTGCGGGTTCCAGGACAGGAGTAGGAGTAATTATCTGGTGAATTACTCATCTGTGATCCTAAGTTAGACGCCGACTACGATACAATTTTCATCTTTGATTACTGGTAAGTGACTAGGTTGACCAAGTGTCTGGTATTAACCCCCCCTTTTTTTGTGGAGTGACCAAAATCGTCGTGGACCCGAGGCTTTATCCTCTTCCTGCTGTAACACTCTTCGCACGGGAGAACTATGATTTTGATTTAATTCTGTGATGGTGACATTGTATGAAATTTGTGCGATATTTGAAGTTAAATTTATTTTAATTGGTTTGGTTGGTTTAATAGTCGGTTTTTACCACAATTGATCCATTTTGACTACTCTCTTGCGATTACAAGAAGAACTGACTAAGCATACCTTTAGTTGTCAGAGGGTAAAGCGAGAGCTTGAACGGTTCACCCACCATTAAGACCCACATTCACTGTTCCTAGTATCGAGGCATGATCAAAAAGATAACCGAAATTAGATAAGCGCAAGTTACCAGATAATTCAGCTCAAGGAAATCCATATCCGGTGGTTGAATAATACGAAACGAGATGTAGTCCATTCGATTTGGAATACATCCAGATCTGTTAAAGTTGCCGCTAATACAAGGAGCAGTTCTTGAAACCTACGTACGCAGAATAATCCACATATACGAGAGAGCAAAGACATGAGCTCAATGGAGTCAACTATAAATTCCCAATCAGCATTTGAGGGCACCAGGAAAGCGGCCTAAATACTTTGCTTTTTACTTTTTTGGATATCATGTCGTATTGATTCCAAAAAATAGAGAGTATCTACATATATCTAAAGGGTGATCCATTTCGAGGTTCCCTACTTTTTTAAAGAAAAAAACACAGAAAATTCAAATTTAATGGAGAATGTTTATTATCATTTGTAAGAACATTCTTTGGCATTTATTTTTTGAAGATTATGTCTATCAAATGTTGGCCGTTGCTACGTCGCAGATGGTCCATCCGTTGAGTCCAATTTTCGATCACTCGTTCGAGCATTTCGACTGTCAACTGGGGAATGACATGCGTGATGTTTTCCTCCAAGGCCTGAATCGAAGCGGGTTTGTCGGCATAAGCTTTTGACTTTACATATCTCCACAGGAAAAAGTCTAACGGTGTGATATCACACGATCTTGGTGGCCAATCGACCGGCCCAAAAGGTGAAATTATGTGCTCACCGAAATGTTCGCTCAATAAGTCCATTGATTGATGCGATGTGTGGGAAGTGGCGCCGTCTTGCTGAAACCAAATGTCGTTGAGATCACGAGCCTCAATTTCAGGCATCAAATAGTCGGTTATCATGGCACGATAACGGTCGCCATTGACGGTTACGTTCGCACCGGCATAATTTTTAAAGAAATATGGACCGATGATTCCACCGGCCCACAAACCACACCAAACCGTTGTTTTTTCTGGGTGAAGTGGGAGTTCTTCAATCTCTTCAGGTTGCTCTTCGTCCCAAATGCGGCAATTTTGTTTGTTTATATACCCATTGGGCCAGAAATGGGCCTCATCGCTAAACAAAATTTGCCTCGAAAACGTCGAATCTTCTTGGAACTTTTCAAGAGCCCATAGAGCGAAGCGATGTCGCTTGGGAAGGTCGAGCGGCTTCAGTTGTTGCACAAGCTGTATTTTGTACGCTTTCAATTTAAGATCTTGACGTAAAATGCGCCAAGTCGTTCCATACGTCAGTCCGAGTTGCTGCGAACGGCGCCGAATCGACTCTCTACGGTCTTCGTGTACACTCTCAGCTACGGCCGCTATATTTTCTTCACAGCGTGCTGGACGTGGTCTATTCGGTCGAATATTATCCAATAATGAATGCTGGGTCCCAAAATGGGTGATGGTGTTGCGAATAGTACGCTCAGTAGGCCGATTATGTTGACCATAAGTTGAGCGAAGTGCACGAAACACATTCCTCACAGAACGTGAATTTTCATAATAAAGTTTGAACAATTTGTAAACGTTGTTCACGCGTACGTCTTTCCATTATGAAATGCCGAACAATACTAAACAAAAATAACATGACAGCATGACACGACTCACACGTGATCTGTCAAAAATGGCTATTGAAAAAGTATCTCTACTTGGATCACCCGTTATAATGTTGTTTGTTTTTATGACCTACTGCAACATATTCCAAACATTTATTTGAATGGAAAAGCGATTGCCAGGTGTGAAAAATACACCAGAATCATGAAATGCTCCCTTAGCGGAGAGGATGGCTCAATACTGCAGCATTCGCCCGGCATTCACTTACGATTCGCGATGTTGCACAAAGTACAAATTGAAAATTCGCATGACAACAGGAGTAACGAAGGTTGATTAAATTTTAAGTTTAAAAATTCTATGTAACTTTCACATCAAAAACCCTAATTCGGTGTTGCCTTGAACATGGCGTCAAAAGAACAATGTCAATCAACAGCGTTTTTGTAACACAAAATCTACAGCACCCATATCGCCATTTGCATTTATGGCGAAGTGATACGAAATGGAGGTGGTGGCGTATATTTTATTGAGGTCGAACTGGCGAAACCGACAGGCGGACCAGTAGGGATGCAGTAAAGTGGGAGGGTTGTCCCTATAGCTTATGCTCGTCGATAAAAGGCTAAAAAAAGGGATTTGTTATTGGCAAAACAACTGTTCATCATACCGTATGATTGACCATAGGTTTCTTCCTGGTGAAAATAACGAAGCGATAAATGGCCGAATATGTTGTATATTTGCTAAATTGGTATAATGCAGCTTAAGTTGTCATAATGCCATATAAAGAATTTGGCCTTCAGTCTCGTCGCATCTATAAAATTAAGTTCTCATTCGTTAATTGCGTCACTCCTAAGGATCACTGCTCATTCCAAAAATATTAGGTTCGGGGGAAAACAAAAAAAAACAAATCCAACCAAACCTTTACCTTCCTCCTACAATTGTGTTTGTTTAACATAAACATCCTGTTGAAGCAAATTATCCTGTTGCCTCTCAAAGAACATAAACACATATTCTCACCGTCTAACGGAGTCTACAACATCCTTGTTCCGCTTCACAGACTAGTTTTTTTCTTTTTGCTTTTCTTCTGTTGCCATCGTCTTCTCGGTATAAAATATTAAAATTGAATTTTGTATTCGCTTCGATGGTTCGATTTGTTCCGCCCCACCATAGCCGGTCGTCTACTCACGAGCTACTCCTAGTATCCTCGTTAAGCATGCAGCAGCATCAGCAGAACCAACACCATCCACAGACAACCCATACCACCCACATGTACCAACTTTAGCAACACTTCGCAAGGATTCGCCAGAGTAAACATAATAATAATATAATCAAAAGATATTTTCAATGTTATCTCTCGTGGGTGTTCGTGTGTGTGTTTGTGTGTTTGTGTGTGTATGGCATGCGGAAGTAGCTATACATACCATGCTACCTATCGTCAACTTTGGGAAAAGGCACACTATGCTCGGTGTAACGAGACCCATCTGGTGGAGTAGCGCCACCTCACCAGTCCACCGCGCCCCATTGCATCGCTTTTATCTACGTCCCATAATATCTAATTCAAGATTCCAAACAGATTTTCCTCTCCATTGTTGGCATAATGTGTGTTACGCTTGTATGGGTATGGCGGTAGGGCGGGGAGTTTTATAGTCTTTCCATATAGCCGGGACAAAATGGGAAAATTACATTATTTTCACTTCGGAAAGTATACAAAAGGACACATCGACATTACACCCATGCACAGGACAGAGATAGAAGGACCTCTGATAGGGATGCACACGGCGCGCACTGCTGAGGTATAGTGTAAACTGAGCCACTTCATATCCTTCTTGCGGCAATGTGCTTCGCATTATAAAGTCACCTTAGGGAGCGGGAGCGGGAGCGACAATAACTGAACAAAAAACAAACAAAAAACATGACTGTCGCTATTTATCAGGTATGCGCACGACATAGTATAGACATATTGCCCTTTTATTTTAACTTTGCATACATTCGAATTCATCCAAAAATCCCAGTCCAAATAATAATCGGCACAAAATCGGCACTTCCATGATGGTTATACAATTTTAAGATTTCTCTTTTTCTTTATACAATTTTTTAGTAATTCTAGAGTAGTCAGCAATTTAGTGCAATTTCTGACTTTGAAGACCTGTTCTTAATGAATCTTAAATGAGCGCGAAATTTAAATTATTTTTTAAAATAAACTATTTTTATTAAACCTTACATACTTCCTTAAGGTGGGGCTATAGTCCGGGGCGGACCTGGCCCGCAACTAACAAGCGTCTCCGGCCATCTGTCTCCATTTTCGAACTCTTATTTCGTTAAGGTCCCCTTCCACTTGCGTGCGCCAGTCGCTGTCGCTGTCTTCCTCTATTGCGCCGTTCCTGGGGTTATAATAGATAAACTTAAAAAAAGTCACTTTTGTCCAGTACTTACAATTAGACTCAAAAATCTAGTAGTCAGTCAGCCCCTACATTTTCAATAGGATATACTATTGTGTATTGAGGTGAACATATAGAGAGGGAAGGTTTTGGACTTCCTCATACATTCTTTCAAAAAAATCGGTGCTTTTAAGGTGAAGCCAATGCGCACAACCGTAGCATCCTATATTTTTCGAGCTTGCTATTTTTCTGCTTCCGAGGTTATTAATTCGTCCGTTTGTAGATCTGTCTCACTTAAGACGAGATGTCAGCTGACAATTAAAATCCAACAAGTTGCTTCCAGTATAAAATTTCCCAAAGTTGGTATATGTCCTCCAGTGCGATATTTATAAAAACCCAACTAAAAGAAACTGGAGTAGTGGGTCTACTATAACCCCAACTCAAGTTATATCCAGTTAAAGGTAAGATTTTCGATTTTGAGATATAACTACTCTAAATGATATAACTGCGGAAATATTAGCTATAGCTGCAAAAATGGTTTATAACATTTTGTGGACAAAATTACACAGAAAATGATAAGAATTTTATGTAATTTTATTTACCCAACAAAAAGTTAAACAGTGTTTTTTTTGCCTTCTCATATAAAATCAATTTTTCTTAGAACTTTTACTCGCTTCAAATGATGTTCTTACGTAAAATTTATAGAAATATTCTTTTGAAGTGTTGATGTATCTTAACAGATTTTAAGGATTTAAGATACTTACATTTGTCCAAACAACAAATTAATATTTAAGAAAGTTTCTTTACTAACAAATAAGCGGTTTTGTATAAAATTCGCATAAAACATTGCTGTGGCTGACTACTGGGGCAAGGATTACAAGTACTCAGCGTCCTGTACACAAAAACTGCAAAAAGCAGATCTGAAATTAGTGTTATACAATTCAAAATCACCGAATTGACTTCTTTAACCGATTTCAATGGTCTTGGAGATATTTGCGAAAATACCAGTTGTCGGCCAAACATATAAGAACGTATCCCAATATTCAGCCCCCTAATAATTGTCGAATTTGGTAATAAAAATATTGTTTTATTTTTACACAATCAAAGAAAAAGTTTTGTTGAAAAATAAAAATCCTACACAAAATCAATAAAAACGTACATGTATTTCGAGTACTTTACTTAATAAAAAACTAGAGGATTCTTCAAATCTACACACGTTCACGTTAGCACTGCTTTTGAATGCGTTTTTCTTAATGTTTAACGAATTTCTTTTGTGAAGGATTTTCTTAAAACTTATTAAAATTGTTTATAGAGTACTCTATGTATAATATAATGCCTACAAAATGCACACAAAATAAAGTGCACAACTGCGTCATACGAAACTTTCTCGGTACATGAGATGCGTTTCTGAATCGCAAAATGAATCTAAAATTAATGGTGAGAAATTTATTGAAATCACTTTTTAGGTTTTGAAAAATTTTATTTTCACAAAAACAGCACCTACGATTTGATGTAATTTCGCACATTGGACACTTTTAATATATTTGTTCGAAATACAAAAAATTATCAAAATCGTTAAAGCCGTTTTTGAGAAAACGAATTTAATTTAAATTTAAGAAAATCGTTATATGAAAAAAAATTTAAAAAAAAAATTATTTAAAAAATCTTAGTATGCAGATTTGTTCGACTTTATAGTATAAAAAAACCTGTAGTTCCCTTTATTAGTTTTCGAGATATTGCCCATTTTATAAATTACCGTTCATCGATGTTTGTACATCGATGTACAAAAAACGACCAAATTCCTTGGAACCACTTTCGAGAAAAATTGATTAGTGATTTTCACCAATATATTTATAAGGCAGGTACCGTTATTTGAAAAGATAAAGCAAAACATAAAAAGTGCCCCGAGATGTAACCCCAAAAATCTTATATACGAACTTTTAAGCAAATACGTCCAACCGTTTCGCCATACGGCGCCCAGACAGACAGACAGATAGACAGACAGACAGACCGACGGACGGCATTGGCTGACCCACTTTTATGGACTTCTCTATAGTCGTAATATCACCCCTCATACTCGGTTTGAGTTCGAAATTTCCGCACGATCGCAATAACTTTCTCTTTAGTATACGAGAAAGTTAAAAATACAGAATGAAAAAAAAAACTACAATGTGCAAAAATCTAGAATAATTTCGAAAAAATGAAGAGTTAATTTAATATATTTTGTTTGGGTATCTGTGTTAATTATGCTTCTTTATGACAATCAGTGACGCGTGGCACCAAAATTTCTATAGTAGACATTATGATACACATGCCACTCACTCTTTTAGAATGCTTGTTGAAAGTAAGCACCCTGTGCCTTCTGAATCCTAATCGCGCAATAGTCCTAAGGCTCAGCAAATGAATACAAAATGACGACAAAATCGCTGTAAACTATACAGACAGAAACTCTGGACTTTTTTTTTTTTTATTTTTTTGGTAAGCTGTTTAATGAAATACAAACTCCTTAATACATTTTTGTTGATCCGGAAAGCCTGGCGAAATTTGTTAAAGGAAAACAGGTGAACCCCACAGAGGGATCAGTAGAGATGCAGTAAAAAAAGCAGAAAGCCATTATCTCTTTCTCTTGATCCCAACCAACTGCGATCCTAACATCCTCGGAAATATAAAAGAAGAAGCTGAAATAATTTGCATTCAGGGATACATGACTTTTGCGACCGGGGGTGCAAGCCAAACGAACGAAATCCACATAGATCCAAATTTCTCGCTCATTTAAATTTAAAAGCAAAAGCTGAATTTTGCCCTTCGAACTCAGATGACTATTCTCTATGTTAAACCATGTTGAGGACTCAAAAGCAATTCCAGTTTTACATTGACATTCACAAATGTGATGGACGCGTCTATTTCTCCCTAATAAAAATGTTTCCAAGGCTTAAAAGTTGCTAGAGCGACTCTTTAATAAATGCATAGGGGCATTCGAAAATCACGATTGTGTCTCGGGTTTAAAATTTGGGTTGTTTCAATATAAGAGTAATTTTAAAGAATTGAAAGAGCAGAGAAGTCTTTACTACACAACATTTTTCTTATAGAAAAAGATAGAAAGCTCTGAAATGGTAGCAACAAAAACAACTTTTTCTTTTACAAGTTTTTTTCTGTGTTTGATTTAAAACTTGCAATTTTATCTGCGTTATTTTTGGGTAGACAGTGTCTGAAGTGTCTCTATGACGCACCGTCACTGATATCAACGAACCATTATCCAATCCAGCCTTGAGTACATCCCTGGAGTTTATTTATTCGCTTTGCTAAAAGCACTCTCAAGTTCAGTAATCTAAACTTCAATTCGAACCAAAAGATCAGTGGAGGAGCACTAAGCCAAAAGGTGTGATCAGATGACCGCATACGAACGTGTCACCCGTTAATAGTTGCATTGTTAGTTAGATGAACTCTTTTGAGATGTTCGAGGACTTTGAAGTTTTTGAACAGAGTGGGTCGTTTGTCAATGGTTATTTGCGATAAATTTATTTCTAATTGAAAGTCCAACTTCACAACTTCAGACAAATATTTTTGAAATAACTTATTAATTTTAACTGTAACTTCAAAGACCCTCAATACTTCAAATATACCGAACTTATGTATTTAACATCCACAGAGGAATATTGCTAATAATACTTTTATTTTAATTTATATGTTTAATACAAATCCTCTCTCTCTTTCAGGTAAACCATTCAACAACAATGTATTTAAAAATTTCGTAAATTTCGTACGAATTAAATTAAGAAATAGATATCAGACAACTTTTGTTTTGAAGTTTTTGTCTATAATGACAGCTCTTGTCGAAACAATGCCCTTTAATCGTTTTCGTTTCAGGCGTTTAGGGTCACGGTAATGCCCGTTTTAGTAAATATTTGGTTTTTAACAAAGCTGCGACTTTGAAAGGCACAAGCGGAAATAGTAGAACCAACTCTTTTCGATGGATTTGAATAATCAAATTCAACCATTTATTTCCTTACATCTATTTTCTTTAGTCCTTCCAGTCATAGTTCTACTTTGACTAGTAGGTAGGTGTCCAACTTTTGTTTTTTTCCTTTGCCCAAAAGTAAGAAACTAAGTAGTTCCATTATTCGAATTGTTTGAGCATAACTTGCCAGGTGTTACCTTCCATGTTCCATCGTGCATCAATTTCTTACCCAAGACGCAACCCACTCACAAGTCAACACTTTAATTTGCGTACAGTTTCGTATATTTTATCAGATGCCCCTTTGAAACAGAATCTACCCATTTTGTGTGAAATATTTACGGCAAGCCATTGTGTCCCACACGCTCTCATATCTCTCTGTATTTCGACCATTGGAACATCTGCAGTTTGTTGCTTGCTGGTGGCTATATGGCTCCTACAGAATCCACCAGTTTCCGCATCCAGACCACACACAAAGAGTTAACCTCATTGTAACCTTCTGCCAAACAGCAGTCATCCAACAAGACCCGTCATCGCATTTATGGTCATATTGCATTTCCAAATCCGTCCAATTCTCCTGATAGTGTTGTAACCGAGTGCGCCACGCGGTCCGCATAAATATCTTCGCTCCACCTCCGCACGCCGGCCGGTCGCTTCGTCATCTGTGTTACTCACACTAGAACTGACAGTGCATGCAAACCCACCCACCAGCTAAACCTTGAAATGTAACCGAACTGAGCTTCTATCTGGAGCGTTTGTCACTCGAAATTGGTGTATCTACTCTGTAGCCCTTGGCGTAACTTTACCACCACTGGATGAAAAGGTAACTGATGTCGTCATCCATTTAAACTTCCCATAACCTGCATTAAAACAAAGTAATATGTAAAAAAAAAAAAAAAATTAGAAAAGCTGATATACCGAATATATAGAGATATAGCAGCGAATGCCCTTTGTGTTGGCAGTGCGGCGAACAAAAGGATATGTGACCGATAAGTGCACGCAGTGGAAACTTATCAACGAAACTGTCTATTTGTGTTAGTTGGGTACACAAAACATACCCAGTCCTACGCACTGGACGGAAACTTTGCAAGGATAGCATTCTAATTCAAACACATTGTCGATATGCTCAAGAAGTGGATATCACATGAGGATAAGACCGACCGAAGTAGGAGGAAGAGGAAGCAATTAGTTTGTGTCCTCATTCGACTTTCATCATCAGGATTGTGTACTACGGAATCAGTTGATGATAGAAGCGACTGAGTTGACGACAACGTTTGCAAATGGATAGCCTTTAAAGTTTGGTTGTGTTCGATCAGTGTACCAGTTGGAGGGTTGTGTCGCCATCTAAGACTTTGGATTTGCATAGAAGCAGGAAATATGAGTTGACTTTTATACGGAGGTGAATTGTTGCGTGGAACTATTGTGGTTGTTGGAGTTGTTAAGGAAGGAAAATAAGCTATAGGCGATTTATTGTTTTTTTAATTTTATTTGACGACAAAAGTTCTAATCTAGGGTTAACAAATTTGGACTGGGGGTGTAGCTCAGAGTTGTAAATGAATGCAGTCATGCATGAAATGCATTTAATGAAGTCAATTTTATGATTGCATTGACTTCAATTTGAGATTGCGGAAAAATCAATGCAATCAACATTAATTTAGCATTTAAATGAGTGCACTCATTTTACTATCATTCAAATGAATGCAATCTCTAATGGCCCACTGCCGCGTCCACAATTTAGAAAAAACCGTTTTTAGGTAAAAATAGAGAGATTGAGTGTTAGAACCTTCACAAGATATGTAGGTACAGCCCTCCTTCATCACATGTGAGTCGTGTCATGCTGTCATGTTATTTTTGTTTAGTATTGTTTGGCATTTCATAATGGAAAGACGTACGCGTGAACAACGTTTACAAATTGTTCAACTTTATTATGAAAATTCACGTTCTGTGAGGAATGTGTTTCGTGCACTTCGCTCAACTTATGGTCAACATAATCGGCCTACTGAGCGTACTATTCGCAACACCATCACCCATTTTGAGACCCAGCATTCATTATTGGATAATATTCGACCGAATAGACCACGTCCAGCACGCTGTGAGGAAAATATAGCGGCCCTAGCTGAGAGTGTACACGAAGACCGTAGAGAGTCGATTCGGCGCCGTTCGCAGCAACTCGAACTGACGTATGAACCGACTTGGCGCATTTTACGTCAAGATCTTAAATTGAAAGCGTACAAAATACAGCTTGTGCAACAACTGAAGCCGCTCGACCTTCCCAAGCGACATCGCTTCGCTCTAGGGCTCTTGAAAAGTTCCAAGAAGATCCGGCGTTTTCGAGGCAAATTTTGTTTAGCGATGAGGCCCATTTCTGGCTCAATGGGTATGTAAACAAACAAAATTGCCGCATTTGGGACGAAGAGCAACCTGAAGAGATTGAAGAACTGCCACTTCATCCAGAAAAAACAACGGTTTGGTGTGGTTTGTGGGCCAGTGGAATCACCGGTCCATATTTCTTTAAAAATTATGCCGGTGCGAACGTAACCGTCAATGGCGAGCGTTATCGTGCCATGATAACCGACTATTTGATGCCTGAAATTGAAACTCGTGATCTCGGCGACATTTGGTTTCAGCAAGACGGCGCCACTTCCCACACATCGCAGCAATCAGTGGACTTATTGAGAGAACATTTCGGTGAGCACATAATTTCACGTTTTTGGCCGGTCGATTGGCCACCAAGATCGTGTGATATCACACCGTTAGACTTTTTCCTGTGGGGATATGTGAAGTCAAAAGCTTATGCCGACAAATCCGCATCGATTCAGGCCTTGGAGGAAAACATCGCGCGTGTCATTCGCCAGTTACCAGTCGAAATGCTCGAACGAGTGATCGAAAATTGGACTCAACGGATGGACCATCTGCGACGTAGCAACGGAAAACATTTGATAGACATAATCTTCAAAAAATAAATGCCAAAGAATGAATGTTCTTTGAAATGATAATAAACATTCTCCATTAAATTTGAATTTTCTGTGTTTTTTTCTTTAAAAAAGTAGGGAACTTCGAAATGGATCACCCTTTATTTGACTTAGTTCTCCTTTCTGCGATGATCTGCTATCACTTTAAAAAACTGTGGAACTAGTCACGATAGCGTCAGTGTGCGTCTTTAAATTCTTTAATTAATAATTTTCTTCGATCCCGACGTGAGTAAGGGCTTTTGTTGTTGGGCCAGATAGTGCATTCTTACAGTTAGATGACGTGAAACCTTACCAGGTTTGTATAGGTAGATTCCATTTTCTCTGAGAACTTTGACATAAAATGAATAAGAAACGTTTCATTTTCGAAAAGCGAATTTCTTTTAATTTTGAATTAACTCTATGTTGGTAAAGATTGGACTTTAAGATCATTAACAATAAACTAGCACATACGTCATCGCTTTTGAATAAACTTTGTGGCTTAAATTTTACCAACCGGGCCGGCATTTCTAGGTGTTCTAGCGGTAAATTTTCTTACTTTTCGTTGTGTCGGATTTTTATTCTGCCAGCCTTGTATAGACTTAATACATCAGAATATCGAAGTTATTTCGACTAATTTTTATTTTACTACTTAACCCTTAGATGACAGGGAGAACAGATGTGTCCCAAGCTAAAATATATAACAAACGAAAATCGATTGGATCATTTGAAACAGCTAAGCTGTTTGTATATATATTAGGGCCCAAAGTCGTTTGATCCCGAAAGACTTAAGAAGTTGAGCTGGATGTGCCAAGTCAAATTTGCTAAGAAACTTAATTTTTCGATTTAAGCCTTATATAGGACTTATATAGGTACGGAAATATGACCAGACTGAGCCCTGTTTTCGAAAGTTATCCCATTAGGAAGTATTTGCTCTACTCATTTAGCCGTCGCAAAAGATGTAAATGGGAACCGCATAACTGAAAACTTATAACACGTTTTCTTTTCCTTTGATGTGAGGAAGGAGGATGGGGGACTGAGTTTAACACTATCGAACCCCTGACTTTTTTTCTAGCCCCGGTAAAACATTAGATTGTACAATACAATCAAATTGAATCAAGGGTTCGGGCATCTTCTCTTTTTTGTCAAACTATTTGAAAAATAAAAAAATTGATAAATGTATCGTCTAAAATATATTACAGTGATCCGGGAATGCATGGATTTCCGAGCTGACTACTTTCTTTGACCCGTCTTCATATTTACTTCTATAGAAGACTCATTTAGAGACCTTTCATCTTAAGAAAGACCGTAGTCCATGTTGTCCGGGATCTATAATAGAATACTATTTGTAATACTCTTTGAGTCTTATAGGGGTGGACAAATTCTATGATAATACCGATTGGAATAAGCATTGTATAGTTGTCGATAAAGCACAGATTGGTTTGGGCCTTAAAGCTAATGTAATAACAATGAAAACCTTGATTTTCGGATCTGTGATCTATGCACATTGCAGTTTTAAAGTAGTGCACACCAGCAAGCTTCGGTAATGTAGAATTGAATAGGACTAATAACCACCAAGTACTGTAGAGTTCTTAAGGGGTTAAGGTAGTCAGAGGCACGGAAAAGCAAGTATTTTTAATAATTTTAGTTTATTTTTATAAAAATGACAGTACTACATCATTATGGCATCATTATTTATATCAAAAGTTATCGCTATATGTATCGGTTCCAGTTCCACAAATAGTCCTTTGCGGTGACCATCATAACTTCAGAGCAGTCCACCCGAATTCATTCAAATAAAAAAAAATAGTATTTTAGTAGTTAATCTAGTGTGTGATCGAAGGGTCATTTCGTCATTTGAAGTAAACATAATTGCAGCATCACAAATATACTTTTGAGAAAAAAAGCTACTTTTTTAATTATTTATGGTTAAAAACATAGTTTTGAGGAAAACGTGTTGAAAATATTACACTCGGCCGCACTCGAGCATTAGAAAGCCTGCCCTTCGTTGTTAAATAACTCGAAAAGTATTCATTCTCTTGAAATTTTCAGAAAATATTCTCAAGATATTACTATTTCTGACTGACCCTAACTTCTTATGGCAATAACTCCATTTATACACTCTTTATATTCACTGAGTATTGGCGGACTCCCATAACTACCAATAGAATTAGGACTATTCACCTTTTCTTGCACTCCCAGCTTTCCAGTTCCTTTTTGGAAACCTTTAATATTTAATGTTTGGGTTTTCATATTTTCCAATAATTCATCTTTGCGATCTTCTAATGTATACGTCTATGCAACAACAGAGTATCAAAAGCACTTACAATTCCCTGCAAAATTGAAGGACATTCCATCGCCTTTGTCATTTTGGAAAACTCTGAACAATTTCAAGTTATAAGTGCATTTTAGCCAAAGTCTGTTGCCATCAACAACTAATAAATGTTTGGTACTAGTCGAGTGTACAAATTCGCCTTTACAAACTTGATTGGATTTTAATAATTAATTATTCAACAAATTACTCTGCCTCTATTTTAAATGTGTAACTACAGATGCGACTGATGTGCAATGTAACTCGCTATTCGTTGCAACAGCAGTTGACACTAAAATGACATTAGAAGTATCATTAATTAAAGATGAGCAGCATTGTTATGCAATTTACACTCTGTTCACAAAATAAAAACAATTATGTACTCAATTTTCGGTTAATTAAGAATATATTCGCTTCAGTAAATCAGAATGAAAATTAGTTATGTTTATAATTCTATTTCATCTGTTACACAAATATAATATGCAGTGAATTATGATAATTATCTGTTTTTTGTTTTTAGTTTTTTGTGATGAAATTCTAATTTATATAGCTCGCCAATTTTTAATTGCGATGAAATGTGCAGTGCAAACTCGTTGAACTGTGGTTACATTAATGCTACAATTGTTGACTTTCAAATTTCAATGTAATTAACATTTTAGATAGAAAACATGTATGAGAGTTTTAGTGGTAAATTTCAAAGTGCACTGAATTATGAAATTCAATTTATTATCTACATAAAGTGGTGGCCAATATAATAGCACTAAATAATTTTTTTTTTTATATTTTCCCTATTATCGCTAAATATATATTACTTCCTGCACATCAGGGTGTTTCAGGGGAAAAATAAAGAAGTGTATTCTCCAGTTGGTCAAAAATGATGAATTTCCGGTATAGTTTGGGATTTATTTTGTATTTTAATTTATTTCGTTAATGCTTCAGAACTGTAAGATATGATATCCTTTAAGATAGTCATAAACTAATTTTTAAAAATATTTAGCAAAATAGGAAATATTAAATTAATAGAATTGAATTATTCATTTAGATTCTATAATTTTATCTACATATTTAAAGAAAAAATTAGATTCTGTGGCTTCTCTTAAACGCGTTGCGCTTTGATTTCCTCTTATAAAACGCTTCTCTTATTTCGCTTGCTTATATAGTTACAATTGTAGTAAATTTCACAACCATATATCGAAATAAGAATTTCCGAAGTAAAAGCCTGAGTTACCAATTAAGTGCGAAGTACTCTAAATACCTTGCCGACGAGTCCATTAATATGGTTATCCCAAGTTAAAAAGCGGTTAAAGGTCACTCTGAAATTTTTTGCTATTTCAGCATACTCGATTGGAGCATTGTTTATTACAATCGGCGGAAAATAAACAAGATCTATAGATTTTCTCGATATTCGATTTTTTAGGATTAAAAATACGACCATTTAACGACTTTCTCCAGGTCTTCATTGACACAAAAAGCTCCATGATAAATTAGATCAAGCGGACAACTAAAATACAACTGTACGTCATCTGGACGAATGGATGGCAATCCAGGATGGAAGTTCATTAAAATAAAAGGAAAACAAAATGGGGCCAAGAATGAATCCTTGAGGGACACCAGTGACACATGGCAAAAAATTAGAAAGACTGTTTCCAACTTGCACTGCTTGCCTTCTTCTATTAGTTAAGTAAGAAAAGATTAATTTTATTGCTTTATTTGAAGAAGCTTTCTTCATAAATTAACGTGATTGACTGTTCGAAATCGAGTAAAACTAGAAACATTACTTCATCTTTGTATATTTAGTGCTTGCCTTAAGTGGTAAGTAACATTTAAAAGTGCTAAGTTTTTACGAAAACCCGATTGCTTGGGGGTAATCATTGAGTTGGCACTTGGTGAGATAAGCACTGATTTCTTTTTGTTGTATCTTTTCAAACACTTTAGGCAAGAAGAGCAATACGGAGATTGGACTAAATTCATTTCCTTTAGCATTTTTGTTAAGTGGTATTATTTAAGCTACCTTCTATAAGTCCGGATATACTCTAGACATGAGAATAGTATTTGATGCAAAGGTAATGAAAAGCAGAAAATATGGTAGAGTCATAAACAGAAAAGAGATAAATCAAATGCCTTCGACAACATAAGCACTATCAACTGCAGAAAAACGGTCGCGGTTGTACTGATCAGTAAAAAGAAAGGGGGCTTCGACGCAGAGCGATGGGACCTGTTTCAATGGAGCAGAACAAATTGGAAGCATTCCAAATTGCTACCGATAGCGAAAACAAGAGAAGCAGAGCATATTACAAATTTCCGATCAATTTCACTTTTTTCTAATATTGGAAAACTTTTTGCAAGAGTTCCTAGCAGATCACTTGAACTGCGTTTCCGAAGAAGTAGGCACTATTCCAAACAGCCAATTTGGTTTTCAAAAAGAAAGTTCAACTTAGCTTGGATTACGGATTATTCTTAATTGTTAATTGATCTTGGAAAAGCTGTTGAGTCAATATGACATGATCACCAGATGGTCTTATTTTTAAGCCTATTAAACGGATGTACAGCTTTTTAGTCGCCAAAGTACTTCAATTTGTACTGGCTCCCAGAATTCCGACCATTTTCTTGTGTCTTCAGGTGTTTCATAAGGTTCAATATTCAGAAGAAGAAGAGCCAAGACCTATCTATTTACTATGCTAATGATTCCACTATATTAGCTAGTGATATAAGGCCTATCGTGGCTCTTAATAAAATTAAGCGAAATTGTCTACATGTTGAAAATTATTAAAAAAAAAAGTGGAGACACCAAATCAACACTGATTAATCAACACTCATTGGAAAAAAAAATCTCGTATCTAGGTTTAAATTTCCATAGTTTTCTTTTCAATAAGCATGCAAGAAAATTATCTATGGCATTGGAATCATTATATTCAGCGCTTCGAGATCACACTTGAATTGATTACATTTGGTTATAAATTTGATGGTGAAAAATATCTGTGAATTGAAGTAGTCAAGGACCTTGTTGAACTGAACCGTATTTGACTCTTTGGACTTTATTTATGTCGCTGGTTTTGCTTATTTTAGTATACTGTTGCATAGTTTGGTCTCCTTTCTATGAAAACAGAAAACTGGTCTAATTTTTTGCCAGATTATCCTTCAAGATGCATTCTAATTGATTAAAAATGCTTAAATGTCGTAGAAATACTGAATGCATTCTATTTGTTAAAGATATTTTCGATGCTCTAACAATTGTGATGATTTGCTTTCTCTTATGTCCTTTTATGTTCCCGAAAGGAGTTAGAAGAACCCTACTGAACTATTTTAATGTTCCTTAACATATAACTACTTACGATTTAAATTAACCTATAAACCACTCTTTGAAACTATTTAACTCAGTTTCAATGAAGTTGACATTTGCACGATAAGTTATTTTTTTTAAAAAAAACTTTTTTTATTGTGCTATATAGGGTCATTAATTTTTTGGTTTCGAAGGTAAAGCCAAATAAAACACACACAGCGATACATTTTTGATGAAAGTTTTATTTTATTATAAAGTTTGGACTTTGCCATTAAGTGTGAAAAACAATATAATAATTTGTAACCACTTTTTCGCACATATCAGGCGGTATCTCGGCCATAACTTGAGTAATGTTGGTTTATTATACGTCTAGAGTTCGGGGATTATTCGCGTAAATACGGTCTTTTGGGTAGCCCTACAGAAAAAAATCTAACAGTGTCAAATCGCATGATCTTGGTGACCAATTGATGTTGCCAAAACGTGAAATTCGCCACCAGGAAACTTCTCACGCAATAAAGCCATAATTGGTCGTGTTGTGTGGCTTGTGGCTCCGTCTTGTTGGAACCACATATCCTCCAAGTCACGATCTAAAGTAGCCGGCCAAAAAAAAATGTGGTTATAATTCGATCATATCAATCCGAACTGCTGTGACCTCCGGGAAATCGATAAATTCGGATCATCAGCTACACTTGGACTTGCAGTAGCAATATTTTCGACTGAGCGTGTATTACGATGATGCACAGTAATGCCCGAAATAGGGGCTACGTTTAAATCACAACTTTTGTAGTAAGTTATAATAAATTTAACGCGTTGTTCGATTATTAAGCGATCCATTATCGGAAATGGCAACCATTCAACTAGTATTGTAACACTTCAAATGCCAGCGATACCAACTTGAAACCACGAAATAAATGATAGATAAAATTAAAATAAAACTAGGGTATCCAACTGCCCCAAACCTTACCGTAAGTTTTGGTCAACTTTTTAGGGCAGCGATATTTTTTACCTATAAAACGCTTTAAAATGGACAAAATCCGTAAAATAAACCTTGCTCGTTACAAATTTTATTCGAATTAAATCCAATTAAATTTGTAACTATCGCAATTTGGTTATCATATTCGATTGTCTATTTTATGGGATCTCTTAAATTGCCTTTCAACTATTGCCCAATTCACACTAAATGAAACTATTACCCCAAATGGCAATCTCGAAACTCCATTCCGATTTTGTTTTTTTTTATTTTCTCAATTCAACTATTCATTTCTCCCCTAGTCAGAGTCTTTCAGCGTACCTACTACGCATCGGCATAAACGATAATTTCATAAACTGTTCAGCATTTTGGGGTTTGTTTTCATTTCCCATAAAATTATGCGTATCAAATTCAAAGTTATGCACACCACCCTTGGAAAAAGAAAAAGAAAAAGCAAATGGGCATCCCACTGTCTGACGTAGGTGTATGCACAGTCCCACCCTCTATTTTCCAAATATATAAACTTGCAAATTACATTATTAGAAGTTGATCCGAGAAAAGATTGCAGATACCCTTGTGCTGATGAGGGTGATGATATAGGCCAAATGATACTATATTTGTTTCAAATTATCCCCATGTTTCTATGAACGGCAATGCGTGTGAGTGTGTGTTTGTGTTTGTATTTTTCACCAACCAAAAAATTATGATAAATAAATTAGTTTTCATCCGTAAAACAAATACTATAACCTTAGGGTTTGGATGCATTCATATTTAAAGTAAATATATTCATTAGATTTGAATTGGTTTGAAGCGCGCCCTAAGTCCGACACGCAACCGGAATCGTAAACAGGTAAAGCTAAAGAGGTAATTTTCCTGGGATTACCAGGTAATGAGTGTTAATGGAAAATGGAATTTTTTGGTGAAATTCTTATCGAGAAAAAAAAGGTAAAAGATATCAAATAATTTGTGAAAATGAGGTTGTTGTAAGCCGTTTGAATGAGGACTTATGGTTTTAAGGAAGCTATTGTGGTGGGCATTTTTAAGCAGTTCTTTCCAGTTGTTATTGGCAATGATTTTTCATAAGTCGGTTTATTTGAATATAAATAATCGTAAATGCAGTTAACCGGCTGGCTAGATGCCTACTGCAAAACGTGGATTTTAAGCATTAATCTAGAAAAATCAAAGATGATGGTCTTTAGAGATGGCGGAGGAAGGTACGCTCGAAGCGAGAAATGAAGGTTTCAATGCAACCAGATTGAGATAGTTAAGAAGTATAAGAATCTTGTAGTGATAATTACGTCGAACCTAAACATGAACAAGCATTTTAAAGTTAAACTTGCAAAAGCTGAAAGGGCAAAGTGTGCTGTTTGGGGACACTACATTAACAATACTAGCGTTTCGCATTCATTGCTGTCGAAGCTGAGGATAAAGCTTCTCCGCTATTTTCTAAGGCGGATTTTTAAACTTCCGAGTAGTTCTCACAATTTTATGTTGCACTTGGAGACTGGAGTGGCACCTCTGCATCTGAATAAGCTTAAAATTCAATTGGATTATTTTCTTAAAGCAATGCGATGTGACAAGAAAGAATTAGAAACTTGGCGCTTGCGCAAATGTCTAAGATTATGTGAAATGTGTTCAAGAGTGGGAAATACTAGGAGCCGAATACGGTTCTAACTTCACTATCACGCCAAGCGAGCAACAGGAATCACTTAAACAAGATATCTGATAAATTTGTAAATGAAGCTCAGTCATCCCAATACGGAGCTTACTACAGTAAGGTGAATCACTATCTACGGGAAAGGACGTATTTTTTTGAATAGCTACCCGATGGATAAAATAAGTACCATTTTTAAAATAAGAGGCGAACTTTTAAAACTTAATTCTGTACCGCACCGCCCAGGGCTTCCGATTTTATGCAAGCTGTGCAATCTCAAGGAATGAGAGGATGTACTTCAATGCAAAATACCCAATGCTTAAGGAATTCCACAGTAACTTGTTCGGTGCTTAAACACTAGGCGGGAAGCAATCGATATCTTTAATGGTGACGGAGATTGGAGCGTCCTCAACAACTTTACGGTGAATACATTTGGCTAAGGAACTGTATATTTTAGAAACTGATAACGAGGTTCTCTAGTGGTTGGGTATTGTGGCACGAGTACGATAACTTTGGCTAAAATCATGACGGTTTTATGTAGAGGGGTTAAGTACAAGCATTTTTTACTATGGGCGGGTGGTCTATCTTGCCCCGTTTAGGAGGTAGGGGCAATTTTAGAAAAAAAAAGACCTAAAATGGAAAACAGTATATTAAAAGACAATGGCAACATAATTAAAAGTGCAGTAGCAGTTTTCAAGGCCAGAAATCTGTCTTTAGTTTTTAAGAAATTCGCAAACAAACACAAAATTTTGCTAAGAAAAACTTAAAAAAAAAAGTTTAGACCAATTTTTTGTCAAAATTGTCAAGTGAAGTGATAACTTGGCCTTTTGTGCTAAAATCAATTTTGAATTGAAAACAAAAAACCGCATGGTATTTTTTTCTTCTAGTTTTTGAGAAAATTAAAAATTACTAAAACTACTTTTTTATCAATTATTTTTTTTTTGGTATTTACTGCGATCTCACTTTAAGTATTAATGTTAATAATAGGTTCATCTTTGTAAGTAAAGTACAGCAATTTGTACAATCATAAGAAAATAAAAAACAACATTTGAATTTTGTACCGTTGCTTTTTTTATGCAAAAGTGAAACAGGCTATTGTTTACCAATGGCATTCATTATACGACCTTTGTAAGAGAGAAGTGTTTTTTGTTATTAAAAATGGAAGTTAAGCATCCACTACTTCTGCCTAATTTTTTAATTTCTTATTCGTTCGGGGATTTGGTGTCCACCAACGAAAAAGTATCGCTTTTTTAGAAGAAATTGGACTAATCCCCACTAAAACGTCAAACGAAGGTGGAAAATTTTAAAAATTTTAAGTTCGGTTGGATGTGGCGATGCTCAAAAAAAAGCTTTGAAAACTGCTACTGTTCTTTTTTTGTTGTAAGTGTTGCCATTGTCTTTTAATACACTGTTTTCCATTCACCCCTCTACCAAAAACAGTTTTCAATTTTTGGCGCCAAAGTTATCGTACTCTCCCCGGTATTATAGAATAGGCTATTCACTGAGCGGTATCAACTTGACCTTCGCCAAGGTGTATATCAATACATCAAATCTGCTTAATGGCTGATCGAGCACCTCATGGCAGAAACCTTAAGTGAGCACTAGTCTGGGTTAAAGAAAGAAATGGTGGCGAAATAGCCATAAGTCTTAGGCAGACATTATCGCGATTCAGGAGATACGATTGATAGGATCAGGTGTGATGATTAGGTTAAGGATAGATCAAAAGATATTGATTTAAAGCTGATAAGAGATTGCCTGGATGTGTGGAAAGGAAAGAGAGTACGAAGTCTCCCAGCTCAAAGAGATCAAAGAGTCTCGCAATCGAAACAACATTAGGTGGTTTTAAAAGAAAGCCAGGCAACTGTGTCTGCTGGCTTTCAGACCGGAAAGAAAACCTAAATGCGCAAGGAATAGGAGATGCATTTAAGCAGCATTTGCAGCTATTACCAAAAGGGTATCACGTAGAGATTAGGATGGGGTAAGAAGAGAACTTACGCTCAGTCAATGAAGTACCAGTACCGCCACCCAGTATAGAAGGGCGGACGTGATGTTTTTGAGGGCGCATGCACCAAATCTTC
This sequence comes from Ferdinandea cuprea, assembly GCA_963576555.1. Lineage (NCBI taxonomy): Eukaryota > Metazoa > Arthropoda > Insecta > Diptera > Syrphidae > Ferdinandea > Ferdinandea cuprea. The sequence continues at coordinate 60,741,360 of OY754958.1, forward strand.
AACAATATCAAAGAAAGTATACGTGATTTTCTTGCAAGAACTATCAAGGCTTAATCTCGCACATAAGATTCTGTCTAATGTACTTTGTAAACGTCTTAAACACACCAAATTTGTTAGTAAAAATGTATGTTTTAAAAAGAAGACCTTGCAAAGAATTTGTCATGTGGCATTAGTCTACAACTATTCTACAACTAACGCAAAACAAAGACTGATAGCGCTTATTTCTTTCGTGGTATTACAATATTTCAACTCTTTCACTCGTAAAATATTTAGTTTTTCAAAATCAGAATGAAAACAAACAAAATTCAAAATCAAACTCAATTCATTTATATTTAGCTTTAATAGCTTTTCCGTTCTGTCCTACTTTCCAAAAATAAGTTTTTCTTCAAAACTATCAAAACAAAAACTTTAGTACTCCACTTATACATATGTATGTATAATTCTTAATGGTTGCTTTCTTATTCATGCTTAACCTCTTACGGTTATCTCCATTTATACCTAAACATATCTCGACTGTTTTGTTAAGTTTACTTTATTTTTACCTTTCAAAAATAAATTTTTATCTCTGGCACAAGCACGATAGATAAAACAGGAAAACTTTTCCAAAAATATCCAAAGGATCAAAAGTACTAATCTTGGTGCTAACTGTCTTTAATCCTTATGGCTCCTTTAACCCTCTAACTTACTTTTGGCTCACTTAACTAAGTTTGTTCCTAAAAAATAAATATACTCAAGTCAACATTCTTACAATGAATGATATTTACCTGTTTTGACCCAGAAATCAGGTTGCCTACATATTTGCCAAGAAAAGATTTCCTCTCTATCTCTCTCAGCAAGACCAAGTCGAGAGACGACAATTAACCTCTAAACTTTCAAAAGACGAACAAAACTTCTCCTATTGGATTAAAAAATTAACACTCTCTTGTTTAATGTGGATTTGATTTTGCTCATTGTCTTGTTCTCTTTCTCTTTCTTCTCCTTCTTCTTTTTCTTCTTCTTTGGACTTTTTCGAACCCAAACATATCTTGTTGGATATCTTCCTCGCTAGCCCCTTTATGCGCCCACACTTCATGAATGAGTCTCCATTACCTGATGATGGTCATTACTTTCAAGTTGTTTTGCGCTGGGCAATGCTACTTTGGAGAAAGAGATCCCGAGATTCCGACAGATGTGGATGTGTATGCAAGCATGAGAAGCAATTTCCTTGTGACCCATTAAGGAAGAAAAATAACTGGTGGAGGACGACTCGCCTCTTCTCTGGTGCGTTTCACTTTAAACTATGAGAACAAAAGTTTGTTCCTTCAAAAGCCATTACGTTAATTACTTCTCTATGGAACATGAAGTGGAACACTGAAGAGGAATTGTGTGAGAGACGTCGTCGTCCATTGGGAGAGCTGAATGGAGTATCTTATAAACTAACTTTTAGAGAACATTTTTTTTTTTTAACTTTTTTTTTTGTTTTTTCTCTTGTCAGTGTTGAGGAAATCTGTTCTTAGCCATGTGGCTTTAGGTCATCACAGGTTTGGTTTTTTTATTTTATTTTGTTCCTTGTAGAGTTGAACGGGACTCATGACAGAAATTCAAGAAGTATAAAATGGATGGTCTAAGGGGAGAGGCGGGAATCTATGTCAATTGGTTTCTATTGTTCATTCCGCAAGAGACAAAGGAGAGACGGAAATAATAACATTTAAGGATAAACTATGGAGGGGGTTGGCTAAAACTCCCCCTTCTCCATTTAAAAGCGAGACGAGGAAGAAAACAATTAGGATAATTTCTAGCCATTCATGTGGTGCAGAGTAATCGAGATTAAAAGTTTGAATAATGGCCAGAGTGTCAGAGATTTATTGAAATTCTTTTTGTTTTTTTTTTCTCTACTGCGTGTGAGAGTGATTCTTCGAAGAAATGAAAATGAATTTAAGATTTTTGAATTTTTCAAACTTTAAGCGTTTGGCAGTGAAATGTTATACGGGGTTATACGGTTAAAGATTTTATGTTGTATTGCGTGTATAACTTTACGGTACCTCGATAATGGGTACCTCTGGTGTCTAAGACGCTAGATATTAGATATTAGTTTTTCCAGTCTCTTAAACCATTGTAGCTTGTTCCAGGCAGACAAAATGGTGATCCAAAAAGAGATATCAATAAATTTTTTAATGCCAAAAATATTTTGTCATGACTGACTGATGGACTCAGCCACGGTACAGACTAAGTCGCGAATGGTAGAACCATAAAACTTGGAGGTTTAATCATCCTAACTCTAAAGACGATCACTAAGATGGGAATTCTGAGTAAGCACGAAACCCCGATAAGTAAGTCAAAAACGTTTGCAATTTTGCATGTGAATAGAAATTAAAAATTTAGTTGATATGTGTTTGACATAAAATTGACAAACATATATCTAACACAACTATTTTAAGGCAGAAAATATATATTCCTATACAGCGGCGTACTTTATTATAGATACTCGGATTGAAATGAAATATTGCGTGGGAAAGTATAATTAAAGTAAATAACCAGTCATTCTGTACCAAGATGTGGATGTAGTCCAAAAAGCCGAAATTCGTCGACTAGATTGGCTCGGTTACATCGAGCGAATGGAAAATAATTCTCCAGCTAAGAGGAGCTTCGAATCCCAGACCCCTGGTCCGACACGACAGGAAGACCGAACCAAACCATCGCGGATGCCAGAGAGCTTGGTCTGGACAACTGGAGCAGCGTGCTGTTAAGTTATCAGTATTATTATAAGCCAAGGGACCCAGAGCATGTCGATTTTGACCGAATACCAAATTTAAAATATAACCATGTTTTTCATATCTTTTGTGGCATTACATTTTTTTTTTGGTAGTGGTTTAACAATCCTGGATCCCGCTCCCCTTAAGTAGAAAAAGAGCGCTAATCGTCGATGAAAAAACATCATACCAAAAACAAAAAAGGTTGAGGAATAGCCAAGTTCTCTTATACATAAATCGCATTTGCCTTACAAATCAATGACAAAAAGTACTGAGATTTTAGATGAACCCCAAGTTATTAAACAAGTTATATATTAAAAATCTCACAAATAGTATTTATATTTGTATACTTGGCAACCTATTACAAAATGTCGAACTTCCTTTATTAAGGCAATGAAAATCAATAATGCGACATTTAGCCACAATTCTTTATAAAAATGTCATATAATGTTATCAGTCGCTACTTGAGTGTAGATGGCGCTATTTGTTTTTGTATAACGTTGATTTATGTCACAACAATTATTTTTTTTTGTGGTTTTCCCCAATCCACATGGCGCTATAAGCTTAAATTGCCTATACAACAGCAAAAATGCCGCAGACTTCCCACAGATATTTGTTCAAACTAGTTTGGTCTGAAGAATCGTCGCATCGAATATTGTGTCTAGAGGAGACCCAGTCATTAATGAAGACCCTTACTAGGAATGTCGGCAGATCGAACACAGATTGAGTATGTTAGTCAAAATACTCATATCTCGTGATATACCCAGATTAGACTTCAAATTCAAAGTGGTTAAAGGTTTTGGCTGTAGCCACGAGCTTGGCTGTCATTACAGATACATTAACTTCGGACCCTTCACCTGTTCTTCTCGGTTCTTTTTTATGAGTTTCTATAAAGCACTCATTTTGATTAAGATTCATTTCTTTTACACCTTCTTTAAAAGCCCGGTCGGCTCTAATTACTTACGGGCACCTTTCCCAATTGCAACTTAAATTACCTGGTTAAATTGGGAATTTTATCCATAACCTATCTCTGGATATATTTTTTCTAATACACAACCTTCATAACATTTAACCTCCAATTGACTGACTATTACTGTGACCATTAACAAGGACATTTGCCCTGCAAAAAAAAAAAAAAAGAAATGAAACGAAAACATCAAACACGTCAAACTTTTCCTTTATTAAATCAAAAACTAAACAAACGCAAAACCATCCCTTCCATCAATCTGCTGACAAGGAACTTTTTAATACTTTGGTAATTTTTTTTTAATTAGCCAACAAATTAAACTTCAGAAAAATATGAACAAAAAATAAAAATTGCGAAAATATTTTACAGTCCACGAAACACAGCATGCTACAAATAGCGCACAAAAAAGACACGCAACGAAGATTACTTTGCCCAGCAACTTTTACGAGTGGTGCAACACAGCACAGCAACATCGTCGTCGTCTTCGTCGAGAAAGAGCTATCCATCTTGTGTCGCCTCGCCTCCTCTACTTAACTTGCTCGGATCGTTGAAATTATCGAAAAGTTTTATATCATCCTTTGACATAAGTTATCCCAAGAAATAGGAAACCTCCCTCGCGAATGAAGTGGATAATGATGAGGGAGAATCACGATGGATAGCATAATTTGCTACCTCTTCACTTATTCCTGGGTTGAGTTGGGGTTCCGATTTTTTTTTTCTATCATTGCGAGGAGAAACAACTTTCTTGTTATCCTTGCAGTTTTACACAAAATTTTCTTGTTTATTTTTTTATATTTAATATTTTGTAATTACTCACAATAATTTTATCTCAACTTGCACAGTGCAGATTGTGGATGAAGAAAAAAAAATACTGATCCTTTGCAAGAAGAAAATGAAAGATGGATTGTATATTATGTAAAAGTTGATACTTTGAAGTTGCTTTGCGTAGAGAAGTTTGTCAGCGTTCAATAATGAGCGTTGCGGCGGCAAGTTGTTTCGCTATGCGGCACACACACAGTCAGCCAATTAGGAAGCCCAGATGCAAGCTTTTACTTTGTATTATTCATTTTTTTTAATTTTTGCCAACCAAAAACTTCTAAATAAGCGCATAAAATTCCCTTACATACCGCAATGAAAATTGAATCCTTAAACTGTGGTTAATGACAATTCCAATTTGAATCGAATGCCTTTGCGCAACGAGAATTTCCAAAAGGAATTCCCATTAGCTTTTAGATGATTTTCTAATTTAGTCCCTTTTGTGTGTTCTATAGTGAAAAGGACACCACAAAAGTTTTCGGTAGGTATATAGAAGAGAATTTTGGTGATGGCTTGCGCTGCATTGCATTCCCCCTTTTGTCCTGGATCGCGCAACCACACATCCCAACTAAGCACTGTGCAACGCTTTTCATGCAAGATTTTGTCGTCTCGTATAAGTGTTTCACAATTTGCAAAACTATTTGCGGAATCGCAGTATATGTGGAATGAAATGGATTTAAATTGCGTGGTTTAATGGTTAAACGGGTGTTTTGTGGGGTGTTTTCAAAGTTTACCAATCTATTTTAGGGGGGAATAAAATTGCTAAAATTTGAAATTAAAGAGGATTCCCATTCAGTCATTGCTGCTAGGGCAAAGCTGATTTCATTGATTTTAAAATTCGCCAGCACACACATGTATTCAAATATTAAATGGGAAAATATTTGAAGTTTCCACATTTCCTTAACAATTAAAAAAAATTTTGCTGACTGTTTGAACTGTCATTAAAAACAAGATTTGGCGGGGACAGCCAAAAACCCGCTGTCAGGCAGAATGATATGTTCAGCTTGGAGGATGATAGCCAAAACTTTCTCCCAACCGACCTACACGAAGTGAGGATAGCGATATCCAAAATTAGGTCCAACAAAGCTGCTGGAGCAGATGGCCTTCCAAGCGAGCTTTTCAAAGCAGCGGAAGTAATGTACATTTTTGTCGGAAAATCTAAGTCTCCAGTATGGTGTGATTTTAGCCCAGGAAAGTCAACCATCGACCAAATTTTCACACTCCCTCAGATCTTGGAATTTCAGATCGATACAAACCATCTTATTATCGACTTCAAAGTCCTGACAGCGTATATTGGAACGAATTATACAAAGCCATGGAGGGGGTTGTTGGTTGTGGCCGTGGTCTAGCCCGGACTGCGAGACGAGCTATACATAGCCACGTCTAGTTTTTGTATCCTTGGTTATGCATAGTTATGGAGACTGGTTAAAATTCATGATGAACTCTACGAGCTGTATAGCGACATCGACCTGGTCAAGAACCTGCACGTATTTGTCGTTTGAGATGCCTGGGACGTGAATACATACCAACGCTGTAGCCCCCCTAATCTTTGATTACAGTGACAATGCAGGAGGCCTAACCTTAGGCGGGGCGCGCGCAGATGTAGCCGGATCTCAACCAATTTAGAGTGTGCAACTGGAGGCAGATAGCCAAAGACCGCGCTAATTGGACAGGATAGACAGAGTAAGTAGTAAATGTCGCTTTCAGACGTGCGCTGTTTTCGACATTATGCAGGTCAAAAGCTAAAACATCAGCATTTGATTGGCAGAAGTGAAGCGAAACAGCGAGGTCTGCAGATTTTTTTTGAGGTTAAACCCCTCATAGGCGGTCGAGAAATTTTGCAGTGAAGGGCGAGGCTTAAGATCCTTGTCGATGAAAGGATAGAAGGAGAAGAAGACTCAGTGTCCATTATATCTTTTAACCAAATGTTTCGATATTAAATCATCAGACGGCTATCGCTTGCAAATTTGTTCATGCATACTATGGTAACACTTTGAAAGATTTAAGAATTAATAGACAATGAATTGCTCACTGCAACAAGACTGTGAGGTCAACGTCCTATCTTTCCTGAACTGACAATTTTTCTTGAACGAAGAACTCTTTTCTTCTAACATGAGGTTTACTTGCGCCTTACCACAACTTCACGTCCGCATTTAACAAGCTTTGCTGATAGATCACTTTTAAACTTGCATAAAACTTAGCCCAAATTTGCTATATATGTTTGCAAGAGTGCTACTTAATTGACTGCGTGAGGATTCACTTGTTGCAAAGCCGCCGGAAGTGCTGCTTGAGGCAGTTTACAAATCGTTACAGTTCCGGCCTCGAAACATTGCTTAAAGCTTCAGATTCTTATTTAGTGTTTCTTTGCCCTTCTTTCTGATGATAGTCCTGGCCTCAACAATGATTTTTTTCAAATTTGAGACCACTACCATAAGTGAAATATTTTTAACCTGAATTCGTTGACATCCTGTGGGCATTCAGAAATGCATTTTGCATTACGCCAATTACTTCGAACACAGCATCACGCAACGAAAATCCAAAAAATATTACTTTGACGCTGTTGTGTGTTGTCAAAAGTTGTGACATATGTCACTGCCATTAACACAACACGCCATTACTCCTGTCCAATTTTCCAGTTTGTTATTTTTCATATACCACTGCTGACTGTCCACATCTACATTTTTAATCACGCAATCCCCAACATCAAAGAAGTTAAAGTCAAGAATAAGTACGAAATATCGCTGCAAGTCTCCTACGGTTTTTTTTCCATTTCACGTATTTAAACACCAACTGCAAAAAAACTGACATGTTTCGCATGTCCTTCGCCTTGGGAATTTTTTTTAATTTTTCGCTTAGCTTTCGATCCCTGCAGAAACAGCAAAATGGACATTTGACAGCATAAAAATGTAGTAATGGAATAATCTACCCTCAAGACATAAGGAATTGATGTCCTTTCAAGCAATCCTGTTCGAAAAATGATACTCCTCCTAAACTGCACTCGACCACGGTACATGAATATCCTCATCATCATCACTGATGGATGGATAATGTGAATCCTCATTGTGGCGGGCCATTTTAGCCAGAGCAAGGGCCAACAAGAATCTGCCACAATGTAAAACTCTCAACTATACAAATAGGGTGGAGTAAATTTTCTTCAAACGAATCGAGAATGGAGCCATTACACACAGGACTTTGAAGAAGCAGTCGAAAAAAATAGAAAAAAAAATCATGAAAAAGTGAAATGCAAATACGAATAGGGTAAAGAGGGAAAGAAAAAAAAATAAAAAAAAAGAAAAAAAAAAACATTAATCAATTTATAGTCGAATGAAATTTAATTTTCTTCGTCCTTTCACAAATGACGATCCTTTACAACCATCATTTTGAGCAGAGCATCGCTGTCGTGGGAAAAAGAGGTCCTTATTTTATTGGCAACTTTTTCCTTTTATTTATTTAATTTTTATTTTTTTTCTCGTTCTTGTTCACGGTTCGATTGGAGTTTGATTTTTATCCATAGAATTTTTTTTTAAGGACATACCTTCCTTCAAACATATGTACATATGTATGTATGTATAGCTTGGTGAGTTCCTTCTGCCTTCTTGTCAGTAAGTGCGTCCGCCCCCGGCCACTCATCATTATTAGGACTAGCGGTTACCAGAGTACTTTCTTGCGGATGGGATATTCTGGCGAGGTATATCCTTCAACAGTTTTTATCCTGCCACTGCCGCCGCCGCCGCCCGCCATGCGCCCACGCTCATTGCAGGAAAATTTTCAATATTTCCAATGGACCGGAAAATCAAACATTCAAATAGGTAAGTAAAACTTGGATAAGGACTAGCAGAGCACTTTTCGTCTTTTGTATAGACAAACATCCTTCTCTGTGTACGCTTGGGGCTGCCTGCTCCATTATATGTATGTACATTGTAGGGTCATGCGGGGGGGATGGGGTCTTCTCTTGAAAATTCATAATTAAATATTTGGTGGAAAAAGCCGGATAATAATGGAAGAGTAGCGATGGAGGAATTTTATGTAGAAAATTACACGATTAAGGATATTAAACTAATTTATTAATATTTGAGTTTGTGGAGAATGAAATCAAGCGAAATTGGTTCAAACGATTATTAATATTATTAGACGAACTGCTGCAGGCTGGAAATATAATTTTTTTAATTTACGAAAGAGATTTGGGAAGGGCAAATCAATACGGCAGGAACTCTAGCAAATTAAAGAAGTTTTGTGCCATATCAATTTGGCGGGTGGCCATTTCTTAAAAGAATTCTAACTTATTTTATCATCCAGGTTAGTATACCAAGGCATAAAATCTTCTATATGTATGTCAAGTAAGAGTACATGAAAATAAGTATGTTGACAAGATATGAAGTCGCCGATTTCTTAATAAAAGAAAAGAACACTAAGAAATGTCAAACTCCGGCAATGACCTCCGAAATAAAAATTATATGCGCGGGTCTGACGAACTTCGTTTGAGACGAACCGAAATTCTCGAATCACAGCTATTCAGTTTCCGGTGACGATTTAACATTTTGTGTGTTCAAGAAAACAAATATCAGAATTCGGTCGCGTTTCCTGGACATTGTTAGGACAAAAGCTTACAAAATGTTCTCCAATGGTAAGAATAAAATCGACTTTGTTCTTGCGCCTTATAATAAAATCTTTCTTCAAACATCATAAATCACACAAGTACCGATTTGTCTCCTGTCCACATCAGATTTTGACATTTTGAATTCGCCTAATATGCCGGATTTCTGGATAAATTCAGCTAAGACTTTGGGCGAAGAGGCATTAAGATTAGTTGCCTCAAGGTAGATCCTACCTAGAAGTCGAAGAAGTGTTGTTGCTAGAAATAGTTTCGCCTGTCTGTTACCCTCCAGTAATGAAGTGATTTCTTTTCTAGCCAGTTTTTGATACGCAGTTGAATGGAGTTGATGAGCACGCCACAGAATGGTCCAGACATGGTAAATGGTGCCGCAGATCCTTTCCTGACTAGTTCATCAGCCTTTTTCCATTCCCATCGAAGCCACTATGTCCAAGAACCCAGATTAATTGGACTCCATTGGTGGTGAGCTAGCTAGTGTTGTGAGTAGGTTGAGACACAAATAGCAAGTATTGTCGCTTTGCTGTCAGATAAAAAATAAATGTGCTTGTCAGTGACGTTCCTGTTTAAATTCTTTATGACGTAGAGCTGTTTTGCATGGATTTCAGCATGAACTCATGCCATAGAATGACTCCAGATACTAAAAAGTGCCAAACGAATATTAACGCTTCCACGTGGAAAAGTAGTGTGCAGATACGAAACTTTCTCGGTACATGAAATGCGTTTTTGAACCCCAAAATGAATCGAAAATGTATTTAAATAACTTTTTAGGTTTTGGAAAATTAGATTTTCTCAAAAACGGCACATACGATTTTGATGTAATTTCGCACATTGAATACTTTTAACATTATTGTTCGAAATAAAAAAAAATATTAAAATTGTTGGAGCCGTTTTTAAAAATACGAATTTAATTTAAATTTAAGAAAATCGTTATATGAAAATAAAATTTCAAAAATCGAAGTATGCAAATTTGTTCATCTTTATAGTAGAAAAAAAAACTGTTAATCGATTTTTTTTTCCCAAAAACTGAGTATGCAGAATTTTTGACCCCATCCGAAACATCCTTAGTACAAAAAATGACCGAAATTCTTGGAAACACTTTCGAGAAAAATAGTGATAAGTGATTTTCACAAAAAAAAATTGTATGGCAGATACCGTTATTTCAAAAGATAAAGTAAAAAATAAAAAGTTGCCCCGAGATGTAACTCCAAGAACCTTATATACGAACTTTGAAGCAAATCCGTCGAACCGTTTCGCCATACGACGCGAGGACAGACAGACAGACAGACAGACGGACAGACCGACGGACGGCATTGGCGGACCCACTTTTTTGGACTTCTCTATAGTCGTAATATCTACCCTCATACTCAGTTTGAGTTCAAAATTTCCGCATGTTCGCAATAAGTTTCTCTTTAGTATACGAGAAAGTTAAAAATTCAGAGCATTGTTTTAGGGCAATCTCAAATCCACTTCCACTCGTTGGTATAGCAACTATAGCAACTTTGCTTGGCTATATCAAATATAATGTCTTTATGCAAGCAAATAGCGGGTCGTGTGTTATTGATTTTATCTTTATTTTTTTAAGGGTATCACCGTAACAAACCAACTTGTTTGGTATAAGTGAAACACAAGTCTGATTGCAATTTAATGGAGTTTAGTCTGCCTGGATATAACTTGTAATTATACTATTACTTCTATCATGATCTGGCTGTTTATGAACTTAGTACTTAGCCTACAAATGTCCACCACAATATGGTAAATGTTCCGATAAGGAATTTAATCTTTTAATTTAAAATGTTTCCAACCACATTTTTGTTGAATAACAAAAAAAACTTCGTATGGAAATAAAACTTTTACTGGTCGTTGTGCTGATATAGGTTATTAAAAAAAAACATAATTCACCTAGGAATGAAATTCTCAAAACAAGCCAGAAACAACTGCCATACAAAAGTTGTTGTCAATAATCTGCTTGCTCCACTCTTACAGTCGCAAGAGTACTTCAGGATTTCAACATTTACAAATCCAGCTGGTATTTTCTCTATCATGCTGAAGTGGTGTTCTTTCGCGCTGGCAAAACTGCGTATGTGAGAGCTTTTCTATCTGTCCTACTCTTCAGGGCTCTTTCTCAGAAAATGGACAACAGTATTTGTCCACCCAACTTACTTACTTAGGCGGCGTTACAGTCCGGGGTTTTAAGCCTCTCCAATTAGAGCGGTCTTTGGCACCTAGTTCCAGAAAATGGTGAGACTTTCACTACTCCTACGGACCAATTTCACTTACGTTCATTCTTTTCAAGTACATTGAAACGCTGATAAGTCGTCAGCTTATGAAAAATCTTTATGGTAAAAGTAAGATCACTGCGCTTGAAATTTCAAAGGCATTTGACAGAGTTTGACATCAAGATCTATTGTCAAAAATGCGTGCATTTTATATCTTAGACCTTTAATGGATTGGAAACTACCTTGCGACTTAACAATCTGTCTACAATTTATAAGGCGTTTATTCCCACTAACTTGACTACAGCACTCATATCTGCTCTTGTACACAAAATACCAGTAACATACCTTACTCATTAGTGACTTGGAGTCATCGTCGCAATGTCTCCTACCTGAATTGTTTGAAAGGTATTTCCACCACAACGAAATAACCAATTATATTCCACTTCGAGAACAACATGAGCTTACTCCAAAGCCAATGTTTGAATAAATAGAAAGGCTCTTAGCGGTTAAGTGCGTTGGACCACTAAGCCGTACCACCTTAAAGATTATTTCGCTGTCCCACCTGTTGCGAACGTCTGACAATCATCAAAGAGTAAGAAATGTCATGAGAAGCTTCTCAGAAATAAAATTGCCAATCGGAATCGGCATTATAGGTCCCTCCATTCGTGCCAAAAATATGTCTTCGAATATCTGGTTGGATAGGCTTCGAGGCTTTAGGTCCCGTATACGCCGTGTACGCGTAATATTTATTTTTAGTTTAGAAAGAGAGTTACCATAGTTTAATGCTTGTAGCTTGAAAGCGTGGTAGCTCCTTGTAGCGATACACATAGCATAGCGATACACGTCTGACTGCTATAATTTGTTTTCTGTCTAACGTGTTTGTTGAGCTCGTATGAGAGAAAAAGTAACAAAGCTTCATCGAAATAGAAGTTCAAGGATCTGAGGAAGAACCCTATTAAAAAGTTAGCCATACAAGGGGCAAAAGGAAAAATCCTTGCATCACACAAATCCAACAACACCGACAGCAACTTATTTTGAGAGGCAGTAAAGTTTTAAATCCTTTGCTGAAGAATTTACCTTCTAAATGTTAAGTCTCATCATTCCATTGTCCATGTTCCATGTCAAATGTGCTACAGCATGCTTAAACCATAGACCGTCTGATCCCAGCACGGGCCATTTTGTATCTTTTCCACGCTATGTTCATTAGGACTCATTTTTGCTTAGAAGCTTCCTAATATTATGAATTCTACTAGCACGAAATGCCTAAAGTGATTTCCATTACTAATTACCAGCTAGCTTGTGGCGCTATTTCCCCCATCCTACCTCAAATCCATTACACAGGAAACCATATTTTTCTCACGAAAATAAGCTTTCATCAAATTTATTCCGTTTCCGTTGTATGAATTTCACATAATGCTTGAGCACCCTTCCTGACACAAGGATATCTTGTGTATTCCCATGCTGCACTCCAGATGCGCACACCCGTCTTAACCCTGCAGCGTCGTCGGTCGCACCCTAACGTTTGCCGGCACTACTAGTAGTCGTGGCGAAAAACAAACGTGATCTGAAGACGCAACCGAGTCGGCAGCACCCAATTGCACTCTTCCTCGAGGACACGACAAAGCCTGTCGATGATGCGCCACCGCAAAGTGAAGTTGTGCGGAAGACCAACAGCCACTGCCACCCAAAAATATCTATCGTCACGAAATTCATGGCTTGCTTACAGGATAACAGGATATATCGTATCCTCCACAGATCGTGGGGATAGTCAAAGCCGCACTCATATTTTTTGTTTGTTCACCCCGAAAAGGATGAGAATCCTTATTTGGAATTCCAAACAGATTTCAACTGATTGTCGGAGGGGTATAAATTACATTACACTCATTCTCCATGTTTTACCATAAACAGGACTAACACACGAGCTAGACATCTTCAAGAGGATCCATCGTTGGAAAAATTTACAAATTTACAAAAATACGAGCATACAAACAAATATTTATGAGTTTATCGCGAGAGTGGCGCGGAGGGTTGATTCGCATCGCACCCCTTTCCAATGGGGTGGATGGTTCGCTTTTCTTTAGCACACAGAAACGAAAAAATAGCTGCGAATTGATTACATTATGCTAAGGACTTGGCATTCGTTCGGCGGCGCGACGGCGGTTTGCTCCGAGCGAACGATGATGTAAATTGAAAACTAAATTGAATTGCATTACATGCGCCCGCGATGATGATGATGTTGCGCCAAGGGCTGTATCTACTGCAAGAAAAAAACAAGAATTCAACAAAATCTTGCTAGGTACCGCGTGGATGTGGATGTCAGATGGAAATGGTAGCTTGTGTTTTGCAACAAACAACAAGCCAATCATACAAATCAATTTAATTGTAATTCAATTTTCAAGAGAATCTCACAGACGTTAGTTGGATTCTCTTCTGTCGCGTGCGGGGTGAATTATAATTGCGTGAATCCCCCTTTCGCATCGTAACGATATAAGATTGTTGCGAGTTGCAAGTACTTTCGACTAGCTATGGACATTAAAATGATACTCGAATGGAAATTAAATTATTTCGTTGTGTGGTGCGCGAATAGCGAAAGATGCTAATGATGATTTAATTTGGAGAACATTTTCTCTTGCATCTGATAAAAATTCGGTCGAAGATTGGTTTAATTGTTTTTTGTTTTGTTTTTTAATTGAATTAGAACAAGGATGACACTCAAGTAAGATGGAGTAGATTTAACTGTTGAAGATGTACATTTTACTAGTGCATGGTTGGAAAGCCTTCGTATTTACGTAGATATATTAATTTGTTTATCTGTTAACGACAATGCATTTTGATAGACTATGGTAGTTGTAGACTGTGTAGGCCTATGATGCGTCCTCAAAATATTGTGAGATTCTTAGTCAATAAAAAAACTGTCCTCAGAAAAATTAACCCTACAACTAGGTCATTCCAGAAATAGGTAAGGTTATAAATTAGGTTATGTAAGAGTAGGTTAGGTTGGCAAGCACAAAAACCCCCATACTTCGACCAATACTACGTTCATTGTGGCACTACCAGGATCGAAGAAAAAGTTCCTGCCCCCTTGCTAAACCAATTGGTACCAGACGTACACATCTGATGTCAATGATAGCGAGATAAACTAGATCTTTAAAGTAGACTTAATGTTGCAACCAACATTTCAGAATTCGCTTATGTGTAGCCTGCGAAGAGCTTTTAAGTCTAGCTTTGATATATTTAGTCGCTGGATATGTGAATCCACTTAAAGTTTGTTCTCTCCGTGGCAACCAACCTTCGCAACAATTTACAAGAAGCGATAAGCATGACTAAATCACCTCTATCATGTGAGAGGGGTGAAAGTGGTATTTTCATTCGAGTGTTTTTAGTTTTTTGTCCGAGGTAGAAAACAGACACAACTAATGGTCCATTAAACTGCCATGCAGACATCTTACAATAATGTACTTAGTTTTCATGTCTTTCAAAAAAAGGAGCTTCTCTGATAAAGAGCTTAGATGCTCGGGTCCTGAAAACCCGCCACGTAATCCTGGCAAAGGCAAGAGAACTACAGAGGAAGTATTCCGCTGTGTCATCCACCTCAAAACCATTAGGATATGTGGTGGTGTCGCTCAAGCCCAACACATTAAAGTGTTTAACAAAAGCTTGGTGGCCCAAAAGTACACACATGAGCAGTTTTGCCTTTAAAAAAAGAACAGATGCAGGCAGAACCAACGCAGTAATATTCTCGCATTCCACAAAGACAGAGGTTCAGAGGACATACAAGAGGTTCAGAGTCTGTCCGAAGCCATTTCTTTGAAGTGGTGGTGCGCGAATAACATGGGACGGGGCATATATATTAGAAAGTTCCTCAAAATTCCAATGCGCCAATGGTACCAAAAGCCACCGCTACTTAAGCGAGAGATGGTTCTCAGCGTACTCCCCATGAAATATACATATATCAATGAGGTAAAAATGAAGGTTCATCTAGAATAGAGCCCTGCGTGCTATGAAAGTCCTTTGTGCAACCGAGAGGAAAAGGCAGTAACACGTTTCCATAACAGCCTGTTCCATCAAACAACCGATGCTTATGAGAGGAATGCGTTAATCATGGCCGTGTAGACTCAAAGGACATTTTTCAGAGATATGTCTCATGTCTTGCCAAAATTGCCTCAAAATCCATTTTCGATTCAATAAGCTTGGACCATATAAGTTTTCTGTTAAGGATTACTCTCAGATATTGGACTTCATCGGAGATAGCGATGGTGAGTCCTTTAAACATGTGTTGAAGCAGACCAGTAACGTTTGTCCCTTTCGTGGAGAGAACAACCGTAATTTTAAGAGGATTCACTGAAAGCCCATTTCTGCAATCTGAACATCAGCATAGCCTTAATCCACATCACCAAAGCTTCATATGCACCATGTTGTCTGACATTATTAAAAGCAACCTTAATATTTACGAAAATGCCTTACGCACCAGTCAAGAGCACTTTCAATCTTACCAACAATGCTTAAAAGCGCAGTCTCGCAGGATTTTCGAAGACCAACATGCAGCTCAACTAGTCTCTCTCCGAACTTTTCAGCAAGAAGGAAGGCAGACTTATGGGTCTGAAGTTTTTAGAGAGTTTCTGAGCCTAACAGTTTTCAGGAATATACCCCAGTCCCAAACTTAACCTGCTCCATCATCACCATCACCAAGAGACAATCGACAATTTTGGGCCAAAATATAGTTTATGGAGGTAGTTGGTTACTTCTTGAAAGTGTCCCGAATTCATTCAGCTGGCAAAATATAACGGAATGTCCAGTGCCGGGTAGGGATTTGATCGAATTTCGCTGATAAATAAACAAGCTAGTCTCTTTTTGGACTGTGATTAATGTATCGTGATTATTCGCTTTATCTAAGGCAACCCACCAGATAACAAGAGAAAAGCAATATTTTTTTTATATAATAATTTGTTTATCCAGAATTATCCCAGGTATTAAGCTTTGTTAGAGAAAGTAACGCCTAGCATTTAGAAGGAGAGTCAATTTGTTGGAATTTTTTATTTCTATAAAAAGATCACCGAACTGCCCAATTTTCTGGGTTTGTTAAGGATATTATGGTACGTTTTATGTTCCAGGTCCATGTTTTTTTTATACCCTATCCTAAGGGTATATTAATTTTGATACATAGTTTGTAACACCCCTTAATATTCGCCGTAGACCCATAAAAGTATATATATTTATGATCAGGACCAAATCCTAAGACTATCTATCAATGTCCGTCCGTCCTTTTTAGGCCTTTAAAATTAAGCTAGGAAGCTGAAATTTGGACCACATATTCCCTAGGGCTCCGAAATGGTGTAAACATTTTTTGAAGACGCCCACTGCCACGCCCACAATTTAGAAAAAACCGTTTTAAAGCTAAAGTTAGAGAGATAGAGTGTTACAACCTTCACAAGACATGTAGGCACTGCCCTCCTTTATAAGTTAGTCATATAAAATTTTTGCCACGCCTACTTTTTGTGGGCGTTTTTGACTAAAATGCTGTTTTCTTCGAAAATTTTCACAGAAAGCGAAAAAAACTGTTTAACAAAATATTTACCCAATATTTTTTCCAACATATCGCCCATACAAAGTTTTTGGCCACGCCCACTTTTTGGAGGCGTTTTTTCAAAAAAAACTTTTTTTTTTTTTAATTAATCGAACTAAATAAAATGCTATCCATCATCTTCTTAATGCTTTTTTCTTTGGGGCATATAGGGATATGGATAGGGTATCATACTGTTCGCCTCAAGCGGACTGTAGCCTTTCCTTATGTTTTTCAATAACTTTGAAATGAATTTAATAATTTATATTTTATTGATTTAGTATTATAAACATAATATATGGAATATGATGTAGGCCAAGTGGGCGCCTCTGGGCGTGGCGCAAAGGTGAGCTCACAGACATCAGGTGTATGTTGTCCATAAGCATTGAGGTTGTGGTTGGTTTTTGTGTAAGAAGAAACTAGGAGCCGTCAAATCAGGGGATCGTGGGTGACATTATTCGCCCGGAATTTTTTTCTTCAAATTCGCATCGTAGCACGAGCTGTATGTGATGTGACACCGTCTTGTTGGAACCACATGTTCTGTAGGTCTAATTGATCCAATTTAGGTACAAGAAAGTTTTCCAATATATCCTGATAGCGGCCATAATAAAAATGACACTACGAAGCTGCCAGCTCAAATGAGTACTGCTCTATATTAAATTGTTATCAAGCACTGACTACCACTTTCAAATGTTCACCTTGTATAAATCTTCAATTAACGCATGGCCATTGAAGTTTTGAATGGTTTTTTCGAAGTGCTCAACAATTAGACCTTTAGTAGGATGCTCTACAGATCTTGGGGAGACTTAGGGGTAATATATTGTGTAAAAAGAAAATGATTTTTTTTTTTAAATGTCCTGAGCTTCGGTAAGTTCTTTGTTGAAGCATTTAATCCTCTTTTGGATGATTGCAGGGCAGTTGCATAGGATGTGTTTTGCCGTTTCTGGTTGTTCGAGGCAGAGTCTACACTTTTTTCCATTTTCATGAAATGATGGTTCAGTTGGACCAGTTAGGAAGTCAGTTACAATCATCAGCACATCACGCTTGCTCATAGACAGGATCTGAAAAATGCGTTTTTTTTTTGTTGGCAAGGCCAATGAATTTGGCGCTATCCTTGGATATTGTGCCATTGGTGGTTTTCCCATGTATTACGTTCTAATTTGATATTACTGGTTGGTAGTCCACAGAAGGGCGCTGGACCAATGAATGGGGATGCAGAGCCGTTATGAGCTAACTCGCATAGTTCGATGGCGTTCAGAAGGTATTACTTAATATATCGGTAACTGCAAAATGTCGGTTGCGCTTATTTTCAATGAAATAACACACGGTTAGTAAAGCTTTAGTCGTTTCCAGCCGAATAAAAATGCTTTAGGACAGTTGCGGAACTTTTGTGTACTTTAAAAAAAAACTTGACATATGGCAACGCTAGATGAAAGCCAAAAATTCACTCATTGGCATTTAATCGTTGACTATGGCGTGGTTAGACTCTTCCTGTAATTACATCAAAAAAACACTTCTTTTAAGTCATAAGTCATAATCTGGTAGCTAAATCTGAGCATTTATAGTTCCGAGGATACTGGTCTTTACTCTCGACCGAAAAAGATCAGCTTCCCACTAAAAGCCCTAACAGCTTTATTGACTTAAGCCCCGTAGATTTAATTAGGTTTCGATGGCGTGCGTTTCCAAAGTGGGCTTATAGTCTCACTGCTGTGCGCCACTTATAGGCTTTAACACCTGTACAAGTAGTGTTTCTTTTTACAAACCTAAACATTCCTACAAGACGTCACATTCAGAAGCCGAGTAAGTTAATGAACATTATTGCCTCGGATCAACGTAGTAAAAGATTCAATCCAAAGATGTGCAATTGGGGATTCGATGGTTTACCAATTGAATTGAGTCAGTACTGTGTTCTATATGTCATGTTCTTGTTTAATTGCTAGAACCGATCAGAACTATCTACTCTCAAGTTTTATATTTTCCAGAATAAAATCCTCGAAAGGGGGTTTAAAAATAATCATTCGATATCGAAGAGTTCTGCCACAACTTGAATTGGGAAAAAGCTATAAATCGAAAATAATGAGCATCAAAAATAAGCAAAAGTATTCCAAAGAGGAAACAATTTCCTTCGCAAAACAACTAAATAATCTCAGATATTTGCTTTTGCCAACATCTAACTGAATTTCGCCTCGAACTTAATTTAGCACTTTCAATAACCCTCCTATCGCACGATATTACCTGCTAATAAATCTAATAAAAAGTATATAACCTTGTTGAAGATATAAAATTCGAACCCATAAGCGAGCGGTAGCTCCAGCAAGCGATTCTTCGCCCATCAAACAAAGACGCCCACAACCCCCGTCCCCCGAAAAGCAACAGAAAGCAGTAACATAATTGATTTAATCAAAAATACCGCAGCATGTTTACGATATTTTCAGTGCTACGTCAATAAACCACATCGCACCACACACTCATCCTGAATGTATGACTTGGGCAAAACACCCCAGTCAGCAGCCCCCCAATTGTATTTTATATGCCAACAAAATTTAATCAATAAACACCAATGTGCCATATGTGGGCCAATAGCAGCAACTCCTCTGCAGCATCAGCATCAGCATCAGCACCATAACCATTTGCCTCAGCAGCCTTCCAGCTACGATGTTGCTTCGGCCAGAATATAGGTATACGAACAGCAATATGCTCCCGAAAATAGGCTGTGCGAAATATCGTTTCATATTCTCCTTGAGTTTTATTAAATTCAAATTTACGAACCGCTAAGATACACAAACACGCACATCGTATGAACGGCAACATTGTTCTTGCCGCAGGGACGATGGCGGGAGTTGTGCGCCGGCCGCGTCTCCTTACAGCTTGTATATGAGTTAGTAATATGTTTGTTCCAGAAATATAGGGACACAGCCAGGCCACCGCCTACACTCCTGGGAATGAAACCGAAATATGCCATAACCACAACATTTGGGACTCGATAAAAAAGGAATCGTTTCCTTTTGTGTGTTCCGGTGGTGGCTATGCGACGGCAGTGAACTGTTTTAAGGAGGCCTTCCCGGTGGAGTTGTACTGCTTGCACAACAATGCCATATGTGGAGTTTTTATTTGCACGACGAGCATTTTAAAATTCTCTTCGCGGGCCATAAATAGGCGCAGCAACAGAAACAGCAGTGCTGTTGTACATGCATTCGGGGACGCCTGTGGAATATTAGCAGAGTAACTGCCATTGGCAGGACGCGCCGCAGACAAGGAATTGCAGAACGCCTGCTGGGCGACTGTGGGGGTTGTTGGTTTTATTTTTGTTCCACCCTGCCGGCTGGCGTTAGAAAAGCACACAGACGATCTGAAAATTTGTTTTACTCTAATAAAGCTGTTTATGAGAGAAATTGTGAAATAAAATAAGCAAAAATGGAAAAGGAGAGACTATCCAGCAACGCTGAACGATGTTTGCTTGTGGTGTAATCGTGTAAGTGATGATAGCAGAGTGTGTCAGGGATGTCAAAAGTTTGGCATCACCTTTTGGGAATCTGCTAAATACAAATAGTGGCAGTAGGTCAAACTCGACAATTTTTATATGGAAGCATTAACTCTCATTATGACGATGATCGAATCAAATTATTTTGTTAATCTCTACTCATTTTTGCTGCAGTGTCGGAAGATTAAAACAAGGCGCGAAGTGCAAGGTCATATTAAGGAGGGATGTGGGGGCTTAGCACCGCGAACAAAAATTAAAAAACCTGTAGGTAGTTTTTTGTTTTATTTAAAATTCTCTAGACGGGATTTTTCGTACTACATACTAAATAACACCAGTCTGTCTGTCTACCATTTAATAAGTGGAAAACCATGCAACCGGTTATTTTTGTTTCATTGCATTTAAGTTATCCAGTCGGGTTTTACCTACTTTACTTACTTAACGGGCTCCGGACTTGTGAAGTGTCCCTGCCTGAGACACGGCAGCTTTCCATCCTCTACGATCCAGGGCACGCTGCTTCCAGTTAT
This sequence comes from Ferdinandea cuprea, assembly GCA_963576555.1. NCBI lineage: Eukaryota > Metazoa > Arthropoda > Insecta > Diptera > Syrphidae > Ferdinandea > Ferdinandea cuprea. Next base: position 60,762,265 of record OY754958.1, read on the forward strand.
CCAGACCATGCGCTCTGGGATTCGCGATGGCTTGGTCTTAAAAATGGCGGTGCGGTCTTCTTTTCGAAGATCCTCTTAGCTGGAGCATTATTGTCCATTCGTTCGATGTGGCCGAATCTATGTAGTCGATGAGTTTTGGCTTTTTGAACTATACATCCACATCTTGGTAAAACTCACAGAGTTCGCGGTTGTGTCTTCTCCTCCATTCCTTCCCACAGGACCAAATATCCGTCGAAGAATTTTTCTTTAGAATTATACCAGTATTAGTTCTTCTCTCCTGCCTATTGTCCAGCACTCGGCGCCATAGAAAAGAACTGGAAGAATAAATGTTGGATATAGCATGCACTTAATTTATCCATTTAATAAAAATCAGTGGGCAGGTTAGACTTTAAATTAATTTCTAAAAGACATGTTTTTGTTAAACAGGCGAACATTATTTTTGCCGAATTCTTTACTTAAAATTTTCAAAACAATTAAATCTTATAAATTTTTATATACTAATTATATCGTTATTAATTTATTTTTAAAATTAAAATAAATATTTTTATAAAAAATTAATAAGAAATATAAATGGAATTTAACCATTAAAATAAAAAGTTAGCAGCTTTGTCAAAAGTTGTGAGTTTTAAATCCATTTGTTTTGCCAAACCGAAGTAGCAGTGGTTTCCTAGGGTCTACTTACGGGTCCCTGGTTCAAATCCGACCGGTACCACCGTAAAATTTCGATTTGCTGTCCCACATCTAGCGAAAGTCTGAAAAAAATAAATTTTCGCACCACAATGGTTGGTTCGCACCTAATATTTGTTTTCTTAAGTTTCGAAATAAACTTAGCCCATTTTATTTTAATGCGTGATATTTTACATAAAAAAATAGTTGCTTGTGAATTTAAAGGTTTATCGGGGGTCTTTCAATTGAGATAGAAAAATTAACAATTAATAAATTGTTAGTGCAAGGCCGGAACATTAGAATCGCGAACAAGGTCAAAATGAGTAAAAGGTTAGTAAGTATCAATTAGAAATAGCTGTATATTGAAGACAAAAATCAATCGGAATCAACTGAATTAAAAGAAAGTGGCTATATTATTTATCTAAGCCAAGCCTATCTGGGCCTTGTAAAATTGTTAGTCGAAGCTTACTTCAATGGTTTTTGGATTAAATCAACAAGGTATCATAAAATAAAGTTTTCAAAAGTTGCTTCAAATATTTTCCGAACTGTTATTTCTGTTAACTTCAGAGTTCAGACTCATGAATTGATCAAAACTCTCCGTCCAAAATTTCTGTTTCTATCGAGTTTCTATCTAGACAACGTCACTGACAGAATAATGACATTCAGGATGTACTTGTGTTAATATGTCATAAAAATTTTATTTTTATTGTAATCGATTTATTGTAACAGGTTCTTCGCACAGTTGACAATTTGTTCTGCCTTTATTATTAGGTAAATTATTTTTAAAAAAATCATACACTCAAATGTTGATTCGGACGGACGGACATTGTTAAATATTCTTAAATTTTAATGCTGATCATAAAAATAACTTTTAGTGGTGGACGACGAATATACATTAAAAAATATGTGACAACATTAATATATCCTTCCTTTTACTTTACTCACAAAAAGATTGCTAATAGACTGAAATTGATTGAAAAACCCCTAGCCCATGATGACAGAAAATGTGTATTCAATGTGTGCCTATCATACAAATCGAAAAAGCATACTTCTGAAAAATATATGTACATACAAGGTGGCGCAAAAGTAATCCTCCTATCAGAAAATGCTATAAATTTTGCGATTGGCCCCTAATGTCAGTTCTGTTTTGACATTTGTGTTGTAAACACATGCGAAATACACGTTAATAAACAATGTTACGCTACACTGCTCCAGAACGCGGAATAGTGGTGACTATTTGAGCAATAATCGGTCGGTGACTTTGGCACCGATGCTGCCAGCTGTGGCAGACCCCGGAGTAGCCGTTCTGCAGAGAATATTGCTGCTGTAGCCGAAGATGTCATGGAAGCGCCGTCGACATCGACCAGACGACGTGCCAAATGGGTATCAGTCGACGGTCTTTACAGCGAATTTTGGTACAAGATTTGAAGATGTTTCCGTACAAAGTCCAGACGGTGCATCAGCTGTTAGCTGCTGACCGCCAATCGCGTCTAACATACGCTCAAGCCATCCTTAATCACCATTAAGAGGAAGATGATTTTCCATCTTAGCGGGTACGCAAATAAGCAAAATTTACGCTTCTGGGGCACTGAAAATCCGCGTGTAACCCACGAAGAGCCATTACACCCGCTCAAAGTCACTGTATGGTGTGCTGTTTTCGCTGGAGGAGTCATCGGACCTTTTTTCTTCGAAGACATCGCGGGCCAAACGGTTACTGTGAATGGTGAGCGCTACAGAGCAATGCCGCAACTTGATGAATTGGGATTGGAAAACATGTGGTTCCAACAGGACGGTTCAACACAGCACGTGCCACAACCGATATGCTGAAGAATGCATTTCCCAGGCGCCTAATCTCCCGTTTTGGCGATTTGCACTGGCTAGTAAGATCGCCTGATTTGACCGCCCCAGACTTCTTTTTGTGGGGCTTTTTGAAGTCGCGGGTTTATGTCAACAAGCCCCAGACTCTTGCAGCTCTTAAAGACAATATCCGTCAAGAATGTGAGGACCTATCGCCGGAAGTTTTGGCCAACGTGATGGAAAATGCCATAAAAAGGGATCAAATGACAATCAACTGTGGCGGCGGCCATTTACATGACATCATATTCTCGACTTGATGTAAAAAAAATTAAAAGACCAAATAAAAATAGTCCACAAGAAGAATCAAAGTTTTTTTTTTTTTTTAAATTACAGCCAAAAAACATCGGAAGGTTATTTTTGCGCCACCTTGTAACTATAAAGAAATCTGTAATTTGGATGATAATATGAATTCATTCTTGGAATATAAAATTCTAAATTTTTTTTAAGTCTTACATATTCTTAAGACCTTTTCATGATTTTTTATTAATAATTACCTTTATTTTTCTATTTTCAGGTAGGTAAGCTTTTTCAACAAACCGACTTCTATTTAGCAGTAAAGGTAAATTAAAATTTTTATATTCATTTAAACATCTCATGCTTAATATACATACACATCTTTTAAAGTGAATTGGTAAACAAAAACAATCTTTATAATCTCCCTGAATTTGTCGTTCTTAGAACTCCAAACACGTCCCTACAACATTTGGAAACCTTGCATTTGTATAATAATTGCTGGTTTTGATAGGGCGCATGCACCAAATCAGCATCCAAGTTTGGGTGGAGAAAAGCATGCCCTATCAGCTCCATATGCCCCACATTTCGGGTTTTTCAATAAGAGCGCTACAAAAGTTTTTTTTTTAAATAAAACAAAAACGGTTTTGGATATCAATGAAATTCTTTATTCCTGTGAAAGTACGTTCGATGCCATTATGTATGGAACTCGATTTCTTTTGCATGGCCACTACGGGCACGCTTGCAGAAGTCCAGACGCTGAACCAAATTTTCGACGGTTTTCAAGCATAAATCGGCCGATACTGCTGCAATTTCACGTTCGATATTCGTACGAAGTTCATCAATCATCGCTAGCTTGTTGGCATAGACCATAGACTTGACGTAGCCCCACAGGAAATAGTCGAATGGCGTCAAATCGCACGACCGAGGCGGCCAAGCGACCATTTAGTGAGATAAAACGTTCTCCAAACTTGGTTTCCAATAAATTGATTGTGACATTCGCTGTGTGGCTTGTGGCGCCGTCCTGTTGGAACCACATGTCCTCCAAGTCCATATCATCCAATTGGGGCCAAAAATATTCGGTTATCATGGAACGGTAGCGATTCCCATTCTCAGTAATGTGCCGGTCTTGATCATCACGGAAGAAGTACGGCCCAATGACGCCGCCGGCCTATAAACCACACTAAACCGTAATTTTTTCGAGATGCAATGATGACTCATGGAGTGCGTGTGGATTGCTGCCTGACCAATACCGCATATTTTGTTTATTGACGAAGCCATTCAGCCAGAAATGAGCCTCATCGCTGAAGATGATTTTTCGATGAAAATCCGAATCATTTTCAAGTTGTTGCTCAACCCAATTCACGAACATACTCAAGCGGCTTCAGTTCTTGCGTTAATTTAATCTTGTAAGGATGTAAGCCAAGATCTTTTCACAAAATTCGCCACAACGACGTCACAGAGATGCCCAACGCTTGAGAACGACGTGTGAGAGACATATTTGGGCTTTCTTCAACCGAAGCCTAAGCGGCAGCAATATTCTCGACCCTACGGGCACTTCTTTGTCTCTCTGGCACGGAAACATTTTGTACTGTGTCTGTGGATTCAAATTTTTCCACTAGACGCTCAATCATTGATCTGCTAGGACGATTATGACGACCATAAATTGGACGTAGCGCTCTTAACGTTGAGGCCACTGACTCCGAGTAAATTTTAATAATTTCGACTCGTTGTTGGCTCGTATATCTTTCCATCATGAAATGGCAAACCTTACTGAAGAGAAATGTCAGCAAATATGTCGTCGTTTGCTGTCCCTGTCGCTCTACTTTTGTAGCGTCCCTGTTGAAAAACCCTGTATAAGAACGGCGATCCTATGTCTTGCAAGAACTTTCGAGGCACATACCAGCTAAATGTTTTATACCAGATCCTATCCAACGCACTGTGTGAACGTCTCACGTCCTTCTGCAATACACTTATTGGCACCTACTAGTGGGGCTTCCGGCCCGGCAGATCGCCCATAGACCAAATTTTCACACTTTCAAGTCCAGACACACCACCTCTAAATAGATCTCTTTAGATCTCTATTGAAAATAAGACTTGGACTGATTTGTGACAAGTGATTTTCTATACAAATTTCAAGAGCTTAAATACTATTTTTCTTACACTTAGATCGTGGGAATACAATTTGGGAGTCGGGAAAATTGGGAATTTGCTTATCAGCGCCACATGAAGTCCGATGCAACGTCTAGGCTTGGGCAGGTGCAATGTGCGAAACTAAATGTTAAAATATTGACACGTGCATTTGGGAATGAGAGTTTGGGAAAGTCTTTATCGACTTTAAAGCCGAATAGTATAGTATTCATCGACAGGAGACCTTCATGGGCGATGGCCAATTTCAGGATCCGGACAAAACTTATCCAATTGTATAGCATGACGCTGAAGAGCACGCGGTGCAATGTGTAGTTTCGCAACAGCTCATCTAAACTCTTCCAAACATGCACCGGATTTCGGCAAGGTGATGCACTCTCATGGGACTTCCTCTATCTTGTATTTTAAGCGGTTAGTGCGCAGAGCAGGTGTCAACACCGAAGGCACTATCTCACGTGCCGTGGTAGAGGCTTTCACGGCTATTGTAGAACAAGCGAAGTTAGTTGGCCTTGATTGAAATTTGAGAGAAAGGCTTGTTAGTGAATGAGGAACAAAGCCATGACTCATGTTGAAATGTACTAACGTCGAACCATAAAATGCATTCAAGCCCAGTATAAAACCTATGCTCCATGTATCGAAAACTTTTCTGCTGTTTATCAAAAACTACACAATGATTTACCCAAACTCCGGAAAAGGACATTCAATTCAATTCATTACAAAACATAAACTCAACAATTTTATTGAAACTTTCTTAATTTACAAAAACTCGTCAAAAGCTTAGAATGGCTATTATCCATGCAAAACAAAACTGCCCTTATCCCTTAATATCGTTTCAATAATAAAAGTTTAAATAGTAGTTGCCTGCTTGGTGTAGTCCAATACCGATTCTGAATCTGAATCTGAATTCAAATCCAAAATGCAATTGGATATGGACGACGTTGATATAGAAGTCTCTGGTTTGGATGGATTTCAATATCTGTTCAGCCCTTCTCTATCACCACACTAAAGTCATTTCAAAGTTTTCGTTTACCCATCGAGCCGAGTACAAGTAGATGCCCGAGTTCGAGACTGTTTTCCAACAAACAAAAAATCGCCTTAAAGTTATTTGAAAGTTTTATTATGGACCACACTCTACATTTAGCCCAGGAATCCTCCTTATCTTCTTTTCGATGAAGGATACTCTCGCAAAACACAACAAGGACAAAAGCAGAACTGCCCAAAATGCACTTCCAGAACAGAACCCCTGCCTCTTCACTCATTTCATCGAGATAAAGTTTTTATGATTGTCGGCAGAGGGGGCTGGACGGTAGGTGGGTCGGTCGTCGATTTGGAACTTGTTTAAGGACTCGCCGAACTTCAAAGTCATATTGCCCGATTTATTTGAATTAATTTCAAATAATGAAATGGCAGAAAAAAGAAACAAAAATCTGTGGACAACAACAACAATCACAATCGCGCGCTCTGCTCTAGCTCACTTGAAACGACTATGAAAAGTTACAGCCAAGTCAAGTTGGTTGGTCGGTCGGTCCAGCTGTAGGGATATATGTACTTTGGCTTCGACTCTCCCAAGGGTCATTAAATACCGATTTTGTCGTTTGATTTCAATCAATAAACAGAACTCAGAACTCAATGGGACAGAACTTTTAAATTGGGCTCGTGGTGGTATGGCGAGTTGTATTGCTACTGCTGGTAGTTTTTGTTGTTTAGTCCTGCAAATTCTACGATGACAACATGCTTGTCAGTGTATGTGTATGTGTGTGTGTGTTTTTTTTTTTGTCATTTCCCGAACCAAAAGGAGTTTTTAAGTATTGAAAAGTTTTTCAATTTTCTCCAAAGTCCAAAGGTGGAATGAGGCACGGGGAATGTGATGGAAGCCTGCCCTGACTATACATTAGAACAAATCGGGCGGTTGGTTACAGTTATAGAAAATGAAAAACACAATCAAGATTTCATAGCCTCAGTTCTTCCAGCAGAGGGAGTTAACTGCTGGATGATGTTGTTAAACTTTTATGCACCGCATTGTTGCAGGGACTTCCGCACACAGAAAATGGGGCAGCTGTTTTGAAGAGTCCTCGCCTGGAGGATATCACGTAGAGGATAACATATTTGTTTTTCCACAGTTTGTTGCAGTATGAACACCAAGAATGGAATGGGAGTTATCACTGCAGTTGGCCCGGTATACGGTATACGGTGTATGGTTCATAGTTTATTTGTGTTCAAATATTTCGGTCGCTGTGAGTAATTTTTCTTTGAATTGCTGATGAGTTGAAAGAAAATTCGGTGCCTAGGGGTGAATTTATTAAGGAAATTCAACGAGATAAATATTGCATGTAATTTATTGGGAGATGTTTACTTATTTAGGTTCCTAAAATTGTGAGCATTTAAAAGAAAGAAAAAAAACTTAACTTTTTAAAAACTTCTCTAAACTGTCGCCCGGAAAAAATTTGAAAGTTGCCTTCAACAGTGCTGTTCATGCATAACCAAAAACGTATATCGGCCCTTTGTTATTTTTCTTTCGGGAGCAGATCTTGCGCGTAGGTGCACTTATGTTTTGGTTGGAATCATTAGCCAAAAAAAGACTACTTCATCTTCATGGTTTCGAGTTATACTTAGGTCTGCTTCAATTTCTCATAAATGGGAGGATGGGATAGATGGGATCCACTGACTGCAAGAGACGAACTCAAAATCTTGCTTGACGCTCGCATTTAATGAATTTTGGGTTTTGAATTTTTTTTTGGCTTCGATAAAAATTCAGTTTTTAAATTTTCTAGCGCCGCAAATTTTTTGTCTAAGATTTAAAAACTTAACTGCCTCCTTAACTGGAGCTATCTTACCTAAACAGAATTTACATTATCAACAAAACAATCGTTGTCAACAGAGAAGAACGATCATTTGACGAAGAGCCCTATTTGACGGTAGAGGGACATGCTTCGATCTAACCATCTTTGGTCTGTAATGAAGTGTTCGCGTCTGTTCAAATGAATATAAATTAGTACTGAGATCGTCGGTCATGGGTTTGATGTCCATAAATGTCCGTGAATGGGAGATGTCCGTCTATTTAGTACATACATATACTAAATAGGTTTTTAGTTGCATATTAAGAATTTTGAAGTGGATTTAATGGTGAAAACAATTTTAAATACAAATAATTTTCCCAAATTTTAGTCTCAATAACTTAACATCATTACTAAATTCAAACAGTTGTAATAACTTTTTGTTTTATAGATATAAATATAAAGGAGCTAAGAGCAAATAAAGGGGGCAGGTAGTTTCAAGGGCAGGAGTTAAAAGACCAAAAGTTCTAGCCGAACGAGTGAAATGTCATTGAATACAACAGTCAGTTTTTGCTGAGATAGAGAATAGAGTTTTCAATATACAGCTGATGTATAGTCAATGTAAGGAACTAGTAACAAGTCTCAGTCTCGTATTTACGGGAGTAAAACTTGTAAATAACCAACGTTTGCGATGATCTACAGAAATTTTTTCCACAGAAAATGTGGCTTACTACGGTTGGTGGACAAGTTCAGTATTTAGTAATACAAAGCGACCATCAAAAACTTTGGGAAGGTCATTTATGAATATGCAAAAGAGAATAGTACCCAGTATAGAGCCCTGAGGCCCTCCAGCAAGTATAGTGACATGATTTATCAGCAAAGACAACCCTTTGACAACAATTACTTAGGTAATTACAAATTAAGCGCCGTAGACAAAGCCGTAGAACATCAGTGGTTGGCTCGAAAGCCCCAACTGGAACAAAGGGACTAATTTATGTTGTTCTAAGTGACTCTAAATCGGCTTAATAAGGAATTTTTCCAAAACTTTTGATCGGAAATGTAGAAAGATGCTTATTGGGCGAATGTCTGCAGCATTTATTATTATTCGGTTATATTTATTTAAATCAACATAGTATATAGACACAAGCCCAAAATGCTTGTGTTGAATATTTCAAACATTTGTAGTTTTTGTAATTTTTACAAACAAAGCGCACCATAAAGGAGCAGGTCACTGGGAAAAACAAATTAATTTCTCTAATAATTCTATGGACAAAATGTACCACCCAAGCTATGTCCTCCACTATCGGGCATCCTCATCTTCGACAACAAATAATCTTTTTTCTAAGTCTCCCTCAAGTCGGCTGCCATAAATACAAGAAATTCAAAGTTGGTGGGCCTCAAAAGTTCTTCCTGAAACCTTTAAAACATCATTTCATATCACCGATTGAACAACTAAAAATAACATCCGAGACCAAGACAATCTAGACAATTGCCGTCGTCTGTATGCGACGACAGTTTCACATTTAAATTAAATGTGCAAATGTCTCCGCAACTAGGAGAGAAATATCTACTGTGCTAAACACATCAAACAACAACAGAAACAACATAACATACTAGCGTAGATAAACATTTCTGTTTGCCTTTGCATTGTGCATCTACAATCAAGATTTAAGCGCACATTTCGTGTGTTTCATTAGTTTGGATTCAGTGGCGGAGTTGCTGCTGTTGATACCAGTCCGATATTTTCGACAACGTTGTCCTCGTGCACACTCACACAAAGAGACTGGCAGATACCACTCTGAAGAAAGAAAGCCATCAACTTCTAATTAACGTTCGAATGAAAACATTTCCGATATATCCAAGCGAGATCCCGATAGATCTACGAATCCAGCAATGAGCCAACCAAACAATGCCGAAGACAATTTCTATCAAAGTCTGTTGTGTGTGGTTACAGTTCAATTTCAAATGCAGATACAGGGCACTGTATACTGTACAGTACACACACCCAATGTCCGTGGTTGTAGTTAGATGAGTTGAGACGAAGAAAACCACTGCCAGGGCAGTCCAATTGCGCGCCACTAAATCGCGCACAATTAGAGAATTTGCATAGGCAAAAGTCTAACATTTCATTTTGTGATTGTTGGTCGGTCGTCGCCGTTGTCGTTGTCGTCGGCTGTGTACCAAATCGTAGCAGATACCCATACATATGTATATGCATGTACTTGAGAATTGAATGAGGCCCCGAGGGTTATAAGCTCGTTACGCCGCACAGCACCACCGAGGCCTCCTTCAGAAGCACGATACATCGTCCATCGTCATCGTCAGCGAATTTGGCTGTTTTGACGGTGATAGCCCAATGGCATCGGCCTTCGGTAGAACCTTCGCGTTTGCGGTACGAATTTTCGATTTGGATTTGAATTAAATTGGATCAATCCGCGCAATCCAACAACGACAAAAACACAGCAGCAACCATTCCGACCAGCAAACACCGACCGACCGACATCTGTGTGCCTAGTCGATAGATACCTATTATACCCACATACCTACTCCTGTGCTCCTTGAGCGGGTTCGTATTCGAATTGAATTTTAAATACGCGCATAAATAGATTCCTTTACATATGCATGCATTGCAACTTTGATTCCTCTTAGTGCTCGACTCATGCTCATTAAGATCAAATTGTCAATTAAGATACGACTTGGTAGTTGGTACTGCTTCGTTCGCTCGCTTGCTCTCTCTCTCTCTCTCTCTTTCTCTCCGTTGCTCCTACTGATGCAAGTCACAAAGGTTGTTTGCTACTTTGGATAGAAATCTCCAATTCTCGATCTTTGGACAGAAGTCATATGTTCGATGGTTTGCTTTCGGTGGCTAATGATTTGCTGGCATGGCATCGACGTGGCCCACCTAGTGAAAGAAAAATTCCTGCCGCCTGTCTGCACCATCGCTGGCCTGCGCCTGCCGACCCCGGCCAATCGACCGTCTGATTCAGCAGCACATATCGCCGTTTTGTTGGATTAGCCTCTGATGTATGTCGACTGGAGCTGTCGTTGTCGATTAATAAAGCCGTTCCTGTTGACTGCAGCGAATTTAATAAGACATAAGAGTCGTGAAGTGGAAAATTAGAGCAATGCTGTTTGGGGAAAACGTGTTTAATTTTTGTCGGCTTTGTGTGAGCTTTGATAAGTGCCGCCACCGCGCCGATGAATAAACTCCAAACGAAACCGCACAATGCTAAGCGGAAGGGTTGATAAATGACAAGTGAAGTTTAATATAAAATAAGACGTGCCCCAATAGACGATTTTTTTTTTTCTTCTTGCAGTTACTACGTAATCATTGAGATAACGGACCGTCTAACAGAGTATTAACATTGAGAAGGCTATTAGAGGGTAACAGTCTTCTATCTGTGGCCCGATTTCATTTACAATTTTGTGAGATCTTGAACGCAGATCTTTACAGCAGGAATGAAAATAGTTTGAATTTAGTGCCTGCGGGTAAATTTGCTGTTACTCCAAAGAAATGCTCTCCATAATCTTAGTATATACCTATACCTATTTCATTATTTCTAATATAAAAATGGCGCAAATTAAACTTCATCCAACATGACTTGCATCTTGGTAATGTTCTTGTGAAGCTTCGAGTTTGATCGTGCTTTCTCTAAGCAAGTTCGATCAGTTCTTCCAAGATAACTTGTCAACCCTTTAACCGAGGCTTCATGAAACTGGCTAGCTAATGGGTTTCATTTCCGCCACCAGGTAACCAGGTTGCAACTTTGTTTAGCACACATCGTAGTTAGAAGGATAAATGACGAATATAAGCAATTATTTCGGCTAAAAACAACCTCAAAAAGTCGGCTTGGTCGATGGTAGGTGCAAAATTTTGCATGAGACATTATAAGGCCCGGCCGCGCATGCTCATAATAAAAACACACCCCTTCAAAGTACTTTCTTACTACAACTTCAAAGTACTTTCTTCCGTTTTTATACACGTTTGGTAGGCAACCTCGCAGCTAATGTACCTGATAATACCGCCAAATGCTCGCAGTTACATCTTATTGCTCTAGTTCGAATGGTTTTATCCGTTGAAGTCGGCGCACTAAATTTGTCTCGTACAAAATTTGTAGCATTTCATTATTGCAGTGGCCATAAAGGCGCGTCCGTTGCTTAAGGGAAAATATTTTTATCTAGTCTTCGACGGTAGTTATACCTATGTCTCGGTGGATATCACTGTTTCTGATATACCACGGGGTGTTTACAATTGTTTTAAGCACTTTGAAAAGTTTGTAAAATATTTATGTTACTTGTTTTGGTACAACCCCAAAGTTATATACCATACGTCCAAACCGGTTTTATAACGTGCTTGTTTTGCATGCTGAGTTTGGCAAATCGACGAGCTCTTCCCGTTCATTCTTTACGTGCGATTTTTATTTTATTTTCGCGTCTGTCATTCCCAAATATTTAGCTTCATTTGAGTACTGAATTTGGTAAGAGTCTATGAAAATGGATAGTGTATTTACATTTCTGTAAGTAAAATTAACGTAAGTAGATATGGTTTTATCGAGGACAATACGCCAAGTCTTTGTCCACTCAAAAGCACTGTCGATAGCCCCTTGGAGCTTCTTCATTGCTTATTCAACCGAATTACTCACTGTTAAGTTAATATCTGATATAATTGCTTCCGAAAGGCTAATTTTGCTTATATTACAATCTCATATGCCATACTTAAAGGCACAAACGATCTTTTAAGTCAAAGTGCAGTCCCTATCGCATCGGCGAGTCAGAAGCTTAAAAAAAAACATATTAAATGCCTGGGGGACAAATATTTTTTTCCTCTACGGCCTTTTCTATTTCATTATTAATTCTATAAACCGGGTCGATTGTGGAGTGGTGGATTCTGAACCCGAATTGGTGATCAGGTGAATTGGCGCTTTTCGATAATCGGATGTAATCGCAATAACATTTTTTTCGAATACTTTTGACATTATTCGTAAAAGCGATATCGGTCTATACGATTTCTTTTCATAAGGGGATTTTCCCGGCTTTGGAGCCTTTCCATTGTCATAGAACGTACAATAACCTAACCGAGCATAAACGAACATGAGTGCTTTCCTAGGCAATTCTTTAAGGACCTGCCCCGTAACAAATCGTATCCAGGAGCCTTTTTTAATTTAAATTTTTGAATATTATAACGGAGTTCAGCCAGCGAAACACTTTTAATTCTTCAATTGTAAGGTATTCCGGCTCAGATCGTATCCTTCAATTATACTTGACCGTCAAAAGGCTTAAACGTTTATTCTAAGTGCGAGGCAAATAATTCACCTATTTCTTTATCTTCTTTCGCCCATTCATTATTGTCTTTTCCGATAGAAGGTTCTTGAATTTTTGAGTTTTTAATGCCCTTTATAGCTTTCCCAAGCGAGTAATTCGAACTCTTATCCGCAGTGAGGCCTTCACTGTGGCGAAATGTTTACTGAATATTTCAATATGCAATTTTTTTCGTTTAAAAAGAAATTTAGTGAGAGAAACAAATTTTTTTTAATCAAATAATATAAATATCTCGACCAAGACAAATTTTGAAGCATTCCCAATGAGACGAAAAATTAAAATCTGACAGTTCAGTTTAATCAGTGGATAATAAATTTGAATTTGGGACCATGTAAAAAAACGTGGTCAGTTTGTGGGTATTTTACGGCACTTCAAAAGCTACAAGCAACAAAAGTCTTCAGACGACTGACTTTATAAACTGCAAACATATAGAAATTAGCTTCAACTAAAGTAACTTCAACGAATGCATGACATTTCGAAAGAATAATCGGAAGAACTCTAAACTGCGAAACCAGTTAGCATTGCTGTCGGGGCACTCCATGCAAAAGAGCCAATCTCAGATAGAGGAACCTCACAAACTTTGTCAAATCCACAAAATATGTGCCCAAGTAATAGAGCAAAAACTACCGACTTCCTTAACAGGGTGAAAATCTAGAGAAAAGTATCTACGGTTGGCTGGAGAACCCTGGTAACTTTGATCCTGTGCAGATTTTAAGCAAATACGTTGGAAACTTTGTCAATTCTGTTTATATGTCTCCCCAACAGGACTTTAACATACCATTCTCCTGCTCCTTCCCGAGCAGAGTTAAATGGGATAAGAATGAACCCACGAAAAGTAAATCGTTATTCGTATTCTTGGAAGAACTAGAGCTACACTGTTCAATCAAGCTTCCTGATAACAGCAGTGTCTTCCGAGCAGAGATTCTGGTGATCGCGGATGCGGCCCATAAGGTGTCATATACAAATACCACGAAATGATATTACCATTTTCATTGACAGTCAGGCAGCTATAAGAGCACTCTCTGCTATATAATATATGTATATATAAATAATTTATAAGCTAAAACACCGCTGCCGTGAAGAGCTTAAGGCTCTGCTTGCAGCACGCCATAAATATCTGTTGGGTCCCTGGATATAGTGACGAAACCGGCAATGAGAGGGCTAACGAATTAGCGAGGTATGGGTCTGCAATTTACCATGATCAAGCACTTCAGTAGATCAAGCCACCACTCTGCGATCTTAGGAAACTAGTGGAGAACAAGATTCGTATGAAATCTAACAACAGGTGGAAGTCTCAAGAAAGCTCTGGCCAGAATACAACAGCGGTCGAACCATCAAACTTTTACAATTTGACAGGTCATCACTGTCTAAGGTGGTAGGGGGGGAAAATGGGACATAACTTCCTAAGGCAGTTTCTAGGAGTTTGAAGAAACTAGCCTTTTCGATGAAATCAATTATACACGATGGATATGGCAGGATTGACCGAAATATTGTCATCTATGTATAACCAAGACTCTTGGGTAGCAAACCTTATGTTTAGACAAAAGCACCCTTACCCTATCAGAAAGTGGACAGTAACAAAATATATCATCTGTCTCGACATACTTGGTCCTTGGCTTGGAGGGAGCCAGGCGATTTATAGCCTGCGTCATACATATCTGTTCAAGAATAGGTATTTAATTAGGTATTTAAGGCCCATAATGAAGAGCTTCCAACCATTGTGTTCGCGAAGTATATTTTGGACAAGAATATAAGGAACCTACAATTAGTCAGTATCAAGAATAAATTCAAAGTTGAAAAGGTTTTTATAATATTTTTTTGCTCTTGGATGTTTCCAGAATTTCGCAGGTTGTGGGGCAGTGGACAAAACTATAGGCGGTTCTTAGGCGGATTTGAACCTTGATAAACGTAGAATTCGATTTTGATATATCGCTCCAAAATTAAAATGAATTTATAATAGTTCAGTAGCTTAAGCATTTCAAGTAGTTGTCCCTGCAAATAAGAAAATTCCATTTCAGTGGACTAAACTTGAATTAGGGTGCGAACAGAATCTTTATCACAGATAAGTATACAGATAGTCGACTAAGAGAACTTTTGGCTCTCTCGCCCTCCAATTTGTATTTGCTTCAAAAAGACGTAGATTTGTATCTGTATCAGATTTATATCAGTTTGAGGCAGCTCACGCACACAATAGCAGTACTGCGCCAAGGAATCCATTTTGGATAAAATGTCATGTAGGTATCATTAATGTCAAAATCCTCTTCAGCCACCATATTTTTGACAATCATCTGTGCACCATCTGTGGTTCACACGTATTCACAGATAGGAAATTTAAGAGAGGATTTTGCGGCCATTTTTAAAAAAAATGTTGCGGGTTAAAAGGGAAATGGGTATGCTGACTATCTGGTACCATTTTCTTTCACTTTCAGTCCATTCAATATGTTTTTCTTTCATTTAATTCCTTAAAAAATGTAAGATGCTGATATCCTAGTTTATTTGAGCAGTTCTTAATAAAAGCAATAATCAATACATGGTTAAACATCGAAAGGTTTGCAACTGTCATTTAGAGTATATGCCCCTACCAGTCCTATTAATATGATTGCATAAAGCAACCCACACGAAAGCTTTCAAAGACTCAAAGTTTTATTAAGGAATTTTTCGTCAGGACGAACATAAAAGCTGACATGGTCTGACATCCACCTCATTTCTTCTAATACCACATTCACAAAAAAAAAATGCAGTTTTTAATATCGTTGGTTCCGGCATAAGCCAAACTATGCATGCACAAATTCATGCTCTCGAAGAGATATCGCATAGTAGACAGGAACATATTCTACTAAACTACTGAAACTTTGACGTACCCATGTAGATACATCAGGTGCATCGCAAAGATGCGTTTGTGCACCGAAAACATCACTATTCTGAATGTTATTATAGAACGAAGGGTATCCTTTAGCCGATAGCGAATGACAGAGATCTACAAATAATGCAAAGCGCATTAGAGATCCGCCAAAACGAAGAGAAAAATGCAATATATTGGAAGAAAATTTCTCCCCCTAGAGAGTGAGAGAGAAAATGCCAAGAATCAAATAGAAAATGCGAAATAAAATTGAAATTTCATCTTGTCGACGAGGACGCAAAGAAAAGTGTATATCTAGCGTACAGGATATTATATTGGCGTATAGCTTGAAACGCGGCGGCGAAGATTAACCTCAATATGTTGCAAGCAGCAGACCGGTATGCACAATAAAACTGCTTGCTTCTCGGATATGCGATTACGTATACTTGTATCAGCCACCCCTCGAGAAGCATAACAATCAATGCTTGTTGGGAGACCAACAATAACAACAACAACAACAAAAACACCATTGAGTATTGACAGAGTAAGAAATAAATACGAAAGGACCCGTGCGAATTGGAAAGAGGATTGTGAATTTTCCTTTGATATCAGTTGCATATTTCTCGCGAAACAAGATGATAATGAAACTCAAAATTTCATCAATGCACGACTGCCAGCATATAGTACGGTATCGTACTGCGCTACGAAAGAGGGCTAGGACCAAGCTCCAGCACCAGCAGCAGCACCACAGCACCAGCACCACAGCAGGAGCAGGCAATGAAATAAGGATTCTTCGAAGGATGCAAAAATCCAATATGTTGCGCGTGTATAGTGTTTGGGTTTGGGTTGAGATGTAATCTTATCTGTGCTCCGCCAGGGTCGGCATCGGCACAGACAGGGTAATGGAGAATAAATTTATTTCAGTGCATCCGCGAGCTCTAGCTATTCCTTTTATTTTTGATTGTATTTTCGTATTTTCGTATTTTTTTTTTGTATTAAAATTGAAAGCCTGTCAGTTCTGCTCAAGTTGGTATTGCTGCATTGGGCACATTGCACTATGGAATATATTTGTTGGTTGAAGGTTGAAGATTGAACTATATGGTTTTTCATGCGGAAGCGACTATACTATAATATAACTGGTTTCGCCGAGGAGAGGAACAACCTTTAAGTAGATAAAACGTCATGGGAACGCGCGAGTATCAATGGAAGTTGTTATTTTCCTTTGGCAAGCGATGTTATTATTTCTTGCATATGACAGGTGAAGTCTGAGACGAATGAATTCATCTAGTATTCGGTTTTGAAATTTGGAGAGATATGAAATTTACATTTTGAAAGGAATTTTAAATTTAAGTTTCTGTACAGTGGAAGAATTATTTTTAAAATTTTTGAATTAGACTATGCCCGAGGCTTCGCTCGCGTTTAATAATATTTTTAAGTAGCCTCTTCTTGTTCGTCGACCTAAAAGATCTCTTGTACACAGGTTTGCTTGGAGTAGCGTCTCTACTTTCCTAATGTAACTGTGCTCGGTGCTTATTATTATCCTAAGATAAGATTTCCTTCTGCTACTATCTAGGGTCGGGCATTCACGCATGATGTGCTCAGCAGTTTCGTCTTCTTCAGGATAAAATCGAAACTCCGGTGAGTCAACTATGTGTATTTGGTATTGTGGCCTGTTAGGTATTCAACTAGATTTTTGATATCGTGCCTTGGTAGATTTAGTACTTTATTGGCATCGTTTTTGAAAGGTTTGGTGACCTGAGATGGTACATCATCGGCTTTTTCTTTCCCTTCAATTCCCTCGTGACCGGGAATATACTAAATTTTGGTTTTGTTTTTAAGACTTACTTTTTGAAGGTTGTCAGAAAAGTGGCAATTCTGATTTGGTCGAGTCCATAAATGGTGAGCTGAGGACTTTTATAGCTGCTTGACTGTCCGTGAATATATGGATGTTGGATCCTTTGATTCCTGAGTTGTATATTAGGTTTGCGAATTCTTTTATGGCATGGAGCTCTGCCTAAAATACACTGGCATTTTTTCCCATAGGTATTAAGGCATTTTTTTTTGGTCCATGGATACCGGCTCCCACCCCCAGGGTCCACTTTTGAGCCATCGGTATACCACTTTATGCACCACTTTCGTGGGTTATTGCTAACTCATTCTTCTCTGCTTGTGATTTTCGTGGAAAATCTTTATTTTAGGCATAAGATTTTGATTTGGTGGTCTGTAACTACGCAGACCATGTCAAGTTAGGGTGTTTCTGAAAGTAATTGGTTAGGTGAGCGACATCAATTTGGAGAAGGGATCAGTCGTATACATATGTACATTGGGTTGTGATATCAGATAAATCGTTTATAAAAATAAGGAACAATATTGGTCTTAAGTGGCTTCCTTGTGGGATGCCTAATGTTACTCTGCAAAAGGATTAGAAACATTCGAGTCAATGGAAACTTACTGACTATGTCCTGTTAGAAAGGTAGTTAACAATTGAAGCATATAAAGCTGAAATCATATGTTTTCTAATTTTTGGAATTGAGTAATGCCCCCTATCAAACGCAACGTTCATTTGGTAACGTCCATCCTCTTCTACTGAATTTAGAATGCAATTAGTGAACTGACGGCGCTGTAACTCGTTATTTCCTGTTTCGGACCACATTTATAAATGGGAGTAACAAATGATATTTTCCATTCTGGAAGAAATTCACCGTATGTTAGTGAACCATTGAATATGAAACCAAAAAACTAGATCGAGCGGTAGAAAACGTCCCTAGTACTATTGGTGGGATTCCATCAGGGCCAGGATTATTATCATCATTTAAGCCAGATAGCGCCTTTTCAACTTCCGATATGGTAATACTTTAGTGTCCAATGCTTCTACGATTTACAGACTGACCGGATGAGGAGTAAACAAGAATCAATATAATTAGATTTAAAGAACTCCAGCAAAATCATCACAGATAGTTGGTAGACTTGTATAAGTCGAACATAAATATTGCATACTCTTAGGAATTCAATTAGCTTTATTTTTATTTTTAATGAAACTCCTAAAACATTTACTGTTGACTTTTACTTGGATTCAATAGAGTAAATATAACTTTTATACAAACATTTGTTAAGAATGAAGACTTGCTTAGGGATTTGTAGGCTTCTTCTCTCTATTTCTCTATTTCTTCTCTTTGTAAATGGAACTATGACAATCTTGCTGGGGTTGATAAAGAGATTCTCTTTGCAAGACCAGTCGAAGACTATCTAAAGATCGTTTTTCGAATGTATTGTTACGTTGTTTGCTTCTTCGCCCCTAATTGTGATGACCAGGTCATCGGCGTAATCAACAACGAGGAAGCCTAATTTACTTGGATCTTTAGTTATCTATAACCAAAGACTACTGCAGTAGTGAGGAAACTTCTCCCTGTGGGCAGCCTTTCACGGCTGTAACTGATACTGAGATCAGTACTGACGATCGGTAGATTGATCGATATTTCTATGTGTCAAAGCATGAGCACTGCCAATGTCTACGGAGGCGAACAGTGCAGCCATTTTGCATTGGACTGTTATGTTCAAAAGTGGTCCTCTGGTAGATTTGTCTTTTTTATTTCTGGTATCGATGGGGGAGCACAGTTATACTATAAATTCTTAATAGATAGCATTTTGTGTATAAACGAAAATTAAAATCACTTGCATCGGATAAATGGTTTGCGAGTTGCATTTTATGTATTAATTTCAGCGTACAGTGGGGCAGGGTGTGCTGAAAAGTACTGAAAATGTGAACAATATGTTGTGTTCATTGAATTTTTTTATATTCGGTTATTGATTTGGTAAGCAGTTATTTTTGATTAAAATTAAAATAGCAGTGAGAAATAAAGTGTTCCAATCGTTCCAAAATACAAACAGCTGTCGTATTTTATTTTAAAAATTTGAATATTTCTCACTAGCCCTTTGTTAGTTGTGAGTTAGAGCAAAAAATATTTATAGTTTCTTCTTCAAGCTAAATTTATAGTAGAAGAAATCCAATAAAACAATAAATAAACGTAGATTCTTAAAACGAAAACAAGTGTCCAAGTCAAAAGCTTTGTTATGTATTTAGTGTGGGCTCAGCATTATAGCCCACAGTGGTAAAAAATTTATTAAGAGGTGACAAAAAAATTAACATTATGCTTTCTTGTTTTAATTTTTGTCTGCGTACACTCTTATGCTATGTTTCCACCATGTACTAAACCGAGATTAAAACTAAACTGCCATAAATCTTCCTTAAATCCCGAGACTAACCATACAAGTGTTAATCAGTTTAATAAAAGAAAAACATTAGGTTAATATGTTAGAATTGGCTTGTGAACACTCTCAATACCAATCTCGACCATACCTGGATATGTTAAAAGTTTAGTTTAGTTGAAGCCATTTGACAAGACAATTAGATGTTGAACTCATTTTTTGTCAGTAGTGTTAATCTTTTGCCTTTAATCTCGGTTTATCTTTTGGTGGAAATGTAGCATTATGGTATGTTCTTCTTCGTTAACCAACAGAGTTCACAAAGAAGCAAAATGTAATGACAGAAAACGATATTTTGAAAACTGATGTGTGTTCTTTTAGTTTTCGAGTGAGTGTAAGCTGCTCTGTATTTTGCATGTTTTCTTACACATGCTTTTCTAACACAGTGGGTCAAAATGTGTTAAAAACTGGCCGAAATATACAAATTAATTTACGTTACATACATTTTTTTCTGTAACAAGGTTCTATTTCGTTTTCCTTGGAAAACGATGATTTGTATGAACAGTGGGACAGAATGTTTAGTTTAATTCGTGGTGTAAAGAAGCGTAGTAGGTAAGGCTACAGGAATACAAAAATAAATTGTGTAGGTATTGCCTTGAACGTGCAAAAATATCTTTTATCTTTTATAAATAAACGGCAATATCAAGCCTTTTTGTAGGACATACAACTTTGACTTTTTATTTATTTGTTCGCAAGGATATGGGTGACGTGAAAGCTTCCACATATCCTTAAGGTTTTAATTTTAAATAACTCGTAATCATATTAAAATCCATTTTATTACCTTGATTCGATTTAAAACAGAAAAAAAACGATTGGTAGATCCCAGCTACCACTCGGCTTTAATGACTTTCACAGATGCATATCGCCTTCCATAATGGCAACCGTTCTGTTGTTCAGCCCCCTTTCCAACATTGTGCATTGTCATTGTCAACCTGCATGCAGATGCATATTCAAAACGAAGAGAAAAAAAAATTAATTAAAACCAGGAAACCGGCGCTGCTTCCCTTTGCTGCTGCTAAATCGTTCGCTTATATGATGCAATCGAATGCATCATTCCCATATGGGCTTGCACGCTATACTTTGGCAGTTCCCGACATCCGTTCAGGTCATCCCATCCGCCCTTATCGTCGACTAGAAGTCGCATTGCAGTCCCCTTTGTACTTTGTTTGAGAACTTTTTGTTTTTTTCTGTGCGGCCTCTTCTTCGTTTTCTTGCTCTTGCTTCATCACTACTTGCATTGTGTCAATTCCATTTTTACATCCATTGTGTACTGCTGTGCTTCCACTTCCATATGGCATGATTCCCATTTTGCAAATCCAAATCTCAATCGTTATTCCTATTTTGCTTCTGTTCTGCTCTGCTGCTGTGACTGTGTGCCTTGGCTATGTGGCTGTTAGGGAGAAAATCTCCCAAGCAATTATCCCATTTGAGTCTTATAACTCTCGACTCGACTCGATTTGATAAAAGGAGTTAGAAAGACGGAAGCAGCATCCAGTACTTTACAAAAGCGCGCTCCCATTCAATTGGAATGCATATTTGAATAATGACCGTGCTGTACTACCAATACCAACTCCTGCTATGCCGCTGCTGATATATGGGAATTGACCCAATCTGGCTGGGCCATGTCATAAGCAATCGATGATCGACCATATAAAGAATTTGAATTTCATTACTGTTTCCCAGAGACCAGTAGCGCTTACCGCGTCCAGTCGGTCCTCCTTAAGATTCGATGCAGATGTGCCTAATAAAGCCACTTTGAGTGGGCTTCCTTCTTGGATTTAGCCTGCCGGCCAGATCCACGAAGGCAGAGCGACAGAGAAAGAATGAAAAATACAGTTCGCATCTTTTGTCCAGGAGTCATTTTGGCTTATGCAAATCATCCGTAGATGCGGTTCGGTTATTTGGATTTTATTTTAGAATAAATAAATGAATTACTGTAACGGCGATGTGATGCGATTCGATGCCACGGGGTGGACATGGATGAGAAGGAGCAGAAGCAGAAGGGAAAACTATACTACCTACTGACTGACTTGTGACTACTGTGTGATGGACAAACAAAACAGATGAACAAGTCTGCAAAGTTGGTTTGGTTATGAGTATTTTATTACTAACTATATGATGAGTGGATCGATATTTGCATGCTACATTTTATTTTGGCCCCAAAGTGGTGCTGAGTTGCGAATATTTCCAAATGGAAATCAATTGATACTCGGAGATTGTTATTACCAAAGAAACTGATTTGCTAAATCGCGGCGGATACCTCTTCAGTTTTATTTATTCGTTTATTGAGACCGCGCAGTTCATTTGTCTCTTTTAAATAACGAACTAGGGATAAGGCTGTTTGGTGAATAGTTTTTTAATCGATGATTAGAGTGTGAGAATTTTACGATCTAGGGACTGTGCTCTTTTACCGAAACAAAGAGCTAGGTGAAGGTGAGGAAGTTGTTGAAATATTAGGAACAATTCGGCCGAAACATTAATATAAACAAATCATTATTGTACCACGTCAGCAGTCTAGGGTAAGTTAAGTAAATATAATCGAAATAATGCGACGAAACAAGAGATGTATGTCTATATATAGGGTCTCCGCCAAATAAATTTTTTTTGAATATGCTATAAAAAAAAACTGCTGAATATTTTCTCAAATTTCTTTTTTTATTTGAAAGTACAATCCTTCCGGTTAATAATGGAAAATAATTTCATTCAAATGGCTGCCTCGGCTGGCCATGCAGTAGCCTACACGATCGGTCCAATTTTTAAGCACATTATCGATTGTGTGCAGCTGTATTTCACCAATGGCTTCACGAATATTGTCCTTTGAAGCGTCAATTGTCTCTGGCATGTCGGCGTAATACTTATCCTTTACGGCACCCCACAAATAATAGTCCAACGGTGTCAAATTGCAGCTCCGCGGTGGCCAAACGACATCAGCTCTACGGCTGATAGTGCGGTCTTCAAAAACAGGGCGCAAAACATCGAGTGTAGCTTCGGCTGTGTGGCACGTAGCGCCGTCCTGTTGAAACCAAATGTTGCCAATATCCTCCTCTTCAATTTTTGTGAACAAAAATTCGTTCAACATGGCCCGATAACGATCGCCATTGACTGTAACAGCCACTCCTTGCTCATTTTCGGAGTAAAATGGCCCAATTATGCCTCTAGACTAAAATCGGCACCAAACAGTGACTTGTTTTGGGTATATCGGCTTTTCAATGTATGCGTGCGGGTTTTCTGTGCCCCAAATGCGACAATTTTGGCAAAATCGGCATCTTCTCTATGTCGCTATGTCGCAATATTTCCCAGCGTTGTTCATATCATATCATATCCCCAAAGTGGTACCAGAATTATCGGCCTGCTATCCTTGAGCCAAAACCGGAACGTGCTCCAGCATACATTTAACTTCTTGACTTATTGAGGGCAAACGTTGACTCTGGCCACTTTCTGGTTGTGAATAGATTCATAAATCAACTATTTATATGAAAAGATGGTGTGAACTTCACGGACGAAAAAAATTCAACGTTAGCATGCCTAAAGTAGCCAGAGCCTACTAAGAACGCCTGTGAGAGGCATTATAGACGAAACGAAACGAAACAACATATGTAGATTAGGCCAAATGTGCTGAAAAGCAGGGGTAACATGTAAAGAGTACCTAACCATTAGAAGTGTTGGAAATCGAATATGCTCGCAACAACGAAACAACATCAGAATGTAAGCAAAGAAAGCAAAGCAACTGGCTGGTAGCTTTAAGAACTAGTCATTGATATGCGAGGACAGCAGCTGCTAAACCGGCACCATGTAAAATTGATAGGTCTAAAAAACATCATAGACCACCTGCAGTATGCCGGCTTTAACAGCTATTAAAAAGAAATAAACAAGCAAACATCTATCCACCAGTTAGAACAAAACATAATTATAGACAGCAGAAACGTTGATTTTATCTTACGATAACTTTTTTTAAAGCCAATATAAAACCCTGGAACTTCTTGACTTCTATAAACACGGTTTTCTTAATCGAAAACAGCCAATTGGAAAAATATGAAATAGAAACTTTTTTTTGTTCAAATAATACTACTTGGTCTGGGTGGACCAAAAAGCTTGCGTTCATTTAATAGTTTTTCCTCATTTTTTCTTCAACTTTTGTGAAAATATCAAAAGCTGAAAAATATCTGAAGCTGCAAGCAATAAATACAACAATTTCGGGTATAATAAATAGTAAAGCTGGCAGGCCAATAGAAGTTTATATATTTTCTAGGGCTTGCTGGACCAAGTAGTACAACTTACCGGCATCAAAGAAGTTCCATTTCGTATATATTTTTTATTTTTTCGTGAACAAATCACCAGCCGTATAATTTCATAAAACAATAGAAGATTATACATAACATGCCAAAAAAATAGTTTAATTAGTACAACTTACCGCCACAACTTAAGTTGCCCATCCGAGGGTTAAAAAAAAAATCCTCGGGTATTTGCTTTAGTGTGTGAAGAGGGCGAATGGAGGAGAAGATACAACCACGAATTCTATGGGCTTGATGTGCTGAATTTTGTAACATATACTCCCTAGGATCCCGAAAGAGTGGAGTATAAAAATGCGTTGATACGCCTACTGCCGCGCCCACAATTCAGAAAGAACTGCTCATATAAAAATTGTCACACAAATATTTTTACCCCGCCAACTTTTTTTTATCAAAAAATTGTTTTCTTCGCAAATTTCCTTGGCAAAAAATTTATAACATAATTCAGACAATGCAATTTACAATATTCCACCAATAGAACATTTTTGGCCAGATCCATTTTTTGGGGTTTTTTGGCATTTTAAGCAAACCATGTTAACCAATTAACTCAAAATTGAAAAAGTTTGCAAATCCAAGTTTTTGGCATGAGGGTGACCATAAGTTCTGTTTAAAAAATGTGGGCCCATAAAATTGCACCCCAAACTGAACGAAAAATTAAACTCAAAATATGAAATATGCCAAATGCTTTTCATATAAATATATTACGCTCTGTTTTTTTTAAGATTTGCGGAACTTTTTATTATAAGATACAAGATTATTTTCACGTAACTTTTCTAATTTTTCAACTCCAAGTAAGGCTTGAACGCTTGAAAGCATCATTTAGTCTACTAAAATGCCTTTTGTATAGTACTACAAAACTGCTGAAACGCAGAAGCTTTATCAATCTAAAAGTCTAAAGCTCGTACGGATCCTAAACTGCTCGTACGGATCCTAAACTGCACAGGAAGTTGGTAGCAAGTTGTGGCAAGTGCGTCATAACAGGGATAAATAGGGACTGCCCTCAAGGTGGTGTTCTGTCTCCCTCTTATGGTCTAAGGTGGTAAACTCTTTGCTTATGGCTCTTAATAATTCTGGAAACCACACACAAGTTTAAGCTAATTATGTCGCCGCTCTTTCAGTCCGTTAAAATTTAGGGGTTATCTGCTCTCAGGCGCAGAGATCCCTTGGATTTGATCGATGTTTGGTGCATTAGTAATGGGCTTTCAGTGAATCCGATCTTCGATGAAGTCAAATATCTGAGTATAATCCTCAATAAAAAGGGGTCTGGTGCTGGAGTCTTTGTGGAACGCGATAACGTAAGATTTTACTACCCCTTGGGTAAACATGCGACTGTTTTCCAAGCGGAGGTTTTTGCCATCCTAATGGCAATGCGCTATATTGTGAATAACAGGTGGAGGGCTAGAAACATTTGCATTTGCAGTGATAGCCAAGCTGCATTAAAAGCGCTGCTAAACCCTCTTTTCTCATCCATGTTAGTGCTAGAACTCAAGCTTTCTCTGAATTTGCTCGGAAGGCTGAACAAGGCGAACCTTGTGTGGGTCCCAAGTCACACTGGCATCCAGGGAAATAAGATCTCGGATGAGCTTGCTAGGCAAGGTTCAGAAGAGGTTTTCTCAGGACCCGAAACTGTCACCCAACACATTGTCTTCCATTGTGTTTCTCGAACACAAGATTTGGTGGCGCGATTGCGATGGATGTAGACAGACCAAACTAATGCGCCCATTTGCAAAAGGTCTGCATCTTTTGTTCTATCTCATATGAGAATCGACAGTAGGCGTCCTTTCGGGCCACCAAGCTTTTTCTAAGCACTTAAATGAGTTGGGCCTAAGCGACACCACTAACTGTCTTGCTTGCGGTGAGGAGGATGACACAGCAGAACACTTTCTCTGCAGTTGTTCAGCCTATGCTCGCATCAGCTGGCGAATTTTCGGGGCCGACGTGGTAAGTGCCGAACAACTCAGCTCTTCATTACTGAAGCTCCTTCGCATATTATTTCCTGTAGTTGTGTCTGAGCGCTTCATCGAATAGTAGCAACCTTCGAAAAAAAAAAACCAAAGGATTCTAAAAGAAGGATGTCTTCAAGGGCAAATGTAATATACATATATCGTATCTTTTCCGATTTAAAAATGAAATTCACTCTTGACACCGACCCGCACATTTTATTCAAATCTTTGCAACACTAACATGTCATGCAAAACAAAAAGGTAAAAAAACCTCTAGGTAAGCTTGATTAATCCAACATCTCGCTAGATATCATTTCTCACAAGAACTATACTTCCACATATCTGTTGTCCACAACACTATTTCAGCATACACCTGATTTATCTACAAGTCATCAGCGAGCACAATAGACTGCCTATCGGCACCGCCAACCATATGGTTGCAGGTTGAAAAAAGTCCCCGTTTTGTCATCTTAAACCACAATCTTTTGCTGCGAAACATTTCCGGGATCTCGTCTCGTTCTTTCGGTGCGCTTCGGCTACGACTACAACTACGACTATGAGTATGAAAACGATGTCGACCTGCCTTACAAATGGGATATCTCACGGGAATTATGTGCAGTGAATCTGTGATTTAGTGGTGATTAACAACACACATGCAGCGGCGGCTGCCGCACTGAGAGAGAATACGCGGTGCTCATATTGTATGGTGACGTTGTCAAGAAACCAACTCCCGCACAAGATCCACCAACTTATCGTTTTAACAATGCTGCCGCATTTTGCTAATCTCCGCACACATTATGGTCGTCGTCGTCGTCGTCATCGTACTCGTGTACAACTCTGTCGGCAACAATGGGGAGTCCCATGGTACAGATCGCCTATTTTTAGTCCATGGATCATAATGTGGTCAGTGTGTGTGTGTGCTTGAGTGTGCGCGCGCCCATGTCCAACACAGTTGTTAACCGAAACGCAGCAGATAGAGATGCCATAGGTACCTATACCTAGCAGCAGCAGCATCCTCCCCCGGGACACTTCATCACACTGGCCAACAACATTATCGGTCCATGTAATAATAATAATAATAATATGTTGGCAACAACCTATCACGACTCCACTTTATCCCATTTAATGAAGAGTTCTTGGATGATGCGGTGGTCATCTTTCGCAGTACTATATGGGCCGTTGTTTGTAGATATCTGGCGGCCGGCCGCGCTAGTTGCTGAGCTCTCAACAAATGACTGCCATCTCGATGGGATATTAATAAGGCCGATGTTTTTGCCCGGCTACGACTACGACTACGACGACGATGATGATGACCGCCGCATAATAATCTGTATCTTCATAGTCATCGGCTGGGCTGTTGGGGATAGTTAGTAGTTTTGGTAATGGTGCCCAATAGAACTGATAATGTCGAACAAAAACATGTTGTTGTGCTCTCTTAATGGTGGCTGGTAGTGGTTGGGTTCACTGCCAACCATTTAGTAACATTTTATCCATCTGCGCGCCTCACCGGAGGTTATTGCAAAAGCACCGAATGCCACAAGAAGTTCATTATAACAATCTAATTAAGGGAAGGTTAGTAGAGGAGCGCTCGTGATGCTGTCGTGTTCCTTAAGAGTAACTTTACTTTACTTTACTTTACTACCCCCACACCGCAAGCAGTCTCATTCAGTGTATGGTGTGCAGTATGGCGGCGGCGACGCGGTACCATGCCAAAAAGTCAAAGTGGCTGCTCTTGTTGCTGGTTAGTTCGTGATACTACTCGCAAGAACTGTATCTATAGCTGAGGCGCTGCTCTCTGCGGGATCTTGGGCCACTGTCATGTTGACCGAGATGTTTTCAGATTTGCCAACGAACATACTTACATGTATATGTGTATGAATGTGTGTGTGCATCGGTGTGTAGTGTGAAAGAGGAGTAGTGGCAGCTTTATTGATTAGCTCAGCTTGTTAAATAATATATAATTGGAGCCCACTTGATGATTGTATTATTAATTTAATATGAGACATATGTATGTGTATTAGTTTTTTTTATTAATTTATAAGTACTTACTAATATATTATGTACCTAGATACATTAGCGTGTGTCATATTTTTGTATACCCTATCCTAAGAGTATATTAATTTTGACACATAGTTTGTAACACCCCTTAATGTTCGTCGTAGACCTCTAAAAGTATATACATACATATATTTATGATCAGGACCAAAACCTAAACTATTTAGCAATGTCCATTCGTCCGTCCGAACTCCTCCACAAGTTTGCCATATAAAGTTTTTTGCCACGCCTACTCTTTGGGGATGATTTTTCAAAATGTAATGTTTCTTTTTAATTTTATGGAATGAAATAAAATCTCATCCACCATGTCCTTTGGGGCATATAGGGATATTGATATAACGGGTGATCCAAGTAGAGATACTTTTTTCAATAGCCTTATTTGACAGATCACGTGTGAGTCGTGTCATGCTGTCATGTTATTTTTGTTTAGTATTGTTTGGCATTTCATAATGGAAAGACTTACGCGTGAACAACGTTTACAAATTGTTCAACTTTATTATGAAAATTCACGTTCTGTGAGGAATGTGTTTCGTGCACTTCGCTCAACTTATGGTCAACATAATCGGTCTACTGAGCGTACTATTCGCAACACCATCACCCATTTTGAGATCCAGCATTCATTATTGGATAATATTCGACCGAATAGACCACGTCCAGCACGCTGTGAAGAAAATATAGCGGCCGTAGCTGAGAGTGTACACGAAGACCGTAGAGTGTCGATTCGGCGCCGTTCGCAGCAACTCGGACTGACGTATGGAACGACTTGGCGCATTTTACGTCAAGATCTTAAATTGAAAGCCTACAAAATACAGCTTGTGCAACAACTGAAGCCGCTCGACCTTCCCAAGCGACATCGCTTCGCTCTATGGGCTCTTGAAAAGTTCCAAGAAGATCCGACGTTTACGAGGCAAATTTTGTTTAGCGATGAGGCCCATTTCTGGCTCAATGGGTATGTAAACAAACAAAATTGCCGCATTTGGGACGAAGAGCAACCTGAAGAGATTGAAGAACTGCCACTTCATCCAGAGAAAACAACGGTTTGGTGTGGTTTGTGGGCCGGTGGAATCATCGGTCCATATTTCTTTAAAAATTATGCCGGTGCGAACGTAACCGTCAATGGCGACCGTCAATGGCGACCGTTATCGTGCCATGATAACCGACTATTTGATGCCTGAAATTGAAGCTCGTGATCTCGGCGACATTTGGTTTCAGCAAGACGGCGCCACTTCCCACACATCGCATCAATCAATGGACTTATTGAGAGAACATTTCGGTGAGCACATAATTTCACATTTTGGGCCGGTCGATTGGCCACCAAGATCGTGTGATATCACACCGTTAGATTTTTTCCTGTGGGGATATGTAAAGTCAAAAACTTATGCCGATAAACCCGCTACGATTCAGGGCTTGGAGGAAAACATCACGCGTGTCATTCGCCAGTTACCAGTCGAAATGCTCGAACGAGTGATCGAAAATTGGACTCAACGGATGGACCATCTGCGACGTAGCAACGGCCAATATTTGATAGACATAATCTTCAAAAAATAAATGCCAAAGAATGTTCTTTCAAATGATAATAAACATTCTCCATTAAATTTGAATTTTCTGTGTTTTTTTCTTTAAAAAAGTAGGGAACCTCGAAATGGATCACCCTTTATTATCATACACCCATATCGTGGAAAACGCCGTATCTGATATTCCCTTCACTTACTCGATTCACTTTCACTTGTCGTATGCATCGTGGAATCCGCCGGGGAATTTTCCTTATTGATGTGAATTTCGAGTTTGAAGTTGGTCGGTAATCTGCTGTTTTGTAGTAAATGACAGCAGTGAAAGTTGGAGTATAATTTTAAATTTAAATTAAATAAGTAAAATCAGTAGCAAAATGGATAGTGTAGGCATATTTGAATATGTTTAACAATCAGGATAAGGCATCCCCTACAGGAAAAACGCCCATTACTAGGAGGAACTGCAGAAGAGATAACATACCGGATAACGGGTAGTTTTTTTTTAAAAATCTACTTTTACACTCAAAATTGCATCAAATATTCAAAATTTTTATTGTAATCGATAAATATGCCTTTGGCATTTACAATTATTCTACGATGACTATTTATGAATTTGAGTGAAACCTTCCCCCCGGCGGATTCCGCGATAGGGCTGATAGTGTTCGTCTAAGCGGACTGTAGCCTTTCCTTATCTTTTTATTTGAAATTCGATAGTCCTGCTCTCTTATTTTGTTCCTTGAGATGAAAAATAAACCCGGTAAAATTTTCAGCTTAAATAAAAAATGTTGAGTGGTGTCGCAAATGGTCTGAAACTAGTACTGTATAGTTTTGAATTACACAAAGTTTGTTGAACTAATTGTAGAGGGAAAAAAATTGCTTTACATGACAGTTTTTACATCACAGAGGAAAACACAAAACACTACGTGTGTACGGCGTTACCAACACCGGCAAAGGCTAGGCCCGGAGATTGTA
Source organism: Ferdinandea cuprea (assembly GCA_963576555.1). Taxonomy (NCBI): domain Eukaryota; kingdom Metazoa; phylum Arthropoda; class Insecta; order Diptera; family Syrphidae; genus Ferdinandea; species Ferdinandea cuprea. The sequence goes on from OY754958.1 coordinate 60,793,129, forward strand.
AAAAAAACTTACTAAAAAAATTAAGAAAATAATATGTACCTACCTTCGTAAATATTTCCCAAACGATCATATGTATTTTTTTTACCATAAAATGGACTGAAATTTAAAAAAAATAACGTCAAGTTGTTGGTTTACGCAGAAATGTTATACATTTTAATTGTAGCAAAAGTAGTTTGTGGTGCCAAACTTTAAGATAGCTTTAATGATATTTTAATGAACTCAGTTGATATTTTTGCTGTATACGGCATACGTATGTGCCGTTTGGTGTACAAACTTTGATGTTTCTTAATTTGTTTGGCATGTCATTAGAAGCTTCCCAAAACTTAATTGTAGTTCGGATTCGGTATTGATCTTTAGGTCCCTTCCATTCGTGTCAAAAATGTGTACCTTCGCACACACAGTGATTGTAGAAGCAAGGCGTTGGGTCCTGTATGGGCCGTTCATGCTTAATATTTGTTTATTTCATAGAACTTCCTTTGGTGATGAACAATCTTAAGTGTATGTATACGCGGGAAGCTATGACGCAATTTTTAATTCCAAGAGGAACCCTGTTTTTGTTTAGCTTGTACCTTTTACCGCTGTTTTTTCCAGCCCTGCTCTGCCCTACATGGGTCCATCATTTTTCCGTCCCGTTGCCGAGTTTTCTCTCAGGATTACAGATTTTCTTTAAACTCAAAACATGCGCTTAGAACTTTTTTGCATAATACGGCAGAATAGGTTTCTATGTTTTTTTTATTTCCGTCGACTTTTCATTGTCCGGGTTCTTATTTTTCGTACGTCTGTACAAAATCTAGGTACCTATTATGTCATATTATTGAAACACGTTTCTTACCCACAAACCAAAAAGATTCTCGCAACACTTACACCCGAAATTACACACATGCGATCGCGATGTTCTCGGATCACCAATTCACCATACCGCACGTGTTAAATTTTCAATTTGTTCCTCTCCATTGCCTTCCGCGAACCGCTAAAAGAGGACACCAAAAACATAAACCCACGTACAAAGTTATTTTCACTTCCACACAATTTTTTTGTTCTTGCGAGAAACTCCTTTGAGGTACGGCCCGAGGATCGAAACGTGTAATTTAAAACCTCCTCCATATCAAGCGACTTTTTTTTTGTTTTTTTTTTCTTAAAGACCTCCTACAACACTCGTCGAGCACATACAATAACACTTCTGCGATCGACTTTGATGTTTTTATATTTGGGTGTCATAATTCTGCGTCCAGGGAGGCATTATTCGCCAACGAACGACGATTACTTTGCAATTTGTGTGGTGTTTTGTGATGCATTTATCTCCGATATATTGCTTAATTATGGATAATTTTTGGGACTGGGTGCGGTGCAGCCGCGACCAATGACCCCAATTGGGATCTAAATTTTTTACTTGAGGCTACCACAAACGGACATCGGATTAAGCCACTCAAGTTCCATTAAAAAAAATATAATAATAATTTTGTCTTGACTGAACATTCATGAATAAAATTAGTCGACTCATGTCGCAAGCCCAAGATTGCTTCGCTTGATTTCTTTGGAATCGCGCTTGCCTCCAGCAGAGATCGACACAGAAACACAGAGTAGCAGTAGTAGATATCTCACGAGGGAATCACCCCGCGTCATTTGAAAACAATTTTTGCGGAGGACACTGACATGATATGTACGCGCAAGTGACATCACTGAGAGGAGGCTTCTGCCGCAGCTCACGCAATATTCAATTAAATTGCGATACATCATCGCACACGGCTCAACCCATAACAACGCAGCAAAAAATGGCCAAGCAAATAAAAAAAAAAAACAGCAACAAAAAATGACAAATGTCATTCGCATGTGACACAGTAAAACAAAACAAAAAGGCCCAGGGGGTGTGTCTGACTGACTGACAATGGAGTAGTTATACACTTCAACACACGATATCTGTCCCCGTAGTTGTCGTTGTCGTCGGTAGTAGGTAGGCAGTTACCCACGATGTCATTGCATGTTAATTAGACATCGAACTCCACCAAGTCGAAGTTTTTTTTTTTAGTGTCACTGGCCTAAATGTCTGGGCCACTGTACAGCCCAATGTAATGTACCCCCACCCTGTTTTTCTCTGCCAGTGCGATAGCATCGCACGACATGCATCTTCCTTAAACGCTCGATCATGGTCAAGGACCATAAATAAATGCTCGACTGTCCATAAACAAGCAGACGTGCCCTGCTGAGCTCCAGATTTCTTCGTTTCTGCTTCTTGCTCTGCCGTGTCATTTCGTTCCAAAAAAGATACAGATACCCGGCAGCGGCACGGCCATAGATACAATCGATGATTCATGTGACGTGTATGTGCATGTGCATTGCACACACTTCGATTGCGTTTTGTGGAATTTTTCCTCGAATCGGAGAGATGGCTGCGTGAACTTTCTACAAACGAGAGAAACACAAACGTTGTCACTTTAGTCGTGGTTACAAGTTAATAAAAGTCAAAAGGGGGAATTGTAACAAGTGACACTTTCTGACACTGACAAAGAGGTACACTAGGCAAAGAATGACATATTTCGAAATTCAGCTCAATGTCAGCAGCAGGAGGAGGGACAGAGTCTAATGTCGGATGACCGATGACCACATGTGACACCTACACGATGCCGAGCAGATAAGATTACACGCCATCGTGACAAATTGCCGCATTCTATTGTGATCACGTGTAGGTGAATTAGCTGCAGGGGATTCTGCCATTGGATATCAGATGTGCGCCGACCTATATATTTGGGAGTCAATAACTTTTACGCTTGTCTCCATCTCCAACATGGGGTTATTTGATGTGCCTAGATCTTGGCAGATTGGCAGATTGATGTAAAAAAGTGTCACTGTTATCCGCCTACAAAAGCGCGTTAGAAGATAGTTTATCGCTTTTGACCGTGAATTCTGAATGATATTATATTAACCATGGATTATTATAATTATTCATAAATTTATTGCTTTGTTTTCTCGTGATTATAAATAGTTAATGAAAGTTTTGTGATTTAATCGCAGAAGCAGAGCTTTCAAAAATTTGAAACTCGTTTGTAATCAGAACGAGAAACGGAAGAAGGCACCAACTAGCTATTTACATGATTGAAGTGGTAAATTTCATTACATATTTGCCACCATTTTTTAAAATAAATTTCCCTGACTTTCGCTGACGAATTTGAAAGTTTTCCTTGACCAAATGAAAAATTAAGGTTCAAGTGCAGGAATAGCACCAACAATTGGTGCGTTCTCGGTTCATACTCGTGGATTAGTCCACGACTTCCAATTTGCGTCCGTCAGTAGTACTATTCTTGCTGGTAGACAGATCGCGGGCAGACCCAAGAGCTTGAGGGAGGAGTGTTATATCTCTTAATGGGCTTGGGTTGCTTCTTTTTGCTTCGGATGACAAGAAGAGGATGGATTGCCCGATGAAAGGGTCATGGTTACTTCCGTCGGCTAGACTTCAGCCTGGGTATCTTCTTTGCGGCGCTGATCACTCAGCTGCTTAGTTTTCCTCTTAAACTGACACTTAGTAATGTTCAACGCAGAGCCAACCGCTTCAGGAGCCCTAGAGATATCCTGGGTCATACCATCAGCAGCAGTGCAGTGAGTAGCAACCTCATGCTCAGTTTGCCGAGGAAGTAGGGCATAGAGCCACGAGAGTGGCTTGAATGTTGGGGCCTCCAGAATCCGAGCTCCTGCGGTAGTCCATTATATCATTGTGTTCAAATAAGTATTACTGTTTGCAGTCAATGCGATGGTGATAAATTTTTTGTGAATAATCAGGAAGTTAGAGTCGCAGAAAAAGCTAGTATACTTACACGTATTGGTTGACTAATTGCGGTATATCACTGCAGATCTATAATTCGCTACATAACTCTTTTTTGTGTGGCAAAGAGAAATAGTAAAAAAAACTGAAACTATAGTAATTTCAAATGTCTTTGAGGAACATTTAATATTTAAATGATTCCATTCTTGCTCTATTTTGATTATTTATTATTACAGCTGTTTCGAAAAAGGGTCCGAAGAAATTTCTTAGGTAGAGTTTAGAAAGTTTCTCATTTGAGGGGAAGTTATTTAATCACTCTTTGCCTCTCACTTTTACTATATTTTTTTTTCAGTTTTTAGTACATACAAATATTTTCGAATATTCATTTCTTTTGATATTACCAATTATTTTACAATTTAAGTATTGCAACATGGATTGTAAATGAAAATGTTAGATCATAGTTAGATCGTGTGTAAGTATTTGTTGACGCATGTAAATTCAAGATCAATATAGATCATTTCAGATAATTGAAAACGGCTGTTGTTTTTGGGGAAAAAGTGTGGGGAGAGTTCAATAAAATACATATTAATAAATTTTATTGCATTGTAAAAAAAAATCAAAAACCAAAAATTTCCCTGACCTCTTTCTGAATTCCCTGATTTTTCCTGACCTATTTTTCGTTCCCTGACTTTCCAGTCCTGGAAATTATCACTGAAATTTATCACTGGAAATAACAGTGATATTTATTTTATTGCTAATGTAGTTTTTTTACTAAATGTATTCCAGTAATATTAGATTAACGCAAATGAAGGATACCTTTTGTTTGAAACATTGTCAAAGCAATGAGGCTTACAGCTGATCCACATGGTACCATATTCTAGTATGAACATAGGATCGAACCAAAAGGAGACGTGCTACGCGGAGGAAAGAACGGTAATGAATGCACGCAGAATGCAGCCGAGGCTTTTGCTTTTTATTATATAATACAAATATATTATGGCTAATATAATTATTATATTATAGCCAGCCAGATAGGAGCAGTATAATCAATTGTTATGTTCACCACGATTGCAAAAGGTCCATGAGCATTTCTATGCGGATGTGATTGTAGGCCAAATGAGAATAGCACTAAATTAAGTATCCACAAAACAACCTTGCCCTCTAAAGACTAATCGACCACTTTCTAATATTGAACGTACATATTTGCGAAGGGTAAACGCTGACTCCGACCACTTTCTTAATGCTACGATCTATATTGTCCTACGAGAAAAATTCACAAATTGCCCGGAAGAAGAGATTCGACATTGGGCGCCTTAGTACATCTGGAGTAACCTCTCAACTTAAGTGACTTTAGGTATTAACTATGTTTTTAAAAAAATTAAAGCATAATTAATTATAGTTAATTATGCGTGGGGATACATACCAAAAAGTCGAAAGGATGTCACTGTTAGATATACATATACCTAAGGTAGGAAGCAGACTGTCTGAAGTTATACAGAGCTTTACTTTCTTTTTCCTTAAAACTATGGAAAATCCTTGATAGGCATATATGAGAAGAAATACTTCAAACAACAAAAATCTCACTACGAGAATAGAAAAATGTAACCTCATCATTGAAGGAGCATTCTCCCAGATATACAGAGGTATTAAAAGTATGGGAGTTGATAACACTACATGGAAAGAATTTGAAGATCAATTCAAGAATAATGAGCTGCAATTCACAAAAAGTTTATAAAGTTTTGTACCTTAGCTCAGGATTTACTATTTTCGCAATTTTTTGGTCGGAATTTTAAAAAACTGTGCCAAATGTAGAAATTGGCATTTGAAAGTTGTGATCCTTGATGCAAATATTTATGTTTGATACCCTTCATATTTATTACAACTTTCTTGTTGTGATTTAGACAAACTCCGTTTTAAAAGTGAACTAGTTAAGTTTTAATTTGCTGGTGTTTTTTTCTTAAATTTGCAACAAATTTGTTTTGATTTGCATATTAACTTGTTTGGTTTTACTATTTACTATAATCGATGTCATCTCGAAATACAACTCTCTATCGCAAATCATTCCAAACTTAATGTAACAGATTGAGATGTTTTGTGCATAAAATTATCTTATTTTTAATCAATCTTAAAAACAACGTAGGCATACATGAAAAATATGTGATTTTTGAATTGTAATCGAAAAAATTGCAGTTGGTGATTTTTTCGTGACCTGCAGATAGATAAATTGCATGCTAGAACATAAAACAATAAATACCCCACTAGGGAGCATCAAACTCACTGCCCTAGCGAAGCGATTGAAGAAATTCTTGGACTATCGAGAGATAAATTCTTCGTAAGATATTTGTTTGATCGATTCTGGAGAAGAACTCTACCAGCTATATGGTGATATCGTTATAGTCAAAAAACTGAGTTTGAAATCCTTTGTGTAGGGAAAGCCTTTCATAAGTGGCCGAAGATCGATATCATTATTTATTCCTTGAACCCCGAAAGTTTTCTCCTGCAAAACGTTATCTGGGACACCCTGATTCGTTGCACTTCCTTTCATATTGATTATAATACATATTGCGATACGAGTTATACCTATTTATGTGTAGTGCACTGCACATTCTATATTATTTGTTTTGTTTTGTATTTCCTTTATTTATTATAAGAGAACATAGATCAGTAATTATGGCTATAATAGTGTTCCAACTTTCCATCAAGCTACTAGGACAGCACATACTATAGACAAAGCATATCTTTGTCAATTATAACGAGAGCTGTAGTTTGCTTCTCCCTATCATTTATTTGTTATGTAGGGATTCAAATCAAAGAAAATATAGGAAGGTAGGTACCTACTCATAATTCCTCCTTAAATCAAATTTTGTTGACACATGTCAACTTAGTCCAGCAAAATAGTTCCCAAAAACATGCCTAATTCTATATGTATCTTCAAATGGGTACACAATAAGTTTCATTAATTTGATTTCTTCTTAGAAAGAAAATAACATAAAATCCTCCTTGGTTCTCCACATGTGCACCCTAAGCATAGGATGTCTCAAGTCTTCAACAGCGTCCGATTCTCTCATCCAGCATTCATATTTCCAATTTATCAATTGTTTCCGGGAACTGATTTTGATTTATTAGCTACCGGTATAGAAGCAGCAGAAGTAAGCAGAAGGCTTCCTTTTTCACTTACAAACAGAAGTTATGAACATCTATAATAATAATACACAGTTGAAGCTAAAAGAAAAAAGAAAAAAGAAGCACCATCACGTAATCCTTCTTCGGACGAATCGATTCGGACAACATGACAAAACAGCTTTTCATCACATGCATGCAATCCGTGTATTGCATGTTTTAACCAGTTTTACTCTCCTTAGTTGTGTCTTGTTTCTCGTTACTATGTATGTTGCCTAGTGTGTCCTAGCCCACATGGATGCAAGAAACGCAACGTTTGGATAGAAGTTTTCAGGTGCCTCCAGTTCTGGTATCTGGGCATTGGGATTTCTCTGAGAATTCGAATTACACTTGCGTTATTCAATTGTTTTTCGACTTTCCAGCAACTGAGATTGGCAGTAACTCACACTTTAAAGAATCGTTGGTAGCCTATCCCAATTCTAATACCTACTCCTACTGAAAATCGCCTGTATCAAGACCATAACATCTGAACACTAGTATAGTAACTGCATCCCACACGAGTTGTTCTGTTCTGTTCTGTTCTGCTAGCAGCGAGAGCGTATAATCTTGTTCAAATAGAATTTTGTATAAACTAGGAGCAGTTGTATGTTTCTCTCTCTCTCTTTCTCTTTCTATCTCTCAGTTGCATTAGCTTAAATCCCACATGAGGATATCTTCTACATTTCTGTCAAACAATCAAAAATTTAAACATGCATGGTGCACATCACATCATGGAGTTTTAGTGGTTCATGCGAACCCTTGTGGGTAAATGGTACAATGTTAACACTTGTTTCGATTCTTTGGAGAGTTGCAATGAATATTGTTTCATTTAGAAGTGTTGCTGAGCTAGGTGAATTGATGGGGTATTTAAATAGGGACATGTCAAAACCAACGTACGCTCAATTTTTGTTATGATCTTCTTCTTCATTCTGCTTCAAACTGTCAGTCAAGTTTACAGTTGCGACTGACGGGCTCTTTTGCAAATTGTTTTTCGATTTACGTCTGCGAAAAGCAATACGTTTTTATTAAAATTATCCAACTAAATGTCACATCAACGCTGGACAAAATCATCCTGGTTCTGCTTGATTGTCCTATTGACTTATTCGGATGAAAAATTCCTTGCTGTTTTCGCGAGAAAAGGTTTATGCGAATATTTGGCGATGAAGACACAACAACGAGTTATACCTGCGCACTGTACAGTGACATAAGCCTTGTAAAAAAGTTGTGTCCAACGCACAGATGAGGAATTAACCAGATAGTCAACTCGAGAGCGAATCTCTCACCTCGCCTACAAGCTAAATCGAACTGATAAGCCCCACATAATTTGCACTTATATGGGCTTTTACGTGCAAATCAAATGGGAATCACGCACACATAAATGGAATTATATGGTCCTAATGGCCGCGCCCATCAAATGTCATTTTTTATAGCAAGAAGTTGGGAACAGTTGATGAATTTCAGCAGATTACACCTCATAATTTGGGTGTCTAAAATTAACATGGTCAATATGCGGTGAATATGGATTGATAAAAACATACTTACCACACAACTAATAACATAATAAAATATTATAATATTAAGAATAAAGCTGTGTTTTAACCAATTTATTCTAATTTTTAATGAAAAATAATATTGATTAACGTGACTAATATATAATAAGTAAGTTCATCATACATTTTCGGTTGACAATAAATTTAAGTATAACTATACTAGCAAGGATTTCGTAGATTATGGATGGTTTTATTGAAGCAGTTAAGTAGCTCTACACAATTTAACACTGGTTTCAAACGCTTTTTAATAAAACGTAATCCAAATTCTTACAAATATTATTTTGGTACATCAAAACACTTTTTTAACAAAATTTGCAATTACTTCCTAGTAGTAGTAGCAGTAGTAGTAGTAGTAAATTGTTTTGTTTATTTTCATATAAAATAAAATTACAAAACATTATAACTTGACAAATAAAGTCGTCTTTTAAAAAAAAGTGGCTAATTAATTCAATATATATATGTATCATAATGTGCATGCTTATTTCTGATATGTACTCAACTACCAAGCATTTTCGATAAAAAAATGAACCCCCAATATATTTATGCAGTGCATTCCAGCTACCTTTTTTCTCGTTCTTCCGTCTATCGCTTACTTTAAATTTTAAAATAAAGCATATTAACTTATATAAAAAATTTCAAAACCGCCTTAGAAAAGAAACAGTTAAGAAAATTGATTAACTAAACGTACAAATTTTGTAACACAACATAATTAAAAAAGGAATAAAAATACTTCTTTTCCACTTTATTTAATCGATGCACGGAACCCGAATATGTACATATATTCATTAAACTTGCATATGTTGAATAAAAACAATCAAATAATAAATAAATAATAAAACAATCAAAGAATTTAATATATATATAAAAAGCCATTGCAAACTATTTACTACAAATATTTTACACCCAAACGTTACTAATTTAGTAATATTTATGCAATAATACAATAAAATATGAATTTTATCTCATTTTATTAAACAAAATGGAAAAGTACAACAACCCAAGAATGTTTATTTTAAGGCAGATAAAAAATAGAGAACTATTTCTTATAACCGCAAAAAATATTCCAACTAAATTGTAACAACTTTATTGGGTAACTAATTTTTTGTTTCTTTATAAACATTTATATTAAAATAAAATAAAAATTTGAATCACATAAGCTCAACACTTCGCAGAATTTCCTATATCCCAACACATCCGCCATGACCAGCTGTTTTGTTGTTGCGATTTGGATATATTGCAATACTCCCCACAATTATTTTTGGCGGGTAATCTAGTAAATTAGATCTAACTTCATGTGTCTGGCTCACACTTATTCACAGATGGGAAAATCGAGAGAGGATTTTGCGGCCGTAATTAAATATTTTTGCGGGTTAAAAGTGATAGGGGATTGCAGAGTTGACTATCTGGTTGATTCCTCATCTGTGGTCCAACAGTTAAGATGGCTGGGCCATGTATAACAGATGAAAATCGACACTCCAACGCCGCAAATCTTCGAAACTATACCTGAGGAAAGGAGACACCAATAAAAATCTCAAATTCAATGGAGAGACCGGGTAGATGGAAACCTCTGACTGGTTTGACTGCGAAAATTAAGATTGGGCCGGCTGGAGAGGCCACATTTAATAAGAGCCAGAAGCACCAAGTTTTGTAGCGCCATCGAAAGTGAGGAAAGTAAGATGATTTGGTAGCGAGCATACAAAATCCATTTACAAGAAAGGAGACATTTTAAACCGGTTCAAATATCTATAGTCTCTTGTCTATGCGGGATTAAGTGACTTCAACCCTCTTTCGACAGGCGGTTCGATTTTGGAATGGAAATAGTGATAATTTTTTTTGTATTTGGCTTTATTTCGTATTCGTATTCGTTTTTTGAAAACCCTTGCCCACATGGCTGAAACTGCGACCGAAAAGGTCTATTGTATCAAAAAGGGGAAGCTAGCCTAAGAGACGAGTGACTTCCCTAGTGAATGCCACAACATCCTTAGTTGCAGAGTTTCTGGATTCTGCTGATGTATACAAGTCTTTGTTGAAGATCCGTCGTCTTAATATTTCTGAGTCCTCTAGACAGAACCGACATTCAGTCTCTGGGCACAGGTTTATTTTGTTAAGACGATATCTCAGGCCAGTGAGGAAGCTCAACAGCTTTCTAATATTCTCCTTACTAAATAGTTAATTTTTTTTTGTAAGTTTTTTGTAAGCCCGGGACACTTTCCCAGTGGTTCGGACGAAGTTGTTGTTCCCAATCGTTAGTTAGCCTTAAAGCAGCAGCCAAGTTGGCTCTGCAGTAGGGTTCTGGTCCTAAGAACGCAGATTCTGATCCAGTTCTAGCCAGATCGTCTGCAGATTCGTTGCCTGCAATGCCATGTTGGCCAGGTACCCATCCAAGTTTGAACTTGTTATGCTTGGATTGGTTTTGCCCTTCAGCACTTAAGCACTTCACTGTCACATAATTTACAGTGTTAGATGATAGTGCCTATAGTTGCTGCTTGATTATCCGAGAATAAGTTCATACGATACTTACCACCTTTACCATCGCATTTAAAGGCGCATAAGATAGCAAATAATTTAATTGCGTGAACAGTCCATTTCGTCAATTGTTCGTTTGCATGTTTCAGTAAATTCATTGTATCGCGCACTGTGTGGAATGTGGCGCCTTCCTGCTGAAACCAAATGCCTGGAAATTTAATGCCTTTCAAATGAGGACCGATAAGTTGGTAATCATGAATCTTAACCGATTACAGTTTACTTTTGGAAGACATATAGACTAATGATTTCATCGGCTCATAAAACGCACTAAACGGTGAGTTTTTCTAGATGGAATTGTGTTTCGAGACTATGGAAATTCCGTCATCTACATAGCCATTTAACCAAAAGTTACAAATACCCAATGAGTTTCTCAAATTGAACCATGTTTATAGTCCATAATTCTACTCATGTCAAACCAGACTGACTAACCACAAAACAAAATTGCCACCGAAATCAGTATCTATTGCCAATTTAAAGTTCTTTTCTTATATATAAAAAAAACTCAGCACACAGGCAACACTTGCGCTATACTGATTTATTGTTTTCATTCGTGGCACAGTTTTCTCTTCTCATTATTATTTATTCCTTTTCGGTTGTTCCTACGTACCAACGTGCTTTCCTTTGAAATGGTGCAACTTGGTATTTTTCCAATTTTCCTCCCAACCGATTGTTGTAGTAACCAAGGCGCATCTGAAAATATGCAGATGAAGCATATCATCTGATTGACTGGGAGTAGCTACCAAACTTACATCAGGACGGCTCCACCACCAGCGACAGTGACCAAGCAACCATAGGTATGTAATGCTCATTCCCCTAGCTGCTGGACTTTTGTGTGGGATGACCATGATGCACGGTATGGGTATAGTACGATGCTGGGCAACTACTACTTATAATAACTGTTGATATCTGTTTTCAAGAGTCTCTACACCGCGCCGTATATTCTGACAATAGTGCCACCAAAGAGCTCCTGGCTATTCCCATACAAAAGGGAGTCAATAAGCATTATGCAGAGTGGAACGATGCCCAGTCTCCCTCCACACTCTGTGGTGAAGAGGAGGAAGTGTAATTTTCGATCGATTGGACAAATTTGAATAAAATATGCAAAATGCATCGAAGCAATGTTTTCAGAATTTGTTGACCAAAACGTATAGCAAATCCTCTTTGGTTCTGATCTGATTCTGACTTTCTGAGTAAGATTGTGTACTTTGAAGTGCGGTCATATGATTTTTTATTATAACTTTTTTTTACTTTGCATTGTACTCTGTTAAATTGGAGAACTGGCAGAAGTAGGTAGTTCGGCAATAGACGGCGGTTGTGACCTCTTAATGCAGCACTTTTAGTATTGGTTGATAGTTTTCCCAAAGTGCAGCATTGGTTTTGTTAAGGATAACTTTTCATTAATTTGACGAGCTACTATGAAGCGTATTCGCATTGAGTTGTGAAGCGGTAAAAGAAACGAGATAAATAATTATTGCCCAATCTCAATTATGTCGGTGGTTGACAGACTTCTGGATGAAGTGGGGACTAGAAGGCTCTACAATTATGTAGAAAAATACAGTCTTTGAGAAGTTTAGTCTAAATAGGCTAATTGGGGACTTTACAAATGGACTGCACACGACATTTGAAAAAAACCAGGCATAGGAGTCCGTGGTAGAGTATTGTCATGGTTCGAAAGCTATCTGCATAAGAGATTCTTTAACCTAAAAATAAAAGAAATATGAGTGAAGAGGAAACAATTTCCTACGGTGTCCCACAAGGAACGAAGCTGGGCCCTCTTCTATTAATAGTTTAGATAAACGATCTGCTTAAAATCTTAAAGCTAAGCACAGCATATGCGTATGCGGAAGGTAAAGCTATTATCGTAAGTCATAGTAATGCTCAAAAAGCAGCGAGGATATTACAGGAAGAATTTAATGGGAAATGTGCAAATGTATGCTCTTTTCCATCTAAGCTACCTTTGTCCACAATCCGTACTTCAGCAAATTTACTTCGGACTGGTGGATTTTCATCTGAGATACGTTATATTAGCTTGGCCTGTATTTTGAAAATAGTTCATCGAACGCAAGCTAGGGATGAGCGACGGTATCGACCTGGCAAGAAGATGATGCTAAATATTCCACAACTCTTCAAAGAAAAAGTACAAATGTCCATGACCACAGCAACTACAAAATCCCCACACAACAAATCTACACCACCAGAAGAAGACAGCAGCAGTGGTACTTCATCCCTAGATTTTGAAACGAATATGGCCTAATAAGTTACAATGTCACAGTATCAGTTTTCTTAATCTAACTCCGTAAAGAGCTTCGCAGCCTAATGAAAGTTAAACTATTAAGGAAAGCAAAGGAATTGTATTTGAACTCTTAATAATTATGTAATTATTAGGAAATATAATATCCTTGTATTGTACTCAATTTTTGGATAGCGTGAAAACAAAAACCCAACATGTTAATGTAATTTTATGATAGCTACAAGTCTTCTCTAGAAAAAAATATCCAGGCTTTGCAGATATTTCCTGTACCTACACATCTATATGTATTTTATTGATATATCAATAAAATTAATGAATGAATGAATTGTACTCGATCGCTCAAGAGAAGGTTATTCCTTTTATTAGGCAAGGTTATAATCGGGATTCAAAATGTCATAGCCCTCCCCTTTTTGAATCCCTACTGGTCCCCGTACGATACACTATAATAAGAGAATTTATTTAATTCCGACTCTAGTTTTTCGTCCGCTATCTTTATAAATACATTTAACTTTTTTCTTACCCTTAATTTTTTTATCGAAGTCTACCTTTTTTAAGGAGCAAAAAATATTCCGTTCCCCAACGGCTTATTGAAGATGTAGGGTTTGTAGAATTCTGTTGAGCAACGTTTTACCAACCCAAGCGAAGAATCGATATCGGAGCGCAAATTAAGTTCTTAAACACCTAACACCTAAATCGCGAAAAACATGGCGCGGAGACGGGTCCATCATGAATCAAAAAAATAACGTCTAGGGGGAGAAAAAGTGATTGCTTGACACTTACCGAAAATAATTCAGATCATTTTGGAGAGGCTGCGAGTCAGCAGGAGTTGATATATGCTTAATAATTTTCATGTCGTCCGCGTACAGGCTATTGGGACTTTTTGATGACGTGGTCACCGCATTGCAAGAACGAAAATGAGAGGACCCAGATGGCTGTCTTAGAGTAGCTTTAAACGGCTCGGAAATTAAAGATCTAAAAACAACCATATTAAGAAGCAAATCAAGGAACTTTATTGAGCCGGTTGAGATGTTACAAGAAAATTAAGGGTTACCCAAGGGCTGTTACCTCGGAAAGTTTGGGAGAGGCCGGAAAATGTAGAATTATTTTGCTATAATGAGAATTGAATTTGTTCCGCCTGCTCTGTTACTTACTTAACGGGCTCCAGATTTACTTGCTTTAAGAGATCCGTAGACTGGTAGTGTACTAGTATTAATGAGGAACGCTGGAGAGTAAGAGATACCGGCTGGCTCACGATTGGCAAACGAAGTCGATGAAGTCGATAGAGTTGGGTGAAGATCGATTGATGAGATGGGGTAAGTGACATGGAGTTCGTCATGCAGGGATATATTAGGATGTGGTTTTATGTCAGCAGAAGAGATCACAGCAAATTTAGCTTAATCTATGATTTCCTTGGTGACTGATCATGTAGATTACGATTCCACTCTTAAGGGGTTACATGGGTTTCACAGCTTCAAAAAATCGTTTTTTTTATTGTCTTATTGATTTCTCCAACATCTCAATAATATTATCCTTAATTTTCAAGTCATTCCAAATAAAAGTTTCGGAGATACAGCCTTGGGAAGGCGCGTACTCAATTTATTTATCAAGAGGTTTATTTGAGGTTATTCAAACTTTAAGCGAATTTTTCCCGATACTGTGTTTTCAAAGTCGGTTGTCAAATGTTCTCGAAAACCACTCAACCGATCTTGATGAAATCACAATTATTTTAAAAAAAATTTGAGCAAATTTTACCAAAATTAACATTTTTATGGAAAGAGATCTGCTAAAAATCAATTTTTTTTTTTGCAACTTCGTCCAAATTCTGGTTTATGGTCTGAACTAAAACACAATTTTTTTATTCACTTCTGATGATCCTGTCACGAGTTCTACTGTCAACGCGGACGCCAGTTTTTTCCGATGGATCACCGGAAATGAAGTCACAATGCCGGAGTTTCGAATATTTTCCTTTGAAAATTTCAGAAGTTCTTTTTCAAATGTATATCTTTAAGACAGTAGAAAGTTTGAATAAAATATTTAATTTTTTATATAAATACAAAATTGTTGAAAATATAACTTGCAACCCCTTAAGGAAGAAAGGTTGAGTTAAAATGTCCTCGATGTTTTTCAAGCCGTCTGCCACGTGAGCAGGAAAAATTTCATACGCAGAGGAATGGCTTGAGATATTTTTAGTGATGTATTGCCTGTTCTCATTGATAGAGTTGGTAATTGATAACTTAAGATCGGCAATTTGAATTATCATGCTGGCAAGTTGGATGTGTGTTAAGAAAGTTCGCTGGTAAAGTTAGACGTGATGATTTTTTCAGATTGGCATCTTTCAGTTTTGGTCGGTTTACTTGCCCTTTCCACTGCATTTTCAATGTCCTCCGTACATTTTATAACATCATCAAATTTCTTTATGTGGTTGTACATTTTTTTTTTACTTTTTGTGGCATTTAATTGCAAGCAGTACGTGTGTCAGTGATATTTCTTTGTATTTATTCTTCAAGTATGTTATAGACTTTCTAATAATGCCAATGCAGATAGGAGGGAATGATTTACCACAGAGACCCCGACAGTGGTAGTGAAGGGATTCGGTGTTTTTGCACACTAAACAAAAACTTGGTAATGGTCATGTTAGCCATGAGCGGACCATTATCACTGGGATTGACTACTATTTCTACTTTTGTGTTATCATAATAATTTCTATTTTATTCCATGTCAAAGTCGTTTTGACCTGCCAACTATTTTCATCACGCAAACCGTGAACCATCAATCATAGCTCCAATTTATTTAAAATACATTCCCCATCCTGTAATCTATCATCTCTCTGTGGGGTTGTGAACTTGTCACCTAACACTCACACTCAAGAGTTCCTTAACCTCACTTCAGGCGAAAATCATTTATTCCATCAGCAAAAGATATCGATTACACACTCGATTCCACGTTAATGATCAACAATACTCAAATGCCCCATGGTTCTTCAAAAGCGGCGAGCATACAAATTATGATGACTCCCAAAAGTATCACATGTCAATCACAATTGTGATGATCCTCTCATAACCCCTGCCACTAACCAATTCCATTACCAACTGGAACCGGAGAACGCTCAGCAATCGTTGCAGACACCACCACCACCAGCAGGAAAAAAAACAGCAGCAGCAGCAGTGTAAAACTACCACCTCCAGCAGCAGAAGCAGCCGCATCATCATTATCATCGTCAGCAGTAGAACAGTGTCTCTCGTGTCTCGTCGTCCAACTGCAAGTTTGATGTTAACTTGTTGCATGATATGTTTTGAACTGCTGCTGTGATGTTGATATTGAGTAACATTTACCTCCTGCTGGTCCTGTCTCCCATCCGGGGGGAGCACAAATCAAAACGAAAATTGTAATTCTATATGCACCTGTCATCTAAATTCCAATTCCAATTCGGAATGACATAACAGCGCGCGCACGAATATCACGACACGGCGCGACCATCATCATCCACATCAGCCGCGTCTCCGTCAGCATCATCGACAGTCTGCAACACAATGTTCCATTGCACTTGATGGCGAAGGTGCTGGTGGTGGTGGTGGTGGTGGTGGTGGCTCCTGTCGCTAATTTTCGTGCTTGGTGAGATGCGACGGTGGATGATGGGGGCTCTGAAAGTATACGTACATATTACGTATGTCTGTATTGGCTTGTTTGTGCCTTCTTAATCCGGGCATCATGCATCCTGTGCAATAAATCCGTCAATTTTGTCTTCCACATATCGGCGGACATTAATCAGGAAAACAGATGAAAGCAAAGCGTAGTTCAGTGGATAAGAGAAGAAACATGATGCAGTGCAGCAGCAGCAGCTTCGATGCTTTGACATTTAGCGTGGCGTTGACATATTGTGGCAGCGTGCAGTAATGGTCAGTTGTGAGTGGCCTTATGCTATCAATTGAAGTACATGTTGTTTTTTTTTTATAGTGGTCAGATATTTTTTAAGATAATACAAAAGTCAAAAGTCACACCAGTTAAAGAAGTATTATTCACGTTTGTAATCGACTACAAAGTAGTTGGCGGGAATTCCATTTTGAAATGATTACAAGTAACAAATTTTTACTTGTAATCATCATTTGTGCTTCTAAGAAAATGTTCTTCTTGGTGTAGTGGTTGCAAATTAAATCGTAATTGATGTGCTTTTGAATAGCAAGCCTAAGGCTGACGGGATTTGCGGTGCCGATACTTCGGCGCAGCATTTAGATATTTGAAATAAAAACACCTGCTAAATTTGTTGAGCCGGTTGAGATGTTACAAGAAAATTAAGTGTTACTTCAACAAGTGTGGCAGAGCCCGGAAACAGTAGACTTATTTTGCTATAATGAGAATTGAATTTGTTCCGACTGCTCTGTGGAAGAAACCAATGTGCGTCGTCGAATGATCTTTCGCTCTAAATATCCCAGCCAGCTAAAACGTTCAATGCACGGATTTTTACCCGTAGAAACCATCATAACGACCGTAATATATTACGAATGATTTTTATTTTGAAACGACCAAGGATATCTTTACCCGCTAAAGATAGGGTCTATGCTTCGGATCCATAGAGTAGAACTGGAATTATTAAGAACTTATAGGTATAGAGTTTCCTTCGTTGTTCTGGAAAGGGCCTTACTACATAGTTGCCTTGGCAAGCGTTATTCTTTGTTTGATTTCTAAAGGGATGCCGTTTTCAGATTTGAGATTAGAGCCGAGGTAGACAAAGTCGATTGTCACATTCTAAACAATTCGTTGATATTAGGTTTTCCTTCTGTTTGCTCTTCTATGCCTCTTTCCAAATAAGGCGTAAAGGGACCTCCTGCGATGTTCGAGCGTACAACATATCAAAGATGATTTCTTCAATTATTCCTTGATTGATTTGTAGCCCAGTTGTAGCCCAAGGCACACCATAGTTTGGTTAGAGGTATTTGTACTTACAAAGTGTGCCTTGGACTTTATAAAATTGTTTTTTTTTTATTCAGATTTATAAAGTGAGGACGTACCTTTTGGAAACTTAACGAAGATTTTATTAAGAGTGTTGTTCCTAACTTACTTACTTAACGGGACACGTAAAGAGTCCCTGTCAGGGACACGGCAGCCTTCCATCCTCTGCGATCCTGGGCACGCTACTTCCAGCTATCCAGACCAAGCGTTCTGGCATCTACGATAGCTTGGTCTTTAAAACGGAGTTTCGGTCTTCCTTGTCGGTTTTCGTGAACTTGCAGGATCAGCATTTTATACAGCTTTCACTTTGTTCTTCGAGTAAGGAGTTTAGAACCCATTTGTTTCGCCAAACCGAAGTAGCAGCAGTTTCCTAGAGTAATTCTTCGTCGGATCTCGACCAGGTTGTCATTCGTTGAGTTGATATTCACACCGAGGTAAATAAACTCCTTAACTATCTCGAAGTTGCTGCCATCAACAGTGACATTTTGTCCTAGTCGGTGGACAGATGTTTGTTTGTCTGTTGCTAGCATGTTTAAAATCTTGTCCTCGTTTACTTCAAGACCAGCTTACTTCACTATGTTCTTTAATGAAATGCCTCTACCACGGCACGTTGGGAGCGTCCGATGATGTCAATGTCGTTCCCATATTCCAGTAGCTGAAGATAGGGCCTTGCGTGTTAACACCTGCCCTGCACTATTTGCTCAAGAACAAGATGAAGAAGTTACATTATAGTTCATTACCTTGTCGAAATTCGGTACATATTTGGAAGAGTTTAGATGAGCTGTTGCCAAACTGCATATTGCACCGTGTGTTCTTCAGCGTCACGCGATACAATTGAGTAAGTTTTGCCGGGATCCAGAATTTGGCCATGGCCATGTGACGATGAATATTATCATATGCGGCTTTTAAGTCGATAAAGAGGTAGTGTGTCTCGACATGAAATTCCTAGGCTTTTTCCAGGATTTGCCTTAGATGTCGAAGGCACATAAATGTCCCAAGTGCTATTTGCAACAAGGCCCTACAGTTTTAATACCAATTTCGACAGTTCCTTCTCTTTGATGTTTATCGGACTTTCAGAATTTAGTCCTGTTTAAGTTCACTTCTCTGTGTTTCTTACACTTACCTTATAGATCTTAGTTATCATTTCTCTCATGACCAAAAGGAGTAGGTAACTAAGAGTCAGGATAATGAGACACTTCATAGGACGGAGGTCTGTCGGTCTTTCGCGGAAAAAGTGTGCAGGGCAACGTTACATTCGTCCTGTTTCAACAAACTTAAAAACCCATCTTTCGTAATTTAAGTTTATTATTCGATTTTCCCTTTAAAAGCCATCCTTCACCACCAACAATTAAGTTACCAGCGCTTCTCAGACCCCAAAAGGAGAGAACATTTTACCTTCCATGAAAAAAAAAAAAACTACTTCAAAATTAATGGACAAAGCCCAGTCAATTTGTCGGCTGTCAAAAATCCAGGTTCGAAAATTAGAGCTCTCTGCTCCCGACAAATTATCACCAAAACTGATTTACTACTGCTCATTTCTATGGAAACGAAAATAACCATCTATTAGAGCATGAATCATCAATAAGTTCCACACTACTAACGCAGAATAATAAAAAAGAAACAGAAAAACTACAGAAACAAACCTTTTCTCAGAGTTGCAGCGGCGTTTAATCCGCACACCCAAGATAAATCTCTTCCGTCCTACCTTTACAGCCAGCCAAGCCAACACAACACAACACCAACCAACAAAATCCAGACTGACGTAACAATTAGCGATAAATTAAGAGCAAAGCAATCTTGGTATGAGTTCATCGTTCATTGTCTTGCGCTTACTATAGCAGCCTTTCAGTCTTTTGCCGGTCGGCTGCCTTGATAAGGTTCACAAAATTATATTATAATTCGAAGACATTATATCCCCTCACCGGTTCGGTTCGTTCACAGGGCCGAAAACAGTGCGAAAAAAATGCTGCAGAAACAAAACAATTCAGGATACCTACCTGTATAGCTTCACTGTAAGACCGCACATGTGCTACGGGCGGCTCACCTCACATAATCCGCTCGCAAACGTGGAAAAAAGCTCACAAATACTCCGCGAAAAGGTCGCTAACAGAAACAGAAATTAAATTCGCAATAAATTTTGTTTTCCGGAGCACAAAAAAAAGTAGGTATCTGTTGGATGCTCTGCATTGCTCCATATCCGCGCGCAACGACAAAGGGCGCGTTCTGTAACAAAAAAAAGAATCGACAAAAAAAAAATCAGCACTTGATCAATGCCAGCACCGATTTGCATATTTTAATTAAATCCTCGCATTAGTCTCATGCTCGCCCATATGTGAGCATCGCATCGCATCGGTTGACTCGCTTTTGGTGTGGTGTGGTGCATGCATCGGCGGATTAATCCAACTGCAAAAGGAGTCGCTTGCTTGTTGGTGGTGCTTGGTTGCACATAAACAACTGAACACAGACCGGATGAACGGAGAAGAAATTCTCCCAGCGATACGAAGAGATTTGGATTAGCTCGAGTCCTATCAATCCCAGACGCGCACTTAGCTGGCTGGCTGGCGTGGTCATTGTGCCATGGATGTGGGATGTGGAATGGTATAAGCAACGCGGCGGTGATTTTGCTTTAGATTTAGTGCGTTTACGATGTCGTCGTTTATTCTCACATTCACACCGTGAGCGCAGCATAATCATTCGTTGGAGGAAGTGTCTACACTTTTGTCGGGCAATTTGTTTTTATGGACCGTTGACGAAGGACGACGATACTAAGCTGGGAACTTCCAAGATCGGAAGTTTCGTATTGGTTTAATTGGTTCCGGTTGGCATAATTTCATAAACAACGTCTTTGCTATCTAGGTTTATCCTTTAATCGTGCTCATGATGCGTGAACGACTCTAAACTCGCTCTCGAGAGTTATTTCTACTTCTATGTCGCTGAAACCAATATCTGAGATGTCCAAAAATTAATGAAAGAACGTCTTCCCTTACACTTCATGTCTAGGTTTAACAAAAGCCGAATGCCCAGGCGAACTCTTCCTTGATACGGTACAATTCGCCAGATTCACTCACCAAGACTCTGCCTTCGAATAAACATTTCTGGCTTGTTTGCGAGCTCCGGTTGAACTGACCCTTAACTGGGTTCAATACGCGGTCAGTATCTCAATGCACTACTCAATGAATCTGGACGTTGTCTAGATAAAGAAGAGCACCTTAACGGAAACCTGACTAACGCCAAGGTAGCTGGTGCAATTAAGGAGTAAATTACTTCATTTCTAAAAAGCCAGGACATCCGCAACTAACTGTGTTCAGTTTGGAATGGTTTTCAGTTTATTTGAAACGCTGCGACGTCCGCTTCTGCTTTAAAGATTATTTTAGACTCGTCAGCGAAGATAGTTATAGAAAACAACGTATAGCTCCCAGTCCTATCCGGGCGTTATGTTGTCAGTTGATATTGGCCCTACACCCGTGAGTAGTAAATCAAGGATTTTGTTGTGACTATCGTATACCAGCTTCGATAGGTTTGCGATTCCAGCCATTTTCTGCAGTCTACTAAGCCATTTTAGGTAGATAAGAAACATATGCAATCCAAGTTTTACTAAGCGCTGGATTCATGTACATACTTATTGAATACTCCGCACCTGAACCGATCGGGACTTTTGGAAAACGTCTGTATGGAAATTCATTGGTCCTTTCCAGGATTTACCTCTGTCTGAAATCTACATGGTGTGGACATTGGTTCTCTTCTCGTCTGCTTGTTGGTGGAAATACTGCTTAGATACTTATCTGTTATTTTCTTCCCTTCAGTGAGACTTCGTTAGCTGTTTCGAAGCGCATGTGCTTTGGTCTTAGAGCCAGCAGCCAGTGACGTGACTTTCTTATAAAAACCTCTGAATACTGTTAACTAAAAGTATTCAGACTTTTCGACTTTCTTGAGCTTTGGGATTGCGCAGGAACAAATCCATTAGCGCAGAATGTTCTTACTCTTCCCTTTAGTTTTTTTTTTTTTTATGAGGATCGCGCACTAAAGGGACTTTGGATACCCTTATAATGGGAGAAACCGATGCGCATTGGTTTTAAATGTTTGTAAATTATAATGCAAAGGAAAAACAGAGCGTGGTAGAGCATTCCACATTCGTATTCTACGGTTGAGAAAGGAATCTTTATACGTCCGAAAACAGGCTTAATGGTAAACTGATGTGCATTCCTCGCATGGCGAGTATTGCGTTTGAATTGCTGTAGGGGTGGAATGCAACTGGCTATTTCATTTGAGCACTTGTGGTGGAAATACCGATAAAACAATGACAGGCAGGAGACATTACGACGATGACTAAGAGAGTCAAGTGATTTCGCGAGGTCGCGATCGCCTATAAGTTTTACCGCACGTTTTTGGATCCTGTCAAGTAGCTCCAAATATGTTATTGGTGCACCAGACCATATATGAGCGTTGTACTCAAGTTTTGGGCGAATAAACGCCTTGTAGATTCTAGCCAGATCAGAAGGGGTGAAATATTTCTTGCATCGCTTTAGGAAGCCTAGACATTTCGCAGCGTTCTTGGCGACATCAAATATGTGGTCATTCCAACGAAAGTTGTCATTAACACACATACCGAGAATGGAAAGTCGTTTGGTTTCAGTGATGCAAGTGGCATTCATGGATAATGGCAGAGAATTAGGGGTTCGCTTTAATGACAGCAGACATCATTGCGTTTTGGAAGCATTTAATTCCACTCTGTTCGTTTTACCCCATTTAAGTATGCTGTCAAGATCGGAATTCGTTAACCATACCTAGCGTTGCAGCGTTTTGTGCATATCCTGTCACCTTTGGTTAGGGCTACGCATAAATCATTATACCACGGGCTCTTTCTCTAGGAAGGCTGCTTACTTAGAATGGCTTTGATTCGATTGACGTCTGTGGTAGGATAATGCGCACGTAAGGAAATCAGTAGTCGCTCCACGCATACACGATATAGAGACACGTTTTTGGAAAAACCTCTTTCATCGAGAATTGATTGATATCTTTTAATGGAGCGTTAAAAATCCTACCATTGGACGACTTTCCAACAACTCGAATGAATACAAAGTGCACAAAAATCAAACCCACTTGGATACCACCATTTACAGGGATAGCGTCACCATCGCCCACGATATTCCGCCTACTCCCCCTCCACTTAGCTAGCCCCAATCGCCCTATAACTTATGACCCGCGCTACAAACAACAGTGAATCCATTCGCAATAGAAAATAATTAATTTCGAATTCTTGCCACATGTGGGCGTCGCTCTGGACCATTCGAATCTGAGTCGAGTACCTACATCTTCATCTATTTCCGCTCGATCTCGCTATTCGCATATCGCATTGTCCACCTGGCCATGTCGGCCCTCAGTGCAAATGGTCCAATGCATTCCTGCATAATTTCCAGCATCACACCGAACAGGGAACGTTTTCATTTAGAGTCTCATCACAGTAAAGCGGTGTTAAACATGTCTAACTACACATGTCGTTCCACACGAAACGCTTGGCTAAAACTCTAAAAAGACAGACCGAAAAAAGAGCACAAAAACTATATTTCCCAGGGCGGATTTCACAGCATCATCATCATCATCGTAGTCGTCGTTGTCGCAGTCCTCATCATCAACAGAGCATCGTGCTGTGTCCATTGATGTTGAACGCGCTCGCTGCCTGGTGAATGGGGACACATGGGACACATTGCAGGTGAGCGGTTTGCTAACCAAACAAAACGGCAAACAAAAAAAAAACCGACACAATTTGGAAAACAACGCACAGCCAACCATAGGAGGGGCAAATCGCGGAAATCACATGATATAGGGAGGCCCGTCCTAATGCATCTGCAAGTGGTGTATCTTTGCCTCGATATTGCAGTTCGTGGTTAAGCGTGGGCGCGCGTGTTCGTTGCGAGGTGGTGGTTGCCTCAACCCTGACCGTCACCATTGGTCGCGAGTGACGACGACAACCGACGTTTTGTCTTTAAGGCTCGACGCTGGATTCTGGCGGCATTGGTTTTGGCTCTGGCTGTGTGGTAACGACACGAGTGTGCAATGCAATTGCGGCACCAAGCAACACTATGACCCAAACAAACTCTTTAATTAAGTTGCAATAATCTACGCCACCAACGCAAGCAATTTTATTTTGTTAAGTGTGGTCTCCATGGATGCCCTGATGGCCAATGAGGATGCCTATTGCACCCATAAATCGCCTGCGATCAGCGTGAACGTACAAGTTCCGATTTTAAATGCAAATTGATGCATCTATGGCATCTTTGGGGCATGTGTACAACTACAAATGAACACATAGGAGTGGGTGTTGTGAATCAAGTTTTTAGTGGCCATCAGAGGTGGGTAAGAATTTGGGCAAAAATTAGTATTATCTGAAAACTGTTCCCCAGTGTCAATTTGTAGTGCTTCGTTTGTTTTTTAAATACTTTTTGACCTTAAACTTGTAGCACAGCGTTATAACAATGAATATTTTATTTCATCTCCAATGGTAGCCATACCTTGGAATATGTGGATGTCAACGTTTCCGATATACCATAGGACACTCACAATAGCTCTAAGTTTTTTGGGCCAAGTTGTATACCGTAAGCCTAAAATGGTTTCAGAACTCGTGTGTACTGTATATGCGTATATCGATCGCGGATTCACTTGCACCGTAGAACTCATTGATACTGTGCGAATAATTCTCCCTCAGCTTAACCCATTATGTTTGTGTTGCGACAGTGTAGGCCAATAGATTAGTGTGTTGTACAGGTTCAATCTCCACCGGAGAGCAACGTCTTTGTTAACAAAGAAAAAAACAAATTACGTCTATGTTCTCCAACTGTCAGGAAGTAAAATGGACCATCGCCCGTTCTGAGTGCTGATTTGAAATTCTTTTCACTTTCACTTTATCAATCCGAAAATGTTAGACCCCTTTACATGCCTTAAACGTAATATAAACACATGAATGTTATATCTTTGAAAATGTTTTGCGGAGAGGAAATGTTCAATTCATATTTGAATTACACAGTGTAGGGTTACCAACAAGGGTATTTTAGATGCGGGAATTTGCTTCTATCTCCGGGCTCCGGGCCTTGCCTAAATTTCTCCGGGTCGCAGTTTAACAATTCAATTCTTACGGATTTGGTTAGAGTCCGAGACTGAACAGTCGGTCGATTTTCCACCTTCGGCAACACATTCGGCTTCGACTTGAATTTAACGGATGATTTATTTAAGGTTCCTTGGTATTTCATGTTGCACTACATTCAGCTTCGGTCAAAAAATTTACCTTCGGTCGGACTCTGGATTTGGTATAGCTATTCAAAATATTTAGATATTAAATCACATATTTTAAAAGTAAACTACATGCCACAATGCCAGATCTCGCACGAAATCAGAAATTGATTACCACCAAGTCAGTCATTTGAAGAAATAATAAGTTTTGGGTCGAGTTATTTCAGCTCTAGATTTAAGCATGTTCGGAAATAAACCGAAAAAGCGATCCAACTTTGAAGCGGATATATCAAAAATATATAAATTATCAAAAAATAATTGTCAAGAAGCATTGAATAAGTTCAATCAGTCAGTTCAGTTAAAGCTGATTTGTGCTATCAGAATAGCTATTTAGTATAATAGAATACGTTTTTTTTTTAAATATTTGCGTTTTATGGTCTCTTTTTTTACACTATCCCAAGGTTATAATGGTTCGTCGTTAACCTCTAGAAGTTTATGTATTTGTTATCAGCATTAAATGTTACGATGATATAGCAATGTTCGTTTGTCCGTCATTGGATTTTAGGCCTTAAAATTTAGAGCTAGAAAGCTGAAATTTGGAACAAATACTCTCCATTGTCCGAAATGTTTTAATGCGGCCACTGCCAGTTACATACTTTTCGGAAAAAAATACAGTTTTAAAAGTTAAGATATTTTCAAAATCTGACCTTAACAAGTTTGTGATGCATAATTTTTGTGGGCGTTTTTTTAACAAAATATTGTTTGCTTTGAAAAATCCGCATTAACTAAGAACTTGCCGATCTTATTTCTTCTAACTAATTTCCATGGTATGGAAGCTCTTGTAACATTAATCTTCGTTGAAGGGATCAAATTAAAAAAAATGAAATGGTCAGCTAATGATGAAGTTACCACTTTCAAATAAAGAAAAAAGGCTAGTTGCTTTGTGGTGTTGTTATGTTTGGGATAAGCACAAAATATATTTTTAAAATCTCCGGGCCTATCCCTTAGTGGAGTTGGTAACTCTATACACATCATATTTATTCATTAGCTATTCAAAGGCAATCAATTAGAAATTATGTAGTTTGTAAAAACGCTTAGCCTTATTTATAAACGCATTATAAGGTGCACATAAAGTTATGCAAGCTCTTAAATGCCTCTAAAACGCCTTGAATTAGTTTCGTTCATACCTTTGCAATGACAAAAAAGAAGGTCAGATTTCTGTAGATCTGTAAGTAATGGCTGCAGTTCGGTATTGGGGAAGAAATGAAGTTAGTTTGATAGGGTTAAATCCATCCTGTAGCTCATGTAGTAACTGCCAGCTAAGTCTCTGCCACAGATAGTAGTTATGACTAAGTTCTTAGACATACGCGGCTTTCCACGAGTAATTGGTGCCATTGATTGCACCCATACACAAATTTACAGAGTTGGTGGGCCCTCCGGACAGTATTATGTTAATAGGAAGAGATATTATTGCGTGCGACGCCACTAATGACATTGTTTGCCATTGAAGAGGAAGTGTTGGTTTTATTTTCTTTTTCCGTTTTATCTTTTTAATTTCTAAAACAGTTCCCGGTAACAAAGATTTAAATTTCGTTTATGAAGAACTGAGATGTGTTTATATTTTCGAAGAGATATGTAATAGATTTGCACATTTTGGTACTTTATCCGACACTAATATGGGTGGCAAAATATTTCATAAATAAGAATTTAAAGGCCGCTTAAATATCTCGATATAACTATGAAACTGTTTAGCGGCATTTTAGTTATTTCTATTAAATAAGGATGTTTGTATTTTTTTATGTTTTTCTGGTCTTCGTACGCAAAGAAAGAGTTAAATACACACTCGAGTTATAAATGCAAAGTGTGCTGCATATTTAAGACTGTTATAGAGCTTAGACGTTCAATATTTTCATTATGTATACGTATATATTTACTATAATAAAATATTGATTTTTACTACTGCTTCGACTACTTGATGGCATAAATCACAAGCAATTTTATTGTTAATGAAACTTTGTCATAAAATATTACATAATTGTTTACTTTTTAAAATTCAACAACGGAAAATTTTCTCTAGATTTTTTAAATCCACTAAGAATGTAGTAAATATCTCATTGGTTTGCTTGGTTTGGTTTCAATTTCCAATTGGAATTGTTATCGGATTCGGAATATTGGTGGGACTATATTTTTTTTCTTTTCTTGCGTTTCGGTCTCGTTCATTCGATAAGTAAGTATTTGGATGTCGTTGTGTAGTGTTTTGATTGGTTTTATCGATTCACTGCGTTTCGGTTAAACTGTTGATCATTTGATTTGTTGAAGTATTTCCATTGCGTTTCGGCAAAAGTATTGTGATTGGCTTCGGTTATCTCATTATGTTTCGCAATTGTTCGTTTTGAGAATAGAATCTCGGATCGATAGACTTAGAATTGTGTGACTGTTCACCGCATGGATAAGACAATGGAGCACAATTGCCTAATTGCATAAAATCGCTGCGATGTGTTACCCAGCAACAATTTATACGCACTTTGAAGAAAATCCGGCGAACCTTTTTGCCATGGTCAAACAGACCGACGGACAGACGCCACACTTTTTACTTTTCAATATCCGTAATATCATACTTCATATGAGTAGTATACCTACTAATGCATACGAGAAAAGTAAAAAAAGATGAGAGTCTTGGGGCCGCTTTTCTTATTTAAGGCGATTTATCATGATTTTAATAAAAATAAAGTGCACAACTGCGTCATACGATACTTTCTCGGTAAATAAGATGCGGTTTTGAATCGCAAAATGAATCGAAACTTAATGGTGAGAAATTTATGGAAATCACTTTTTAGGTTTTAAAAAATTTGATTTTCTCAAAAACGACATCTAAGATTTTGATGTAATTTCGCACATTGGACACTTTTAACATAATTGTTCGAAATACAAAAAATACAAAAAATTATCAAAATCGTTAAAGCCGTTTTTGAGAAAACGAATTTAATTTATATTTAAGAAAATTGTTGTATGAAAAAAAAAATTCTAAAAAAAATTATTTGAAATATCCCAAACATCTTTCGAACAAAAAAAGACCGAAGTCCTTCGAACCACTTTTGAGAAAAATAGTGATAAGTGATTTTCACTAAAAAATTTGTATGGCAGATACCGTTATTTCAAAAGATAAAGCAAAAAATAAAAATATGCCACGAGATGTAACTCCAAGAACCTTTTATATGAACTTTGAAGCAAATCCGTGGAACCGTTTCGCCAAACGGCGCCCGGACAGACAGACAGACCGACGGACGGCATTGGCGGATCCACTCTTTTGGACTTCTCTATAGTCGTAATATCATTCTTCATACTCAGTTTAAGTTCGAAATTTCCGCACGATCGCAATAACTTTCTCTTTAGTATACTAATGTAGAGAAAGTTAAAAATTAAAAGTAGCTAAAAACTAAGGAGCGCAAGGCAGATGTAAAAAAAACTTGTCGAACTGTGAAGCAGATCATTGGTGCCAGTTGCTTTGATGGGTTCTTACGGTGATAAATTAATTAGCTGATTTAAATTAATACAGCGATATTAATTTGGTCAGAAAACTGCAAAGAAGTTATAAAAAGGTACTGCGGAATTACCGCCTCTGCAAAATAGGTTTCTAAGCAACACTTAAAGCAAGTACACCATTAATTTAAAATATGTATAACAGGTCTTAAATTTCAACATTTTCCTTGAATGAACATTACCGTAAGATACAAAGATATAGACGGGGAAAGGCGTTGGCTTAATGTCTTGTTAAACATTTTTTTTCAGTTACTATGGATATATTCGAGGAAAACAGCATTTTAGTGGAAACCCACCACAAAAGTTGGTGTAAAAAAAAACATTATTTGACAAACTTATGAAGGATATGTGCCTACATATCATGGTTAAGTTGTAACACCCTATCTCTTTAACTTTAGCTTTAAAACGGATTTTTCTAAATTGGGGGCTGTAGGCGTATCAAAATTTAGAATCTACACTTGACCATTTCTGAACTCTAGGGAATATGTTGTTCAAATTTCAGTTTCCTACAGACGGACGGACATTGCTAAATAGTGTTAGGTTTTGGTCCTGACCATAAATATGTGTATATATACTTTTAGGCGTCCATGACAAATATTAAGGAGTGTTACAAACTATGTGTCAAAATGAATATACCCTTAGAATAGGGTATAGAAACCTCATTGATGGGTTGGTTGGTAGGCATAGCCCCCCATGAAATGAAATGTGGCAACGACTTTAAAATATTCCTTATACCAAGGCTGCAACAAGTATTAATAAATATTAAAAAATCTCTATTCCCATTTCCATAATATCCCAGAAAACTCCTTTTTCTAACTGCCAAGAGTTTTGTTCAACAAGCGTTACCCCCCCCCTTTAAATGACTCACAGAGTACATGACATGCAAACATTTACCAATTGAATTAAACCATTCCTTGCTCTGTCTAAGATGCCTGCTACCATTCATCATAGTACCCCTAATTAATGTGTCACTTTGCATCATAACTGCGCTCGTTCAACATGATTGAATGCCATCAGAAAAGAGGACCACCACCGTTCCCTACACTGAAAAGTCCCCATCCCATGCAAACCACCGCACCGCCTCGATATAATAATGTCATCTCGTCTCGAATACTTCTACTGGACGCACTGTGCCGCAGTCATAGGCATAGCCATAGCCGCTTGGACTGTAATTCTGTAATTCCCAAAGTGACAATTTGATTTATTACAGGCACAGTGGCCTCCAGGCATTCGCATTTTAGGATTCACTGGGCGACTGTGACTATGCAGCAAATTCTGTCCCGAGCCATAATTCAAACCACCACCGGCAGAGTGTGCGCATCCCTTTTGTCGATATTAAAATATTTTTCGCGCCTTAGTTTGCCAAACAAACGAGAATAAAAGAAGACCACAGCCAAGGCTTTATGGGTGCACAAGTTCACTATTCATAGCCCGAGCAGGAATCGTATAAATGTGTGTCGCGACGCGACAGATTATTTATGAGTCCGATCTGGGAACATTGATTACGCTCCAAGTGAACGAGAGAAGATCAACACCAAGCCAAGTCTATGCAGCCGAGTCAGAGTCCCACTGCCAGGATGCACTCTATTCTTGATCACACTCCCTCTCGTAAAATGAATGGCAACGAATCCATATGCGATAATGATCCTCTTTAGAGTCAGTTCAATTCGATTTGATTTACAATCCCCGTGTGATTATAATCGACCGACCGCGAGAGATGCCTTAGCTTTGGCATTGCCTTGCCATTGGCTTATACCTGTTGCAGACTCGCAAAGGATCCCCATGGAGTGCTGGATAATCATCTGTCTAAAGTATAGGTAAGAGTCTTGTGGCCGGAGAATTCACATTCACAAAGAAGGAGGAGAAACTAAAAGTGCCAAATGGCGCGCGAAAAATCGAATTCAATTCAAATTCGTTTAGGCAAAAAGTTTGTGCTTTTGTTTACCCGCTAATGGGCTCACAGCCTCCATCCAGGTAGACGAGGAGACATTTGCGCCCTATTGTGGGACAATTCCAGGAATAGCGATATAGTGGAACGAACGGTGTCGCGCCTTTCACCTTGAGGATGGCTGATCAAAAAATATATACGATTTTTTTGTTTCTATTTTGTTTTGGCTTTCAGAGGGCGCTGTGATTTATTGCAGGTTAAGCTGCAGAGAAGTTATACAGATGGCGAATTTATTATTGTTATTATTATTATTTCTATGACCGGTGCTGGAAGACTGCTGCCAGGAATGTGCCATTGAAATTAGAAAGTGTGAAACGACTTTGGTGGTAGAAATAACAATGAGTAGAGCACCTACCCACGAGCCTTGACGGCAATGATGGTGCGAAATTTATAATTGGACAGTCCTGTTCGGCAAATGAGCTGCTTTGTCAAAAGGGGGCATTCTATTATAACTGTGCAAAACACATTTTGATCGAGGCTTTTACAGAAATCCTTGTTTAAATGAACTGCAATCCATATACACAATAGCCGTGAGTTTGTAAAATACCTTTTTTGGAAGTTCACATTGAGAAAGTACCGCATATAAGTGGTCTAATTACCATTTGAATTTTTGTGTATACCTATAAATTATAGAAATAGTAAACATTTAAATGAAATGTCTTTAAATCTGTTTAGAGCAGAGGAAGTAAATAGGAGACGTCAAATCGAACAAATAATGCCCAAATATTTTAAATCGTATGAGTTATATTTTTGAGGCAAATGTTCTTTGTTAATGAGCTTTAGGGAGAAGTACTACAATTGAATAGTATTCTTGGAACTTTCTACAACTGACAGCACTTTCGCGGACTTTTAATAACTTTCTGCATCTTGAATCTTTATGCACTTTGGGAAGTGTTCCGCAACTAAACAATGTCGCCTATGATTTTTAGGTGCGGTATTTGTATAAGAATTGAAATATTAGTCGGCAAAGAATCAATTGAATGACTTAAGATTGAGAAAGTAAGATTGCATTTATTTTGAAATCACGATTGAAGCAATGCTGAAGCTAAAAAGAATGCATACAATGTTTATGCTTTGCATTCATTAAAGTCACTTTGCAGACCTTGCCTTGTTCTCACTTGGCTGAAGTCTCTTGAGTTTAGTAAATGCACTCACTTGCTAAAGTTATGACCATGGAAAAACTTCCATTACAATTACAAAACTTAGTGGCCGAAATAGTTTCTGTAAGTTGTGGTGCAGTGCTAAGGTTGCTCTTGACATGGTTGAACATTGTTCCAAACCAATATATAGTATCTAATCCTGCATTTTCACTGACAACTAAACACAGATAAATAAAAATAAATATACATAGTATAGTTCGAAGATATATGTTTTAACACAATTTTAGACCGACGGGCGACGCTAGTCGTGCCTTTAGTTTAACTCAGAGGACCCAGCAGAGGAACAGCAAGTATTTCTGGAAGTTCATTTACTCAAAAAAAAAAAAGAATAACAAATGGTCTTCCTATTCGAATGTGCCTGTTAGATTCGTCATCTTATAATAGTGCAACTTGGCTAAGACAAGGTAGTGTTCCGAATTAATCTTGGCCCCTCGGAACGTTCGGACATCCATAATACTGGAGGAGTGCCTTGCGTCGATCGCAATATGGTCAGTCTGGTTGACGGTTGATTGATCGGGAGATCTCCATGTACCTTTATGAATATCAAGAGGCTAATGTTGGCGAATTTAGCATTTATTATGATTGTCGAGAGGCTCTCGTTCACACAGCTGAAACTTAGGACTTCTTGCCTAAGTCTGCCGCCAACGACGAATCCACATCGAGAAAAGCGCTGTTTTTATTAATTAATAAATATCGCAGTATCTAAGTATTACACAGTCAGGAAGCTACCCCAGCGTAAGACTCCCTATCTTTACCCCTTTGGATGAAAGGCGCCAGATTCCTCCGGTGTCAGTAACTCACTTCTCTGTTTCAGGACCCTGACTAGTCATGAAAAATCCTCACTGACCTCAGCCCCAAATATGTCGAAGTAGCTCAAGTAGCATCTTCACTGTTGACGACACCGTTTATTCAACCTAATGAATTCATCCGCCGTACGTTCCGTCCCCTTTTTGACGAGCTCATGACGTAAGACTTCTGAGACTCCTTCAGTCAGTCTTTCCGACAGAGCATTATAGTGTTGCTACTTTCTTCGTGTTCAACACTCACGCATATAAGTTCAGCGATTCCTCTTTCTATTATTTTTAAAAAGTCCATTGACTGTGGGGTACTTTTATCTTTTCATGAAAGTGATCCTAAACCAAAAGCCAGCAATTATAGGCCTATATGCAAAATATCTTCTCACTAATCGAATAAATTGTCCATTCACAATGTGATTTCTAATCATCAACACGGGTTCATATCCTACCCGATCCACCGCAACTAATCTTGCACTTTTTTACAATTTTGTTGTAAAAAATGTTGATGTGGTGGTTGGGATCATCATTTATTTTTTTTATCTGTGTTTGTTTAATACTTTTCAATTGTTATAAGTCTATAAGAGTATTATTTGCTCTACTGATGAATTAATGAAATAAATATTCCAAAAGAGAGCCCACAATTATAAAAACTTACATGGAATAGTTCTTATTAAAGCCAACAAATCAACAAGTCTTATTTTCTTTGAAAAAATGGCGCATATTTCTTATCAAAAGTCCTACAACGATTTCCATATATTTACAAAAAGTAGTGTTATCACACCCCAAAACCTTAAATACTCGTTAATGTAATAAATCGGTTTGGCTACTAATTCAGTCGCAAAAAAAATAATGAGATCTAAGAAAAAAAATGTCAAATGTTGCTCTTACTAACGCAAAATACTCTTCCTGGTTCGATTTTATTACTCCCAATTTCAAGGAGGAAGTGTTTGCCAAGAACAGCCTTTATATATTAAAATCGGTTATTAGTGGAACAATTACGCAAAAAATATGGCTATCTCCAGCAGTATACTAAGCTTTCCAAAGACAACCAAGAGATATGTTATTTGCGGCACTAAGACAACGGGAAGTTCCTGAAACCTACAGGTCGTTGTGCACCAAATAATCGTTTTAAGTCCCTTGCTTTTTATTGGAGTTATAGGTTATCTGCTTGAAAGTGAAGTACCCTTAAGTGCATCAGTTTTTCCTTGAGCTGTCCTAAGTGCGGATCAAACTTTAAATTGTTTTCCTAACCCACTTCAACCCATTGCACGTATTTATTTGTCGATTTATCGATATCTTTTTGAAGAAAAATCTGTGCCAAACAAAAAATTTCGTCCAAACTAAACTTGCATCATTACGCGCGGTTGACAGTCATTTGATCTTCCACCTCCTAAAAGCTATGAACTAAGTACAAATACCATATAGAACCAAATGCCTTACTTTTAATATCAATTCTCTTTCTCTATCCCAAAAAAGGACATTTTCAGAACTCGTGGTAGACCGCAGCATTTGATTTTTTTTTACTAGCAAATTTTTCAATTTAAAGACTTTCAATTTATTTTCTTTTAATTTCTATTCTCCCTTCTTGGGATCGTCGCGTTCATTTGTTGCCATACGCCAAACATCGACAAACCTTACCGAGCCAAATAAATATATTCCCACTCAGACTCCATCTTTAGCCCTAAGTGACTGCTGCTGTCCTTAGACTTATGGTGGTGGCTTGAATGTCTCCCTATCCCTATAGCTTCACAAAGAGGAAAATAATTTAGATCACGAATTTGTTGTCTTATGCAAATTAATCAAATGGAGTTTAATTTCAATCCGAGTTTGTTTATTTGCCCAGAGACAGACTTTGTAAGAATTGAGTGCTGCGCGAGCACGTATCTATACATCTCTCTCTCTCTGTCTCTCTGTCTCTCTGTCGTCTCTCTGTGCCGAATGAAGAAAAGAAAAAAAAATCATTACGATTGCGCTCGATTCAATTATAATTTTGTTGAATTGATTGGGCTTCGATGGAAAGAGGATTGAACCGCTTGGAATGCGATGAGAAGAATACAACAACAACAACAAAACTTGGGTCATATTTAAATTGTCGTCGAGTTAGTGCAGCAGCAGAGTTTGAGACAAAGCTGATATGAATATAAACGAGGATCCTCGAGAAGTCATTCACTTAATCGGTGGGATGCGATCGGAAGGCACGATCTGAATGAAGGGGAGAGTCTCCGTTCTCTGTTGTGCGAAGCAAACCTACATAAAGCTCTGCTGTTGTGACAATTGATCGATTGATCTGTCGATGGGAATCGTTGATGCGATTCTATGTTTTGACAAGTCAGCAGAAAGGATGAGGGAAAGCAGAGTTACATGTATTTTACTTTTTCTCGATCGTGCATTCACCTGTTTTCTTGTAAATTTCACTGATGTAGTAATGCATGGCATCGAGGAGGAAAGTATAATCGCGATATGACAGTGACAAATCGGAACGTTGCATGAGTTGAGAATGACTGACTATATGGCATGATGTGAGGAAGCCACTCAAACTGGGGGTGCAGTCACATTGTGCATACAGAATTGTGTGCATGGGTACATGGTATGCGATCATGACAGCTGTCGAATATTTTGAGGTTTATATTGGAAGGAATCAAAATTGGAAAAATTTGATTTTCTTGGCAGCAGGGAAATTTTTTTGTGAATAAATTCGAATAACATTTGTTCTTGGGGAGATAGTTTTTAGTGAGCTGATAGCAGGGCAGATGTCAACACGCAAGGTACTATCTTCCGTGGAGATTCGAGGAAGAATTACCCTAGGAAACTGTTACTCCTTCGGTTTTTCGACGGATATCTGGTCTTGTGTGGGAGGAAGGCGAGTGGAGGAGAAGATAAAGCTGCACTAATATGTGGATGTAGTCCACAAAGCCAAGACACACTGATAAAATGGCTCGACAACATCGAGGGAATGGTCAATAGAGGTCCAGCTAAGACGACAAGGAAGACGAAGAAATTTCACTATGATTCACTCTGAGTTATTTTTTAATTGTTTACCCCTCTCTCCAAGAGGAAGAGCTATCAAGTTTTTCAAAAAGAAGTGGCCTCTTGAAATCGGCTTTCAGCTGTAGGTTCGTTCCATTCGTGGCAAAAAATATATCTTCGCACCACAAACGTTTGGAAAGTTAGACTTAAGATCCTGCATGATTTATTTTTTGACGAATTTACGCCTAATACTAATAAGAAGTGAAATGCAATTATGAAATATGAAGCATGGAACGCGTTGGGTTTTTTCTGGTGGAATAGTTAAAAAAAAAGCGTGAAAACCCTGGTTGCTGTAACATCGGCGCAGGGACATAGCTATGTAAGTCCCAAATTTGTATCCTGACCACTTGGGTGTCTTAAAAAGTAGTAGCATGGCGGAGATATTCCCAGGCAATTAGGAATTAGATTATAACTTTGAAGATTCCGTGTGATATAAAATATCCAAAGAGGACGAATTGGCAAACAAACGCAATAATTATATCGAACGAAATTGCAATTTTTACCCAAGGAACAGATTCCGGCATCTTCTCAGAAGATCTATATCTGAAAGTGTCTATACGACTACGTGACACAAGCACTATCTTCCAATCAGATGTTCTAGATGTCTCAGGGCAGAGCTAATAAGCTGAGCTAATGAAAATGAGATTGGCATCCGGAAGGGATATCTCCATCTACATCGAAAGAGAGGCGGCATTCAAGGCTATGGAATCAACTAACATTTATTGGATACAGATACCTGCAGATTGTATGGAAATCTACATGCTGCTGAGGACATAGCACATACACTGTCTGAATGTGAAGCTATAGCGCGTAGTCGAAGAAAATTTTTAGGGAAATACTTTTTTGAAAACTTGGAGGAAATTGATGGCATGGACTCCAAGGGCATTCTGGTTAAATTCGTTGTTTTACCAGGGAAATTATTTAGGGTTTTCTGTTGCCCGGTTTGGTGCCTAATTTTGTGTGATGATTTCGTTGCAGCACACCCACCCCTGTTTAACCTAACCTATCCTGACCAGTATCAGTGGTCCCCAAAATTTTTATTGTCGATAATTAGACATCGACTGAACCTTCCGCCTGCGTTTTGTTAATTATACTTAAAAAGTTGTAAATATTTTAATAACGTTCAATACGTTCTAATTTCACATATCAATGAAACAGATATACGGCAGAGCAAACAGCAACTGGGTTGACACAATAAGCGGGGTTAAATGATTCAATTTTCGTTCCGCACCTCGCTCACGTACCGCGGACTAAGAGCTTTAAGAACTTCACCGCATAGATCTTAGCTCAAAAAACAACGCAGTAATCTATCGTTTGGTAGTACTGGTGTTCGTCGCTACTGAGAGCTTCTGAGGCGAATTTAGTTCCTGTTCCATACTATCGTTGAGCCATCTAAAGAAATTGAATACCTAAACGTTGACCACTCCTGTCTGCTACCTGAAAAGACATTTGTTTTCGATTTTGAACAGCTTGACATCATCCAAATTTTCCACTTAAGTCACACCCGAATATTGATTGAGTTTAACTTGCATCCTACCCGGCATTCCTTAAAGTATGATTAATTTTAAAATTTGTAACCATGGTGCTGTCACCATCAGTAATACTTGCTGTTCAGCAGACAACAGTAAACTCAAACTCACCATCTAAAGGGTTATCTGTCCGGTGAGTCGGTCGGAATTTATTTTTATGTACTTTTGAGAGTTTTTGTTTTTTTTTTTTCGTGTGATGTCCTTTCTCTAATTAGTGGATTATTTGAAGCGTGAAATTGAGATTTATTTTATATTTCTCTTGGGGAGTGCGAAAGGGCAGTAGTCAGACAGGCCAAGGGTTAGGTTAATGTGGAATAATGAAAAGAAAATTTCTTCATCTGTGCCACGGTCAGCCGTTGCAATGCACCACCCATAACATCCCCACAAACGCTATTGATATAGTTGAAGGGGAGCGGGTTGCATTTTATTTATATTTTATTTTTCCATTTTGGTTGAACTTCTTGTAACTAGCAATGCTGCTACATACTGTGTTGAATGTAACAGCTTGGCCATTAACCTGGCTTACCTCTGAGTGCTTTAATGTTCTTTAAAAAATGCGCATTTCGTTATGGCTGTGGTCAGAAACTATTTGCGGGTGGTAAACCAAACCGAGCCACTGGACTCTTATCGTTGGAATGTGAAATTCTAATTAAAATTTACAAATTCAGATGGATAGGATGCAGAAGGGAGGAAGTGTGCTGTGCTGGTTGGTACCTAGTTTGTGGATTTGGTCAATGAATGCACCATTTTTTTGTTTGTTTGTTGTTGTTTTGAATTTAAAAATTGCGTTGCTTGTGGGTTAGGATATACTTTAAGGGGAGCGAAAATGTTGTTGCATACTTTTTGGCGGTTGACAAATTGGTAAAGATAAATGGATGGGAAATACATAGATATATAAATTCATGTATATTTTCTATTTTGATTTATTTTTCTTAGTGTCGATTGTTTGGATGGAAACAATGATGTTGCAGAGACTCGCACTGTTGGCATGAGAACAATCGAAACGGACATGCAAGACCCAATGCGACAGCATTAAACTAATAAACTTCTTGCAATACAAATTTATATGTATCTGCTAAAATTTAATTTGATTTCAATACCAGTAAGGTATGTTATCCTTGAATGTGACAAGGAAACCAGCCTTCAGACGATTGTCATTTCTTACAATATTGTCAGATCTGTTAGTGGAAATATAGTCCCAAATGCCTAACAATCATCTGAACATACAATTGTTTAATTGTAAGACCATAGTCAGATATTTAGAACTCATTTGCTATTGATTACATTTGAACAAAGAAAACGATGTTTCATTTCCGTTTCATTTGCAATTTTCAAAAAATTATTGAATGTAATAATTCCGAATACGTGAATTCACTGATTCAATGAATTTCGGAAATTGCCACAGTTCGCTGAGTTTGCTAGCAACAGTATTCCAGCATCTCTGGTGTTCATGGCGTCTAAAATTTTAGAATTCTTCAAGAATGTAGTTATTCTTGTACAGCAAATTTTCGGAAATAAACAAATTCAAATACAATTTATAACCGTTTTCTTTGTATTCGTGTGTAAATTGAATTGAAGATATTTTTTCACCTTGCATTTTGTATATCTGGAATGATAAACCGATATCGTTGATACAGGAATGCCGTAGCTAGGTATGGTAAAATCAACACAATTCGCTCAGCCGGCCAAATTCTCGTGCGCTTATTCGTTTCTTGCTTATGGATATGTGGAGTCACCAAAGCAAAAAGATCATACAAACGCAAGATATAGCGATACAATTTGGCTGGCTACTCAGCTCTAAATTCTACGAGTTGTAGCAATCCTGCTGTCGGTGGGCCACCTAATCCTTCCCCAAACACGCCGACGTTTGTGTGGCAATTCATACTCCTCGCTGCCAATACACGTACGCACAATCATTCTCAAGTGATTCATTTCGGTTAATCTAATTTGACTACTATTTCGCGTTTCTCAAAAAAAAAAAAACTTCTCTACCGAGAATGGAAATTGTCAGAGTTCAAGACAAAACCTATTGGCAACCGTGTGAACTGACAATATAGTATTTTTATGTAGTTCGCCACTGTAAGCTCATTTGCAGCTCATTGCCAGTACATTGGTACCCCTTGGTAATCTGGCAATCTTCTGAACGTAGCTTAAGTCACATTTTGTCATTTTGCAGGGGACACATTTTAAGTTTTAGGCTTGTGTGGATGCTTATATGGCGTGTTTAGAATGTAGGAGAATCTAGTGGTATCATTAAGTCAATTTTGACTTAAGTCGACTTAGGCTGTTTTTCCTTGTGGCCACAGAATGTCGTTCAAAATTGGCATAAATAAAGTAGATTGTTCCAAACTAAAATTGAAGCATTCTGTTCATATTCATTCTTCCTCTTGTGAAAATTTAGCGAACGATTTGGAATTTCGGTGGCCTAAAACTGCCAACTAATTAAATGACAATTTTAGACAGCAGAAGGAACAAACTACACCAAATCAGTTTTGGTCTCTTTGTAATAATTTTTCAAAATATGATTTCTTTGTTGTCGTATATTATTTTTTTTTCTACACAATAAAAGAAATTAAATATTTTTCAAGTTTAGTTTGAAAGTTAAGGACTTAACTGTCTTACTCATCATGTGATTTGGACAAATTTTACTTCGAATTGAATTTTGATCTTTATGTCAAACGATGCATCTTTATTTGACCTTCCCAATGGTTTAGTAATCTCACTTGTTATAAAAATGAAGTTAGACGGTTTACACTCTAAGCCGACGATTTATAAAAAGCAATTATAGTGGCGTAGGTACAAGCGGCGGATGCAAATACCATTCACGAAGCACAAAAACTATACAAATAAGCAAAAGATTTTTAAATTACGAATCTACTTATTTTTCTTAAGGACATCTTTAATGTAGGCGTCGATAATGCAGTATAAAAAAAGTCCTCAAAATGCGTTGTCATTCGTGGAGTTTATATATACACCGAAGTAGATGAACTCTTTATATACCTAGAAGTTGCTGCATATGCTTGTTTGCAGCAAGAGGTACATTGGAGCTGATGATTACCTCCGAAAACATTACCTACGTATTTTAAGAGCTCAGAGCCGGCGGCCTTGTTGTTCCGAAAGTTTTTTTTTATCTTTTTCTCCTCTTGCCCTGGTATGTGAATGCACAATGAAGACTTTCACACTCATAAGTTCTATGTAGGCAATGGCTACAGCAGGTCCTTCGTCGAACTTCTTTTTCTACACAGTTAGCGGACTCTCCTTGTTGGTTAGTGGGGCTCAGAATCCAGCTGCAAAGAGATAATGTCCGTTAGTGGTTCAACCATCTAGAGAGCCCCAGTATGGACCCTTAGTGCTACTTATGGCAGTATTACAAGCTTCTGCAATATCAATTAGTCGAAAGCCATTTTCTATTGTCGTCCCGTGGAGGCTGTGCCTACCAACTAACCTGGCAAAGATGTTTCCCTGTCCAACTTAAGCATTTAAGTCCTCGAGCACGACTTTGACGTCTTAATGTCGTACTTCGGATGGGTTCCGTAGGCTGGAATGCAGCTTTAATGCGGATCCCAGCCAGGTGATAACTTATCGGCTTAAAGTCAATAACATTTGACCAAAGCCGCTTTCTCATGAATATTTTCTATGACAGCTGTAATATACATATGTGTCAATTTTTTCTCTTCATCATACCTGATCCTATCCATCGTACATCCTTGATCGTCTTACACCACGTGTACGTCTGGTTGCAATTTGACGGAAATTTGTATCCGAGGCTAGGCTTATCTCCCACAAAACTAAAAAAAAAACGTAAGATGTGTTTAGGAAGTTACCAGCTCAGCGATTCCGGAGCCAGTAACCTTCTTAGGGGATGTAAAAGCTGCCTTTAGCCCATATAAAGGGCTCATCCGCCACTATCTGTTTTTCAGAACCTTGGTCCGAAAATTCGAAACTGACCTTGGTCCAAATATTTACGTCGAATTGGCTCATGGAATGTATCTGGCATTCTGAGATGCTCATATAGAAAGACTTTTAAGACTCGATCAGCCTATTTTGATAACAATTATATAGATATTGTTTCATCGCCGGGCAGCGCAAAGTAGATATTCAAACTATTTGACAAGATTAGGTAACATTTGTTAACAAACAATATAATTTCAAGAAAATAGTCCATACTTACTTAGATCCTATTCAAAATAAATATCCCTCTGCAATTATTTAAAACTTACTAGGTGCAATGTAAATCAGATTACAAAGATCTAAATATTTTAGATTAGGCATGCTTTTCAATGAGCGATTTGCTACATTCAATCCATTTGCAGTTCACCTTTCATTAAATAAAATGTAGGTTTCTATGCACTAAAAGATACTTGCGATAAGTTCAGATGTAAAAGCATCGCATGCCGACTTTCTCCAGTTCGCTTATTGTCTTGCCCAGAATTTATATGTTAATCGCTTGGAAACATAAAAGCAACTCTCTTTCTCTCCCCTTTTACTTAATTAAATGCATCTAAATTGAATGCACCATTTGAGCTGTGGCTCTGATGGCGAAGATACCGAAAGTTAACAACAATCTCAATTAATGAAATGACCGCAGATACTCGTATTATTTCAAGTCAAATCAATCAAAGTAAACAATAAAACCTTCATTACCTCCTCAAAGGTCCAATTCGAAATTAATTTCTTAAAACTCGTAACAAACCAAAACCACACATACAATAAGCGAGCGGCCCTTCTAATAGTTCCATCACTAAATACGCCACCAAATTGGACAGCAAATTGGTTTGTTTGTATTAATGTGTCCTATCGATTTTGAATGCAACCAAGTCGATGCGTTGTCGCAGTAAGGCGTTATAAGTAACCGAAGCTGATGTCAGGTCGATCCCCCGCCGCTATGATCGACGATGGTACAAATGCTCTCTTTGAATGGGTTTCCAATCGTTGGGCCGCCGCTGCCGCCTTTTATTGAAACGTTCATAGAACTTTTTCTGAAACGAGCAATGCTTGGCGCCATGCGTCAGCGTGGTGTTAAATAAAATTCAATTCACCTGACAGATCGGATCGGAAGTCTTTGGGGCGTCTGGAGGAGGAACCTCTAATACATATATCATGGCGGTAATAAATTGTCAAATGGGAATGGGTGAAGTTGGAATTAATTGTAATCGTTGTTTGGAAGAGAAAATTTCTTCGAATTAAATGTGAACATTTTCAATATTCGAAGAAGCCAACAAGACTGAGCCGAGCCACAGGTAGGAGGTGATTATGAGAGGAAACAAGACATCATTTCACTACACCCCATTGGGATGTTAGATGGCGCACAGCAATTGTTTGTTTTTCTTGATTGCTTTTATGGATTTTATTACTGTTTGTCCCGCTGAGGGATGCGATTGAGATTACTGGTTGCGTTTGCGTGGTGTTGGAATGGTTTAACCGAATCCGGTTATAGATACGAGTACCTACTTTGTATCTGAGTTTGAGCAATGATAGAGTGTATGCCTTGCGACACTTTCGTTTCCCAAGCCAAGTTACCCGTTAGCAAATTGAATCTGTTGAATCAAAAATTTGTTTACACGAAAAAACTAGGCTCAAAAACTATAAACTAAGCCTTCCATCGACCGTCGCATCATTAAGATACAAATATTTTTTTGTCTGCTGTCCTAGAAACCCTTTCGATTGTACGTCATCTTTTATGACCGCAAAATATTGTTTTGTGGTGAGTGACTTTTCGTTTGACGAAGATGGATGAAAAACATGCCTCCAAATGACCCTGGCATTTCTTTCATGGTTTGCCTGACTTTCCGTCTTTCCGTTTCGTCGCCGCGCAGTAAAACATTTAATTTTGTTTTTCCTTACCGATTTCACTTGACCATTAATGAAGTCGTAAAAAAGTTTAGTGCGGATAGCGTCGTCCATACGGGTGCTTTTAATTTTTACTGCCAAAACGTCAGGTACATGGTGTGCCGCCTCGGTAATATGCCTGCACCTTCGACATGTCTATTTATTGAATTCGAATGTAGAAAAGTTAATTAATTTTGATGTTCAACAAGACATTTTTTAACGTTAACGAGTGTGCAGCCGACTGGTGTATAGTTGAGGCAAATGAGCAATTTAAATTTCTTGTGTAGTTGTAACTTTAACTATTTAAAATATATGGTTTTGAATAATTGAATTAATGTATACCTACCACTTTTGAATAACAATAAATCGAAATGAAATTGTAAAAAAAAGTACATATAAAGGGTTTTTTCTTAGAGGTTGGTTTTTCGAATGGATATAAAACTGACATTTTGTGGTCATATCTGGCAACTCTAATGTCATTTATGTTCAGTTTGGTTTGCCATTTCATCATGAACAGGTTGACAAATGAATAAAGCTTGCAAACCGTGCAACTTTAGTTAGAAAATAATGGTTCAGATCGCGAAGTTTACCGCAAGCTCCGTTCATTTTATGGTCGAGTAATTAATTCGGTTAACCATGGATCGTTT
The DNA here is from genome assembly GCA_963576555.1 of Ferdinandea cuprea. NCBI lineage: Eukaryota > Metazoa > Arthropoda > Insecta > Diptera > Syrphidae > Ferdinandea > Ferdinandea cuprea. Next base: position 60,837,017 of record OY754958.1, read on the forward strand.
TCGCTCTACATTTACTCTATGTGATAATACGCATCCGCAGAGACGTCGAACAGTGCGCACCGAAAAAACAATTGCCGCTGTAAAGCAAAGTGCTGAAGAGGACCCGAATGAATGGATTCGCCACCGTGCACAGCAATTGGAGCTTTGTCCATCAACTAAATGGAAGATTTTGCGCAAAGATCTCTTCTAACGACCTTACAAGATCCAGCTTGTGCAATAATTAAAGCCGCGAGACCATGCAATGCGTTGTGATTTTGGGGTATGGCCCGAAAATGAGATTGATATTGATGCTGATTTTCATCACAAAATTTTGTTCAGTGATGAGGCTCATTTTGGGTTGAATGGCTACGTCAACAAGCAAAATTGCCGCATTTGGAGTGAAGAGAATCCACATGAGACCCTTGAAACGCCATTACATCCACAAAAGCTGACTGTTTGGTGTGCTCTATGGGCTGGTGGAGTCATTGGGCCATACTTCTTCCGAAATGATGCTGGAGAGTCAGTTACCATTAATGAAGACCGGTATAGAGCCATGACAACCGACTATTTTGTTCCCGAATTGAATGGCATGAATGTGGATGAGATGTGGTTTCAACAAGACGGTGCTACATGCCACACAGCGCACGTCACAATCGATTTATTGAAGGAAACATTCGATGAGCGCATAATTTCGCGAAATGGACCTGTCAATTGGCCGCCAAGATCGTGTGATTTGACACCATTGGATTATTTTTTTTTTGGGATATGTGAAGTCGCTCGCCTACGCCAACAAACCAGAAACGTTAGGGGACTTGGAAGCCAACATTCGTGGCGTTATTGCCGACATACAGTCCCAAATGCTTGAAAAAGTGGTTGAAAATTGGACCTCTACTTTTCTTAATTCGAACCAGCCATTAATGGCATAAAATTATCCTTCCAATAAAGCCAAATAGATGGACATTAAAACAATTTTTTTGTATTTTATTTCAATTCGAAGTTCTATACCTCTAAAAAATCCTGTATCTAAGTGCATTTTTTGTATATTCTCTGTTAAAGTTTTTTTTGTATATTTTTTTGCAAGACTCCTAGTCACTTGAAATTATTCAATTAACAACCTTTTAAAGTACAGTTACAGGTATTTAATTGAAGTTTTTAATTAAAATTCAACCAATAATAACCTTCGTTGGCTCGTTCGTAGGTTTATGAAGCTAGTCGTTAACTAAACTATTTATCGTTGAATTAGTTTTAATAGACACGTGGGTTTTTTTTACTGCACGCACAGCTGCGGACCTAAAACGCTATTGGCAATGCTTCCATCCTAAATATAATAGGAAATATGCTAGTAAAAACGATTAGACCATTTCCCAATTAGAATTCGGAAAATCCTTCCCTGGTACCATTCCATTCCGATCATTCTGGGAAGACGATGCATTTTTGGCATAATGAGGTGGGATGTGGTCTATTCTCTGACAGACTAAATCTTAGCATTTTCTCGGACAGTCAAGCGGCAATCAAGTACTTGGAATCAGTCTATGTAAACTCTATAGTAGCCCTAGACTGCATATCATCTCTTCAGGAGATGTCAGAGCAGCATTTACCTTTGCTGGGTGCCGGGGCACAGGGACATTCCTGGAAACTGTAAGGCTGATGAACTCGCCAAACTAGAAACCACGCCACTTCCATTCGCTACTTGTAAAATATAGCTAAGGCTGGCTGCTATGGGGGAAACGAACCTTAGGTAGACTAGTGGTATCAGATGTCTAGAGACAAAACGGATCTGGCCTTAACTGGAACTGAAAGGCTCTAAAAATGTTATCTCTCTAAGTAGACGAAACATTATCACTACTATGGGTGTAACCACTGGACACTGTCTTATGGATCGACATGCAACAAGACTTGGTGCTTTCTCGAACGACCATTTCAGTAGTTGTATAGAAGAAGAGGAAGAGGAAACTATGCATGCCCTGCTCCCTCCAGGAAGGAAGTTCCATCTCCGAGCTTTATTCTACGAAGACACATGTAATCTCACTAATGATATTGACTTGACATAATTTAAGGCAGTTATAAAGAATATTAGTTCTTCTACATAAAGTTTTTGATGCAACTATTAATGACGTTATTTGCATTGATGTGGGTCGGGTCACGCCAAAGTATGGCTTTCCTTTAATCCCCAGCAGGTCTGTCTTTTCACAATTTTGTTGGGGAGTTTAATTCGACCCCATTACGCAGTAGGAACTGGGCAGTACTCTTTAAGAATGCACGATTTTTCTTAAACTCTATCCTAAGGCTATATTAATTGTGACACATTGTTTGTAACACCCCTTAATATTCCTCGTAGACCCCTAAACGTATATATATTTATGATCAGGAGCAAAACCTCCTATTTAGCAATGATACGTCCGTCCGTATCAACTTTTAAGGCCTTTAAATTTATGCTAGGAAGCTGTGATTTGAAACATACCTAGGGTCCCGAATGGTAAAGTGTTAAAATTAAACTGTTTTAGAGCTGTAATTGAAGAGATGAAGGGTTAGAACCTTAACAAAATATGTAGACACTGAACTCCTTTACAAGTTTTCCACACAACATTTTTTCCCCGTCCACTTTTTGAAGGTGTTTTTTTTTTTTTTTAAAACATTTTTTTGTTGTACATTTTATTGAATGAAAAAGAAGATCATCCATCATGTTCTTAACTTTTTTTCTTTGGGTTATGGGATATGGATACCGTTTCATACTTTTCGCCATACTTTACAAGAGGAATGTAGCCTTTCCTCATGTTGTTTATTTAATTTAAGATATAGCCGTAATATCAACCAAGAGCTAATCTATAAGTTTAATTGACGTTTTAAAATGGTGCGCCGGCGTCGCAAAGCCCAAAAGAATACTAAATAATTCTTTATTCAAAATGTCCGCTTTGAATCGACAAGAAAGTTTTAGCTAAAACTTTTACGGCATTTGTTTGAAGTGATTCAAAAACGCATCTCATGTAGCCAGAAAGTTTCTTATGAAGCAGTCATTTTATTTGCTTTGATTGTATAAAATCTGCTAGAGATTTGCCAATAGCTTGAAGTACCTCCTGGTAAGGATTTTGCCCAAAACTAGTTTTATATTTTATTTGAAAAAGGAGGCTTGGTAATTAAAGTAAATACGGACCGAAATATTCACCTAACTTATTCCACCTACTCAGATAGCTGCGAAGGTACATATTTTTTTGGCGCGAAAGGAAGCGACTTACAAATTTGTTTCGATTTCGAATATCTAACTCTTGGCTGTTTGACGGACTTTCGGAGCATGTGGGGCTGTGCAAAAAACCGTTGTTCGGTCAGGACGGATTTTAACATTGGACTCTCGCTCAATAGTCAAACGCTGTGATTACTGAACCACTACACCCACAATATAACCCTTTGAGCCATTCAAAATATAAACACAGTCTTCAATAACTTCGCTGATTTTAACGCAGTGCCGCTAAATTGCTATGTCAACTAAAAGGCAATGCCAAAGCTTAACTATATTCCAGCAAGAATAGTGAAAATACGATTTTTCAATAAAAGACCGCGTAGTTGATTTTTATTGAGGTGTATTCAATTTGCAATCGCAACAAGGACATTTTTCATTAAAGGCTTCTTTTTGCAAAAGGGATCCTACATTAAACCAAGAAAAAATTGCATTTCCAGCAAAAATTGTTAGTCCCCCAAAGACTATTGACCCATTTATTTCCTCACCATCTTCGTTCATAGTCAAAGTGTTTCGTTATGGATCACATAAGTCCCTGTGTTTTACTGCGAGATTCAAAAGCACTTCTTAAAAATGCACCCACTAAGCAGAAATTCTCTCATTTCCTACCACCAAAAGGGACGGAAATAAAAACACCCATAAGGTTTTGCTCCCGAGTGGCACGTCCTTCGTCGACCAAAAAGTACTCAGCGAAAGTGCTTACACCACAGAACAGTCGGCTAGCCAAAAGTGTGAATATTTCATAAGTTCAGCCCCCCGAAAAAAGTACCACATCTAGACGTATCCAGGATGCACCTCACTTGTTATTCGGGGATTATTTTTTTGTTAGCAAATTTCTCTGGATCCTTTTAATGGACTTTCATTGCATTTGCGGTATCAGGCTTTTTTCCGTAGCCGACGCGCATATGTGAGTAAGAAATCCTTATGTGTTCGGGGTTCGTTTGGTCTTACCCGAAAAAAAAAAAAACAGAAGTGAAATATCTTGTTCTCCTTTGAATGGAGTTTGATTTCTGTAAGAGACTTTGCAGGATATGCACGAATGGCTACAATTTGTACAGACGAACAGGATTCTAAAAAAAAACAGACTATAGGTAACTTCTCTGGGTGGATAAATGTGATTTTTACGTGTATTTTGCAAAGGAACCGGAGAACGTGCGATGAATGCGCAACAAAGTTGCAGAACCATGAATGAATAATGCAAAACTACTTGCAATGTTTGTTGCCGAATCTTCTTATCGCACAATGGCATCTCTAAACAACCATTGAACTGTAATTTAATCATGAATAACACAATTTTCATGACACCACCCCCCTCCCAATTACAGTTATCGATTTTAAAGATGCCAAACGTTGCATCTGCTGCATCTTCAAAATGGCGGAAAACGATACTTATCTCTGTAAAATGATAACACGAAAATGTCATTCAATTCGTTGAAATAAGAAAAAAAGAAACAAAAACAAAAACAAAAACCAAAACGTGTCAATATCAAAATCAGTTCAAGCCACTTAACGGTACCTATTACGAACGGACCAGCAGGGGCCACTACTGTGCCGCCCCAAAAAACATTCGATAAATTCTCAAATGCACAAACAATTGTATCTATATCTATCCGCGAGACAGTGGGAGAATGAAGAGGTCTTGATCCCTCGTTGTTGTTCAAAAATTGATCTACCTACTGCCGCCAACTTCCTGGCCAAAAAATAAATGCAGATAGGTACGTTTATTTGGGAGTCGCGCTTCACCCCCTTATGCCGACGAAAAACAATGCAAAATAATACCAAATATGACAACAGTACCTACAGATGGTGCCTTAATAAAACCTAACTGCAATGCAGCTACCACAAGTATTGTGCTGTGTGGGTGGGTTGCGGGGTAAACTGAACTGACTCAATGACTACCTATCGATTGGAAATATCGGAGCGCAAGGTTCGCGAAAGCGCGGTATTATGTCCAATTGGCGAATTGGAGGGAAATTCTCCTAATTTCGTGTCATTAGTGTGTGATAACTGAGACCATTTACAATTTGCCATCATCACGACACGACGACGACGACGCGGTAGTTGTTGGATGCTGTAACGTGATCAGTGCTCCGTCTTCCGAAGTCCACAGTCCGTACTTCTAACAGCGTGCTCTATGGTTATTAGTCGCTGGTGGATATGTTGAGGGTAGAGGTCAGCTTCATTTTGAGTTAAAGAAGAAGGATATATAGGAGTATGATACCAACAAAAAAGGGAATGAATCGTCAACCCTCGGAGTTCGAAAACAAAAAAAAAGGAAAACCTCTCTTGTGATGAAATCGTGGTTGGGATTTTTTGTTGTTGAAGCAGCGCGCGATCGCGAGATGAATTGGAGAAGATAATTGTCATGCTATCGATGCACCGATATCAATTTGAAATTGAAGATGCTCTTTAAAGGAAGCGATACTGCAACAAAGTTGCCCGTTGACTCTCTGCAAAATGGAATTTAATCTCATAATTGAAATCCATAGATATGAAAAGAGGTTGATAGAGGTTTCAAAAAAGTCACTTTGGACAAATTGGCAGCGGTGAGGAAGTCGGTTTGACGTGAATCAAAAAGAATTGTCGATGGCCGATAATGTCAAAGTTTCGAAAGACAGAACTATTAAAATTTCGTCAGAAATGAGTCGCATTCTCTGAACTGATTTTAGCCTTGTTAAAAATGTTTCAATAACCTTAATCTTAAGAACTTAAAACCTTAAACAAGTTTCAAAACTCTTTCATCAGAAAGTTCTTGTAAGTCACGGAAGTAGTGGCTTCCAAGTGTTCTATTCGTCAAGTGGCAAACACTCGGACAGTGACATAGGAAGTGAGGAGTTCCCTCATGGATCTCTTTGTCAACACAGCCTCGCAAATATCGAATGTGAATTGAGTCTCTTGGTCTGGTGATGTCTAGAATGGCCTTTCTATTAACAACGGGCAGGTCGGCATTTGGCCAGGTTGCGTTGGTTTTGGTGACGAGATCTTTATCCATTCCAGCCTTTCTGTATCGTCACATTCAATTGAAGGTAGTTAGCTGTCCAAACAAGGGAAGCATGCCGTCCGCTGTGATTGACGTGATCATGGTAAGTCTTCGATTTGGATTAACACAGACGACAATAGCGCCCGAAGACTTTCCTTCACATTCTTAGAAAACTTTTACTTCCTAGCTTGTCTAACTACAATCGGGGGCTTAACCGCCACATTCGTGTCCTGTTTGTCCAGTTCTTTTGCAGGTACAGATGCAATAAACCCGTGCCCCGATAGTCTAAGGCATACACATAAGGGCGCATAAGATCTCCCTCGCCCAAAACTTTAGGAGAGCCTGTCTTTTTAACGTTTTTAACACACGGATGGTCCCTTTTTCCAGGCTGACTTTCCAAGTAGTCAAGAGCTTTTCGAAGCCGTCATCTGTCGTTGTCCTCTAGTTGGTGCTTTTTCTTCAGTTTTTTTTAGTCATTTTGCTGTTGATCTCTTTTTTCCTGATCGAAACTGATGAAGCGATTATCATCATCCTCAAGCAAGAGCTCCTCGAGTCTGATGTCAAACGTTCCCTCGTTTCGCCTAACCAAAGTACCCCTGCTAGTTGACGGTTCCTGAAGTAAAAGGTTTTCCTCCTCTTCCTCCGTCATTTTCGTTTTTCGAAGTTTTTGGTGCCTGATTCATTTGCATCAGACCCTTTGTTTGTTTTTATGTTTTCGTTCAACATTATGACCCACGAGTAAGGGGGAAGGAGATGTCGTTCTGTGCTCACCCAGTGTATACAGAAAAGGGGAATTTAATTAAAACTAGAGGTCCTCATACATCTAGAGTTCACCATTATAACATTGTTCTAAACATTTCATGAGCATGAGCACCCTAGAATTACGAGGTTTATCGAGTTATTCCCCTCCAGTTCCGTCATATTCAGTCGAAGCAATGGCACCTCGTGCAGGAACCGGTTCTTGACCACGTATGACGGTCTTAGGAACTATGTTCCTATGGTTTGCTTTCCGATATCTGCTCAGCTGATAAAAAGTCATTACCTGGCCTGGATCTAGTGACCTACTCACGATGAGAGGCAGATGCATCTCACCCTCTTACAGAAACCTTCGAGGGAAACTTCGTGGACCGAATTTGGCGAATTTAGGTGTACTATGCCGTTCATATATACGGCAGCATTTTGAAAAACAACAAATATTCAATAGTGTTGGTACTGCTCTTGATTCGTCTGGCTTGCTCTAAGTTTATTACCGAAATTCTTAAAAGCATTGATTAATGAGAAAATCTCTCCTGACCTCAGACAGTCTTAAGGAATATATTTCCATTAAAAGCTGACTTATTAGAATTAAGGTCAAATCGATTTTGCCATTTATAATTTATGCACTTGAGCCCGTCTCCGACATTTGTATTCATCAGATGTGTTTAGATCATTGGAATTGCTTTGCCCAAATATTTCCCACTCAATCATGAATGATAATGCCACCAGCATTCCTAGCAGGTGGTACAACAATCCAGTATATTATGCTCTTACTAGACACATCTTCATTTCCTTCCCAAAGTCATTAACGAATGAAAAATTGAAAATATTTGCAAATAAATCATTCATTAGCCACTTCCATTCAATTAATTCGATACATCATCATCGCCATATTCAATATCAAAACAAACAAAGCCAGCAAGACAGCGACCAAGTCAACAAAAGATTCGATTAAGCAATTAGGATCATCTTCGAACATTACAGAGCGTCTTATGGAAATAAATCAAAGCGCACGTCGTTATTTTTGCATACATTTGCCCGCATATTAGCCAGCCATAATCGACCACAAGTATTCCGTTTGGACAACACTTTTAATGGACTTTTCAGATACTGGATGGCAGCAGTTCATCTTTTTTTCGATGTTCTTCTCTTAATCTTTTCCTCTTCAATTTCTTTTTTTTTGAGATATCGCATAAAATAAATGAAAAAAAAAAATGTTTAGCAAAATTGACACTTATCCGAGTCCGAAAAATACGCAGCAAAAAAAGTTAATAAAATAAATAAAATCAAACAAAGCCCAATCGCACATATGAAAAATACACATGACAAGTTGAAAGCCCATTCTTTGCTTCTGTAAAAAAAAATTAAACAACAACGAGGCATAATAATGATAACTGGGCATTGAACAACACAGCGGAGTGACAAAGCGCCCGACAGAATCGACAACACCACCACCGATGACGCTGATGATGGTGAGTTGAATTAAAATACAAATTTGGACTGGATTAAGAAGCCATAAATTAGTTTATCAATAAAAAGATTTATTTCAAATTTATACATGGTAGGCTGGACGGGGTGCGGTCTTAATGTCCGCACTCACTTCGGTTGGCTTATTTTGCCGAATTTTTGAGAGATGGGATTTGATTGGACTGCTTTTGTCTCGTAAACCAATTTTTATGCAAATCCCGCGAATTTGGGTAAATTTTTTGTATCTGATTTGATTGTGACGGGACACAATTTCAGTGGAAGAGAATTTAAATTTTAATTACATATGATTATAGGGTGCAAATGGGGAGGTCATTTTTCAATTTTTTGTCAAATTAACAATCAGTGGCTCGTCGCGGTAGCGCAGATATGTTGATCAGGGCGATCAATCCCAACCCCGAGTCTTAACAAAGCACAAAAGGAAAAAAAATGTATTGCTTTCGCTGTTCTTGTCGAGTTAAAAATGTGAAAGAGATGTTGCGTAGCATATTATTTACAATGCCGGAATCAGCAAAATCTCCTGCAATCGAACATTCTTAAACTTTAAAAACGAATAAAATAAATCTGGTATGTAAATTATGTGTAACATTTTTAACTTTATCCTAAAGAGAAATTTACCGCGATTATGGAAATTTCAAACTCAAATTGAGTATGTGTTATGATATTACGACTATTTTCTTTTGTAATTTTTATGCTTTACTGGCCGACAAGATCAGATCAGTTTCTCACAAGTGTTTTGTAAAGTAGCAAAAAACAAAAAAATAATAATTTTGTGTCCACCTCTTATCTCTAACCTCTCAGGTTTTGTCAGGCATCGACCAATACTTTTTTTGTTTTTTTTTTTTGTCGGAGGTTGCCGATGGAGCGCTCAGACACAACTACAGGTCCGTTGTACTACCATTCAGACGCCTCTCATTAATGTAGTTAGTTTTCCCGTCTTTCGAAGAAAGCTTAGATGTTCGGCACTTACCACGTCATCCCCGAAAACCCGTCACCTGAGCACAGGCCGGACAACTGCAGAGAGAGTGCTCTGCTGTGAAATCCTCCTCACCGCAAGTAGGACAGGTGGTGGTGTCGCTTAATCCCAACCCATTTAAGTGTTTAGCAAAAGCTTGGTGGCCCGAAAGGACGCATACAAGCAGCCTTCTAGATGAAGACAATTCTTGGTTACGTACTTTCTGCCGTCAGTACCAATCAATTTGATCTTCGTCTCATCACCCCAAAGGATCTTTCTCCATTTTTTTCCCCTATCAGAGCTGTTCCAGAAAGTACGTAAGACGCCTACAAAACCAAGAATTTTCTTCAATGTATACCAAGAAAACCGTGAAACATGGGCCTCATTTTCTTGGTATGGTGTTGGCCCAATATACTGGATAAAAAAAAATATGGACCATCACGAAAATGTAAGTATTCTTAGCAACGTTATGGTGCCGTTTGCCGAGAATCATTTGCCCTTAAGAAGGATATTCCAACCGGACAATGAACCAAAGCATACCTCAGAGAAGGCCAAAGAATTTTTCCAGGACCATAACGTGACAGTGTTACCTTGGCCAGCTCAATCACCGGACCTAAATCCGATTGAGAATTTATGGAAGGAACTCAAAACGGCAGTAGGTACGCACCAAGTCAAAAAGACAACAAAATTGTGGGAAATTGTGCAGAAGGAATGGTTATCCAGCGATACCAAGCTCTCATTACTTCAATGCCGAAACGCGGTGACGCTGTTATAAGAAATAATGGACATGCACATGCACTAAGTATTAGTTCTCACAGCTTAAATGACATACAATCAATTTTGCGAGTTTTTGAAACAAAGAAGGAAAGTAGGTACTCAATTTTTGTTAATTTTTTTCCTTTCATTTTTTTTTCGTAAATAATTTACATTCTGATTAAGCACCAATGAAATATACTATGCTTTAACTATGTTCTTAATTTACTTTCTTAAATTGTATTTTCTGGAAGGATATTATGCATCGCATAGTGTGGCTCTATTTTCGTGACCACCACTGTATATATCGGTAATGTTAAAAGATTTACACTATCCAACTAATTCTATATTTGGTGTCGGAAAGAGCACATATCTCTTTTGTGATATCGATGCGACTGTAACACATATACTCAAACACAAACTGAACCGAAATTCGAATGAGAATAAAGTGAAATAAAAAAATTAACACAGCACAGCAGTTTTAATTTCAGAAATAAATTTCAAAAAGAATGTATAAATTTGTTGTCCTCTTTTTAAAAGCTTATATTAGACTGTACGCTAGGCATATATGACTGAAAACTGATTGAAATACTCAATTAGCTAAGTTAGCATATAGTCTAATTGGCATAATTCAAATGACCAAATAATGCTGGCGGCCATACAACCAAGATGATTTTACGGTTTCAACCGTCATTGTGTCCTTCAGTGTAGTAACCATACCCATTTACTTAAAATAAATGCTTTAAGTGGTTACTTTGTATGTTTTTAAATATAAATATTTCTGTTTGATTTTTGAATGTAGTTTTTCTATTTTGCTTTTATTTAATGTAATTAACCCAACAAGCTTCGTCAAAGAGCCAAAACATTACACAACAAAACAGCAATTGATTGGAATTTTATTCAGACAATTGTCTGATCACGAAAGTATGTTCAATCACGGTCCTTCTCATGTGAAAATCTGACAAGAATCCAGGAGAATAATAGAAATTGGCGTCTGTCATAAGGTCTCTCCCATTCATGCTAAAAATATAGTTCACACTCAAAACGGTTGGAGCCCTGCATTGTACTTATTTTATAGTCACAGCCAAGGGATGAATGGGATTTCTATCTATTAACCATTGCGCCTCATCATCTTCCCAAACATTTTAGTGCCACAACCCAAATGGAGAAGGCCCAATTCTCACCAATCAGTTATGGTTGCCATAAATTGTTCAGGATTAATTTTGGGATAAATTCCTTTTCGACCACTCATCCAGCCAGCCGTCTTCGGATTAAGTCATTAAAAAGAAGAAAAAAAAAAAGAATCACAATCATTATTGCTTGTAGTAGTAGCTGTCGCTGTCGCTGCAACAAAATTCGATCTCATTCTCCAAACACCATTCACCCATTCTATCGACAGAGTTGACACTTTTCTGTTTTGACGCGAGGTGCAGGGGCTATTTTATCATCGGCATACGACCGACATTCTCACGTCTTCCGGATAAGAAGGCGACAACATGTCGTAGATGCTTGTTTAAATGATGGAAATATTTTCGAGGTTTTTTTTTCATTTTTTTAGTTTGAAAATGACATAATTAAGATTTGTTTCGTTCGCTGGATGACTGGACGGACCTAGCTAAGAGAAGCAGCAGCAGCAGCACCTAATTTCGTCTTATCAGTTGTGTGTCCAAAAAGCGAAATTAATTTCAAGTGTCAACGAAAAAACGCCGAGAAACGGAAATCCAGCGACACTTATCGCGTCCGAAATAAATGAGATGAGTCTTTCTCTCATATGATGATGATGCTGTTGCTGATGCTGATGCTGCACGCTAATGCATTCGTTTTGGAGGCCCAGAGCCAGACACTTTAATAATTGTTATTGCCTTGTGATTGTTGTTGGATTTTGGTTTTTTTTTTTTCTTATTTGTTGGTGACTAAAATTTGGAACGGAAGACCCTTTGACTAACGGTGGAACGAACCAAACAAACCAAAGAGGTTACAAGTATTTATTTAGTTAATTTATTGAAATATTTTCATTTCGACGCGACGCACGCAGATTAAGAAATAATAAATTGGAGCTGTGGCACTTTAATCGAACTTTTACTTTTGGGGCCATGTTTTCGGTCTATGCCGGGCTAGCGAGCTACTTTGGAGGGTAATTTATTTTAAGATGACATTTTTATCTTTGAATAATAGTTTTGTGGTCTTTTGTTTAAGGAAGAAGAAACAAAATTTAACGGATTTTAAGAGATTTTAAATTGGGTACAGGTCTTGGGTTAAATTGGTCATTGATTAGATGAAACGCTATTTCAATTGATACCGGGCGCTATGAATGTCAACTGGCGGTAGTTTGAGAGGGGGAAATGCGCTATGCTAATGGAGTCGTAAGTGTCATATCAATTCTCACCCTATTACCTACAAAGATTTGTATTAGATGAATTCCAAAGTGACTAACACTTGACCTCAATTCGAATGATGAGTAAACGTGTGAAGTTATATTGGCACCTACAAGGTGTGGAATGATTTGGGATTTGAGAATTATTAAGCAATTTTCTGGTTGCCACTGCAATAAAGAATTTTATCGACAACGAATCGAAAGAACCTGAATAAAATGCAATGTACCTGTTGGACGCTAAGGAAAATGCTGGTCTGTCGATTGAAACCGATAAACAACAAAATCCTTCTCAGACCGAGCTGAGCTTGTTGCTTCGATGGAGTTGTGCATGTTGTGTGCGCTTGCTTGATGAGATCGCTGGTCTAAGTAAAAGTTCGGTACCAAACAGCTGTAATTCTAGACTTCACTATTCGTGGTTCAACCATTCGAATCGTATTTAGTTCTAATAAATTTTGCCGAATTCATTTTGAGAAAGGGGAAACTAATTCAGTAACTATCATTTAAGTATATTTACCCGATTATGTAGTAGTTAACCACCAAGTTTTCTTTAACGCAGTACTAAAACAAGCTTTTGGCACTGTTATATTAAGCCCCTAGTCCTTGTAAAAGAAGTGTAATTTTATAGGTTATGTAAGGTTTATGATCGACGAATATTAGCGATTATCTTCCTTGCCACACTTATGGCCCTAAGAATCCATTTTGATATCCGTCAGCCGGTGTCGAATCCTCCTAATGGTCTTTTATTAGTGTCCAGTATCCACAGAAACCTGTAAAGATAAGAAATTGATACATCGGATAGATCTTTAAAAACTTGAAAGCAATAGCATGCAAGTGTTCTGTTCCTTTAGTGACATAAACCTCGTCTCGTGGAACTACTCGACACCACATCCCCTATAAATGTCGTCATCCTTAAGACTTAATTTCATTGCGCGAAGACATCTAAACGCTTCGATAGCAATAATCTGTCGTACTGTTAAAGCCTATTTGTTCTATTTTTCTTATACCTGGCCATCATTTCCGGAATATTACACAGGTGGTTTCCACTCGTTCCCTGATATTGGAAGAGTAGAGGTTTGATCGATTGGAGTCCGGCCTTGAATCCAGCTAAGACATGTTTTGTACTGTGAGGCAAGAGCCTTTAGCTTTGAGCTCTTCGATATAGCTGTGTAGTGTCGCACATTTCAAAAACAATAATATCTTTTATTGCCGCTTGGCTGTCAGTTAAAATGGTAAAATGATTACATGTTATTGCCAACATTGAAACAGTACGGGCTTTTTCCCCCAGGACATCAACCTGGAAAACAGAGTTCTGATTAGGTAGTCTGATATTGCTTTGTTATTTAATTCCTCTGAAAAAAAACCAGCATCTATTTGACCATCTATATGGAAATAGATTTTATTTTTGTTGGTAAATTTTTGTTCCATTCTGGGGCAGGAGAATGGTCTGTTAAAGTTAATGCTAAGTGGATTTAGTCGGGAATGACATTTTTTCCAATATATACCTAGATTCCAGCTGAATGTTTAGCTGACGCTCGATCCGCTCTTGGCAGCTGATTCATGCAAGTATAGATCCAGGGAAAACAAATTTTGGTTTCCTAAAGGTTAATAAGAAATTGCTATGTTAATAAGAAAATGACTTCTTATTTTTAATTTTCTGGGTAAAATGATATCACACTATAGGAAGACGTTATGCTTTTTGCAAATGGCGTCGTACGTCAATCGTATTTGATATTTGTGAACTAGACAGTTGCAGTATGCAAACAGACAATGCCTACTCACCGTCAGTCGCGTGTGAAGTACTGTCAAGCCATCGTCCATCTTAACAACGAAGAGGACGCCATCATGAGCGACGAGGGGCATTTCCACTTCAGCGGTACCAACACTGGCAGCAGCCACTTTCCGCTTCACAGAAAAAATTGTAAAAGTCCAAATAAAGATTTCCATCACTCAGATTTAGTAAAAAAGTAATTCAAAAACAAAATTGGATTATCCATTTTACAACACCTCTAATCTTATCTATTTCTAAATAATTATTTTTAAATCTTAGTATGCCGATTTTTAGAGTTAATTGCGCATATTTACAGTTAAGAGAGTACATTCTCTCTAAGCGTTTTTGAACTGCCGCGTCAGTTGCGCTGCGATGTTGAATAAGTCCCGATGTACCCGTTCGGTTTTGTACTACTGAAATGCACCGCACTTAACTGCACGGCAATTGTCGCGTGGATCCGAGCAATGTTAATGGTTGCGAAGGTCGATTGCGACTACAAATGTTATAATAGTTGTAAACAGAAGCTGCCCACAAGACGTCGTTACGTCTCCACTGTTATGTTGCAAAGTGGTCGATTCTTTGCTGACGCCACTCAACGTTTTGGTCTCTATGCGCGGGCTTATACTGGCGTTGGACATGAACTTGGTGTACCTACTACAAATGGGTTCTCAGTGAATTCTCTTGAAACCGAAAAGAAGGAAATTGACTAGATTGACTCATCTGTTTGGTCTTGTTGGGGACCCTTTTTGAGAGCCATTTGCTAAATTTGAGGGCCACTTTTCGTTGAAAGTTTAAATTGGTCCTGTCTGTTTGTCTGAAGTTGGAAAATTTCGTAAATAAAACCAATAATTCACTAATTTTTTATGGAAATTTAATAATGCCTAACAAACCGACCTTACTTGCTAACTTAGGCGGCGGTGCGGTCTTGGGTCGACCTGGGACTCAACCAATATGCGTCTCCAATTTTAGCGGTCTCTTGCTTATATCTTTCAGTTGTGCACTCAACGTTGTTTGAGGTAACATCCACTTCTGCGCGCCACCTTAGGTGAGGGCTGGAGCGTTGGTGTTCATTTGGCTTACATGTCCTGGCCACCTCAAACGCCCTAGGAGTTGTTACTTGATCACGTTAATGTCTCTGTACAACTCGTAGAGTTCATCGCCAAATAGTCTTCTGGAGAAACAAATGTGGACTTAGCGGGCCTAAAATCGCACTGATACGGTCGGAGTCAGGTGAATCAGGTCTTTAACAAATCTTGTATACGATGTTTTAGCAGTCTTATAAATCCAAAGTTTTAATAGATTAAAGTTTTTAACTGATGTTGATGTGTGTCTGTCAGTACGCATTAATAGTTGATCTTTGATTAGGATCATACACAAATAAAATACGCGCTACAAATTTGCCATAAAAATTTGCAACTTAGGTATGTACATGAATCTTTCAACAAAAATTTTTGTTTATCTTATTTTATTTCTGTCCAAACTAAGTCTGGACTTCCAAATGTAATTTGCAATTCTTCAAATACAAATTTACGTATGCAACATTTGAAATTTCCGTATGTACAGGAACTAAGCTGCTTAATATAGAAATTTCGATGGAAATTTATTAAACACTGCCCCACAACTGCGAACATAACATTCAAACATCTACTCCAGATTCTAACAACATACTAGCATTATGTTGCTGCATAATGTCGGCAGCAACATCATTGTCGTAAATATTCTCATTGTCGAAATGTCATCTTTCGCACGAAACCTGATCTAGCTAGTTGTTGTCTTTGAAATTCTGAATAAATACCGAGTAACCTGTGTCCGTTCACCTAGTTGTCAATCGTAATCCCTGGATTTCGGTACTCTGCAATATACATATGCCGGAAAAAAAATCGAACAAATATCAACAACCTGTCGCAACATATCGTCCATCGTTCCGAGAGAGGGCTGCCCAATACCTATCCAGTCGTCCTCATCTCCCCATTCACATTTGTGTCAATGCACAACAATGAGGCCATCTTCATCGTCTTTCATGCATACAAAAACCTGCACCTTTATGCTACACCACACGGCACAGCTAGAACGACTCCAAAGGATGTAGGTAGACCATACCATGACCATACCTATGCAATGAGAGAAGACGATGAATAAAAATGTAAAATCCCTGCAAACTTGTGACGTATCCAGTACTCGTAATTCGAAGAACGGCACAAGAACACCACACACATTTTATTTATGCAAAATCCCATGGCCTGGGAATTTTTGTAGACTGGTCGTAGATCTAAGCGGATTTGAAGACTTCCTCCAGCAGTAGCACCACCACCACCACCACCACCCAACCTGATTTGGCTTAGGAACTCGAACATTCGTATTCATTTGGGAAGTTGTTACTCCTCTGTTAAGGTTTTCTATCCATTGGACAACGTCCATTTGTTTTAGTGGTCCGGTATTTTGTTTCGAATCTGTGTTTTGTTTAAACGAAAACATTGCCATCACCTCACCGCCTTCGTCGTCAGGTGAATGCAGCGGCTGCAGTAGAAGCAAAATTCTGATCCGTAACATGGTCGTCCAAAAACTAACATGGCACAAAAGACTACCAAGAAAAGAAACCAACAAAAAAAAAAAAACAAACGTTCTAAAATTTGCCCTAAATGCAGTAAGCCATGTCCAGTGTGTATAGAAGACAGTCCAAGCTATATTGCTTCTGCTGGTTATGCTTATGGCTACCTGATGTTTACAAGTGTTTCATTTTGATGAGGAAGAGGATTTGGGATCAGCTTTAACGTCGGCGATGCATGTAAGCTGTCAGAAGAATTGGATAGGATCTTATGGCCCAAAATACAAACTGCAATGAATACTTGATTAGGAATTTTGTAAATTGAAGCTAGCGTTACACGGTAGTGGTTTGAAATACTTAGACACGATAACAATACATGTAATGACAACAATCGAATGTCCGAGGATTTGAATTTATATATCTGATCTGCTTCAAATTAGTTGTTTGTTCTTACTCGAACCTTCTAAATTGTTTTCCTGTTTGTTAAATAGTTACCACTTTGCATTGAAGGGCAAGAAAAAAGAATACAATAACCATGAATCATGCAATGCACTAGGAGTGCCTAAGAGTTTTAAATGCTAAGCAGATCGAACTGAAAACAATTTATTACATTGTACGGTATCATTGACGTTCTGCACGAAGACTGAAGAAGAGCTTGCTTAATGTCATGATAGAGTTAATAAAAACGCTTGTTTTTAGCGTATTTGGGAAACTATGTAGCATAGGTGCTCACCCTCGAAAAGACTACCTCATCGAAAGATGTACGATTTTCGTGCTCTTCCGGCATTGCTTCATTCGAAATTGACAAAGAAGCGAGTTTCATTAATCTGCTGTTCTCGCCGAGTTTAAAATATGGAAACGATATTGGATTCGTAGAGGTAGTATGAAGTCTTAAAATAAAATCTATGCGATCGATGATTGTCCATAAAAAAAATGTCCTTTAAATGAAAATGTTGCTTAGGATATTCGCTAAACTTCCCGTATCAACGAACGTTCTCAACTTAAAAACGGATAATAGCGATTCGAAGAATCACGACAAAATAAGTTACGTGTCACTTCTGATTATCTGACTTTTACTGCCGAAAAGGATTTTTATCCGATCGTCACTCGTTTTATATATTTTTTACGTCACCGACAAACCTTCGCCAAGGAACACTTAATATCTTGTGTAAGTGTAACTTATTTACTCGAACACAAACTGAACTCAATCACATGTCTGTTAAAGAAAATACGAATGACAAGAATAAAGGACAAACAAAATATATAAATTGTAGACCAAGCAAAATTGTTTCTAATACTGCTCAGCTCTCTGGAAATGTAGAAATATAATTTAAAGCTTGAAAGGTGTCCAATTTAAATTATAAATTATATTCAGTGTATCTATGAATCTATGAATTTCAATGATTATAGCACCTGAAAAAACCAGCTCCTTCAAGGAATTAAAGCTTTGTTTTATGTTATTAGCTTTAAATTAACAGTGTAGCTTTATAACAACAATTTATGCAATTTAAACCTAAGTTTACTTTCCCTTAAGCTAAGCAAGAAAATTCGTGATGAGATGAATCTATAGGTTAGATTGGCGCATGGGCTGTAAGGTGGGTTAAGTGTAAGCAAAACTGATTTAAAGCTCCTAAAATTGATCATAACCTTTTACATAACCTATAATGTATGACCATTATCATATGAACATCGACCATCAAGTGCGCAAAGTAAGTATAAAGCTTCTTACGCCTGCTGCAAAACGTTTTGTTTAAAGTGGAGCCTTTAACCAAAAAAGGTTCTTTGAATGTAGACCGCCGTGTTCACCCGCTCAATGCATAGATCTGCAAATTAAAAAGTTTTGGTTATGTAGCACACTCAGATTGCTAGAATATGAATATAGAATATCAACTGGCTTGACTGACTACATTTTGCCCAATTCACAAAAATAATTATCTGGCGAACTTAACACATTCAAGAACTTCCGCCCTTTAAGGCAGAAGTCCTGGCAGCTAAGGAAGCAAGTAAGTCAACCCTTAACAGAACGACATGCACAAGAAAGCTATCTTCGTCGACAGTCAGGCCGTGGTTAAAGCGCACATCACTATCTTGTATGACGATTATGTCATTCAAGACAACGTCCATTTTTTTTTTCGCTCTTTTGCAACACATTTTATTATTGAGGGTTTAAAATAGTAACCGAATTACAGCATCACTTGATCAACGTTTAGCATTTGGTTAGTTAGTGAGTATTTATTTCAAACTATATTCCGTGTTGCTGGAGCAATGCGAGTATTGAAAATATTTGCTTGCGATTTTGGCAGATGAACTTCAAATTTGCTTTAAAATTGGGTTGACAGAAACCATTCTATATCAGCAAACGGAGCTAGCCTTTGGAAAAGCCCAAATTGATTCCAGCAACCTTTTCGTAAATCTGGGAAATAAAGAAATGGTTGATTTATTATAAATGAAATTGAAGGCAAAAGCTGACCAAATAGACATAAAAAAACACAGAAGAAGGCCATCATATTCAATTAAAAATTAGGAAAAGCGTTGTTGAGTTGCTTGATCTGGAAACAGCAGCGAATCCAAATGGAATGCTCTTCCGGAGTCGCATTTAGAAGAAGATCGCGGCTTTGATATATTTTAAATGGCATTGAAAATATTTCAACAATTGAAGTTCTGGTTTCAAAACGACCTACATCTTTGCCAAGGAATGGAATCGAAATGCAACATCCACACATGGCCAGCATAAACCGATTCGGGTCGACAAATGCATTCCATATCTTAAAAAAAAATTTAAATAAAAAAAACATCAAAAAGTAATTTCGGAATTTATTCAACTGGCCAGGTATAAAAAGGTGAAGAGCGACTCAGGACACTGTTGCTAGTTTAAGTTTAAAAAAAACAGTCATGTAAAGATTTTTATAACATTTAACCAAAATAGTGAAATAAACGATAAACGTTACAAAAACATGATGAAAATATGTTTTACTCCTTACGATAGTATTAAAAAAAACAGTTTTTGCACCTAACCAGATTGGATGTGGTCAATATTATCGTAACGGGCGTCATCAACCAGATGTTCTGCTCCTTCTCCAACTTTTGAACGGGTTGTGAAACCCGGGTGCTTGGGTCTGGTACTAGACGACCACCTGCACGTTTTTTTGTGTATTTTACAAGACCAGCAGCAATTTATTCTCGAAATTTAGGTAAGTCGAGCAACTCTTTATATTCAGCTGATACATTGCATGATTCGTTGCATTCCTTGTTGTCATATCGATGATATGATAAAAATAAGTCGAGTCATCAGATCACTTTTTCCTTGAATATGGTACCGGCCCATAAGTCCATCCATTAAATCAAATTCCCTTATAATTTCTGGGCAAACGACCTCAAAATATTCTTTTAGTTTTCGATCATAACGTGCTGCCTTTTCGTTTTCATCATTTTCAATCCAAAGTGCTACATCAAAGTTGTTTTAAAGCTGTTAAATAACTATTTCCTTTTGTGTATTCCGTTGCTGAAACGAATTGGAGACCTATAATTTTAAAGGCATTTCTCAGATGTGATGGCTTAGGATCTTCAGTACCTGGATTTTTAAAAATCACATCTAAGCCACATGCTATTTTCTTCTCGGTTTCTTGCCGAGTATATATCAAAATACACACGTAGGTATTAAAATTCAGCTGTAGACGAAGTCTTAAAAAATCGGAATTGGTTCCTAACACGATAAGTGTTGCTGCTGGTTCATTTCTGTTTGTTTTAATTTCTTCGAAGAACTTTAAATACCTAACATCACATATAATATTTTTCTTTGCAAATCATTGACAATATTTGCACCATATTAGATGTAAATAGTTAAAAGTGCTAAATTTCTTGTAAACTGGCTTTACTTTGCATTTAACAAAATATTTTTTACTTTGAAAATTCTTATTTTCCAAAGTGGGGAGATTTTTTTACTTTTCAACAGAATAATTTTTCTCTTTGCAAATTTGCGTTATATTGTGATGTTGCAAAATGCAAAGACATAACTTGAGTTATAATAAAAGAAGAGCCCCCCATCATAGGTACCACTTTATCTTTTTATTTGATATGATACCCTGATATGCAAAATTGTACCTATTTATGTGTCCGACAGTGTACATTTATGAATGTTGTCTTCCGAAATTCTTGTACCCAACATTTTTCTCAGTTCTTCTTAGAAAATGAGTTCATCAATTGCGCAGTCAGAAAAGTTCTCGTCAAACATGATTCGTTGCTGTTCTTGTTCTGGTAGTGAATTTAAACCAATTTTTGTTTGTTTATCCGAAGAGTTCACAGTTTCCTTGTCTAACATATGAGTTGTCCAATTAATTTGCATACGATCTTCTCCAAAACATATCATTCGAGATTCGAGCTTCTTGCCTTCATTCGTTATCAAAATTTAACTATCCAAATGTCACTCAATCCTTCCACATGTATCTCGCTCACTAAAAATATATTAACATATTCCATTTGGTTTTTTTTCTGTTTATCTCTAACAACTGAAACATTCTTCAATCCATTAATCATGCACGAACTCCATGTATACGAAGTAAACCCCGAAACCACCATACCACAATCCAATTAGAAGAATTATTTAATACCCCATGTAATGTCATCTTAGTCTCCTTCGCAATCCTGTCTTGGATTCTCTGTCCGTCAGACAAGAAAGATGACAGATAATAATAGGAACTCAACTCCTTGTGTGGTCGCTCATCGGTTCGCTTATAGCTTCTCTGAAGTTGTTCCCTTGCGCGCACACCACAAATGACAAAGTGTCAACTGACAAAAAAATAATTCCGAAAATGATCCCATGGGCAATAATCACTGATCAGGATGAACACCAAAGTGCTGATATCAATTGCTCATAGAACCGAATATCATGTCGCGCTGTTTTTATCGCTGTCCTTCGTCCATTTATCCACTCTCTCTCCAGCATCGGATTTCAAATTTTTGTGATTTAGGACCTTAGCGGAAATTAATAACGCTTTACGAAAAAGACAGAGAGAGACAGAGCGAGAGAGTGAATACCAAGACAAATAACTTGGAATCAAATTCATTCCATTAAGTTCAACCGGTCAACCTGGATAAATATGCATGAGCTGAGCTGTGTACCGTGCTTGTGCTATGCGATACCTCGATGAAGTGTCCCTCCAACGCATTTGTTGGAAACCAAAACAAAGACCTTAATTGTAATCCAAGTGGTGTGTATTAGAGCTACAACGAAAATTTGAAGAGGCGAGTGTTATAAATTGCTTACGAGTCGGAAACTCGTGTTGCCCGAGGGCCAACTGTGACTCAATAAGATTAATTAGCGAATCGATGAGATCTGTAGTTTGTTTGTGGTGTTACTAGTCTTCGTCTATATTTCAATTAACATTTCGTTTTTTGTTAACAACTGTGTGGTCGTAAAGTTGGGCTATAAACGAGCTTGTTCTACTTTTAATAGTTTATATTTTATATTTGGTGAGGAAAATTAATGACTTTCCATGATCACGTCAAGATAGTGGCGTTATTTTTATTCCGAATTTTGTTGTATAATAAACTTTTATGGCTTTATTAGGGAGGATAATATTTTTAAATTGACATTTATTGCAATACTGATTAGAGATGGTCACAAGGGCTAGGGCATATTTTTTATTAAGCTTTGGTGGTGGTTTTATTTTCAGATAAGAAATTTCGTGCGATGGTTCTTATATTTAAGGGTTTTGAATTTATTTTAATTGTTTTCTATACAAATAGAAATATAAATATTTTATTTCTTTATAGCGAATCCTTAAAGATATTCATATTCTTTACCACATTTTTGAAAAGCTGTTTTTTTTCAACTTCGAGGTAGGAGCAGAACGTCAAATTTGTATTTCGTTTGACTTATATGAGATAAAAGGTTCCCCAAAGCTCGCCATTTACCGCAAGAACACTTAATATTCGATTGTTTTGCCGCTTTATCAGTCACAGAGAAATTCAAGTTTAGCAAAGGACTAATGACGCCTCCCTTACATGGAAGTTTGATTTTTAGGATAGCTCAGTCTTTAAGGAACAAATGATACAATTTAAGGGCCATCACTTTTCTTTCTTTCAATCGGATAATCTGACTCTATAGTATAGAACAAAGAAATCTCCGGTGACTCCGTTGGGGATCTTTTTTACGCCATCATTAATGGCCATGATCTTCTAATAATTTATTTTAAAGAATTAAATCTAAAATTTTTTAAATCACGCTGTGCATATTTCAGAATTTTACAAACGCTCATAACAGCTATACTATTTCCAACATTCCCTTAGGAAATTGATATTTTGAGTGAAGAAGAGCTGAGACATCAAGAGGTTAAGCACATAATTAGTCTCGAGTAGGTTTAGAGAGGTGAAAATATTTACCTAGCGGTGATTGGGTTATAAAATGTCCCATTTAATTCCTCTCTAACCCAGGAAGGATGGTCCCTTGACACACGTCAACGTGACTCAAAGGGGCAAAGAGAGGATGAACCCGTAAGAAGCTATCTTGAATACCCCAACTCAAAAGAGAAAATAAACAAACTGTTCAGTTGATCCACACTGAAAACAACAAGTACTTACAAAACCACTCGATTGCGCACGAAAATCCTACAAATACCACAATAGGGGAAGGTCTGTGAATAACACAACTGTAACAAATATGTATGTAAACATACATGCGTGACAAAGTGTAGATTGTAGCGGACCTTTACTTGACACGATAAAATTTACAAGGGCGGTGGGAGAAGGCCTTTAAAGAAACACCTTTACAAAAATATAGCCACCAGCAACGACAGACCCTCGTGAATCACGGATGCACAGCTTTTGTACTGTATTTTTAAGCCTGCAGTTGGACATTTAGAACTATATATTAATATAGAGCTATATTTTTATTTTTTTCGATTCGCCGATATGATACAGTGGTGATTAAAATCTATTAAAATGCTGAAAAGATTATTTTTAAATCTTTGATTGCTTCACTTTGAAGAGTCTTCCAAGACTTTCGGAAACAAACAAAACATCGGCAAACAGCTTCACTCTTTTCGTAGACTGATAAAGGGTGATCCATTTCGAGGTTCCCTACTTTTTTAAAGAAAAAAACACAGAAAATTCAAATTTAATGGAGAATGTTTATTATCATTTGAAAGAACATTCTTTGGCATTTATTTTTTGAAGATTATGTCTATCAAATGTTGGCCGTTGCTACGTCGCAGATGGTCCATCCGTTGAGTCCAATTTTCGATCACTCGTTCGAGCATTTCGACTGGTAACTGGCGAATGACACGCGTGATGTTTTCCTCCAAGCCCTGAATCGTAGCGGGTTTGTCGGCATAAGCTTTTGACTTTACATATCTCCACAGGAAACAGTCTAACGGTGTGATATCACACGATCTTGGTGGCCAATCGACCGGCCCAAAACGTGAAATTATGTACTCACCGAAATGTTCTCTAAATAAGTCCATTGATTGATGCGATGTGTGGGAAGTGGCGCCGTCTTGCTGAAATCAAATGTGGCCGAGATCACGAGCTTCAATTTCAGGCATAAAATAGTCGGTTATCATGGCATGATAACGGTCGCCATTGACGGTTACGTTCGCACCGGCATAATTTTTAAAGAAATATGGACCGATGATTCCACCGGCCCACAAACCACACCAAACCGTTGTTTTTTCTGGATGAAAGGGCAGTTCTTCAATCTCTTCAGGTTGCTCTTCGTCCCAAATGCGGCAATTTTGTTTGTTTACATACCCATTGAGCCAGAAATGGGCCTCATCGCTAAACAAAATTTGCCTCGAAAACGTCGGATCTTCTTGGAACTTTTCAAGAGCCCATAGAGCAAAGCGATGTCGCTCCGGTCGAGCGGCTTCAGTTGTTGCACAAGCTGTATTTTGTACGCTTTCAATTTAAGATCTTGACGTAAAATGCGCCAAGTCGTTCCATACGTCAGTCCGAGTTGCTGCGAACGGCGCCGAATCGACTCTCTACGGTCTTCGTGTCCACTCTCAGCTACGGCCGCTATATTTTCTTCACAGCGTGCTGGACGTGGTCTATTCGGTCGAATATTATCCAATGATGAATGCTGGGTCTCAAAATGGGTGATGGTGTTGCGAATAGTACGCTCAGTAGGCCGATTATGTTGACCATAAGTTGAGCGAAGTGCACGAAACACATTCCTCACAGAACGTGAATTTTCATAATAAAGTTGAACAATTTGTAAACGTTGTTCACGCGTAAGTCTTTCCATTATGAAATGCCAAACAATACTAAACAAAAATAAAATGACAGCATGACACGACTCACACGTGATCTGTCAAAAAAGGCTATCGACAAAAGTATCTCTACTTGGATCACCCGTTAGTACTTTTGGCTTGAGAACTTCAATCGTGGCGGTCCTTTAAATTTGTTATGCGCTATAAGGCCGACATGTCAAAACGAATAATTCAATTCTTCTGAATAATGTTATTTACTTTACACATTCATACGCTAGATCTTATCCGAAACCAATATATTAAACTATCTGTGTGTAGTTAAACCAGACTGTAACTCTCAGATACCCAAGACAAAATATTTTGACTCAAACCACCAGACTTTTCTGTAGTTTAAAATGTAACTTTTAAAAACAATTTCACAGGATGAGCTTAGAAGATCTCTTTGTACCAAATATATTGGGGTTAAATATTTCAAAACATTGTCTAAGGTTTTTGCATAAAATATGTAGATATTAAAACATTGAAAGACGTGTTCTTCTTCAACCATTTACCTCAAGCTAGTGCATTTTTCCGAAGCCCCCATACAAAGTTCATTGCCTCCAGATCTCGGCCGATACACCTGTTGTCAGATTGATTTTCTTTTCACTTAGATTTTGCTGAGAGGTTTCTTTTTTTTTTTAATTTGATCAAGCATTTCGACTGCTTTGCCATCCCATTTAACAACCTTTGCCCCAAAGCATCGTAGTTGTTTAAAGCACAACCAACAATCACTATCACCCATGTGAACATAAAACCACTACTCCTTGTGGTCATTGGAGAGCTCAAATCAACTACCTAACTGACACAAAAGAATAAAATATCAGACCACCCGAATCCCCCCTTTAAGTACCAAGTATCTACCGCCAATTCTCCATTTACAAGCCGCTATGGAAATTTCGCCAACAGCATAAACCATTCCCTGTGACATTTTGACATCTCGAAGCTCGAAGCTGTTCTTCGTATGGCAAACGAGAACGGTGGTTACAAAACAACAAATATAAGCAAAATGAATGTGAATCGCCTGCACATATGCAAAAATTGTTCACATTGCCCACCCCTCCCACTCTTTGCCATATCGCTGATTACAAATTCAAATTTTTCCCATTTTTTCGTTTTTTTTTTTTTCAAAACATCAAATGCACGCAAAAACAATAACAACAACACCAAACAAACAAACAAAACGATTCCCTACATTTGGTGGATTTAAATTCGGATTTGGTTTTTTTTTTTACTGCAGGATCCGCGTGGCTACAAGGTTCCTCGAATCAACGTTGTTTATGGCTGCCTCGTACGAATAGGAATTCAATCCGTTGACCGATTTAAGTTCGGCATGAACTGATGGATTGATAGCCAACCTGACGACAACGACAAAGAGAACAGTCCGAAGGAGAGAGAGTTGCATCGACGAAAGGGACAGTGGAATAAGAATAAAATGGAAATTTTACCAACGTTGGTTCATTGAACCAAAATGATTTGCAAAAGATACTTTGGTATTTTCTGTGGGACATTTCTACCTCAAATTCTAGGTTTAGTCCTAACAACATTGTCTTGGCGCTGTCATAAAACCTCAAACTAATTGACAGACCCAATTTCATCTTGACCCTCATTAGCAAAAATGCCAAATGGAGAGTTTTACCCAATTCCTAGATTTGGTCCACTTACATGGGAGACGCCTCATTATTTTCAATTTTCATAACGACAACCACAACAGACAGGTGAAAGGCTAAATTGTCATTTCAAATCCAACCCAAAGTAGGCCACTGTACCTGGGATAGTTGGCAGCAAAGTGATCTATTGAACTTGATGATTGAATTTGTTTGTATCCCCAACAACGGTGGACGTTTCTCGCTTCCGATCATTCGTTGATCCAACGATTCATTCCAGAGCGAATTCAATTTCGCTTAATGGCAATCATTACCGTAATTTCTTCTTGAGCTGACATTGCAGTGTAGCAAACAATAACCACAGTGGCCAGATTGCCAAATGCAGGAATTTGCACACTTTCCTCTACGAGGCAAGCATGAGCTCCTCCCATAGATGGGTCGGTCGCTGGGGAGTAGTGTGTGGAACCGCTAGCACTGTCTATACCACCCAGCTTACGGATTTGAGATGGATACTACACGTGATGTGTCTTGCACACGCATTTAATCAGTCTTACTGGCATTCGACATTTGTTCCATCTGTCTTGCTGTCCATCAATTGGATTTATGGACCGAAAACTCATCTCTTTCTTAGTATGTCCTTTGCGTTGTGTCCTCGACTCACATTCGTTACTCCCCGCATTCTATTCTCTATTCTTTACTCTATGATGGTTTTACAACGTCATTCGAGGGTATTACTATCCGTTTTTTTTGTTGGGATCATTTGGACAAGAAACATATCACATTTGCCAATGTGCACGGGTGGGTACAACAGTGGCGGCCAGTAAATTTTAAACAGTTGCATAAATTGGCATCGATGGTAGGGACTACGAATTGCTTTGCAAAAGGAAAGGAGTTCGAACTTGGTTACGTTCAGAAGGTATCAATTGACCGAAATATGAATTGGTAAAAGGAAGAAGAGTTTTCTGAGGTTATATATTATTTTTTAGCGGTAGGTATGTTAGTAGACTTGGAAATTAATTTTGGCTTAAATCCTTTTTTTAATTCTCCTCTGTTCTCATCCGCCCACTTCTTCTTCTCTCCTCGTCCACCATTAGTATGGCAATCATTTGGGATTCATGAGTTTGCCGGTTTGACATTAATAAGTATCTGCAGATGTAGCTGCATCTTCCCGCTCCAATGGAAAAGACAACGGCTAGTCCTTATCGCAAATGCTAGCCCGCTCTGCAGGCTAGATAAACTAGGGAAAGTTCTCGAGCAAAAACGGCTAGAGCCATATACGAAAGAAAGCGAAGGACTATCTAGTCGACAATAGGACTTCAGAAAGAAGCGAAGCACTGTGGGGGCCATTGTGCCAGATTGCGCAAGTCGTAATTGCGGGACAAAGATGCCTAGCAGGGAGTAAGCGGTACACTCGACGTTAAAAACGCTTTTGACTCATTCAGCTGGAGCTGCACAGTAAGAGCGTTAGACGGTCTGTAAACTCCGAATTACCTCTTGAAAATAATATGTAGCTACCTTAGTGAGAGAAGCCTACACTATGATACATGACAGGGACCTAAGAAATACGAAATTACCAAAACTCATCTGCACGTACATGCGTCTGGTGCAGAACGCAGTTAGGACATAGACGCTAAAAGTCATCAACAGATGCGAAAGACGAGCTCAAAAGGAGTTCTTGAGGGAGCATAATTGATACCAGATCCGGCAAGTAATACACATGTAGTGGTGTGGATTAGTACGTAGGCGCACTCCTTGCATCGAGTATTCGAGTATTCATCTGTAGAAGATTATCACATCCATTGGCGCAACATAAAAAAGACTATAGGCCAACCAGGCATTCGTATCACTTTGTCCCTAGACGTAAATTTTTAAGTTGTGGAAATGACATTTTGCAGAAATATTTGTTATATTTGTAATATTTGTAATTATTGATTGAAAATTATGATCTATTATTATTATTTTTTTAATCTGTTATCGTGTGGCAGCACAGGATCCTTATTATAAAATTTCGTATAATTTTTGATGTATCTTTCGAGACCAAAACAAAAACTTAAATGTTTATTTTTAAAATAAACCTATAAAATGTGACTAATTATATCTAACCATCTCTTTTATTCTCATTGCAGGTAAGGACCAAACTGAAAGACTGTTCTTCTTAAAGGTTTGTTGTTTGTTCTTTTAGTTTTATATGTTAAATTTAAATAAACTTGTCATAATGAATATGCGTGGACCTGAAGATGGCATCTGGGATTGTTTTATTGTTTATCACTTCACTTAAATCTATAAAATAAGGTTTTAGCTTGACTTTTTTATATATATATATACATATTTCTTCAGATATGGTACAGATTAGGTTTCCTTTTCCTTTTAAGAGCACAGGTAATGCTTCAATTCTGTTTTTAATAGAAATATTATTTCAATAGACACTACCATACCATCAAATATTGGCAGCTCAGGTTGGTTATTGACGTCCTCGCTTCCACTTACAATATGTAGCCGTCAATGTCAATACTAATAAAAGTAAGTCTAGACCTTATTTTCAAACCTTAATTTCATTTTATTATTAACACACTGTTTATCTCTGGAAAAACACTATTAACAAAAGAAAGCTTTTCCTCTTCATCTTGTTCCATTCACACTGCCAAAGACGGAATTTCGTATTAACCTATTAACCAGAGCAATTCAAGAAAAGAGCCATAAAGTTTTCTGATTCAGGAGCTGCAACTAGCCGAAAAGCTTCTGATCCATCGTTTGGATCAGAGGAGTAACAGTGGGTGGCATAGAGATGGCCCATATGTTTGTCCTTCCATCGAAAAAAAATTTCACCGACTTTGGCAAGAATTCTTTCGAGATCAGAGAATGCTAAAGCACTCGCCTCTTCTGCGATAGTGACCACGTTGTTGGAAGGCGGTCGAGTATGGTCGTTCTGCATTGAAATTGCCATTGAATCTGGAAGTGTATGAATAACCTACATGCTAGAATCCAAAAACTCTGCGATGGTGAAAGAATTGCAGGAATGTAAGATTATTAGATGGGACGAGCCCAGAATCGCACGTTGAAAAATTTACGAAATGATAAAGAACTTTTTTTTTCAATTTACACGAATCTAGACAAGACAAATTAATATTTTTGGATAGTTGGAACCTCTACTACATATACAGAGGTCCTTAGTAGCCGAATGCCCTACGCCTGCACTGTAACCCTCAGCACAGTTTCGTTTCCTAAACTACTCGTGTTCATATTGTCTGTCGCCCTGTCGGTTTCTCTTTCGATCTGTCTTTCCAACTGTCTCATCTGTACATCTTTTTCTCTGTTATGTATGCACTTACTTTCCAACTTCAACATCAAGCATGCAATGGACGAAGGACTTCTCGGAGAAATTCCAAACAAAGTATGTAATCCTTTGTCATCCTTCTTAGCATGTTTGAGGAAATCATCGCCCCATAACCCAGTACCATATTTAAGTGGAGCTACAAAGTTCTTTAGTATCCTTCGTCCATTTCCACCATACACAGGTTTACACCGTACATACATATTTGCATGGCCAAATTGAGCTCTTACTCAATCTCCACGTGAAGTACCATCATCATCATCGTCATAAATCGAATTGTATGTATGTCACGTAACAAGGTAGTGAATCTCCGGTCATGTGTCCGCTTGACAACTATTGTTATATAGGTCAGTTCTGTTGATTTTCATGAGGGTGGTTCAAAATAGTAATCGATTTGAAATCGCTGCAAGACCTTTAAATCCAACTTGAGCTGCACTTCAATGAAATATCATGTTTTGTAGTCTATGTAAGTTGTGTAGATATATGTTGTAGAAATCGCATTTAATTGGTCGCCGTTGTCGTTGTCGTTGTCGTTGTCGTCGTCATCATCATTGTCGAGCCGAACTTAGTTCGCCGTTGAAGATGAAAAATGAGATGCAAAGATAAGAGAGTCAGTTCTCAACTATCGGGATGGGCCAACATTGATTTATGACTCTGGGATTGTTTCCCGGCTAATTAATAATAGAAGAGTTTCCTCTACAAGCCGAGTGATGCATTGATAATGCATCTCTAGAAGACATGTAAGGATACACGATGTAACTAATTAATAGTTTCGACTTGGTCTCGGTCGGCGTATGAAGTTGATTTATTAAAAGGGTTCGGATTGATGTTGGTGGCTTGTAGTGTCAATTTAATGATAATTTTTTGTGTGTTTTTGTTTGATTATCTCTGAGACAGATTTATAGAAGTCGGAGTTAGAGACGAACTTGGCAGGGGGTTAGACAATTTTGTTCTTCATAATCAAATATTTTGTTACGGCAAATGGAAAGCCAACTAATTCTACGATATGTTAATTTTTGTTTTCTTTTATCTGACGATAAGCTCCTGATCATCGAATATGTATTTTTTTTCTAAATATAATTGTAAGCGGATCATCATCAAGATGATTTAGGTAAGTGAAAAATGGGACTTTTAATTTCTTTAATTGGGGTAATGAACTTGACATATCACATAACGTTAGTCAAGGTTAAATTGTTACCATAGTGTAACCATGAATGACCACAGTGGGGTATTTGACTATCAAACATTGGTTTTTTCAGCAGTTGTTAAAAAATTAAAATGCATACCTCAAGAAAAATAACATAGCTATCAGAAAGGCATAACAATCTGTCAAACTATGGGCATCAGCGACAGTGAAAAGTTGAGTGCTATAGCAAGAATAGATATGCAGTAATAAAATACATTATTAATAATATATTAGACAATTTCGCTGTGAACGTTTTATTTAAATATGTTTGTATAACAATTTTTGAAATGCAAACAGTGTCTAAAGGTGTGTGCAATATAAATCATATTGTGTTTCTTGGTGAACATATGTGTGGACCTCTTCCGCAGTTGTTTTTTTCATTAACTAAAAATATAATGTTTGGTAGCTTAATGCATGTCCTTTTTGAGGTAAAAAAAATTTACTGCGGAAATTTGCGGTTTTTGAAATTATTTAGAGTTTTGTTTCTGGTATAAATACACGTACAGTAAAAATAAAGTTGGTACGAACGTACCGAAATTTGGAACTCAAACTATAAATAAAGTATATTATAACGAATATAGGAAGGTCCAAAAGGTGGGTCTTAAAGTTTCTATCCGTTGGCTTGTCTATCTGTCAGTCCACGCACAGTATGCCTAACGATTCAACAGATTTGCTTCAAAGTTTGTATGTAGAGCTTTCGGGGTAACAAAGGCGTTTGTTTTTTCATTTTAAATAACGGTACTTGCTATACAAATGGTTTTTTGAGCACTCATTTTCTCAAAAACAGCCCTACCGATTTTGCTAATTTTTTGTTTTTTTTTTGTATACAATGGAGTGGGGTCAGAATGCTAAGTACTCAATTTTTGGGAAAAAGTATTGAATAGCAGTACCTTATAAACGAACCTTCATCTCAAAAACGAATTCAGAGAATTCCAAAATTTTGTACAAATTTGTGAACAGTATAACGACGAACAATGATGATGGCATTGTGTCATTTATATAACGGCCACACGCTCAACCACCCCATCCGCAACGCTCCACCAACTTGGAAATCTTTAAAATATACTATTAGTTGTCATCTGCGTCTATAATTATTTGTCCAGCTATAACTGGAGATTAATATCATGTGTCGCAATCAAATACCCCACTGCGAAACGTTTGGAGATTTTTAAAAATTACTACCGAAATTCTAGGTTTCTACTTTTATTCCACTTATTTTTGGCTAAATAGCTTTATCAATAATATACGTTATCTGACAGTTTAGAGTTTTGATTTTTAATAAATCAAATTTAATATAAATCTAATCTTTCCAATCAAAATTTTAACTCAACTCTTATCGAATCAAACCTTAATGATGAATTCGTACCAAGCTCAGGTGGCAGTTGCGCCATTTTCCTCGAAAAGTTTTCTTCAAAATCTTTCCGTCCCCCAATCTAATCTCTTAAGATTGGGGGACGTTTTTTACTTAGTGTCAAGACAACTGTTTAGAGCTGAACATCGCCAAAAGCCAATTCAAAGCCTTTTCGCATAAATACGACGATACCTAGGGTCAACCTATATATATACATCGTTAAATCTCTTGGCGTTTTGTGTGTTTTGCAGAAAGCTAAGTTTCGTACTCAAATTTATGTGATAGTTCTTAAGGCTCAATGGATTTCTGGGGAATTCACTTTACATGGTCTCCGTTTGACGCCTTACGCTTGGAAACTGTTCTATAGTACATCATGATTCATACCTCCCGCTCTGTCCGGTATTGAGTGTTTGAAGTTCAATAGGAAATTGATCTGAAGATTTAGGTAAATAACGATGATTCATATTTTGTCCACTCTCTTAGGGAACATTTTGCTTTTTAACTTTTTAACTAGTCTGGGCGGTGCTGCGTCAGTACAAATTAAAAGGACCAACAAAATGTTGTCAATTTTCCTCTTTACTAGGGAGTAAAAAATCTCTATTATTATCCCGCCCTTTATTAAAGGTACCAGCATGGTCTTCTCTGACTAAACAAAATATCTGGGTCTAATCTTGGATACAAAATTAAGTTGGATACCTAATATACAAGAATGAGTTGGGAAAGCAACAGATGCCCTTTATTATTTTAATAAAGCAATTGGTAATAATGGGGTATTCAGCCCCCTATTACAAATTGGCTATATATCTCGGTTGTAAGTCCTATACTCGTGTACGGCGTGGTACCCTGGTGGACTGCCCTTGACATTGTGAGTGGTGCACTTGTTACTACTCCCTCGGTAGCACTAGACATCCTGTTTCATTTAAAACCACTCGACATCTTAAGCAGACAATTAGCTGCTAACTCAACCTTTTCCCTCAAAGCAGCATGCCAGTGGACCAAGAAAGATTTTGGCCACTCTACTATTCTTAATTAATTTAGAAACATAAACACACATTTCAGCCTCCTCAGTTTGATAAAACCTTTCTAGTCACCAATCCATTCAGATCATTCTGGAAAGAAAGTGATCTCGCGGAAGATAAATCGATCCACTTCTACACCGATGGATCAGAAACTGATGAAGGTGGTGTTTTCTCTGATAGACTAAATCTAAGTCTCTCGTTTCGTTTACCTAATCACTGCAATGTGTTCCAGGCGCAAGTCATGCCGATTCAAGAAGCCTTATCTTGGCTGAAAAGAAACGTGATATCCGCTAGAAATATTCGAATCTTCTCTGACAGCCAAGAGGCTTTAAAATCACCATCCTCAGTTTCTCTAAACTCTGTAGTGGCCGATCGATCCTCTCTTAAGAAGATTTCGAAGCGGATTTGACCTAGGCTAGTACTGAACCGCTCTTAGTGTTTGATCTCTCTAAAAAGACTGCACGTCGCCTCTAGAATAGGGGTCATTACTGGACACTGTCTTATAAGAAGTCATGCAACTAGGCTTTGTATATACTCAATTTACTTTTGCAGAAGATACATGGACGAGGAGGAAGAGGATTCAATTCTACACCATCTTTGCACCTGTCCTGCTCTCTCCCAAAAACGTAAGGCCCACCTATGTGCCTTCATCCATGACAATCTTGAAGATCTGTCAGCTACTGACATTAAAGATGTCTTTCGGTATATCCAGAGCTCCAAGTGGTATCACAATGACCCTCTTTTAATCTAAGTGAGTCAGCCTTACCGATTATAAAGCCTTAGTGACTAACCATATCTCTCCTTCAACTAAAATAATTTATTTACCGCATAAAGTACCTTCAAATTCTTAGGTCTTTTTTTTCAATTCGTCCCATTCTGTGCAACTTTTTTTAAGATCTAATCAACTTTGCGTCAAACTTAAAATTGGTTTGGTTGCAGTCGGCTGACTAATTGAGCTGCTCTTGTCAATAATGCGCTGATGAGGAAGGCTACATGAAAAATAGCCTGAAACATGTCAAAATTACAGGGTCATTTTTAATATTTGGTTTGGGGCCATTTTTCATGTAGGCGATGAGTACTGGTGTACTATATTCTACATTGTATCTTAAAAATCTGCCTAAAAGTAGAGGCTTGCAAATTGTTTTCGAGGAATCTAAATAAATCTACCTAAAGCACACAAAAAAAGTTGAGAGCTGTAAATTTGATGGAGTACGAATCGAAAAAGACCATCTATGTGCTTTTGGATTTCAAAATTTGCATATTCGTTTCGTCCCTCTTTGTCTACTACGCACTCAATTTATCACAAGGGAACTCGCTTAGTTGATGTGTTTGTTTTATTTAATGCGTATCAGGTGTGTTTCCCACCTTTTATTACAAATATAATTACACTAGTTTCCCATGATAATCTTTCAAGATAGCTTCACATACATATGTAGATACAATAGACTCTGCTTCTATTGAAATATTCATAGAGCACTCTTTCAGCATAATTTAAATAAATATCTACTTCCTCCAATAGTAACCTTTAATATTATTTTTTTTATTTTTTTTTACTAACCTCACCTGCAGTTGTAGTCGTCTCCACCACTGTCTAGTTAATCAAATTGAAATGTCTCAATTTAGCTCGACTCAAAACACGACAACAAGCAAGCCAGCCAGCCAGCCACTTCCATTGAATGCGGGCTACTTTCCCGTCATAGTCCACCGTTAGAAATGACAATTTCCCTGAAAGGCCATAATTATCCCACGACCCCATACCGTTCGCTAGTGTTGCACCCTGGTAGGAACATAATTGCCATCTAAAGCCGCCTAAACAAATTACCCTTGCAAAAAAGTACCCCTACCACCGGCAATCGATCTGCAGGCGGCTTTGACAATGGTGCACCGATGGTATAGTTGTTTCCAACAACATATTAACCTAGTTTCTAAAATTGCTCCACAAAGGCAGTGCAATGTCCATGTGTTTTGTGGTATGATGGTGGTGTGTGTGTGTGTGCATGACATACATCAACCCCTTAAGTCGACCGCTGCCGGCCGATGATAAGTCTACCACCATCTCTACCACTAAGTCTACCGACACGACGACTACAATGGGCGGTGTTGCCTGCAGCTGCAGCTTTTGTTTTCAACGAGGCTAAAAGAAAGGTAATTGAGGCATTAACTTTTGTTGGTAATCGCCTTTGAGCTTTTAATCCGCAACCGCCTTAGGCACTCTAACCATCACTGTATACGGTCATCACACTTTCGATATTGATTTTGAAGGGAAGATGTGTGTTGCCTTCCATTAAGTATCATCGGATCGGGCTTCCTGCAATTTATAGCTTCTCAGTCATGTAATCGTATGAAAGCAACGTCGTCTATTCTCCAAGACTTCTCGACCAGCCGAGATAATGGCCAGTAATTTGTGAATGGAAGCAGGTAGCAATCGCAATTGCTTAGCCAGCCCCCGCCCCCAAAACTAAGGCTGTCCGTTGCAGCGATTTTCCCCAAATGAAATCAATAATAATTGCTTTTGCCAATGTTCGGGCTACTGCATGTGGATTACGTGTCATAGGTTGCCCTTGTTTCCGACGTTTTCTATAGTGAAGAGAGAAATGGGACTATTGTTCTGGTGGCCAAGAGTACAAGAGTAAGACAGTGCAAAGGCATCCTTGTTTGCAATTTGAATCCAATGGCTTATAGAAGGTTATTATGGCGAAAATGTTGGAAGCAATCAACACGAGAGTGAGTGTTAATAGCTGAGGTAATTAAGTGAACCTTTTGGAAAGGATTTTTTTCTGATTGGCTGGGTGCTTTCGATGGTAAATAAAATTAATATTTTTTTTTTTACAAAATTAATAGGTCTTATGATGCAGATTGTAAGTTGCGGACTATTTGAAGGTGAATGCAATAGGAGCAGATTTATGCCTTCACCTTTTGGTTTTGCTCTTCTTCCTATGGAAAGGAAATGAATGTCTTAACTGACATTTAAGATATCGAAGGTGTATGTGAATGAACTCTCCCACACAACACAAATGAGGCTTTTTCTTTTCTCCTTTTATTGACAGTAGGAATACTAAGGCTTTCCGGTTTAACCTATAGACCTCCCGGTTTCGTATCACTTCGACAACCAAATGTTGGTGTTGTTTCAGATGAGCAATCGAACATTATGACCACTTATTTGGTATCGATGATTAATGGTTCCTTTTTGTATGAGGTTTGTATGATCACCTCCCTTAAACATTGCAAAACCAAATGTGGGCTCCAATTTTTTTCGAAATTGTTCTTAAATATGGATGCTTTCTCGAATCTTTTAAGTTTTTATTTAATAAAGTTTCGGTACTCCTGTGAAACATGATTATCTGTGCTGCTATCGTAATATACTTTATGTATAGACATTTGCGAACCGTTCGTACGGTGGACGAACAAGTGTAGTGTAGAAGTGTTCCTTTTAGTTTAGGGGACATTTCTCGATAGGATTTTGAATAAATATCTGGTATAGTTAGGATTGGGTCACAAAATTGGCAGTAGACACATTCTGTATTTTTTGGGTTAACGGGGTATAAGGCGTGATAAAAAAAAAAACCTTGCACATTATTAGTATCGGTTTTTTTTAAGTATTTTTGGTGATATACTAGAATAAATATTATATATTAAAATACATTCTTTTTTCGGTGTCTATAGAAAATTTCAATGAAAACAGCATATGAGTATATAAGTAGTTCAGTGTATACTTTTAATTTAGGTTCTAACACCTTATTTCTTTAGTTACTCCTTTAAAACAGTTATTTCTGTATTGAGGGCATATTTAAAAAAAATTAACACTTTACCATTTCGGGACCCTAGGTAGTTCCAAATTTCAGCTTACTGGCTTTAGTTTAAAGGCCTCAAAAGTTGATGCAGATGAGCGGACATATAAAAATGTTTAATTTCCCCATTAATACGATAACCACTTCCTTTAAAAATATGAACCCAAGTGAAACGAGTAAGTGCTCCTATGGAGGTTTTGTGCTCGCTTATGTCTTTTTATTGTTACATTGTCAGCAAAGAATAACTTTAGAGAGCTATAATTTTCCTTCAAGCAGATAATCAAGGACAACAATCTGTAATGGCCGGCAAACTATCTGTATGCCCGGCCTAGCCCGTGTTAGAAGAAATGAGTTTTACTATCCAACAAAATATTAACTACAGGTATAGAACTTCGAGTTGAAATAAAACACAAGAAAATCGTTTTAATGTTCATCAATATGTCTTAATTGGAAGGATAGTTTTATGCTATTAATATTTAAATATGATTTCGGTTGTGATCCAATTTTCAACCACTTTTTCAAGCATTTGGGACTGTATGTCGGCAATAACGCCACGAATGTTGGCTTCAAAGTCTCTAGCGTTCCTGGTTTGGCGTAGGCGAGCGACTTACCACATTCCCAAAGAAAATAATCCGATGGTGTCAAATCACACGATCTTGGTGGCCAATTGACAGGTCCATTCCGCGAAATTATGCGCTCATCGAATGTTTCCTTCAATAAATCGATTGTGAAGTGCGCTGTGTGGCATGCAGCGCCGTCTTGTTGAAACCACATCTCATCCACATTCATGCCATCCAATTCGGGAACAAAATAGTCGAATATCATGGCTCTATACCGGTCTCCATTAACGGTAACTGACTCATGCTTCACTCATGACATCATTTCGGAAGAAGTATGGCTCAATGACTCCACCAGTCCATAGAACACAGCAAACAGTCAGTTTTTGTGGATGTAATTGCGTTTCAAGGGTCTTATGTCTCTCTTCACTCCAAATGCGGCAATTTTGCTTGTTTGTCATTCAACCCAAAATGAGCCCCATCACTGAACAAAATTTTGTGATGAAAATCAGCATCGATATCAATCTCATTTTCGGCCCATACCCCAAAATCACGACGCATTGCATGGTCTCGCGGCTTTAATTCTTGCACAAGCTGGATCTTGTAAGGTCGTAAGAAGAGATCTTTGCGCAAAATCTTCTATAAAGTTGATGGACAAAGCTCCAATTGCTGTGCACGATGGCGAATCGATTCATTCGGGTCCTCTTCAACACTTTGCTTTACAGCGGCAATTGTTTCATCGGTGCGCACTTTTCGACGTCTCTGCGGATGCATATTATCACATAGAGTAAATGTAGTGCGAAAACGGTCTATGGTTAACCGAATTAATTGCTCTGATGGAGGATTATGTCGACCATAAAATGAACGGAGCTTGCGGTAAACTTCGCGAACTGAACCATTATTTTCTAAATAAATTTGCACGATTTGCAAGCGTTGTTCATTTGTCAACCTGTTCATGATGAAATGGCAAACCAAACTGAACATAATTGACATTAGAGTTGCAAGATTTGACCA
Source organism: Ferdinandea cuprea (assembly GCA_963576555.1). NCBI lineage: Eukaryota > Metazoa > Arthropoda > Insecta > Diptera > Syrphidae > Ferdinandea > Ferdinandea cuprea. The sequence continues at coordinate 60,875,940 of OY754958.1, forward strand.
CAAAATGTCAGTTTTATCTCTATTCGAAAAAGCAACCTCTAAAAAAGCACTCTTTATTTTCAGTCAGAAAATATAAATTTTTGACTTCAAATAGATTAGGCTTAATTTATTGTTCCCTGATTAATTGCATAGAAAATAGAAATTGTTCGTTGGAAACTATATTCACAGTAAATAATCCATATCATTATAAGCCAAGGGAGCTAGAGAATGTCGTCGATTTTGACTGAATTGAAAATTTAACATATGTATAACCATGTTTTCCGTTTCTTCTCTGGCATTATCAATTTTGTTCTAACATAACACTTCTTCGTCATTCATTGTCAAAAGCAAGCTTTTATTTATTACGAACTGATTTCCGACTATTTACATTTAAAATTTCTTACAAAATGTAGCACTTTATTTATTGAAGTTTTAAAATCGATATTGACTTGCCTCTTTTCAGCCGCTTTCACTCGTGATACATTTAGTAATGTTATTATATTGAGTCTAGATGGCGCGATTTTTAATGTATTTCTTGAATTTAGATCACTATTATGATTTATTATGTTTCGAAAATAATCTCTATCGAAGAATGGATCCCTTATTGGCAGGTACATATATACACCATCCATCAATTACATTAAAAATATAAGTTATTATATCGAAAAGGTTTGGAACATTGATTACCTAGCCCCCATGGAACCATGAAACCATGGATCTATTTTTATCGGGTACACAAACCTTCTATTAATTACATTGAAAATATTAAAATGAATTTGGAACATAATTAGGACATAACATTCCGTATTGAGGTATCCATAAATACTCTAATATAGATGCCACTGTAAGCTTAAAGTGCTTATAAGTCGCCTCGGCAAACCTTTTTAGGCCATAATCTACCTATATTTCAAACTTTAGCTTTGTAGGCGTTACAGTTTCCGAATAGGTAATTTTGGGTCGGACTGTATTTTCGTTATTTTACCTTACCGACTAGAAAAAGTATCCTTATTGCTGATGAATTACCCTCTAAACTAAGGGAATTTATTTTTACAGTAGACGAGCATTTCGTATAATCAATATTTACCTTAATACTAAGGCAATTTTACATGGTTTTAATTAGCTTGCCTTGGAACATCAGGCTACCCGTAGGAATGGCTTATCAAGGAAATAGAGCTCAAGTGAAAGGCAAATAACCTTTCTTTATAGCAAAATATGACACATTTTATGTGTTATGAGCAACCGGCTCTTGAGGAGGATCTTCAAATCCAGAATCAAGCTTCGAGACGACAGGGAAAATCCAACATTTGTTATATACACGGAGGCATCGTAATTGCATGGAATCTTCGTCTAAACAACTGTAACGTTGCGCCTGGTATTCCAGTAAATAAAAGGCTGCTGTGTCTCAGGCAGATGCGCTTCACTTTCTACCTAGATTGAGTACTTCTATTTGTTATGTCAGAACGCAGATCTTGAATTCTTGAAAAGTCTAATTACCTGCAACCTCAGGACTAACATTTTTTTCCAGATCAGTCGATAAGAAATGACCACTAAAAAAATAATTAATTCGCCCTTCAACCTTTCAAAACAGATATGCGCCTTAAAATCAAACACAATGCCCCATTGCCCGACACAAACTATAAGCGATCGCCGAAGATCGCAACTAAATGCCATTCGGCAATTATTAATGGCAATCGATCGGAATGCTTCATCTATCTCGTAGATAAACCCAACGGATGTGTATTCGGAATTCCAATTGTCCAAGTTCATTCGATGGGAGTCCAGTCGCAACCACCCTCCTAGCACTGGGCCCCTCTAATTAAACTCACAAAAGTTAAAAGCACTGCATTCCGACTGCGTTGGCCGGCCGGTAGTAGCGCTCTCTGCCTGAGAACTGTCAGTGAGTAGTAGCGGCAAAAGGAAACAATGGGTCATATAATTAAGCCCTTGTAATTATTATATTAAAACAGCTTTGTGGATGTATCTTGTCGATGTTTGGCTTTATTTCACTTCACTGTCCATTGTCCTCAGGTCGACTCCTGTTTATACATATCTATATGCCATGTTTGTATGCCTTCCCAGACGGTTGAGCGCTTCTCTTTTGTGGTCAGTCGAACATTAAATCGCATCTTCGACGTGGGCATCTCGACGGCAGCAACGGTGATGATGCTGATGATGATGACGGCGAATCTGCGCGTGCGCGCTCGTACTCGCGGTCACTGAATCGCTGCTCTGAAACTACAGATTATCTTGGATGACTTAAGGATATTTATTGAACATTTAATCAGTAAAAATCGAACATTAATCGGGCGAACAATGTACCTGCTTTCGTGCACTGGAATTATATGCGATATTTATTGGCATACCATGGGAGCCATGTGTGGCGGAGAAGCAAAATAAAAACCAAAAAAAAAAAACTCATATTCAGCTACCGGGGGAGGACCACTTTCCTGAGATATTATGTCCGCGGTTCTTAATTGTTCCTTCGTTTGAGAGAATTTTTTTTTCTTGCAACTCATGGAGACATGGGACCAGAAAGAGGGCAACCTCGCAACAGCAGCAGCCGGATGCAGTAGTATGTGACAATCAAAGGACAGAAAAAGGTCTTTGTTCCACTTTTTTCGTGGGTTTTTGTGTTTTGTTCTTTCTGTCTAAACACTTCAAAATAATTTGTCATTAGGATCATTTCTGTGGACATTATTATTCCCATATTTGTACTGAGAGGATATTCAAGGTGGACATGGAGAGGAAAGGACCCAGATCGATTAAAGACACACATGGTGAAGCTATGTTTTGTTTGAAATTTGGGATTTTGTTTTTAGCTGATATTGACTTGTAAACACTGTTGGTTAGGTAGCTTTTTGTTACTAGAGACTAGATGACGAGCGCTCATAATATTGTCCAAAAAAGGTACAAGCTATTGATGATAGATCAAGCTCTTTTGACAAGGACTGCAGTGAAATTACACAATGAAAATACCTTTTTGTTCGTTTTGAAACTCCTAAGGAGAATCACACCTAAATGTGTAGAGCATCTGAACATCTCAAAACTGGTGTGCGTTCGAGTCCGTAGGTTAAGCCGACTGAAGGCTATCAGTTAAAGGAAGATCAAGCTAAAACTTAAACAAAAGCATGAAAGTGTTGAGAATCAACCAAAGAGGAAAGTATCAAATCCTCTAGAAAAAAAAGGAAATGACACTAGCACCTCAGCGGCGGAGAGATCGGAACCCGGAGACCTGCAAACTTTACGAATTCTTATAGGTCCCCAATCCTACTTACTTACTTACTTAACGGGCTCCCGACCTGTGAAGAGTCCCTGCCTGAGATACGGCTATCTTCCACCCTCTGCGATCCCGAGCACGCTGCTTCCAGTTGTCCAGACCAAGCGCTCTGACATCCGCGATGGCTTGGTCTTTAAACCGGAGGTTCGGTCTTCCTTGTCGTCTCGAACCTGGGGGCTGGGATTCGAAGATCCTCGCTGGAGCGTTGTTGTCCATTCGCTCGATGTGGCCGAGCCAATGTAGTCGACGAGTTTTAGCTTTTCGGACTACATCCACATCTTGGTACAGCTCATAGAGTTCGCGGTTGTATCTTCTCCTCCATTCGCGCTCCTCGCACACAGGACCGAAGGATTTTTCTTTCAAAGGATCCCAGTATTAACTCTCCTTTCCTGCTTATCGTCCAGCACTCGGCGCCGTATAGCAGAACTGGAAGGATAAGCGTTCTGTAGAGCGTGCACTTTGTCCTTTGAAGGAGTTTTGTTAGGAGTTTTGAACCCATTTGTTTTGCCAAACCGAAGTAGCAGCGGTTTCCTAGGGTAATTCTTCGACGGATCTCCACTAAGATGTCATTTGTGGAGTTGATGTTTACCCCGAGGTAGATGAACTCCTTAACTACCTCGAAGTTGCTGCTATCAACAGTGACATTTTGTCCTAGGCGGTGGACAGATGATTGTTTGTTTGTTGATAGCATATATTTAGTCTTGTCCTCATTCACTTCAAGGTCCACAATCCTAAGCTAATTATATCCTGCAGCTTCTGCAAAAGTCATTTCAATAATGCAGTGTCCAGTCAATACCGCGAAAACCACCAGCATTGGGTTCGTATCAATGACTATCAATGACAGGCTACAGACTCCGTTCCCTTTGTTCTTAAGCCACGGTCAATTAAGATTTATTCTGTGTTGAAGGCAAGTAGTTGCTAGCTAGGCTGTTCTGTTTACCATTTCACTCAGATAGCAGAGTTGTTTTCTATCGGTTTGGAGTCCACTCATATGGTCGATTCCAATACTTTTATCACTAGCAGTCTTTGAACAGTCTTTGAACAGGGTAAATCTCAGCTTAAGAGACTACAGTCCGTCAGTCGGTACATCTGGTTTATACCCTGCCCCTTGCTGTCTTTGAACTACAGGCTTCTCTCTAAATCTAAGAGAACTTGTAGCTGAATCGTTCTTAGAGCTCAATAGGTTTTATGTTCGACCCAAATAACTAGATGCGTTCGTTTTGTCAAACCTGTTATATGAGCACACTGTTTAAATAAATAAAGTAAGATTTAGCATTCACCGCCTTTCACCAAACGACTCCTCAATAGGTTCGTAAGAATGCGTTTCACGATCATGGTCTATAACCAGTGTACTCTGTTGGTCTGTAAGGCCCGATTCATTCCAAAAGCTTATCTGCAGGCGTATAAAGCTTTCAGCCCTCTTTTTATTCTCCTTTGAATATTTCGCTTCCAATTAACTTAACATTTCCAAGAAACTTAACATTTGAAGCTCTATCGAGTTACCTGAACGCTGTCCTTTCGTAAGAATCACGAAAGTAGCAAGCATGGTTGGTTAAGTAATGGTAGTAATGACATGACAAAGCTGGAAAAAACTTCACAAATATGTGCCGCCGTCTTCGTGAAGATATCCAGGCATAAGACGAGTTTTTGCTGAGTTCGACTGTAGGTATCATAGAACGGTCTACATAACAGAGGGGCCTTTACAGCGATCCCACACAAAAAGTTAAGACTAGTTAAGTTAAGCCCAACATATTTAAACTCGGACTTAACTTCATGAAACTTCGAAAAAAAAACGTCTACATCATACCCTATTTAAAAAAAAACCAACACCTTTTATAGACCGTTTTAGCGGTCCTTCTTTCCATCTCCATGCCTTCTCATTGAGGACACTTTATAATTTTGATCGCTTTGTATTTAAACACAACAAAAAGAAAGTATTGGTACAAAGAACAAAATTTACGTACATCTGCACCGTATCGTATCGTATCGTATCGTCCACTGTCCCACTATGTTAAGAGCATTCATCTCCTTGCTTTTGTCCTTTTAATATTGAGTTGTCCTACCCAGCACTTTTGCCGCTGTCACTATCGCCACCAAAGACCAACCAGCAGCAATAAAAACACCATCATCGTTGTTGCCGTCGACGTCGTCGTCGTTGTCGTCGTCATCGTTGCATTAAATTCCACCAAGGATGACATCGATGTCAACAAATTTCTCAAGTTTCACAAAAGGACGAAAATAAAGCGCAGAAATACTGTGGCGACATCATTATTATTATCATCGTCTCGAGTTGCCCTTATGGGTTTGTGAGTTGTGTACAAAAAAAAAACTAACGAACAGCAACAACAACAGAGTAATATAAGAAATAAGAGCAGGTACATCACCGATACACGAAGATGAAAAGAGACCAAGTCCAAGAGAAGCAAGTAAAACCATCCATCCCTTTGCCCTTTTAAGTGCGTTATGTTTTTGCATCTAATGAGGGTCCTCCACTCTTCCTACGGGCGGGCCCTCAGCAAATCGGGCTGTGGTACCTACGTTTAATTTTATTTTTCTTAGGTCGATCGGTGGGCATTATAAATTGCATATCGCCGGTGAGATGCTTGATTGAGGATACGATGTCTCTGATTTAGTCCGCTCTGCTCAGGTGCTTCCGTGTCCTTTATTTTGTGGTCATGATGGAATTTTAAATTGAGCGTAAAAGTGCACAAGCAATGGGAAAATTAATTGTTCGATAGCTGGCGAAGCATATTGATGGCTTAACCTTTCTTTTTATAGTCTAAATTGGTTTTGGTGTTGTTGGCAAAATAAAGGACATTTAGTGGAGGTGGTGACATTTTTTTCTTTTTTCGTGTAGGTTGGATGTTTGAATTGTAATTGAAGACTTTTGGGATACGATCGAGTTTCGATTTTCTCAGAGGTGTCTCTAGTTTGGAGCCAAGATAAAAAAAAATTTAACCAAAGAGATTAGTTCTGTGATTCATATTCTTGAGATAGTAGATTCAATGAATTTTTGGCATTTTTTTTTTTGTCTGGAACTGGAATATGTATCTAGACATATTGAGTGATATTTAGTTCTCATCATCAGAGCTAAGGATTTTCAAATTGTAATAGATATGGGATGGTTGTTTTTATTGCTGTAAATCCTAATAAAAGAGGAATTTCGTTTGGCGAAGAAAGTCTGATCATAGGTTGGGTGGTCTAAACATTTACAAATTTATGGTTTGGCACCATTTAATTGCATTAAATGACTTTTGTTGACGTTTAGCTTCAGCGTCTGATCCACAGATGAGTAATTTTACAGAAAGTCGACTCAGCATACCTCTGTCCCTTTGAACCCGCAAACAATTTTTTAAAATGGAGAAAAAATCCTTTCTCAAATGTTCTATCTGTGAATACGTGTCAGTAAGCCAAATAAAGTACGTAGGCATTTATGTGTCAAAAATATGTCAGCGCTGGCAGTTTTGCAAGAATTTCAAATGGCAACAAAAAACACCTGATTATAGCGGATGTGTTGGGGAAGTGCTGCGAAGTATTGAGTTAACGTAGTTCAAGTTTCATAGATATTTCAATTAAAATATTTATAAAAAAAAAATAGTTAGGTATATAATAAATAATGAAGTTGTTGCAATTAAATGCGAATATTTTTTGTGTTTATAAGAAATTGTTCTAATTTTTTTTATATGCCTTAAAATAAACATACTTGGGTTGTTATATTTTTTCCATTTTCGTTAATAAAGTCAGACAAAATGTATATATATTATTTTATTATTGCATGAATATTACTAAATTAGTAATGTTTGGGTGTAAAATATTTATAGTTAATAGATTTGGATAAGTTTTTCATGTATATTAAATTGTTTGCTTGTTTTATTATGTTTTTTTATTGAACATATGAAAGTTTAATATATTTATATACATATTAGGAACGTTCATATGAGAGCGAGCGAGCGAATTGACAAACTGCGACGAAATTACAAAATGTAGACTTGACTATTTCAATTCCAATAGTCATCATGCTGAACAATTTTAATAACGTTATTATCTTCGAATTGGAATAGTGAATAGCTTTGAATAAAATATCAGTGAATTTATGAAATACTATGTTAAATTATTGAAATCGTCAGTTAACTGTTCACGCGTTACGCCTTATTTTTATTCATTGACCTTTTCTTTATTTTATCTACAATTTTAGTAATTTTACGAAATGTTTCAATAATTCACTGCTCAAATATTTATCGCACCTTCCATTTAAAAATTATTTAATTTTAATTATTTTACTCGACATTCGACAAAGCAACCAACAAAATAATTTATTTATTACTTACAATTTAAAACTGCTAAATGAATTTAACTACCGGCAAACAATTGATGAAAATCCTTATTTTATGTTTAACTTGCGCAACTGCCAAAATGTTTACGAAACTGTTTAAAAATGTTTACCCAAAAAATATGTTTGTTAGGTAATACTACAAGGTGGCGCAAAAATAACCTTCCGATGTTTTTTGGATGTAATTTAAAAAAAAAATGAAAAACTTTGACTCTTCTTGTGGATTATTTTTATTTGGTCTTTTAATTTTGTTTACATCAAGTCGAGAATATGATGTCATGTAAATGGCCGCCACCACAGTTGATTGTCATTTGAGCCCTTTTTATGGCATTTTCCATCACCTTGGCCAAAACTTCCGATAGGTCCTCACATTCTTGACGGATATTGTCTTTAAGAGCTGCAAGAGTCTGAGGCTTGTTGACATAAACCCGCGACTTCAAAAAGCCCCACAAAAAGAAGTCTGGAGCGGTCAAATCAGGCGATCTTGCTGGCCAGTGCAAATCGCCAAAACGGGAGACTAGGCGCCCGGGAAATGCATCCTTCAGCATATCGGTTGTGGCACGTGCAGTGTGTGACGTTGCACCGTCCTGTTGGAACCACATGTTTTCCAATCCCAATTCATCAAGTTGCGGCAAAAAGAACTCGTTGATCATTGCTCTGTAGCGCTCACCATTCACAGTAACCGTTTGGCCCGCGATGTCTTCGAAGAAAAAAGGTCCGATGACTCCTTGAGCGAAAACAGCACACCATACAGTGACTTTAAGCGGGTGTAATGGCTCTTCGTGGGTTACACGCGGATTTTCAGTGCCCCAGAAGCGTTAATTTTGCTTATTTACGTACCCGCTAAGATGGAAATCACTCATGATTATTTTTGATGAAAAATCATCTTCCCCTAGGTGGTGATTAAGGATGGCTTGAGCGTATGTTAGACGCGATTGGCGGTCAGCAGCTAACAGCTGATGCACCGTCTGGACTTTGTACGGAAACATCTTCAAAACTTGTACCAAAATTCGCTGTAAAGACCGTCGACTGATACCCATTTGCGTGGCACGTCGTCTGGTCGATGTCGACGGCGCTTCCATGACATTTTCGGCTACAGCAGCAATATTCTCTGCAGAACGGCTACTCCGGGGTCTGCCACGCCTGGCAGCATCTCGTGTTGTGCCAGTCTCTTCGAGGCGAGTGGCTAAACGTCGCAGTGTTTCACCAGTAGGCATAGGACGGCTAGGAAATCTGCGACGAAATTCACGTTGTGCCAAAGTCACCGACCGATTATTGCTCAAATAAATAGTCACCAATATTCCGCATTCTGGAGCAGTGTAGCGTAACATTGTTTATTAACGTATATTTCGCATGTGTTTACTACACAAATGTCAAAACAGAACTGACATTAGGGGCCAATCGCAAAATTTATAGCATTTTCTGATAGGAGGATTACTTTTGCGCCACCTTGAACAATAATACATAATAATTGAAAACATTCAACAAAATATTATACTTTTGCAAATTCATCATAAATCGTCACATGATATTACGATGTTATTCGACACAGCCCAGTTTTGACTTTTTACATGTCAACATGAAATCTTTTCCAAAATGGATTCTTAGGCGCAGAACTACTATTGTGTGCGTGAGCTGGCTCAATTTGATTTGCATGTAAAAACATATACGAACACAGTACTGCGCCTTTTTGAAGCAAATAAAAAACGATAGGCGGGAGAACCAAAAATCCTCTCAGTCGACTATCTGTATAATTACTCATCTATGGTCTGATCAACTCACAAAGAATTTAGTGTTTCAAACACGTTTGGGACAAGGTCCTTAGCGTTGGAGATCATTGGGACATCTAGAGTGAATGAACAACACCGACGCTCCAGCCCGCAGAATATTCGTTTCTAATACCGAGGGACAACCTGGTATTGAAAAGCTTTGCCTTAGGGGGTGCGCACTCCAACCAACTTGGGGTGTGCAACTGTAGCGCTGGCCTTTTAAGTAAACAACTCCGTTCTTTAAAACAACATAACCATGATTGTTTGACCTTGAAGTGATACAAATCCAAAAAAGGAAATATAAAACATGAGAGCTATTAGCCCAAAAACTCTAAAAACCAAGTTTAAAGAAAATCTGTCTATGCATTTAGGCAGGGGGGCTTCTGGGTAAACATACTGGCGAACAGAAATGTGCAACTTTTGGACTGCTCTCAAGGCGCATATCTCATTCATGGTTTGAGATTAAAATTTTAGCACGCTTGTAATAACTTTCTCTTCTTTCTTGTATTTATATTTGAGAAAACGTAGAAAACCTATGATGTATTAAAGGTGGAGAAATATCGATAGTCAGTCCCATCGATGGTTGTCGATAGTCGACTTTTGACTATCGATATTTATCGACATTATTTGGATAGTTTTTTCCTCTTACGCGTAGCATATAAAAAAAGTTAAATAAGGTTTTTCCACCAAGGATGAATAGGCGATACCTACTAGGTTTTAAAGAAATCTAAGTATATACAGGGAGAATTAGAATACAAATTTGCCCACCCCTTTTTTAAGTTCAAATTCATATGTTAAGTTAAAAAAAAAATATTTAAATACATCTTAATCTTAATATACACAAATAGATACATTTTCCAAACTGCAATGGGTCCTTTGAACAGTTTTATGGCTTCAAGAATTGTCGTTTAGTTGTTATGACGTCGGCTGATGTAGACTTCACCTTCTTCTCTACACATTATTCTAAAACCTCGAAAAGTTGGGAAGAAGCTCGACGCAATTGGAAGTTCTGTGATAGTGATGCTTTATTGGACATCAGTTTCCATATTCGAATACGCATTCTACTCTGTTTTTTTAAATAATGCTCATTTCATTTTCTAAGCTATTTGCTGCGGCTTTTGGCATTTTCAATACTTCGAAAACATTCCTTTTTGAATGTGGGATCAAATATTGCGTCCATTCGCGTGATCTACTTGCTTTCATAATTGCCGACTCAATCAACTTTGCGCATAATTTGTTTCCTTCTTCTGTAACAAGATTTGCATGATGCATTTTATTAAGCCGATTGTAAATTCTGAATGTAATAGGAGGGATTATAAATGAACACATGTTATTGAGGGCAACATTAGTTATATCAATTCGTCACCTCTTGTAGTAGTTTATACTTACTATACTAGCTAATGTATAGATCCATCAACGTGTCTTTTACACTAAATTTATTGGGAATAACATTCTTGGGATCCTGAAGCTGAACAAAATTTTAAACTTTTTTCAGTGCAGATTTAACGCAGAGTGAGGAAAAGAAGCAACTCCTCACTCATAAAAAGTGAAGTCTCCATTTTTCCCGGGTTCCTTCGTGAAATTTTAAATATTCTCTGTTCGTTCAAGAAATTTTGTATTTATATAGCTATCTAAAACAATCGATAGTGTTAAAAAAGTTTCGATTGTTTTTGGAAGTTGAAATTATCGATTGAAATCGATAGTTCTCCACCTCTACATCGTACCTTTAGTATTAGCTGCTAGTAACATAAACGTTATTTTCCAATTAGCAAATTGTATTAACTCCTCCCCCTTTCCTCAATTCACAACTGTGCCCAAATCTGCAGTCAAAAGTCATTGATCAGCAAATAGCTCATTTTTTTACAATCAGAATCGCTAATAACTATAATTTTCATGACTACCTATCCAATATTTTGTACAGGAAATACTATAAGTACATTTATGTTAAGAAAAAAAAAAAACCAAAACTCCTCTCTCATTGTCGGTCGTAAAAAGGATTTCCACTTAGAAAAAACTCATAAAAGTCAAAGTTTAATTTAAAAACCAAACAAACATCTTTTTTCCAATAAACAATTAAAATAATTATCCTCAGAAGTGCGCGCGCGCAGGAACTTAACAGCAGCAATTGCAGAAATACACACTATGCTCCTCCCGTCAATACAAACAGAACTTATACCCTGTCGTTAACAGGTTATAATAATGTGTTTCACGTAAAATCTCATTTTGTGAAAAGACATTCTACGTATGAATGATCCCGAAGCCATCTTCCATCTTCCACCTGTATCCCTCCAAACCAAACATTAGCGCATTAGCAATTATCCTTGTTGCTTACTAAATGACTCAAAGCCGGGTCGCTGCGAAGTATAACGATGCTCTGATGATGATGTCTGTCATTAGACATCGTTTAGTTGTCAAATCATTTGCAATAATAAAAATTTCCAATTCGGTCCGGGAATGTGGCCATCCCACTGGTTAAGCGTTGAACTCAAATTGGGTGCTAATTACCGAGCCAATGGGTGTGCATGGGAGTCGATGTATCCCTGAACTGTTTTCGGGATAAACCTCCACCTTTGATCCACCTGATGAATGATTTATGATGGCGACTCTGATTGTATCCGATTTTAATGATCATTTCACGGTTCGGGTTTTTTTTTTGTATACAAAACATGGACCACGTCGCGAAGATCGTTAGTACATAATTGGAAGAGATGAAGGTACAAATGTCTGTGAGTGTTTTAAGGAAGGGAATATCTTTTTATCAATGCTTAGCGGCGAAGTGAAAAATTAGCTTCTCACAGTTCAGCACGCAGTGGGATATACAGCAGCAAGGGTGTTTGTGTTTTAGTACCATGTTCCTAAGGATCAACATTGTGCACTGTAAATCATTCATCTTGAGATCATTTGTAATATGATCGGGAAGGGTTTTGTCGGCTCGGCAATACGGCAGCCCCTCGAGAGAACACTTTTGTTTATTGGAAATCTATGCGGGAAATAATCACATCCTTTTGTTCTGCTTCGGGAGTGAGTACATCAAGTGTGAAAGGAGGTGCAATCTTGACCATTAATAATGATTTTTTGATCGATCAGAGGCAGAGATCTAACGCGCTAGCGCTAGACAAGAGATGCTCCACTGAGTTGGAATCGGTGTGAAATGCGAAACAATCGATGTTTTCAAATTAATTGATGATATTTTCTTTATAAACAAATTTTACTTTTTCACGTATTTTTTCAAACATTTTTGTAGCTGGGTAAAAATTGGATCCTATTTTTAATTTTATTAACTCTGAATACTGGTGTTGACACTGTTTCTGTGAATAGAGTATTACTTTTACTGTTTTAATCCAAAACAAAAAAAAAACAGAATACGTTGATAAAGTACAAGGTCGCCGAGCACTGAACAATCATTATACTTATCTAGCAAAGTCAAGTATGTGGCCATTACCTTTGACCAAAAACTTTCATGTGCGCAACACATAGATCCTGGAACCTGGAGCCTGTTGCAGTGTAGGGGTCTTTGTCCCAGACTAGTTCACTGGATATATACGTGTATTGTTAAAACTTACGTAAAGTATGGTGCGGTTGTTTGGTGGCCAAGAGCTAACATTCTCAGGAACCGGAGTTTACTTTAGAGACCTTCTGATCGAATTATATGAATTCTTAGGTAGTCCAATCCGCGCTGTTTTTCAAGCAGGGATCTTCGCGATCGCGAATAGAGTTAAAGACGCTACCTCTTACGTATTCTTAGATAGCCAAACTGTTGTTAAAGCCTGCTCTGCTGCTGCGATCACCTCCAAAATTCTTGGCGATGCCATAAGGAATCTCAACAGGTTAGACAGATGCAACTCTGTTGCAGACCCGTATATCTGCTGGGACCGAAAAGAAGTGACTTGAGATCCTTAGGTGGCCTCTTCAGCGCTTACATTTCTTTCTATGAGCATCTCCAAACTATCAGAATTATAAACTCTGGCCTTTGTGAGTGCTGCCTGGAAAGTGTCGAATTTCCTCCTCGAAGATGATCTGAATCAGATTGAACTAGCCAACCTCCTGGCAGTTTCAGTAATTCAATTTCCATTGTGAACTATGTTCTCTTCTGCGGTAAATTTGGGCAGCCTTTGCTGAAGTACAATCGACCATTATATCCAAGTGCTTTCTTTGGACAACCCTTACCTAAATACAATACGTCTTTTACCTGCCTTAACCTTTGCCGTACCATAAGACTTACGAGGCTTATGGAGCTAGTTTAGCTGTTTCAAATGATATTTAGTGTGTACTAGATTTTAGATTGGCACACATCTGTCTCACGGTTTTCAAAAGGGTTAAATGTACAGGGTGCGCAAAATACATGTTTCTTTTAAAGAATGCAAAAAAATTAACAAAATTAAATGTTTTCCATGTATTATGTATTTTTTAGTAAGAGCAAACATTCCCATAAATTATGAAATACAACGTCGTTCAAGTGGCTGCCTCGGGCTGACTTCGCAGTAGCGCTTTCCGTCACTCCAATTTTTGAGTCAAAAATCAAAACAAAAATCAAAAGGGGTAAACTTATAGCTTCGAGGCGGCCAATTGACATCGCTAAAACGGCTTATAACACGATTTGGGAATTTGTTGCGGATTGTGGCATAGGCTGTGTGGCATGGCGCGCCAACAAAAGGTTGTCTAAATCTATAGGTTTAATTTCAATACAAAACATAAGGAAAGGCTACAGTCCGCTGGGGGCGAACAGTATGATACCCTATCCATATCCCTATATGCCCCAAAGAAAAAAGCATTAAGAAGATTTTATTTCATTCTATTAATGAAAAAAAAATTTTTTTTTTGAAAAAACGCCCCCAAAAAGTGGGCATGGCGAAAAACTTTGTATGGGCGATATGTTGGAAAAAATATAGGGTAAATATATTGTTAAACATTCTTTTTCCCTTTCTATGAAAATTTTCGAAGAAAACAGCATTTTAGTAAAAAACGCCCACAAAAAGTAGGCGTGGCAAAAAACTTTATATGACAAACTTATAAAGGAGGGCAGTGCCTACATATCTTGTGAAGGTTGTAACACTATATCTCTCTAACTTTAGCTAACGGTTTTTTGTAAATTGTGGGCGTGGCAGTGGGCGTATTAAAAAAAATTTTACACATAACCATTTCGGAGCCCTAGGGAATATGTGGTCCAAATTCCTAGCTTCCTAGCTTAATTTTAAAGTCCTAAAAATTGCGTACGGACGGACGGACATTGCTAGATAGTCTTAGGATTTGGTCCTGATCATAAATATATATACTTTTATGGGTCTACGACGAATATTAAGGGGTGTTACAAACTATGTGTCAAAATTAATATACCCTTAGGATAGGGTATAAAAAGTCGGTTAGCATGGCTCCGTAACGCCCACCGTTGAACGAAATATTGTTCCCAGCCTCTTTTTTGAAGAAAAATGGTCCAATGGTGCCACCACTCCACAATCCGCACACTCTCGGATACAGCAGCCACATTCTACGATGGGGACGATGACTGCTGTCCACTAGCTACCAGTCTCACGAACGTTTTACACAAACTGTTTGGACTACACAGCACTAACTTTGCAAGTAAGTTTTTAATATTTTTCGACGTTGTTCAAGCATAAAGCGACTCATTTTTTCCGAGGAGGTATAATACCGACGTTCTGTCAGGACTTCGAGCGGAAAACAGCTCTTAGTGTCAAAATAACCCTTGATTTAAAGATAGACCACCAGATGGCCCACCCTGTATGTTCATATGTACCTGCGTAGCTAATTGTTCAATTATTGGAAAGGTCCATTATGGAGACGAAGGGCTTAGTTTGTGTGCATTACAAGTTACCTATTACCCAACTATTACTTTTAGATCTACATTAAAGCGTCAACCCATATGTGTAATATGTTAAATGTATCTGCAAAATTCGTTTTAATACCAAAAGAATTAATGTTGGCTTTATACGTTGTACTATTGTTGTGGGAAGCTTGGAAGTATGAGCGTAATAGTCCTGAATCATGTCAATTTTGAAATAACACATGTGCTGTAAAGCTGTTCGTTCGTTTTGCGAACTTGTGGTGTTAAAGTTTCCGTGTCTGGGAGTAAGTGGGTAATGTACGAATCAAGCTTACCATGTTTGCAGTCGTTCTACTTGGTCATGTTCCCGAGCAGCTTCGTCGCTGTCCATCGTCCTATTTATTCCGAGATTCAGCACTCTTGCCACTTCTGTTTCGGTAGCTCTTTAGCCTCTTTCATGGTCGTTTTAAGTCCAACTTCTGTATTTTTGTCTTAGAAGTACTTCATTTCTGCCGCTAGGAGTGATCACTGATGCGACGACAAGGACGGCTGGTCCGGACTCCATTTGAATATTCAAATGCTGCTATGCACGCGTATATGTTTTCTATACTTTTCCCAGCCATGCGTTATCAACTCAAGTGCAAGTGATTTCTGGCTGTTGGTCCGCCTAAGTTTGCCATCTGACTACTCCGTGACGCGGTAACTTTCGACGCTGCTCGATCCGCTCAGATCCTATTTATTGTCAGCCAGGCACGGGACACGGTCTCCTCCTCCAGAAGCTTACTCGTTGCATAACCTTTCCTTTAAGCAAATTTTGTGTATTTTGCCGCTTTCATCGCGGCCATATCATCTGCAGAGACTTAAACCAGTAAAAAGACTTCAACAATTTAAATAAGCTATATCGCACATTGCTTCTGCACGTTGCTTATCGCCACAACAGCTTGTTTAAATTCCTCTTAAGTCACCAACATTGCAAAAGCAAGCAATAGCAATCGTGAATTCACAGCGCATTGCATCACAAAAGAATAAAACACATCTCCAACGATATTATTGGTTCACAAAAATCTTCAAAATAATCTTGAAACTTCAAATTAAATTTAAAGTATTGACACACATAAATAACTCTAGTATCTTCCTTAACGCACGTGTAAATTTTGGCGTCTGAACTCTGTCCCATTTGGAGCCATTTTAGCAATATTGATTTTCGAATTGTGCATAGAAAAAACAAAGACCTGCCGTGTGAAAGTGTTCAAAAATCAGCTTTTTTTTTTTTAATTACCAAAACTTTAAATAAATTGCTGATTAATCTTGAAACTTTAAAACCTTGGAACAGACATTGGTTAGCTCTCTCGCGTGTACACCTGCAAAGTACGTAGGCTTTAGATCTCACCCATAATTGGTGTTGCAAATAAGTGTCTTTGCAAGTGGGACCACGCCGACATAGACATCATCCCAATACAGCCACAGAATGTAGGCATCAGTGCCGATATAAACTTACACATATGTATCTCTTAAAATTCAACTATCTCAATCACTTTTTAACGTCCAGCTTGACCGCCTAAATGACAAACTCGGCATGAGAACTGTGTGTCCCGACCCCTTCCCCTTCCCGATAATCGGATATCGCTTATTTTTCAATTAAAACTCTATAAAAGTCGAACCGAGCCTATAATCAAACGAGACAAGCGCGCAAGTTTATCCACAATTTTCATAATTCATTGACCAATTTTGATAGTAGCTACAACGTTTGGCTTTTTCAGTGCGCCAGCCCGAGCGACACTGTAATTATTTTATTTAAAATTGCCATCGAACTAGCGATTAGGCTGTGATGCCTTTTTTCCACAAGGGGAAATTGACGGTTGTTGTATTTTAAAATGCATACTCTGTCCAGTCCAACAAGCTGTGTTTGCTTGTTGTTGCAAGTTGTGAACTCGAAACGCCCTATTGTTTGATGCATTTAAAAACTTTCAACCAACTAACTGGGTCAATCCAATACTGACAATGTTATCGATTTAAGAGAAGACAGACTGCCCGCTGATTAGAAACAAACAAACAACTCATCGCTATCACATGCAACAAACTAAAAGTATCTCATTCTCTGATAAACATTCCATTTTGTCAGTCTCGAGACGTATCTGACATCAGAATGCAATAACCATTTGTGTCACTTGTCCTAGATGGAGGAAGCATTTATGGGTTCGAGCTTTTTTTTTTTTGTTGGTATTTTGGTTCGGCACTCTTTACACCTCCTCCACACCCAGATGCACGATCGAGCGTGCTGTTCTGTGTGTGCGATCTTTGGGTCACATTTTGTCAACAAAACTTATATCTAAATGTTCATCCGGACATGATGGCATGTTCAATGTCCAAAAGCACTTAGAAGAATTATTAAATTTTTTAAATTATCACCGAAAAGCACTTATCGCGCACCGAACATTCGGCGTGCTGCAGCGATAAAAACAACGGCGCGCATCAACAGCCGATGATTGTTTGTTGAAGTTGGATGGAGGAAGAAACACATGAAATAGTATCCAGCCAACCCAGCAAGCCGGCAGTGGAGGAAGCAATGTGGAGCATTAAATCGGCGAGAATGCGCTTCTTACATGAGCTTAAAGTAAGGGCTATCAAATGTCACAATTGAGTGATTGGAGTGTGGGTTTGGCTGCGCGTATATGGTACTCTTGACGAGTCGTGACGTGGGTCAGTGGTGGACCATTGCGTGTAATCCATGCTGGTTTACGGCTACCAAAGATAAGTAATCAATAGTGTTTTGCTAGAAGAGTTGTTATCCCGAAGAGAAAAGCATTTGAAGTAAATTGAGTGTTTTTTTTTTCGAAGGTGTGGTACTTTGAGGGTAAAATTGAAATTACCTCGGAGAGTGTAAAATTTAATGGAGTTTTCTTTCAACAAAATAGGTAAAGTAGGGAGTGGTGGAGTGACGAATTTGTGTATGATTCAGTTTACAAGTTCCATAGAAACTACTTAAATAGGCTGCGACGTGTCAACTAACTGCGGTAGCGTTGACATACTAAAAAAAGCGTTTTGCTAAATTATTTTCGAACAAGACGTTCGAACCCCAAAGCTTATTCGAATATAATTGATCTGACTTCTATTAGGGTAGGTAACTTTTGGCTATGGATTTTCCAAGTTGGTTCTACTCTCTTAAAGTTAAAACGTTGGCTTAGGGAGACGGCATTGCGGCCGCATGATTCTTCCTGCTAAATTAGGCGCCTCCACCAACAAAACGCTATTAAATTGTCTCTTCAGGATGTACGAAACCATTTCTGTGGCTCTAAAGCCACGTGCAAAAAATGTTTACATGATTTACAGCAACATTACGATTTATTATGCCAAAGCGCGCGAGCAAAAAAATTGTAAAACTAAATGTCGCTCCAAAGTTGAATGTCGAATGTTGCCAAACGCGTGTGCATAGTGGACAAGTAACGCCTGAGGTCACATTTTGTTTAATCTCTTACGAACTCGTTCTTTCTACATCATCTATCAAAGCCAAACCGATCGAACACGGCATTGTGAATTGGGTAGTTTAGTTAAGAAGTTGTAACAATTAAAAAAGTTCTACCTCGGAATCTAAAATATTCCTTTTGAGGAGCCTTCACTTTTTTGGGGTGAAAATAGACCTACTCGCTTTACCATATCTTTTTCATTGACGGCCCCTAAAGATTTCTCTCCTTAGATGAAGCACTCTGATGTCACCTTTACTTTCTTCTTGTGTGGCGTTATAGTCAGGGGGATTTAGGCGCCTTTCCACTTGTGAGTGTTGCATAAGGCGAAGCCTTTCTACTTATTCTTAAAAGGCGTACCGACGGAGGCGACTGTTGTTGCTGTTGCTCCACTTAATGGAGATATCATCAGGTGGCATCTGCTCAGGTGAGAGAGTTTGAAGGTCAGGTAGATGCCTCGTTCAGCATCTGGTCTGGTTGGAGGATGGTTTCCTAAAATATTTTCTCAGAATCGGAAGCAATAAATTTTACCACTCTTTTATTGGCACGATCATATCCTTCAAATAAAGCCCATGCATCTTCTTCTTTACCTAATTACTTATGTTTCTTAGCAGCAGACTAAGACAGCTTCTCTGTCAGTTTTTCGAATTGCATCATCAAAAGTTGCCAAATTGAGGAAAGTTTCGGTTCCCTGAAAAAAAGTTACGTGCGAACGAAAATGCCTATTGTTTATGCCGAAGGTCGCCTTTCCACTTGTGAGTGGAGGACATATAATGTCCTTCTTAGATATAACCATTTAGAGTTTATAACGTTATTGGGTGATTCTCCGCAAGATATGCGTTGCCGGGTTCTGGAGGTGACGATTTACTGAATGTGTATTCGAGCTGTACCGCCATCGCTGCATTGAGCGTTTGTAATACTCAGTACATGTAGAGCTAACACCAACTGTAGGCACAATGTAGTAGAGGCAGCCCTCACCATAGATGATGCCCACAGGTGAAAGAGAACCTGACCCAACTTGGTGTGCGCAACTGGAGCAGTGGAGGCACCCTGGACTGTAGCGCCAGATTTAGCCACAATGTGAAGCAGCAACGTAAACCCGTTTAGTACAAGTTAAGCCAACATATAACAAAACGCTTTCGCACAAATATTCTCAAATTATAATCCGACAGATAGAACAGCGACATTATTAGCAAAGTCCTGCGCGTGGAGCCTCTTAAACCCCTCGACCTCAATCGGCATCTGCAACCATATTCTGTAACAATAAGGCCTGTAACAATAAGCGACAAAACCGAAAGTCTAAATTTGTTCAAGATTATTGCGCATTATGAGCAAAAATAATGGCAAGAATCGCGGTGAACAAAAAATTTATAATTTGAACAAAAATATTTAACTAAATGAAAAAATGTATTTGACTGGTTTTTCTTCCTAGTGGATAGTATGGAATCGTCAGCTTTTGACAATATTCAATTTACTTGTCATTAATGAACCGCTTTTCTGCAAGTGTGTCTTGACGTTCTTGTCGTAGAAGAAAAAGGGAATTTTTAGTAATTTTCAACTTGACGCTCTTTCATTTACAGTACAGTTGCTAAAATCAAGGATATAGATATGTCTTTATATGCGACGAAATTTTTTACAAGCTTTCGGACTTGAATACTACCATTCGTCGCGTAGTGTACATTTCCATCCCTCCAACATTTACTAAATTTTTTACGTGACAGTTGATTCCTCGGCGCTTTGTCGTCTAGCTAGAGTGAGGGAAGCCAAATAAAGCCCAGTGCGTACTCTCCCTAAAAATCTATAAGAAAGAGGTGACAAAAAAGGGATATAGTCAACTATTAGAGTATAATAGACAGTTTTCCCAACATTTCAGGTTTTTTTAAGTATTTATTTTCATTCGACCTTTGTAAACTTCTCCGCAAGGCTTCTTCGTAAATCGCCTGCTCTCATTATTCAAAAAAATCCATAATCAAGCGACATTTCCTCCTTCTTTTGAGTCAACTTAAATTCCACCTCAAGTCTCGATCCATTTTACTCTTTCATCCAATTTACAAATAAAACATTGCATGAGTTACCTACCATTCAACTGCCAATCTACTTTACAATCTCGACCATTCCAAAACCGGAAGACCAAACTCCTCTTGTTAGAAAAACTCAATGTTGCAGCAGAAAAAAAGCAAACTCTCTTGCCTATTCCATATAAATTGGCCAACCACCGCCCACCTCTTTATGTGCGCGCGCGCGTAGTCAACATTGTTACAAAATCACCGTCTGAAAACGCTGCTCATGGTAGTAACGAATACAAACTAATAGCATTCGTTTGTGCAAAATTAACCACTTCAGAGCATTCAACTGTGCGCCCAACCTACCTACCTACCTACCAACCTCCAGATAGAGCTCATTTGTTGAAATTTATTTACCCAACGCTTCCCACCGACGTTTAATCAGAAAAATTGATCAAGCCTCAAACGCATGCGTACACACAATAGAGCAAGTGAATACTGACCGTATACGCTACGCACATTGATCCACCTTCCATAGTCTGAATAATATTTGACCAAGCCCGGTAGTGGTCTATTTTAGAAGTCAACGCGCATTCACCGAAGAACTTAACTTTTTCAAACTGAAAAAATGTAGGCGTTAACCTGCTCTTTAAGGTGCATTATTTATATCCACCCCAAGATAACCGCCGCGCCGCTGACTATGTACACACACTCGCATTCTCTGTTTGATACTTTATCATCTGGAATGCATCTGGAGCGCACCTCGAGCGATTTTCAAGTGTACACAAAAAACGGGAGCAACCTACCAGCAGCAGCAGCATTCGATTCACAGCCCTACAAGGTTTCCACCAAGCCCTAATAAGTGCAAGCGAGCCTTATCAGAATGCAACTCTCGACTCGATTCGATTCGAGTAACAAACAAACAAACAAACAAGATTATGCATGCGAATCCTCCTATTTACTAACTATAGATGCATGCTTCATCATCCGGTGCCTCATCATCATCGGCATCATCGATGAATTATATACCTACCTCTACGTGTTTAGGTACCTACGTTATTCCGCGCACAATTGGAACAGAAGAGAAGCATCATGCGTTATCAAAATGGCATATCGGGGCGTGTAATTCTTGGACTCTGAGCTGTAAGCTAGCTTTGGCTGGTCTATAATATTTGAATGTGCACATCAATTGGATCTGTGTGTGAGTCAGTGTATTGCATCTTTAAATCTGCTAGTGCTACACGGTCGGCCAGACCATGTGAAGGTGAAATGAAGCTTGTGTGGGTTGACGAAGGACTTTTCCATATGAAATGATTGCTTGAATCTACCCAACAATTTCAAGCCCTGACCTGGATGGTTACAGTTTGAAATTGCACATTTAAATTTCCTTTCACCATTTGATGTTGGTAAAATCCCAAAATTAATCGCCGAAACCAGTCCGTGGGAACGATTTAATTTATCCGCGTCGTTTAACATGATACATCGCTCTCCATGATCCACTTTAATTATAAACAATAGATACACATAATAACATCAGATCTATTAATAATTGAAAAGCAAAAAAAAAAAAAAAACTGATCTCAATTGTGTGCCCCGCTTCATCATAATTGCTTTGAACTTTCCCATATTGCCACCTTAGTGGAAATCACTTAATTAACATCATCAGCATCATGTAATTAATGCCATCGACCTCGAGGCGGTATCTCTGTCCCGTTGTGAAATACCTGCGCGCTAAAGACATCAACCAACCATCAGGCGAACACCGGCGCGGTACCTTAGATCTTTGCCATATTTTAATTAATTTCCTCTAGAGATCGAAGAACACCTCAGGGCCAATTGCAAGTACCCCCTACCTACCATACACTGAGCCATTTACAATGTCCCCCCGAGGGTAACATCGCTCCGCCAAAATACAACAAAATATCGATTAATTTTACCTGCGCATGCGATTGCTCAGGGATCATCATTTTGATCAATTGTTGGCGGCGGGCCGCTCGTCCATGTCGTCCCTTCCAGTGAAGGAAGCAAAATTTATGAACTATTTCCCAGCGATGAATTGGATGTTTTTTGTTTTATTTGCCATAATTTGCGTGAAACTACATGCGCATTTGCATATTTCAAGCGAGAAGACGCGACAAAAGCTGGAGGAGTAAAGTGTCATAAAATGTCAAGGTGCTGGGACACGGTTTGTGTTTTTTTTTTTTTTCCGTCTTTCTTTTATGACGGAACTCTGAGAGTCTGAAGCTGTAGTACAAGTACCAACATATATAGATATATTTTTTTTTTGAAAGCGACTCGCTGATGGTATAAATTTACGACTTGCATTGATCGTTTACATGGGAAATTTCGTGTCCTTAGGTTGGACTAATTTATTGCGCCATTGGATTTGCAATTAGAAGCGTTGCCTTGGTGGTGAACATAGAGGATAGTTTGGGTGATTGGATTCATTTTTGAATGGAATGTCAACATGTTTTGAAAACTATAAAATTTCGTCTAGTACCGAGTTTGTTGAGTGCAATAAAGTGTGGCTCGGCTACAACAATGTATTCTTAATTAAAGTGAACGAAGTGGAAATAATCCATGAATGCAACATTCTACAGGTGTATATCGAGTCGGCGGAAACTGCACAAAGTCCGTGCAATAAATTTGTTTACGAGTCCTACGGTAAGCCAAGTCGTTTTGTTTGACTGTCGGTTGCTTGGGCTTAGGCTTAGGCTAGCGCCATAATGCAGGAGGTATAAATATGGCTTCCTGTTTCGTAGCATACATACTTTGTTTCAACAAATCTTGGTTATTTCTTTTTTCTCTTTTTTTTGGGGAGGAAAAATCAAGGTTCTTTTGATTTTTGGACCGCTAAACCTGTCGGCGATGGCAAACGTATTCTTAATATGCTTGCGCCTTGGATGAGTAGTTTAACAATTGCTACAAATATCCACTGAACTCCAGTTTGAAGAATCACTTCAACCATATAAGTGAACAAAAAAATAAGAAGATGAGAAAGTATCAAGATGGCCGACAGCTCTGGAAGTTACTAAAATAATTTCAGGCTTATAGCGTACACCTGTTTTACTAACTACAGTGTTGTGCAAAAAAGACTGGAATAAATGTAGTTCGCCCATATACATAATCTATGCAGCACTTTAAAAAAAAAGATTCAGAACTTTAAAAATCGCGAAGTTTCTTCATACCTTGAAGGTCTCACCGCGGACAAGAGTTCGAACCACTCGTTGTGGAAAGCTATAGAAAGCATCAAAAACGTTTCAGCCCTTTGACGGTCAAGAGCTGATCGAAGATATGGCCTTAGAGGGGATACCTGATAATTTTAAAATTAAAAGTGTATCACTGGCTGAACTGTGCTATGAAATACAAAAATTGAAACTAAACAAAGCTCTTGGATACGATTTAATTACGGGACAGGTCCTAAAAGAGTTACCTAGGAAAGCACTTACTATGTTTGTTTATCTCATAAATGCTTCGTTTAGGCTATTATCCTTTCAACGACAATGAAAAGTAGCTGGGGTCATAATGGTCCCAAAGCCGGGAAAATGCAATATCTCTTTTACCAATTATGTCAAAAGTATTTGAAAAAATTTTACTAAAACGGTTACACCCGATTATCAAAGAGCGCCGATTAATTCCTGATCACCAACTCGGGTTCAGAATTAAATACTCTACAATCGACCTGGTATCGAATAACCAATGAAATTGAAAAAGCCCTTGAGGATAAAAAATTATGCTCTAGAGTTTTTCTCGACGTCTCCCAGGCTTTTGATAAAGTATTGCATACGGGATTAAACCATAAGCTAAAATTAGCCTTTCCCAAACAAATATATGAGATATTAAGTTCTTATTTAGCGGACAGACTTTTCCGTGTTAAGCACGGAAACGAATATTCCGAATTCAAAGAAATCGCGGCAGGAGTTCCACAAGGAAGCGTCCTGGGTCCGATTTTATTTCTAATTTTTACTCGAGATATTTCGCAGGAAGAAGGCGCAACTGTAGCAACGTTAGCGGATGATACTGCCATATTGGCCGTGAGTAATACGGTTGAATCAGCAACAATTAAGCTTCACTACTCATACGCATCAGTTGTTTGGTGGAACAGGCTTTCGCGGAAACGTGTTACTGCTTCTTTTGCCAAACTCCAAAGAACGGCTTGTCTCGGCTGCACAGGGCCTTCCTAGCACCCCGGGCTCTGCTCTAGATGCTTTGATGAATCTTCCTCCCCTTGACTTATATATCATGGGATGTACGCTAAAAACCATCTTCCGCTTAAAGAGAGTTGGTTTTTGGTACCATGCGCACTGGAATTTTGAAGAACTTGCTCGAGAATTATCCTTTGACCCCTGTCTTATGGATATGCCGTCTGATTCAATGACACCAGAAATCCTTCTGCGAAAAAACTACCACGTCAACTTTCCACAGGTAACGGAATGGCTTCGGTCAGACTCTGAACCATGAATTGAATGCCACGTATTTTCACGGATGGCACCAAAACCGGGTAGGGGTCAACTCAAGTTATATCAATTTAAAGTGATTGGCTACAATTTTGAGGTCTAACTACTCTAAATGTTATATATGGTCCGCCATCTAATGTTTTTTTTTTCAACTAGTGCTTATTTCGCGAATGGTAACACTTAGCTCATGTTTGATTTGACAGATAATTATTTTTATCCTTCCGCTGAACGAATATGGTTGTGTATACGCTTGAACAACGCTGGGAAACATTGCGACATACTTGAGCCATTTTTCTTCGGCAAACTAAATATAACTTTAGAAATATTTATTAGATAAAGCTACAAAAACTATATAACACATTTTGTAGACCTACTTTATTAACGAAAGAAATGTTCATAGCGTTGTTTGATTTTATAAGCTTAGAAAGAAGTTAACAACCTAAGACAACTTAAGTAAAAATTATAAAACTATGTTTTTCAGTTTTTCAATAATTAAAATGCATTTTTCTAAAAAAAACATAAATCGTTCAAACTGTTACAGGGTTACCGTCACTTGTATGTTCAATCGCCATAAATCAGAGAGCAATACCATTAGGGCGACAATCTTCCAATCTTTAAAATAAATAAAGTGCACGACTGCGTCATGCGAAACTTTCTCGGTACATGAGATGCGTTTTTGAGTCGCAAGGTTTTAAAAAATTAGATTTTCTCAAAAACGGCACTTACGATTTTGATGTAATTTCGCACATTGGACTCTTTTAACATAATTGTTCGAACTAAAAACACTTATCAAAATCGTTAGAGCCGTTTTGAAGAAAACGAATTTAATTTAAATTTAACAAAATCGTTATATGAAAAAATTAAATTTTTAAAAATTATTTCGAAAATCGAAGTATGCAAATTTTTTCATCCCTATAGTAAAAAAAACTGTGAATTTTTTTTTAAATTCCCTTTATTAGTTTTCGAGATATTGCCAGTTTTATAAATTACCGTTAATCGTTTTTTTTTCCAAAAACTGATTATGCAGAATTTTTGACCCCATCCTAAACATCCTTAGTACAAAAAAAGATCGAAATCCACTTTTAAAAAAAAATAGTGATGTGATTTTCACAAAAAAATTTTTATGGCAGGTACCGTTATTTCAAAAGATAAAGCAAAAACTAAAAAGATGCCACGAGATGTAACCACAAGAACCTTATATACGAATTTTGAAGCAAATCCGTCGAACCGTTTCGCCATACGGCGCCCGTACAGACAGACGGACCGACGGACGGCATTAGCGGACCCACTTTTTTGGACTTCTCTTTAGTCGTAATATAATCCCTCATACTCAGTATGAGTTCGATATTTCCGCACGATCGCAATAACTTTCACTTTAGTAAACTAAGGTATACGAGAAAGTTAAAAAATAAAGATATTGCTGAACGAAATAAATTGCATATACCTACATATTTTTGGCACATTTATCAAAATCATGGACCTTGCTCTTGGAACTAGAATTATTTTTCTTTTCAATTTTTGTTTTCCCCTAAAAGTCTACATATATACAATTCGTTTTGTAACTGAAAAAACATCAGCTGCATTTCCTACGGCTTCCAATTTACTTCTAAGAAGGCCATACAGTTTTCAGTTGCATCAGAAAATTGTTGTTTCTTTTCTACACTTAGATCCTTTGAAGACTTTGTGGCCAAGTTTCTTTTAATTTATATGAAAAACTAATAATTTATTACAAAATTACAAATTCTACGTCACAATGATGTCCACAAGCTCGGCTTGACCGTCTGATCGCACCTTTCGGCCCTGTGTGTGTTGAACAGAGTATACATACATCTTTACAATTTCGGAGGCATAGTCATTGTCATGCATAAAATAGTGTACATTTTTTCCAGACTTTCTTCGCACAATCTTTCGACCTTTTATGTCAAATATCCCCGAAGGAAGTAGATTTTTCCTATTTGGTATTAAAGGCGGAGTGTGGAGGTGTGGATAGTGTGGAGAACATCTATATACCGCTTAACAATAACTGTCCTCTTCCTGGGGCTTATAGCCTTAGGAGCATTCAACAACCAATTGTTGCTGCTTTTTTGAACTTCCTGGTTTAGAAACTCATACTAAAATATTTCCTACAAATTGTTTAATAGGATCCTTGCAAATGTGCGAATAATTGGAAATTTTATTTTGCTCCTTTTAAAACATAAACTTAATTTTTACTGTTAGCTGTCAAACCTAGAAACCATACTTTATAAATTGGTATGTATGTTCCAGCAGCTGTCAAAGTTACCAAACCAACCACTTTGGCGAGCTCGAGACAAACATTTGAGACGCTATTGTTGGAATAACGCTGCACATATTTGACCGAAACCACTCCCAGCGAAGGCAAGACCTACATTTAAATGATCCGTACATAATAGCATGCATCTAGCTTTAAAATAGAGTTAGAATCAATTTGAATTTATCCAAATTTTGGCTCATTACGTCATATCAAGTCCATATGAGTCTATTGAAAAACTGGGATCTTATAGAATGCTGTATTTACCGTACCCACCGTTTTCATAGCTACATTATAGGGCAAATGTAGCTTTAGTAGATTGACCATTAACTGACCAAGCCTGATTTTTGGTTGATCTTATTGCTTTTCTGTAGAATGTTTGTGCCGATAGCAGATATTGAAGATCTCTCTAGTCATCCTCTTAAGGATGGTCAGGTCTTCGTTCCACCGCGGCGGTAGTTAGTTTTTTTTTTTTTTGCTGTAACTTACTGGGCACGATATCTTAAAGGCTATACCCATGGCGTTCTCGAAGGTCTGAGTTGTAGTGTCTAGTTTTTTAACTTAGTCTTAAGTGTTTAGTATCTGACCAAATTTCTTGGAGTAAAAATTGTTTGGGTTTCTGAGAGTAATGTCTAACACTTCTTCCCAACCACAAAAGTTTGCCGTACTCGTAAAAATGAAGGTTGAGGATATACCTACGTCACATAAGGATAAAAAAGCAGTAAGAATAAAATCGAATAAAGACTCACCTCGTTCGTTTACTTCCGAGCTTCTCCATAGATGGAGCCGTGCATTTGCATTGCAACCTACAAGCATAGTGCCTCAGAGTTCCCGGCTTGCATCGTTCTTGCGATCCTCTTCAGGTAATCTGGTGGAGACCGCCTGTGATGCGCCAAGTAGGCCGAGGATATGTAGACGGTGCGCTTGATAGCGTCAGCCAATGTATTTGTTATTTGGGGGTCTAGTCGCAGTGTATTGCCACGAAACCTAAAGTTGATGAGTTGATGAGGTATTTGAATCTGGGTCAAACATGGGTTGTAAATCTTTTGCCGAAAACGAAATGATACACCTACCAAGGCATAAGTACTTGTATTTTTTTGTATATCTTTAAAAGGCGCAGATTCTTCTTTTTACGTATAAAGCGCAGACGCGATATCACACAGGTTTCGAGGTGACTTACATTAATGGCTCCTATAGCTCTCTCATTATTTCTCTCTCCCCATTCACCCTTAACTTCAATGAACACTTTTTGCTCGAAACAAAAACAACAACAACAAAAGGCTCCTTGGCAAATTCCCCAAATTGGAAATGAAAATAAACAGCTCCTTCTTATCTGCGAATTCGCGACTGCACTCTGCCTTATAATTAAAACTCCCTGTAAGGCATGTACGGAATTTTTATAAAAAAAAAGACGACCTGCCTCACACCACACACACACACACACAACCACTTATCGAAGACCGATAAATAGCAACATCGGCGAATAAGGAATTTTTACTGCGCACACAGATGCAGCTGAACAACATCAAGTAGAAGAAGGAGTCTCGCACTTCAT
This sequence comes from Ferdinandea cuprea, assembly GCA_963576555.1. Classification (NCBI taxonomy): domain Eukaryota; kingdom Metazoa; phylum Arthropoda; class Insecta; order Diptera; family Syrphidae; genus Ferdinandea; species Ferdinandea cuprea. The sequence continues at coordinate 60,904,819 of OY754958.1, forward strand.
CACCCATTCGGTGGCTTATCACCTCCTTAAAATCGCCAAAAATATTTCTTTTAATTGAAGGATAAATCAACGTCCACTTGTTCCCTTATCGTTCCCAATATCACTGCGTAGATCACTCGGCCGATTACATTCTAGAGAGTAAGAGTTACTCACTCTTACTCTCCATAATTATAGCGCATCAGGAATTTGCAAAGTGCGTATCTTGCACTTGCCTATCTTATCTATCTAGTTGTGTGCGCGTTAATTAAAAAAAAAAACAGTTCTGCTGTTGTACCTACTACCAATAAAGCAAAATCTATTTGATTAGACGAAGATGGTTTGTACCTACCTCAGGTAAATTCCCAGCCGTTTTATCGCCAGCGGAATGCAATTAAGCCCCATCTGACTGACTATTTGTTCATTTCGACTGTTATCTTTGGCATTCTGACCGTAAATCCAAAGAAATAACATTATGATTAGCCTCTATGGGAAAGGTCATCAAAGTGCAGTGGTAAGCTGCGAAAATAGTAAATTTCTCGCGCTACACTACAACCCGATCTCACTCGATCTCTCAATCTTCGTCGTTGCGGCTATTTAAGGATGTTTACTCTTGAGAATTCCCATTCATTCACTCTTGGAATTGTATGCCTGCCTTTTCCTTAAATGACCTTTTGTTTATTTTCTATCTGTAAGGTGCTGCTGATGTTTGCCTGCTGGCTGGCTACTGCAACATCTAGTACTTTACTTCTAGGAGGAAGTAACAGACGCGTGAGCACTATTCATATAGGCAATCATCAAGTGGCTAAAATGGAAATGTTACTTTACGAACATTCATTACCTACAATATATTTGACAAATTAGGAGAAGAAAGGACGGGAACGCACCGCAGCACCGTACATTCAGAGGGAAGAAAACAACACTATGATGGGCGCGTGTTATTTTAGGCCACCAACGCATAGCAAAGGGGAAGAAATAAACCTGGTGGCTTGGCGTAAATAAACAATCTTTGCTAGAATTCTGTAAACATTTAGTGGGTACTGGTTGGTACTGGTGTGCTCTTCTCGTCTCTATGGTTCTTTTGGTGTTGTTCGGCCTGCAGCTATGGGACGGATATAATTTATTTTCTTTGCATATTTCCCTTTTGCTATGAGCGTTTTCTTTGTATAAGTGGAATAAATGGTTAATGAATCATTTTATGGAGATGCAGACGGAGGTGTCTGTTAGTGGTTAAGGTTATGGTTTCTTCAGCTAAATAAATAACAAAAAAAAAACAACAGATTTGCAGTGTTAATTTAGGGATGATCTCTATTCGAATGGAAGACGAAGAAGACGACCGACGGCTAAATTGTTTGGATTATCGCGAAAAATAACAACTTTGGATGATGAGATGAGGTTTTGCAGTTGTTGCTGACTGCTGATAGTTTGTAATTGATTTAAAACGACACAAATTGCTCTTGTGTCGAAAGGGTTGGGTAGAGTTTGAAAAGGATTCACTGTTTGATTTATTCAAGTGGGTAGGTATTTTACCTTGCAACGAAAGAGTTTAACCATTACCGGGAATCAGTGGGTTGAATTCGCAGAATGATGAGGGACATGTCTGGAAATATCTGAAAAAGAGCCTTTCGCTTACTGTCCACTTCAGATCAATATTAAAGAAGTCTCCTTGTAACGAAATACTGCGCATATTTAAATAAGTTCAAAAAAGCTACTGTCAGAGTGCAAATTGCATTTGATCTGCGTCTTTATAATACGTCGCATGCGTTTTGTACTAATTTGTCACAGAGTCCAGTGCTAAATTAACGATCGCTTGTGGAAGGTAAACTATACGAGAAGGATAGGAAAGCCGATCGTTTTTCCTTCTACTTTTTCATCCATCGGCATTCAGTCATTCACAATTTAAGTTCACGCTTTTCAAAATTGAGAAAATCATATTTATTTGAGAGAGCAGTGTCGTCTATACCATTGAAAGCAATGAAGTTAAACGCGTTTACAATAGTTACCTCTGAAGCAACCGTTGATAATAACATCAATCATCGGGTGGGCGTAGGGTGGATGAAGTGGCAGGAAAACTCTGCCATATTCTGTGACCGAAAAATGTCCCCTAAGCTGAAGCGAAGGCTCTACACCGCAGTTGTGCGTCCGGCGTTCACATACGGTTCACAATGCTGGACAATGCACGAAAAGTATGACGTCAAATTGACAGCAGCTGAGGTGAAGATGCTTCGCATGACAGCAGGAGTAACGATGTTTGATCGAATTACAAGTAGAAGCCTTCACGTCAAAGAACCCATCTAGAAAAAATTGGAGCACGACTGACTCAGTTGTTATTGTCATGTGTGATTGCCATTGCCAATGGCAATCGACGGTCCCTTACAACCGCGTAAAAGAGGCAGGCCTAAAAACTCCTGGATCACACAAATGCAGAAACACCAGCATTTTATTGGCCTCAATGATGAAGTGATTCGAAATCGGGAGGCTTGCAGATATTTTTTGAGGTCGATCCGGCGAACCCCACAGGCGGACTAGTAGTAATGCAGTGAAGTGGGAGGCTTATGATCCCTGTAATACTGATCACAATATCGTCGTTAAATGGAGAGAAGACAATAGTTACCTTGAAAAATTTCTGAAAGAGGTCGATTACTCTTCACTGTTCTGCACCAGTATGCCTAGGGCGTCCCGCTGTTCGGCCAGCCTGAGTCAGAGGATTGGACACCCAGTGAGTGTATGTCCAATCCACTGCCACTTTCTCCTCCGTATAGTAATGTTTATATGTTCTTGGCCCGTTCTCTGATAAAGCTGTTCGTTGGAGATACGGTTCGGCCAAAAAATCCTTAGGAGCTTGCCAGCTTTAGCCTTCCCGATTCTGTTGCATACATCCAGTGCCACAGCGGTTAGCCGAGACCACACTTCTTAGATAAAAAAAGTTGTCTACTGTCTCGACTTCCTGCCCGGTAATGTTGAGTTGCGCGCGTGATAGAAGTACTTGGGCTTTTGTTTTGGCTGTGTTTATTTTGGGTCCTACTTTGTTTTCCTCAGATTCTAGATTGTGGGCCATCATATGAAGGTCCATTATCCGATGTGAAAGTAGTCAAACATCGTCAGCGGAGTCTAGGTGTTTAAGGACATTGCGTTTTGGGGAATTTGTTACTTCGGGGTATTTATTTGAGTTCGAAATCATACCACCATCGTCTAGATGATTTAGTACTGTAGCGAAATCGAATGACCACGTCCTCATCCGAAATTAGTAGGTTCCATCCAAACTTGAGGAAAGTGAATCGATGGACTGACGTTTGTCACTTCTCACACTACGCTGCACTTCCTTCTCATTAAGCGACTTCTAGCTCAGCTTTCTCTCCTGCTCAGGACGCTGCAATGCGAACCTTAATGTGCGTTGAAAGCATTGTGCGGTGACTTTTCTAACTTTTACCGACGTAAGTGCGTGTTCCAGTTACGAAGACATTTTTCACAGCATTCCAGTGGTCCTCGACGTTCTCTTGGATTGTGCTGCTGAATGATAATTATTCTGTTTCTAAGTCCAGATGGTCCATGAACTGTTGGTGCACTTGGGGATCCCTAAACCTGTCGGTATTGAGCCTGGTGATGTTTAGCAAATTTGAGTGGTTGCTATTGGCGGATGTAGTAGGATGTAGGCGTATATGAGCTAACAGAAGATATTGGTCGCGCTCCTGTCCAATGTCTGGCCCAAGAACTTTGGTCCTCTGAATTAATATTAAACTGTCATTACATAGTCTTAGGCATACATTAACCCGTGTCGACTCTATTTCCTTCCAAGTTAATTTTAGTAACTCAGCTTTTGGTGTTTCCAGTTTTGCACTCCCAAGTTGGTTGAGGTTACCTTTGGCTTGTGCCAAAGAATCTGTGCACTGGAGCGTTGGCGTTTCTGACCCCCAAACGAAATTACGGAAATGTTATCTAGAAAATATTACAACACGGCTTTACAATACCACTTCCACTCGACAACAGCAGATAGCCCGAAAACGTTGTAAAAACTCGACAATTTTAACGAACTTATCAGCTGCTTTGTTGATTTCGATTGAAGTACCCCAAGCCCTTCTAAATATTTCATTTTTATGATAAGTATAACTCTTCTCAAGTTACATTCTATAGATAGATATATGAAATAGCTTCCGTACTTTGAACTTCAGAATCAGACGATTCTTCTAACTTTCCCTTAATTCCCCCTCCTCCCACATCAACGCCACTGCTATAAAAGGTAAAGCATTATATTATATTCCCGTAAATGCCTTATTTCGCGACATGATGAATCTGCCACCTAAATTACTTTCCACGATTTGGTTGGTATCTTTTTCGTTATTTTTGTAGTTAAAGGTATTCGAAAGGTACCCTATTCCTTTCGATAGTTTCGCTCTACCTGTTCCCTAAATTGCTGACGTTTACTCCTCATACCATCGGATATGCTCCATTCGTAGCATCCTTAGCATGCTTATGATTGTCAGTGTAGCAGATTAACTCCAACGATTTAATTTTTTATTAATTATATAATACATTTTATTGCAAAAAAGTTGTAATAATTACACCCTTCTGATACCTTTTAGTTAAGTTCTTGACATCTCTCGCGCTAAATATTTTCCTAATTTATTTATCCGCCTTCTTTAGATGTCATTCGCAAGCCCTGATCTTACAAACATCCAGTCAGCATTGCATAATAATAAATTTCACCTCAATCTGCGCCTTAAATTCTCCATTTATTAGGCTTTTAGGCGGTCATAAATGTCACCCACCATCGGACATAGCTGTAACTCAAGCCTCCACAAGCAAATTCCACTTTTACAATGCGCTTCAAACACAGGTTAACAACAAGAACAAAACCAAAAAAGGGAGCGAATAACCGGGCAAAATACGAGTATAAAAACGAATCACTTAAATGTCCATTAGTATCCGACTTTACAATTTCCTTATCTCGTGTGCAATGCACTCAGCCTGCCTCCAACTACATCCAACAGCCAGCAGTGAGAAGTGAGATCCTCTAGTAAGACCCCGAAGTCACACTTCAAAGTGTGTGCATCATTAAAAATGGCTTAAAAGTGGTTCAATGCCCAACAAAAGATAGAGGCGGGCTGGCATCGGAATGACTGCATGGATATAACCGGCTAAGGTGCTCTGCTCTGCTGCGCTCTCACCAGCTATGATGATGGACAGAGGCAATATGATGACCATGGTCATCATCATCATGATCTTGCTCGTCATGATCATCATCATACTCACCAGGAGTAGTAAGTTGTGCATATCTAGTAGCTCCAAAGTTGTCTACGAGACTGGATGGTGGCAATATCTTGTTCGATTCAGAGACACACACCAAATCGGCGACGAACCTGCTCCAAATCTGACAAACTGCAGTCCCCCAGTGCGTATACGTTTGTTTCCCGCACGAAAAGAAGTGAAAAAGAAAACAATCTTTAAATGGTGCGAAGTGCAAGCAGCAGCTATATAAACTCTGAAAACCAGTTTTACGCGCAGCAGATAGCCCAAAGTGCCAAAGACTGGTAAATGGATTATTTCAAGTCCGTTCTTCTCGCTTTCGTTTATGCGACTTTGCGCGTTCTTTGCTGGAAATGTTGGCCATTTGTTGGTCCGGGATTTGTATGCTGTTGTACCTCTGGCGGGAATCTGTGTCGGTGGCTTATTAACATGTGTTAAGTCCTGAAATGGGCGCCGTGCTAAATCGTTTGGCTACTCATCTGCAGCGCTCATCTGCGCGACTTTAATATGAATGTTTTTCGTGTAGATGTGTATGTGTGTGTTTTTAAGTTGGAAATTAAATAAAAACCTCATCTCGGTTTCAGATTTAAGATTCTAGTGCAGGTGCGCAACGGAGGAGCAGAGGGAATATCGAAAGAACTCTGCGATAGCCGAGAGGGCATTTTTTAGAATCAACTCTGAAGATAGTTGGTAGGTAGGTAGGTATACTTGCAAGGCAAGGCTTAAGCACGAATTGGATGTGATCCGATAAAAGACTGCATTTGTATGGGTGTCAGATGAGGCACTTCTTATTATGTAAAAAAATAAACTTAAAGATTTGAGTTTTATTTTTATGATTTTCGATCAAATAAAATCGAAATTGGTTTGTTGGGCTTATTTGGATGAATTTTATGGAGCAAGGGAAACACTTTTATGCTTGTTTTCGGAGAGAGATTTGTTCTTTAGTTTTTTCTACGTATATATATATTTAAAAATCACGTATTCAGATTAGGTAGAAGCTTCTGAGTCAAGTGACGGTTAAACGATGAAAGTGGGTGGACATCAGCTTGGGTTTTCGCGTATGGTTGATGCGGGGACTTGTAAGTCAAATTTTATTACTCAATGAAAGGTTGTTATGAGATTTTTTTATTTTTTTTTCTATTGAATTAAGTTAAGACTGAGGCAGACTGAGATGTTGACCCTTGTTTATTGAATTAAGAAAAACTTTAATTTCAACTATAAAATTGAAATTTGAAGCAAAAACACTTAAAAATTAATAATAATAAAAATCAACTAGGAAATTAAGTGGACCCGAATGGTGTAAAATAATCCAGATCTTTGGAATTTTATTACCTGAAGTCAAAGTCATTCCATTGATGAGACCAAATGTATAGAAACAGATACCAAGATGCGGCTCTAGTAAAACGTTTAAGTCAGAAGACTGCAACACTTTGTGATTGCTTGCATACGCTGAATACTGAATTATTTGATATCGGGTAATTGCTTTAAAGTTTGTTGACTCGTTGAAGTGTTGCCGAGGCTAGATATGCTCTATTTGCTTCTTTACACTCTTTAAAATAATACTGAAGCCTTCTACATTCGGTAAAGATTTTAACCAGTCTATATATCGAATGCAAACTTCAGGATTTGAAGAAGACTCAAAGAATACAAGCAATCATTATTTTACATCTCTTGTCATCATGTCATCAATGATATTGCAATGATATGTCAGCGCAATGATTTTTAATATTTTGGTAATCTCAAGAGATTTTCTTATGACGGATGTAGAGTCTTTAACATCTGTCTGACCTTGGGAATATATATGACAATATTACCAAGCGATATATGTCTACTGCCAACCATACTCTGAAATGGTTTCAAAAGTTAGATCAGAGAAAGATATTTAAAAGCCGAGAAGTGTCACAGTATATTAATATTGGCAACGTTCGGCATAAGACACAGAGATGCAGCCGCTCTGATTCTATTCCACAAGTCAATCTTAGATATAAAGGGTGATTTTTTAAGAGGTTTAGAACTTTTTTAAAAAAAAAAACACAAAAAATTCGAAAAAATGAATGAAATATTTATTTGAATCGATAGTTTGAACCTTGCAATTTAATGTTTAAAGATAATTTCATGCAAATGTTGACCGCGGCTGCGTCTCAGGTAGCCCATCCGCTGAGTCCAATTTTGGCATACTCTTTCACACATATCGGCCGGTATCTCACGAATGAATGCAGTATCAGTTGGCTTCCAGTGCGTCAATCGAAGCGGGCTTGTCCCTATACACATTAGCCTTGGCATACCCCCACAAAAAATAATCTAATGGTGTCAAATCGCACGATCTAAGCGGCCAATTGACCGGCCCGAAACGTGAAATTAACTGTTCACCAAACTCGCCTCGCAATTGCGCCATTGTTTCGCGTGCTGTGTGGCATGTGGCACCGTCTTGTTGAAACCACATATCATGCAAGTCAAGAACTTCCATTTCGCGCAAAAAAAAGTTTGTTATCATCGCTCGGTAGCGTTCACCATTGACAGTAACGCTGCGATTCGCATCATCTTTGAAGAAATATGGCCCAATAATGCCGCCGGCCCATAAACCGCACCAAACAGTGGCTTTTTCGGGATGCATTTACAGCTACCGTTGCAATGCTTCTGGCTGATCTTCACTCCAAATGCGGCAATTTTGCTTATTTACGTACCCATTCAACCAAAAATGAGCCTCATCGCTGAACACAATTTTTCGATAAAAAAGCGGATCCTCGGACAGCTTTCCAAGAGCCTATTCACCAAAAATTCGGCGTTGTGGTAGGTCGGCTGGCTTTAGTTCTTGCACCAGCTGTATCTTAAAAGGCTTTACGCCCAAATCCTTCCGCAAAATTTTCCACGTAGTGCTGTAACAAAGGCCTAACTGCTGGGAACGGCGCCGAATCGACATTTCGCGGTCTTCTGTCACACTAGCTGATACGGCCGCAATATTTTCTTCAATACGCACAGTACGTAAACGTGTTGGTGGTTTAATGTCCAACAAAGTAAATTTGGTGCGAAATTTGGTCACAATCTTCCGAATAGACTGCTCAGAAGGTCGAGAATGCCGATCATAAAATGAAAGCAGCGCGCGATGAACATTTCGAACCGAGCACGAATTTTGATAGTAAAATTCAATAATTTGCAAGCGTTGTTCATTTGTAAGACGATCCATGGTTAAATTGCAAACCAAACTGAAGCTGTTTGACAGTGACACAAGGTACTAAACACACGTCAGCTGTCAAAACCAGTGTTGCCAAAACCAAACCAGCTAAAAAATCACCCTTTATTTTGGTAATCTCAAGAGATTTTCTTATGACGGATGTAGAGTCTTTAATATCTGTCTGACCTTGGGAATATATATGACAATATTACCAAGCGATATATGTCTACTGCCAACCATACGCTGGAATGGTTTGAGAAGTTAAGAGAAAGATAATTGAAAACCCGAGAAGTGTCACAGTATATGAATATTGGCAACGTTCGGCATAAGACACGGAGATGCAGCCGCACTAATTCTATTCCACAAGTCAATCTTAGATATAGTTCGTTTTATCCTTCCTTGCCATTTTCTTTGAAGGCAACCAATCCTTCCATGTTACCATGTTACCATTCCATCCGGATCTTTCTGGGAAGAGGATGCATTCTTGGAGGATACACCGATCTATTTTTAGACCGACGGATCAGAAATCAATGATGGGGTAGGGTGTGGTGTATTCTCTAAGAGACTAAATCTTAGTCTCTATTTCTGTGTTCCAGGCGGAAATAATGGCAATTAAAGAAGTCTTATCTTGGCTAAAGAGGAACGTAAAGAGGAACTCGATATCTTCGAAGGATATCATCATTTTCTCGGACAGTCATGCGGCTATCAAGTCCTTGGAATCAGTCTCTGTAAACTCTATAGTACCCCAAGATTGCAGACAGTCTTTTCAGGAGATGTCGGAGCTGGTCAACATTCACTTTTGCTTGGTGGTGCCAGAGCACAGGAACATTTCTGGGAACTGTAAGGAAACAAACTTTAGGTGGACAAGTGGAATCACATGTCTAGCGATAAAACGGATCTGGCCTAAGCTGGCTCTGAAACGCCCTTAAATAGTGATCTCTCTAAGCAGACGGAACATTAGCACTACTATAAGTGTCATCACTGGACACTGTCTTATAGGTTAACATGCAACAAGAATTGGTGCATTTCCAAACGAATTTTGTAGAAGCTGAACGGGCGAAAAGGAGGTGGAAACGATCCCTCACCTGCTTGTACATGCCCTGCTCTCTCCAGGAAAAGGAATCTCCATCCACAAACATTGACATAAAATGTATACTTCGCTTCGTCAGTAGGGGGAAGCTTTACCCCAGATCCCTGTGGTATCACAAAGAACCAATACTGGTCTAAGTGTGTCGTCCATTTCTGCTACTTTCCTGCTCATTACTAGGTCTTAAAATTTTAGAGGTTTATGCATTTCTGATGATAATAGAAGTTTTTATGGCTTTTGATTTCAAACGCCAAAACCTTCGCGTATGCTAAAGCTCTTGGTCTGGAAAATTGAAAGCGATGTCCCTGAAACCGTAGACGAAGGAAGTTTGCTGTGTCTCAGACATAGATTATCCACGGGCTCACTTCACAGTTGTTAACGTCTTAGTCCAAAAAAAAACCAAAAACAGGCTGAGGGCGAGGTCTTAACCCGTATCTTAACCCATATCTTTAACTTTAAAAATTGTACACGCATGGGTTCTGTTGGCCTTGACTAGTGCCTAGTGCCTTGACTCTGGAGATTGGGTAACAAATCCCGGAGGTCATTTTTGGTGTGAAACGAGAGCTTGAGGTGGATGAGGAGTGCTCTCTTAGAAATGCGCTTTCTTCTCATCGAGAAAATACTTAAAAGTGTACAGTTCTGTCTACCGGTTTCTTATAAAGATTACAAGATTAACTATTTAATTTAGTTTTAATTCTCCAAAAAAAATGTATAAAGGTTCCTAAAATCCTGCTAGTTAAATTGATTCCCCATTTTCCATGTGATATTTTAATGCCCCCACATCCCACCATGATTATCAAAAGAGTGGTAAATTTATGCGATGTTTTGATAAAACAACTCAACTTCAATGTCACAACTAGGCATGTATGACAAAAACAAAATTTCACCCAAGACATTTGCCGTTTGCACTATCATTGCGCGGGATAAAAATACTTCCTATGCGCAGCGCCGGCCAGCCCATTGGATCGTTGCAAAAATAATAATTTTTTTTCCTTCTTTTTGTGCAGTTTTCGTACAGATTTTCTATAATTTGTTGGCATAACTCGTAGTTGGCGTTTTCCTCTAGCCATGCACAATTTCCACCATGAAATCTCTATTAGGAGTTAGAGGGACCACTCTGCAGGAACGCAGCACGGCCACGGCCTGCCCATTTATGATCATTTATTAAGTGTCATCGCGCAGCGATCTCTTGCGGCGTGCGCGGGATGCAAGTATATATTTTATGCGCGCCTCAAGAAGGAGCGGACGATGCGACGACTCGACGATGTGCTGAGATCGTGGCGGTGGCCAGCGCGCTGAGCTGGAACTTGTTACTCCACTTGTAAATGAATGTACCACACGATCGGAATATGCGGCTAGGACGCCTACACAGATTATTGTTCCATTAGTCGCATGGAGATTCTGATATTAGTGGTAAAATGAGGATCTTTTATGTCCTACACACGTTCAGTAGAGAAGTGATATTGCGACGAGCCATAGCTGAGGGAATGACTTGACCCGAAGGAGATCGCATTTTTAGTGTGTGTATTTTTATTATCATTTTTTGTTTGCCAATCTCTTCGGGATGAAGGCGCATATGGAAGATTGCAAAGATTTTGCGGTGTCTATGTGAAAATATTTTACGACAGAATGAAAGATATATTATATCTATATGTAGTCGCGAGGGTGTATCTGAACATGGGATATGATAATGTTCGCCATATGTCCAGCGATGACAGTTTCAGTAGCTAGTACAGTAACGTGGCGATGTGCATGTAAACTCTGACTAAATAATATGTGAGTTGAGTTTCATTTCAATTTGAATTTCAAATAAATAGATCTTAAAATATAATGAAAAGTGGAAAGCAGACTTATTGGAAAAGAGACTTAATTTCTGCTGCAAACTTGTAAAAAAGTAATCTGTTCGAATTCTGATTGAGAGCTTTAGGGATAAAATTTCTTAGATTTTACTCTGCCTCCACTCGCACCTATGGGGATGTGTTGCACTTTCAACAAATTTCACTATTTGTAAGGGGTGGGCCAGACACAAGTTTCTTTTTAAAAATGCAATAAAATGAACAAAATTTCGCGACAATAACGTGCGGGTTTTCCGTGCACCAGAAAAGAAGATTTTTCGTCCAAAGTCGTTGTCCAATTCAACCCGCTCTAAGGCTCAAACTGCGAAGCAATAACGAAGCAGATGGTCGTGGCTGTCAATTGTCAATTAGTCAATTGGACCTTGTAAGCGAATAATTTAAGATCTTTGTACAGAATTCTCCTCAGGCTATTGCGTAAAATGTTGAGCTGTTGAGATCGATGGCAAGTTGATGTTCGTGCATTGGGTCTCACACTTTTGGCTACAGCAGCCACATTCTCGTATTCTCGTCTATGTAAACCGTACGACTACTGGGACCATGAGTGATGTCCACTAGCATAACAGTCTAATAAACTCCTTGTACAGCAGGAGCGGTGCTTCATTTCGGCAAAAAGCTCTTTTTAAAAAATGGTCTTTGAAAAAATGTTTTCAATATTTTCCCACATTGTTAAAGGTGTATACGCGGATGTATGATACACTGTCAAAATTTCAAGAGCGAAACAGCTGTCAGTGTCAAAATACCCAGGCGATTTAAAAAGAAACCATTTGTTGGCCCACCCTGTACTTCATTTCCGAGGGTAATGACCTTGTGTCAGACATTCGCTATACCTTTTATTATTTTATAATAAAACAAACAACACCAAATGCATTATTTAAGGTCTTAGAAAAAGAACCTGAGAACCAAGACCACAGAGCCCGAACCAAAACCCGCAGTCAATGCTGAGGATATGGAAGTACTATTTCTGCAGGCTGGAGAACAGCGATGAAGAAATGAATTCCGCCGTTTTGCAGAATGAGCCATTCGATAGACGAAGTGAATATAGCCATATCTAAGCTAAAATCCAACAAAACTGCTGAACCTGACGACATAGCTGCCGAGCTGTTCAAAGCGGCAAGGAACATGCTCCAACTCATCCAAAATATTGTATGACCCGATGAATGGAAGGTCAGTATTGTTTTTTAGATCCTAAATAAAGGAGACAATAATAGGTATAGAAACAACTAAGCGGCTTCAGCTGACAACAATTGCTTTCAGCAAAATGACTTTGTTCAGTGAAGTTAAAAATTCTGATATTTGGTATTTTAACATGATGAATGCTGCTTTTACAGGTAGCAGGCTATATGAGCTGCAGAGTAAGGTAGGTGACCCAAATAAGGCCCACCTTATAGTTTTTCGTGAATGACTTGCAAACACCTAAAAGAAAAATACTAAACTGACATTAGCATAAGCCTAAGGTCAGTAAGCTATATAAAAACACAATATTTAATTGTTAGAACTCAATTAAAAATATATAATTTTTTGGAATTTTAAAAACTTTACTTTGGGCCATATTTCGAATACCTGTTCCGAATAAGGCACATACATAATTTTGTTCAATTTCTTTGGTTATCCTACTTAAATAAGAAGTATTTTGTCATGAACCAAATAAAACAATGTAACTTTTAACAAATAACGAACACAGCCACCATGAATAGAAAGAAAAATTGAAAACAAAGGCGTAAATTTGATTTCAATAAAGTTATTTACAATATATAAAACTAAAAAACACATTTAATTAAGAATTATTATTAAGAATTACATTGAAGGGGATATTTTTCGGTTTCCTTTTCTACTGCTTGTAGTATTGCAGCTAATTGTTTCCTTGTAGCTGAGACACTCTTGATATGGTTTCTCAAAGATCTTCTTGGAATTTTGTAGCGCCAGATGCCTGATGTTGTGATAAAAAACAACGTTGGATAGATTTCAAGGTCCTTTCCATATCATCTGGCGACCATACTACCCGCTTTCTAACTCCTAATTTGCTCGCCTTTGACATTTTGTCTAAAATCAACCCAAAAAGACCAATTTAATTTTTCATACTCCTAATAAGGCCCGTTAATATTTTCGGTGGGCCTTTTTAGGCAAATATGAAATATGAAAAACTTTTCTTTACAAAAATTTTAACAAGGGATTAAAATAATACTTAAACTTTACCAAACCTTTGTTTAAACGTAATATATTTGGTCTAAAAACTAGACATACTCGAATTATTATTTGCAATAAAAGCAATTACAAAAACCACTTTCTTATAAAAAAACCAACTTATATCGACTGTAAGAAAAAACATAAGGAAAGGCTACAGTCCGCTTGGGGCGAACAGTATGATACCCTATCCTTAACCCTATGTACCCCAAAGAAAAAAAGCATTAGGAAGATGATGGATAGCTATGAAATTTATAGAAAAAAAAATATTTTTTTCAAAAAACGCCCCCAAAAACTTTATATGACAAATTAATAAAGGCGGGCAGTATCTACATATCTTGTGAAGGTTGTACAACTTTATCTCTCTAACTTAAGCCTTAAAACGGTTTTTTCTAAATTGTGGGCGTATTTTGAAAATTTTAACACTTTACCATTTCGGAACCCTAGGGAGTATATGTTCCAAATTTCAGCTTCCTAGCATAATTTTAAAGGCCTCAAAAGTTGATACGGACGGACGGACGGACGGACCGACGGACGGACGGACATTGCTAAATAGTCTTAGATTTTGGTCCTGATCATAAATATATATACTTTTAGGGGTCTGCGACGAATATTAAGGGGTGTTACAAACTATGTGTCAAAATTAATATACCCCTAGGATAGGGTATAAACACGATTGCGTCAGATAGAAATTTCCATCGATTTTAGTGTAGCTATAGGTGGCCACAAGCACATCTAAAATATAATTCCAGTTGCTTGTCGGTTATGCCACTATTTTCACCTGGGCCTTATTAGGTTCTGGGCCTTATTCGGACCACCTACCTTGAACGCAATATCTAGTAATAATATCAGGGACGTAAAATTAGCAGAGTTTTTGAACATGTTTTTGATACATTCGAAAACGTAAGCAATGTTACCGCGCTTATAATTTTTACTTCAAAAATAAATGCACTTACGCAACAAAAGCTTTAATTGGTAGCAACTATATCATTTGTTCCATCCCTTGCTGTATCACATTTATGTAACACATACATTGTTTAGCTTGCATCAGAAACATGGAAGGTAATATTTACATAGCTATTTCCAGGATATTGGAGATCTTGCCGATATCTCTATATGACAACATTTGGTGGTGATCAGAAAGTTAAGTAATTGGTATTTTATTAACTCTTGAATTGAGTTAATGTTTTCACTTCCTATGGCCTGTTCTATCTCCAAAATAAATTTCTGAGCCTGATGTTGTATCTTGTTGCGATTATTTCCCAGTTTTTGAAAAAGAGTGTGTTTGTTCTTATTGCTCTCCTCGCTAGTATTTTTGTAAGTCGTGGATCGTCTTCAAAATTTAAAGCCTTTATAACAAGGCTCATATTCAACTTGAGGGTGTATACCAGAAGTGGCGCTATAGGGGTCTCTATTTGTAGCAAACAGTTTGACAGTTTTTTCAGGAAGAAACGTTGTAACTTTTTCACTTTATCGCAATATTTCCCTTCCCATACCTGCGCACCGTAGCACCGATCGCATAACAACTTCAAAAACATTAATTTTTGCTGGTATTCCGATACTCGGATTGGACATACAATTTTTTAGAAGATGATAGTTGCGCACTCGGCGGTGGCTCAGGATAGACTCGTTGAATATGCAACTCGCCTCGTATTTGACGATTTGTTTCAAAGTGCGCAACACAATGGATATGCTTTAGAGCGAGTTGGCAGAGTTGCAAATGGTAGGACTCATCTGAAGAAAGGGCTTATAAGATATCCCTGTATTACTCCAATTGTTATTTCAAACAAGTCAGAAATCTCCTTATTCCGCTTTTTAAAGAAAAGATAAACCGAGATTGAAGGTTAACATAAGTCTTAACACGTTTCTACCGACAAGAAAAAATGAGATTAACATAGTGGTTTTCTCTCAACTCGCTCAAAATGTCCAAAATGTGGTCGTCAAATTGCTTCCTCGCTCTCAATTCACAGCAACCAACGACACTTTTGACATGGTATGTTAAATTGGTATGAAGTGTGTTTGAAAACCGATTCTTACATGTAAACGTGGTCTTTTTCTAGATTGTGTTTTAATCTTGAGTTTAACAGATTAAAATTTGAATGTTAAAGCTCAGGATTTAAGGAAGATTTATGGAAGTTTGGTGGAAACGGAGCATTACCATTTCATATTACCGATTCATTATTAATTTATAAATTGTTCTAAGCTTTTTAACAAATTGATGATATCCTGTTCCGTGACAGTTCTGTTTAGGGTGTCAAATGCGGCTCTTCAATCAATGAAAAATGCGTAAGGTTTTTAAATAGCCTTTCTTTATACTTGTAAGGATTTGGTACGCTGTGGTAAAATCTTCCCTAAATCCGGCATTGTTATTCACATTTGAGAATTTTTGTTTTGTTGTGTTCATATGCCTCATATGCCTCTGTAGTTAGCCGGATCATTCGGATACTTACTTACTTACTTAACGGGTCCCTGCCTGAGATACGGCCTGTCCATCCTCTGCGATCCCGAGCACGCTGCTTCCACAGTTGTCCAGCGCAAACGCTCTGGCGTCCGCGTTGGCTTGGTCTTTAAAACGGAGGTTCGGTCTTCCTTGTCGTCTCGAACCTGGAGCCTGGGATTCGAAGATCCTCTTGGCTGGAGCGTTGTTGTCCATTCGACGACGAGTTTTAGCTTTTCGGCTACATCCACATCTTGGTACAGCTCATAAAGTTCGCGGTTGTATCTTCTCCTCCATTCACCCTTCTCGCACACAGGACCAAATAACTTCGGATAACTTTTTTAAAAATTGGGAATAGACCTTTGGAAATCTTTTGTGATGAGAAAGTAAAGTAAAACTATAATGTCGGCAACAACAATAGCTTAGAGTATCTTAACGGGTCTACAAGGACATAAGCTATGAAAATATATAATACAGT
The DNA here is from genome assembly GCA_963576555.1 of Ferdinandea cuprea. Lineage (NCBI taxonomy): Eukaryota > Metazoa > Arthropoda > Insecta > Diptera > Syrphidae > Ferdinandea > Ferdinandea cuprea. Next base: position 60,921,250 of record OY754958.1, read on the forward strand.
TTGTACAATTCAGTAGAATAAATGAGAGAAAACAACGTAAATTTTAAATGATTACATGATATATTTTTTTACAGGGGGCTACAGGGATACTGATTACAATTATTATAAAGAACAATTAAATATTAATCTAGTTTGGAAGATTCACTTTTCTGGTTTTCATTTCATTAGCTATGAATTCGTTAATGAGATAACCTGCCTCACACTGACCTTGAATTTTCATTCTAGCCAAACGGTCATTAAACTGCTGCGCAATAGCGACTGCTATAGATGTAACCAATGGATTGTAGTTGCCAACTTCGTCAGCCATTTGGCCAATTCCACGGATGGATATGAGATTGTTCTTTGTCATCTGATTGAGAGAGACCAATTTTATATTTTTTTTTGCAGTAAATCGCAGGAAATAATTAACTTACCAGTTGTAAGCGTTGTAGAATGCATGTCATTAGACACTTAATTTTTGGTGATGGGTTTTTACAATTCAGCAAATCTTCTGGGACATCTTCTGCTCATGACACACAAGTTAGCTTAATGTATAATGTTTCAATCGATTGGCGCATTAATTACCTTCGGGAATTGCTAATTCAGCAACACATATTTGATTCGCACTTTCAATCCGCTTGTTTAAGCTTTGTTTTTGTTGACGCTTTAGACGACTGTCGAAAAAAGCTGTTTCATCAATTGGTTGCTGGTAATAGTCGTCCATATGGTATGGGTATTGTTGCAGCTCCAACGGAATCTAAGATAAGGTATTTTTAGTTTAGAAAAAAAGACAGAGAGATAAGGATTCTTACCGTAAGATCCTGAGCCTCACTCAACATAATGACTGTATTTAAGAGTATAATAAGCAGCCCTTTCATTGTTGTCATGTTGAATACTTAAAATACAATAATTATAACTTCGGCTTGACGTTGGCTTATAAAGTGCTTTTGCAATGTTAGGTAATGTTTACAACAATGCAATTGTTTGCTAGCTCAGCTTAAATTCGACCTTTACCTTGTTTGAACTTCTTATACAACATTTTCGTCAACTTTGCGCTGCATCTGCCACTTCTGATTATAAGAATTGTTGTTCGGCACATTGAAGCGGTTATAATGTGTGTAACGTATGAAACACTGAAAAAAATATTTGTTGTCATATTGACAATCGGCGTTTGTTGACTGGAAATTGTCATATTGATGAACAAAGTTTCCGAAAATAATGAACATATTTTGAAAACCTCAAAGGCGTTTAGCAACCGAATAAGCAAGCAGTAATAGAGTTTTTTGTACTTAAAATAATGAATTTATTTCAATTTGCTTCATTTTCTTTTATCTAACGTAATTACCACCATTTGTGATTACATCCTTACACAAATGCTTCTAAAAAACAAACCAGCAAAAGGAAATACAAGGTGGCGCAAAATAACCTTCCGATGTTTTTTGGATGTAATTTAAAAAACAAAATGAAAAACTTTGACTCTTCTTGTGGATTATTTTTATTTGGTCTTTTAATTTTGTTTACATCAAGTCGAGAATATGATGTCATGTAAATGGCCGCCACCACAGTTGATTGTCATTTGAGCCCTTTTTATGGCATTTTCCATCACCTTGGCCAAAACTTCCGATAGGTCCTCACATTCTTGACGGATATTGTCTTTAAGAGCTGCAAGAGTCTGAGGCTTGTTGACATAAACCCGCGACTTCAAAAAGCCCCACAAAAAGAAGTCTGGAGCGGTCAAATCAGGCGATCTTGCTGGCCAGTGCAAATCGCCAAAACGGGAGACTAGGCGCCCGGGAAATGCATCCTTCAGCATATCGGTTGTGGCACGTGCAGTGTGTGCCGTTGCACCGTCCTGTTGGAACCACATGTTTTCCAATTCACATTCCGTTTAGCCCGCGACGTCTTGGAAGAAAAAAGGTCCGATGACTCCTCCAGCGAAAACAGCACACCATACAGTGACTTTGAGCGGGAGTAATGGCTCTTCGTGGGTTACACGCGGATTTTCAGTGCCCCAGAAGCGTAAATTTTGCTTATTTACGTACCCGCTAAGATGGAAATGGGCCTCATCACTCATGATTATTTTTGATGAAAAATCATCTTCCTCTTGTTGGTGATTAAGGATGGCTTGAGCGCATGTTAGACGCGATTGGCGGTCAGCAGCTAACAGCTGATGCACCGTCTGGACTTTGTACGGAAACATCTTCAAATCTTGTACCAAAATTCGTTGTAAAGACCGTCGACTGATACCCATTTGCGTGGCACGTCGTCTGGTCGATGTCGACGGCGCTTCCATGACATCTTCGGCTACAGCAGCAATATTCTCTGCAGAACGGCTACTCCGGGGTCTGCCACGCCTGGCAGCATCTCGTGCTGTGCCAGTCTCTTCGAGGCGAGCGGCTAAACGTCGCAGTGTTTCACCAGTAGGCGTTGGACGGCTAGGAAATCTGCGACGAAATTCACGTTGTGCCAAAGTCACCGACCGATTATTGCTCAAATAAATAGTCACCAATATTCCGCATTCTGGAGCAGTGTAGCGTAACATTGTTTATTAACGTATATTTCGCATGTGTTTACTACACAAATGTCAAAACAGAACTGACATTAGGGGCCAATCGCAAAATTTATAGCATTTTTTGATAGGAGAATTACTTTTGCGCCACCTTGTATATCATGTGGACAGGGGCCTAAGAGTGCTCTCAGAAAAACTACTATTGGAACTTTATCTAACAACTCTTGAGAGTTCCATTTCGAAAAAAACTGTTCTCAAATGGACAGGCTTTTGAGAGTAACTGAAGTCTTATTAGTTCTTTATTAGTAGCTGCAAAATATAACATCATGTTGTTTTAATATTCTAAGGACTATGTATCTTTCTTATGAAAGAACGCTTAATACGCATACAAGTATTTATATAAAAAGTATTATTTGGCGAAGAAAAAGCTATTGAAAACCTAACTGAAAGAAAGAATTGGGTAAAATGTAGTAGTTTCCTCAAAATTTAAAGTTGAAAGAAATAGAATTTCACTCGATTCGAATGCAAGGTGAGGTGATATACCTGTTTATAGGACATCTATTTTTATCCGGTTTGTAGTTCTATCTTTTATTTGGCGAAAGGTTAAATAGAACTGAAAGCGAGACAGTTTTAACATCTGTATTTTATCTTATTCTCTTCAACATAACTAATAAAATGAACTTGAAAAGTAAGTAATATAATAGAAGGGGTATGATAAAAGTGATAAGATTAAGGTGTAGGTGCACACTTATGGCTGAATTTTTGGTTTGTTTTGTTCTTTGGGGCGGATATCGACTGTTTTGTATTTTTCTCTTGTAGTTAGTTAGCTTGTTTTTAGAAAAAAGTAAAACACTTCAAGCAACACCTCATTCGAGGTGAGACACTATCCAAGTCTTCAATATATGGCGAACCTTATTATCAACAACGACGTACCCTTTTGGTTCAATGTAGTAACTTTGGCTGACTGCTGTCATTGAAGCGTAACCCTTCTCTCTGCCAATATCCATTGATGGCACTTGCATCGCTGAAACCGAACGACATTCCATTCTCGGTATGTGTGTTAATGACAACCTTCGTTGGAATGACCACATATTCGATGTCGCCAAGAACACTGCGAAATGTCTAGGCTTCACACCTTCTGGTCTGGCTAGAACTTATAAGGCGTTCATTCGCCCCAAACTTGAGTACAACGCTCATATCTGGTCCGGTGTTCCAATTACATATTTGGAGCTTCTTGATAGGATTTAGAAACGTGCGATTAAACGAATTGGTGATAGAGACATTGCGGAATCACTTGACTCTCTTAGTCGTCGTCGCAATGTCTCCTGCCTATCGTTGTTTTATCGCTACTTCCAACGTAAGTGCTCAAACGAAATAGCCAGTTGCATTCCTTTCTCCCTTCTCTAATCCTTCATTTCCCTAATGCCCGCACTGTGTCACTTCACTGCGCGTACATTATAAAAAAAACAAGTCAATAATCAACCTAGTTTGGCTGAATAGCAACCCGAAGATGTTCACAAACATTATATCCAAACAATTGCCTGGTGGCATCAGCGGTTCAAAAATGATCCCATCCGAAACGTAAATATAAACGCGTCCGTTGTGGCGCCATGATAACGGTAAATTTGATACCTTAATTTGGTATCATGACGATTACATTTGGTTAAAAAAAACACGGGGCTACTTGCCACAGAGCCCGTGAAACCGCGGCCATTTTGTAATGAACATGTGATTTCACTCCTCGTTTCCTTTTGCGTGGTAGCCAAGGCATCCTGGCTAAGCATACTTGAAATCTTTGATTAGAGGTCACTTATGTGTGTTTAATTAGATTAGAGAAATTTCAGAGTCACTATACCTGGAAGACTATCATCAAAGGTATAGGTACCCATTTACACGGATGGTCTGAAAACAGAGAAAGGTACAGGTGCTCGCTTCTTCTCAGAGCCACTTGGTATGAGCCAGTCATATCGACTGACTGATCACTATAGTGTCTTTCAACCCAAGATTTATGTTGTTAAGAGAGCAGCTCTCGAAGGAACTACCAACACTTTAACCAATAAGTTTCAATCTTGCAAGCGCAAAATGCGTCACTGATTATATCGTCGCCACTTAGTTCAAATCTGTTCCAAGACACGTTTGAGTGAAAGGGAACGAAGGAGCGGATGAACTGGTCGGAAACGTGTCTGCTTTAAACCCACTGCTACCGGATGAATAGGTCGTACCACACATCGAGAGTTTCATAACCCGAAGTCTATGGAACAATATTGACACCAGAAGATAAAAGTTTGCAGTTTCGCTTGATAGAAGCCAAATCATGGTGCTTATTGGAAACATGGCTAAAAGTGTTATGGTTTTTTACAAACTATTTCTGCAGAAGATGAAGAGGCAATAAAGTCTGTTGAACATATCCAATGTCACTGCTCATCTCTTCAAAAACGACGCTTATCCTCTTTTATGGGAGCACGGTTCTTCGAAAGCTTGATCGACTCGGCAGGGGTATCTCTATTAGATATCAAACAATTTATCAACAGATCGAAGTGGTTTTGTTAGTCACCAGTCCTTCCATGGGTTTTAACTCTATGCACCTTAAATTGCACCTGGTGTAAAACAATACATTCTGATCTAATATAACCATGTCAGACTTTTACTGAGAGGCAACGGAAATAAAATTCAAGTGCGAATTTTAACCTAGGACTCCAAGGTTAGTATAGTCCGAAGCATCTCATCACTAAGCCACTGCACATATCTACACAAAGAAAATTTCCGGTCAACTTCTTATCGAGAAAAAACAATTGGTATGGTCCTTTTCTCTTATCTGGTCTAAAAGTAATATGGTCTTGTATCCATTTCACTTTGAAATAACTCCCGCTGTATTTCATTTATGAGTTCAATTCATATCACCAATACCGCACAATGTGAACCTCGCATCAAAGCCATTTGAAACTTAACCATCTACAGTCAGCAACATATCGCGTGACAACAAATCGCGAGTAGCTTCGATGACATTTGTACGTTATACCACTCCAACTAAATGCAATCACTCCACACCCACTATAGTTCCATAAAGAAAAAAAATCTGCTTTCTAAAGAAATCCTCAACCACCTCCTCACTTCGACGGCCACTCAGTAAAGACACGTGCAATTCAATGCTCCATCATTTGCCACCCATTAATTAATCACATAAATCTGATGCACCTATCCTCAAGCCCAATACAAACCGGAAACCCTTTCATAAACAACTAGAACTACTGCCAACTTCCTCAATAGATCTTTATGTGCGCCCCCAATACCCTTTGCCATCGATATGCTGCAACGCGACCGCTGAATTGAAGAAAATCAATTTGCAATGTCATTTGTTTCATCATCGTCTATGTAGCCCTTCGTCAACAGAATCAATTGCACAGGATGTACAATTTCAGACATCTGATGGCATCCAATTGCATTATATGCAAGTAACCTCCACCACCACGATGGAATTATGAGAACAACGAAACCGATCGCACACATCAAATGGCAAAGGGATCCCGAAAATCTTCAACAAAAGCGTAGGAAGTCTTTATGATTCCAGCAACTCAACGCCCACAAAAGGTCCCGCTCTCCATCGCCCTAGGAGACCGCAACTAATTAAAACAAACAACAACTACACCAACAGCACTGTGAATGGAAGACGAAGAATACAAAAAAAAACTTTCGCGCCAATTTCAATCTTCACGAACGATGAGCGGACGAAGACGAAGAAGATGCATATAATAAAAGTCAAAAAGACGTTCCGTCCCATCAACGTGTGAAATAAATCACTCAAAGTGCTGAAGATCCATTAGGAAGAACAGAATACCTCTCTCCACACGGCACTGGCCGCCGCAAGCTCCATCGTCGTCGCGTCGGATGCAGCACAAAAGGAAGTAAGAGAACCAAGAATCTGGTTCTCCTTCATCGGAATTAAAATTGTCCATCTTTCGGCGGTCGACGTCGTCGTCGTCGGTCGGTTCGGATTCAATGTGGTGCGGTGCATCTCTGATGGCTGGTGAGTGCTTCTAGCCTACCATTAGATGCACTCTCACATGATGTCATGCAATTTGAGGAGAGAACTTGTTTGGTAGCCATACCGTGCGTCTAGGAAAAAAGCTCACGCGTGAAAGATTCCTATCAATCATGGCTAACAGAGATCGTCTGGCCCGTCAGACCATTCTATACCATAATAGATCTTACCTTCCCCATCGTTCCCCCCATTATCGTTTCTGGAATATGATTCGCTTTTGGGATTAGGTCCAACTATACATAACTCGCGGTGCGTGCTGCTGATCGACAGGCGTTTGTTTTCTTTCGTTTTACGTAAGACTGGTTCCGAGTTAGGGGGCCAATTACGCGACCGACTGAATGCTTACAATTCTGAGATTAACGCAACAGAAAGATTCGAGGCACAATAAAAAGAAGGTCATTGTCCAGGCCGCCTGCATATGCATGCGTTGGCCATAACCAGATGGAATTGCATCTTTTCCTTTGAGGAAAAAACAACAACAATCTTTCAAGTGCTTTAAAGTTTTAAATGGCGGCTAAGAAGTATGGAAGGGGGACGGGTCGGGCTGCTGCTGGTATGAGGGGATTGAGACTACAAGAAAAAGAAAATTGTAAGTACATGAAGTTGTGTTGCAGAGAAAGGGAATTAAATGGAACGCACTACTTAGGAACTTACGCAATAGAACTCTGCCGACCGACGCGACCAAGTTATTTTATTTTTGGGATAGTGTAGCTTGGCCTTTTTTCTCTGGGTTATTGTGGTTTACCGCCCGCAAGAAGGTTGGGTAATTGAAAAACTCTGATCAAACCAAGCAAGGTACAAGTTGAATTTTGTTTTCTTTACCAACCATGCGAACGCAGCCGACATGGAATTTGTCATAATGATTTTGAAATTTATTTTATGTTTCTCTTGGATGAAAGCCTATCAGGTAGGTACAACCAATAATAAATGTGGCAATAGAGAATGATTTAGAAAGTTTTTAGATAGAGGATGACTTGAAAAAGCACAGGGTACAGGGTTGGGCAGAGATGTCAAATGTCCTGTTGATGGAGACGTCTCAAGTAACATTTTGTAGAAGTGATCGAAAAAGATAAACGATGCTCAAAACAAAACTAGTGAATCTAGAACTTTCGTGTTTTTTTTTTTTTTTGTCGGAGGTTGCTGCTATCCGATGGAGCGCTCAGACACAACTACAGGTCCATTGTACTACCATTCAGACACCTTACATTAATGTACTTAGTTTTCCTGTCTTTCGAAGAAAAACGAGAAGGAGCTTCAGTGATAAAGAGCTTAGATGTTCGGCACTCACCACGTCAGCCCCGAAGATCCGCCACCTGATGCGAGCATAGGCCGGACAACTGCAGAGAAAGTTTTCTGCGGTGACATCCTCCTCACCGCAAGCAGGACAGGCAGTGGTGTCGCTTAAGCCCAACACATTCAAGTGTTTAGCAAAAGCTTGGTGGCTCGAAAGAACGCTTACAAACAGCCTGCAGTCGATTCTCCTCAGAGATAGAAGAAAAAATGCTGACCTTTTGCAAATGTCCGGGCGCAGTAGTTTGGTCTGTCTACATCCACCGCAATCGCGCCAACCCAAAAATCGATAGACGACATGACTAAAGATGCAGGCAGACCCAACACAGGTTCGGGTCCTGAGAAAACTTCTTCTGAGCCTTGCCTAGCAAGCTCATCCGAGATCTCATTTCCCTGGATGCCAGTGTGACCTGGTACCCAGACAAGATTCACTGTGTTCAGTCTTCCGACCAAATTCAGACAAAGCTTGAGTTCTAGCACTAACTTGGACGAGGTAAGAGGGTTAAGACGCGCTTTTAATGCAGCTTGGCTATCACTGCAGATGCAAATGCCTCTAGTCCTCCACCTGTTGTTCACAACATAGCGCATAGCCATTACGATGGCAAAAATCTCCGCTTGGAAAACAGATGCATGTTTACCCAAGGGGTAGTAAAGTCGTATATCATCGCATTACACAAAGACTCCAGCATCAGACCCCTACCCGGTTTTGGAGCCATCCGTGAAAGGCCCCTGCACAGCCGAGACAAGCCGTTCTTTGGAGTTTGGCAAAAGAAGCAGTAACACGTTTCCGCGAAAGCCTGTTCCACCAAACAACTGATGAGTATGAGATAGCGGTCTAATCATACCCGTATAGATCCAAAGGACCCGTTTCGGAGACAAGCCCCATGTCTTACCAAAAGCGCCTTTACACTGCCAGAAGGTCGACAGCGCTTTATCGGCTTTCGATTCGACATGTTTGGACCATAGAAGTTTTTTATCAAGGATACACCCAGATATTTGACATATTTTGGATATAGGGATGGTGACACCTTTAAGCACGAGATGGGACAGACCAGTGACGATTCTCCTTCTCGTAAAGAGAACAACCGTGGTTTTAAGAGGATTCACTGAATGCCCATCTCTGCGCTTGAGAGCAGACAGCCCCTAGATTTGAACCGACAGAAAGAACGGCGACATCATCCGCATAAGCTTGAGTGTAGTTTCCAGGAAAGTTGAGAGCCGTAAGCAGAGAGTCTACCACCATACACCATAGGAGGGGAGACAGAACACCACCTTGAGGGCAGCCCCTATTTAGTCACAACATCTCGACAGATTTGGAAAAACCCTATTTCAATAGAAATGCGCAAAAATTACCCTAGTTTGCTGATAATTTGGATTTACCTTTTCCTGAAATTAATGGAGTATCTTCGAGATAACGTCCAGCTTATCTTCTAAGCTTATCTTCTAACTTTTCAAGTGTCTTGTATTGTGTCAACAGACGTGGTGCCAGCCACTTCTTTATTTGTCAATTGCAGTTGGTACTCGATGAAATAGATCCAGAATTTTTTTGCACCATCTAATTGTAGTGGTTGTAGTTCGATTCTTCAATCGTATCTTAACTAGCGGAATTTATCCTGTCTAAGAGCTTAACATCCAATTTTCATTCTTCCTTATTTTTTAAAAGTCTTTAAGGCAATAATACCAAGCAAATTAAGTGCAAGATTTACGTATATGGCCTGCTTTCGTCGATGCAGTCTGGTTTTACAAAAAAATCATAAACGTAGTTAAGGAGATTAGACAGTCTGTGGATGAGGACAAAGTTTCCTCTTTATCATTTTTGTATTCTTTGTTGTTTGTTTTTTTTTTACCATAAGTGGTTTCATTATTAAGACAAGAAGTTTCTGCAGGACATTACTCATCCAACTTGCTATTTACAAGTCCTTGTGTTCCACAAGGTTATAACGGGTGATCCAAGTAGAGATACTTTTTTCAATAGCCTTTTTTGACAGATCACGTGTGAGTCGTGTCATGCTGTCATTTTATTTTTGTTTAGTATTGTTTGGCATTTCATAATGGAAAGACTTACGCGTGAACAACGTTTACAAATTGTTCAACTTTATTATGAAAATTCACGTTCTGTGAGGAATGTGTTTCGTGCACTTCGCTCAACTTATGGTCAACATAATCGGCCTACTGAGCGTACTATTCGCAACACCATCACCCATTTTGAGACCCAGCATTCATTATTGAATAATATTCGACCGAATAGACCACGTCCAGCACGCTGTGAAGAAAATATAGCGGCCGTAGCTGAGAGTGTACACGAAGACCGTGGAGAGTCGATTCGGCGCCGTTCGCAGCAACTCGGACTGGCGTATGGAACGGCTTGGCGCATTTTACGTCAAGGTCTTAAATGGAAAGCGTACAAAATATAGCTTGTGCAACAACTGAAGCCGCTCGACCTTCCCAAGCGACATCGCTTCGCTCTATGGGCTCTTGAAAAGTTCCAAGAAGATCCGACGTTTTCGAAGCAAATTTTGTTTAGCGATGAGGCCCATTTCTGGCTCAATGGGTATGTAAACAAACAAAATTGCCGCATTTGGGACGAAGAGCAACCTGAAGAGATTAAAGAACTGCCACTTCATCCAGAAAAAACAACGGTTTGCTGTGGTTTGTGGGCCGGTGGAATCATCGGTCCATATTTCTTTAAAAATTATGCCGGTGCGAACGTAACCGTCAATGGCGACCGTTATCGTGCCATGATAACCGACTATTTGGTGCCTGAAATTGAAGCTCGTGATCTCGGCGACATTTGGTTTCAGCAAGACGGCGCCACTTCCCACACATCGCATCAACCAATGGACTTATAGAGAGAACATTTCGGTGAGCACATAATTTCACGTTTTGGGCCGGTCGATTGGCCACCAAGATCGTGTGATATCACACCGTTAGACTTTTTCCTGTGGGGATATGTAAAGTCAAAAGCTTATGCCGACAAACCCTCTTCGATTCAGTCGAAATGCTCGAACAAGTGATCGAAAATTGGACTCAACGGATGGACCATCTGCGACGTAGCAACGGCCAACATTTGATAAAAATAATCTTCAAAAAATAAATGCCAAAGAATGTTCTTTCAAATGATAATAAACATTCTCCATTAAATTTGAATTTTCTGTGTTTTTTTCTTTAAAAAAGTAGGGAACCTCGAAATGGATCACCCTTTATTATGGGTCCTCTTCTCTTTGCTGCATCTGTATAGCTGTGTAGATGTATCAAAATCCTCATCTCGGTAAGATTTAAGGGCTATGCTAATGTGACCAATCTACAGGGAATATCTGATTGGTCTATTTCTAAGCCCCCTTAAAACCAAGTAAAAATGCAACACTGATCATATAAATGGTTATTTATTGATTAGTCGAACGAATAAGTGCAATCCTATTCAAAATGATCAAAGTCGAGGATTTTTTTAAGACTATTGCAAAAGCATCCATTGTGAACTAGCTCCGAACACTCTTTTGAAGTTCGAAATTTCCGAACGATCGCAATAACTTTCTCTTTAGTATACTAATGCATAACGAGTTAAAAATTCTATGGCCTTGAGGTCTACTTTCTCACCTGAAGTCAAGTTAAATCATGTTAAATTGAAGATATTTTATTAAACATCGAGGAATTCAAAGGAATTCCTACAAGTGGATGTACAGACTTATTTATATACATTCAATTCAATTTGCGTTTAGTATTTTAACGTAATGTATAAGTTGTGGTACTACAAATGTACACGGTTTTGGGCAAATTGTTCATACCTACCTGCTGGCCTACCTTGAAGCCTCTGACGAATCGAAGGAGGACCTATGATATCAATGTTAGTATCTATTATAGTTGATCTTCGCAAAAGACAACTCACCAAGATTGAGCTTTGTTAAATCGGAAGAGAACAGAGTTCATACAAAGGAGGTCTAGGATAGTTTCCTCCGCTTTCTAGTCCAAGTTACTTCTGCAAACATGTTTTGAAATTGCCCTAAGAAGAAACTATAAACTATAAATCGCACGTTCAGTACACTTTAAGTCCTTTGTAACACTTTTCCTTTTTTAAATATTAATATGTCTTCTAAGAGAAGACATATTAATATGTCGTGCATTTTTATGCCGTGGATTTTGATACACTCGGCATGAGGCAGGCTTCGCACGGCACCGCCTAACGCCTAACAACAGCTTCTTAGAATTAACTTGCACGCTCTTATAACCACTTGCTAAAGAGGAAGCGCGGAGCACTATAATAGCCTGATTAACCCTTTTTTATTTTCGCACGATATTGCAGCACCTAGTGTGTCTTCTTCAAAATATTTGCATAATTCATCTAGGAAATGCTTAAATTATGACTCTTACCATCAGTGATTGATATTTGAGACGATTTCAATGTTAATTCCCCCCCATTACTCTTCCGTTTAAATTATTCAAGCCATTCATGGTCGAATCTTGGCATTTAAGCTCTCGTTATTACTATCATAATCTTCACACACCAGGTATCCAGTTGGATATTTATAGCTGCCATAAAAATTAATTTGCCAATTCTATTTATTACCTATCAAGAAAAATTTAATAAACATATACAATCGCAGTTCGATATCCCAATTCAAAGATTCAACTGATAAGCTGTTGGCCCAAAAAACAAAAAAAAAAAAAACCGAGCGTAGGTGTCCTCAACTTCATCTCAGACGGAAAACGATATTAATTTACAAAAAAGAAAACCCATCTTATTTTTGAATTAATTAGATTTTATTTTCAGTATTTATATGAATCACATTAGCATACTCATTTTCATTCTCATATACTCACAGCAGTCCGCAACCAAGTGGGAAATTGCGTGTTCCTACTTTTCCGTAAGGTAAAATTAATTGAAACAATTTTCACCACTTTGCTACTCCAGAAGCATTCGCAAAAGCCGAGCTCCCAGTGCTGTCGTTAATCCTAACAACAACAACAACAACAACAGCAGGACACAATATAATATATAGTCGAGCATCGAGCTGCTTGCAGATGAAATTAATAATTTAGACAGCGAGCATCCTTTTAGAATCCATAAAGGATTTACTACTCGTCGACAAGAAGAGTCATCACTTAGCCAGAGTGTGCGTCTAATCCACCAAACAGCATCCATTAGGACAATTAAAGCTTTGCATAGCAAGAGGGGTATGGTTCAGAGTTGGAAACACTCTGCAATTGAATTGCACTCTAAGTGCCCTCGATTGCTTGACTCCGCTACATAACGACGTAGTCATAGTTTCGATGCTGCTGCTCCTGCTGTTGTCGGCTTAATGGAGTTAATTTCTTTTCGGGCAGCTTTAAACGACTAAATTGTCTACAAGGAGTAAAAAAAAAAATAACCCAAAAGGAAGTTGTAATAGCGTTGCGTCATCTCCTGATCCAAATTCAATTAACTATTTTGATGGGGCAAAGTTGTTTCCTTTTGCGGACCGGGTGGAATTGCATCTATCATCAGAAGATAGAGAGAGCGATAGAGTCAAAGCTACAGAAGATTCTCATGTATGTAATAAATAATGATAGATACATTAAGTACCGTTAATGGAATTGCAGTTTCACGCTATCGAAGATTGAGGTGTACCTATCATCTTCTCTTGTAATTGACACCGTTTTGAGTAAATTGAGCTTAGCCATGACGAATTCTCTTTCCAGGATTGAAAAATAATTAACTTTTCCAATTGACGAAAAGTTAATTAATGAATATATTGAAAAGCAATTTGGTGAAGAAAGATAGGATTTCATGCACTTACGGCAGCTTGAAGCTGGATAAAATTGGCGAAAGCTTAAAATTGAATTTTTATACTCAAGAGATTGGCAGAGAACTATTTGCAACAAGGTTCCAATTAAGAAATTACATGCATCATCAGACTTTGAAACCTTTTACTTTTGAGACTTAAGATGGCTTTGTTCAATTTTGCGAATTACCATCACGAAACGAAACGAGTTGTTATTTTAGCTAGCAGAGTAGGTATGGTTTAGCTTCTATAGTAGATACCGTAAGGCTCTTTACAACTCAGTGAATGTAAATGTTGCTTGTAGTTTGTTTGGGTTTTTCTTTCATAGTAGTTAACAACTGACCTCTTATTTATTTTGTTATTGCCAAGGAGTAGCTAAGCAATAAGTACTTTAAGGAGTGACACTGATGCTATAAATCCGGGCCTCGAGGAACATGCAATTGTATCGAGGATCTATTGATTTATGTGTTATTCAAGTGCAAAGCTTTAGTACCTTGCTGTCTCTAAGGTCATTAATCGTCAACTCCTAAAAGGTATTGAGAAATTTGTGTAACCCATAAGCCCTTTACGGAAATCTGCCAAAGTCTATTGCTAAAGTGTAGTTTTTTTATTTGTTGGTGTTTGGGGGCGATACCTGGTGTTTTTAGTATATCTACATTTGAATTGCGCGTATTTTATCTCCTGTGGTCTTGTCCAACCCTACTTGAATTGCTAGTTGTATTAAGTCTCTGACTGAATCTCTGAAGTCTATAATAGAAGCGCTTACGAAAGACAACTTACGGCGGATGAATTCACTGCATTGGTTTAACGGCAAATTTGCTTAGCAGTTGGTCAGGACTAGTTAGGGTTTTGTGACAAAAAAATGGTGGTTGATGAGCCTTTACCGGAATCACCGAGAAAGACAAGATTGAGCTGTGAATGGACCCCATGATGTCAAAATTGTGCTCAGAAACATCAATCATTAGAAAGAAAAACTATTAGAGACACTCCAGACTGTCGGACAGCGCACCGAATGGTAAACGTTGACTCCGACCGTTTTATTGTTGTGGCTAGATTTAGAGCTTGACTGTCCAACGAAAATCAGCTTGGAACTTTGTTTAAGTGCAAAAATGTAAAGAGCGCCTGAGTGAAAACTTGTCCACTGTGCATTCACTGACCCATATTCGATAACAAGCAGTGGTTCAGCAACCTACGAATATACCCGTGGTAGGATGATGTATGCGTATACAGAAAAAAGGTGACAGAAGATGCCAACATGAGAACGCCACAAGACACAAGAGATGGGAAAAGAAAAAGGTTCTGCATAGAAAAAAGATAGAGTTCGCAGACTCCCAGCTCAAGAGTCTCGCACGATCGAAACAAAGTTCGGAAGTATTATAAAACAAAAGCCAAGGAACTGGCTACTGGCCGACTGTCAGTTGCCGGTTCTTCATAACCACAAACTACCAAAGAGTGACTTTTGAAAGGTACATTCTGTTCAAGTTAGAGTTTAAGGGAAGTATTGGAATCAATAAGCTAAGGTTCGGCTTTGCCCTTAAGGTTAGTGCACACTCCCTCTCTATATGGTTTGTTTTTTGTGATGTTGTACGATTCACGCACGCTCCAGAGATTTCATAATAAAGTAATACAATGTGGGCTTTAGAGAAGAGGAAGAAAGAAAGGAACAAGATACCGATGCACGTTAGTTTTAACTGTTTGTAAGCTAAATGTGACAGAGCAAGATTGAGCATTGACATTTCACGTCTAGAAAGGAAATTTTTATATATTACTTTATGTCCTAATATAAGCTTTAAGGTTGAATTAATATGCATTCCTATAAAGGCGGTTGTTGTAGTTGAATGCTACTCTCTATTTCCTTTGATCACTTATGATAGAAGAAGTTAGAAGACATGCGGCAGACCGAATAAGCGCCTTTTAAATTCTAGCTTGGCAAGAAGGGGTAAACTGTTTTTATCGTGGCTTAAAACCCTAGACACTACGCAGGGGCATTGAATAATATGTGATTATTCCAAGTACTTAGATTGTCATTTACACACACATACGGAGAGTTGATATTGAGTATTGAGGTAGCTTCAATGACAGGAGACAGACAGCATTAAATTAGAAGTTAGATCCGGTTTATCATATTTTTGCTTTTCTAAATTTGTGGTACCTACATCCGTAGATTAACTTTTTCCTGAAACTTGTTTTTGTATGCTTAGATTTAATTCCGTATAAATGGAAGGATGTTTGGGAAATAAGACCAATTTTCGAATTTAGCCTAATTGACTACCTTTTTCTTTAGCAAAGACTATTTTTTTATAAACGAATATGAATGTGTGATGTCTTAAAAGAACATGGGTCATGTTGTGTTGCATTAAAAAAGAATTTTATGCAAATACATTATGGTTTCTGATGTCTCAAATAACTTTGTTAGCCTCCTGAGAGTCAAAGCTATATCCGGCTATGTGAAGCATTGCCACAAATGCCTAGTAATGGCCGCAAGGCGGATGCAGATACTTTTGCTCTGAAGAATTTATGTAAAGTTTTCGCTGACTCTCCCTTGTCCTTTGTTCGCTTAGACAATAAATTTGAACTCCAACCGTCATGTTTTTTTTCTCACTCAACAAAGGGAGTGACTGACAAAAAATGTACTATCTAAAATTTCAATAGTTTTGCCTAAGTAGGTGCACATAATGCACCTTTTGACAGACTTATCGTAAATGTTTCTGTTTCTAATATGCTTGCATAAATTGGTTTGTAGTAACAAAAATAAACCTATAGATTTATCACTCTGCTAAAACACTTCACCGGGTGTCGAAATTAATTTATAAACCCCTAACCAAACACCTTGTCCAACTGACAGCTTGATACCGCGTGCAACGGGCTGCGCATTGCCATGTCGCTCAAACTTGACATAACCCCATTAGTAACGAATCACACGGACGCAAAATAATTCTATTTATTCAAATTTCAAACACCGCCGGACACCATTTTCCACAGACAACAAAAGACAACAGCGTACTTGACGTCCAAGTCCAACGTGCCCACGGGCACATAATTCGCGTTGCACTGCGCAATCATTTCCATTTGTCTCCACAGCAGCAGCAGCAGCAACGAAAATATGTAGATGTATTTTGTTTTTTTTTTTTTTTTTAAGTTGCAACTTAAGGCGTGTTCAATTTAATTCGAAAACCTGTAGTAACCAATAATATACATACCTACTCGCTCGTATGTTTGCCCTCGATTTCGTGCGCGAGATTTATTGAACTTGGATGGATTTGCTGGCGTATCTTTGAGCCATGCCGTTTATTTGCATTCATCGATCTAAGGCAATCGCATGTATGCGCGACTTAATTAAATTATGTCACATGGGGTTACAAGTCCTTCGTCCTGGCTATAAATCACCCAATTGGCGCGCGATCTCAGCTGCTGCTGGTTCTGAGGGTGATTAAATAAATTAACGACACGCAGTCAGTGTCTCTCCAGAATATAGGCAGCTATAATAAATTCTCGTCATATTGCCATGTTGCTAGAGTTTGAAACTTTGAAGCTTAATCCGTGGCTCTCGATTTTAATTAAAATAAAATTCACTTTTGATTCATTGTTTGATTTTTAGGCCAGCCTAATGGGCCGTCTCAAAGGAAAGGCAATTTGTTAAAATTAAATTATGAATTCAGCTGGCTATCATCGCGCAGCCACTTTGAGTGTAGTGTAGGGACAGCGAGCAAGGGGCTTCATGTTTAGACTCTAACGCTATTCCTCAGTCGAGTCACTCAATTTATGCGGATTTGATCGCGATGGAATACGAAATGTAATATTCACAGGGTAATTTATTTTCTTGTGTATCTAGACGGATGTATCTGGTATCATATTTCATTTCCCCATGAAAACAAAATTAAGACATTAATATGAGATTCTCAGATAGATTTGCCTTTTGTGATCATCTGTTGAGATTGATCTTTGGAATTATGTGTGGAAATGTCAGAAAGCCATACACAAAATGAAGAACGAACACACTTTATGGGGATTACACAGTTAGAATAGAATAGAATAGAATAGATTGTGACTGGACTGGTTTTTCGATTGGGACCATGGCGCATAATCTAATAATATCTCAACTCTTTAATGAACCAGCCTGAGAACAGGTGCATAATTGCGTATCTTTCTCATTGACTAAATACAATTATAAAGGGAAAACCATAGTGAAACGTGCAACGAACGTCGCGTCGCGTCGCGACGACGCACTGGATGTTGTTGTGATTGAAAGCGGAACGATTTCGACACAGACTCTGATCGAGATAGTCATAGGCCAACAGATTTGCAACTGTTTAATAATAGGCTATGAAAGAAAATACTTAAATTACGTCCAGTCCATTCGATTCGGGTCAGTTTGCATTGCGTAAGACTTTAAAATAGACTTCCATGGTCTTTGGCTGCCGCTAACCGATTGAGTTATGAATATTAGTTTTGAAACGAGTTGGACTGGAAGGTGAATTAATGGGTGGAAGTACATGGCTATAAACAGTTTTCTAACCTAGATTTAGCTAAAATTGGCGTGATCGATAATTTTTTTTTTTTGTTGTATCGCAATTCGGGGGCTGACAGATGGTTAATTGGTTAAAAAAAAACCTTCTGGTTTAATACCCCGTACTAAGTTATACGTATTTATTTTACACAAACAAATATTGAAACTAACCTTTAGACCCATCGACCGAAAGAGTTTTGTGAAACATTTTTGTTTTGACACCAACTTTTAGAGACGATTTGAGTAGTTTCTAACTACATATAAAGGACGATATTCGAGTTTGTGCTGCATGGTAGGTAGGCTGGTGGATACCCTTGTGACGGTAGTCACTGCTCACTTAGACCAGCAAATTGGGACCTTTGTGTCCAATTGAGTACCTTCCTCGAACAAAAAACACCTGGGAATATACAAAAAAACCGCTGTTAGAGTCTCAAAGTGTCGCTTTCTTAGAACCATACTGATCTGTACACAAATCTAAGAAGGTCTTTTAGCTCGACTTCAGCTCATCATAGAAGTATCTGCCGAGGGTCCTGAACCATAGGCTATTTAGGCCCGGGCATTCGCATAACAGGTGATGAACAGATTCAACTTCTTCAACGTCCCTGCACCTTCTGCAGTAGTCATTGTGCATTATGCCCAGATGTTCCGTTAGTACTCGGATATCCTTACGGTTTAGCCCGATCATGAATTTCGATCTCTTTTTATTTACCGCTAGCCATAGCTCTTTGGTATGTTTTTCGTGCAATAAAGCTAAGCGGTATACTCATTGCTTCGAGTCCCAATGATGCGTTCATCTGCGACCCCGATCTTGCAAGTTTGTCCGCTTCTTCATTTCCCGAGATACCACAGGGTTACTGATGTTATCTCGTCTAACGACTTCCTGCATTGATTTACAGCCCTTGATTTTTTTATTAAAATGTTTTTATTTATTTTCTCCTTACTCGAACTTCTTTCTTCGAATTTGTTCGTTTCCGAAAGGTCTAAAGCCATTTTCCTTTCATTTCTTTGATCGATGAGAAGAGATCTTTCTTTCATACAGGAACGTTCCTATCCTTTGGACAAACACAACCAAATGGTCGCTCCTAATGTACAGTGCTATGATCAAAATGAGACGTATGTTTAGATGCGTGCTATTTTTGAACCACCTCATTAAGTGGTATTATTATTATTCTGGTAACAGGTATTAACAGAAACACTTTAACTTCTCTTGGAGCATGGGGCGACAAGCACGTCCTTCCACCTCTATCTGTTTGCAGGTCGATATCTCAGCAGTGTTGACGATCGCAAATCCTGGGACTGCGTACACCTTGAGGGTTCCATTGGAAGGACTGCTTCGCTTTGTTGTTGTCTGGTTTCCACAGTGTATGGCTAATTCAGAGCCATTTTCGCTGGTTGATGTCCAACATCTACTTTTGTTTGTCCAGTCCTAAGCCACAATTCATTGTTGGAAATCATTTGTAGCCACCGGATCGGACCGAATCTGCTCGAGATGTTAGCGGAGCATTTCAACGTTTTACATGCGTATAGCAAAACATATTTTTGTCTTTTTGGTAGCCACCTTCCCATTCTTTTGCAGTGGTTAAGGCACCAATGTTGTTTCCCAGGAAACGGGTATCATCAGCGTAGTCTAAATGGCCAAATATCTACCAAGTCTTTCGTTTGTACCCACCGTGGCAGTCTCACCGCGGTAGTCATTCCGATTGATGGCAAATAAGAACAAGATCGGTGACAGTACATCTCCTTGTCTCGCTCCTTGACGCACTTCGAATGGATCGGAAAGCCGCCCACTGCGCAAAACGTAACAAATTGGATTGCTGTATGACTCTTTAATAATAGCAACAATTTTTTTTAAGGGATGCATCTCATAGCAAGCGATCTCCAGATAAAATCACGATTGATGCTATCGAATGCCTTTCAAATGCAGACGAACATGAGAAATCTAATCTTATCTTCCGTTTGCTTCCGACAATTATTTTGGAAATTTGACGCGTACACCAATTCTAACTACATAAAGGGACACCGATTTTCGAAATCAAAATTTGAAATTACTAGAAGTTGCATCCAGGTTAAATGAAACAAACTTGAATATAAAATCAAAGTAATATGGCGGAAACGTTGTCTTCTTTTGGTAACTACATGCAACGAAGCTATGAATTTAACTAGGTACTCATTAGAGCTTCACGTAATTTTCTGAAAGCCTTTAATAAAGCAGTAACGTAAGTAGAGGCTTTGGTAAAGCGTTTGCTACTATCGGAAAAGCATTTTGGCTTTGGTCTGCCAAACCATAAGCTATTGTGCCTGAAGGAAATTGCAGTTTTAGTTTGGATTTCATATCTTAAGGTTCAATGACCTTTTTAAATGCTTAAAGGACCTTAGGTCATTTCAACATATTTAAAGCTTAAATAATATAAATATTTGGTTTAGCGGTTGGGGGAACATTTTTGCTGCTAAATTGATTCGTTTATTCAGTTTTCTATAAACATTTTTTTTTACAACATATAAATAATTATACAAACTTAAGAAAATCCAATACCAGTGACATTGGAAAGCTTTTTTTATTTTCATCAAACATGTAATCCTGAAAAAAATTGAACGTATTCGGTTGAAACATTTTTTTTATATATAAAAGACAATTTGTTACTATTAGAAAAGCTGCTCCAAGTAAAAGCATTTTTATATTATCATCGATGTGTGGCGGATACTCCAATCGAACAGAATCTGGGACAGTAAAATTCTCTTGTAATTCTCCCATGCAATGTTTTGAAATCTTTCCAATAACATCATCAGTTAGCGCCATAATCTGTTATAATTAAAAATGTAAATTCTCAATTATTCAAACTGATAGAAAATTATATTTTGTATATATTTTTTTTAAATTTTATTTGCGTTAAATGCGCGAAACACTATATTTTTGTCTCGAAAGGAATACCTTAAATTTTACAAAGTTTTCAACAGAAACTTTGAATAATTTTGAATGGTTCAGTTTTAAAAATTCAACCATAAAATCATTTTTAAATTGGTTATATTTCCAATGGACAATAAATGCAACAAACTTTGTTAGCCTTGGGTTAAGTAAATGAGACTTACTTGGGTTTGCGTACCTTCTGAGCCCCCATACCTTTCCAGCATTTTAAATTTCATGTAAGTCAAATATGTTTATGAAAGAGATCTAACTTTAATTTGTAAGCTTTAGTTAGGTTTGGGCCCAGCAAAATAAGTGTGGGATGTTGAAACACATGTTCAATATTCGAAAGCGACTTATGTTCCAAAAAGTATGTGTCGACTTCCCTAAAGTGGGCTAGTGGATTATAATTTCATTTCACGAGTCTTCAGTTTGGGAAATCCATTAGACACTACAAGGGCCTGCCCTACACAGATAGAGTGGGAGGACACGCGGAAGACAATGCCTTATTTAGAACCAGAGTGAGTTGCCTGACCTTATGATCAAGTGATCGGTTGTGTCACGAGGTAAACATAAAAGCGATGGGTTTTGTCTTAGGCGCTTCGCTTAGAAGTTGCATTATAACATTAGGTAGCTCTGCAATCTAAGTGTGGTAAATCAATTTTTTATTTTTAATATGGGGTATACATACACTGATTCTAACTACGCCTTTAACAACTATAGGATGCTTGTTGAAAGTGAGCGCAATGTGCCCTGTAATCCCGCAATAGTCCTAAGGGTCAGTTAATAAATACGACGTCAAAATCGCTGTTAACAATAAATGCCAAAGAGTGCAGTTGTTTGTTCTCTCTGTTAAAAAATGTTGAGGACTCAAAAGCAAATCATTTAACAGTCTAAAATGTGATGAATAGAAAAATAAGACGCGTCTATTTCTGCCATATAAAAATGTTTAAAATGCTTAAAAGTAGCTAGACAATCGGATCCCTGGAACAGGTTTTTAATTTGAGTAGTTAAAACTTTCAATATAAGAGTAATTTTTAAGGAGTGTATTTACTATACGAGTCTTTTTTATAGAAAAAGAAAAAGAGCTTACGGCAACAGCAACTTTGTTTTCTTTTTACAGGAAAATCAACTTTTTTTTTTATTTTATTTTGGGCTTACAATTTTTCTGATTTATTTTTGGTAGACAGTGTCCGAAATGTCTCTATGTCGCACCGCCACTGCTCGTTTTTAGTTCTATTTACATTTTTTATTTATTTTCCAAAGCTCTACAAAACTTGCTTGCGAAATATCATATGTTGTGCATAGATTTGGCATCATTAATGAAAATATCTCAAGACTTGTATATAGGAAGGGCTTATCCCAAGACAACAAGAAGTCTTTTCAACTCAAAAATGCTGTCGTTAGCCCATTCGAATTGGTTGGTTGTTGCTGATTCAACCGTATTACGAAAACAGATATCCTCAATCTGCAAGCGTAGCTACAGTTGTGTCAATTTGAAATGGAACTGGACCCAGATCGCAGCCTTGTGGAACTCCTGCCGCCATTTCATTGAACTTGTACTATTTGTTCTTGAGAAGTCAGACCCCTGGATTAGAACTTAAGATCCCATATAATCTAATTTGAGCCCCACAAGGCGTGGGAGAAGTCATGACAAATAAAGGAACATAATTTTTTGTTTCTCCTTTCGACCTGTTTTCAACTTTCTAGTTTACAAAAGAAAATCAATTCAGTCATGCCCAAATTTTTGAGGTATAATATTCTATACTATAAAAAAAAAATTTTGTCTGACCATTGAAAATAGCACCCTAGAAAACAAAGGAAACAGTTGGTCCCGAATTTGTTTGTTTTTCGCAACTCAACCATTCAAACTTAGATGCCGAAAAGGATCGAAACGACCTTGTCAGCCGGATGACATCCTGACGTCACTATGAAGTAGAATTTTGTATTAAAGTCGTCATCCAGTCCAAATTCTACTTCATAGTGACGTCAGGATGTCATCCGGAAGTTAAGTTTGAATGACCGTCTGATCGCACCTTCTTAAGTGAGCGTTGATGGGTTAAGGTGCGATATTTGACAGAGCTCCGCTCTGATCCAGGTCCACTGATATTGCATTGAATAACAATATTTAATCAAAGCATTATGGAAACTGCACCTTCATCTTCTTTCGATACCTACCCGCAACAAACACTTTTTAACTTTTTAGTTTACTGAGTATTGAACCAAATAGTTAATTCTGCCTCGTTAATTGACCCCGAACAAGAATTAAAAAAAAAGGCCGCGCAATCATATTTATTATTTTCTATCTGTGAATATTTACGTATCAGCTAGAGATTTGACGTTTGTTTTGGTGGTACTTACGAAATTGGACTTGATTAGCTATTGAAAATGAAATGACTTTGCAGGGGTCGACCATTTAAACTACCATTTAATTGGAAATGTGCAATTTCCTCTCCTAGTTTGATCGTTTAAATGTACAAACTGTATGCCACATGATTTATAGAAGGCTTACTTTGCCAAATTTTAACCTTTTATGCCTTAAGGAAATTGAAATACTAGTTGGGAGGTTAAATTTAGATTAAAAAATTTACATCTATTATACAGGTATGCAAAATAAATCAACAATGCTTATGTCGCATTTATGTACTTACCTGATAATCAAGATCATTACCGGCTTTAAACTGACAGAAAGGTCCAGCAATGTTTAGCAGTTTAATACCGTTTCTGTCGAAAATATTAAATTTAGGATTAAGCCAAGTAATCTGCTGTTCTACATAGCCCACTCTAAAATCGACGGGACAAAATATATCAAGCTTCTGCCTCACGACTGACAGGTATCTTGACATTCGTATCTCGTTGTTGTTTAAATTATCTGTAAAGTTCAATTCGAAATTTCGTAATGGCCCACATATGCAACGAATATAGTTGTTAGACTTCTCTCGAACAAAAAACACTTGTTGACCCGTGGAATTAAGCACTTGGTACGTAACAGAAGCATCAAATCCTGAGACAATATCGAGGAGCTCAAGATTTCGTTGAATATATAGCTTTTCCACTTCGAGGTACTGAGTCGCATCACGATGGGATAAGTAATCGATGTCTTTGTCTGGGTCATCTTCCCCAATTTCGTTTTCAGTGTACAGCGGCTGATTTGTGATGGGTGAATCTCTGTTCTGCAAAGTAGATGTTGGTTGCTCACTTTCGCGGGGACGAATTAAATAGACTTCCATGATAGAACTGCAAACTGCAACTGATTCAATTTGTAGTTTTAGCTTCAAAATAGAAAAAAGAAAGAACAGAACACAAGACGTGACCAGGTAAATGCACTTGATATCGAGACGTAATGGAAATTCAATTACTTACCCACACATTTGTTACTAATTGCGCGTTTGACACAGTGATGACAAAGTTCACCTCATAATTTTAATAATTTCATTCAATTAAGATAAATATGTTGATTTGTCCCTGGTCTAGGCCTTTTGACATGAAAGTGTTGTATCGATTGCAATTCGAATAATAGGATCCGGGAACCTAGCGTTTCAAAGTGATTCTTTTATTCGATATGGGTGCAGGGGCTTAGTTGGGCCACTAAGCGAGGGGTCGCTGGTTCAAGTCCCGGCCCGTACAACCTTAGAGTTTTTATTCGCTGCCTTACTTCTTGCAGGCGTCTGACAAACATCCGAAAGTAAGAAATGTCACGAGAAGCTTCTCAAACATGAATTACCTTTCGGAATCGGCATTAAACTGTAGGTCCCTTCCATTCGTGTAAAAAATATATCTATGTAGACTTGAGGTCTTGTATTGGCCGTTTAAGCCCAACGCAGAAAATAAATGTGCAGAAATTCTGGATGCGGTGAAGAAACACAAACAAAACTTTTGCTCTTGTTTAGCTTAGTCAGTCTTTGCATTTTGGATACATTCTATCTATTAGTTTCTTTCCTTAAATATTCCACCTTCTTGATCTAAAACTCCGCAAAGCGTCCGATTACCTAACATAAACACCTGCGGCAGCCAGCTATCGTGGTCTTGAAACCGCCAAATTCAATTTGTTCTCCTTCACACCGCCAGATGGTCTACTTGTTCGCTCAATTATGAAATAGTCTACAATTTCAAGAAGCCGTAAATGACTCTCTTACCATGGAAAGAAATTGCTATCCAAGTAGCTACTATTGCTGTTGCACAGCACACTTAACCACACATTCAAGTTGCCCATGTTGAGCATCATATTGTGTACCTATTTTCTCATTTTCCTTACAGCGCCGCCCAGGCCCCGAGCCCGACCGCGGCTCTGCTATATGCCTTCTTCAGCTTCTTCAATCTAATTATGAATTTTCAACATATACAACCACAAAGGTCTTGGATTCTTCTCCTTCTCCTCCTCCTCCTTCTCTTACATATGACAAAACGTCAACAAATCTGTACCAGGGACTTTCTCTCCACCAACGTCTTTAGTTGGGTTCTTGTCCCATGTTGTGTCGTCCTCATTGGAACTCACCCAAGAACAACAGAAACTATTGCATGCCCACATCAGATCAGGCATATACGATGATGGAAATTTTCTTCTTGTTATTTTATGGAAATGCGACTCCTAATTACGGAACACTCAAATCTTTGCTCCAGCTCTAGAGCAAGAGGAGAGATGCTCCCTCCGCCCAGTCAAAGACAACAACGATGACAACAACGAAAAGTTTAGGAATTCTTCTTCTTCGACAACGTCGTCGTCATCGTCGTTGTCGTCGTCGTCTTTCAAAACTGAAGAGGTACATAGAGATGGTAATGGTAGATAGTTCAGCCTCTCTGGTGGATTCTTGTTTTTGGTGCGCTTGAGAAGCTCTTCCAAAACGAGCCATCAAGCGGCTGCACATAGTGGTTGCACTTGAGAGCCACCAAGAGTGAATAAATAAGTGTGCGGCTTGAAGAGGAATCAGGTGTTGGAATTGGCAGGTTGGGGAATGTTAAATGTGTGTGGATGCAACGAGGATGGATATGCAATGCAGCATCTACTCCAGGTTGACTTGATGCGAGTAATTCGAATGAGCAGCAGCAGCATCATCGTACCGCAAGCCATTTCGTTTAATGATTTCTCCTTCGTCGGTGTGTGGTTCTGGCTGCATTTACAGCGCTTTCATATTTTTCCAGATGCAATGAGGAATGGGAGTCTGTTGTCTGGCATGGCAGTGAGATAATGTGTACGAGTAATGCCTAACCTGGTGTCTTTTCAATTAGAATGGATTGAATACAAAATTATGTGAAGCCTGAGCGTACGGAAGTGATGCCGGAGAGCGCCTAAAAATGTGTGCGTGTGTGTGATTCGCTTTTTTGAGAAGATCACATTGACAGTTTTCAGATACTTTGAATAGTCTTTGCAAATGAATTTCGATTCAATTTGCAGTTTTTTTTAGTTGCCAATTGAGAGGAGCGATAATGAGATGTTTCTGATGAGTTCAATAAGACTTCGATAGTTTGAATCTTCATACACCTAGATACTCATCCGTCTGGTATGTGCACCGGATGAAGAAGGACCGTGATTTTAGTATGTTTCCTTCCATAAGTTGATTGTTTCGTTTGCTTTCTCTTACACATTTATGTCATTCAATCGGATAGCGAAAAAGTCATTAATCATGGCAAATAACCCTGATAAGCTTCATTTAAAAAAAATTGGTCTAATGGCTCCACCACAGACTGTGGTTGTGCATTTCTCGAATGTAACGGCGTTTCGGTAGTCTCATATGGATTATTTCGCTCCAAATGCGACTATTTGCGTAGTAGTCGCATAGGAAAAAAAATCTAGTGGTTTCTTTTTAAATCATACTCCTGGTTCTTGAAGGATGGCGCGCCATGCCACACAGCCTATGCCACAGTCGATCTTTTGCGCTGTCTTGATGAAGTCAATTGGCCGCCTCGGAGCTGCGATTTGACATTTTTTTTGTGGGGAACCGTGATGCTAACTACCCGGAAACGATTCAAGCACTTAAGGCCAATATCATCCCATCAATCCGTGAGCTACAGCCCGAAACCATCAAAAAGGTCTTGGAAAATTGGGTGACAGAATACGCTAAGCGAAGCCAGCCGAGTCAGCGACTTGAACGACGTTCCAAAATTAATGGGAAAAAAAAATGTTAATTTTATTGCATTCTTAAAAAAAAACATGAATCTGACCATTCCAAAGTGTGAATTTTACCTAGAAATCATGTCGATTGAGTGGACGATTTTTATTTAGAAAATATTGGAAGAATTCTTAACTTATACGAAAAATATCGTGTAGTTTCAAACGCTAACTAAGTTTGTTTTCTAGAACTGACACTGCTAATTGCTTGAAATCTATCCAAAGTTCAAGTGCTGATTTAATTCCTCAATTCCGGGCTTAACTCGACAATTTATCTCTTTCACGTTGTGGAAAATAATGTTTTGATAGTGGGGATGCTGCTAACTTTTAAAAATAACTTTGTCAATAAGCAAAATATGAGTCATTAGGCAACAGTAAACCCTTATGTGCTGCAAGAGACGGCACTGCGACCACAAAAGGTGACTGTGTGGTTTTGTTACATGGCGATGAACTGAATGTCTAGAAGAGTTCTTCAAAATTGCTCCCAAAGAATCGAAAATGTACCCGCAGTGGTCATATAAACCGTAGATGGTCCTTAATTGTTCCATAACAATACATTGAGGGACGCTTGTCTTTTCACTCTTACGTCTGTAGCATACCACTGGAGTGATCTTACCTCATACTTTAGATATTAGAAGAAGGAGATTTTTAACTGTCCAAGTAGAAGTATCTTCACATTGTTAGTGACTAAAAAGCACTGTCTGGTGGCCGACGAAACGGATTCATCAGCAAATGGTTTGTTATTTCCAGAAACAGACCTAGCCAAACACTTTCTTCGTGGTTAGAGCACTCTGTCGCAAGTTCAGCCATATCAGATTAAACCTGTTAGTAAGGGCAACTCCTACCAGTACTTGTTGTTTTCGCATGATGACTTGTTTTTTTCGAGATACATACTCGTACATCCGAAGTTTTTAATAACTCATCACCAAGTCGCTTTATGTGGGAATATTAGTCTCGCCTGCTCCAATTCATACAGCTGCTCTTAACTATCATGTTATTCTAACAAATGAGCCATCAGTAATCGCAATAAATCGCACCCATCGCATAGGTTTCTCTTCAAAACGCCAAGTGCCATCAACCAACCAGCAGATACTCACAATCCAATCCATCGCCTTCTCCTCAAAAAGCACTCAATCAAACCAATGCCAACTAAACGATCCGTGAATTTCTGAGTTTTCCCCCACATCCATCTTAGCCATCAAACAAATTTAACGATCCTGCGTTAATCCAGAATAATTAAGCAATTTTAATTGGCTGAATTCTTGCCCGAAACGAACAAATCTGCCAACAAAAAATTCTCTTGTTAAATAAATCTAAAGTTTCTATCTAAAGTTAAATAAAATATAATTAATTGCAATTTGTTTTTTTTTTATATATATGAAATCACACGCACCCACTTTTTTCCTTTTTTATTTTTTTGTTAAATAAAATCGAAATCTATTACCTCGCCGCTGTCATCGTAAATCGTTGCCCTCCAGTTTAAGTCACGTTCGACTCTGGTCTGGTATCAATCGGGGAACACTTCAAACCTGAAATATTGTTCGTAACAGAAGAGGAGAAAATCATCTATATCTGTTTATTTGGATATGTGGATTTTTAATTAACCCTAGAACGCGCGCATAAACAGCTTCCACAAGTGGTTCTCGATCTATGCTGGTCTGCTGGTCTTTGATTTTTCTGTTTTTATGACCCGGCCCGGAAGCTCTAATTACCTCATTTACACATTTATTTGGTGTTGGCTCGCAATAAAGTGAAATGATTTAAAAATAAAATAAACTACCTAAGTGGATTCATAAAAGCAAAAAACCAAAAAAAAAAAAAAGAAAACATCGCTCTTGAGCGGGAGGCTACATGCTCTAGATTCTCCCGATTCAAATGGCCAACTCGTATCTACCTACCAACTGGTAGTAGAGAAATCTGAAATTCAATTAAGACACCAAAGTGAATGCACAACATTTGAGGTTGTTTTTTTTTTCTCTCTTTTGCAACGTATGATCTCGGAATTTGATTCTGTTGTGGGCGTCCTCCTGTGGGCTATTGCGGCGGTCCACCAAGATACCCCTACGTATAGAAACCAACATATTCAAAGTTATTTGCCATCTTGGGAGGTTGTTTTGTGGCGCAGCGAAAACAGCAAAAAAAAAAAAAAGGAAACACACCAGCAAATGGGTTCATTCAAATTGAGACCTCAACAAACTGTCGCCGCGGCGCAGGTGTGGAAGACAGGAACACGACGACGACGGACGCGGGCTTGAAACCGCAAAAAAACAACAACACTTGGTACAGGTATCCATGGATCGATATCTATCTGTAGGAAGTGTTAGCCGCGAATTTGAAGAATGTTTGTTTCTTTTTTTTTCAAAATCCATTCAAGCTTTTTGTACTCTGAGTAGGTATACTTTAACCACTTGAGTCAGAGACGGAGACGGATATGTATATCACGCAGTCAATCTCTGAGAGTTCTTAATGAATTTTTTTTTTTCTTTTTTCGAAAGTAGCCTTGATATTCGTTTTCATCCAAACAAAATAAAACAAAAACTTCATTCAATAAAACTTCATCTTTCATCTAAACTAAGGTGAGGTCCGCCGCCGCGCACCGCCTCACTCCGGGCTTTCAATTTTATTTCCATTTGCCAAAGACTTTGTACGTTATTTTGTGCGTCGTCGCATCTACTAGATACTGCGAGTATCTGGGAGGAGAGTAATTAAAATTCCGAAATACGAGAAGTAAATTAGATCTACTACTACCGACCAGAAACGTACATATATTGGATCATTTATCACTGTCTCAGCGATCTTTGTATGTGCTCTCAGAAAATATTGTGCTGCTGGTGGTTGTAAAAAGGTAAAAAGATCCTCAAAGGTCTATTGGGCGCCTTTAACGATAGACATAGGCGAACGCCCGAAGATCATCATCGATCTAATTAAAGCTTATCGATGATCTGTCTACGAAGTAATTCGAAAATACTTCGAAGATTATACTGCTGGCTGCTGCTGTTGTTCATTATCTACGCGTTCTTCACTTCACAGATGCAAATTGATGAAACCAGTTGAATGGGAAAGTTTATAGATAACTGCACACGAAATTGCTGTATTAGGTTTTTTTTTTTTGTGGAATTCTACAAGTATCTGGAGTAGAATCGATTTGTTATGAGATTTTAATTTGTTTGGTTTTTTTTTCTGTTGGTGGTGTCATAAAAAGAAGGAGGCTTATTTTACGACATATGATCGAATGAGGTAGTTAAAATGCTTAATGGTGAAATTAGATTAGGTATTTATTGAGCCTACATTCAAGTGTTGAGATATAACACCCACAGCCACAGATGTGGAATGCGTAGATACGTTTGATCTTGTGCATTACGAGTTGTTGTTGAAAGTTTACTCGGCTAAATTTTCCTAATAAACCCAACAGGTGGCTCAGTAGGTTGGTAGTTAACAAAGGAGAGAAGATTGCTTAGCTTTTAGTTTCTTAGCTTTTTTTTCGAAATATTTGTTTATTTTCTGAAGCAATAGAATCAATCCAGTGTAATCACTTTAAGACTGATAACCCTTTTAGTCTTTTCCCTACTTTTTTAGAGAACTGAATATGCACTTCATTTTCAAAGAGCTTAGGTGTTTAGCACTAATTGTGGCAAATAATTATGCCCTGGAAAGTTGTCGATAGAAACCCAGTCAAAAATAGAATCCCCTACCAGACATCCCAACATATCGTGTGCTGAGAATACTTCACCCAGATTTAACCAATAAGTTTCTTGAAAAACTCACCCAGGCAAGCCTTCAGTTCAACTGATGTACATTTATTTAACGAGGCGATTCAAGTCAGGCGTTTCTACACTCTTTGAAGGCAACAGTGCATCATTATCGCTGACTGGTTTTGGTAACATCCTAACATCCCTATAAATGCTATTACCACTCCTGAAGTTCCCCTGACACTCCTCATGGGTCGAATTTGAGAAAATGCTAAAATTCAATTTATTTTCAATACGTGTTACTAAGTTGCAAGTGAAACCGGCATAAATACCTTTTATTCTCTCTTAACACGGTAAGGGATGTCCCTTTATAAATTTTCTAAAACATCTGTCCAAAAATTTAGCTGTTTTTGACCAATTTGCAAAGTTTCAAATCAAATCCATTAATATTTGCCTAAAAATAAAAATGCCCTTTAAACGAGTAATCAACTCCAAAACCGTCCCATAAGGCGGGAAATACCAAAATACATTATTTATATTTTCTATTGTCTACTACTGTCCGTTCGCTCGATGTGCCTGAACCAATGTAGTCGACGTGGTTTGGCTTCTTGAACTGCATCCACATCTTGGGCTACAGCTCATAGAGTTCGCGCTTGTATCATATATTCTTCGAAGAATTAAAGTTAAGTATCTGCTCACCTTTCCTGCTTATCGTCCAGTATACAGTACCATCGAGCAGAACTGGCACGATCAGTGTTTTTCTAATTGGAAGCTTTGCACCCATTTCTTTCACCAAACCGAAGTAGCAGAGGTTTGCTAGGTTTTCTTGGTTGAATCTCAACTAAGGTGTCGTTTGCAGAGTGGAGGCAGGTAAACTCCTTAAAAACATTAAAGTTTCTGTTTTCAACAGTAAGACCAACCTGATCTTAAATTGCCGTAAAAGCGCCTACCACGGCACGTTGGGAGCGGCCGATGATGGCGAGATCATCCACATACCCAAGTAGCTGTACGGATCTGTTTTAGATAGTGCCTTCAGTGTTATCCTCTAAAACGAACAATTGGGACAAATCAAAATTTAGCGGTCTTGGAGTAAGGGGTCCTTAAGAATTTTTGCATGTTTTATTATGAAACCCAGCGGCCCTTTGGTCACCCGCTAAAGCACTCAAGCCCAGTGTCAATTCAGTGCAATCGAATATAGTGCCTAGGAGAACTAGTTATCAATGGAGGCGTTTACTAGGGATACCGGCAGACTAAACACAGGTTCAGGTCCAGAGAAAATGCCTTCCGAACCTTGATGAGTAAGTTCATTTCGCGTGATTCCAGTATGAACTGAAACCCAAACAAGACTCAAAGTGCTTAAACTTCCGAGCGAATTCGAAGAGTTCGTGAGATGGAGCACTAATTAAGAAGTGGTTAAAGTATTGAGCAAGACCTAAAGTGCAGCTTGGCTGTCATTACAGACACAGATACGTCGATTCATACAAATGATCAACCAATATAATGTATATAGAATAGCAAATATCTACAATGAAATATCTATATGTCTATCAAGAGGTACATAAGAGCATCTAGAGCAGCACCAGGTTTGCTAGGAAAGGCAAAGCAGCCTAAACATATCGTTTTTTTTTTTTTGTGTTTATGAAATTAGAAATGACGTTGTTGCAACTGCGTAAGTAAAAACTTGTAAGCCGTTCTAGCTGAATAAGTATCCTACAACCTAATTAATATGTCAGGAAAAAAAAACCTTTTGTATAGGGTCCGCCAAATAACTTTTTTTTTTTTTTTTGAAACAGGGCGCAAAACATCGAGTTTAGCTTCGGCTATGTGGCACGTAGCGCCGTCCTGTTGAAACCAAATGTTGCCAATATCCTCCTCTTCAATTTTTGTGAACAAAAATTAGTTCAACATGGCCCGATAATGATCGCCATTGACTGTAACGGCCACTCCTTGTTGTTGTTGTTGTTCGTTGTTCAAGCGTATATACAACCATATTCGTTCAGCGGAAGGATAAAACTAATTATCTGTCAAATCAGACATGAGCTAAGTGTTACCATTCGCGAAATAAGCACTAGTTAAAAAAAACCTTAGATGGCGGACCCTATACATGCATCTATAGACAGAACACAAGCAAATGCATGTACCTACATACATCATAAGTAGGTTCTACGAATTTGCCTTTTGCCTGTATAACTACGTCCACTGCGAGATCGACCACTTTTACTTCACTGTATTTTATCTTCTTAGGTTATACAACCGCCTACATATCATAAATTTTAGTATAGTCAGTCCATTTGTCATCTACATCAATATTTTTTTTTTTGAAAGACAAATATCAGATACATCTGATCATAAACTGTACTCTATACTTAAACATAACAACTACCCCAGCCAACAACTGCTGATAACAAACAAAAAATTAAAAGTAGCTGCGCAACGCAAAGCGAACCATCGAAATCAAACTAAATCCTACTAAGAACCGAAACACGATAACAAATCTAAAGACGAGTCCCCAATATGACTTTTGCAAAACAACAACAATCGCGCTGAAACAGATTTGCCTCACACCAGTTCCCCAGATTTGACCCCAAGACTTAATCTTAAAAAAAAAATACTTAATCAAAACATTGTCAAAACACTTTATAGGGAAGTTCTCTTTCTCTCAATCAATCTCTTCTTCTAGGTAAATCCAACAAGCACAAAAGTTTTCCTACTAATCCAGTTATGAAAATGACATTTCAATTTAATACATTTGTTCACTACCCCCATGGTAACCCTAAACCAAATCCAACCTAAGCTGAAGGTATGACAATATTGTTTCACTGCCCGATTCATTGACCGATAAACGATGATCCCGGGTAATAAGATCCCTCGAAGGCCATCGGAGTGCATCTACCGCTCTCGCTGACGAAGCTTATCACTGCACAAATACTCGTACGTGTCACCAATTGGATTGCGAATGTACTTTGCAGTGCAATTATTTACTTTGAAACTTGAGCTGAATTTCAAATTGATTTTCTCACAAAGTCACTGGCGTGCTTCAACAGCAATTTTGTGCGCAAATCGTTGTTCCACAGAACTTCTCTTATGGTGTTTCGCAATCTTTCGAAGAATTTATTAAGGTTATGTTGCCGCAGCATAATATCTTACAAAAAGCAAACCATTAAATTCCCAGAAAAGAACCTCACCCTCAAAAGACTGTCAGTCATTCAGTCTGTTTGCTTGCACACAAAACATTGATCTCTTATCAGCCATGATACGACCAGCAATCTTTTCAGTTGTGTGTTTGTTGCCATCGGATTTTCGCAGTTCCATGTGCGCAAACAAAGTGTTAACATAACTCTAACCCAATGTTGATCTCAATAATAGAGGTGTCTTATCAGATGCCAATCCCCAGAACTCCCCCGACAAAGAGACAAGTCGCACCTAATTATGACCTAAAGGCAGGCGAAGCTTTTGTGTAGAGGAACCGGAAACACTCTATTGTTTTGTTTGCTGCTGGCCCGCTCCGACCCACCCTCTTCCAATAACTCTTGCTTGAATTGCCGCCTCTTGACCGCGCTAATAATTCACCTTCTATAGGCACATTCAAAGTGGCATCTCGCACCCATAGATATAGCGAGAATCAACCAGTGCTATGTGCGACTTGAGCTCGAGTTCAAGTGGTGTTTGCTTGGGTATCTTCTGTACGGACACTATGTTCAGTCTAATCTACTTTCCGGTCAAATTAAGATGTTTTTCTCTGTCCGGGACAAGCGACACCTTTGTATTGGGAATGTGTTGTTGCATGTATGTTGGTTGTTCTGTGGCATATGTGGAAATTCTTTCTCGTCTTCCCAAAACAAAAATCAACTAATTGGGATTCATATTGGCTGGCATGCTACAACTACAAACATTGGATGGGATGATCGGGTGTGTGAGACTGTGTTCCTGCTTTTGGGCGAGGAAGAAATTAATTGGTCCAATTTGACGACGAAGAAGCGATTTGTTATGTTTTGATTGGGAATGTGAAACAAATTGAAATTGGACAAAGGCGAAGTCCAGTTGGGATGAAGAGATCAAGATCGGTTGAACGTCTGCGGCGAGGAGGAAGTTCATGGAGGTCAGACACACATAAATTGGTGTGCGTTGGTTGGAAAATAATAATTAGGAATTTTTGGAAAGAGTCATGCTTGCATATGGGATGCGTTCTCGAGTGTGTTTTTGTATACTGATGAGCTTTTTTTTTGTTGTCGTTTTTTTTTTTTGTTTTCAAAGAGCTGGGGGGGGGGGGTATTGTGGAAGCACGAGTTAAAGAGATTGCTTTGGATCAGCTGAGTAAGAGGTAGCATGATTGAATGTTGTTTGAACTATTCTGATTGTCATCGAAGATGGTAGTAGGTATAAGACAGAATAGTATTGGGATGTTGATGCTGCTATCTCTAAAGGCCTTAAATCCTATCGGAAGGTGCAATAATTTGATCTATAATGTAAAATAAAACACATAAATTTGAAAGTGGCAAAAAACAATTCATGGCATTTTCTTTTTGAAAATGATATCATGTAAATGTTGGCCTCGACTACGTCTAAGGTGGTCCATTCGGAAGGTCCAATTTTATGCTACTCGTTCGAGATCTCGCGAATAACGCAAGCAATGTTGGCTTCCAAAACGTCAATCTTAGCTAGCTTATTCCTGAGACTTTACATATCCCCAAAGAAAATAGTCCAAAGGTGTGATATCGCGCGATATAGGCGGCCAATTAACTGTAGCAAAACGTGAAATTAAGTGCCCACCAAAGATATTTCTCAACAAGTCCATCCCTCTATTGTTAGCACCGTATTGTTGAAACCAGAGCTCACCGAATTTCAGGAAGCAAATAGTCCCTTAACATGGCGCGACAACGGTTAAAAAATATGGACCAATGATTCCACCAGCCCATAAACCACACCATATCCTTGAATATGAACTGGCAATAGTGCTTTCAGTAGGTCAATTATACGCACCGTAAGTTCCTCGAATCGCACGACAACCGTTTCTCACAGAACGCTGATTTTCGTAATACAGCTGAGCTGTATTGACTTGCCAAGCGATACTGAACAAAAATGATAAAGTCACGCGTGATCTGTCAAAATGTATGTCAACAAGCCTCAGACTCTTGAAGCTCCCAACGAAATTATCCGTCAAGAATGCGAAGACCTTTTGTTTCGAAAAGATCTTCGCATTCTTTCACAAAAAGTGATAAAAAATATCGTAAATCGGGTGCGAATGGTCAACAGTTGTTGCGGCGGTCACTTAGCCGATATATGTACCTAATTTTGTCGAACTTAAGACATAATCCAAACCAAAAGATTCCAATACTAAAATAAATGTACAGCTAAGGAAGATCGGTCGACAACTTTTGCGCCACATGGTGAACCTACATGCTTTACATAACCCTTATCCTGCAGCTGGACGATATATAGAAAAAGAGAAAGAACAATTATTTGATGGATAGGTATTTAGTCCTGTGTGCGAGAAGGGCGAATACAATCGCGAAATCTTTGATGTCGATGTAGTCCAAAAAGATAAGACATGATGACCACATTGGCTCGGCCACATCGAGCATTTGATCGAGCTCCAGCCGAGAGGATTTCTATCCCCTACGGTTACCACGACGAGGAAGACCGAACCTATTTGTTTATGTAAACCATTTGTATGTTAAATATTACTTAGGGGTACATACAATATGGCTCGCTTATCTAGGATTCTTTTTAATCGGTTTTGTATGGACAACATAGATATGTAAAATCGCACGGCATACCTGTACTTACATAGAAAAATTTAGTCTTGGCCCAAAGCTGACGAGTGGCATTGCTGCAAATTACATAAACAGTTTAGCTACACCATAAAGATATCTTCGCAACATCATATCGCACACTTGCTCCCGTAAGCGTTGTTTACAAACAACAAATCAATTTGATTCTCATACACGAATCTGTTGTCCGGCATAAGCTAGGCAGGTAGGTAGGTATGTGTACAATGTATGCGAGCAAACATCATAAGCCCTTGCACGCAATAAATATCGTGAACGCACACATTGCTTCAAACAGGATTTACACACCACGCCCGCAGCCATCCGCATACATAAAAAATCAACCTATTCATATGCAAAATGCCACCACAAAAAAAGCAGCTCAACTTTTACTGACATCGAAAATAAAAAGCAAAAATATCAGGAAGATAACAGAAAAATTCATCCATAAATTTGCATACTCGTATTTCGCTCATGCATTCGAAAAATATTACAAACTACGATTGTTTTCATTCATCACACTTCTCACGCTCATCGACCGTACACAACTACTGCTACTGGCATATTAATTGGCGCCAAATTCATTTATTTTTTATTCCTCATCCACAGTGCTAATTTTGAATTCAATGGAATTGTGATAATCATATAATGTAGCTCGATTGACACAGTCGCCGTGGTCAACATTGCAGCCCATGCATTTCAATGAATCATTTTGAGATACGAGCCTGTTCGTTTGGTGGTTTCGACACCTTCGTCACCCAGGCACTCAGCTGCTGAGCAGCAGATCTAGTGATCTGCGATCACTATCGCAAAGGATGACATGCGTATCTAAACGAAGGATAGCTAGCTACATGCATACCTACCCACTGACTGAAAATGTTACACGTGCATGTCAATCATGTTGAACAAATAACATACCTACCATCAAAATAAATGCCCCTTCAATGGTTTCCGTATATGTACATAAGTATCTACATAATTGAAGTATCTAATTAAAAATTCAACTCACTATAATATTTCCCAAAAAAAAAACAAAATAGAAAAAATAACAAATAAAACTCGAAACAAAACAAACAACAATTGTTCATATAAAACGGTAATATAGATGTAAAGATACAAGGAATGTCATAGATAAAAATGTGAATACCACTCGACAAGAGCGCACTATAGAACGAAGAACGGCAGCGCTCATTTGCATTCTAATTGAATGGGGATAGTTTGTATAATAGAATAAAAGATGAACGCACAATGGAAAGAGATGCATAAAAATAATAATGACATTGTTTTATTACTGCGTCGAAAATATGTATCCATAATTTCTAATTAGATACGTTCGCAGGTCGCAGTGGAAAGCCTGGCTAGCTGCCTTCAAAAGCAACAACTATTTACAAACTAACTAATGCTTGAGACGTGACATCCCGCTTATATGGCCAAATAAGAGTTTTTTTTTTTAAATGGGTTAATCCACACCTTTTCGGCTGCAACACAAACAAATTCCACCTGTTGCATTAATTAAAGGTTTTTTGTTTTGTAATTTTTAAATTTAGTGCTGGTTCGAGGGTATTGCACTTATCGGGTTGGGGGCGGCCGACGCAGCAGTGGGCGTATTTTATTAATAAGTATTCGTGCATTCAATTAATTGGAAAATTGGTGACAAAAACTCTATAATCACGAAGATAAATGTTCTGTTTTTCTGTTGATATGCACGCGGGCATTTTAAAAGCACGAACAGCAAGCACATCATACCGTATCTTTGCATGTGCAGCACTTGTATCTACATTAATTGAACAATGTTTTTTGTTTTTTTTATTTTTATTTTATGTTTGTTGTTCGACTCCTAACGATGTGGACATAAAATGAATTTAATATTTTCTTTCTGGTGTAATTTATTGAACTTTTATGCAGAAAATATTCCGAGATATTCCGTACTTGAGTTGAGTTGGCTCCGCAGTTAAAATAAAAATAAAAAATAAACAACGATACCCACTACTAAGTCTAGTCACTTGTCGATTGAATTAATTTATTGTTTGGTTGATTATACAATGTGTTTTTTTTTTTCTTTCTTTTTGTAATAAATAAGTTGGTGCCCCTGCATGATAATATTTTGAAATGAATTTGTTGCGCGTAGGAACATAAGGAAATCCATATCAGCTTGTAGGTACGTAATAGATAGCGGTTTTTTGTATGATTGGGTTGGCGGGTAGGTTTCGTTGTGGTGCCAAGTTATTGTTCTGCAAAAACCAACTGTAAAACGACATAGATGTTCCAAAGTTTGCTGTCAGTCAGAGCGAAGCAAGTATTGATTTGTCAAAATAGTTTGAGTTTGTCGGCGACTTGGACAAAACGTCATGATGGATAGATACAACTAGAACTTTGAAGTAGTCCCTGGGCTCGACTATCCACTTTGGAAAATAACATCGGCGCTGGAATCAAGCGAAGAATCCCTCATTGTCAATCGCTACTTCCTCGTTTAATGAATGCATCTACGAAGTACAACCCTCTCTCATAGAACCAAGGAGATATTATATAAGACTTTAATCATCCCGGTCCTGCATGGACCCTGTCAAAAACGGTTGAACAACTTCTGGGATGCTTTGAGAGAAAGATTCTTCGGGTGATATTGGGCGCTGTTTGTGACGATGGAAGAGGATTTAACGACGAACTATACGGGCTATACAGCGACGCTGAGCTGGTTAAAAAGCCAAAAATACAATGACAGAGATGGCTGGGACACGTGGAGCATATGTGTAACAACGCACCAGAACGATGAGTCTTTGAGTCCACCCCTGAGGGACAGCGCAGCAGAAGAAGACCCGACCTTAGGTGGCGGGCACAATTGGAGAACGTCCTCAACCAACTTTGTGTTCGTAACTGGAGGCAGATAGCGAGGGACCGAGCTGGCTGGAGAGGCTTGTTGTCTGAGGCCGTGGTCCACTCCGTACTGTAAGTGCCACCAACAGTAAAGTAGAGTTAGTACACCCAGCCGTCAATAGTCCTACTAGGAATGCCGGCAGATCAAACACAGGTTCAGGTCCCGAGAAATTTGACCGGTCCTGAAGGGTGACACCGAGCCACAACAAGACTCAAGGTGTTTGGTCCTCCGAACGAAATCAACGAGTTTTTGATTTGCAGTGCTAACTCACTTCCAAGAGATTACATTTTTAAGTAAGGACTTAAGTGCAGCTTGGCTATCTCTACAGTTACAAGTATTTCGATACCACCAGCTGCTCTGCGCAATATAAAACTCATAGTCATTAGGATAGTATAGATCACCGCTTGGAAGACCGATCCATATATGTCTAATGAAGAGACAATCTTGACGTTGTCACAATTCCCGAAAGTGTCAGCACTTTAGAAGTCGACTTTCAAATTTGTTAGCAGCTAAAGTTCCGGTATCATTGTATCAGATCGAATATTAGTCAGATAACTGTGGTAGGATAGTTCTGGCGCAGTGTCATTGGAACTGCAGTACCAGTTGTACCAAGGGCTGTAAGATTCATTACAGCAGAGCCATTTATTCTTGGAAAGGCCCCGATGCAACCTTACCATGACCGTCTTTGAAGTTAAGTGAAATTAGGTGAAATATTTGCGTTAAAACTTATTCAATTCCATTCCTTTGTTATTGTTCATAAGACACTTTAAAATGACAAACCCCACGTTTTGCCAAAGTCACCGTTGTACTGCCAGAGAGACGACCAATGTCTTCGCCTTAATATACTTGCCCCCCAAAAAAAATTTCGTGAGTGCCGAACATATAAGCTCTTCATTACTGAAGCTCCTTCTCATTCGAAAGACGGGAAAACTTAGTACATTAATGTTAGGTCTTCGAATGGTAGAGCAATGGACCTGTAGTTGTGTCTGAGCGCTCCATCAGATAGTAGCAACCTCCGACAAAAAAAAAATAGGTGCAATTCTTGCCCATCTCTTTCCTCCTTCTCGTAAAGGGAATAACCTCGTAACGATCATGTCATGCGCAATGTAATGCTGGAACATCTAGAATGCACTGGTACTCATCAATCATAGTGGATATGGAAAGGACAAGTGTCAACAATGAAGGAACTATCTTCTTACGAATGCAGATGATATCTAATGAAACGAAGCAACGAATGCGGTGACGTAGGAGTGGAAGACTTTAGTTTCCCAGAATCTCCACGTATCAGGAGCCCGTTCATAATTGGTTGGCGCTTAAAAATCTTAGAAAACTATGTACCTATTGCTATATATTTGTTGTGGTGTGACTTTGAGAAATTCTAATTGAAAAAGAGTTGTAAGAAATGGGTGTTCGACTTAGCTGTGCAAATTGTACTAAAACTTAAATAAAAACTTATTGTCAAAATTCACTACATAAGTTTGTCGGGTCGACAAAGCACCTTCTCCGGAAGATATGAAAATGTTCTCATAGCCTATAGCCTTGAGATCTTGTAATGGTCGTCCTTGACTGATATTTTGTTTTTATTGTTATAGACAAAATTTCCTCTATAACGAATTTTTTTTTATTATTATTTATTATTATGAAAATGCACCCTAAAGCCTGCTTTTGGATGTACAAATAAAGAGGTTACTTTCTGACCCGCACATCACGAATGTGGAATACTCCTTCACCCTCTACTTTTCCAGCTCATTACAAACATTTAAAACCAACGTGCATCGGCATCTTGACTCTCTCTAATTTGAATGTCAGTACTTCCTTCGTACAGCAACTCTAAGAAGACTTTCCCATTGAAAATTTGTTGTTCTGTTTTCTTAAATCCACTAATTACACTCATATTGTTTCACTACAGTGGCATATGTGGTGGATTTGCAAACAAAATCAAAATTTGTCGTAAAACTGACAACACTAAGGAGAATTTTTTTGGTCAAAATCGAGTCGATTCTTCATTGTCCTGGAAATTACAACACAATAAATATGTACCTATGAATAGGTGAGTTGGAATTGGCAGCATTCAGTTGCATTTTAGGCTCGCCTCAAACTTATTTCCATTAACCCAACTATCGCGTATTGCCTCACTCACTCTACTTAGCTGAGCCTTTTCTCCTCTACAATTCTTCGAAATTCAACTGTTTCCAAGCAAATTAACTCCACCTCTTGGCCACCACTCTAATCGAAATCAATATTGCCTACCTAGCTCTGTTGCGACCGACCTACGATAGAACGATTAAAAATTTTATATGTGTTCTGGCAGCGCAACTCTGCATGATAATGATAAACATGTTAATAGCGTATCTACCTCCATGCAGCAGA
This sequence comes from Ferdinandea cuprea, assembly GCA_963576555.1. Lineage (NCBI taxonomy): Eukaryota > Metazoa > Arthropoda > Insecta > Diptera > Syrphidae > Ferdinandea > Ferdinandea cuprea. Next base: position 60,963,037 of record OY754958.1, read on the forward strand.
AACACACATGAATACTACTTACATTGTATATAATTTTATTTTGTGTAACACCCAACATATATGTAGGTATAGGTTCTACTACCTGCAATCGTGACTCTCGTGAATGAATCCGTGTTCTCGATCAAAAGCGTGTTCACACATTTTCGTGACCAAAGTATTAATTTATTGATATTGACCTGATATCAACAAAATAACTTTCGTCAATAACAGGAGCAAAATTAAACAGGTTTACCAGCAAAAGGCTTACCGACTTCTCCAGCAAATATTGAACTCCATCATTAGCAAGTCAAAATCAGAAAATTAAAGAAAAAACCTTTTGGATTATTTTTTTTTTTAAATTTTTTTCATAAGAAAATTATTTTTATTTTTAGGATTTTTGTTTTTCTTTTAGAATTCTTCTCTTCTTTCTCTTCGCATTTCTTTGTTTTTTTTTTATTTAATTTTTACAATTATAACGATTTAATTAAATAATCTACTAAACAACTATTTCTTAAAAGTTTTTTTTTGTTTTGTATTTAAATTACTTAACAATTAGTTTCGACGCGATTTTGATTAAATTAAAAATAATAATAATAATTAAAACAAAAAAGAATTTATTTCTAGCTATTTTAGAAAATATTTAAGAAATATGTAGTTACAATTTATGTACAACATGCAAGTTGCGCTTTTGTGTAAATTTTACAAAAATATTAATATTTTACATTTTTAAATTAAGCATTTTTAGTTGGTTTTTTTTTTAAATTTTTTAGAAATCTATCAGTCCGCTTTAAGATTCAGTTTATATGTCTCGCATGGAAAATATTTACACGACAAAAATAATGTACTATATTGTTAATAATACTAACTCTATAGTCTAGTTTTGTGTTTTTTTGTTGTTTTTTTTTTCTTCTCTTTTTTTATATAGAAATTCTTTATACAAACTTTAATACATCTATAATATCACATTGAATTTTATAATTTTAAAATTATGTTTATGTTTTAAGTTTAAAAGTGTGTTTTGAATAAACATATATTTTGGATTTAAACTAGGAACGCCTGACCACCGGAAGTACTCGTACTCGGCGCTGGAGGTGCTGATGCTGCCGTCGAAGTTGAAGGTGCCTGGGACTGTTGGACCTGTGCCTGAGGTGACTGACCCACTGCCGCTCCCGCTGCCGATGTTGATTGCGTGGATGTTGAGGCATTGCTTAGATTGCTGCCAGTTCGCAGATGCACTGGTGCCTGTTGAATGGGACGCCATTGTGCAGACGACGATGGATGGTGTGGATTTCTTAGGTTCTGTTGGGGAGCTCCACCAGTTCGAAAGTGAGGAGGTGCCAGCAGTTGTTGCTGCTGCCCACTTGGAATCATAGACAGAGACTCTTGCTGATCGTATGCACTGTACTCGGATTCTATGCTGGAGTAGATGTGCTCCGATGGGGGCCTCATTGGAATGCTATCGCATGGTCGGGCAACGTGCCGGCTGGGTCTGGGGCTGGGAGTTGCTGTGGTTGCGGATGAGTAGTTGGCTTCCATGTCCTCCTGGTAGTAGGCCGGAGGAGGTGGAGCCTGTCTGAAGATGACTCCTGGACTGACGGGTTGCTTGAATCGTTCGTGATGATCCAATGTGTAGTTGTTACCTCGTGGTGACAGCTCAATTGGAATGGCGTAGCGCAGCTTCTCCCAGAAGTATCGATCGCAGGTCAAGAGACGGTTGGATGGTACAGATTTAAGGTATGGTGCCAGTTCTGGTACTTCTTCTGCTTCGGCGCTTACTGCGGTCTCCTCAATGATGACGAGTTTGCTTGCCAGACCGCGTAATGCCTCATGGAATGCGTTGCGGAATTCAATGCGGTTCCACTCTGTTTGAATGAGATTTCGGGTCATTACGAGGATGATCTTGCGCGAAGCTCGTGATGCCTCGACGATTTGTAGATGAGAAGCTTCTGGTGGGAGATCGCGCTGCTGGATGCATAGACGGAATGGCGGACGACCATGTTCGAGCTCGGCGGCGATGTTGCGGCACACGAATTCGTAATCCTTCGCGGAGTGCAAGATGATGGCGTCGTACAACTTGCCAGCGTCTTCGAAGCGCGGCTCACAAACGCGAACTCCGTAATGAGCGAATAACCACATGCGAACTGATTCCCTGAAGACGAAGACGATGATCAGTACCACGATCAAAAAGATCAGTACCAACACGGCGGCAAGTAAAGGAACATATCCGCCGTTCATGTCCTGAGATGCGAGGTTGCTGCTGTTTTCGAGCAGTTCACTGCATTCGGCGGTTGCTGTAAGGTCTAGTTCTCGTTTGACTGCTCCATCGACGCAGTAGATCTCGGCAGAATCTTTGATGATCATGGCATTGTCAGAGACAAACTGGGAAAGATCTTGCAGGAATCGGCAGCGGCAGGACCACGAGTTACGGCCGATGGTAAGCGCTTCGAGTCCGTTTCTGTACTGTAAATTCACAAACTGCGGAATGTTGATCGATACTAGACGGTTGTTGTCCAATCGAAGGACCTTCAGCGATACAAGTGGTGCAAAAGTGGCATTGCCAATTTGTGTTAACATGTTGTTTTGCAGATACAGTTCCCTGAGCAATGACAGTTGTCCGAATTCATGCCCATCAAGGGCCTGGAGCTTGTTGTTTTCCAAGTGGAGCACACGCAGCATGCCAAGATCAGTGAATGTCTTGTTCTCGATCGTCATCACGTTACTCGAGTTCAAATACAAAGCCCTCAAGTTTCTTCTAGAATCGAATACTTGCGGATGCAGAAGTGGCAAATTGTTGCCATCCAAATACAAATCGGTCACATCCAGAGGCAGTTTGTTTGGCAGATTATTGCGATTCTGTTTGCCACAATCGACAATGTTAGTGGACCAAGTGGCGTCATGGAAGCACGAGCAGTTCTGGGGGCACTTCATTTCACATGAACAGGCTTCGAAGTCGCAGCAATGACATGATGTTGGGCAGTGGGACTCATATTTGCATACAAAGTCCTGGCTGCTAAGCGATGACAACGGCCGAAGGGGTGAATTTCTGCTATGCGGCATGAGGCACTCGATGTTGGTGAGATCGACGATCCTCGGATGCTGACGGGTGGTTAAATTGTTGATTCTCTGCAGCCATTCCATGGAACAGTCACATTCGAAGGGGTTTCCGCCCAGATAGAATTCAGGCATTTGCTTTTCACTGGAAACTGGTGCCACTCGAAGAGAGTTGAGGGCGATCTTTGATAGAACGTTGGCATAGAGATCGACACGAGCCAGCTTTGTCTTATCCACGAAGGTGTTTGGCTGAATTGCGCTGATGATATTGTTGTTGATGAAAAGCAGCTCAATCGAGTTCGGCACTGACATGGGGCCAATCTCTGTGATTCGGTTGTGACTGGCGTCGAGGGTGGTGACGCGGATCTCTTCCTGCAGCTTGTAGTAGTTACCCAGTGCCTCGATGTAGTTTCCATGGATATCCAGCCACTTGAGGTTGCTTGGAATGAAGGCATAATCGAACCAAACGAGGTGGTTTTCGGACAAATTCAGCCACAGAAGTGATGCCAATGTGGCAAAGATCCCATTGATGTCGGTCAGAAAGTTGCGATCCAGGCGGATTGCCTCGATTTCAGTGTTCTTATCGAGTGCCCCTCTTTCAATTGCTTGGATGCGATTTTTGGCCAAATTCAGCACACTTAAACGCGGCAAATCGGCGAACATGTCTTTGGTGATGTTTCCGATCCTGTTGTCGATCAGGCGCAGACCGGTCAGCTGATTCAGATTGCGGAATGTGCCATTTTTAAAGTCGGAGATTTGGTTTTCACCCAAATCAAGAGTTTTAAGCACTGTCAAGTCGATGATCGCTTCTGGCACTTCAGCTAGCTGATTTGAACTTAAATCAAGCTCCTTCAGATCGGAACAGTTGCGGAATGTCTGGGTCTCGATAATGCTGATTAGATTGTTGTTCAAAGTCAGCTTATTCAGAACGTACAGCCCGTTGAAGATCTGGTTGTCGAGGGTGTGCAAACGGTTTTCGGCCAAATTCAATGTGTGTAGATTGTATAGCGGCAGAAATGCGCCATCTTCAATGTGTCCAATCGAGTTGTTGCGCATGTCGAGGATTTGCAGAAAGTACAGCTCTTTGAATGTCTTGGCACCAATGCGAGTGAGAGCATTGTTGGCTAGATTCAAAACGATCAGTCGGATTAAGCCGGCAAATGTGGTATTATCGACATGGTGAGACGTCAGCTGGTTGCCAGAAAGATCCAAAACAAGCAACTGTTCCAGCCGATGGAAGATGCCCTTGGGCAAATCATACAGCTCATTCGATTGGAGGTGGATTTCTCGCAGCTCCTTGTTATTTGCGAAGGCATCGGTCGGCAAAGTTTCCAAGTGGTTGTAGCTCAAGTTAAGCGTTCGCAGATTTGTGAGTCCAATGAACGCATCAGCTGCGATCACTGTGATATTGTTATGCTGCAATTTGAGTTGCTGCAATCGGCGCAAACGCGACGCACCCCAATTTTCGGGCAACGAACGAATCTCATTAAAACTGGCATCGAGCACTTGCAATTCTGATCCGGAACCCTGAGTGCCACCGATCGCGCACAACTTCTCCGAGAATCCCAAACTATCCGCCGATCGGATACGATTCGCTGTCAAATTCAGTACCTTTAGATTGTGCAACGGACACCACACACCCTCTGGCAACTGTCTAATATTGTTCTCACTCAACTCAAGGGTTTGGAGGTCGCGCAAACCGCCGAATGCATTGCTAAGAATGTCTAAACTTTTGCCGGGTCCCCATATCGAGTTGCGGGTACGAACCGAGAGTTTTTTCAACGACACCAGCCCTTCGAAGGCGTTCTGTTGCAATCGTTGCAATTTACACGAATCCAAACGAAGTTCGGATAGCTTTTGCAGGCGAACAAACGCGTTCACTGGCAATTCACTCGCGTATAGCAAATCATCGGCGCACTGTATATCCAAATTGTTGGCCGTTTCGGCTACTTGCAGATCTAATCCATGTGGCGATGCGTCGATAATCCGTAAATTGCACTTGATATCCATGGTTGTGCGTACGAATTCCCATGAGCATTGCGCAGCAACATGGGCCACTAATGTTAGGCAAAGGAACACTAATTGGGACATTTTTGGAGACATTTTCTCTTTTTTTTTTCTTCGAACAAAAAAAACAAAAATTAAACTAAAAATTAAATTTTGGACCAACAAAATTGGGCCCAAAATTTTAGGTTTTCACTTGATGTGCACTGAATTTTTTTTTTTCGTGTTAAATTTTGAACTTGGTCAGATATTCTGACATCTTTTCGGACTTTTCATTGGGCAAAAAGCACCCGAATCGGAACCGTTTTGTTTTTTTTCTTCTTCTTTCTATTTTAATTTTTTCACAAATTTTTATTTTACAAGTCGAATGTTGATAAAATAAATAAAAAAATTTTTTTTCTATTAGATTTTTCAAGTTACAAGTCGCGGCGGAATTTTACTCTTTAAAAAAAATTTACTTGTGTAATTATTTGCTACTCTAAATGCATGATAGCCGCTCAACGATCAAACTCAAACTGATTATTCGGTTAACTGCTCTCGAAACCATCGACTTGGACTCAAAAATTCGAAACTCACAGATACAACACACACACTTGGACAATGGGTGGTGTGTAGCATGTAAAAGGTCCAGTTTTATGCTGTGTGAATAAGGGGAAGAGGCTCACATCAACACACCACTGCTAGTTCATGTCGCAGCTCTCGAAATCATAAATTCGATTGGCAATTGTGTGTCCAACATGGATATGTTGGTATGGATGGCCGTGTGTGAGTGTGTGTATGTTAAAATGCATTTGCATTGCATGGAAGCATAGAGTGCCTTCAGCAAGCAAATGACCCTTTTGTTTATTATGAGATACGAAGGTATGTATGGATAGGATAGTTCTCTCTCTTGTCAGTGTGGAATAGAGATTCAGTTTTCTGTATAATCCAGTGTCACATGAAGGAATTGGAAAATGCATTCAGGCAGGCAGAAGTTACGTTTACACATGTGTTTTGTTGTGTTTGGTGCACATATTGTACAACCGCATGCATTTGTGTGTTCCAGTTTAATAGGAGAAAGAGAGTCAGTCTCTCTCTCTTGGTTCGTATGAAGAACCCACCCGCACCCCCACCTTATGCACTTCGTTGATATCGGTTCGTCGGTACGGGCACGGGCACGGGCACGGGCAACTATTCATGCAACAGTTGCACACACAGAGGAGAAAGAGTTTTGTCAGTTTTTCCTGTTTTTGCCTTACCATAATTTCTTTATGCACTTTTGTTTTACTACAGAAAATGCTAAAGATACAAGCAATAGATACAATACACTTGTAGGTATGGAATACATTTTTTGACATACAAATACTTGTCCGTTGTACGGGGACTTTGTTATTATTTCTCCTTCTTTCTACTCTTGACAAATTTTTTTTTCATCTATTTATTTTTATTCTTCTTCGTTTAGTATTCTTTCTCTTTGTTGTGTGTGTGTTTTTTGTTTGGTTGGTTTTGGTTTTGTTTTTGCTCGTTGCTTGTTTTTCTTGTGCAAAATATATTGCAAATTATAGTACAAGTTGAAGTATAGTATCTCAACGTAGTAGTACTTGGCCGGCCGGCGGAGGGGTTTTAGTACATTCGGATACTTTAAGCATGTGGGCAGATGATGGAGACGAAGTAAAACGCCAAAGGATTGCACTGAACTGAACTTATTATGCGGGCGAAAATAGTTGAAATTATGCTGATTTTATGATTGAGATAGTTTTTTTTTATGTTTTTCTTTGCCTCTAAATATGTTTGCTTGCCATGTGTGTTTAAAAGTGTTTTTGTTTCGCGAAAATTGCCATTAATAGTCTTCAATTCTAAATATTATCTAGCTACCTACATATTTGGTTCAAAGGTGGAAAAGAAATTTAAAATATAACTCAAGTTGAGTGCTAATCCAGGTTTAAATCGTTCATTAAGGTTACATTTCTTTATGAAAAAAATTCTGCATCTGTTGGGCTAGGTATCGGGCCTTAAAATGCTCATGCTCTTGGTCATAGAATTTGTGTCCCCAGTTACGAACGTTCTACAAAGCCTGCTATCCCACAAGAACCTGCTCTATCTTTCCATCAAACGAGTTGACCTTCGAACAATAATAGGAATCAACGAGAAAGTGCTCTAAGAACCACCTCTACGCCAAGATAACTTGATCAAACGTATGAATAAATATGTGCTAGCCTGTTGGGGTTTTGCGGAAATGCTGGTGCACCTTTGATGGAAGTAAAAATAAATAAAAAATTTGTAGCAACGCGGATCATTAGCAAGTCAATTTATTCCCATCGCTGCAGTTTTTTTGTTTTAGTAATATTGCCCCTGAACTACTGTGCCTGTGTCCCATATGCACAGCATAAATTGTTGCAAAGAATGTGCAGATAGGTAGATCAAAGAATAATATTAATCCGAGAACTCAATAAATAAACATGAGCAAGAGATTTAGTACGCTATCTAGGTATAAAGAAAAAATAAAAGATCTCAGACAAGCTACACGCATTACGTTCGCTGTTGTGTTTGCAGTAGATAGGTACCTAACCTAGCTGAGTGAAAGGATTATTTTGAATATGATTATGATCAGAGGAGGCAATATTCTGTAGCGAGAATCTGATTACACAAAATTTTATCTTATGAGAATATAGAGAATTCACGTTCTTAAAACAAATTTAAAAATATTTCTCCTTTATTGCAAAATCTACACGCATTACCTTGAGCTTTGTCTATAATCTAGGTGTGTTTTGACACGGCAATGACATGTCCAATTTGACTCCTGTTTAGTACCAGAAGTTATTTCACTCGATGGCCGAATCAGGGATCCTAGCAGAACTGTTCCAAACATGAAGTGTGACTTCTTTAATATTTTTCTGGAGCAAATATTCCGCAGGGCAGGAGTAAGCGTGAAAAGTATTATCTTCAAGAGATCAATATAAATACTGAATACTAAATTATAATATAAGTATAAACAAACATTTCTCCACGGTCTAAAATGTAACTGTTGAGGTGGTAAAAGAGTTTACCCAGAAGTTACCCAGAATTACCCGGGAAACCGCTGCTACTTCTGTTAAACAAATGGGCTCTATAAGACACTGAAGCTTCCCGTTCTTCTCTATGTTCTCGATTGCTAGACGCCAAGCAGAAAAGGGGGCACCAACTACTTTCAAGAGAAATATCCTCGACCTGTGTGCGAGAGGGCGAAGAGAGTAGATTAGGCATAAGCTCTCTACGGGTCTCCCCGGAGTGGGGTAAGTAAAGTAAGTCAAGTTCTCTCGAAAGAATTGTTCTATTGCATGAACTTCAGCCTTAAAACTACAGGCTTAAAACATGAGTAGAAATGATTGTACTTCTGCTTTCCCATAAGCGGTACGGGAATGTCCCTAACTTTAGAGTTGATATTGGAATTAAATATGGGTAGACAATAATTGACGGTAGACAAATATTTACTTCAAGTACTTTGTTTTTGTAGGTTTCTTGTAGAATATCAGTAGGACTAGGTTCGAATTTCATAAAATTTCATAATAACACGCCTTTCTTTTTTTTTCATTTCAGGTGAGCAACTTGGCCTTGGCTTGGTCCTTGGGATACCATAACATAGGGTTTGTAAGTCATTTGCTCAATAACGTACATATTGACCAAACAAATAAAATTTTCCGGTAAATTAAATGCCTCGAAGTATAGGCTTCTATCCTAAAGTAAGAAAGGCATTAAATAAGTTTTTTATCCGGGAGCATCTTTTAAAAGCAACACTCTAGCAACACCTTGTTGACTCAGTAATTGCAACTCCTCGAAAAAAGGTGACTATTTGTATATTTTTCTTCTTGTTTAGTTTTTCTATGCCTTCAATGGGCTTTCGAAAATTCTGCTTCACTGAGTAAACATTTTAGCTCTGCAAAACTTACGATAGTTAGCTGTAGAAAGAGTTCTGAGTCCAAAGAGACACAATCAACAATTTCTCAATTTTTTTTTAAAGAATTACATTTTTTTTTAGTATTTGTTAAGTTAACAGTTTTCGACTGTTTGCCAAAACAAGACACGTTTTTTTTACCCCTATAGTGCGAGGTGCATAATTTAGTGAATCTTCCGTTGCGACATTACAAGCGAAAGTTAATATCATACATGTGTTGCTGATTTTGCCTTATTATAGTTTGATCACATCTTTCTTAATATGACAATTGTCAGCCTTCTCCATCTAATTTCTAAAAGGTGTAGGTACGTAGGTATTCCATTGACTGGCCGTAGCTAAACACAAAATAACGGTAAATTTGTTAGGCCTTCGATATAGGTACCTACAACTTATAATCAATTTCACCATCCACAGCATCAAAAATAAACCTAACCGACTAACAATCATTTTTATTTTTTTTCTTTTACATCCGACTTGTTTTTGCTTCGAAAATTATTTTTTACTCGACTTCTGATGATAAACCTTTGCCTCTAATCACCAAATATGCTAAAAATCGATTGTCTATCGCAAGTTTCTGTTACATAATTTAAGTCGGTTGGGGTTTTTTTTTTATTTGTTTTATTTGAAGTAGGTATTTTTGATATTCAAGAGGTTTGAATTTCCGGTCGTAGCTGGGAAATAAAATTGAAACCCTTGATTTCGCAGCATCTGCTTATCACGTTTAATCAGCATAAATCCCTTAGTAGTTAAATATTTCCTGTTTTGCTTGTTTCCATTGTAGACATGATATGTCCACGAAAATTGTATCGTATCTATTAACAGAGAAGAGGATCAAAGTGATATAAAAAATAAAAAAGAAACGCCATCCAAGAAAAACAACACAACTCCCAAATGGAACAAAAATATTATGCCCAACAACAACAACAAAATGTCTAGCAAAAAAAAAAAAAACAGAACAGAACACATCTCTTAGAATCCATTTAATTCTCAGACCAGCTCTCTGTGTTGTTTAAAAGATCATTGAACATCACCATATCATCATTATCGTTCGTAAAGTTGTCGTCTACCATCGCCGTCGTCATCATCATTATCATCATCATCATCGTCGTAGTCAATTCAATTCAATTCCCAGCGATCTTCTTGCTCTTCCCCACTATCGTCTTCTGCAGCCACATGGCCGAACTCCAACTCCAACTATGAAGCATAACAAATTTTCTATCTATGTACGTTCGCGCAGAGTGTATCTTTTCCCATTCTTGTTCTATAAGATACAAAACAAAAAAAACACAGGAATGATATCTTTTCCATTTAAAAATTTAAGTTCTATCTAGCTTAGTGTTTTTGTTGTTGTAGTTAGTGGGATATTATTATATTTTTTTCATAATTCATAAACCCGTTGAACAAAAAACAGCAGGTAGACAACAAGTCGAAAGGAATGACAGAAAAAAAAAGTCAAACCACACTCATACAGATGTAAAACATTTTTGAGGGGAAATAACACTCATACAGCTGTAGAAATTCTCTCTCACCAACACTCTTGCAAATAACCAATCCATTGATGGCAAAGAGCTGCCATAGAAGAAAAGACACAATACGTCTCCCTCGATCGCGTTGCTGATCGTGTATCTTCCATCGGCGTTTCGCGGCCATTGAAAAGACAATGTAACTCTCTGAGAGTTGACTACCAACCACCAACACACTCATATTTATCTTCTCAGCTGTGCAAGAGTTTATAACGGATAATGCCACCAATAGATGTCGCCACATACACTGATATTGCACAGAATTTGATCGCATTTAGTCACTGTTTCAGTGATTGTGCCCCTCTGTTTCCTCATTTTCGGTGTCTACGTATCTGCAGCAGCAATTTGTGGTCACTTTTGTGGTTTTTCAACTTTTGCGATCAAATGAACAAGATCGTTTGTGTTTTTTTTTGAACGCATGGAATTTGATCGTGCGGCAATTTGGGTTAGGTGGGATATACTTATAGCAACTACAAACTGAGAGACAAAAAACGATATTTTAATTTTCTGGTTTTTTCGCTTTTTCACACACTTTCTGCTTAATTAAGTTATTGCAATTCAGGTTTAGTCAGTTGTCTGCGCACAGATTTTTTTTTCCAATGCTTTATCTCAAATTACAATCCATTTTCAAAAACAAAAAAAAGGGACTGAAGAAAGATCGGCGCCACAGTTCATTGCATCTCAATTAAGAAACACACCAACCAGCCCAAGAGATGGACCAAAGAAGAACAATCACAGTCTCAAATATTTGCCAACGGTCGCGACCAGATGTAAACAAATAGACGACGAAGACCGAAATGTTCTTTTGGATGATCCAATACCGCCACAAGTGGTTGCGGGACTCATTAAACCAAAATTAAGACACACAACAGGCAGGTCTACGATGGGAATATTAGGTAAATATTATAAACACTGCATCTATGTATCTTATCGGCAGAAAAAAAAAAATGATAGCGGCACAGTTCTAATAACAGCAATATAGATAGATACAAGTGCTAGTATCAGTATCTTCTACAAACGGTAGCAATAAATGTTACACTTGGTTGAAAAACTCAGACAGGATCTGAAAGTGTACCTGCTGTTTTATGATTCTATTTTCATTCCCTTTTCAATCGGACAAAGTTGTTAGGCAACCATGAGGATAATATGTAGATAGCATTGAGAGGATAGGTGCATGCACTGTTCAATGGATTTGCTGGGAAAATGAATAAAAAATTTAATGAAATACACACCTCGGTATGTCTTGTTCGTTGTTTTTTTTTTTTTATCAACTTTAAGAACTCGTAAAACTCTTCTTCGGGATATGATAACCTTTATTCGCGGAAAAATCCTTGCGACGTGCGACGAAAGGATACAATACAAAGGAAAAAAGTCACCTTATTATTCTCACTCTGTATGCCAGAAGCAGCGCAAACGTCCAACAGGAGAGTAATAAAAACCTTCTTTGGCCTTTTACCTCATCTTTTTACGATGGAATTTCACTTGAACTATATATGTATGTGGGAACCCTGGCTTTGGCTCTTTCAGTTGGTAGGTACCTTATCTGAATTTTTAAGAAGTTATTCGTCGGTTCACTTGTGGGAAGCTCTTAAAAGATATTATTTTTAAATGCTCCCAAATGCATGTACCTATCTAATATGTGTCGTCATTTTTATTTCAAAAATGTCATTTAAAAATTAGGTCCTATATCCACATTTCAACGTTTTATTGCTGCTCGGTGCCGTTGAGCATTGAAGGTTGGGTAGGTCGGATTGATGTACCTAGTGGTTGCCCCGGAATGAGATGTCGATTGTGCGTTGTAGGAAACACACATCTGCATGTATGTGGTGAGCTGAAATGTTTGTTTTATGGGCGCGAGCAATTGATCCTTGATCCTGGAATTCACAAAAGTAAAAATTATATTGAAGAGAGATTTTATTTTGTTTTGTTTTGGTATTCGCCTCCATATTGGCAGTTTTATTGCTTTGCATCTGGTGGGCAGACGAATTTGGCTTTTGTAGTTTAGTTTATGACTTTATTCATAAATCATTTCGATATGAGTTTTGAAGATAGATAGAATTTCGGTAGCGAACGGAGGCATCGGAAGCTATGGTCTTATAGTTTATGAGTGGTAAGTTCGCAATGCGACCGCGAGATTTTTTCAATTGTTTAATTGTTAGAGTTCGTACATATGTGGGGAACGACAGTTGATAAAGGTTTCCGAAGTGAACTCGGTTTTATTGAAGGTTTTTCGCTTCGAAAAGGTAGATACACATGGTGGTAGTTAAACCGGATGGAAAGATTATTCAGGGTAAAAACATTTCATCAATAAAACGCGAACGTCTACTAGAACTGGAGTGCATAACTAGGACAGCGAGCAAAATATATTGTGTTGGAGGAGAAGTAAATAAGTAAAATAAAGGGTGATTTTTTAGCTGGTTTGGTTTTGGCAACACTGGTTTTGACAGCTGACGTGTGTTTAGTACCTTGTGTCACTGTCAAACAGCTTCAGTTTGGTTTGCAATTTAACCATGGATCGTCTTACAAATGAACAACGCTTGCAAATTATTGAATTTTACTATCAAAATTCGTGCTCGGTTCGAAATGTTCATCGCGCGCTGCTTCCATTTTATGATCGGCATTCTCGACCTTCTGAGCAGTCTATTCGGAAGATTGTGACCAAATTTCGCACCAAATTTACTTTGTTGGACATTAAACCACCAACACGTTTACGTACTGTGCGTATTGAAGAAAATATTGCGGCCGTATCAGCTAGTGTGACAGAAGACCGCGAAATGTCGATTCGGCGCCGTTCCCAGCAGTTAGGCCTTTGTTACAGCACTACGTGGAAAATTTTGCGGAAGGATTTGGGCGTAAAGCCTTTTAAGATACAGCTGGTGCAAGAACTAAAGCCAGCCGACCTACCACAACGCCGAATTTTTGGTGAATGGGCTCTTGGAAAGCTGGCCGAGGATCCGCTTTTTTATCGAAAAAAGCGATGAGGCTCATTTTTGGTTGAATGGGTACGTAAATAAGCAAAATTGCCGCATTTGGAGTGAAGATCAGCCAGAAGCATTGCAACAGCTACCAATGCATCCCGAAAAAGCCACTGTTTGGTGCGGTTTATGGGCCGGCGGCATTATTGGGCCATATTTCTTCAAAGATGATGCGAATCGCAGCGTTACTGTCAATGGTGAACGCTACCGAGCGATGATAACAAACTTTTTTTTGCCCGAAATGGAAGTTCTTGACTTGCATGATATGTGGTTTCAACAAGACGGTGCCACATGCCACACAGCACGCGAAACAATGGCGCAATTGCGAGGCGAGTTTGGTGAACAGTTAATTTCACGTTTCGGGCCGGTCAATTGGCCGCCTAGATCGTGCGATTTGACACCATTAGATTATTTTTTGTGGGGGTATGCCAAGGCTAATGTGTATAGGGACAAGCCCGCTTCGATTGACGCACTGGAAGCCAACATCCATGCATTCATTCGTGAGATACCGGCCGATATGTGTGAAAGAGTATGCCAAAATTGGACTCAGCGGATGGGCTACCTGAGACGCAGCCGCGGTCAACATTTGCATGAAATTATCTTTAAACATTAAATTGCAAGGTTCAAACTATCGATTCAAATAAATATTTCATTCATTTTTTCGAATTTTTTGTGTTTTTTTTTTAAAAAAAGTTCTAAACCTCTTAAAAAATCACCCTTTAGAAGAAGAGGGCATAGTAAGCCTGAGTTTCGTAATTGAAATCTAAACAGGTGGCGCCTAATATGCATCAAAAAAGTAAGATCGGATATGTAATCAGCTTCATCTGCCACAAAAAAGCGATTAGATACCTTTCAAGAACTATCAAAGCCTACCTCTGCTAAATTTCGAATGTCTCAAGTTGAATTTTTTTAAGCATGCACTATGTTTTAACAAGTATTATTAATATTACTTTTTAATTCCACACGGACGTGGGGTATGTGCAAGTTGTTGACATTGTCACCCGACCATCAGCGTGCTGCTACAGAGTTACGGCGATTGAAGAATAGGAACATTTGGTAGGTCTTGAAGTTAACGCAGGTTCATGCGATGACTAGAACAAACTGTGAAGCAGTATAATAATTCACAAACTAGTAAACTGCAACTTTGCGCAGATAATGTTGAGCACATTAAGTAAGGGAAAAGAAGAAGACCCATTTTTTGTCATCACAGCGTCCTCAAGACATAACTGCTGTAGCAAAGATATGAATTCTATCAACAAAGTGCTTAAGGTTTGGCTTTGTGACATTTTTAAAAACCGATTTAGAATAATCTAGGATTTGAGGTTAAGTCGCTTTTTCAAAGCGATTTGTTTTACATTATGGCAAATTTGTAGCCTGCCGGCGAAAATCATTCACCCTTCGCAAAGGCTGTTTTCATAGGAGCTGGATAACGAAAGTGAAATATTTGGCTTTATGTCCCTAACAGCACTTGTGTCTTAAAAGTCACTGAATGATAAAATGAATAAAATTGATAAGCAGAATGGTCTCACTTAGCTAAAAAGCTCTGCCTAATCATTTGTCTGCACATGATGATGGAATAAGCTCTCTGTTGCCTAAAGATCGGTAACATCATACTGATACCATATATTGTCAACAAAGATGAAGGCAAAGTTATCTAGCGGATAACTCAACACTGACCAATTGGACAGAATGTTTCAATTAAGAGTTATAATTTCGAGATAGTAAGAGACTGTCGTTTCGGGCTCGGTTGTGATGATTAACCCCGACGAACCAGCTAATTTGGTCATCTGCGATGGAAAAGCTAGAAACTTGAAGAACTCTATCCACCTCCGTTCGCGGGACTGTCGACGACATCGATACATGGACATTATCCCAGAAAATCTGGCCTAATCACAATGAAAAATGGTCCTATCAACTAAATATATAGGAAATTGGTCACTGTATTTTAGGTAGGCACTCATAGGTAGAATGAAGGGTCGTACCATCCAAAGAACAGAAATTCACATAACACTCCTTCCTTGCTACTACCCTGCGCTTGGAAGGTTAAGACAGCGAATTCTAGAAGAAGTTATGTGAGCGATCTACAAAACTCATGAAATATATTATTAAGTTCAAATAGTTCATCTAATCCCGGACTTTTTGAACTCTTCTGGATTTCCAAGCCTTGGGAGAATTCTGAGGAGAAGAATATAGTGAACAACGGTCTGAGGTTAGTTTTCATCAGTAGCCTCAACTTGGTTTGGGGATCAATTGATGCACATGATTGACGTCACTATTTCTCCTTTCAAAGCCTTGGCTCGCAAAACGATGCAGATTATCTGGGTTTCGTTGTTATGCTCCGAAACAATACTTCCTTGATTGTGAGATGGAGACTTTCTTCAATCAATTAGCTATTAAACACTGAAACAGCAGAGTTAACTGCTTCTACTCCTGTGGTGTCCCACTCTGAACGTAACTCTCGCTTGCCGCGAGGCAAAATACGAATAAAAATCTCTCTTTTGACTTTTAGAATCTATCTGATATTTGCTCTTAAGATTCATATTGTCTAAAGAATATTTGCCACGCCTAGTAATATGGTTAAGGTATTAAGTTTTTCAAACAAACACCCTTCCATATCTCTTCTAAGGCAATACCTTAAAAAGTTTATAAATTTTCCATCCATTCTCTGCCGCACACATTGCCATTATTACCTTTTTGTTTTTTGCAAGCCCCCCCTCCACTAATCACGCAATCAAAATTCAATCACACACGACAAAAAACCCTTTCAAGAAAAGGTCTCCCTCCCTCTCTCTATCTCTTTTTCTCTTCAATTACTGTACGGCGGATTATCGCACCACAATAAATATGAAGTAACCGCCCAGGCAGAACCAGCATTCAGCCAGGAAGTCAAATAGCTACAAAAACCAGCTAAAAGCTACTTAGTCAACACGCAAGGAGTCCACTGTGAGCAATACTCCCAAGTCATCCCATCCGAAGGGGGAAAAAAAAACTTCACCAAACTAAAAATTATTTCAACTTTAAACGAAATCCCTGTAAAAAGGCCATAAAAACCCCTAAGAGAACCTCGACTTGTTAATGGCTGTTAACACGTCATTTGGCAATACACCTGTATGCGCCTTGTGCTCAGATTACCTGGCAGTGGCACCACCATCAGCAGCACACAAAACAGCTCATTTGAGGCGCTTCTAAGGAAGTCCCAAGCTCTGTTGCTACTGCCGTAATTGATGCAACGCTGGTGGTGGGTGCAAAAGTAAATGTTTTTCCCAGTGGGAAATTGCGATACACATGCAAATCTTTCCGGCGACTCACACGGAAATTCGATGAAAGATTTCTCATTTTCTCGTCATGTGTGTGCCCTGCAGTGACCACGACAAGACGTCCATAGAACCAAAAACACGTAAAAAAAAATAAATAAAACCTCCTGAAACCCATTTGGCGACACAAACTATATGCCAGGCCGTCGTCGTTCATTCCACCTAAATGGGCAACTAACCGACCGAGATATCCAGTTACAGTCTATTAAACTGATTTAGGTTATGTAGTTTGTGTCCGTTGGTGTGCTGCTGCTACGCCCGCCTCTGCTGCTCATCTGTAGCCCATTTTGTCAACATACAAAATGTGTGTGTGTTCTCAGATTTTGGTCCCATGATGAGGTTGCCCCAAAATGGTACTATAACTGACTGTTCCTGGTGTCTTGTTAGGACTCCCGGCGCTGGTGCCAATGATGATGATCTGCATCCCTGCACAGGTTCATTGTATGCCATTCTGTCTCATCATTGAGACTCAGTGATATGTTAAATTGTGGGAATTTTCTAAACTCTCATCACATACAGGATGCGTATAGCGTAGCAGTAGGTCTTCACAGCTCTTTGTTGTGCGGCTCGATGCACGAGCGTTACAATGTAGTGACGAAAAAGAATGAGATACATAATCTAGATTAGATGTGGGTTAAAAGTGTTGAAAGTGCGGAAGTTCGTGTGAAGTAGAAAATGACTTTGTGCTGTGTGTCTGTCTGTCAACTGCCTATAATGTGAATTATGAAGACTAGGATGGATTCATGGCAAGCAATGACCTACAAGGGCATGTTAGGGATGTTTTCATTTTTGCTGAGAAACAAAAAAGAGTCTTGGAATAGGTCTTAAAAATCATTGAATGCGAAAGTATTAAAAGCGAGGTAGCTTTTATTAATTTTTGGAAATAAATTACGAGATTCTTTTTTATCTTTCAAGCCTGTTCCGTTGCTTTGTTAGACTGGAGAACTAAAAAATTACCTGAGACATTATTCTGACATCCCTAACCATTCAGGTTTATGGTTGTACCATTTACGCTGTGAGTGACTACTGTGGATCTTCTGTTATATTCAACTATTCAACTTGCCACTGTATTACATTCAGTACGAAAAGTTATCTCCGCGATAGGAAATTTATTTAGTAAGCTCGTTTGAAGGAATATTAATACAGCTCTTGCTACAGGAGACTCGATTATTGAACAGAACCCCAGAAAAGATCCAGAACTAAGAGTGTTTATAAGACTACCGGGCACAAGCAGCGTCTTTCAATTAGAGGTTCTGGCTGTCCTCAAGGTGGCTGAGTAAATGCAGATAAGATCAGAGATGGGTTAAAAGTGTTGAATCGACAGCCGGGACGCACTTATGGAATCAACAAACTTCAATTCTGATATAGTCAGGAACTGTCGCACAATTATGCAATCAGAACCGAGTGAGACTGTGCTGGGTGCCAGGACACTGCTGTATTTAAGGCAATGAGCAGGCGGATGAGCTTCCAGGATTAGGAGGGAGACTCAATATGTTGCTGACATACAACCTCCGCTCTGCATAATAAGGGGTTCTATTGAGTAAATAACCCTAACGACTGCCAACCTAAGGTGGTGGTCACGTCTTGGGCAACACACGGTGTCAAAAGGCCTCTACGGCTATCCACTTCTCGACTATAAGAGTTCCAGGAAGCTTATAAAACTTAGCAGAGATAAGTCTAGACTATTAGCAGAAATTCTGATAGGGCATTGCCTCTTGCGAGAAGATGCAAAGTGGCTAGGACTGTCGGATACAGACAGATTCTGTGGTGATCTGCTGGCTGTAGGATATACCGCACATATTGTGTGAGTGCGAGACATTCTAAATAGTCGCAAACTTCAAAGGCCTCCTTGGATTTTGTAGGATAATTGGGTGCTTTAAAAGGGAAAGCGTTTAGGTTTTTTTCTACCGTTTGAGTGCAAATTTAACCGGGTCCCCAGGCATCGCGGTGGGACCACTTTAGTGCCCAGTGTTGTGTGGTGACTCTTACATCACACCCCCGACTTAACCTAACCTAACTTGGTCTCTGCAACCATTCAGTGTGCGAAGATATATTTATAATTAGGGCGAATGGAAGTGACGACACAATTTTATTCTGATTCTGAACAGTGAAAAGCTTTTATTGACAGTTTCTTATATCTTGAATGTAACTATGGCAAATTTCACACAAGTGGTATCTGCGCAGTTTTGAAACTCGTTATTCTTATCTACCGAGCCATTGCGCACAGGGGTAAATGAAATTTAGCTGGATCTATGCAGCGGCACCACAAGTGTGTGAGCACATCCCATTCTAGTTGTATGTATGACGCGGCAGTGCTGGAGAGGTATGTAGTTCTCTGCAAGAACTAATTAAAAATGGAGACCGAATCCGAGTGAGAATATTTTCTACATCAAAAAGAGCCGCAAAGATCACAGTGTTAAGTCAAATTGAAATCATTTTAAGACAAAATGCATGCCAAGTTCTTTAATGAATCCTCTTAAGACCCGATGTTACTCAGAACGGGGTGGACCTGGATCCTAACCATTTCTAATTAGCAAGGTCTAAGGCTAATCTACTGCGTTGTCAGTGAAAAAGAGGAACCGCGTCTCCAAAACACAATATTACTTTGCAAAGAATGATCGAAAAGTAATTTTAAGTGGGGTTCAGATACGATTGAAAAATTTTATCGAGGTCCGCAAAAGAAAAACTGATAATTCTTACTTATTTTTTATTTAACCTCATAATGGAAGAAATTACAACGATGAAATTGGGCCAGTTTTTTTTTATTGTTTGGTTCATGCAGGAACAGCTAATGCAAAGAACGTCTTCAAGGTCTTCGAGATTGCCCTCTTCTTAAAAATGTTCCAGCTTGTGACGAAAATCAGGCATCACTTTCAGAATCAAAGAAACTACTTGAGCTTACGGCAATGAATAGCAGAACGATATCTCTGTTTTTTCAAATCCAATTCAATAAATTTAAATTTTTTCAAACGATTTTGGTCTGTTCTTGTATTTTAAGTAATTTAAAGATTTCCCAAATTTTAATTAAATATTATTTTCAAAAGCCCTAAATATTTTGATCTGTTTTGTTAATATTTCGGAAAATTAAGTTAAAATGTGCAAAATTACATCAAAATCGTAAAAGCCGTTTTTGAGAAAATCGATTTTTTCAAAACTAAAATGGCAAATGATTTTCGTAAGTTATCGAATTTGATCATTTAGTTTAAATTAAATGCATCTCATTAGTGAGAGAGTTTCGTATGGCGCAATCCTGTACTTTAATTATAATGAATTACTAAAAGTAGCCGCAGAGGCTGTATGAAGGTCAAACATATTTATTTTCGATCAACCCCGCTACATTTGGGACGTCTCTATTTCCAACAGTTCCAACCTAGTTGCCAGATCGACAAACATTCATTTGACTCACTCAGACCTCTCCGACCGAATCGATGCACCTTGCGCACTTAGCAATATTTGTTTTCTTTAAGATGGCTGCTGTTTTCGGACTTTCCGGTTTGTAAACATAACCATATTTAGAATAACAACAATAAAAACACATTTTAAACAAGCAAACAACACATATCCGAAATTTAAATTCAAAGTCCTTTCCATATTACACGCATTCTTATTCTCAATTCCGGTGTCAAATATCGGCCCATGCAAACTAACAATCACCGGCTACTTCAAACGCGAGGAAATGCATAAAACGCGACGCACACAATTTTAAAGTCCTTTAACCCGGAACTGCATGTAATTAAAATAGGACGATGGTCGGTAGTTTTTTTTTATTTTAATTGTGCGTAGCAATACACGATGCAACTTCAAAAGTGCACTTCCGACATGGCCCCTTTATTTCTAAGGACTTACTAGGATGCATATGCATACGTTTCAAGAAGAACGAAAAAAAAACGTTTTCAAGTGTTAAAAGGTGTTCGTAATTTGCCTTGTAGGTCCTTGTAGTATAGACGCGTCTTGCGTGGAAATCAAGCGCATCGAGTAAATTAATTGCTCACTGATTTACGAGAATGTTGGAGTGGAATAGGACATAGGACTGGAGTGCGCGATGGAGCGTGATGCATCTTAAGTGGTCGTGTGTTCAATTTGTTAAGTGTTTTTTTTTTCTTTTTCCTCATGGATATAATTGAGCTATGTTCTACAAATGCAACAACGGCTATCATGAGATAATGCATCTGCAAAGTGCGTGGGGTAAGTTGATTTGTATCGATTTAACTATGTAGTCCAATTGAAATCAGTTTTTAATGCGGGCGTGTGTTTTAAAGTCAATTCCTATTGAGGTGATACGACAGAGATCAGTTTGATGAAAAGTAAAAGTTTCCAGGAAACATATTTCCGATTATGTTTCAAGCCTGATCAGCTGCAAGTAAACGAAACATTTAGTGTTTTTTATTATTTTTTATCTAAATTTTAGGTTTTGGAGGCTTTGTCGGTTTAGAACTTGCAAATTACGAGCTAGAGGTTACAGCGGTGCAGGAAAGTAATGCAACTTACTTCGTTCGAGGGAAAGTGGGAGCAATTCCATATGTTCTTGTGGGAGATATAAAAAATTTCCAAAGGCGACCATATCCCCTGAATTTAACAACGATCAGGATTTTAAGCTTGATCACTCTCTAGAGGCAAACGAAATGACATTACTTGGAGTATCCAGATTTAGTTACAGGCAAGTTCTGAAATCCACGCGCTACCAACTGGTAGCAAACACATGCAACATTAGTTGGCGTTGTCACATCTGACAGCCCAGCTGCTCCAACAATTGTGTGAGCGAAGATATAGTTTTTGACACAAATGGAGGGATTCCATTTCCGATAGCGAATAGACAGTTTATTTCTGAGAAGCTTCTCATGCGATTTTTTATACTTTTTGATATTTGTCAGACTTTCGAAAGAGGTAGGGTAGCGAATGAAAACTTTAATATGGTAGGGGGCGAGATTTTGAGTAGCTTAGTGGTCCAGAGCACTTACTTAACCTTAACTGCACCCACAAAATGAAATATACAATATTAATTAACATCAGGTTGCATGAATAAAGTAGTGTATTCCCAGCTGTAATACTCACAATCACGGAACCGGCTCATACTGTTTTTGGCAATACAGTGGGAAGCAAAACTGTCCGGATGTTTTGCTTTCTCTGGTTATATTAACAAAGTGAGTAAGGTAGTAGCAATTTGACATATATTAGTGATTTTTTTTATTCAATTCAACGTTTTTCTTTATATTAAGTAACAAAAACTTATAAAAAAGTTTATTCAAAACAAAAATGCACAAAAAACACAAAATTCATTATTCGGACACGTTTGCACATTAGTGTTGTAATGATATAATACCATATTGTACTGTTTTTTTGTACCGTAAGAATTTAGCTTTTTGATATTTATGCAGTTCCTTGACCTCAGTATATAATTTGTCGTTGTGCTGTGCTTTTGGTTTTTAAACAAAAAAGAAAAGAGTAGAAAATGAAGTAAATTCCAATTGATCTTAAAAATAGTGTGATCAATTTATTGCAAAAGAATTATTCGTGCCGTAAAATAGCTAAACAGTTGAAATTAGGTAAAACCACGGTTAGTGGTATTAAAAAACGACGAAATGTGGTTTGTTCAAGCGGTCATGGGGGCCGACCAAGACTCATTTCTGATGCCGAAGCTCGGTTGATGGAGCGGTTGCTCCATAACAAGGACATTCGGACACCCAAAAATGCTGCAAAAGCAATTCACAAAAATGTTAGTACAGCTAGACGTTAGTTAGCTAGACGTGCGCTTAAAAGAGTAGGGTTGGTAGCCAGCGTAAAAAAAAAGAAGCCATCTCTTTCAAATAAAAATGTTCAACGACGCTTAAAGTTCTGTAAGGAGCACAAAAACTGGACCATAGATGACTGGAAACGTGTCATTTGGAGCGATGAAACAAAAGTTAACCGTTACAAATCAGATGGCAAGGAGTACTACTGGCATCGACCTCACGAGCGTATCCAAAAGCACCAGGTAAAGGAAACTATGAAACACGGTGGTGGGGGGATAATGGTTTGGGGCTGTTTTACTTGGTGGCACGTCGGTCCATTGGTAAGAATCCGAGGTATTATGAAGAAAGAAGACTATTTGAACATTCTCCAAACCAATCTTCCTGATTTTGTATATGAGTGCACATATCCCGCTGAAGAAGTCGTCTTCCAGCAAGACGGAGATCCGAAGCATACAGCTAAAATTGTTCAAAATTGGCTCCAAAATCAGAATTTTCAGCTGATGCAATGGCCTGCACAAAGCCCGGATCTAAATCCAATAGAAAATTTATGGGCTATTGTTAAAAGGAGGCTGGGTGCGTATGAAAATCCACCAAAAACCATGGATGAACTTTGGGAAAGAATAGAAAGGGAATGGCAGAATATTGACCACAAAATCATCCAAAAATTGGTGGAGAGTATGCCTAAAAGAATTAAAAGTGTGTTAAAGATCAAAGGGCTTTGGACACAGTATTAAACTGATGGCGATTAGAGAGCAATACTAAGAAATCACTAATGTGCAAAAGCGTCCAAATAAAGAATTCTGTTATTTTTGTTTATTTTTTTTCTGAATATTACTTTATTTTACTACTTATTGTTATTTAATTTTAAGAAAAACGTTTAATTAAATAAAAAAATGACAAATATATGTTATATTTCTATTACATTACTAATTTTGTTAACATAACCAGAGAAATGCAAAACATCCGGACAGTTTTGCTTCCCACTGTAGATACCACGCAATGATATTACCATATTCATTTATAGGTAAGCTGTCATTAAAGCAGCTAGTATATCCAAGCTATAGTTCACCACCTCCTAATTCAGGAAATGTCGCAAATCCGAAATTGATCATGCCCGGTTACTTCAGTTGATCAAAGAGAAAGCCAATAACAACTGGAAACTACTTCTCACATTCACTTTTGAAATGTCACGGACTATGCCAGTACTTACGCCAAGGATTCTGTGTGGTAGCTAAAATGTGGTTTTGTGAGAATTTCCGGCGAAAGGTCCTCGCAGTCTTGCCAGATATTCTCATTGAGGGCTTTAAGAGTCTGAAGATAGTCTCGTGACCTTAAAAAAACATCGCTCAAAGATAAGTCTGGAGCGTTTAGTGCAAGTGCAAATCGCCCAAATGAAAGATTGGATCTGGTCCCTTATGCTATAACTTTCGATGAAAAGTTGTCTCCCTCGCTTTTATGTTTAGGAGTATAGCGATATGTTGACGAGTATTTTGTATCTGTTTACATAACAATGAGTGCAGTACGCAGTCAAACATGCATTTGCTGCCATTTGTGGTTTACAATGTTACGATCTGCGTTTATCGGGAAATGTCTAGTGTATACGTTTTAAAAACGCCTCTAACGGTTATAAAAGCTGATTATTAGACTTCTAAGAGCAAATAATCAATTCATTGATTATGAAAATGACATAGTAATGCTTTTGTGTCTTGGGAGTTTAAGTTTGGGATACCTACCAACTCCGACTTTTTGGGACTTGTTCAATTCAATCTTATCACTCAAAGCCTAAATACAATACGATTTTTCAGTACCCATAAGAAAAGACGTAATTGAGTAGCGTCAAGTAATACAATCATGGTGCCTCTTTTGCGATATTACGTTACCGATTACTCCGTAAGTCAATAGTTTCATGCTCATTTGTATGACACGCAGCGCCATTCTACAGAAACCACTTTTCCACTGGATCAATGTCATTCATATTTCAAAGAAATAATAGTCATAATCTGGTATTGTTGACCACTGAACGCAGTGACACTTACCGCAATGTGCGCAGGTGTTCTCTGCATACTCTAGCTTAAAATCGACAAATAGCGAACTTAGTTGGTTGATAATGAGGACTATAGTGACAATCACGCACCTATTCTACTTTAAATTAAGTTTATGTGGAACAGGTGCCGGTACATTCTCAGAGGAATAAAATATACACATCCAATCTGACTTCCTGATTGCAGTAGTATTTTCGAAGCTGAAGTAGCCTTTACTCTAATAATGTTGGCATGTCCACGCTGGTCCATCACTCTCGCATACAGCTTAAAGCTTTTGGCTCGCAGTACAAGGTATATGTCTGCAATGAGATGGCCGATGAGCTAGTAAGAAAAAGATTAGACACGAACCATGACCAGTCGGTCACACCGCTTCTCTGCGATTGCAGAGAATAAGTGGAATACAATGTCGAAATGAAGGTCAATAACAGGTGCAAATCTATAACCATCTGTAAAATTTAACGAAAACTAGGGCCAAAATATAATAAAAACCCAACTAATAAGCTAACAGTACGACAGAGCCTTGCTTTCTAAACTGAACTTAAACTGGCCATGATTTTTGAAGAAACCACACAATGAAGTGTGGTGACGGCATTTGTAGAGACTGCGGCGATGAAAAGATCCACAGGAACACACCTCATGATCTCAGTCTAATATACCCCGGTTCTGCTACTTGAGGATCTTAATGGGTATATAGGGACCTAAGCGAGCAAGGACTTTGTTTTTAGCCATAGGTTATTTTAGGTTAAAGTGGCAGCCGGTGAGTCCGAATTGCTTAGAACAAAAAGAGGTCCGTTGTGAAACCACATGGATCTACACGGTAAACCATTTGGTGATCTGGATATAGCGAAATCGATCTTTAAGAAAAAGAATAAGGCTCCTAGGTGGACCTCACGTTTGTGGGAGAGAGCAGGACAGGTGCATAGAAGGTGTAGAATTGTCTCCCATTCCTCCTCGTCCATGCAGCTTCTTCTTCAAAAAGTCATTTGAGTACATATAAAGCCTAGTTGCATGCCTGCCTATGAGACCGTGTCCAGTGATGACACCTTTTGTAGAGCTAATGTGCAGTCTTTTTTGAGAGATCAAACACTTAGAGTCAGCTTAGGCCAAATCTAAGGATGGTTTTCTCATTGGCTTCCAATTTTAGCATTAGTTTCCATGTGGCAATTGGAATGCCTAAAGAGTCTTTATCAGGTGAAATATCAGTCAAAATATTCCTAGAATATTTCTATGCCCTGGCACCCAGCAAAGGTGAATGTTGAATTGCTTCGACATCTCGTTAAGAGAGGATCGGCATTCTAGGGCCACATAGAGTTTAAAGATTCTGAGTTAAAGCATCTTGAAGAAGCCGAAGAAGATTTTCTTTTTAGCAATGATAAGGCTTCTTTAATCGCCATGAATTCTGCCTGAAACACATTGCAATGATTATGTAGATGAAACGAGAGACTTAGATTTAGTCTATCAGAGAAAAGAAAGCTTTCATCCCAGAATGATCTGGATGGAATAGTAACTAGAAATGTTTGTCAAACTGATGCTGAGGTGTGGTGTAATCTACCTTTCTAGGAAGGGTTTTATTGAGATTTAGAATAGTAGAGTGGCCAAATTATTTCTTGGGTCCACCTAATGTTGCTTTGAGGCCAATGGCCGAGTTACCAGCTAATTGTCTTCTTACGATGTCGAGTGGTTTTATATGAAACAGGTGTCGCGAGTTGTTGCAATGTCTAAGGTAGTCCGCAAGATCACCACGACACGACGTACATGAGTACAAGTCTTACAACTGAGATATGTAGCCAATATATAATGCCGAGTTAAAGACCCGTATGAATCACAACCTATTACCAATTGCTTTCTTGCAAGAAAAAAGAGCAACTTTTGCTTTCCTAACTTATTTTTGTATTTCTAGTTATGTTTTTTATCCAAAATTATACCCAGATAGTTTGCTTTGTCAGAGAAAACTAGGCTGGCTATAGGAGATTTTGTACTTCCAAGTGAAAAGGAAAAGTTCTGTTTTGTGGGGGTTAATCTTAAGTTTGTGAATTGGTAGCGCTAAGGAGTTGGTAGCCTCCTATGGTTCTTAGAATGCAAATAAAGTTATAGATATGTCAAACTGTCTTGTCCGCCTGTAAGGGCTGAACTACATAAAGCTTAGTAAATTTTCCCAATACGGAAAATGTTAAGACAAATTCAAAAAGCTATCGAATTATATCAATTCACATAATGTGAATATGCTGCCGGTCCTTTCTGTATGTAATTTCCATTTCATTACCTCAGCCAGTCACCGACCTTAGATGAAACCATAAATCATCAGCCTACCGAAATTTTATATTTACCTAAAAAAAAAAAAAAAAAACACATCCAACAGGAAACACCTCCATCAATCTCTTCATGTTTGTGTGTTCGTTCCTTCTTTTCAAACACAAAAGACTCCATTCATTGAAGGGTCTGGGTCCAATGCTACAAAATTCAAAAACACTGTTTCCATATTTGTTTACATTTATTTCACACAAAACACCCAAGAATAAAAGCCGAAACGTAGAATACACAAAACAGAAGACCTAAGAAAGTTTTAATAGATACACCTCTCATGGTGTACCTTTTGCGTATGTGTATGAGTAAGCCTATGCGTGACACTAATTTCCAGCTCCATAGTCCAATTGCATACATGAGTGACAACACCGAACACGAAACACCTCATTTGGAGCCCTTCGAGCATACTCAGCATGCTGCGGCTAGTTAACTTCGACGACAACGCCCGCCTCATCGTATCTAGACACTTGGCATGGTGGACCTGGCTTAAGGTAGCCGTGCGCACTTTAGTTATGCAAATATTGAAACAATTCTTTCACAGCGGCATGGTGCGGCGGCAATGGCTGGGATATGAACTTTTTCCTTCTCCAAAGTCAGCCTACTTTCTGACGGCTGGCAGAGGAAGAAGAGGTGAGGGTACTCATTGCAGTCTAGGTGTAGAGTTTATTGCAATCGCTTAATCTATACGGCAGCGAGGGGTAGCAAAACTAGCTGGGTACCTGGGGGCCAAGTGCAACCGTTCAATTTTATATTAACGCGATGGTAGTACGCTCGCACGCAATCCCCTACCACTCTAGGAGCTGGCAATTCCTTTAAATATTTGCTGAACCTGTGTTTACCATGGACTTTCAAACTGAATGAAACACACCAGCAGTTGCTGTAGTTTGCGATAAGAGGTCGTTGACTTCTATGGAGCATGACATGTATGGTAGGTGTGTATGTGTTGTAATTGTAGCGACAATAATGTCGATTTGTGTTTTCGGCTTCTTGGGAATTTTGCAATTTGATGATGTTCCCCCAAAGGAGGAGTAGCTCAAGCTATACCGCCTACATATTCGTACTATATACACATTGTTCACATTGCTCTCTAATTCTGTGGAACAAGTCATATTCTTCCTACAACGAGATGTGTATCAATCCCGGACTTGGGTGAGATGATTTTAACACGCATCTCTCTCTCTAAGGAGTCGTTGGCATAACATGCACCACATGACCACGTTTCGTGACAAAATGCACACAAAAATAGTCACAGTCGCAGTCGCAGTCGCAGTGGTATTAGAATTCGATGGGAATCCAGGAAGAGTCAGACTACTGCGGACTGCATGGCGATTAATTGAGTTCATCGTTTGATGTTGCACCATGACCGGGGAGATCAACCACATATAGGTAGCACGGCAGAAGCATACCAGATGATCTTGTTGCGTTTTCGTGGTGCATCTGCAGCAGCATAATACTAGGTGTTTGGTAGCAATTTTTTTTTTTAATTTTAAAGAGGTCATGTGGCGACTGTCAGATGTGTCTAATGGCGTAATGAACATGCAATCGAATGCTGCTGCTGGGTTGATGAGAAACAGAGTAAAAGTCGTGTAGCTAAGTGGGATGTATAGTTTGAAAGAAGGGATTTCATAAAGAGCTGCCGTTTTGGAGAGCTTTAGGACTAACGAAAAATATAAATTTGATCTCATCTTCTGAATTGAATTGCCTTTTGTCCAATTCTTTTGGGAGATTACGGAACAGATGGTAGTCAGAAGGCGGAGGGTCTAAAGAGTACGGCAGGTGCTGAATAACTTTCCCGTCAGTTCGGAGTTTGGCTTTTGTTTTGCCATTAAACTTGGTGCTCGCCGTTGCCTCTATTTCCTGCTTCAAAGTATCTAAGCAATATTGAATGAGATTAATTGTTTCATTATGCGGAACCAACTTCTCGTCAAACCTACCAAATGCTCAACGTGGCATTATTGGCATGCAAATCATGTTAACCGAACGACTACGGTGTTGTTTGACCTCTTACGCCGAATGTTCTAGGAAAGCCTCTAGGGAATTCCATCTCAAAACAGTCTCACTGCGATTTATAATGGTGTATCACTGACAAAATCCAAAATCTACCTTGTTCGACATTCCAAGAAGTTGCAGCGTTTTCCTTGGATAATTCTTCGTTGAATCTTTACTAAGGTGTTGTTTGCGGAGTTGGTATTCACTCCGAGGTATAACCACCTTAACCACCTCGAATTTCTTGCTTTTATTACACACACTGCAATTCTCCTGCTGCACCCGTGTCGCTTTGGCAGCTTTTTTTTAAGAAAGGGATTTTCTACTTTTGGATGTTTGTCCGACTTTCACAAGAGGTGAGGCAGCAAATTTTAGGTGGCACTGGGCGGATTTGCACAACTTTGCTTAGTAGTCAAACGTCCTTAACCACTGCACCGCTCATCTAAGATCCACTTGATTATTTCGCCCTTGACAGTCTCAGAAGAGCACATGTTAGTTTTATGAAACGAAATTGGTGGTGATTGATCTTAGATTAATTAAAGCTACTTGACTTGATAGGACTAGGTAAGATTTAAAGCAGGCTTTTGGAACACAGTTAAGTTCGTCTTTGTACCATTTAGGATTCCAAATATTGGTAATACGAAAAGCATAGCCAATCCAATTGTCATTTTACAACAATAAACGTTGCCCAAATTTCTGTTCTCCTTTTCAGCCCACTCGTCCTCATTTTAAACACTAAAAACCTTGTTAAACTACAAATTGAACCACAAAAAAAAGTCTACTTCATGACAAATTCGTTTAAACTTTTTCCCATCAAATCCACAAAAAAGCTACCGCTCATCATGATTTATGACCCATTCACTGAGACAAATCTGTTGTAACAATTACAAAATACATTTGCTCACACGCTGAGGTACGAGGCCCTTCTTCAACTATTTATAGAGTATTGCCTACCAAACTCTTTGCCTGAGTTCCATTTTTTATTCTCTGAACAGAGGAATTGTCGTCATTCGGTCATGAAAATCCCAAATAGATAGCAATTTTAGGCACGTAGTATCTAACAGATACTATCCCCAACCAACCAAACCTACCAACCACTACCAAGACGAACAATGAAAATGCAAATATTCTGAGAATCGTTAGCGGTGTATGTGTAATGCCATGTAGAACCTGGTGTAAATGCGGTGACATTATTATTTTCATTTCGTACCTTAAATATGGGTTGTAGTGTAGCTAGAGTAGGTACATCTACTCCAATGGTACATTACCAGCAGCGGGTTAATCCAGTTTCATTCGTCGTAGCGCAATTTTTTTTTTTTGTATGTTCCTTCTTTTCTCTATGTGTTGTTGTTTGTCTGTCTTTCTGTCTGATTGTCATCGGCTTCACCTCGACAACCTCTTCTTAGAGTGGGTACTATTCTCCGACGACTATAATACGGCAAAAAGAGTTCTTTGTACTTTATGTCAAATTCAGGAGGAGGAAACTAACAAACAAATGGCTTCACGTTTATTATTTACGACCGAAAATCTTCCACTCTCCATGGTGGAGCTGTAACCTACCTATACCTAACTAGACTGGATGGAGATTCAACCTTGTGATGTATTTAGTTTTATTACGTTCAGTTGCGCTTATGCCATGTATCTGGAGCAATAAACAAAACATCCAAATGTCCATGAGATAACAATCTCAGTTGGAGCTAGACTTGCGCTAGCTTTGAAAACTGCTCCAGCAAAACTATACAAAAAAAAAAACAAACAAACATAGAAAACCACGTTTAGATATATAGTTTAAGGCAGAGCCGACATGGAGGTTTCTTATGCATGTCACATACAAGCTATATACATATATATATATATAGAGAGAGAAAGAGAGCGAGAGATTAGTTGATGATGATATGAATCTTCACTTGGTTGGGGAATAGACTTTGTCTTGTAGCCGAAGTATCTGCAGTGCATCGGTAAGCATCTGAATTGATCTGTAGCACGAATCATTGCTACTTCTGCTTGAGCTGATCATCATCATCATCATAATCATGGGTCATCGGCGGCAGGTAAATGTGACTCCGATTGGAAATAAGATTAAGTTATGTGTTGAGAACAAAAGCCATGCCGCTAGGTTCATGAATCGGGCCGTAACTATTCATAGAAAAAATACAATTTGTTTTCAAGTGTCACTCTCTGTAGGCCGGTTGGTTGTCTTTGGCATGACAAAAAATTAAGAGGTCACTTTCGGAGTGCAATTATGTGGAAATTCTATCACGTCCTCCACACCATCTCTCTGGCTATGCCCGTTAGTGACATTGACAGAGTACAGCGACACTCGGCAGTCGGCATCATCCATCAGTCTTATGAGAATTTCCAAAATACTCTTGTATCCGTGTGTATCTGTGGTAACAAAACAATTGTTAATGCATTTGGAATTTATGTCACCTCAACCTCAGCAGTGGGATCTAGTTTGCGCCTTTCTTCTCCTCGACACATTACACGACATCTAGCATCGTTCTGTGGAGCACACGAGTACACATAGAGCGAGTGGGTGACGCTCGCTCACAGGTGGATAGGGCCGTTTGTTTGATGGTTTTTTTTTTGGTCCATTTTTTCTGATGGGAGGGCGAAAATCGTATCTAAAAAGATTTCGAAAAACACGAACTCTAGAGATTTATCAATCTGTCAACTAGAGAGTAAAATGCATGTCATTTGGACGAGCGACAAGAGAGATGCTGAGCCGTCGTCGTCGACATCGTTCTCGTTTGTCGTCATCATCGTCGGCTTCTCGGAGAGTGTATTGCATAGATACACACAATGACTTAGGCGACAAGTGAAGTGGTGGCGGAGAAAAATCTTTTTTTGAACGGTTGTCTCCTTTTGAGAAAATTTTTTTTTTTTTGTTAAAATCTTTGGAGAGGTACTCGTAATAGTTGTACGATTCTTATTCGTCTTGAGATTTGAATTTCATACAACGACAGAGGATGATGATGATGAGGAATTTAATTTGTCTTCTTGAGGCTTTGATGAAAAGGTTTTCTTCCCATCGCCGACTATGCGACTATGCTGTGTTCGAGTTGTGAGATGTGGGAGCAGAAATTCAGGGAAGTTTTCCACGACTAAGTGCGTATATTTTTGGGGAACCAAGCCATGTGGAGGTGATTTGTAATGTCGTTACGAGGAAAATTATAGTTAATGGGATGCGTTATTGTGGTAATTTCTGGGATACCAAAGAGCCTGTTGACAATCACTGTTTGTATTGTAGAGATGATGGGGGAGTGAAGTGATTTTTGGTTTGAAATAGTTTGTTCTGAAACGAATGTCCGAAACGGAAGAGGAATATGTAAATGATTCTAACCGTCCGTTGAACCATTTTTTTTGTTAATATTTAGTGCTGTACGGGCTTTTAATCACGTAAGGCAGATAGGCAATTGTAAAAATTACTATTGTCCTGTTGAAGGACAGTAAATTATTACTGCCTTGTTCTCTTAGTTAAAAAATCTCAATAATTGCCAAAAAAGCGGAATACGTTACAACATCTGTATTGAGATACACAGGTTCTTTTTTTTTCGCCGTCACTTCAAAAAGTTTAAATTTATTTATAAAAAAAAACACCTGTACCCACTGTTACTGCTAAAAAGTATTTTAGCGATGCTCTGCAGAAAAATATGGTGGTCGCTGTTGTTGTTGTTTCTAGAAAACCACGAGTTTTCTAAGACTTTTAATGAAATAACGCATAGAGCGGTCTTTAAATCTCTCGATCTTAGTAAGCCTGGTAAAATTTGCCCTAAGGCAGATTAAATCATCCTCCCAACTCTTCCCCCTCACTAATTGAATATCGTGTAACTGGATGAGCAAAACGTGCTCATAGATGCGCTTTATGAATGATCAAACAATAATCTTTGCTCCTCTGATCCTTTTCCAATCAAATACAGATGTTAATTCAAAATTGGTCTTTGATTCTATTTTGTATTTTTCAATCACAATTCTCACTTCATTACAAGTTATAGCCCATCAAAGTGGGTGTCCTCTGATTTGGAAGTGTAACCATATTAAACCACATACTCGGTTTCAGTAATAACGCAAAATTCCATGGCGCAGATGCCTTATACAAAAATATTGACACAAAGTGGTCCACGAGTAACAAACATCATTTTATGTTTATTCATATAGCTAGGATAGGTTCGGAGCGCAGTTTTGCACCTGATGCAAATTTCACCAGGAAGCCGTGTAGGCCCATTGAGTGCCTTATTTGTACATGTAAGGACATGTGTCTAACAAAAACACTTCGATCTGTTGAGGAATAGTTCTAAGTCTGATAGAGGTACCCTAGCCAAGTCGTTCAATCTTTCGAAGAACCGTGCTGCCATGCAGGATGAGCGGCGTTGCTGTAGTGTGGGGCCACTGCCTATTTCCTCTTCGTCTCTGCAGCTTCTGCAGAAGTCATTTACAAAGAGGCCTAGCCTTTTAGCCATTCTTCCGATGATGCAGTGTCTGGTTAATACCCCGACGAGCATCCATCCGAATTTGACTTATGTTAAGAGAGACTAAGGACTTTGATCTCTTGGTGTCAATACCAGTTCACAGTCCTCGGGTTATGCAACGGCTGGTGTTGCTCCATTGTTTCAGTTGTCTGGTGACACCGTCGATAAAAGCCTTAGCAGTGTTAAAAAGCGGTAGCACCTATCCGCCCGCTAGAAGTAGGTCCGCTTTTTCGTTCCCTTCCACACCAACGTATCCTGGAACACAGCAGAGTAGGTAGGACTGAGTAATTGAGTGCAGCTATGAGTGCCAAGAGGCAAACTTCGCGCTTACAAGGTTGGAACCGATTGCTTTAAGTGCTGCTTTACTTTCGGCACAGATCGTTATTTCCATTGCTGGTTATTCATATAGCTACACAAAGAAAAAAAAATAAATACGGCCTTAATATTTTAAATAGTCTGAGAGGATTTAAAACTTCTTAGGAGACTATTACGTATATTATTAAAATTAAAATCACTTCCTAGATGCCTTTAATTAGAGGTATTATTTTGTTAAAAATTGCATAAAAAAATTGTCCCTGACAAGCTTGTTACATTGGGCGTATTAATATGCTTACACCAAAAAATTTCGGAAAACCTTATTGATTTTTTCGAACTGTTTCCGACCTTTTTTAAATAAATTGAGAGAGATAAGATTCCATGATCTAAAGAAACCCGGTCGCGTATATGGAAAAGCTACTTCAGTACGTCTCCCCCCAGAAACTTAGTTAGCATCTTCATAAAATGTCGAAGCAAAATTCCTTTTTGGTTCGATAAGCGAAGCGGGAAATGAAAATGTTTATATATCTATGCATGTATGTATATCCAGCGTAGCGTGCTGCGAAAGTTATGTTTTGATAGGCGCCTGTCTGGGGAAAAGTAGGTATACCCCGAACTGTTGCCTGGCGGAAAACACCTAACATTAAACCAAATAAAGAAAAATGTTGTATCGACATTTGGTATGAAGGATGTCAATGGAGTATGATAATGAAGATGTTAATTAAGTTCGTTGCCTATTTATATGAAGGGGACGTACTGAAGTAGCTTTTTCATATCCGCAACCCGGTCCAGATTGGTACATACATCATACATCATAAAACGCATTCATACCTAGTACCTACGAATATACAAAAAGAATTAAGAGACCGACTTGTTTCTAAATTTTATTTCATTCAAATATCGAGTTCATTTTTGTTTACAATCATCCATGCTGACTTATTAAACGGTGAATCCCCATTTTAAGTTATAACGATTTTGACAGTTGGGTTATCCGAATTGTGTTTCGATTGTTTTATAGAGGACACTATTGATTATAATCGACAATTCTACACCTCTAACTTAGTGGGAAATCTGGCATTGCAAATACTTTACATTTAAAATATGTGATTTCGTATCTAAATATAACTAGATACAAAATCCTTTTAATTAAATTATTAAACTATGGCCCGGAGAAATTTCGGTAAGGCTCGGAGCCCTTAGATAGAAGTAAATTCGCGGAGTTTCCGGCCCAAAAAACTCTGTTGGAAACCCTAGCTCGTCCTTTCCAGCGGTGTGCGCAAAAAACTTGTTTGAAAAATAAATCCCAGGTGTACTATAGTGTATTGACTTGAAAAAAGCGTCAAGTTCTTTTCCAAACTATGCCCCACATAATACAAAAATTTTGAGTTCTTAACGTATTTAATTTCTTTGACCTCGATCTGTACCAAAATCTGTGCCATAGTGGCGCCTTGTAGAATGCCATTAATTTCCCAGTAACCTGCACCTAAACACATACGAATTTCACCTCCATCGATGGCTGTTTCCCAATCAGATTTCTTGCCACCATAATTCTCAAGCTTTCGAACCCATTATGGTATCAAATATCGCTTAAATAGAAAGAATAAATCTATTCCCGCTTAAATGGCGTTAAAAGCTTTACTAGTATCTATCTTACTCTTTATTTTTCTGTATTCAATCGGCTAATGAAAGCAGTTTAACTGTCATGCCTAATTTTCCTATGCCCCAATGCCATCCATCACCGAGCGCCCATTGTTTGCATAGCAAATCACTATATCATTAAATCAAATAACAATAAATTCCCCTCAAAACAAACAACAAATTAGTAGATATACTATGTATATTTTTTTTCAAAACAAATTGTTGTCAACGTTATTATTATTTCGTTCGGATGGCAGTGAAGCAGTGAACAACTAAAATTTTTTTTTGAAAAATTACAATTAACAAGCGATAGGCATATGGAAATTGATTCGCAGTGGGGCACCGATGGCGGCCATTAAATTCTTTTCATATTGTAATTAGTGTGAACACTTCTTGTTTTTTTTGTTTTTTTTTTGAGACGAATTTTTGATTAATAATAATTAAGATTAATTTGATAAATCGGAAATCTATACCTCTTGTCACAAAGTCAAAGAATATTACAAAATTATACTCGCATAATTCCAAAAATAGTCCGAGCCATGATAAATTGTTGTCTTGTTGAGCTCTTGATATCAATTAACCAAAAGATGAGTTTATATGTTGCATAGCGGTGTGATGCTCGCACTTGATGTCATTATTGATAACTTTATTAAAAATGCCAACAGTCTCTGGTGAGTGATAGATGCGTGGCTTTGAATGATAGATACAATGTGTGGTTTGACTCATCTATCACTCGGCGGTAATGATGTGATGGTGGCGTTTCGAATCATCCAATCTCATTAATATTTGAAGCGCACTACTCTTTCTTGTTACTACTGTATCGGAGCAGCAAGCATCTGGAGTGAATTTTATAACCACTCAGTTCAGTGGGTCAATTTTGAATTGAATTTCTTTTACTTTGATGAAAAAAATTAAACAAAAAAAAATGGTTTAATGACTCAGCATGCAATTCCCTGACAAATTGCCACGCGATAAAAATATGACTTCATCATTACAAGCAGCACAACACAGGAATATAGTGTCCAGCGTTTCAGTGCAACATAGTGCCAATGGATGTAGGTTTTTTTGTTGTAATGTTGTGTCGTGATGATGTCTCGCCCTGGATAAGAAGGACTCATTAATTATCAATCACTTGGTCCCAAGCGAAGGCGCCTTTCCCATTCGATAAGCTGCGAACTCATGGTATTTGTTCAGTTAGAGTTCCTTCCTGGTTTTTTCATTTTGATGCTGCCGGACCGCACTGGTAGTATGACATTATTCTGGAAGATGATTTATTAAGTCCGGGGCCACCACCACCACCACCACCACCATCACATAAGCAGTTTATGACAAATTTTCTTCTCTTGCGTGTGACTTGAGATGGGATGCGGCCTGCCGGAGGAGAGTAAATGGGATCACAAATCTTTCGATCGGAAGATTATTTCATTCAACTACCGGCAGATTGAGTTAATTATTGTTGGCACATTCTAGGGAATGGTATAAGCACCACGCTTAGAATGTGCTATTAGAAATGAGTTGAAGTAAAAGCATGTTAAGTCATGCGAAATAGCATGTCCTGTGGGATATGTCGTGCCTGTGTTGGACGGCATGAAAACTGGTCGGTCGCGACAGCGCTCTTGTGTGCTAATGGAGAGTGATGATCGGACATGGCAAATAGTTTAATGGACCGGAATGTGCAAGAGGATTCGATTTTAAGGGATTAAGCAGAAGGTAATTACCTATCTATAACCGGATTTTAGGCTTCTTGAGGAGATGTATTCGCTAAATAATCGATCAAGCTTTTGATATAGCATGCAAGACCTGGATCACGATCTCTATTGCCATACAGTGGAGTAGGTAGAGGGGAGTATTGCGGATGCATCTATCTCTCCCCTTCCGTCCACCAGTACAAACATATGCCACATTATAGCGCTGCGTACACAAAGAGGTATGAATATTGATATTAGATAGTCGTTAAGCGTAAAAATGCATTGATAGCGCTAGAATTTCAGAAAAATTAGAAAACTTTATTTTCGGGTAATACAATGCAATAGTTTACGTGCGTTTCTAAATAAAATAATAATTGATTGTCGATTGGTTTTCGCAAGAAATATTTTATAATATTTACTCATCGGTTTCTTTTATAGATGTGACCGAAAAATACTCCACCAAAAGCGTGCATCTTTAGTGATGTGGATGTTACTCTTGAGCTGTTATTAGACTATATGCCATGTTGTCATATGTAAGACCGCTAATAAAAGAGTGCATATGACAGCAATAGATAAATAAAACTGTTGCTGGTTATAGAGGTTATATTTAGATTTTTAAAATATGATGTGATATGTTACCCCTTAGCTTATAGTCTAATCTTTGCTAACGCATTTACTTAAGCGCAAACGAAAATACGGGTCATTCATTTCGTGGTGGAAGGTATAAATTTCCCTGGATCACACAAATGTACATATAAACACCAGTCCTCAGTGATTTATCCGAAACTGTTAAGCTCGCTATAACTTTTTTGAGGTCGAACCAGGAGCAGCTTCATTATGCTTGAGTATAAGCTCGTTTAAAAAAGGGAATAAAGGGAAAAGAAGAAGGAGGTATATTAAAATTATTATTTGTTAGATCATATGTAAGTTGTAAGTCTGCGAAATGCGGTATTAGGTAGTATAGCCTCTAAGATAGTAGCAATTTAACTACTGACGTAGTAAAAGTGATAAAGCTAATACCATTCCATTGATTTATTCTCTTCGTTGATTAACTAAATACGTCGATAATGAGGAAATTTGTAATGATAATTCTGCTCCTATGTGAAATAATTGATTATACCCTATCCTAAGGCTTTACTCCTTTTGACACATAGTTTGTAACACCCCTTAATATTACAACGACCCCTAAAAGTTAAAAAAAATTGTTTGTTTTAAATTTCGTAAAATGAAATAAAATGCTATCCATCATGTTCTCAGCGCTTTTTTCTTTACGCCGTATAGGGATATGCATAGGGTATATCCATAGGAAGATCCGAATCAGTATATTCGCCATAGTGACCGCTATCGATCCATGATTACTGACTTTTTCGTTCATCAATTGAACAATGTGAAGTCGCTAGTCTACGTCAATAAGTCCGAAACGATTGACCACTTGCAGGACACCATTGGCCGCGTTATTCCTGATATATGGCCACAAATGTTGGATGAAGCATCGAAAATTGAACCTCCAGATTAGACTACGTCCGAGCCAGCCGTGACGGTCATATGCCACACAAATCATATTTAAATTTTAATGCCAGAAGATTATCTTTCGAATAAAGTAAATTTCTTGTCGATTTAAAAAAAATCATCTTCATTCCATTTCAAAGTTTTATACCTCTTAAAAAACACCCTTTATTTGTTGCATAAAAAGATTTCTACGAATTAAAAATATTTCAATAAAACTAAACTTGTGGTCTATTTAAACGTTTGCTGTGCTCCGCTATTACAACGTGACTGGTTGAAGAAATTCCTAAAAAAATTTTGTAAAAAATTGTGAATTACAAATAAACTTTGTCTTTGGTTATCCCTCACATATTTTCTAAAAGGCTATCCGCTCTGCCCAGAATAAGCAATTCAATGAGCAAAGAATGAGTTGTAAATTTCTTTTAAGTGATTTTTTTTTCTAAAATAATCCCAGAGACTAATTTCTATACCCTGAAGTTTCGATGCAAAAAAAAACTTGCACTTTAAAGCCAACTTTTTTGTTGATGATTTTTACGTTTATTAATTACTTCCAGATTGTCGAGATATGTATATTTACCAATCAAAACGCTAAGCATTGGACCGCTTTCCTTCTGCTGATATAAATAAATTCCACTAAGCCATCATCTTATAACCAAACAACACACGTGTCACATCATACACTATTCTATCTTCCCACAACAATGAAACCCATTCCCAAAACTTACCATTCAATCGGCTTATGGGAGGAAATCTTTCCTTAAAGAACGTTTTCGCTGTTTTGAATAGTCAAATCGGATGACTCCGCCGGAGTGATTTTAATCCAAAGTGATTGATGCTGTGCGGCTAGGTAACACTTTTAAAACGACTTTGTCACGTATCTTGAACATAATGCGCCACTAAAGTTTCAAATAATCTCTTCGATGAAATCCAAAATAATTCCAAAAGATGTCCACTCACGCTCTCTACCTTCAAATAAATGATCTATTCTAATGCGCAAGCATTTATTCTAATTTCGATTGATTTATCGCCGTTAATTGGATTTAAAAGGGGTTTTTCTGGGTCGCCCAGCGGTTTAATGTGACAAAAAAACATCAATCTTGTATCGCAATCTTTTCTTCAAGTGATGTTGATCCGACACAGGTACTTAGGTAGTAAATGCAAAAATTGATCATCGATACAAATGCTGGTTACTTAAACATAAAAAAAAAATACATCTTAAGTGGTATACTAATTAATCGGGCATTTTATTATGCAAATCCATTGACCTCCATTAGACAGACAGATACACTCATTGTACCCGTCATTTTCTTGACAAAAAAACAGAAAACAAAAAAACTTACCTCAAATTTTATTGCATACCATTTCCGATGGAATAATAAACCGGCCAATCGGGTGAATAATATGTTTCTTTTATTTGACACTTAAGAGTTGTTTTTTGTTTTTTGTCTGTCGAGAGAGATAGACACTACCGCTGCTACTAAGTCGAGCGGCTCAAGACAAAGAGACAGCTTTTGACGGTTTTTTGAATGTTTTTTTTTGACCTTTCATTGGGGAAATTCTGATGCGACCGTAAATCAGCGTAATTACAGCGCCTTGGTAATTGGAAAATTTAGGCGTGAAATTTAAATTCGATTTGGCGCATAGGTTCATTAGCCTTCAACCTTTGGGTACCAACTCACCACTCAAAGTATGTAGAAGCGAGAGGAAGATAGGAAGCCATATTGTGGGATCACAAAATGTAAGTACCGATTGCTAGAGTGTGTGAATTGACCGTTTCGCACGTTGTAAATTGTTTGGAATATTTTGATGAGAACATTTATGAGCAAAAAAAAAAAAAAACAACAGGAAAGACTTAATTTAATTGAGACAAATATAGTTGCGCGGGTTATCTAAGGGAATTAGCATTCGTTTGCATATATTTGTTAATTTTGCAAATTAGCTTGAACGAGGCATGTTGTATAATCGGAGACGTCGGGTTGACTGGTATTCCGCATTTGTTAGTTGTTGGTTTAATGAGGCGTAATAATTAGAGGTTGTTGGATATTTTTGTGTGAGTTCTGGTTTGGTTTTCTCTTTAAATCATTTGCATTTGGGCTGAGGACATTTCTATATACGTTTTCGCCTTCAAAGAGGTTTTCCACCGCAACAACGCTTCATGTGGCCGCCTAGTGTATAAAATTGTTGATACGTAAACCCAATCTTGGCCTATAAATAAAAAATGTGTACATCAAACTTCAACTCGAATATAAAGCTATAACCCGTCGCTTTTGGTGAAGGAAATGTAGATCAATTTATCAATAACCCTTCCCAAACAAAAAAAAGATAGAATGTAGAGGAGCACGTTAAGACATTTCAAACAGATATGTTCGATTAGTAAGAATCTGATCGGAATCCCGGTTTCTTGCGACGAGCGAAAATTCTATAAAATGATAAAATCAAGCCTAGTAGATACATTTTTCGAAAACTTCTACTAGGTAAGGTCTTGAAAATGTTATAGACTGAGAACGTGTATTTAAAAAAAAAACACTTTCGGAATTTATTTCTATTTTCCAATGCTTATAATATTCAAAAACTATATTTATACCAATTTGCCAATTGTTTTCTAAATCCAACCTGCATCATCTGAATAAAGTGCTATATTGCAGTTAGATATTCTGGGTATTTTGGCTGAATAAATACTAAATAATATTGGAACTACAACTGATCCTTGGGGAACGCCGGCTGCTACAATTTTTGCAGAAGAAAAACCCCCTTTCAATGAGACTATGAATCTTAGATTGCATAACAAACTTTGCACGATTTTCGTCAAATATTTTGGACAGTCGAATTTAATTAGCTTGTAAATAGATCTCCTGTGCCAATCAATGTCAACAAAAACCATACCAAAAGACTTTTTTTTCGTTAAGAGCTAATTCTTAACTTTCTTGCAGATCCTTAGAATTTGATGGGAATATGATGCTATGGTTTCGTCTAAAACCGAATTGTTCTGGACGCAAAATATTTCTTATCCCAAAAAATGCAGCAAGATTAAATTTGATGACTTTTTCTAGAAAATTGCTGCAACCATTTAGAAGGCTAATTGGTCTGTAGCTTGTTGGACAAGATGGGGTTTTTTGTGTTTTTAAAGGGGAATAATCTTAACCTTTTTCCATTCTAATGGGAAGTATTGGATTTTCAGGTGGGCATTTATGATAAAAATTAGGAAAATGATTGCGTTGGTAGGAAAATTTTTAAAAAACTTGATTGTTGTTCTTATGCAAACGTGGTGATTTTCGATTTTAAAGATTTCAAATTATGAATTCAATGTCCTCTGTGGAAACAAATTCATTTGTTGGGAGTTCATTGACGGTTTTATTCGAAACAGATAGCTCAGAGTGGAATGGTTACTTTGCCAAATATTATGGTTTTATAGAAAAGTATCGGCTAACAATTCACATTTATCTGCGTTGGATGTGATTAACTTGAAAATTGAGTATTTTTCGTTTTTAATATTTTGGTAACGTTCCAAAGTGGCTAAGAGCTAGTATCAATCAACTTAGTTCTTTATTCCCAGAGGCATTTCCATAATCTAAAATTCGTTCCTTTTATTACACGAACCAGCTAATCTATCCCTCTGTCAATGTCTTCTGCAGAAGTTCTGATTTTTATAAGGTTTAATATTTGGCCGGCAAGAGCCGGAGGAAATGGAACTGATGTAAGAATACTTTCCGTTTGCTTTGATTAACGTTGCGGTTGGGGCTATCAGATACATGTTGTTATTGTTTTTACCAGCTTGGTGCTATCCTACATTTCTTCTACCTCCCGAAAGTTTTTGCGATTGCTAAAAATTTGTAAAGTTAGCTTCTCGTTATGCACTAATAGGGTATGTTTTTTTATTGCAAACTGAGAATTTTACAGCAAAGTGTTCTATTGAACTTACAATTCTTCTAGCTGTGAAATCAACAACTCATCGTATATTATTGAATGTACAGTATTTTGCGGATATAAGAAACATTGGTGTAAGAAAAACTGGCTTATAAGAAACGCAATCCAAAACACGGTGTCTTTTCATTATTATCAATTGTATATAAGAAACCAGAATATAAGAAAAACTCGGTTATAAGAAACTTTATTTTGTATACAAATAGTAAGTACAAGAACAAAAAAAAATACGTATATAAGAAATTTACTTCCGCATTTTGTAATTAACTTTTGTCAAAACTTTTTGGTTGAGCGACTTTCCAATGAAATTGAAGATTATTTTTTTAAAAGTAAGTTTATTTAGTTACTTTTAAAAGTACCTTTACACATTATCAATTTTATTGTGCAGGTAGAAAATATTTTATTTTTAGTTCTTTTTTATTATTGAATTTCACATTGCGAAGACCTGAATAAAATAATTATACAATTTTAAGAAAATATAGCAAAATTAATATCATTTACCTATGCGAGGACTAGTGGCTGACTTAATGGCAACCATGAAAAACGCAAGTAGCGCAATAGCGCCGTTTTGATGCCACCACTCATGATGACCCTAGGGGAGGTATTTGTTGTGTATACTCAAATCCACCCGGTGTAGTTGAGAAAGGCTATTTAGGCCCATGTCTGAGATATCTGAAAGGGCGTCGAAGAATGGTTTTCCAAACGCCCTGCGTCTGGTGTTGGCCAACGCCGGGCCGGAAGGTGAAAGACCGTTTATTTCCCATTGGCGTCGTTGCAGCTGCGGCAGTGGGTATTATGGGCTATTCCCAACCTGGCAGCGTGAGTGCCTACTGCCCAGTGGCCTGTACTTACAGCTACTAGTCTGGCGACATCCCCTCTCGGCCTGTTAATAAGATTTTGGGTTCTAGGCTTATCATATCTGGGCCAAGTCTTCCTAGAAGTGACGCAGTTTGTCAGATTCATCCATCTAGATTCAGCCCTCGCCCTGAAGTATGCGGTGATAACTCCCTTCACGAAGCCCAACGGGGAGAGTACTCTCACCGCGCAAGATTCCGTAAGGGAGGTCTACTCTCTCGTGCGAGGAGTATTTTCATTAAATTCCATTACCATTTTATGAACATTTATTCATCGTAAAATCTTTGGGTTTATGATTATTACTAGATTCATAAAATAAAAGCAACAAAATGATTCGAAAACATAGTAGTAGTAGTAGCCTTCAAAAGTAATATCGAAAAACTTTACAGAAACATGAACATAATTTTAACGTAGTTACAAGGTACATTATTTCTACAAAAAAGCCCTTCAGTTTCTGGATATGGTACACCATGTCTCATTAAAAAGGGGCATGGTACACCAAAGAAGGGCTTTCTTCAAATCCTCGGTATGTGAGAAAAAATTTGAGATAGACATGAGATTACTCTAGAACAATTTTTTTCTTAGAATATATCCACAAAACTTATCCCAAAGTCGGTAACACCCTGAGCGCTTCTCTGAAAATTGCAGCCAGCAACAGCTCTCCAAGTATAATCAACAATAGTAGAGAGAACTAAGGATAAGTTCACCTGCAATACCAACAATAAATTCTCAAAAATGAATACTTCCTATAAAAAAAGTAACATTTTAAAAGCAAACAGCGCCACGACACCGAAGCTACTCCCTCCTACTTATAAATTATGCCAACAGATGGATTAAATATTGTAACCACATTATGGAATTCGGCCTTAGATCCTATTGAGTGTAGGTAGG
The DNA here is from genome assembly GCA_963576555.1 of Ferdinandea cuprea. Taxonomy (NCBI): domain Eukaryota; kingdom Metazoa; phylum Arthropoda; class Insecta; order Diptera; family Syrphidae; genus Ferdinandea; species Ferdinandea cuprea. The sequence goes on from OY754958.1 coordinate 61,007,137, forward strand.
TATAAAATGTTCTTAAAAGTTGCGATAACTTGTGACTTCAGATACTTCGCAGAACCCCCAATGCCTACCAGCTAATACCCTTTCCACACCGCATTGAAATCTGAGGTTTCGCACAAACTCCTGAAACCTCCATCGAAACCAGAAGGTTTCCCATACATTTTCCAAATTTCCAAACCCCGTTGTTGTATGAGTTTTTGATTAAACCTCCTCAGAATCTGGTTTCAATGTTGAGGTAGTCGGAGCAATTGCACCTTTTAACACATTCAACATGTGGAACTGGTAATTGACAAGCCGTTGACAGATTTTCAACTGTGATTTCACCTAAGAGTCAGCTTACCGATGTCTTGAACGATGATCATGCGAATTATATGAGAATATAAGTATTGTAAGCTTATAGTGGACTTGCAGTAAGTACACTTGCAACTTGAACGCAGTAATTGTTTATTCGCTTTTATTTTTCGATGGCTGACTGAAATGTCAAACAAAACTTAGCTAGTCTTCGGTGTGTGTGCTTTCACTACAAACTTACCCTTCTATTCAAGTAACTGTCTTCATTTTTCAAAATAAACATTATGGGACCGACTGATTTCTGTTAATAAAACAAAAAAAATAAGAGGAAATTAAATTAACAACAATCATGTACTCACTCTACCGCAACAAACTTTTAGTTTTAAATATCAAATACAAAAGAAAGTTATCCTATCTTCTACCAGCTACTTGCAAATTGTAATAAATACATATACCTATACCTATATTTTGTGTAATTAGCTTTATGTATAATTAACTTCAAGTTACACGCTGGTTTGCTTTCATTTCTGTTTTCGCCCGCCTCTTTCTTTCATAAATTTAACAATTTGGTTATCTTGTGGACATTTAGCATTTACTCCATCATTTAGCAGCGGATACATTTCACTTGTTGCTGTAAAAGCATGTTGTTTGTTACAATTTCTACTAAACTGTGTTTATTTTGGTTACAGCTTTATTGGCTTTCACTTTTGTTTTTAAGTGAAATTAAAGACATGACATGGACTCGGAAAACAATAATATGAGTGAAAAGTGGAACTATGACATTGAAGGTGACAGATCTTGCATGCTATTCGTTATATCTAATAAGGTGATCATTTACCTATTTAATTAGGATAACTGTGCGAATTATTTCATTTCATCTAGTAGGAGATGCGGTAGTTTATTGCGAGCCAATTGACTTCAAATTACAGTGTTGGTGTTAAAAAATAATTATTTTACCTGTTTTCACGGGAGCAACGTCTGAAAAATTGTATCATTTCTTGTTGAAGGCTTTAACTCAGAAACATTGCGATGCAAAAATTGTGCACACATAATTGGATATTTTTACACAGGAATTATAGGGAGCACTGTTAAATTAAATCCTTCGATCAGGATCTGACTATCTAAATGTGCTTAAAAAAGTTGTAAAAATGTAATTTAAATCCATCGAGCGGTTTTTGAGCTACGGTGGTCACCGACCTTTAAAACATAGTTTGGGGTCAACATGCTTAATTCTCCTTTACATATTTACAGATAAAATTTTAAAATGCAAGAAAAAAACAGATTTTTCTGAAAATTCTGACTGTCCCTAACCCATTAAAGCCCTTTTATTACTCAAAATTTAGTTTTCATTCAGTGTTCATTTTGCTAATACTAGTATATTGATTTAGACCGAAATGCTCAACTGTCTTTCTGCAGGCGGCAGGCATAGTTCATACAATTTCGTTGCTCCAATACGGATAGGTTTTATTTCGCCAGGAAGGTGCCTATGTGTACCGTGAAATGAGGTCAATTGAATTAGGACTTACTTTCAATCTTAACTTACTTTGATCTTAAAAAGTGAAACAAAGCTAATTTTTAGTAGTGGGAAATTTTGTTGGGAAATAAAACATAATTTGCATTCTGTTGGCCCTCGCGTCTTGCTGAACATCTGAGGCCGAACGCCGTTTGATAGCAGTCATTTTTGGATTTGGGCGATTGGGACATTTTTCGCTTCAGGTTTTGGGATGACAGAGTTGTGTCCTCAATATATGTACATATGTACATATAACATTTTTCCGGGACAGGATAATAAAAGAAAATATCTGCAGGCCAACGTCCAATATATAGCGCTTGTCCTAAGGAAATATATAAAATCTTGGTAATCAATCTCAACAAGAATGATAATTCAAGTAAAAAACTTTTTCATACATTTGTGGAACATAAAATTTAGAATTTATCTTCACGCAATGTTATACAACAGCGAGTCAAACAGTTTAATCAGACAACATACCTAAATCCTAGCTTCTCCAATAATTGTGTTCGCGAAGTTATATTTTTGACACGAATGAAAGAGATCTACAGTTTAATGCCGATTCCGAATAGCAATGTCCCAGCCAATCTTTAAGGCCCAATTAACAGTTCGTAGAGTTATTCGTTAAATCGTCGGGGTTCTTAAGTTGTTTCATAGAAATGCCTAAGTTGTTCCGGAAAGGTCTTTACTGCTGCATAGTTGCCTTTATTTTAGCTCAAAGAAACAGCGATTCGCAAGCGTTGTTCTTCGTTTAATTATAGATGTGTAAACAGAACTTAAATCAGTAAATTCATTTCTCATGTTGGTTGTGCATTCACTTTTGGTAGCCCTCGTTTACCGCTATACACATTTTGCCAATATTGTTCCTAAAATCGCAAACGCACCAGTGACAGCTTGGTGTTTTCTAGCAATAAAATTATCAAAGTTAGCGTACGCTGACTTCTGAAAGATCGTAGTCGCTTGTGAGTTTTGCACAAATTGTTCTAGTGTTTTGTGAAAAAAGTCATAACTATAGGTAGCGCAGTTTAGATGGTTTCTTTTATTATGAACCGGCCAAATTGCTGAGGTTTTATTCATCACGCATATACACTTCTTCCGCCCACATCTTGCACATGAGTTAGTGTATAATCTCTACGAAGTCATTCTCTATTGCCTTAAGCAGTTCCGTAGACTATCCGGCCCAGCAGTCTTGTTAAAATTCAGTTAACTTATTTTTTTAGCCACTTTGTTTTGGTTGGGTGGATGGAGGTCTGCACTTTCATCGTCAATGTCACCACACAGTGGAGTTGGTGTCATCTTTGCAGTTTGCAGAGATAGTTTTGCCATATTCTCAGCACCGACTGCTAAGCTAATAGAAGTTTTCTTTGTTCGTGCTTATAGGTCTCACCTGACGCGCATTGTGTGCCTCTCTAGGTCCTCAATGGCGCGCTTCTCATACTTTTTCATTTTTCCCAAAAAAACGTATGCTCTTCACTGCTCTTTTACTTTTAAAATCTGCTTGCAAAAAAGTAGTCTAGTGATTTTTTTGGTTTTATTAACATATTTGGCATAACCTATATCTAAAGGTTTTGAATGATTTATTACTATTCAAACCCTCCGGCACCTCCTTAAAAGTGTCTCTTGTAAGATAATTCACAGATGCTAATATCTGATTTAATGTTCACAAAAGTCTTAAGGAGTTTCAGCTTAGTTCTTCATATCTTCGATAAGCATGAATAAAAATCAAAAAAAAAATGTTAGGTGTTAACGGCCACATACATGACTTGTATACCTTAAGGGCACAAATTGAAGGGACTTTACAATCTTATGCCGACTCCAAATGTAAACTCGAGAATCTTCCCATTTCAGTTCTTAAGCTTGAAACTTTGTTTAAGGGACCCCTTGGCCCATCAAAGCAAGAAAGTACCCACTATTCAAACTCCTTCTAAAGAAGTTACTAAAGAAGTTATTTTCTTACCAAAGTAAACATTTCGCGAGATCCCACAGCAACTGTCTCGTAAGAATGGTTATAACATCAACAAGCTGTGGGTACTGCATTTGTTCTACATTTTCCACTTGGCAGCCGCCCAGATAAATTTGCGCCTCTGTCAACCACTTCTCTCTATGACATGGACAGCTTACCATAATAACATCGTTCAATTGACACCCCAGACTACGTACTTAATCTTAATCCGTTTTTCTAAGCAATTTACAATCACTTACATTTCACACAAAACCACATTAAAACCCGCAAAGCTGCATTTCTTCTTGTCATTTGGCATGCCTACCACCAGCTAGTTAGCTGTACAGCAAAACTATAATTGCTCCCATAAAATAAAATTCAATTTGCATTCCTGGCGTTGTTGTCCCAGAACCAGGTGTAAGTCATTGCTGCTGCACATAAAACCACTTTAATGAAACACTTGAATCATTTGCTACGCCAATAACGTTTGCTAATTACCCGACATAACTAACCACCGACCGATTCCAGTGGGAAACCGCCACTAGCTACGCTCTGATACATCTGATCTTAATCGTCATGAAACAAAACCTCTAGCACACTATCACTTGGAAACATGTGTTTTTTCGGTTAAAAGAAAAAAAGAGAAAAAAAAAAATAAATAAATCCCGCTCTCGCAAACTAACCGCAACAAGTGTATAACGCCTTCATAGATTCATTTGCAGGCTTTTCGCCCCAAAAACGGCTGGACCTGTCAAAACAGTACTGCTTGTGCAGACCTAGCCTCCTCTCACTGGCAAACCTGTACTCTGACATAACTGGAGCAGATCATGATGAAGTTCGCTGCCGCTAGTTAAGTCCATTGATGCAATTGATTTTGTTTGCTTAGCTACGAGCCAGCGCACGACTTTCACTAACTTCAGCTGCATTGCAGGGGATATCTAAGCTAAGTTTGCTTGGATCTGGATTCTTCTCCCCGTGTGTAGGCCTCTAATTATGCCCACTGATCCAATCTGTTTTTTTTTTTGTGAAGGCGAGTTTTTGCGAGTACGCGGCCAGTTTTCTACCAGCCAGCTAGCAAGTGGAGCAATTTTAGTGCGATTCCATGTACTACGACACACAATCGGACACAATGTAGTGCCAACGACCGAACCAGAGATTTACGTTTCCAGGTAATTTATTGCAGTTGCGATAGATTGCGCAACAAACGAGCGACGCTGTACTTTTGTATGCGGGATGAATAATTGTAGACCAAGGAGGCTTGATTGTGCAAGACCTGCGTTGACAAGTCTCTCGCAAGCCGCGGTGTGTTCATGGGATGTATTCCATTCCATCAAAGCAAAGACTTTTGACATTACTCGTACCAATTCGCAGTAGCTGGCGCTGTCATCATGCAAATTTTTATGATAAATAAGTACGCGCAACACTTTCTCAATATGTGCAACATAATTGTTGCCACAGAAAAGACAAAGCCAAGACAGTGTCTGAGAATCATTCGAGCATGGAGAGGAGGGTTTATGTTTGCTCATAGCGCAAACAATGGATGACATAAAAAATCGCCGACACGTATCTCACTCGCAACACAAATGTGGCGCGCGAGATGCTCCAAGTACAGATGTACATATGATGACGAGCGTAAGTGCATTGCCCCAGCTGCTGCCTGCCGCCTGACTAATGTAAGGCTATAAGTCCGACCTGGTTCTCATGTGTTTTGGGGCGACAATTGTGGTATCAAGAGAGTGTGAATTCCAGAGGAGGAGGTTATTCCCATTCATGACTACATAGGTATGGCACTATTATACGAAGTACTACTCCCCATAATGCAATCCATTGTGTGTCAGAGACGGTGAACAATTTCACGGCAGATTGCATTCGGTAGGTATTATCTATTTATTCTCTCACCTGACATTAATACGCGACTTGTTTTGAGGTGGTGTGGTCACCAGATTAGCTTGTGAGAATTTTGAATTGTTTTGATGGGAATCTGGGTGGCAAGCATGCATGAAGTGATTGCTGGAATTTTGCTTCTGCTTGTGGGATTGATGAGAAAGTGTGCTTTGAATGGGGAAGTTATGTGCAGTATAGTTCTTGAGAAATAGGGGCTTTGGGCTGTTTGCATATCTTACGCTTGTTGGAATCTCCAAGGGTGGCGGATTCGGTGGATTGACTGTGATAACTGATTTGAAATAGTTGAGGACGAAATAGTTATTGGTGGGGAAATTCTTTTTTAGAGAGTTACGAAAATGCTATTGCATTACTCATGTCATTTGAATTAGTGCTTGTGTTAATTTCTTACCGACTGAAATAAAAAAAAACGACCGCACCTTTTCGCGTTCAAATTATAGTCGAAACTTGAGGTAGGTTCGGAAGTCAAATCAGCGATTATCCGTTGGTTGACCTGCTGTTGCGAAACTGAAACGATATTGCTGCGTAAGCCGAACAATGTTATTGCAGCGGGCAATAACATTGCCAGTACATTGGCTTTGATGAGTCGACAAGTTAAAACACAGCAGTATCGTTTCAACATAGTGCAATGGCTTTGCAGGTTGAACGAACGGAGAATACGTTTGCATCAAAAATGGGACACAACACTTGGAGGCTGAATTTCGGAGCAAAGTCAAGTGGAAACAAATTCTATCAATTTGAGGTTTTTAACTTTCTGTCTCATTTTTGGCACCTACTTTTCTATATTTCGCTGTGGAAAATCGGGCGATGACACGTTCAATGACATGCCCGATGACAGGCGATCACACTGGATGACCACTTTAGTACAAATTCTACTTCATATTGACGTCAGGATGACCATCTGATTAAGTCAGAATTTATTGATCTTTACAAAAGTTACAGTGCTCATTTCACGCCCAAATATAAGGGTCATAAGCCAGGAACTAAATATAAAATAACCTAAGCCCTGAGAGGGCACTGTCATGATTTGGATTAGAAAGAGATTCGGAGATAAAACAGTTTTGAAATACTCCAAAACAACTTGAACTAAAATGTCAAGAAGGTAGTTTGTAATCCACACACATCTTTTTGGTAACCAAGTTCTTCAAATCATTAGTTGCTGAGAAATCATTTATGAAAAGTTTGAATTATTCTTTTTTTCTTTTAAAAGGGTTGAGCAAACTAAGCTCTTTTGCAAATACTTTGAAATACATTAAAAACAATTGTAACAATGGCATTGTACTTTAATTAGCATTAACACCGTAAGTCCCTTGGAGCTATACGACCATAATTACACCACTCTTCTCATGCGTATCGGTTTTTTGGTGAAACTGACTTTCGCGGAAACGTGCTACTGTTTTTTTTGCTATACTCCAAAGAACGACCGGTCTCGGCTGCACAGGGGCCTTTCCAAGCAAGCCGGATTCTGCTCAAGATGCTTTGATGAACCTCCCCACCCCCTACCTTAATTTATAGTGTACTCACTCCTTATGGACACCACTCATAAGCGGACAGATTTCAAATATCGGGCGAAAGTGGGAGTTTTTTTTTCATAGAAATAAAGAAGATTTTCACTTTCTCTTAAGGGGACAAAATATGACTGGAGCACAGTTTTGTGATGTTTTTTTATATTTTGCGCGAAAACAAACACATACTCCCTAGAATCCCGGAATGGTTAAGTGTACAATTTTTTTTACCTATTTCCCAAGTTTGCCATTCAAAATGTTTATCCACGCTCTCTTGTTGGGGGACATATTTTTTATAATACTGTTCAACGCAGGTGGAATGTAGATCGATTAATTTACACTTTTTTAAATGTCAAATTTCTCACCACCATTTTATGTCCGCTAATGAGAGAGTAGCAAATACAGTTATATCATTTGATTTAAAAACCATCTCTCACTCAAAGGGATGTGGCTTTTGGTACCATACCATGGAATTTTGAAAAACTTGCTCGAGAATTATCCTTTGACCAATGTCTTATGTAAATCAGAAATCCGAAGTCTGCGAAAAAACTATCACATCAACTTTCCTCAGGTAACGCAATGACTTCGGTCAGAGTCTGAACCCTGAATACTCATTTCATCGTATTTTCATAGATGGCTCAAACAACGGATAGGGGCCTGGTACTCGAGTCTTTTTCGAATGCGGTAATATTAGACTTCACAACCCCTTGCGTCTGTTTGCCAAACGGAGGTTTTCGCCATCCTAATGGCTATCCTTTTTATTGCGAACAACAGGTGGAGGGCTAGAAGCATTTACATTTGCATTGACAGTCAAGCTGAATTAAAAGCGCTGCTCAACCCACTTACCTCGTCCAAGTTAGTGCTCGAACTTAAGCTTTCTCTGATTTTTTTCGGCAGGCTGAAAACAGCGAATCTTGTCTCGGTCCCAGGTTACACTGGCATCCAGGAAAAGGAGATCCCTAATTCTGGAAAAGTTTTCTAAGAACTCCAACCTGCGTTTAGTCATGTCTTTCATTGATACTTATGTTTCTCGTAATCACAAGGCGGCGGATTTTCAGGGCTGACGTGTTGAGTGCCGAACATCTAAACTCTTCATCACTGAAGCTCCTTCTGATCTTTCTCCGAAAAAAACAGGAAAACTGAAAACATCAATGTAAGGTGTATGTATGGCACAATGGACAAGTAGTTGTGTCTGAGCGCTCCATCGGATGGTAGCAAACTCCTACAAAAGAAGAAAGAAAAAACACTGTAATCTGCTTAAGATTGTTTTGAACTGGCCGGCAGTCATACTTTTTAGACTTTGTGTTTGGCCAATAACTGCTTCTTACAGAGAGCAACAAGGACCTTAATTGCAATCAACCAAATAAATCATACGTGAAAACCACATCTTAATACGTTCATTGCTTCTATTGACAAGATATAGGCCGACGCATTTTATTGAATTCCTTTTATACTATGTATGGATGCTTGGTTTAACTGGTTCATACATAGACTCTAAAACCGTGTACATTATTTTTGTGCGGACAGATGATATCATTCTTCATCCTTCCGCTTAGACTGCTTAGACAGAAATTTAAGCGCTCCTCTCTGGTAGTCTAAAATGTAGTAATGTACGCGGGTTACAAAGGAAAGTCTTTCCCGAGACGGAGTGCACATACAAAACTAAAATGTGTTGCCTTTTACATCTATCAATACGAGGTTACAAAGGTCTAATTCCGAATACACTGACAATAAGCGTAAAGAAAGAACTGACCCTTCTTGACAGACAAGGCACAATAACCATTATTGATCCATAAAAATGTTTTATAGATAAAACTGTCTTTTTCAGAGAGTAAGCATGTCAGGTAAATTTTAACGAATTTTGTCACTAAAACATGCCAAAAGTTCAGCAAAGATATACAAAGATATATACGACAGTTTCGCGACTATATTAGGGATGTAACAAGCTATAAAACGGGATACCAACAAAATCTATTAATATTTATAGCAATAGATAGGGAAAATTGCTAAAGAAATATATGCAATGCATATAACCCAGTACGGAAGGCCAACGATTATTTTATTTTTTAAATTAAAGTCATTCGCCGAATTCACCCATGCCCTTAGCCCTATAAGGTTCGCCATACATACATGCCGTATCCTCTGCAAATAACAGCCACTTGAGCTTGTTTATCGAAGAACCTTTCGTGTGTGCTCACAAACAAAACGGATATGATAAATGCTTTGTATGTCGCCTTTAATTACCCTCCCCAGCCACCTCTTCTTTTGTTAATAAGGAAATGAGAAATTTGCCAACAAGTTCGTTATCGCGCTCAGCATGCGTCATTGCTTCCCACCATCCCGATGCCAAAACGCCAAACCAGCGCATACACACTTACATATATGGCCTGGTTTGTTGTGTAAAGGATAACCACCACCGCCACCGCTACCATTTGACACTATTACCATACCATTTGCAGATAATTCCCTTCAACTTGTTTACCATATTTAAATGTTCGTATAATTAAAACGGAATTCAAAGTTCACATTCGGACCACCGCGAATTTTTAATTGTCATACCCTGAGCGGGCGCTCTACTTGCTGTACAACGGCAACAAGCCCAGCAATGGTTAGTGGCATGGCAAGGCAAAACTACACACTATGTATGTACCTACTCCAGATATGTTTGGCCACACTTCCATCCACACACGGTAATAATACCTCAACTCTTGAGGTAGAGAGATACACCGATTAACCCAGCAAAACTACGTTACGACGAGTACCTCCATACCTCTAACTATTCTGTACCTACGGGTACCCCTGCTGCTTGCATATTTAATTATAAAGAACAGGACCGGAATAGGTACAAAAAAAAATTCAGTAAGCAGAGTTAATGGTTCGTTGACGATATTATGCTCTTTAATTGTTTTACCTTTTGTTTTTGCTCCCGTGTATCGTTTTTTGCTGTTGCTTCTGTGTGTATCTTTTTTATGCTGCTCTCGCAGTTATCATATTTTTTTTTTTGCCTGTTTTAAGCCCAACTTTATATAATATTATAGTGTGGTTGTGGTGTGGTTTTTTTTTTCCACTATTAATTAAGGCAATGGTGTGTGGAGGAGGCGCAACCAAGAAGAACGCTGGTTGCACTATTATGACGAATAAGTCGTTTTTGAATTAATTACCCTCCCGGTCCTAATAATGGTAAGGTACAGACCTACCTATAATACCTCAATTCTACTTGGGTCCTTTGACAGGCAAAAATTCGTGAATAATGAGGAAGAAATAAAATTAAAAAAAAAAAAAAAACACTTGAGAGATATTGAAGGCCCCTGAAGGTAAGGCGGGGCGGCGCGCAATCGACAACGATGCTTGCGAATTTTATCAAGTGGTCGATGGATGAAGATTGAACGAACAATGCCATGACCAGGCAGGCAGCTCAGGTAGGTACTTGGGGTTTCTCAAATTCCATATTTGCATATGTATTTCCAAGAGTGCGGTGGTGGTGGAAAAAAAAATGAATTTTATAGTTTTAACGTTTCAATGTTTCGGACTATTTCACATCTTGCCAGTTCACACAGGTAACGAACGGGTGCAGAAGCAGAACAGTGGCTCTACAGCGTACAAGTAGCTAACACTTGAGAGACTCATTTAGTCATGTTGGATGTTGTTTTTGAGTTATATATTTTATTTATTCTTCACCTCTGAATAGGTAGGTAAAATGCTGATGACGAGAGCACTGACGACGACGACGACGTTTAGAAATGGTGTGATGAAATCGAGGAGAGGTTCACAAGATTCAGTTGCAACAGCAATTGCATGACTACGAATAAAGCACATGCAGCTGCGACAATGGCTATAATGTTTGCTGTGATGTGGGGGCGGGGAATTCCTGCTGGACATTATGCACACCGATGTTTTGTAACCTACCTATAAACGGTTTAAGGGTTTGATGACTTTCACATTATTTAAAGGGTACCATGCGAATGTTTGGGGTTTAGATTGAGACCTAGCAAGTTTGTTTGTTTGTGTACCTACATAACACTATCGGAGGAAAATAAGATCTTACATATTTCTTGATATTACCAGACGCTTAGATTTTTGGGTTTCCAAATCATAAGTCATAAATTCAGTTGGGACCCGTGCATTACTTTCTCTAAGTAGACACAAGAAACGCCATGCTCGATAGAGCATAGAAAACAATAGAGGACCAAGTATAGAACCTTGAGGGACACCGGTTATGTTTTGTGGTTTCTCACCACCTATCAGGGTTGTCACCATCTTGAACTGCTTGCCTTCTATTAGTTGAGTAGGAATAAAGTAATTTGGCAGCACCTGCCTGCTATATTGCTGCATAAACCTTTTACATAAATTTGCATGATTGTGTCGAAAGCCTTTGAGAAGTCAATCAACACCAAACAAGTTTTCTGTGTTTTTTTACGAAATTCAGATTGATTCGGGTTCAGCAAATTGTTGGAGGTAAGAAAAGGGCAATGTAGATGTCGGCCTTAAATCATCACCTATTTGGGAAGGGGTATAATCTTAGCCAGCTTCTATTGACTTGGGTACTCGCCAGTCATCAATATTGTTTGAAACAAATGTGTTATACGTGGCAACACAACCGGTAGATTTATTTGTAAAAAGGAGGGGTGAATAATGCATTCTACAACTTTAGAACTATTCACCGAATGAAACCAAAGCCATTTATTTATTTTATTTGCTTTCCAGTTGGTAAACCGGAGGCTCAACCAATAAGTCTCTCCAATTAGCGCGCTCTTTGGCTAACTGATTCAGTTGGTTGAGGTCCACTTCCACTTGAGCGCGCCACCTAAGCCGACTTGCGAAGAGGCTGTAAAAAATACAATTAAGTCCCACAGATATTAAAACCTTTTTATTCGTAAAATTCGGCCTCATCATCTCTTCCGACACTTATTTACAATGGCACTCCTGCTGTCAGCTCTACAGATAAAGCCAATCTGCTTGCTAGCTCAACGCTCCCAGATTGCGCTTTATAACCCCCTGTACTTGAGCGCGTATGGGACAAATTTATTTTCGCACTCGTCCAGTTGCAAGAGTACTTCATGATCTGGCAAAACCACTGCGTAAGCTTTTCTATCTGTAGTATTCAGGGCTCTTTCCGAGGAGATGAGAAACAGCATTTGTCCAGCCCGTTCCAAAGAAAGCGTATCTTTCTCCCCCTCCTCCTACCGACCAATTGCACTTACGGAACTTCTTTCCATGGTCATGGAATCGCTGATAAATCGCCAGCTCATAAAATATCATGAATCGCTAAGACTTCTAAATGACCGGCAGTACGGTTTTTGTGGCAACAGGTCCACTGGTGATGTTATGACATATCTATCTAAAAAGTGGAACCAATTTATTCACCATGGCGGTGAAGGTAAGGTCGTTGCGCTTGATATTTCAAAGGCATTTGACAGAGTTTGGCATCACGCTCTTTTGTCGAAAAAGAGTGCATTTGGAATCTTTAATACCCGTTCTGTCTCCTACTCTCTTTCTCATTTTTATCAATGATCCCCTGCCTGTGGAACTGTAACGCTGACGTTATTACGCCACATCATTAAAATCTGACTTTGACAGCATTCTTAAATGGGATTTTAATAGAGAGAGCATTTAGAGTAGAATTTAATGCTTCCAAAACACAATGCTGTCTTCTGTCATTAAAGCGAAACCCAAATACTCTGCCATTATCCATGGATGACACTTGCATCGCCGAAACCGAAAGACTTTCCATCCTCGGTATGTGCGTTAACGACAAACTTCGTTGGAATGACCACATATTCGATGTCGCAAAGAACGCTGCGAAATGTCTAGACTTCCTTAAGCGATGCAAGAAATTTGTCACCCCTTCTGTCGGCAATTACATATTTGGAGCTACTGGAAAGGATTCACAAACGTGGGATTGAACTTATTGGTGATAGGGACATAGGGAAATCGTTTGACTCTCATAGTCATCGTCGCAATTTATCGTTACTTCCATCGAAAGTAACCAGTTGCATTCCAACCCAACATTTCAAACGCAATATCCGTCATGCTAGGAATGATCATTAGTTCATCCTATAGCCGGTATTCGGACGTACTGTAAAATTTAGAGATTCGTTCTCTATGCTCTACTACACTCTGTTTTTCCTAACCATTATAATTTACAAACATTTAAAATCAGTGTGCATCGGAGCGTTGGCATTCATTTGCTATTGTAAAGGTCATCTTTGTATCGTCTCCTCCATAACCTGTCAATGTATGAATACGCAATCGAGCTTAGAAGATGATACAGTGCAGTTTGTCTCCACAGAAAAACCAAAAGGCCTTATATCTTCTTTACCTCGCAAAAGATTGTTCTTAGTGTTCTAGGCATTGAATTTCCGTACCAAAAACAAACAAACAAACATCTGTAGTCTATGTGCAATAAAGGTTTTCCATCTTTCCTGCAGATGCATCGCTTTTATTTAATATAATCTTAGCCTTAGGCATAAATTTGTTGTAAAATCTATGCGTGCAAACGAACGCCTTGAAAAAAAATTTCTCTTGAAAAACGTCTTCGACACCCAAGTTTTATTTGGCTAAACCAACAGTCGATACACTCATCGTACTCACTGAAGTTATATGATTAGGTATGTACAACAAAATTATACTCCAAAGCCCTCTCCGACGTAACTCAACATGTATTTCTGTTTATTTTTCTCTTCGCTATGACATAGGACACTTCAACTCAATTCATTACGAAATATGACTTTTTTATCTATATTTTTTTTTGTTGTAATTTGTTCTTAAAAATAAAAGATGCCATTTTTCAACACTTCATCGGTTTTTATACAAGAGACGATGAAAAAAAAAAATAATAATTATTATTATCCCACTTGTAGAGGCACATGCATTAGACATGGAATTTAATAGTCGTGTTTTTTTTTTTTGTCTTTGTCTTTCTTTCTCAAGATAGAGTTTGATTGAACCCTCTTCTTGAAAATGCCTATCTGTCTGTCTTCCTAGTCTATGATGGCAGCAATAACCATCTACGACTACAAAACGGCCCAAAAACTCTCTAGCACTCTTTCAAAGTGTTGAAAATAACAAAGAGACTGTGAAGAGGCCTCCGAAAAAAAAAAATCACCACCAAGACCTAAAGATACATTGCGCAATAGATGCGCGCCGCCACACCAAACGAGGGGACGACGACGGGAAATTATAACTATTTGTGCCCCAAAAACCACTTCAAAAACAACATCTCTCAAGTATGTTCCGTACCTACAACAGAGAGGTGTAGTTGGTGTTGTGTTCCGTGTCTTCAGCATGTATCCATTTTCTTCATTTTGGCATTTTATTGGTGTACCAATCTACCAATGTACGTATGTATCTTCTCCTGCTTGGATTTGCGCCCGCTATCCTATTAGATTTTCACTTAATCATGTGTCATCGCGGCTTATGCTGGTGATGCTGATGGTGGTGGAGGCTGAAAACTGCGTTGGCCGTTTTTTTTTTTTTTTTATATTTTGTTTCTCTCATGAAACTCCCGAAGCGTTTAATGATTATGACGACAAAACTTGCGCGACCAAGTCAAGTCCTTCATGTCAAATTATTAATTGTACGTTTCCCCAAGGCACTTGACAAATCACACATACATATGTGTGTACGTTGGATACATAGACATACATTCAGAAATATAGCAATCTAAATGAGTTCAAACGAATTTGTGCCGAGCTAGAGACATATTGAGGTTTCATCCAGCCTTCAACAAAATAAGAAAAAAAAATATGAAGAACAGAATTTAATCTGGGAACACGGATAAAACGGCCACACACAAGGTGGACAATGGCGCGCTATAATATTGCTGTTAACGCTTAGTATGACATTGATGGAGCCTTTTTGGTCAGTTACTTCTTTCTGTAGTCCGAAAAGGTTGTGTCATTCTATTAAATAACTTTTGTGGAAGTGACGAAGAAGATGCCATAATTATTGGATTTCGAGTCCGCATTCTCATGTGTTTTAAACTGGGGAGGAGTCGAGATGGAGGTGAGTAATTTGTTTTGAATCTCTGTTGAAAGTTAACCCCTTGATCGAAACTTAAATGGCAGACAATACAATAGTAGATCGATGGATCAGTTCGCCGCCGCCCCGGGGGTCTTCTTGTGCGGTTATTGTTGGGAATAATTGCGGTTAACAACCATACAGGCGGAGATCTGTCTGTGAGTGATGCGGTAGGTGTTGTGTAACGAAAAAAAAAGAAACAAAAAACAAATTAGTTCATATCATGAGTACACAGAGTGTAATGAGATAAAGATTGGGCGGTATTTTTTTTTTCTTTTTATTTGGATGGATTACATATTGTTATCCGCTTGGTTGATTGATGCCCGTGAATTCAAAGGGATTTTTCAAAATCATTGCTGATTCGCATACGTTCCAATGCCTTTGGGCGCGAAGAACACTCCTTTTGAATAAATAGCTCTCACATTGCGTTAGATCATTCGTTCTTTTTTAGTGGATGTGGTGAGTGTTTGGTTGTTGGTCTTAAACAAAGCCCGCGTAGTTGTTGACAATTTTGAAACATTGTCGGTGTAAGCAAGCAAACGCCAATTTTTTTTGTGTATCGTCGGCTTGAGTGTAATCTTACCAAAATCTAAAAGGAGGTTTCGTTTGCCTTTTTAAAAAATGAAACAAAACATTTTTTTAAAAATGTCCAAAATATAAGAGCTTTTAACATAAAAATACCGACTTTCAAGTAAAATGTGAATTTAGAAATGGAATTCTACTGAATGAAATGAAGAGGGACCAGGCCTTAGGTGAAAACGATCGAACTGATAGCTGTCTCTATCTGACTCTCATCGATATTCTGATAAATAGTGTAAACCAAATCACTTCTATGCGCCTCTATTTTGAAGAAAAAGAAACGTCGTTGTAGACGCCTTTTTAAGCGCAGCGCTTAAAAGCCACACTTGTGCATTTCTCAGGGGATCTGCGGCAAGAAGTATGTCGCATTGTAACTTTGTGAAAAGCAATAGGGAAATGCTGCGCATCGCATTCGCAGTGGGTGCAGTGGCTTAGTTGTTACGTGCGTTGGACCACTAAGCGAGAGGTCGCTGGTTAAAAACCCCATCCAAATTGCCGTTCCGAATCGGCAAAAAATATATCTTTGCACACACAGTACAGTGGTGGCGAAATACGGATCAGACAGTGAAATCTGTCTTTGCCGTTTGAGATGAGTGATAATTAGTTTTATGTTTTTGTCATAACGTCAATTTGATTGAGTTGGTCAACATACCTAGTTATCCAAGCTCATAACCTTTATAAAGACACGAAGAAAGAAGGGAAAGGATCTCAGGTTGTTTGACTTTCGTGATCAATCAATGTCTCCTATGTCGAAGGTGATGTTCTCAGGATAACTTTTTGAAATTAGACTACTTCATGTATAGCAACTTTAACTTCAAGCTCGTACCTAGGGTATAGTGCGGCGTTAGAACTTGAGAAGCATTCGTTAGAAGAAAGGAAGGAATGTGACTTTGTGGAAATTGTCGAGCTGATGTAAAATTCACAAGTGGTGGAACATTAAACATCTATAAGAAGATAATGGTACTAAGTGTATTTAAATCTGACTATTTCTGTCAGAATTTAAAAAAAACAACCTAAGTCGTTCTTCATCTACTTTTCATTACCTGAAATACTAGCACATTCGAGTGTAATGAGCTCACTTTAACCCACTATAGACGAGGCTGATTCGAAACTAACGTCTGCCAACTTATGAAGCTCTAAAAATCTATAAAAAAATTTCACTAGGATAAGAAGATGTTACCATATCAATATAGGACACTAAATAAGATATAAGAAGAGTACAAGAAAACTGCCGACTGAATACCTAATAGAAATAAATATATATGATTTAACTTAATCAATGAAAGTATTAAGAAAAAATGTAACATCTTTATTTGTCCAAAACAGTCCAGATAAAATGGATAAGTATCTTGAACTTTTTTTACAATGACTATGCAAGCAGAATGGACAGCTGTCTTAGAAATGACCCGAAACGTTTTTTTCTGCGGAAAAATAATATTTCTATGTCGCAATGTTGTAATCTGTAAAGAACAGCATGGGTTTGTACAAAACCGTTCCACTGCCACAAATTTGTTATATTTTCTGAGCACAATAATGAAGTCCGTTGCATACACACTGACTTCTCTAAGGCTTCTGACCAGTTATCTCATGAAATAATTGAATTTAAGCTCAGTGGATTAACTCATATCTTATAACTCTTTTAGAAAAGGGACTATCGAGTCAAATTTAGAGGTTCGTTATCATAATCATTCTCTGCTCAGTCGGGTGTTCCCCAAGGAAGTCATTTGGGACTCATATTGTTTTTACCAGCGCTTTAAATGATGTTAAATCTTGTATTAAACATACCAATATTTTAATATATTATGATGATATGAAAATTGTTAAATCTCTCAACAGCCAGGATGAGAGAAATTTTCTCCAAACCGACATTAATATTTTCGCTACTTAACCCATCTAAATTGTAACATATGATATTTTCCAGAAAGAGCTTTAATTTTTCTTTATTCCATGATATGCTTTGCCATGTAGATAGCTTTAAGGACCTTAAATAAATCAATTTCTATGCTAGGCTTCATAAAGAGATGGGTCAAAGTATTTAATTGAGTATGCTTCACAAGTTTGGACTCCGTACTACAACATTCACTCAAATGGAATAGAAGCCATTCAATTTAACTTTATTCAGTTTGCCCTTAAAGAACTTGCATTGGAAGATCCAAAGAGCCCTCCCCTAGTCAACGTATTGAACTTCAGCAAGTGATACCCCTTTCTCAACATAGAGTCGATAGTGATAGGGTTTTCTTACAGCAGCTGGTCATATTGATGCACCTGATTTGCTGTCTTCAATTCACTTTAACTTTTGTGGAGGTGCTCACAACTTATAATGTGTGAGTTTATTATTCAGTCCTTATTATAGGCCGAATTATGGCAGGAATGAACCTATTAGTCGCACGAGTAGAATTTATAATTTAAATGATCATGTCATTGATTTGAATGTTACTAAGCTGAAACAGGAAAATATATTGCGTAATCAAGTTCTTTTGTTTTTGTCCGTTGTATGCCTGTTATATTTGCGGATGTGATGAAGATGTGGGTGCACTTTTTGTGCCGGCGAATTTCTGCTCGTGATAGTTGCTTGCATTAAGCACTCCACGACACAGATCTGATAGTGGAAAGGAAAATCATACAAATAAGACACCATACAGAACCCTAGACCGACCTTAGAAACTTGATCGATCCATATGAAATAAAATCAATAGTCGAAAGGCAGGGACGACAGATGAAATATCATATAACAAGAAATAAAAAATTGTTAAAAAGTAACCAAATTTTCAGGTCATGTCGTGCATATAGACTAGGACCATCAAGTAATAGATTCTGAATAAAAGAAGTGAGTATACAATTTATTTTATTTCGAAAAAAATTGTATTTAGAACTTCTTAATATAAAAAGTGAAAAAAAGCAGCAGTACAGTCCCGTAAGGATCACATTAACTTTAATCGTAGGTACTCACGAATGTGATACCCTTTTTCGAGCAAAGCATAACATTGGAAATAGCCACCATTGTCAAAAATAAATGATTAAGAGGCGAAACAGGCATGAGTTTGACCAGAATCACATGTCACTAGAGAGAACAATGATAGAAAAACATAAAAATAAGAACAGTCCGTTTGGGGCAAACAGTATAATACCCTATCCATATCGCTATATGCCTTAAGGATAGGGTATAAAGACAGTAAAATGTGAAAGCAGAGGTCGTTTAGGAAATAAAAAAATAAAATACACCATCAGTCTTGTAGAAGCTACGAATTTATTTAATTTATTTTTGTTCCGTCGAAAACGAAAGCTAATGCAACGGCACTAAACCAGTCAACATTTACAAAGTTAGCAGCTTCAAATTATTAAAATCCCAATCCAAATAAAACCGCAGAAAATGATTAAAAATATCAGTTTTGATAGTACATCTGTTATTAATAACATAATCTAAGTAAACTCTGATTTGATTATATGTTATATAATTAAAAAACATAGGGAAAGACTGCATTCCGCTTGGGGCGAACAGTATGATACTCTATCCTTATCCCTATATACTTCCACTAAAAAGGCGTTAAGAACATGGTGGATGACATTTTATTTAATTATACACTATCCTAAGAGTATATTAATTTTGACACATAGTTTGTAACACCCCTAAATATTCGTCTTATTTCGTCATATTTACCAAAACCTAAGACTATTTAGCAATGTCCGTCCGTCGGATAGAGTACCTGTTCTTTTGATGGAAAGAACTTCGTTTCGTTAAAAATGCGCACATGGTAAGCAGTAAACTTTATGCAACATAGCTGGCCCATGAATTCACTTTCTATTGCGCAAGGCACAACCAAAGAGTACTTTCAACGTGTACCTCTCCAAACTGACCATATAAATGATTAATAATCCATCAAATGCGGGTAATTTTCCACTACAACAAGTAGCATCTCCTCGGGCATTCGTCTCGGGCAGGACACCCCACCACTCTGCATGCGCACTTCCACCACTCCAATTACACGTGCTGTGTAGCTCAAGAGTGAATCGAATTGACTTTGCTGATTTGCCACACCAATCATCTTCTTATTTTCTGCGCAATTATAAATCTTAGCTATCCGAGCATCGAGCCGGCAAGTCGCTGCCACTTAAGAGACCTTTTATTACGCTTAAATTGCTTTCAAATTAATTACCAAGACATACCGCGTCGAGTACACAACGAACGCACAGGCACACTGCCCAAGAACATTGCCACCAAATATGACGTTGGCACTTTGTCTTATTCTGTTGCATCTTTTGACCGGCATTTCTCGCATCTGCTTCTGCTAACTTCCTCATAATGCTTGACGGTCTGTTAATCCATCTTGTAGTACCAGGCCAGGCCGCAAACAACAACAGCCCGCCAAGATCCTAAATGGTCAATCAAAATCGCTTTAAATTCTCGAAACGATCAATCAATCATGAGTATACGTTCCAACATGCACTCTTCATGGTGTTTCTCCTCTATCCCTTTCGCTCTCTCTCTCTCTCTCTCTGGCACACACACTTGCCCTTTCTCTATTACCCTGCAGCGCTGGACTCATCATCGTGATCTTGTGCAATTCATTTTGTCTGCGTCTGCGAGAATCTGGCTTGTTTCGTCGGTAGTCAGTCATTCAGTCAGAGCGATTTAGTGTTATCTCCGGACAGGGCAGCAAACCTGGAGGAGCTCCTCTCAGATGTACATCACTGAAATTGACAAATTTCCAGATCCAAATCCCCATATCCACGGACAGTTGCAGGTAATTGAAGACTTTAGTGAGTCTTCAAATGACCAGCACACAGTAGCAGGACTCTTAAAGGAAACGATCTCCGGCTAGGATCAACGATTAAATATGCAAATCTAACCCTCGAGAGTCGGCGAATATGCAATACAGATCCGAGCAAGGAAGTTGGGTGATTTATTGCAAAGTGTGCAACTCTGCGAAGATGAATGACTTTAGAGGGACGTAAACCGAAATTCGATACATTCGCGGTTGGGATGCAATTTTCGAAATCGTTTCTTCAATCTGGAATACCGCGCCTTGAGTTTTTATTGCTATTCTTTGTAAACGAAACGAATTCCGCATGTGATTGATGGAGAACTTCAATTCATGTGGATATGGATATGGATGTGTGCAACGCGAAAGACTCTCCCTCTCTTTCTTCATAATTAACAAAATAATTTAAATTTTTTAACATTTATTCTGTCAACACCGAATGAAAACGATCAAAATCCCAAAAATTATGAACAGTTGATGATGAATGAAAAAAAAAAACACACACACTTAAATCGGCAGTTGACATCAAATCTTATATCCGAGTCCCATTGACTAATAATGCCTTTGTCTCGGGTGACCGTTTTAATTAAACAAAATTCCCCACTTTATTAGAATTGCTTAATTTTTCGTTTAAAATCAACAACGATGAAAACTCGTAGTTCACACTCGTGGAAAGCAAACACATCTGCTCTGAACGATGAGTTTCGATCATAAATTGTCATTAGTCGGTGACATCTGGTGTTAACCTTTTTCAGAACTTGTGAGTCCATGTTTCGATCGTAGAAGCACTTTAAAGCGCATAATTTAGATTTAAGCTGCGAGAAAGGTATTTAGAAGATTTGATTCGTTGATATTTGGAGCTATAAAGTTTGGAAAACTATTTATGCTAATATTTCGTGTGTGTGTGTGTTTTTTTTTTTTGGTTTTATGATGATCATATATTGGCACTACATGTCGCATCGTTTATCAACTGCCGATAATATTTAATCTTCATTTATTAGAACACCATGAGGGCGCATAAGTTGTAGTTTAATTAACCATGTTTGGTTTGGTTAAATCGACCTTAAGTCCATTTTGGTGGAATCAAGCCAAACAAACTGTGCTTCTTCTAGTGGCACTTCTGTTTTTGCGGTTAGTCAATTGGCAGACGAATTATTGATTATTGATTTTTATTTTATATGGATTTCCATTCCATATATCGATCGAACTTATAAATCACAAGTGGGAAGGGTTTTTTATAATAACAAAAATATTTTTAACTTTCCGGTTAAGCGGTCCAGCTTTGGCCTAATGCCTCTGGTACGTAGCCAAACCCAATAGTGTTTGTGCACCTTTAAGTCTTTATTAAGACAACCCCTTCATGCCAAAACTATTTATTATTACATTTTATTCGGAACAAGACAATTGGAATTTTTTTGCTCAAGACTTACCTTTTGCTTACATATCCGTGACTTTTGTTTGAAGACATACCCAACTCGTTAAAAAGTAAGCATGTAAGTATGTAAAAGACGCATTTTGCCCATTCGTTTGCCTTTTTTCTCTCCGTTTCGCATTTAAAAATGTCTAACTGTTCGCTTTTTGACATTTCACAGAAAAAAGGTAAAAATTCGCAGATCTGGGCATTAACCAATAAGTCTCTACTGCGTTGTTTATCCGGACAGAGAAGAGAAAATGCTCAGGAAATTCGTTCGCCGAAGTTCATTCACAATGTTCAAGGTCAACTACTTGTGGATGACTAACAAATTTTACACAGATGGCGAGAGTATTGCGAGCAACTTTTAAATGAACAGTTTCCCCGGCTATATTTTCCAGGAGCCGCCCCCAACAATGAAGAAGTGACCGACAGTCGAAGAAGTTGGGAAAGCGGTCAAGAACTCCATGAAGAGAAAAGCGGTTGGGCAGGATGAGATATCCAGTGAGTTCTGGAAAAAGATGGGAGACATCGGGTTCAGAAGGCATCTCCAAACTCATGAGAGGTGATCCAATGCCCAATCAGTGGAGGAAAAGTTATCTTCTGCCTTTGCACAAAGAAAGGGAGATACGCGAAACTGTGATAATTACCGTTCAATTAAGTGGATGTCACACACCATGAAGATCGTTGAGCGGGTATTAGATAATCGGTCCGGGTTTGTCGCGGGTAAATCAACCACAGATGCAATCCAAAGTATAAGGATCATAATGAAGAAGCATCGTGATTCCTTAAAGGAGCTGCATATGATTCTGGTTGATTTTGAAAAAGCATTCGATAGACAACCAAGATATCTGATCTGATGGGTAGCGATAAGACAACAAGAAGTTCCTAAAAACTGCGTACAGATGATCATGGACATGTACGCGGGAGCGAAGACCGATGATCATTCACCGATGAATTCCCAATTAAAGTCGGTGTTCACCAGGGAAGTGTCTTAAGTCTTTTGCTCTTTATTACAGTCCTAGATTATTTGCTTGATGGACGGGCCCTAAAGTGCATCAATCATCGTGTAAGCGTAAGGAGGATGAAGTGGCAGGAAAACTCTGTCATATTCTGTGACCGAAAAATGTCCCCTAAGCTGAAAGGAAGGCTCTACACCGCAGTTGTGGGTCCGGCGCTCACATACGATTCACAAAGCTGGAAAATGTACAAAAAGTATTTTAAAGGCAAATTGACAGCAGCTAAGATGAAGATGCTTCGCATGACAGCAGGAGTAACAAAGCTTGATCGAATTAGAAGTTCCAGAATCCGAGCAAGCCTTCACGTCAAAGAACCCATCTGAAAAAATTGGAGCACGACCGACTCAGTTGGTATTGTCATGTTCACAGGAGGTATCCTACGAACCCCGTCAAAAAGGCAATGGCAATCAACGTTCCCTTACAATCGCGTAAGAGAGGCAGGCCTAAAACCTCCTGGATCACACAAATGCAGAAACATCAGCATTTGATTGGCCTCAATGATGAAGTGATCCAAAATCGGGAGGCATGCAGATATTTTTGAGGTCGAACCGGCGAACCCCACCGGTGGACCAGTAGGAATGAAGTGAAGTGGGAGGGTTATGATCCCTAAATCCTGATCATAATCTCGTCGCTAAATGCAGAGAAGATTTCATCAACTAGAGATATCTCTTACATACTAAGATAGTGCAAACAAATAATAAAAAAAAGAAAATATATGTCCTATATAAAAATAAATTAAAAGATTAATAAAAAAAAATGTTGTTTAGCTAAATCGATTGTCTCTTGGAGAATCATTAAATATATCTATATGATTACATCGAGAGACTGTCTTATTACGAACGTAATTGGTGTGATGAAAATGTTCTGAAAAAATAACCCTCTCTTTAACATTCACCGAAAATTTAACAAAGTAAGCAGCAGTTAATATCATATATCTCTTAAAAACTCTATATAGAAATAGTTGCGACGATTCTCAAGAGATTGAATAGGTGTAAGATGGCTGTAGCAAGAAACCGCTTGACATTTAGCAACAGTCAGATGCACATAATTGATTGAACACTAATGAGATAAACTCATAAGATCACCTAGAAGAAGACTATAGTTACATACAGCACTGAGAATATTTAAATATTGACCGAATGTCATTTCTAAATATCAGCAAAACAAGCGGATCTAAATGGAAACCTTGAGGAACACCAGATGGCAAACTGATTCTTTCAGACAAACAGCCTACAATTTTTGTAAACTGAGATAGATCCCATAGATAGGATTTTAGCCATCAAACGTTATTCGAATGAAATCCTAAACGTAACAGTTTATGAAGAAGGATTTTGTGATTTATCCTATCGAAGGTCTTTGTAAAGTCGTTAAAAATTATGAAAGAAAGAAAAGAGCTCTTTTATAAGAAAAGTATGTTTTATAAGGGTATGGCAGGTACCGTTATTTAAAATAATAAAGCAAAAAATTAAATAATTCCACGAGATGTTACCCTAAAAACCGTACGAACGTTGAAGCAAATGCGTCGAACCGTTTCGCCATACGGCGCCCGGACAAACAGAAAGACAGACAGACAGACGGATGGACGGATAGACAGACCTCTATAGTCGTAATATCATCCCTTATACACAGATTGAATTCTAAATTTCCGAACGATCGCAATAACTTTCTCTTTAGCATACTAACTGTCTTACTGTTGGCAACTATCCCCTATACCATTTATAATTGTGATTGGAATTTTTAGTAAGTACAACTACCAATGGTTAAGTAACGAACTGTGCTCGAGTGTTACGTAAGTAACTAGGTTGGACAAATATCTTGTGGCGTAAACAAATTATTTTCTTTCTAAACTTAAATCTC
This sequence comes from Ferdinandea cuprea, assembly GCA_963576555.1. Lineage (NCBI taxonomy): Eukaryota > Metazoa > Arthropoda > Insecta > Diptera > Syrphidae > Ferdinandea > Ferdinandea cuprea. The sequence continues at coordinate 61,031,929 of OY754958.1, forward strand.
TCTTATACTTCTGAATAAAGCAGAAAGATTGTGTACGTATGCACGGATAAGTATTCATACATATGTATATATATTTTATTTTTAAAGAGAGTGCACGACTGCGTCATACGAAACCTTGTCGGTACATGAGATGCGTTTTTGAATCGCAAAATGGATCGAAAATTAATGGTGAGAAATTTATTTTAATCACTTTTTAGGTTTAAAAAAATTTGATTTTCCCAAAAACGGCACCTACGATTTTGATTTAATTTCTCACATTGGACAATTTTAACATAATTGTTCGAAATAAAAAAAATTATCAAAATCGTTAGAGCCGTTTTTGAGAAAATGAATTTAATTAAAATTTAATAAAATCGTTATATGAAAATTAAATTAAAAAAAAAATGTTTAAAAAATCTAAGTATTCAGATTTGTCTGAATTTATAGTGCAAAATAAACTGTTCTCTTTATTATACTAATGTATACGAGAAAGTTACAAAATTTAATTTAATGGTTCAACAGGTTTATATTAAAAAAAATTGCTGGTATTGATATTATTGATTTCAACAGTTCTGAATCTGTAGCAAAATCCTGGATTCAAAAACTGCATTTTATATAAGTAAGCGTTAACATATTACTATGAAAAAAAACGAGTGACCATATTAGTTTTAAACCCTCTTAAATGCCACTTATTTTTCTGCCATATTTAAAAAAATTAATTGTGTATTATTATTTTTTTGTCACTGTTTATTTTCTTTTCTAATTTTACTTTATTTTTTTTTCAGGTAATAACAAAATGTGCATTTAATTTGGATTTGTGGCAAGGTTTGTAAAGCAATTTTATATCCACTTAATTTATGAAGAGTCAAAACTTTAAAAGTGTCAAATGAATTTGCAGAAAAACACGCTGCATCAACACTTTTGTATTTAAGTTGTCCTTTAAAGTTGTTATGCTAAATTGTTTGTGCTGATCTGCAACTTACCTTTCAATTCTTTTTCGCATAATAATTTTGAAACCTTTCAATTGCTTTGATATCAACTACTACGTTTACTGAGTTGTAGGGTTCGTTTAAGGATAGACATTATTTGCTTTGCTGGCAAATCAAGAGAGAGAAAGCCACCAATTAAGATATTATACAACACAAGAATAAATTTTAAAAAATGCATATCTTAACCACATTTTTAAGGAAAAATGTTCATCTAACAATAGCGAAATGCATAAACTCCACTGAAACCAAACAGAAGCTGAAGAGGTAACCAGCTTTATTTTAATCGATGTATGTTAGCACGAGCTTGCGGTGGTAGCGGTTGATTTTTTAAGCATAGTTTTTCTTAAAAATGGAATAAAACACTAAAATTTGCATCAAATAGTAAATTTTTTTACTTTAACCGATAAATAGGCCTTTGCTTGCCATTTACGTTTTAAGGACAACTTCATGTAAATGTTGTCCGCGGCTCCGTTTCAAATGGTCCATTCGGAAGGTCGAATTTTGCGTCACTTTTTCGAGCATTTCGGCCTGCATTCCACGATATACGCGTGTTATGTGAATCGTGTTCGGCAAAGACTAACGACTTTACATAACCCCACAAGAAATAATCAAAAGGCGTTAAATCACAGGGCCATTTCGGGGATAAGCTGCTCACCAAATTCATCCTTCAACGTTTCCATTGTTTGACGAGCTGTGTGACATGTGGCACCGTTTTGATTAAACCACATGTCAACCAAGTTCAACTCAGCCAACTGGGGCAAAAAAAAAGTCGCGTATCATGGTTCGATATCGTTCGCCGTTGACGGTAACGTTTCTTCGACGATGATGCCTCCAGCCCATAAACCACACCAAACTGTAGTTTTCTCGGGATGCATCGGTAATTCTTGTATGGCATGTGGCTGTTCATCACTCCAGATGCGACAGTTTTGCTTATTTACGTATCCATTGAGCCAGAAATGAGCCTCATCGCTTAAAACAATTTTTCGATAAAACATTGGATTTTCACATTTTTTCACAGAACCCCAATTTTGATAATAAATTTCAATAATTTACAATCGGTGCCCCTTTGTAAGTCTTTCCATGTTTAAATGGCAGAAAATTAAATGAAAACTTTTCACTTTGACAAATGACGTTTTGACGCCATTACTAACCAGTGCTGCCAACCTAAAACACTTTACTCTTAAAAAATCACCCTTTAATACTCGCTAGCTATAGCCTTAGCCATACAAGTGTCAACATTAGCATTGGTAATTTGGCGATCTCTGATGAGAACCTTCTTCTCGCTTTAATTAATATAGATGCGAACAAAGTTTCTGGTCATTTTCTTTTAAGGAATTTAAAATGTTGATTATTTCTGCCGTTAAAATTGCTTTTCAATCTTTCGCTTTGAACCGGTGATTTTCTGAATGAGTGATAGAGTTCTTATACACCAACGATTCATGTAGCTATTCCTATAATTGGGAAGCTAGCAGCTATTACAAAAAAGTTCAAAAATATCGTAAACGAAATATTATATTTTATTGTCGAAACAAATAATTTTTCGCTACCGTGGGAAGCGCAACTTCTGGTGTTCCGCAAGAAACCCATTTAGAACCGTTTCTATTTCCCTCAGCATTTTAAAAAGTGCGAATGCTCATTACTAAATAATAATTCGAAAATGTTTTTCAAAGATTTGCAGAATGAGATTGATCTAAATGTATTTCTTTGTGACTGAAAATCACATCTGAAGTTAAGAATCTAGGGGTTTATTTTCGACAGCAATTTAAGGTCTTATATGCGTACTGATTACATTTTATCTTATATTTTTTTCATTATTTGCTTCTATTAAAAGAAGTTCTGAAGCTTTTCTGGGCCCATATGTACTTAAAACTCTAAATTATTTGTGATAATTTTTATGGTGTTCGCTTTCGAATTGAACGGATTCAAAAACGCTTCACTAGTCTTGCTCTAAGGAGATTTAATACCAAGCTCCCATCGTCCAAAACTCGCTACTTATTGGTAGGCCTGAATTTCATTTCAAGAAGATGTAGTCTTTCGGTATTCCGAAAGGAAATTATAACAAACAAGTATCGATTTTAGAGAAATAAATAAAATAAAAAAAAAAATGCCGAAAACGGGAGAAAACCGTTACATAAATCAGACTTGTAACCCAAATAAAATCTTCTTCCACTTTTATAGCCCCGCAATTGTCCAAATAAATTCCAAACCACAGCAATGAAATAAATTTTGTTGAAAAATTATCGCACATTACTCGCACTTCCATGCATTTACCAAGCATTAACCCCTGCGTTGCATTAACAAATCACAAAATTTTCTCCAATATAACTGCATCATTTTTGGTTTTCAAATTTAGGTGCCAGCCTCTGGGCGAAGTACCCAAAACACCTCTCCATTAGTATAGACGTCTGCAAAATGACCCAAAGGTGCCCGTTTTTTTTTTTTTTTTGTTATAAGAAATATATGTATGTGTTTGCTCCAAAAGTCGGTCAGACCAAAAACTGGTACTAAATGGGTGCAGCATTACTGCAGTGGCGGGTACTGACTGCTCAATTACTTATTCGTGTGTGTGTCACAAGGATTAACCTCTTCGCATTGTTTGGGAACAAACTGAAGAAAATTCCACCTCCTGGCATCTACCTACATCTAAACTACATCTTCCCATGAATTGTTAAACTGGAGCTCTCTCTCTCGTTCTGGAGCTGCTGCAGCTTTCCAGTTCCAGGAACTCAATGCTGCTCTCCAGTCAGTCATGTCCCACACCAACAAAGTAAATGACGTTCATTAATCTAATGATAGCCCTCTGAATGCAGTGCCCTGCCTGCGCTGCACACCCAAGCAACCTGTCATCCCGAAAAAGGCCACTATCCGCAATGTGGATCAAAAGAATTGGAGAATTGGTGGGTCTGTTGTTGTAGTTTTTTGTTTTTTTTTGGTTAAAACTTCTTCTCTCTGACAAATGAGGATAATTTATCAAATTGGTATCTGACATGTGACATGGGACGAGGTTTAAATGATGTATTTATCGTTACATGACGCTTGCAGCAGCACCCCACTCTCTAGTCGTTATAGGGAATGGTATGTGATGTGGTGCGACTTAAAAGAGGTGTGAATCTGGTTTCATTAGCTGGCATCCACAAGCCGAGTCTCCAAATGCGGTGATATTTGATGAGTGTCATCCGAAAATGTGACACAATCCATGTGCGACCGACCTCGATTTCTTTCGTCGTTTTCAGATGAATGAATGAAGAGAGCTTTTTTGTTTTTGTTTGACAATGCCGTACCATTCTGCCAGTCTGCCAGTCTGCCAGGGAAGTATTGAATAGAAGAATGACATTATACCATTGTTTGTAGGGAATGTGACACTGACAGATGAATGGAACACCTGACAAATGTGACGGCATATTAAACGGCATTAGGCTTACTAATCATATTTTAATATTTGTAAAGAGTTTGCGATGCATTCCCTGAAATTTAGATTAAAGGAGAAATTTAACTGCGCGCCTTTGGTGGGATTTCTGATAATCGTCGTCAGGGCATGTTGGACATGCTGTGTACATGTTTGTGGGCGGTTGGAGAGGAGATTACAAGATGTCAACTTGATCGGCGATTGTGCGTCTATCGCTGAGGGCGCACTGACGTTAATAAATCATTTCGCTGCGAGGAAGTTTTGTGAAATGGAATAGCTAATAAGCTTTACCCATGTCATTGTTTTGCTGCCCATAGATAACGTTGTGGGTTTGAAATGTCAATTATAGATGGGATGGTAGGCAATGTTGTGTGATGGACACGAGCTAAGGCGCGACTTGTTACACGCAGGCAATTTGATACCCAATTAGACTGTAGAAGAGTTTTTTTTTATTTTCTTGTATTCTTAAAGATGAAGGGTTGGGTTCTTATCTGCTGCTCTTTGAGGAGGTTACATTTGTAATCGAATGTCCCACGATACTTTTGACATAGATTAAAGAGTCATTTATTTGGAGTAGGAAGAGTATTATAATCCAATTTTATCTCTGGATTTAAAGAATACTGATTTTATCGAAAGTTGTCTGTTATGTCAAAGACCAAACTCGAAAAGCAGATAAACATCCGAAAGTAAAGCATCTTTTGATTTCAGTTCCAAGTCGGCAAATATTGTATTAGCTTTGGACTGCTGCGAAAAGTAATATATGTTTATACAGCATGAAAGCGAAAAAGGTTAGTTATAAAATGTGGCGACGTGGCGTCGATCAGGGTCCGTCGACATAACGGGGGCTACCATCCTATACATTATTTAAATGAGTAGATGTAGATTCAGTCAGGCACGCTTTAAATGGAAAAATATATAACGGGTGATCCAAGTAGACATACTTTTTTCAATAGCCTTTTTTGACAGATCACGTGTGAGTCGTGTCATGCTGTTATGTTATTTTTGTTTAGTATTGTTTGGCATTTCATAATGGAAAGACTTACGCGTGAACAACGTTTACAAATTGTTCAACTTTATTATGAAAATGAAATGAAAATTCACGTTCTGTGAGGAATGTGTTTCGTGCACTTTGCTCAACTTATGGTCAACATAATCGGCCTACTGAGCGTACTATTCGCAACACCATCACCCATTTTGAGACCCAGCATTCATTGTTGGATAATATTCGACCGAATAGACCACGTCCAACACGCTGTGAAGAAAATATAGCGGCCGTAGCTGAGAGTGTACACGAAGACCGTAGAGAGTCGATTCGGCGCCGTTCGCAGCAACTCGGACTGACGTATGGAACGACTTGGCGCATTTTACGTCAAGGTCTTAAATGGAAAGCGTACAAAATATAGCTTGTGCAACAACTGAAGCCGCTCGACCTTCCCAAGCGACATCGCTTCGCTCTATGGGCTCTTGAAAAGTTTCAAGAAGATCCGACGTTTTCGAAGCAAATTTTGTTTAGCGATAAGGCCCATTTCTGGCTCAATGGGTATGTAAACAAACAAAATTGCCGCATTTGGAACGAAGAGCAACTTGAAGAGATTGAAGAACTGCCACTTCATCCAGAAAAAACAACGGTTTGGTGTGGTTTGTGGGCCGGTGGAATCATCGGTCCATATTTCTTTAAAAATTATGCCGGTGCGATCGTAACCGTCAATGGCGACCGTTATCGTGCCATGATAACCGACTATTTGATGCCTGAAATTGAAGCTCGTGATCTCGGCGACATTTGGTTATTGAGAGAACATTTCGGTGAGCACATAATTTCACGTTTTGGGCCGGTCGATTTGCCACCAAGATCGTGTGATATCAAACCGTTAGACTTTTTCCTGTGGGGATATGTAAAATCAAAAGCTTATGCCGATAAACCCGCTTCGATTCAGGCCTTGGAGGAAAACATCACGCGTGTCATTCGCCAGTTACCAGTCGAAATGCTCGAACGAGTGATCGAAAATTGGACTCAACGGATGGACCATCTGCGACGTAGCAACGGCCAACATTTGATAGACATAATCTTCTTCAAAAATAAATGCCAAAGAATGTTCTTTCAAATGATAATAAACATTCTCCATTAAATTTCAATTTTCTGTGTTTTTTTCTTTAAAAAAGTAGGGAACCTCGAAATGGATCACCCTTTATATCTATGTCATAAGCAACAAATCCAGATACTAAGATTTTCGACAGAAAATTGTCGAGTGCTTGAATTTGGAAAACGGTTCAAACTGAATACGCTATTGTTATTTGGAATCCCATGTAAAAATTCACATTAACCGCCTTGAAAGCGTCCAAAAAGATGCTTTACGAGATTTATATGTCTTAAATTAGGATGAGATTTTAGACCTTCGCATGAAGCTAAATGGCAATTTCTCGGAATACTTAAATTAACCGATAGAAGGTCTCATTAACCTATGTTCGTCACATCTTGGGAAACCACATTAGTAGCCCCACACTGTTATGTCGTATACCTATTTATGCACCTGGAAGACCACTAAGAATTCGAGATTTGCTTTTTCAACCTACTTAAAGAACGAACTATGGTCAAATTGAATATTGAATCTTGGGTGCCTCAAGAAATAACAATAACTTCTTAAATCAAAACACAAATTAGTTATAAGGTGAAATTTCGTTTCCAGGCCTCAAATGGATATTTCAAACTTGGGCGACCGATCAAGTATACGTATAACAGAAGATTTGTGTTCAATTACAATACAGAAGAATCAAGCTATGCTGCGCAGATGCAACTTCGACAACAAGGAAAACTTTACTCCTCAAATGTGATGAAAGACATAATCTTTTCAAGTCCTTCATATTCTGAAAAGTACCAGAAAGCTTTAAAAAAAAATAGAAGAAGGGAACTCTTTCAATAGTTGGTGATAGATTTTGCTGCTACTATAGAAGCAAAAAAAACATTTTAACCTCGAAACTTTGTCATAACAGATTCAGCCGCCGAACAACGACTTCAAAGTTTACAATTCACACAATTCGACTTTTTTTCAAGGAATTGAAGATGTTAAAGAAACTTTGCATTAAACTTATTTCCACAAAAGTTTGTGATGAAAGATTTCGGGTTATTTTATTAACAACATCCAACAAATATCCAATACAAATCAATCGATTTAAGGAGTAGGTATTGTATTGATTCCGCAAATTTGATTGATAGTATAAAATGTCAATAACTGTATCTACATAAACTTTTAATACACAGTCCTGAAATAATATCTGAAGCTTTTCTTCCGGTTAGGCAGCTGGGCGACGAATATGGAAGACGTGTTTCACAATCTTTTGGTTTCTTCTGACCCATGTAGAAGTGGTTTTAGAAAACTAAACTCTTAAAGATAAAAATTCGGTTCGATCTACAGTACCTCAGAGAAAGAAGTATATGTGCGTTGATATTACTTACAAAAAACTATTAAAAACGAAGAGATTGTTTTGAACTTTTTTTTATATATATAGTAAAGGTATATATTAACAAAAAATTACAATATTATTTTCATAAACTTTAAAAATAACTAAATATTAAATGAATAACTTTCCATTCGTATGAAATAAGTATATTTGCATTCTAAATGAAAATTAAAAATACTAATGAAATTATTTTTTTTTAATTTTTTTTTTTTTGCTTAGTAATAGTTTATATGCTTTCCCTTTTTAGTGAAAATTTGATTTATCCGGGTGGGCATTGAGGTTGCCAAGTTTTTAAGAATTGTAGGGTTAATTTGATCCCATTCCTGGAGCAATGCTTTTTTGAGGTCATTTACCGAATCAAACTGGCGTCCATTCTTACAAATTTTGTTGGATAATATTCCCCAAAGATCCTCTATTGGGTTAAGGTCCGGGCTGATCTGATCGCTGGCCATTGTAATAAGGAAATCTTCCTAGCTTGCAAAAAGTATTTTGTTTTCCGTGACGTGGAGATGGGCGCGTTGTCCTGCTGGAAGATCCACTCATCCCCGTAAAGTTTTCCAGCAAATTCAAGGAGTATTGTTTCCAACAACTCTACATACATTTCTGCATTTGTTCTGGTGGGTATAAAACAAAGTGGGGACCACCCAGCATACCCAAATCCACCAAAAACCATGAATGATCCTCCACTGTGGTTTCGTTTATGGCAGTGCTGCCGTGGTTGCCTTTTATCGCGCCAATACTTTTGGCAGGAGTCATGACCGTCCAAGTTAAATTTTTTTTCATCCGAAAATATAACTTTAGTGAACTCCTCTGACCAAAATTTGTACTTCACAGCAAATTCTAGTCAAGCGGTTATGTGGCGCTCCAATAACCTCGGTACAGCGTCGCGGGAATTATATGTAACCATTCCGATTTCGTTTAAAATTTGACTTATACGTCTTTTGGATATGTCAAGCTTCAGTTGACATTTGATCTCCATGCAAGACTTGTTGTTTTGAACGGCTAGACGACGAATTTGCCTCTTGCACCGCGTATCGATTTCAGTGGGTCTGCCGCTTCGCTTTATTTTTCCATACATTTCCGGATTTGTGAGAAAGTTTGCTATTGTGTTTCTATGCCGATTTAGTCTGGCGGCAATATAAGAAATGTTCTTGCCAGATTCGGCCAGGCCTTTGATCAGACCGCGATCTTCCTCCGACAAATGTGTTCCACGTGGCATTCTGCCGTAAAGTCAAAATTATAACAAACATTTATGTCTCCAAACGTATGAAAACGAGTTTACTTACATTCTGCTGATTAAATAACTTTTTTGGATCACACTTCATAGCTTACCCGCATGCGATAGCACAACAATCTAAGCTTGCACATATACTTATTACCTTTGAAAACCACGAGTTGCTACACATATTATTTAAAACGGTACAAACAATGAAACGCAAAGAGGAACATTGGAGTGGGAGATCTTTGTAATAGATAAGAGTACAAACTTGCATACCTACAAAAAATATACCTTTACGTTTATAGAAAATATAAGCAAATTAAAAAGTAGTGCACATATACTTCTTTCACTAAGGTACTTCAGTTTTGAATAGAACCAGAGGTCGAGCTAGCAGAGTTCGTTCTCTGCTGAAAATGGTCATTTTTATTGAAAATATCAACTTTTGATATTCTCATGCAATAAAAAATTTAAAAAGCATTAGGAAGATGATGGATAGCATTTTATTTCATTCTATGAAATTTATAGAAAATAAATAATTTTTTTTGGAAAAACGCTCCCAAAAAGTGGGCGTGGCCAAAAACTTTGTATGGACGATATATTGCAAAATATATTGGCTAAATAAATTGTTAAACATTTTTTTCGATTTCTATGAAAATTTTCGAAGAAAACACCATTTTAGTGAAAAACGCCCACCAAAAGTAGGCGTGGCAAAAACTTTATATGACAAATTTATAAAGGGGGGCAGTACCTACATATCTTGTGAAGGTTGTAAAACTATATCTCTCTAACTTAAGCCTTAAAAGGGTTTGTTCTAAACTGTGGGCGTGGCAGGGGGCGTATTTTGAAAATTTTAACACTTAACCATTTCGGAGCCCTAGGGAGTATATATTCCAAATTTCAGCTTCCTGGCAAAACTTAAAAGGCCTCAAAAGTTGATACGGACGGACGGACATTGCTAAATAGTCTTAGATTTTGGTCCTGATCATAAATATATATACTTTTAGGGGTCTGCGACGAATATTAAGGGGTGTTACGAACTATGTGTCAAAATTAATATACCCTTAGGATAGGGTATAAAAAACACTAAAAATAATGTTGCCCATGTTTTTGGGAAAATTACTTGTTTGCGTGCTCTGGAGCTCAATACGATTTCAATTTTTGAAAATATTATAAAATTTTATTGAATTTTCATCCGCGCTTAATTATTTTCTATAGTCGAATCTCGTAGTCTTCTTCAGCCCATTGACAATTATTCTGTACATTCTTTCTTGTCAACTGATCCATTGTGCCACATTGTGTCCATTGTGATGTCTTACATTAATGTAATTAGTTTTCTTCCCTTTCGAAGAAAGCAGAGAAAGGGCTTCAGTAATGCAGAGCTTAGAAGTTCGGCACACACCACATCAGCCCCGAAAATCCACCGCCTTATGCGAGCATACGCCGGACGACTGCAGAGGAAGGTGGTGGTGTCGCTCAAGCCCAACACTTTAAGTGTATAGCTTGGTGGCCCCAAAAGATTATCCTGAGAGATAGAAGGAAAGACTGCATAATGCACATACAAACATGTTTAATTCACTTTTCAATTTTTGAAAGCGCCATTGCAACCCTATGACTGACAAGGGTTATACAGATTATACAATTAGTCGCCAGACATTCTTTGTTTGATTTCTGAGGATATGGCGTTTTCAGGCGTGACAGGAGAGTCAATGTAGATAATGTCCCTTACTAACTACCTCAAAGTGACATTCTGGCCGATTAGTCGATGTTGGATATCCCTTCTTGTTGACGATTCTGTTCTTATATGTACTCAAAACGCACCAGTGTTTCACCAAAGAAATTTATATCTAAACTGAGAAAGAGAAGCAGAGGCAACACATAGTTACGGAAAATTTCTTACAATTTTTTGAATGAAAAACACAAGTTCGTTGTGCACAACGTGGAAAGGGGCTTTAGAATAAGTTCCTATAAGTTGGCTTGTAAAAAAATATAGCCTTAAACTCAAATGTTTTGGGCATGCTAGACCTAAGACCGAATAAATGACCTATGGGTCATAAAGACCTGAATAAATAGTTCAAGTGTATTTCCATTAACACTATACATAATTTGATTAATATCCTAAAAATGCGACTCATATCCGGATATCAAGAACTCAATCTTCTGATTATAAATATTTGTTCTCAGAACAACTACCAAATTCTGTCAGATTCTCACGCAAAAAAAAAAAAAAAAAATATTCACAAAATTATTCCCACCGCCCGTCATAAAGTTGGCTGCTGTCAAAAGCAGCCGCTGGCAGCTGTCATCTGCTGTCACATAACTTTGCACTGGCTAAACCGCATTTTTCGACCAAATGAAAAATGTTGCTGACTCAGCCAGCAGTGGTTCGCTTCTTACAAATTGCCTCAATTGTTTCTCAACTAATTGATGACTTAATTCGCATACAGATACGCTTCCAACAAATGTCAAACATTTGTTTTTCGGCACTTAAAATTCAGTGCAATAAATTGCAATAAAAAAATCATCATCGCCTGCTTTTGGAATAAAATTTAAATTTAATTAAACCATTCAGAAGCTGGAGCGGTTTTTGTTTTGTGTTTTGTGTTTTGCAATTTGGGTGTAGGTAGCGCGCACCTATAAAATTAAAAACGAATCACTGTGACATTTTTAAATTGCAAAAAAAAAAAAAAAAAAACAGAAACACCAGTTTCTCGCGGTTAAACACAATTGGCTTATCCGAAGTGAGATCTTCTCAGAAGCAATAAAATAAAATAGTCTATTGTCAGCTTAAATGCGCTGTGTTCTTCGAAATTTATGAACCGTAGTCAAAACAAAAGCACTAAAAGCCAGTCTCTCTCTCCCATTAGAGGATCACATAAAACAAAATGACGACAAGACTACACTTAACTCAACTCAACTCAACTCAAGTCAAGTTGGGGAAGCAGCACATTGTGGCGCATAATAAGCAATTAATTAAATCCCCGGCGGTATCTGTATCTTTCGACTCTATTTGGCGCTTTCTCGCAGTCTCAAGTCGGGGAATTTATTCAAAACAAAATATTATTGACCATCAACTAATTAGTCAAGTCTTATCCAGTTTTCCATTAGGAAGCCAACGACTTGTCGAAGCAGCTACATCATTTCATAACCCTTGACAAAAACTAAAATGGAAAAAAAAAAAATTTTGTCAACGTGCTTTCTTCCACCGAATTTATAATGAGGGAGAAATTCCATAAGCGGGCAACTCTTATCATGTCTTGGGCATCATCACCAGCCTGACCGGTATGCTGTATGCTGTGTTCTTGAGCAACAAAGGGATACTTCTTTATGAACGGTACCCGGTCCACCCAGCAATCTTAATCTCGTGTAAGATTTTTTTTCTCTTCTTCTCTGACGCTTGAGCTGAGACTTGCTTTACACACAGATTTCAGGTAGGCCCATGTCTCATAAGTCGTAATTTGAGCCTGCTCCACTGGTATTGAAATGTGTGCGCTATTACAGCTCAAAACACACACACACACACACTCAAAATTGCAGTGTCAACGGATGGAAAACAATCACAGTGGGGTTTCTAATCATTGTTTGGGCATTCATTATCAGCTTCCTTTTTGACAGACTTTCTTTCAGTTTTGTTCAGTTTCGGTTCAAATCAAGATCATATGCATGATATAACATGAGAAAAAAAAGGTTCTTTTAGGAGATTCATAAATTTTTGCGTTGCTTCAACGCACGTAAGTTTATGAAATGAAAGAGTTGTGACATTCAGTAGAAGTCGGTTAAGAGATACGTCATTACGATAAATCATGGCTGTGAGTCGTATAAATATTACTACAGGAGATGAGGAGTTCATTGTTTTTTTTTTTTTTTTTAATTTTTTACAAAGGTCGACAAGGAAATTTGAGATTTTTGAGAAATTTAATTCTTTACGAGTAGTAACCTATGTCGAAAGTTGTTGTGTTTTGAGGGTTTTATCGGAATTATTGTTGACGCCTTATGACATGTTTAGTGACGGTATAAATGGTAAGAGTATTTATGGTGCAATGCAATCGGTGGAATGTTAAAGTTTTAACAATTTTTTTTGAGGGCAGCAACGTGGTTTCATTGGAATTTTATCTTAATATTTAAATATTTAAAAGTACCCTTAGCCCGAGAACTGTGAGCCCGAACAACGAAGAGATCTGATATGGGTGGCGCTAAGGCAACGAGGAGATCCTGAAACAATCGCCCAGATGGATATCGAAACATAAATAAATATTAGGCGTAAACGGCATACAGGCCCCAGAGCCTAGCTTGTAAATTAAGTTGAGGAAGAAGAATGCGAACGGAAATTTATTTTTAAGAAGCCTCACAATATAATTCATACTCTTGGATGTTTATCAGACTTTCGCAAGAGATAAGGCAGCGAATAAAAACTTTTGGTGGTAGGGATCGGACTTTAACCTACCACTTTAGCTTACTAATCAAAAGCACTAAGCTGCTTAGACACTGCACCAAAGATCATTGACATTTGCAAGGGAGCAAGGACAATAGTAAGGTGTCTCACTGCAGACACCGAAGAGTTCCGAATCAAAATCGAACCAAGGAACAGTCTTAAGTTCTATGCTTTTTATTGCTGTTCTCGATTATCTGCGGACCCTAAAGTACGTCAGTGTTTCTTCGCGGACATTGGAGCCATGCTAAGGGTAATTGTTTTGGAAGGGAATGGGAAACGAACAAGCCCAAAAATAATGGAGCACACCCGATCCTCTGACCTACTCAGGCCTATTGCAGGAATTTATTTAAATGAAAAAGTGATTCCCAAGTGTGAAAATTTAAATAGTTGTACCCTATGACAAACAGCGAAGTAGCCATCTTCTGTGATATAAAAATGATCCCTAAGCTGACAGGCGTTACGATGCCGGACAGTGTACAGAGAGTGTAAAGGCAAATTGACATCAGTTACGGTGAAGATGCTTCGCATGACAGCATGAGTAAGAAAGTAGGGGGCTTGATCGATTTAAAAGTTCAATGCGACAGTTATAGCATTTGATTGACCTAAGTGAAGAAGTGATATATAAACCGATTTCAAAGCACCTTAACTGATGAGCATTCCATAAGGTTAATATTGCGGGAAGAATGTGCGGTATACAACAAGCCATTCCAATTGATTTCTGATTGATTTCTGAAAATGAAAGTTGGGGGTTGGTATTCAAATCCTCTCAACCTCTTTTGAAAGTCTGATAAACATCCAGAGTATAGATTTTCATGAGAAGCTTAGGAATCGGCCTTAAATCGTAGGTCACCTACATTCCTACAAAATATAAACTTTACACACCCACCGGTTGGAGAAGTTAAAGGCCCTGGGCCTATTATTATTTGCAACACCAGAACACCAACTAAACAATAAGTTGGGAAACAAGTGTTACATACTTTTAAACAACAACGCATTCAAATGGGTAAAATGGAAAATTGATTGGGAAATTTTTGATTGAATAAATGAAAATTACCCAAAACAAAGTAAGTCGCAATAGAATAGAATCGCTTTATAGTCCGGCCTCTGGGCCTAAATTCAAAATTTGGATGAAACCATCTTTTAGATGGCGATTTTTAAAGCGTAGTTTTGCACACCGACTGGAAGGGGCGAAGACTTTGCCAAGCAAATCAATTTTTTTTGCATATAAACATCTAAGGCGCTGTTCGTCTGTGAAATAGATGCACCTGCATCTCCATCTTCTAGGTAGAAAAAATACAAGCTTTGCTTGGATTGAATAGAAAGAACTCATGATCCTAGCTGTTGAAATGTATTCACTTGTTTTAGTTCTTAAAATTATCAAAGTAAAACCCATAGAGCTAAGGAAACGTTATCGTACTTTATCTGAAACCTTCAGGTTTTTTCAACAACTATCCTTGCTCTCCTAAGGCAAGCACTGGCTTTATTAATATTTAATAAACACGTTAGAAGTACTGAATTTTAAAGGGCAGCCCAGGCCCAGGTGAGATTCCTGTGGTAATATTAAAAACAAATTTTATCCCCTGTTTTGCATCCTCTTAAAATTATTTTAAACCAAACTCTTGTAACTGGTAACTTCCTAAGTGAATAAAAATATTCTTGAATAGCACCTGTTTATAAAAGCTGTTTAAGGCAAAAAGTAGAAATCATATATCGCAGATTTCTGCAATACCATGCAGTAAAATAAGTTATTTCAACGTGTCAGCTCGTGGTTGATCATGTTCTATTAATTTAGCTTTGTTTTTAAATATATATTTAATATAAACATGTGTTATATTCTCCTTTACGTTAAGCTGGGTTAATTACCTGATTAAAAGAAGCGAAATGGTTAAAGGTCCTAGTTCCACAGGGCAGTCATAACGAATTCTTTAAATTCTGTGAAGTTTTGACAATCACTTTGAATAAAGTTTATTTTAATTTTTTGCCAAGTCTAACTTCCGGAAATAGCTGCCTATGTAGTTCCTTTACAGTTCTTTCGTTTCAAAAAAGTGTTTACTTTTTTATACTTTTTTGCATAAGCAACAGTCTCTTCAGGGTTTAACCGCGGATTTTACAACAAACTGAGAACCGTTTTCAATGCGATGGCGCGATCCTACTACAAATATTTGTCAATCGGGATTCCATTTCAGTTGGATTGAGTCAAATGCTAGTATACCAGAAAACTTCTTCGACACGTTCTACATTTGGATGTATCCCGCAAGTTTCCAACACCAGTAATATGACACGATTTCTTGATGCTGCGTCAGAATTTATAATGACATCACTCATAAGGTTGAAGGGACGTGGTTTCAAAATTTCCAAAAAAAAAAACACAAAAACCAGGGATGACGAGGAGAACTCTAAGGAAAGGAAGGAACAGCTACTAGCTGAACAGCTGAACCCTCCAATGAGTCCGTCGAGAAATGCGCTCATAGAAATGAGGCCGGACCGAAGAAAATAACCTCTTGTCTAGTACGAAAGGGGTTATTTAACAATCTAAGACATCCTGGCTAGAGTGGTCCGGAGACACAATAGCCCACGACGTTACCAAGTGGCCACCGTCCAGGGCAGTGCGTAAGGATAAAGGGGGTCGACTTTAGCAGAGTTATATATATAAAGCAATATAAAAATGCTGAGAGGCTAGGAGGAGTTTGCCTCCGAATGCGAATGTCCGAGGGCGCACCTAAGATGCCGAAGAAGATGAAATTGAGTGCGGCGACCACGGAAAGCCCTAAAAAAACTTTTAGCTGTAGAATTTTGATGGGCCTTCCACTGTTATATTCTGGCAGAGCTCCCGTGATAAGTCACTTGTTAAGTTAGTTCTTTCCACCTGTTTCTCTACTTACCTTATTCTCTACTTATATCCTAAGATCACAGACTGATCGATTGATTGAGGTGCTCGGTCTTGGTCCATTGCAGACTCATAACTCGCTAATTTGTCGGCTCTCTCATTACCGGATTTGTCACTATATCCAGGGACCCAGCAGAGATTTCCAAGTGTTAGTTTGGCAAATCTTTAAAGCACTTTTACAGATCCTCCCTACCTATAGGGTCCAGAGGTGTCCGATTGAGATTTGCCTCAAATCCATCAGTTCACCTCGGTTAGATTACCATCATAAATACTATCTTGGCAAACTGTAAAAATTCAAAAATACAAAAATGCTACTCTCGCCAAAGTTACCTCTCCGTTAAAAAAAAATTCTTTGACGACGTCGGATATTTATTCATTTCTTTCACCTAGCTCAGCTCGAAAACACTGAGTAATCCGATTACATCGACTAAAACCGTTTCATAAATCCCGCACCAAACCATCCCGCTATGACTGGCCATGTACCCACGGCTTATCGAATAAAATTACAATATAATTTACCTGCAGTCCTTTTCTTGTCATCTTGGAATATACTCCTTGACAGGACACCATAAAAAAAAAATGACCGAGAAGTTTAAGAAAAGTGTGCCAGCAGCAGGAAAAATTCTCCGAATATTTATGCGACGGATTAGGGAAATTCAGACGGCGACAGAGCAACAGGTACTGGACTTCTTGGCACGACTACCGATTTCGCTTCTACTCGCTCTCATCCTACGCTTACCACCCGCCGGCCAAAGTCGTTGTTTTAGCAATGAAAATATTTACACTCACGTGAGCAAACACAACAGGACATTGTCTATTTCATTGATGACCCGTGAAAAATTGCACCTGAATTGCTTCGCGTCAGGTACGAGTATACGAAAACCGAATACGAATATATGCGAAAAGATTATGGCGTGTGACCTCTTCTCGTATGCAACACCACAGGAGGAAACTTATTGATTTTCTTCCATAGAAAGGTCATGTCACATAATAATCATAAATTCGCTTGTTCCATTGGCTTGTGCCAGGATACGCTTTAATTCAGGAGGCTGCTGATGCAAACGGAAAGTTGGAAAGAATTTAATTGGCTTGAGAATGTTTGTGCGACGTTCGCGTGCATCCGGTTGAAAGAACTTCCTTCAGGTGAAAACATTCCAACTGACTGGAGTTTTTCTTCCTTGCGAAGAAGATTTTGCTTTCGTCTCCTTGCGTCATTCATTTCTTTGTTCGCCTTCTGACTGCCTGAAGGAAATGTTGCTGAATAGGTTGAAATATTTTAAATGCTTTTGATTGAATCTGCTGCTGCCGCGTATCCTTCGCGCCATTTCACCCGATTTCGCAGGAGAATTCCAACTGCTCCTCGACGACGCGATGGAGACGACAACGATGTTTTTTTCCCCCCGGTGAGTTGTCGTAATGAAAGGCAAAACCAAATGAAAAGGAAAATGAATGAAGGGAGTCATTCCCCTCTCGCTCTGATCTAATCTTGCAGAGTCCTTGAAATTAAATCGAGGATGAATAATGTTATTTGGATAAAGGATTCTACACGGTAAATTTTGAGGAATTCACCTAGTACATCTTTCCACCCCACCCACTATGTAGGTGGGTAGAATTGAATGTGTCTTTCTTGCTGCTTCAGCTCCTGCCACAGGGATACCAACTCTGACGCAAAGGTGACGATTTGCTTTTGAGGAGCAATTTTCCGTTAGATTTAAGTAATTGGGTTGAACGTTTTGTATGTGTTTGTGGCGCAGGATTTTGTTTGATTCATTTCATGCATTCAGCCAGCAGTTCATTGAAGGGAAGGGAATTCTTTTTAATTAGCTACCTTGAAGGCACGTGCTTGGTGGTAATGATTTCTGCCGACGCGACGATGAGATAAGAACTCCCAAAGAAGAACTTTGCATCAAATTTGTGCTGATTTTCTATTTTTATTTACGAGTTCCTTTGAAATGAGCTTTCGATGAGCTAGTTAAAGTATGGATTGTAATCAGTCGCGGATAATTGCCAGAGTAAACACATAGATTACCCAACGTGACTAATGAGGAAGATTTCGTAACTAGGTCGCGTTTGTATAGGTATTCCATGGAATCTGGGGATTTCATTCTATTAATTGGATGAAGGACACATCTGAGAACAGAATCCTGGAGAATATATTCGCTGTTGTGTAATTGCATCCTCCACTGTAGCAACCAGCAATGACAAGTACGATATTCGATGCTGAGTTCCCATCAAGATACAACATAACACAGCACCACCATCCAGGAGGTGGCATCAGGCGCACAAGGACTCTATGCGGTAATTGTCTTCATTACAAGGCAGCTTATCTCTAACTACACACATTCAGAATGTATCTAGCATAGGAATTCGCACGAAAGGATTTTCCTCACCTTGGCCCTATCGTTATGGCGCATCTACTTAACATGTCCGCAGCCAGATGCGACCATGTGATGATGTTCCGACTGATAACGAGGGATGCGCGCTATGTTGTTGCGCGGGGGAAATTATTACTCGCGATAAGCTGATTGTGGGTTGGGTTACCATGGTCCTTTGGCATTTCGCAACTATCCATCCGAAATAGAGTTGGAGCCTCATTCGCTCGTTGGCTTAGGTAGGTCGTCGTCGTCGTTGTTGCGAATGGATGTTATCACATGTAGGAGGTGGTGCGTGTTATATTCCACAACGATGATGCGACGCACCGAATACGCGAACGAGAGAAAGAGATGATTAATTGGCGGAGATTGCCTAGCAAGCGAACGAATGATATCCTAAAAAAGAAATCATCAACTACGGTGGCGGCAATGGCAACGGCGCGCGGAAGGAATTCTTTCGGCGAGGTGTTGAAGAAAGAGCCCCCAACAAAGAACAGTTAAAAGCTGGTATACTCCATCTTCATCATCATCCTCATCAGCTAGAGAAACATTGCAATTACCATTCTCTCCATCTCGTCGGGCGCATCGCAAATATACATGGTGTACCACAAGGAGGAGGAGTAGGCATGGTGCTGGTTGTTTTTTGCGCGCTATTTTCTCTTCATCGTGTAAACGACCATAATTAATAGTTTATCATAATCTTTAGAGTCTCATAAAAGCGTCTATGGGCTGCCTCTGGACTGGAGCGTCGAACAGCACACACACACACACACACAGTCAGAGGAGGCTTCGGTCGAGTCACATATGCGGAAGAGATTCCCAAGCTACATTGGAACGAATGGATTAGTGGTGTTCTTTCAACGCATGCGCCTACATCTCCATTCAAAGCCAGGCGCTGTGTGGTGTGGCAATTTATAAGTGTGCACCTTTGCGAAATTTATCAAATGTTTAGATTTTCCGTCATCCGGCAATAAAAACAAAAACCGGTGAACGGTGTTTGCCACGATATAGCGGATGATCATAACATTACTTTGTTTGACGGAGCAGGGTTTGATTGATGAGCGCGTTTGGTCCCTTTTATTGTTTACGATGTGACTTTGTAAAATTTGTTACAACTGTATTGTAGGTGAAAGATGTAATTTGAGCTTGCGGCTTAGTTACGTATTTTTGTATGATGGATCTAACCCAATTTATTATGGTTATTTACGCTTTATAAGTTTGAACATCCCTCATGAGGATTTCGCTAAGCAGTTTAATATTCATTTTCATCACTCCTCACACTAACCACAAAGCCAGAGTTACGTTTGGCTTAGATGTGAAGAAGACACGGTAGAAAGCAGCTACTAGGAAGTTGGGGAACGTCGGTCGGTGGCTGGTGACCTAAGTGCCAAAGCTAGAGAGTGCGGAATGTCTTTTACGGACTTAAAAGAAGGAACCATTTTTCAAATGGCGACCAGGTTTGGTCTTAGTGTAATGAACGTGGCGATATTAGACATTTAGAAGATCTTGCCATACCTGCTCGGAATTAAGAGGTCCCAAAGACATACTCAGAAAGGGAACGCGGCTACCAAGGAACTTTTTAATTATATTTGAAGCGAAGCGAAGCTATCCGGATTCCACACAGTCAACCGTAACAGACATCAGTTGGACAGAACTGTAAGGGCACACATAAAAAAGAACATTGATCAAGATAGAAGTGCGCAAGGTGTACGCTTATACAGCAGGTTTAGGCGCAAAATAATTGAAAATATGGTAC
Source organism: Ferdinandea cuprea (assembly GCA_963576555.1). Lineage (NCBI taxonomy): Eukaryota > Metazoa > Arthropoda > Insecta > Diptera > Syrphidae > Ferdinandea > Ferdinandea cuprea. The sequence continues at coordinate 61,052,422 of OY754958.1, forward strand.
ACACACCTCTACACTCCAACAAAAAAAGACGAAGTCCGACTCTTTAGCATGAAGGAGTAAGCAGTAGCGGATAAGCCCTATAAGAAACAAGAAAGCTCCAGAGAGAGAGAGAGAGAGAGAGAGAAGTATAAAACATTTTATCGCGAAATTGTACAGCGCTTGTTCATAAGAAAAACAGAATTCAGATAGTCAGATTTGTATCTCTTACTGAATAAAAGAAGGCAGAAATATTTCTCTTGTCAAGAAGGAAAATTAAATTTGAGCATTTAGTATTCACAACAAAACATGATTAGATAAAGGTGATGTTTTTTTTCCAACAGGACCTGTAAGGAGAGATCTTGAGGCTATCTTCGCCTAAGTGAAAGTCGAAATGTTTTTGCAAAGGATTATTTAAGCGTACATAGGTATAGTATTGGTCAGGTGCGTGTTATTTCCATAGATGGTACGATTATAGTTGGTTTTAAGGATTGAGGTAGATTTTTTGGCAAAGCACAGGACAATCTATAATACCTAATAAAAGCTGAAACACAAATATAGGGTCCGCCAAATAACTTGAAACAGGGCGCAAAACATCGAGTGTAGCTTTAGCTGTGTGGCACGTAGCGCCGTCCTGTTGAAACCAAATGTTGCCAATATCCTCTTCTTCAGTTTTTGTGAACAAAAATTCGTTTAACATGGCCCGATAACGATCGCCATTGACTGTAACGGCCACTCCTTGTTGTTGTTGTTATTGTTGTTGTTGCTCATTGTTCAAGCGTATATACAACCATATTCGTTAAGCGGAAGGATAAAACTAATTATCTGTCAAATCAGACATGAGCTAAGTGTTACCATTTTCGAAATTACGCACTAGTTGAAAAAAAACGTTAGATGGCAGACTTTTTACTAAATCAAACTTGGGAAAATCGCATCCAGGATGTGAGAAGGCTGACTGCCAGAACCCTGGCAGGGATGAGAAGAGAAAGCTTGGACCGACTAAACTGGAGAAGATGGATATCCGACGACTAATGGGAAATGGGGACTGAAGAGGGAGAAGAAGCAGCTTATTTTTGTTGTACTCTCAATTTTAATAGACTTATTATATTGCTAAATGAGAGAAAGCCATTCAGAAAACATACACCAACAATTATCCTTGCAAACAGCAAAATTCTGTTTTGTTTATAAATATAAAAAAATTAAAGCCTTGTGTGACATTTTAAGTAAGAACCCGAACCAATATAATTGTTCAGCATTCGATTTTAAGACAGCATTTGTATTTACAGCTTGAGTCAATAGTCAACCTTTTTACAGTTCTCGACTCCAAATCCAACTATACGAGTTCTACACTCAACATGCGACATAACGTGACGCACTTCAATGGTATTCTCTCGCACATGTTATAAAGTTGTATGGAACACTGTAACACCGCAACTACACCCATCCCTTTCGTTCAGAACACAATGGATGCCATAAATCCTACTCTTTTTTACTGCTAACAATCACTTCTATTTATGAATTAAAAAATCCTTTTGCCACAAATCGTGACCAAATATAATGCAAACAGTATCAGCATCCATTTCATTATCTCTCACTTTTCTCGTTTGTGTACACAAATAAACCGCACATGGCCATAACACAATTTGCCCAACATTTCATCCTATTTCTACAAAATAGGATCTCTCTAGCCACTACTATGAATGCTATGAATCCGTGCGTGGGGTCTATTATCTCTCGGATTAGAGAGTGCTATGCAAACATATATTATACGCAGGAGGAACAGCCTCAATGCGTGCTTCCATGAGTGTCAATTCTCATTCATGGCCAAGGCTAATGCCAATTTTTCATCATTAACTAAATGGCGGATTAATCAGCATCTGTGCGTGTGTACAAGGCGCTCGCTCTCTGTAAATCGCAACTAGGATGCAATAGATCCACAGTGAACGTGATGTTGCCCGCTTAGAGAGTCTTAGGTGTGCAAAATGTTTCAATCGGCTTGCAGATGCAACATACACCGACCGACGACGACCATGCAACACCAATAAGGATCTGCTGCCAATGAAGGAAATCGCTATATTGTGTTTGTGTGTGTGTGTGTGTTGTGTGGTGTGATTCAAAGACAGGTGATAGAGGTCAAGCGAAAGGATTGGACGCGCCGCTCGTCGACTGGGAACCTGAGAAGGAAGTTCTTAATAAGAATTAATGGTGGTATTTATTGGCTGGTCATAAACAATGTGATAGGCAGAGGATTAAATGGTAAAATTAGCAATTCATACCGCGCGATTACGGGGTGCAGCTAAGTATGACCGATTTTATGCGAGTCAGGGTGTTAAAATATTCATACTATCGCCAGACCGCATAGGTACTGTGATTTGAAGTGGACTGTGGTAGCAATACCTAACGAATTGAACAGGTACTAAATAAAAGCAATAGCTCTGGTTTTTAATAAGGGACTTTTGTGGATAAGTTTTACAGACATTGAAGAAATATATACAGAGGTCTGCTGACTCCTACCACCTCCAATTAAAATTTATCCAAAGACCTTGGTCTTGCCACACGCAATTCCATAAACGAAAACGAAACAATTAAACTTCCAATAACCCCATCTCGCATTACCACACAATAAATCCGTAAATTCCAAAGACAATAATCCAAAACAAAAGCCGAAACCATGTCGCCTTAGTATATTTAATTAAAAAAAAAAAAATTTTATTGAAAAGCACAAACAGTGAACACAAATCGTCACAACTTAGCGGGGTGTCTACACCGGCAAACAAAACATATGGTGACATCTTTGGACAACCATCATAAGTTGTTGAAGTGCACCACAAAGGCCTGGCCACGCAATGTTCAACCTCAAGATACACGATATGTCTTTGGTACCACCATAGCAACACCACATGCTGGCACAGTGTAAGCCAGTTATGGTCTCGTCTCTTCCAATTCCAATGATGATTAGTTTCTCTTGGTAAAAATATAAAAAGTGACTTTATCCGATGCTATGGTGCTGGTTGGACAAAGTATTTATTATTTGATATCCTGAACGCGGTCTTGTTCTGATGAAGGAGTTGCTGCACTCGATATAAATACATTGTATGTAGGCAGTGTTTGGACAGGAAGAACTTACAATCTGGCAAGTGCCCTTAGGAGAGGAAGCATTAAAAATTCAGGAATTTAATTCGTTGGTTGTCACTGATGCGCCATACAAACACGATTGAAAAGATATCGCTTTTTTATTGAATTTCTCGTGTTTGTTCTGACAGTTGGCCAATGTATCTAAAAAGAAATTATTCTAATAAAACAAAGGGTATGTAGTTGATGTTGCGAGCAAGTGTCCCCGATGAAAATTAAAAATTTGAACAGGCTTTATGTTCATACGAAATCCGCCACTGCCGATCCTCCGATTCCTATTATCGAAAACCACCCTTTTTGTGGCTGTGATGTATTGCTAGACCAGCGATTTTGTCAGGCGAGCATACCTTGGTAATACAATAATCCCACAAGTTCATCTCGGGCTTAATGAAGTTTTGAATGTTTATCGATACAAATAGGAAGCATTTCTTAAGCGGCCTTACAAGTTTCTTTTGCTCCCACCTTATTTTTGCTAACAATTCGTTGGTCTTTTAAACCGATAGAGGGTAAAACTTTCGTCATCTTTATAGACAATCAAGACCCTGGACAGGAGTCGCCAATAACAAATTCTAAGCTGATAAAACAATACAGATGCGAAATCCGCTGTGCTGCGTTACCGGGCACAGCTATATTCTAGGCAACTGCAGAGCACATGAGCTTGTAGGGAAAATGTTAGCTACGTACTGGGAGTAATCACAAGCCACTGCATGTAAGGCCGACCTGCCATCATGTGTGTACCCTCTAAAGAGTTCGGCAGGAGCTTCAGAGACGTCACGGAAGAGAAAACCACAACACATATTCTGGGAAAACCTCCTCTTAAATAATTCGGGAGCACACATTTGATTGTCACAGTCACCTCATAGGACCATTATCCCAATCGGCAACTAGCGGACAACTTAGCCTATTGGCTGTGGCAAATTGTGAAGCAGCGCTGAACTGTAACTCCAGCCGTTGCTTAACATGGTTGTTGTTGTTTTTATTGTTCATTCAAAGCATTTAGTACTCCTAGCGGTTTTAGCTTTCTTATTCATAGAAGTAAGTTACGCCAAAAAAACAACAAATTATTTGAAATCTATGTACCTTCCTTCCAAAAATCAGCTACCTGCAGCCGCCCTTAAACTATGATGCACACCGAATATTGTCCATTCGTGTTTTGGCTTTTTGACCCATATCCACATCTTAATACAGCTCATAGAGTTTGCGGCTGTATTTCCTCTATCTTTGCAAATATAGGACCGACTATCCGTCAAGCTTGAAAGAAGACTTTTCCTGTTTTCAGCCGGCTGCATTTCCTCCATCTTTGCACATATAGGACCGACTATCCGTCAAGCTTGAAAGACTAAGTTGATCCCAATTAAATTGTCATTCGTAGAGCTGATGTTAAAAGCTAAATAGACGAACTCCTTAACTTCCTTAAGTATATCGTAGTGGCTGCTATTAATATTATCATTTTGTCTTAGACGATGTTTGTTGGTGGTATACATTCAATCTCGTCCGTATTTGCATCATCAAGACCAACTTACTTCGCAAGTACGGGGATCCAATGGACTATCGTCATGTACAGCTCCTAACGATGCAGCTTGAATTGAAATTCAATGCAATGATGGTGTGTGTTGCAAGCTTGAGTCGTTCACACAGGACATTTTAAATTCGACATCAAGCAGGTATCTACCCTAATATCTGCCCATAGAATCGCTTTTCGGGGCTTGAGACCCATGTAAGGAGGTCAAATCTTGTTGTTATAACCTGCTTCAGTTCCAACAAAACTAACGTCTAGATGTTTTTTGAATTGGACCTTTTCGATGTGCAGGCATAACTATTGAAAACATCCTAACTGTAAATACAGTCCCTTTTGATTTGCCTACAGTTTTTTAATCTCTTACTCTTACTCCATATTTGTTTAAAAAATAATTGGCTTTTTTAACACTACTTGTGCTGCATTTTATGGTTTGTTGTTGCTATAATAACCAGAAGGTTCCATGCTTTCACCGCCGCCTATTTTCACTATTCTACTTCTAAGGGCATTTTGGCCCTAATTATCGACATGACAATTTGTCTTTCCTTCGTGCAAATATTTTCACTCTATCGAAGTGCCTAGCCTTTACCATAGCACTTTAATCAATCTCTAACATCCATTCGAAATAGTCTTCAAAGAATTCCATCCAGGGGTACTTCATCGATGAATGAACCTGCACGTATTAGGCAACATGACATTGACCACCACCACATACAATCGCCTCCATGGACGTTCTGCATATTCATGACTCCGATGCAAAAGATAGCCAAGCCCATCCCAATAATAGTCCGCAGTGTTGGAAGTCGTCCGCATGCCACCATATACAATTTTTTTTATAACTATATTTCTTATTTCCCTTGTTGTTGTCATTTTATTTTGAGAAATATCTGATCAAAGCAGAACATTCAGAAGAGGAGAAGTTCAAACGAACTTGGTTTGCCCGTTTGCTCGTCTCCTTTTGGCTATTTGCCTGTCACTTCACGGACATATTGAAGTTTAGCTGCTTTTGCGCCACTGTAGATAGATTTTTAACTCGAAATTGCATGCAACCACCAACAAGTGACCGTCGTCTTGGAAGACACGGCGGCAGCCGTTACAGGGTCATCCCAGCGCACTGTATGCACTTTCCTTCAAAGGGACAACGATATGTTCAGAAGCTAGAAGACTAATAATACCTCCAGCACAACACCAAGCAAGCACACTATCCTCTTAATTAATGTATCTGCCTATCTTTAAGATTTAACGATAATATACGGCATTTTAATTGCAAATGGATAAAGCCGAAGCGAAACTGCAGCAAACTAGCAACAGCAGCAGCCGCCGCATTCGAGCGAACTTGTACTCGTCCTTTTTGGTTAACACCATATCCAATAGACCTTCAATAATTCATTAACAAGAAAAATTGTTTTTATTTATTACTTTTGGTCAGTTCCATGGGTGAATGTGCATTAGCATTGCTTGAGCACTGTCTGCCGGCCGGCCGGCCGGTGTTCGCGGTGCACCATCACCAGCGATCAGCAAAACAACTAACTGGTAGACGGTGGTAAATTAAAACTCTGCGACACATCACAGGGTGGTGGAACCCATTTAAAAGATCAAATTTCTCGATCTTGATAAAGCGAGAATGGAAGTTTTCCATTTTGCGGGCCCCAACAACAAATAGCGACAACTTCCATTTCTGTCAGTCAGTTCAAAAAAAAAAAATATTTAATTCCAGCCGAGAGGAGCAGGAGGGAGAGGATACCGTCTCCATTTTGGTATTTTGGTGGGCCCCGCTTTTGGAGTGGAGGAGGTAAATTACATTAATTCAACATCGTGTTGTTCGCAGGACAACACACAACTTTGGATGAAATAGATTCCCCTTTAATTGCTGTGATTTGTGGATGTGACTATTTTTGGTGCAAGCACAGCACTTTAGACCAGAAACGATCTTGTTTACTAGTAAGGATCATGTTACACATGACACGCGGCAGACATCTGGATGACAAATGTGTATAATGAAAAATTATGGTTATGTTTGCCTTAAATTGTGTGGTGATTTTCAGGTGAGGATGTTATAAACGTGTCGAGGAAAGTTATATTGGTTTACAGGGTGTCTGTATTGAACTTTCTTGCATACTTCTTATGTACTTTACTCAAGACCTACAGTACTCCAACTGAGAATGAAGTATGATATTGCAGCTATTGGGTGATTTTTTAAGCGTAGTTTTTTTTTTGAAAATCGAATAAAACACTCAAATTTGCATCAAATATTCAAAATTTTTATTGTAATCGATAAATAGGTCTTTGCCATTTACGTTTTAAAGACAACTTAATGTAAGTATTGTCCGCGGCTCCGTTTAAAATTCGGACCATACGGAAGGTCCGATTTTGCGACATTTTTTCGAGCAATTCGGCCTGGCCTGTATTCCACCAATTACGCGTGTTATGTTATCCTGCAAGGCTTCAATCTTGTTCGGATTGTCCAATTAGACTAACGACTTTACATAAACAAGAAATGATCAAGAGGCGTTAATTCGCATGATCTTGGCGCCCAACTCACTGCGCCCAGCTCACCAAATTCATCCTTCGATATTTTTACTGTTTCACGAGCTGTGTGGCATGTGGTAACGTCTTGATGAAACTACATGTCAACCAAGTTGATATTGCGTATCATGGCTCGATATGACGGTAGAGTTTCCTCCACGGTCGTCATTGAAGAAAAATGAACCTATGATGCCACCAGCCCATAAACCACACCATACTGTCGTTTTTTCGGCATGCATCGGTAATTCTTGTATGGCATGTGACTATTCATCACTCCACTTACGACATTTTTGCTTATTTCCGTATTCGTTGAGCCAGAAATGAGCCTTATCGCAGATTTTCACATTTTTTCACAAAGCACGAATTTTGATAATAAATTCCAATAATTTGCAATCGTTGCTATTTTATCGATTATACTGAAAACTTTTCACTTTGACAGATGACATTCGGACGCCATTACTAACCAGTGCTGCCAACCTGAAAAACTTAACCATTAAAAAATTACCCTTTATAAAGATTTAAAAAATTGCGTCTCGTTTGTCTTGAATGAAAGTTATATTTTTTAATATAAGCGTTCCTTTAAGGGCCTCCCAATGTATTTGTATCTCAAACCAATACCGCTCCCTAATTCTAAGTAAGAGTGCTTGAAAATTTCTGGTGGCAGATGAATGCTGAATCGGCCAGCGGAAGTACTCATAAATACATAAACCGGCTTACTGACTCCGAACTATGCAGCTCCTTCTTCTTTCAAAGGGAAAATTATTTTTAAGAATTAAACAATTAGACATCGGAGAAGGACGGATCTACTGTTGACGACAATGTGTAACGAAAAAAGAAGCATGATCTAAACATTGCGTGTTTTAACGCTCTAATCCTAGGTATCTTCGACTGATGTCGGGAGTAATTGGTGTGCGCATTTGGAGGCAGATTGCCTAATATCACGCTGTTTAAAGAGTCTTATATGTCTTATTATCGTCTTAGCATCTATCACACTGCATTCTTGCAGACATCAATATCGCTAACAACATGGACTACTTAGTTCAACTTGTTGACTTCGGGATGATACATACATTCTTCATCCTAGATCAGTCCGAGTTGAATAAAGGTCCGATATTAACCACCATACAGGTATACGCGTATGGATCCAAGATAGCAGAAGGCACAGGAGCAGGCCCTGACCACTTAAATATATTTTAGACATATGTATGTTATGGTTATACGTAAAGCAACTTGTAGACGTTCGGCAAAACCCATAGATGGCAATTAAGAACAAGCTTGTCAAGCAATAGAAATACCTAATTTATAAACGAGATTACAGGGCGGATGAACTAGTCAAACAAGTCTTTGGAACTTATCTATGTATCTGAAACCCGAGGGTAATGTCCGCTCATATGGAAACGATTAACTATGTATCTAAATATCTGCACTTAGCATCTAAATTAAGTTAGGAACGAATTCAGCACAATTACATCATTCAGACTAGTCTGGGCTAAGTTCGATGTAAACAAATGAACATACCAACTTTTGTCCATAAGAAGGTATAATATTGACTCAGTGTTGGAAGAAATCAATATCCACTGCCTCTTAGGCGTACATTTTTGTTGCATTTAGCAAATTCATTAAACTATTATAGTTTAGGGTTTGATTCAAAAGCAAAGCTCCAAAGTTTTGCGAGGTTTGTTTTCAACAGTCACCTTGTTCTCATTTCCTTTTGATAAGTTGCGGGGAGTACTTGATGTGTAGTCCACACCAGCTGACAAGCCGTAGCTATTTACCAGGGCAAACACGTTAAGTCTAAAAACGTTCTAATAGCCCATTAGAAATTAAGGGTGATTTTTTAGCTGGTTTGGTTTTGGCAACACTGGTTTTGACAGCTGACGTGTGTTTAGTACCTTGTGTCACTGTCAAACAGCTTCAGTTTGGTTTGCAATTTAACCATGGATCGTCTTACAAATGAACAACGCTTGCAAATTATTGAATTTTACTATCAAAATTCGTGCTCGGTTCGAAATGTTCATCGCGCGCTGCTTCCATTTTATGATCGGCATTCTCGACCTTCTGAGCAGACTATTCGGAAGATTGTGACCAAATTTCGCACCAAATTTACTTTGTTGGACATTAAACCACCAACACGTTTACGTACTGTGCGTATTGAAGAAAATATTGCGGCCGTATCAGCTAGTGTGACAGAAGACCGCGAAATGTCGATTTGGCGCCGTTCCCAGCAGTTAGGCCTTTGTTACAGCACTACGTGGAAAATTTTGCGGAAGGATTTGGGCGTAAAGCCTTTTAAGATACAGCTGGTGCAAGAACTAAAGCCAGCCGACCTACCACAACGCCGAATTTTTGGTGAATGGGCTCTTGGAAAGCTGGCCGAGGATCCGCTTTTTTATCGCAAAATTGTGTTCAGCGATGAGGCTCATTTTTGGTTGAATGGGTACGTAAATAAGCAAAATTGCCGCATTTGGAGTGAAGATCAGCCAGAAACATTGCAACAGCTACCAATGCATCCCGAAAAAGCCACTGTTTGGTGCGGTTTATGGGCCGGCGGCATTATTGGGCCATATTTCTTCAAAGATGATGCGAATCGCAGCGTTACTGTCAATGGTGAACGCTACCGAGCGATGATAACAAACTTTTTTTTGCCCGAAATGGAAGTTCTTGACTTGCATGATATGTGGTTTCAACAAGACGGTGCCACATGCCACACAGCACGCGAAACAATGGCGCAATTGCGAGGCGAGTTTGGTGAACAGTTAATTTCACGTTTCGGGCCGGCCATTAGATTATTTTTTGTGGGGGTATGCCAAGGCTAATGTGTATAGGGACAAGCCCGCTTCGATTGACGCACTGGAAGCCAACATCCATGCATTCATTCGTGAGATACCGGCCGATATGTGTGAAAGAGTATGCCAAAATTGGACTCAGCGGATGGGCTACCTGAGACGCAGCCGCGGTCAACATTTGCATGAAATTATCTTTAAACATTAAATTGCAAGGTTCAAACTATCGATTCAAATAAATATTTCATTCATTTTTTCGAATTTTTTGTGTTTTTTTTAAAAAAAGTTCTAAACCTCTTAAAAAATCACCCGGTAGTAATGCAGTGGTCGGTAATAAGAAGCAAATTTTGTTTAAGAAATGTTCCCATTTTACGTTTCAGTACTTTCAGCCTCCATTAGATAAACATGAATGTGATTATTCGAAAGGAACGTGATAATGGGTTAAAAAACAGCCCTGTGATAATATTAAATTGTTTTTTTTTTATGCCATTTATTAGGCTGTTTACCGACGACGTATTCAACCTCACTCGATTACATTGAGACCCTTAAAGTGATTGGTTTAAAAGAAGATACATTGGTATCTTTTCTAAATTCAGGATACCTTTGTAAGAAAAATAATATTTTATTCGGGAGGGTTAGAATTACTTTATAATCCTATTAGCGTTTCTAAATGTATACTTGATTAATTTTTTTAATTGACTTTTCGTTTCTCTTTTACATGCTGATGTTCGCTAATGTTGTTCATTGTTGACCCATTGGGATGGCCAAAGGGGATTCACATACATTATGTGCTCACTTCCCTTCCTCGTCGTTGTCTATTCTCTAATCATCCGGATTTTGTCCCTCCCCAAGCATCTTCAATTTGCTGAAAAACCTGCACAGATTTAATAGGGATATCGGATAGATTCGTAAGTTCATGGGAAAATTAATTTCCTAAAGTTATTTTTCTTAGTCGTCTGCGGCTATCACAGGAGAAGGGTATCCTCATCATCAAAACCTTAACATAGGTCCTCATCAGTAAGATGAATTTTCAATTAAGGGTTCTTTAATATGCGTTGAGTCCAGGAAGTATGCCCACAATCATCAAAACAGATTTTCAGCTTTCTTAGAAGAGTTTGTGTGTTCTGGCTTTGGTTTGCCTAAGAAATATTCGGCTACATATCGATGCATTAAAAGAGAAACTTAATATTTACTATTTAAGTTAGGTTTGCGAGAGTGGACAGGTTCGAGTTTATAGTGCACTTTTAATTAGCTCACTACAAAAGTGTGTAGAAATTTTCCAGCTATTTACTTGTATTTTTACGTCATTTGCTTTAGCATTACTTTTAGCCCACTGTATTTGTAGCCTAATAAGTATCTCGATCTCGTTAATGACCAGTATCTCCGATGTGGTAAAATAACTCCTTCTAGATTCGATTAGTTTATTAGAAATTAGTCCAAGTTTAGTACATGTGTCTACATTATTGAAGGCTTCTATAATAAAGAGGCTTAGCTTATCACTATTGTAGATATCCATTTGCTTCAGCAAGGTCTTCAGTACGAAAGGTATGAGAATTATTGGCCTAAAAGTTTTCACAGTGGTAAAATGGTTGGAAAAGGTATGTCCTAGACTCTCAGTCGGCCGTTTAGTTTCTTAACAATAAGTGTGAATAAGTTAGGTTATCAAATTGGTTAAACTTTTTGGCTTTTAATTATTGAAATGGCCAGCGTAAGATGCAGTCCTATGGCCAAGACTTAGCCATAAATTAAAATTAAGGTGACGTTGTCCCCATTTAGACTTCAAGTTGGAATATAAATCTCGGAATAGTGATTTCAAGTTACAAGTAAAATATGTAGATGGCTTTTGCTTTTCTAGTTCGCACTTCAAGCCTATTCCTACTCATACAAGTTTACTTACTTACTTACTTAACGGGCTCCCGACCCGTGAAGAGTCCCTGCCTGAGATACGGCAGCCTTCCACCCTCTGCGATCCCGAGCACGCTGCTTCCAGTTGTCCAGACCAAGCGCTCTGGCATCCGCGATGGCTTGGGCTTTAAAATGGACGTTCTGTCTTCCTTGTCGTCTCGAACCTGGGGACTGGGATTCGAAGATCCTCTTGGCTGGAGCGTTTTTGTTCATTCGCTCGATGTGGCCGAGCCAATGTAGTCGACGAGTTTTAGCTTTTCGGCCTACATCTACATCTAGGTACAGCTCATAGAGTTCGCGGTTGTATCTTCTCCTCCATTCGCCCTACTCGCACACAGGACCTAATATCCGACGAAGGATTTTTCTTTTAAAGGATCCCGGTATTAACTCTCCTTTCCTGCTTATTGTCCAGCACTCGGCGCCGTATAGCAGAACTGGCAGGATAAGGGTTCTGTAGAGCATGCACATTGTCCTTCGAGTTAGGAGTTTTGAACCCATTTGTTTTGCCGAACCGAAGTAGCAGCGGTTTCCTAGAGTAATTCTTCGACGGATCTCCACTAAGATGTCATTTGTGGAGTTGATGTTTACCCCGAGGTAGATGAACTCCTTAACTACCTCGAAGTTGCTGCTATCAACAGTCACAATTTTTCCTAGTCGATGGACAGATGATTGTTAGTTTGTTGATAGCATGTATTTAGTCTTGTCCTCATTCACTTCAAGGCCAACTAGTTTCGCCTGTTCTTCAATGGCCGTGAAAGCCTTTATCACGGCACACTGGGATCGACCGATGATGTCTATATCGTCCGCATATCCCAGCAGCTGGATTGATCTGTTGAAGATAGTGCCCTCCGTGTTGACACCTGCCCTGCGCATTATCTGCTCTAGAAGATTGAAGAAGTCTATCATGTGACTTCGCATCTCCTTGCCGAAATCCGGTGCATGTTTGAGAGAGTTCAGCTGAGCTGTTGCATCGCGTGTTTTCTAGTGTCATGCGACACATCTGGATCAGTTTTGACGGTTTCCCAAATTCGGCCATCACCACAAAAAGCTCCTGACGATGAATGCTGTCATATGCGGCTTTAAAGTCGACGAAGAGATGGTGTGTCTCGACTTGAAACTCGTTGGTCTTTTCCAGGATTTCCCTTAGTGTGAAGATTTGGTCTACAGTTGATCTGCCGGGCCGGAAGCCACACTGGTATGTGCCGATTAGTGTGTTGCAGAAAGGTTTGAGACGTTGACACAGTACGTTGGATAGGATCTTATATGCGACATTAAGCAGGGATATGCCTCGATAGTTCTGGCATACACTCATACAAGTTTAGCCTTTACAAAAAAATGTAAAGCTTAACATAGCTCGAAGTTCGTTGATACTGCGCTCGGTAAGTCATTTTAATTTTGACAAGGTCGATTTATAGCTGAAGTCACCCGAAAATCTTTTAAATGACAAACTGTTTTGTTCGACACCATTGGAAAGTTAGTCTTATAGAATTTATATTAAATATTTTTAATTAAGTGTCAAAGCTTGCGCAAGATAAGACGAAGTAGCAATATAAGAGCCCACAAATCAGGTTCCACAAAAAAGCCTAAATATTTAGGTAGGTACCTAGCGCTTTGTCGAAGCCATATTGTGGCGGAACATCTAAGCTCCTTCTTGTTTTTGTTCGAAAGACGGGAAAACTAAGTAAATTAATGTAAGGTGTCTGAATGGCAGTACAATAAACCTGTGGTTGTGTCTGAGCGGATAGTAGCAACCTCCGACAAAAAAATACCGATTCTGTTCGATCTGGATCACGTTGGGCTATTCACTCGGGTGAGATTTGGAACAAGATATGTACCAGTGGTTGTGGACAACTTTACAAAGTACGTTTTCTTGAGAGCGGTCAAGAGGACGAATACGAAGGGAGTGCTCAATGTACTGACTGACATATCCGGCTATTTTGGTATTCCGAGGCGCAAGCTTTCGAGAAATATTGCGGGAGAATGCAGTTCAGAAACCGCTGTGAGATCGCCACGAGGAAATGGTCAAGTAGAGTGGTGCAATCGAATGATATATATATATTTTAGTGCTCACTCTGCTAACCAGCATTGGGCCCAACATCTTATAGCCGTGCAGTTGGGGCTTAATACTTGCAAGAGCGCGATCATTAAGGCAAGCCCCCATGAGCTCCTTTATGAGGTGTACATGGACATTCTGGGGAAAAAGTCTGCTTTTTGAACTGGGCATACAGAAATGTGTTGGAGGAAAGGAGCTGTGTCCAAGCTCGTCATGAGTTCCGACAAGCTAAAGCTAAAACGCTGGTGTGAGTTGCCGGTTGAGGCGTTGGTTGACGGTGACGACGTGACACACAAAGAGGATTGCCCAGAGATTGCCGATGAAAAATTATCATTGGAATTTTAGGTCGTGACGGCGGAGCATGACTAACCGGCAGCAGAGTGTAAATACGCCGCTAGTCGTCCGGCTATAGGAAGTCGGTAGTTGATCTTCTATACGTGTAGACTCGTTACCATATTAAATAAAGCCAACTGAATTCTAATTTTGTTGTTCTCATATATTTCGGGCTAACACATGTAAATGTAATTCAAAATAAAACACGATAAACTCTAAATGTTTACAACTATGAGGAAGCCCCTGTCTGGCACATGACAAATTGGGACCACCCCATTACCTACCCAACATAATCAACAGCTCGGAAAGCTTTCCCTTTAATTTGGCTCGTATTAAATGTCATATCTAATCGATTCCTCATGCTGTGATTTTATATTGACAAATTCCTAGAAAGAAGAAAAACAATCAAAAATCAAATGAATCCGAACCCGGCAGTTTCCCATCGAACATCGACACAACCACTAACCACTAACCGAAACCAGTAGGAGGTCATAATTTGTCCCAATCACAATGTTATCACCTAATTATAACTTCTTCTCGAATATGCTTAGCCTGGAATCTAAAACAACAACACACCTGTGTTGGGTTTGTGTATGTTTGGTCTAAAAATACTCCCCACAGCTTTTGGTAACATCATTAACCTCATCAAGCTGCCGCTGATGCTGTTGCTACAGCTTGTTTGTTTACGCGCGGCATTTAATCAGTCAGCGACTTGTTTCTCAAGTGTTCTGTCCATGGGGCACCACCATCAATCGGCCCCAAACAAGACACAAAAAAAAAATCAGGTAAACTTTTCATGGAGTCTAGGGAGTTATTTATGTTTGCGCTACCCACCCAATCCGTCTGGCCATCAGTGATTTTACACTCCTGTGCGCTCTCAATTGTATCTAAGAGTAGCAAATGTCTTCCTTACTTCTTCTTCTTACATACCCAGCAGCGTGGGCTATGCCTATGCCAGACTAAATGGAACACAATTAGGTGTTGAAATGGTGCATTTCAAGAAAACACTCCCGATAAATGAGATCTAAAATTGCGGGAGTAGGTACCTACCACGGAACCAACGAGACGACAACGATGTGACACATCGTGTAGGCGACACACACAATTTCTTGCTACATTATGTATGTAGGTATGCCTCCTTAAGTTTGATGGAAATCACCTTGACACTTGATAGAATCCTCAATCCTCAATCCCATCACTATCCCAATTCCAACTTCCCGTTCAAGTGGTGCGTGTGCATCGAGAATCTCTGAAATAATTATCATCACAGTTGAACGCCACTTAAAGCCAGCCCACGTGACATCAGGCGAGCACATAGCTCTCACCACACCAGGCACATTGCATCTCTAGCCAAATGGAAGATGTCCATTAGAGATGGGTTAAGACAAGCGCGGCGGCGGCCGGCGTTGACAATCTATACCGTCGAGTTGAGCAAAGCTCATCAGAGAAACGATAAAATACAACAGCTCAGCGAATAATTAAGCGTGCACAGCACACACACAATGTTGTCCTCGTTATCGGCCGGACAAGCTGTTTAGCCTGCCTACGCGCCCCAGTCGGCATCGGCATAGGCATCGGCTTTGGCACTGAACTGAACTGATCCTTTCACCACGCCGAGCAAGCACAGAGGGTCCTCCTATTCCACTACTCTAATTATTAAATTGTTGAAACACGCTAAATGAATGTCACCGGCCTACGTATAGGGCGCTTTGTGAAACACCTTTAATCCGTCATCGCAAAACATCATCTACGTGGTGTAGGACAAGGCAGTCGTCGAGTTCGTATATGACGACAACAGCAACAACGACTAACTAACACCAATGATGAGGAGGATGTTGATAATGATGATGATGATGGCGAGCAAGTCGTGAGACTCGTCAGCAGCACACAACGACAAAGCACATGAACCGTGCACAAACACGCGTCTCTACTACAACACTACACACGCATACACACATTTGAGTGGGTTAGGATATGGGAAAAAAGGTGCGCGGACGACACGGTTTTGGCTTAAAAAGAGGAGAAAATCTCGGCTTCCATTTTAACCAAAGGATTAGCGCACCGAGAAGAGTGGACAACATATGGTGGTTAAAGTGGCGACATGACGGTTTTCATATGCACTTAAAGAGCAATGCTTACGCGCTTATCATACAACGTGTCACGAGTGTAAGCGTGTAAATGGACGGCATTATGTAGATCCTGGTCATTAGTTATAGTTATCTCTTCAAATTGCAGTTACTATACCCAGTGATGGTTGTGCAGCGAACAAAAAATAGAAGAGTTTTGTGGAAGTTATAGCCGAGTGTACCAAGGCAGGAGACATTGGCTAAGAAGAGGCGCTATCAAAAGAGGAAGACTTTGTTGTTTGAAGAAAATACATAATATGTAGTCGTGTGAATGGCACTGGTATTTGCATCTAGTTGCTGTCAGTATCACATTCTCAATCGAATCTCAGCAATCCTTATCACTGCGCGCAATTCGTGGCCAGCCGAATAGAACATTAGTCCGAATAATAGGATACTGAACTATACAGAACGTAGGTAAGAGCACGCTCTGGGTCAGTTATCCTCTGCAATTCATGATGACTGGGTCCTTAAAACGGAGGTTCGATTTTTCTTGCCTGAAGAAAAAATTCAATGCTGTGGTGCAAATTTTAGTCAGCAAGACCACAGAACGGAACTGTCGAGGTCCGTCTTTTATAGAGCTATGCAGCTTGTTTTTCTGTCACTTTTCGTAATGTGGTGAAAGGTGCGCGTCCATTTTATAGACAGATGGATAGGGGGGGTAGGGAACCCATTTGCTTTGCAACATCGAAATCATATTTCTTTCCTCTATAAGTAGTAATTATTCGACGATTCTAAGGTGTCGGTCGTGGCGTTGATATTCATCTGGATGTAGCTGAACTTCTTAACCACGTCGAAATTTCGACTTAACATTAATAGTGACGTTTCGTTTACTTCGCGAATGGAAGTTATCTAAAATTGCTCCCGACGAATCAAAATAACTTTAGGCGGTAGAGACGGGGGGTTTCAAGTCTAGTATCCCACAATCAGAAGTCTCACTAATCCCTGAGCAATTTGCACTAAGGATTATGGTGTGAGGATTGTGGTGGTGAAAACGTAAACAGACCAGTTAAGGGAGGCAACTTTCGAGACTAAGGATATAATAGAGTATCGCAGAGTCCGCGTAGGTGCAAAGTATTTTTGTTTTGTCGATGTTAAGATGAGGATTCACCGATTCTTCGGTTCGACATAAAAAAATACTTGCAGGGTCACTCGGTCACTGAACAAATGGGGATCTTGTTGTGTTTATCTGATCAGGGAGAGTTTAAGCCTTCCTCTTTTCAGTGCTTATTCGTGCTCCAATTTTACTTTTAGTTTGATTTAATTCCAATTTATGGAACCTTAATTCAATCCAGTAATGATGTTCCGAAATGGGTTTCGGAAAAATTATCATGTATAAACAAGGAACTTCAAGTGACTAAGCAATATAGATACTTTTAATCACATCTCAAATTGCTCAATTACTGAGAAAAAACAAAAGAAAGCAAAACATGCAAAAATTGGAGTTGGGTGCCCCATCCTCAGTAAAAAAAACATTCCATTGAGCAGTAAATTTACCGTTTATGAAGCTTGGGGTGTATTCGAGTAGGTACAAAAAGTTGTTACCTCTTTTAAGATATTTCTTCTAAAAAGTATTCATATAAGATTCCCGAAAACACGTCGAAATAAATACATGTAAGTATGGAAACTGTTGTACTTCCACCCTACATCTTTTAAAACACACCGAAAGTAATGAAACTTCCAAGCTACCTCCTTCCACACACATATTGTCGGAAACCGTCGTTCGCCTGAATGAAATTTCAATGCAGAAGTATTGGCAGCATTCTCTGAACGAGCTGTAATCTAATATTGAAGAGTTGACCCAAACGGAGTTAAGATATCTGTGTAACCTCCTGAAAAGCACGGTAATGAAACCTAATCTTAAGGATGGCGATATCTGTAATGGCTGCACAACGTTGCCGAAGTGGCACGATTGTGCAGGAACATTTATTTGGGATACGGTGGAACGCAAAAATTTATTTCTAACGCTATCATCATTTCTTTGCAATCACAAATAGAGATTTGTGTCTGTAAGAGAATGAAAATATCGGTTTGTTGGTTTTTTTTTTTGGAAAATGCTTATTCTTGAACCGAAAAATGAAAGGCATTATTTAATGTTTTTTTGGGAATTGAATCCTTAGAGAGCTTTCAGGTTTGAGAAATGATGAAAATTGTTGCGTCTTAAAAAAACTATCAAACATTTTATAAAAACCTTTTACGAGAAATCGAAAGAAAACTTATTTTAAAAGACGAGGATCTTAAAGCTTTTTAGATCATTTACCGTTCCGCTCTTCCTAAGAAAAACCATGCAAATATACAAAGTAATATTCCACTTTAATTTTTTTTTTCTTCACATATTTGAGTTCGGGAAAGATTTTTCTTTTTCCCGAAGTGAGAAAAACTAGCTGAAAAGGTTTTTTTTAGAAGATTCAAAAAGATTTTGTATTACGTTGTACAAATTAAGAAACAATATAGATGAACGAATGTTCATGAATATTTCAAAATTTATGTTAAATCTCCTCAGATTGGAAGCACATCTGCAGAGCGATTTTTTCAATATTAAAATATTCAAACATAATAAGAATAGACATACTAAGGGCACGCTCGTCTAAAAAAATAATTTTTTTCCTGGTGCAACTCTGTGGTTGCAATGACGAAGAGACTCACGGGGATAAACCTTATTTTCTCTAAATTTTTTTCCTAAGTATGACGAACTACGGGTACCTGTTCGTTATTCTAACCTTACCTAAGCCAGGAGCATATTAATCCGATTAAGCTTTAGAACACATTTAAGCAACTGGAATTTAATTGGAACTTGCTCTATTTTTGAATATCAGAAGAGCTTCATCTGCTTAACGGCTATTTTATTTCATTTAACCTGCAAACACGACTGATCACTATAGAAACTTGATGAAATGAAATGAACAAGGCAAGGATAAAACGTCGTAAGATGCAACAAACTGCGATTAAAGTAATATCCCATTTAAAGTAAACGTAATCAATCAACAGTAAGGACTTGAAGAAATTAAAAAGAACAGGCAATAATAGACGTACATATGTAGGTATACTCGTAGATTTCTTAAATAAAATTTGACATTTAGCTACGACAAGTGACTGTCTTTTTAAGTGATGGTCACTAATGTTAAATAGAGGACTCGAAGAAGCCTTTTGATGGTTGAAGCAAAGGATTTTGGAATTATTTAATACTTAATTAGCCTCTGTTAGAACTTCTTTATATTTAAAACCAAGCTTTGGTATACAGAGAGCTGTGGTGATTTTGTTGACAGAAATCGATGAGTAAGTCGGCTAAGATATGAAATGTATTTATAAGGATCGTTTGTCCTTTGAGAAGTTGATATTTTTTTTGTTAAGGCCTACCCTCATGTGCGGTTTCATTAATGGTTGCATTTGAGCTTCCCAAAGGCCTAAAAAGGGAAATTAAATGTAATTAGAAGATATGTCTTGGGAATGAAAAGTAACGTCTTACAAGTTAATGCAGGCCTGTTTAAAAAATCCTTTTAATAACTTAAACACTGAACAAGGATTACCTTCCTTCATCCATTTATCCATTTATCAACTAAGTCATTCTTTGAGTGCATCAATTTTTTCTTCCGAATCTATATACAGCGTGTTATAGTTTTTTTCTTTCTACATCTACAAAATATTTTAGATGTCCGCTTCCGAATTGCTACCTTTTCGCGAAATTCACAACGGGACACTCGAAAAACCAGCGTAAATATTTTGTTAACAACGTACGTAGGCATGATCGCTGTCAAAACAATGTCGCTGTTCGTCGGAAATATCTAGAATATGTAGCTGCTACTGCGCTGCAACCAATTTATGCGAAAGGTCACAGGTAGGTGTGCGCTAAAATGCTAAAATCCGCCTCAAAATAAACATTCATGATTTATTGCCCTAAAAACAATTTATGACAACCTTCCTGGTATCATCTATCTACCTAGGTAAAACGTCGCGCGTTCGAAGTGCAAAAGTCAAGATTATAAATCACACCCTTGACTCGCAGAAAAAAGAATATCCACTGCGACTTTCTTATGGAAATCCTTTTCAGCACCTTACCCGCTTCGGACGGACAAACTAATTGAGACCTCAGGCTGTCGCCACAGAGCGTTGACAGCTTCAATGAGGAAGAACTCCATAAGCACGCGTTCACGTATTATATCGTATCCTTACCCAAACCGTTGTCGCCGCACCGTCCACACCAACCAAACAATCTATACCTAGGTATGTCTTGAACAACAAAATGTTGTGCAACAATTGAAAAGTAAACTTTTGACTTGAGATACTTTCTGTTTGTTGCGTGTGTGTGCTCACTGGTCTGGACCTCAAACACTTGACATCTCTCTGAGTGACCAGATAGTCTTCTTCATCTTCAACTTGAGTTTTTTTTTTTTTTTCTGTTTCGTTTATATTTTGCCCGTCCATTTGCTGTCTGCGTTATGTTTACACAAAAAGGAACGATCTAAAGTACAAAAAAAAAGAGACTCGCATGAGACATAAACAAAATAAACGTCGGGCGGTAAGTTGACGTCTTAATTCTTCTTCGTCGTCTTTTGCTTTTGAGAGGATGGAAACGGAATGACTGCCTTTGAAATGTTATTTCATCTCCTGTCCATAAGTGACGAGGAGCATGCATAAGTTGCTGTGGGTTGTTGCTGTTGCTTTTATTTTTCGATGGGGCGTATATTGCATGCGCCATCACGAGCAATGGAAACGGACATTCTTGGTGATGATTGCTACAAAGTTGAAGTGAGCTTAAAGCAAACATACTTTACTAAATTGATGCCAAAGGTATGTCTTGGCCGGCCGTATGCCTACTCGGATGCACCGAAGAATTGATGCTAATTGGTTTGCAAATTATGGTCATGAGAGTAAACACAGATTTAAAACAGAATGGACATTATGAATATGAATGGACGGGATCAATGGATGTCTTGTGGGTGAGCGAAATGCCGCATACTAATCGTCTTGTGTAAACAGATGCGATAGTTGACAGAGTGACGAGCGATCTTTATTTATGGAGGAAGAAAGGGAAATTTGCACTTATGTGATGCGGGATAGGGAGTGGCATTCCTCCGCAAATATATCGTGGGAAAACGATTTTTGACCATCGAGAAACGTATGTGCCTAGCTTTTAGGCGACAACTTAAGACGTACATACGTCGGATGAATTTACTAGACGGGATCAACAATGTAGTCAACGATCATCATCAAATCCTTAGGTTAAGTTTGCGCGGAAGACCAATCTATGGCTTAATTCCCTATCAACCCAGTTAGGGGAGGAATAAGCCGGTGTTATAGCCTCTCTGGTGTTCCCTTCCGTCCACTCGTAGCAACTTAATCCTGCCAAATCATCTCGGGGTCTTCTGAATGCAAGAGAGTGAGGTATCTCACAATTTTTCAATATTTCGGAAGAAGAAGCTTCCGAGTGGCAGAGACACCTGTAGTGGCAATGTCCTGAGGTTTTCCCCCGTGGGACTCTTTGCCGCAGCAGCTTCTCAGTTAAAGAACCTACCAGCTTAGACAGCGCTGCTCTGTCGTACTGTTTGCTTAATAGGTTGGTTTTTATTATATTCTGGCCATAGTTTCCGTCATATTTTAAAGAAGTTTGCAGATTTCGGTGCCGTGGAATAAGGTAGATGGAAATAAGGTCGATCGATATTAAAGTCGCAGCAATTTTATTTCCATAATGAAAAAGTAATTATGTACGGTCATAGTCCATGCTCAGAAACCCAACAGAGACAAACCTTATGCTTTCAGCCAAAAGCTTGTAGTTCTATACGATTGGGATAAACCAGCTTGACGGATACGTAAAGTGAGATACTTTCACAGATATGCAGCTAAGTAAGGAATTTTCAGATACAGATAACGAAAATCGACTAATTGATTTTGCATCTGCTTGTATAATGGTAATAAGTAGTACCCGACTTCTAGGGCTTAGGATCCAAACAACAACTATGCATGCTTCCAGGCGATCGAACCTCTAAGCAAATCACATGGGCTATAAACGATCAGAGTAGGCATCTAACATGTTGAGCTTTACGAGGTGTAAACGGTGACCCTAACCAACCCCCAAGTTGTAAGGCAACAAAGGAATAGTAAGGAGCCAAGAGGGAATTAATTTGAATTTATGAAGTAGATTCTGCATTAAGAAAAGACAGTCCGAAGACTCACAGTCCGATGATTGAAAAGACATCCGAATGTTTTATAGGAACTGTCTTCTGCGTTTCAGAGCAAAACGCAGGCTAATCGAAATAGCGAAGGAAACCAATCCAACTAGACAAAGGGAATAACAAATTTATTTAAGCAGCTGCTTAATGGGCATCATGTAGAGAAAGTAATGGGGTGAGAAGAGAACCTACGTCCAGTCAATAAAGCTTCAGTCACGCTAACACAAAAGAAGTTGTCTTAGCTATAAAAAAGCTTAAAAAAACTAGAAGGACGCCGAGTTCTTTTAATACGTAGGAGATGTTTTGGTTGGCCGCATTTACCAAGTATACCTGGATGCAAGCATGCGATATGAATAGGCAATAATGTCGATATGGCGCATCTTAAAGAAGTGTGCAACTTTGTCTTCAAAGAATTAGCGAAACATATCCCTGCGATGGTCAAATTCGGGATCCTGTCAATACTGATCCAGCTGCGACGAGTGATCCTAAACATGTCGCCTAAAATAACTTCGCTACAAGGAGTGCTGTAGCCAAGACCCCCACGTTTGAGACGATAAGGAAGTCCCTAGCGATTTAGACCGTCCGCAGTTCCCATAAGCGTCCTTTTGAAGAAATTTCTAAATACTTCAAAACATGTTAATAAAAGGCTCCTAAACTCTGCATTCCTAATATGCACCTCTATCTATGCATATGTACATCCAACAAAAGGCTTAACACAAACATTGCTTTCAATGCGAATTTCACTCCAATGAAAACAGTTTCATTTAAGCCAAACCTCCCATGTTTACTTTAGTCTCTTGAATGCTCAATTTAACCGAAACCTCGAGCTAACGATGAACAACTCACAATAGCCCTTAAAAACCTATTGACAAGAACAAACAAGAAATTCGCAAAAAGGCCAACCAAAGCCCACCCATTATTCAGTAATATACTGTGAAAAAATAAATATATCGCCAGCTCCGTTAAAAACAACAAAATATTCAAAGTCCTATAAAAACACTGTCCAAAGGACACTTGAAACAACAACAAACAATAAAACAGTTTAAAACTCATTCACACGGCAGTAATCCTAATCCAAATACAAATCCAAATCCTGCCTCATTTATGTTCAATAAAAAATAAATATTGTTGTTCATCCTCAGTTAATAGGGCATCAACGAGGTATCCAATACACAGAGAGGGAGCGAGAGAGAGAGCTAGTAAAAAGGATACCACCTACCGCATTTCAGAGGCAATTTTAAACATTATATAGGTACCTACAATTGGTAGGATTAAAACACTTAATCCACATCGACACTATGATGTGCGTTTGATCCAATTCCACTGGCACTTATTATAATCCTCTCCTCGTTTAGAAAAAATAAAAGGACAACAAACATAAAATGTTTGAGAACCTTTTCACGGCAAATTGAACTTGCGCAACAATTACATACTTTACACACAGTCTTTGTTAATAAAAGTGTGTTACGGAATGTGCGTGTTGGTGAATTCGTTACACAAGCAAATTGCATCTGCGTCATAACACACATGCGATGCGATGCGAGGGAATGATTTAGAAAATTTGCCACGGATGCTTGCATTTGCATCCGCTTTACCATGCCCAAGTGAGTTTCTAAAGACGTGAAATGATTCTGTGAGCCAGCACCAGGCCGTTGAAAATTCAGTTGAACAATGCGCACTAAAAAGGATCTCCTAGTTGGGAATCATCATCATTACTATTATCGATGTCCTGATGCAGAACAAATTTTATTCGTTTTGGGAACATATATTTTTTTTTCTTTCTTTTAAATGAATTTGGCAGGAGTTTTAAGAAATTTTGTGAAGAAAAATTGTCAAGGATAATTCGAGTGATGTGCGTAGCTTCCAGGTGGGAGTTTGAGGATAATGTCGCGTGACTAAATGTTTAATGTGGAACTGGCACGTTCGAATAAACGGGTGACAGGTAAGTGTGTCAAAAAAAAAGCAGAAAAAGGTGAGCGCTGCTAAATGTGATGGATTTGATGGCAGTTATTTTATTGCCGCCATAAATCTGGAAAAACGTGGACAAAGAGCGCTTTTACGAAATTTTATGACGGACTACTACTGAATGCTGCTGTAAGTGTGGCAGATATGGCCTTGGAAAATTGTATTGCAAACTAACTACTGTTGCATTGCTGTGAACAATTGTTGGGATTTTGTCGTTGAATTTTCCGAATCAAGGACGTCTGGAAAACCACCGATGCTACCAGATGCATCGTAGATAGAGGTAGTTAGCAACAACATCTAGGTACCTTACATAGGGTTTGTAAATCCAAGAATTGGAAAAGAATTTAAAATCAATTATATTCCAGTTGGAATAAAGCAATTCGGGATCTTTCCAAGAAGAAATGGCATACCCAACAGTTTAATGTTACTTACAATCCCCTCCCGGTCATTCTGTAAAGCGGGCACTCTAATGAAGAAACTCACTCCATTGATACGCAGAACGATCTAAAACTGATGATTGTTTGGAAGGTGGAGGTGTCTTCTCTGTCAGACTAAATCATGAAGAAGACCGTCTTAGATGGGATAAGACCCTCTTCCAGACTTATGTTGTGTGTTCAAGGTGAAAATAATAATGGCGATCAAAGAAGTCGTCTCTTGCTTAAGAGAAACGTGTTACGAGCTCGAGGATGTCCGCATTTGCTTGGAAAGTTAAGCTGCAATCAAGTCCTTGAAATTAGTCTCTATTAACTCAATTGTGGCCCCAGAATGCTGATTACTAAGTTTGGATGGCGACGACAAACCTTAGGTTGACAAATGAAATCGACAAATGCGAGGAAAAGTTCGATGTA